>OX392515.1:14579457-15990457 GCA_947623375.1 Apotomis capreana
AACCCGGATGCTACCTAATGTATCTAATCCAAACCGGCCAAATCAATAATTTTATCATGTTTATTAAAAATACCTGATATGCACTAGATGATAAATAACCGGTCTAGTCCAGTATTTAAGTTCTGGATTATATTCGTATCAATATCAATATCCGTGTGGGTAAAAACGTACAACTATCCAGATGAACAATTGTGCAGTGTCAACTGACATGACACCGTTGGTTTCTCGTCAGTTGCCATTGTGACTTGGGCTCCCCTTTTTGCTTACCATCAGGCGAAGTGGAGCAACTATGTTGTGCCGTTATAAAAAAAAAACTACTTAGAATATTTTTTCACAAAGTGTGTTGCGGTACACTGTTGTACCTATCGTGGACATTAGTTGGTGTGCCTCGGGAAAATAAAGTTAAGTTTAGCCCCATAAAATATATCCACGTCAAAAGCGGCTACAATAGTTTTGGGCAAGTTTTTGGGGACAACTACAGAACAAAAAATTGTGTAAAATGATTTAATTTTAAAAAAGGTGTTTTTGCAACTCCTTGCCTCGATTCACAATTATAGATGTAGGTAGCTTTTGAACACAAAAAAACTTTGCGGAGCTCTGTTCGAGAACATTTCCACTATAATTATACGCAGCTTGTATGGCAGTTGTTTGGTATGTGCTGTAGCGTGGACTTTGGACGGATTCGGAGCGATTTCCATTTCCAACGTGTCATTGCCTACCATTTGCCTACCCGTCTATTGTGTGTGACGCGTCATAGGTAATCATAATAAGACCGCGGAGTATTACTAGCACCTGTTATACTGGTTTTATGTTGCAAATATGAATTTTACTTCCTTAACTCGCAGTGTCACCTGTCGACGACTGCGCGTTGCTATCAAGTAGATGAGATGAATTAACTTTTTTTCACGCCTGGGTATAGGGATGTAGACTGATATTAAATTATACAACGTAGTTTCTGTAATGTAATGAATAAAAAATGGGTCTTTTTTTTATAGCAACCACGCATTGAAACGCACTTTTTCAGGAACAAAATTTCAAACATCTTTTTCTATACTTACCCATAAGTAGTGGTACCTTTCCTTGATGATGACGTCACTCATAGTAGGTATAGTAGCAATTTGTATGAAGCATTTTCACTACTCCGCAAGAATGTCGAACCCTAATTTCTGAATTTTAAAATAGTATAAGTTAGTCACTTAGACATTTAATCCCAATAAAAACCAGGATCGATCGACGTCTTTAAAATGTCTACATAGTTACATCCCAATCCCATAGTTTACTTTCTTCCAATATTTTGTGTCCCAACAAAATTATTATTAAAAAAATATATTAAGTAAATTAAATTGATTGTACTTACAATTTTTGTATACTATCGACAATGACAGTCGATGTCATTGTTTAGATTGTATGATGCTTATTTATGAGCATGAATAATATTTGTAAATGAATTTTTGTATACTAGGGCTTGTGCACAAATCACGTGAGGTTTTTTCGGCTACTTTTTGATCCCCCCCTCCCCCCTGGTGATATTTGGTGAGGTTCTTTGCTAACCCCCCCTCCCCCTCACTACCTCACGTGTATTTTTTTCCCGCCAAAATTTCGTAAAATAGACTCGCTATTTTGAAGTATTTAACAAGTGAACTTATTTTTAACAAAACCGAGAAAAAAAATATCGATTTTTTCTTAGTTCGTTCACTGTGGAAAAATACACGTGAGGTCTCCTTATACCCCCCCCCCCCCCCCCCCTCCCCCAACGTGATTTATCGTGATTTTTTCGTGACCCCCCCACCCCCCTATTGAACCTCACGTGATTTGTGCACAAGCCCCTATCGACATGACAGTCGATGTCATTGTTTAGATTGTATGATGCTTATTTATGAGCATGAATAATATTTGTAAATACATATCTCTGTCATATCAATAATCATTACAAGTAAACAATACCGCAATTAAGGAAAATACGTCCACTGTAAAAAAATTATGGCTTTTAACGCATGCTCACACGCTGTAATAAGAAGACATTTTCTATATATGTCTGTGGCATTTTTTTTTCGTTGTTTTCCAATACTTTTGGTTTGATTTACCATAATAGTACGTATAAGTACCTGCATTTTCTATAAATCCGTGGCAGTACTCCACAAGTAGGTAATTAAGTTGTTTTCCTATACTTTTGTTATCATCAGTGATCAGTACCTACCTGCATTTTGTATTAAATCCGTGGCAGTACTCCACAAGTAATTAAGTTGTTTTCCTATACTTATCTACTGTTGTTACGACAAGTACCTGCATTTTCTATAAATCCGTGGCAGTACTCCACAACTAACAAGTTTTTTTCCCATACTTTTGTTATGACAAGTACCTGCATTTTCTACTCCAAAACTAATTAAGTTGTTTGTCTTTACTTTTTAAGCGACTTCAAAAAAAGGAGGGGGTTCTCAGTTCGGTTGTATGTTTTTTATGTTTGTTACCTCAGAACTCCGTCATTTATGAGTCGATTTGGAAAATTCTTATTAGGATCGTGAATAGACATCTCAAGGTTGGTCCCATAAAATTTTGGTGAAGATCGGATGACGAGATCCATGAGGAATCGAAGGAATTCCTGAAATAAAACTATTTAAGTATTTGCATATGGTAGTCATCATCTTCCAATGCTGAGCTGATGATAGAAGGTACAACTCCTCAACGGTTAGGAGTTAGGAGATAATTCAAACGAGATGCATGCCTTCAAGACCCTCCTGATCACCCTGCCATAAGTGTTTTTAACAATCACTAAAAAGCAAAAAAAAAAAAAATTTACAAAAAATAGAACCGACTTCAGTAAAACTAAAAAGCCAAAAATAACCCGTTCAAGTACAGATTACCTTTGACTCACCCTTTGAAGTCGGGGCCAAACCTCACGTAAACTATAAAATATAAATAGGTATAATAACTGAGTGGTTTACTGAAGTCGGTTCTATTTTTTGTAAAAAATTTTTTTTTTTGTTATAGTCAAGTCAAAATTGTATGGTTTGATAGTTCATTTGGTTGGAACAGTCAGCGTGGTTTGACTCTATGATAAGTACCTTCTATTCTATATTTCCAGTAGGTACTCCGCAAGTAATTAAGTTGTTTACGTACCTATACTTTTGTTATGACACATGTTTGACGAACAATGTATTGTTTAATCGAACTTTGGCCATATGAATAATAAATTAAATGATCGACGGGTAAACAATAGTGTGCTTAATAAGTGGGTGAGCTCGTAACGTCGAATTACTTATTAATGAAATGAAGATGCTTAAGAAACTAGTTTATTTGGGGCGCGTAATATTATTGGTTATGAAATGAATCAAGAGCGTTATTTATTAATGGTATACGTGAACTTATAAGAAACCGGAAACATAGTAGACGTAACCGGCCAAGCACACAATTTTTTTCAACAAGAGAAATGTAGGGATACGCAATACAATACAAAAGTGCTAAAGCAAAAAGTTTACAAATTAAATACAGATACAATAATTTTAATAACACATATACCTATTATTAACGTACAAGCCTAACACTCCTAGGCGTCAACTTAGGCTCGTACGTACAGCCAACGTATGATGACATTACTTAAGTACGAGCAAGTGCTTCATAACTTCCCAGGGCGTAAGCAATTTATATTTATAACTTACGGCCTGTTTAATATAAATGTTAGGTAGTAGGTACCTAATGGAGCCGGTCGCGTTATTTTGGTCCTCACGTATATGTTTATATACGACGCCATAAATATCAGGCGGGAATTTAAATTGACCTGGTAAAAAGTAAAGTGAAATGTTACTTTATGCAGGTGGCGAATGTCAAACATCGCATTCTTAATGACGGTTAAATGCGATATACCTGAGACATCGCTTATTTGGCGATATCTGAAAGTAGGGCCTGAATTAGCACCAAGGTGCAATGCGAATGTTTGCTCATTCGAGATTACAGTTGGGTAGATGAGACGACCTTAATAAGTACTTAAGTGATAAGTTAATTAAATTTAATTAGGTATTGGAATTCAGTCTCAGTTTACTAATAACTAAGATTTAGTTTTCCTCTCTTGGAATCACTTCCAATCATGCATTTTCCATTGGCCAGGTAATAAGATTGAAGATCCGGTTCCGCAAGCTACTTGTATGAGTTAGGGTAAATCTGGTATACGTATGATTGTTCTTTTAATCTACTAGAAGGTAGCCGCAACTTCCTGTGGTGCGGAGATAAATCCATTAGCGGGATATACTCCCACACATAGTCCGACTACTGGTGAACTACTACTGGTAGTGAGGGCTAACCAGCCCTGATAAAGTTCAAGTAATGTCTTAAAAAAATCGTCCGCGTAACATTTTTCTTTACCGTACTTGGATAAAAACTATCCTACTTACAAACAACTATCTGTGGATGTCCAAGGGGATCAAGCATATTTGGAACTACAGTAGGTCAGGTTTCTTTTCATAAACTTATAGAAATTGAAGATGAGTTGAGGTACTGTACTTATACTTAAAATTGAATCATGGAAGTCTCATCTTAATTAAGTAAGGTAGGTAATATATATCTGAATAAATGACTTGCTTTGAATTTATGGCATATTCAAGGTATAATATTAAATTACCATAATCACACCATAATTCTAAAAGAATCATAACAGACAAACATTTAAGATGTTTGTAAAACTTTGGAAAACGAGAAGGTAAAGGTAAAACCAATGGGTAAAACTCAATAAATTTCAGTCATGAAAAGAGCCACATTCAATAAAACTTTATTCATTTGTTGCGTGATTGTTCCACGTACCTACTTATATTTACCTACACACACATATAAGATAATGTTAAAATAAAATCTGTGTATATATTTACATAGGTACTTTAAACCTCAATTACTTATGTACCTACCTACCTACTTATAATATTAATACATTTTGGTACATGATGGTTATCTTATCATGTTACATTGCTTCTCTTTTTGACCAACTTCCAAAACGAGTAGGTTCTCAATTTCACTTTATGTTTCTTATTTAAGAGCTGTCAATTGTAAACCAATTTAAAAACATATTTTATGTTCGAGAGGATACTCCAAGTTGGTCCCATACAATTGGTGGAAATCTAATGGCGACATCTATGAGAAATCGAAGGAACTCCTCAAATATAACAGGCTCATGATTTTTATTTTTTATCCAAGTTATTTTTTATTATAGGTAGGTAGTATTCACTAAATTTATCAAAGATATTAATTAATAAGTCACTTAAACTCACTTTTACAGTCACTTGAAGTATCAGTTCACCTATGTAAACTATGGGATCGTAAAAAAAGTGTCGAACATACTCACATGTAAATACTACTCATACCTAATAATCACGGATTGTTTAGAATTAGGTACCTATTTACAAATGGTCTATCTGATATCGATTGTGCAAATTTGGTTCAACCTGATAAAGGTTTTATGATCGTCGGTGGCGGGAGGTGTGTGTGTGACCCACACTGTCGTGTGACGTCAATGATAACTTTTTCATGCCGCGGTGGGTGTGTATGTTTAATGTCATTATGATACGGACGAATTAACAGGGCACTTGATTATTAAGTTTGTCTGATGCTTGCTTAGTGTATCGAGTGATATGTAACTTAGGCGGGTTATGCTGCCAAGGTTTCGTGTTCTACCGCTGCGTTGTTGTGAACAGTGGCATACCCCACCAGGCAGTACGAACGATCGCACGCTTTCACGCGAGTACTTACAACTCATCCGCGAAAACGGAAACTATTTATTCCTTTTTTCCACAACAAAGAGAAAGAAATGTATTCCATCGCTGAGGCTACCCTTGCATTCATCGTCCTCTACCTATTTTCGTTCATATTCGAAGTGGTAACGGGATTAGTGGTATAGAAATGAAGCGGTTAAAAATAAAATAGCTGTAAAATGTGATATTTATTTTTAAATCTATTTTTAAACTTTAAATAATATTTAAGCTATGTTCTAAGTCAAATTATCAATGCAATATTAGATAAAAGTGTTAAGTATTTATAAAATTCATTCATCCATCTCGTCGTGCACTACTGAACAATGTAAGTATTTATAAATCCTTACTACCTACCGTTATCCAATTAACGTTTACCTATGTCGAATAACTTTGTAGATTCTAAGAATGCCATTATCAGCTTGATGTATGGATTGAATACCAATTCAAAAGAGAAATGTGAGAATTTAGTGAATTACGGTATATTAAAAATGAGTGCGGTATTTTTATTGGTTTCCCGCGTTGTGGACAGACAGCATTGCTACTAGCGCCATCTATTGAGGATTGGTTTAGTTTCGGTGGATTGTTCGAGTAGACTTGTTCGTAGGTGACGTCTACGAAAGTACCTATCTATATTACGTAATTTATACTAAAAACCAATAATTGCGTAAACTTGTGCTATTGTAACCGTATTTTACCAACTATTGTTGTATTATTATCTATTTTTGGAATTTATTTATTTATTTTCGAACATTGTAATTACGTGGCATTATTCTTTTTTCCTTAGCCCATATTGACTAAACGACTTTAAAACAAACAAGTGTCAGTGTCAGTGGTTTGTCATAAATTTTACGTCAAAAAATTGCTTATGTTTATACGATTTTTAATTTATAATACTCAGGTTTTATAAATGCAAGGTTCTTAAAATGGGCTTGCGAAATATACCTCGTCGTCTGTATCATCGCTATAAAACTCCTTTATCATGCACATGCAGTTACTCGACCGTCTCAAGCGATAAATGGCAAAGTGTAGTCGGTCTAGAAGTTCACGCACAGTTGAATACCGAGACTAAATTGTTCTCTGGTGCTCAGAATACTTTTGGTGGCATGGTGAATAATTGTGTGGCTTTAGTGGACGCCGCTATACCGGGAACGTTGCCTGTGTTAAACAGAAAGTGTGTAGAATTGGGAATAAAAACGGCACTAGCTCTTTCGTGTAAAGTTAACGAAGTATCGACATTTGATAGAAAACATTACTTCTACGCCGATCTACCTGCTGGTTATCAAATTACACAACAAAGGGCACCATTAGCTAGTGACGGGATTATTAACTTTCAGGTAGTTTTGATTTACAATCACAAACTTTTTAAAAATAGGTTCTATCTTTTAATTGTTGTTTCACATTTTTCTCCAGGTATTTACTCCCGGAATTCACAAGAAACCTTACAAAAAAAGTTCAAAGATCAAGCAAATCCAACTGGAGCAAGACAGCGGCAAGTCTCTTCATGACGCAGAGCTTAAGCGCAGCCTGGTGGACCTCAACCGGGCTGGGGCACCTCTCATAGAGCTAGTGTTCGAACCTGATTTGGAGGTAAGGAACTACTTAGAAATAAGTGACTATTCTATTATTTTTATTCATTTATTTGGCTTTATTTGTCCACAATAATATTTTTATGTGTTAATTCTTTTAGTTTTGTAACACTCTTTGTATGTTTCCTTGTGGGTAAAAGCCTCCTCCAGGTTTATCCATTCTTGCCGGTTACGGGCAGTGGTTTAAGGAGTGTCTTCTTTTTGTTTAATTTCGAAAGTCTTCATCTCCCTCGGTGATTGGCCGATCATGTGTTTAGTGTTGTTTTTATTGTTGTGAGATTCTGTAGCTGCTATGCCTCTTCTGGTGCATTTGACGACCTCTGCCTCATATAATCCAAAGTGTTCGCTTTGCTAGTGTTAATATATGTAGTTCTCTAAATGCCACACCACATGTATACAGTTATTATGTTACTATAAAGGCACTGATTAAAATATGAAAGCACTGTGTCTATAATAAGTGGGACATGTTTTAATATTCTGTTGCATAATATTTTGATTTGTCATTAAATTGCAATGAAAATGCCTTGTTCTATTTATGTCAGTGGAAATCAAATTGCATTAACCAGTTGATCATCACAATCTATCATTAATGAACATTATAAATAAATGATTGAATTGTCAATAAGTGTGCTTCTAATAATTTCTTTAGAACTTTTTTTTTTTTTTTAATACTACGACGGTGGCAAACAAGCATGCGGCCCGCCTGATGTTAAGCAGTTACCGCCGCCTATGAACGCTTGCAACGCCAGGAGCATCACGCGCGCGTTGCCGACCCTTTAAGAACCTATTTACTCCCCTCTTGAAGAACCGCATACTTCTAGTCATCTTTGAACTTAGCAGTAAGAGCATGACAATCGATATAAGTTTACATGATTAATATTTATTCCAGGATGGAGAAGAGGCTGCAGCACTGGTGAAAGAGCTGGTGCTGATAGTGCAGCGGCTGGGTGCTTGCACCGGGCGCATGCAGGAGGGCGCACTGCGCGTCGACGCCAACGTGTCCCTGCGGCGCGTCGGCGGCCCGCTCTCAACACGCACGGAGGTAATATCTCTCATGTAATTGGTTCTTGCTCCTAGAGTGCATCGTTATCAAATATTTTAAAATATGTTGATAATTATAAATTTATGAAACATGTAATCACTACATAGTATAAAACAAAGTCGCTTCCTGCTGTCTGTCTGTCTGTCCCTATGTATGCTTAGATCTTTAAAACTACGCAACGGATTTTGATGCGGTTTTTTTAATAGGAGAGTGATTGAAGGTATATTATGTATAATACTCGTACATGCATAATTTTATCAGCATTGTACCCGTGCAAAGCCGGGGCGGGTCACTAGTTATCAAATATTTTAAAATATATCGATAATTATAAATTTATGAAACATGTATGCATTATTTTTTATGTGGGTATGCAATTTTTTGTATTGAACCATTGATACGAAGGTCAAAGCACAAACAAAATTTTAATGCGTAACCTGGCAGAAGAGACTGAGAATCGAACCCGGTACCTCTGGATTATCAGTCGAACGTGTTAACCTGTTCACCACCCTAACGATAACTAGATAACCTTTTCCGCCAGGTTACGCATTTCAATTTTATTTTATGCTTTGATCTTTGTATCAATGGTTCAATGATGATGGTTAAGCATTTTGTTGTTTTGGTGGTGCATCATTAATTGATATAACTGGCTACTAGTTGATCTTGTTTGACTACTTATGGTAGTTATATGTGTTTAAAAACTAATGTTTTCAAACACAGTGCAGTAAGAAGGAAAAAAAGTAAGTCTAATGACGAGATACATTAAACGTTACAAACTTTTCATTAATAACTTTATCTTATATAACTTGCCTTTAATGACATCGTGCATGGCCATCATTATCGACTTCTAAATTGATCTTTAAAACCTCATTAAAAATGTTCTCATTTTCAGATAAAGAACATCGGTTCGATCCGCGGCGTGGCCCTGGCGGTGCGGCACGAGATCGCGCGACAACGCGCGTTGCTCGACAGCGGCGGGCGCGTCGTCAACGAGACGCGCGCCTGGGACGCCGTCGGGCGGACCACCGTGGCCATGCGCGACAAAGAACAAGTACAGGATTACAGGTGAGTGTTGTTATCCCACTTCTGACATCATATTTACGGTTCCGTACCCAAAGGGTAAAATGGGTGTTACTAAGACTACGCCGTCCGTCTGTCTGTCTGTCTGTCTGTCACCAGGCTGTATCTCATGAACCGTGATAGTTAGACAGTTTAAATTTTCACAGATGATGTATTTCTGTTGCCGCTGTAACAAAAAATACTAAAAAACAATAAAATAAATATTTAAGGGGTGCCCATACAACAAACGTAATTTTTTGCCTTTTTTTATCTCAATAGGGTCACCAGGCATATCTCATGAACCGTGATAGCTGCTGACTGTTGAAATTTTCACAGATGATGTATTTCTGTTGCCACTATAACAACAGATACTAAAAATCGAATAAAATAAAATAAATATTTTAGTGGGGCTCCCATACAACAAACGTGATCGGTTGTGTTAACTTTGCACCTTATTTGTATGCAGTGCCATACATACCAGGTGCAAACTAAATTTAACCCGGCCAGTTAAGATCGGATAAGTGTTTCTACCGAAGCTTCGATGCGCGTGTCCGACTCACACTTGGCCGGTTTTGCAATCTTACGCGAATCACCCAAGTGACCATTTAATCCCACTTCTGACATCATCTCATCACAATGAGCTAATAAGACCATCTTTCAACCCGTGTCTTACCTTTTCCAGGTATATGCCAGAGCCCAATCTCCCGCCGTTGCGTGTCAATTTAAAAACAAAGGACGACACTCAAGATGTACTAAGCGTTCCAATCATACAAGACAGTATTCCCGAACTGCCAGAACAATCTAGAAGAAAACTCATCCAAGAATACAATTTGCGTCCAGAGACAGCCATCCAACTAGTCAATGAACCTATCCTACTTGAATATTTCCAAAACCTTACATCAGTAAACGTAGAGAATGCCACCAAAATTGCCAATTTATTAATCAACGATCTTTTAACAGTACTTAATAAGAAGAATCTAGATGTTGATGAATGTAATATAACTGCGAAACAGTTGAAAGAGCTTGTTAATATGCTCGTTTCTAAAGAGATCAGTTTGGAGGTTTGTAAAAAGGTTCTTGTTGAACTTATTGATGAAACTGAGGATCCGAAATCACCTGCAGATATTGTGAAAGAGAAAGGCTGGTCTTTAATCACAAATGTAGATGAAATCACTAAGAAATGTATGGAAGTGATTGAGAAGAACCCGAAACTTGTGAAGCAATATAGGGATGGAAAAGTGAAAGTGTTTTCGGCCCTGTTAGGAGTATTAGTTAAGAGTAGTAGCGATAAGTTAGATATGTCTCTAGCATCCAAAAAGATGGAGGAGTTGTTGAAGAAGTGACGATTAAATGTTGATAATTATTTGTTTGTTTTCATTGCCCGAGCGAGCGAAGTGAGTCCTTTTCAGCTTGGCCAAAAATTCTTTTTGTATGTTCGAATTTCACATGTCCAGATTTTTGGTTGTTACAAGCAGCAAATAAGCTGCAGCTTAGATTAGCAGTATAGGGGCTGTATAAGCGCTTCTGCAGCTTGTTTGCTACTTTGCTACTTAAGAGGCCGCAGTTCTTAATCGATTCTCGTGAAATTGGTGAGCAGTTTCGATAATTATTTAGATTTTTCTTTCCGTTTTTTAGGGTTCCTTAGTCAACTAGGAACCCTTACAGTTTCGCCATGTCCGTCTGTCTGTCTGTCTGTCCGTCCGCGGCTTAGCTCCGTGATCATTAGTACTAGAAAGCTGAAATTTGGTACGAGTATGTGTATGTATCACGCCGACAAAACGGTAAAATAAAAACTAAAATAAAAACATTTTTTCGCGTACCTCCCCTCCCGTACACCTAAAGTGGGGGTGATTTATTTGTTCGTTTCAACACTAGTGTGTGGGGTGTCGTTGAATAGGTCTCTTAAAAATAATAGGGGTCTCGTAACATTATTTTTTTATAAAGTCAGCAGTTTTGTAAATATTCGCTCCGAAAGTAAAAAAAATGTGTCCCCCCCCTCTAACTTTTCAACCACGGGTCAAAAAATTATGGAAAAATTCATGAAAATGAGGCCTTATAAGTACTTTCAATGAAAACTATATTGAATAAAATCGGTTGAGCCGTTTTTGAGTTATCGCAAAAATTCATAATTGTCTTTAAAATGACGTAAGTGCCGCGCGGTGTCCTTATACTTCGAACGTTACACATATTAGTTAAGTGCCATACTGTATTAAAACATTTCGCTCAATCTGGTGCGTATAATCGATAACTTCCAGAAGGTAATAACTGTTACTTTGGCGTTTACGACCTTTTTATAGAGCTTGAAATCTTTCTCGTAATTTTCGTCTATTGTGAAGGATGGGCAAGCTCGACATGCTCTTTGCCGGTTTTTTTCATAATGGCGGGAATATAGGGGATGAAATCGAATAAAAAAAGTATTTCAGCCATTTCAGAATTGACTCGCGAGGTTTTCAGCGCATACTCGTAAAGCCACTAGTTTTGTAGTTTTAGAAGCAGCAGAGCAAAGTATCAGTGTATATTTATGATGAAAAAAGAAATTACCTATACACAGCCTATACAGCGCGATCACGCGATGCAGACTTTTATGCTGTTTTTTTTGTGTGCTCATCGCGCCGAAACGGTGGGATCGGATTGTAAATAATTTTCGTACGGGGATTTGTCATCCAAAGATTGTTATAGTATACTTTTTACCCGACTGAGATAAGAAAAAGGTTTACGCGGAGTCGCGGACGAAGATGCTGGCACCGTCTAGTACTTCACAAAGTGGGCGGTTCCACAAGAAACTGACAGCCACAATATCTATAGATACGTAAGTAATGTAATAAAATAGTAGACCTAAACATTTCAAAATATCAGTGAATTTCGAATCAGGAAATCACTGAATCTGAAAATATATTCTCGTCTTTGCACCCTCAACACCTTCAAAACAGTCAAGAAATACTGGTAGCGGTAAGCGCAGCGTGGGACGACCCCCGACTAGATTGACGGATGACCTCGTGATGGTAGCGGGGAGTCAATGGATGCGGTCGCACTTTGTGGCGAGCTATGGCGGAAGCCTATGTTCAGCAGTGGACGTCTGTGGTTGATGTTGATGAGGAATAGTACATTACTGAATTACTGCAGAGACCGCGAATTAAGGAATTGCTGGATGCGTTTGCGATAGACGCGGACATCTAAAATGAGTCACAATTTTTTCTAAAACTTGCTATGAAAAAATAAAAATATAAAGAAAAGCAAGAAATAGTTAGTACAATAGTACCTTTTGCTATTTCAAAGCACGAGGCGTTTGTATATTTACAAGATTAGTAGATTAGTTACTTCAGGTGACATTGCTGGGACTTTCAAAAAGGAGTTAGTTTTCCGGGGTTGCTTAGTGCTTCCACTGTCTATCGGTGGGGCCTTGGTATTTCTATAACGATACTGACCCCAGCAGCGACCACTATACTTTATATCACAATATATCACGTTTCGTCTGATTTTCAAACCCTCATAGTTTCGTCCCAGAACACTAGAGCGCCCAAATTCACAGGTTAAGATGCAGTTAGAGAACATATGAAATATACTAAATTTAATTGATCTAGCTTTTATACTTTAGGTTTTATTGGTACCTAAAATACGCCGATTTTGCCACTTATACACTGACGTATCAAAACCTCTGGGGTACTTCCCGATGACCTAGAAAGCTGAAATTTGGTATGTACGCTAGTATTAGTACACAAACAATAAAATAATTCTAAAACTTGGTTTGTTGTTCTTGGTTGGTGGTTGGAAACACTACAAAAACACACGTGCCCGACGTGATAGCCTTCATGTTGGGGCCACTGTATATCCAGGAGTTGACAAGTTCCGGTACCTTGGTTGCACTATTACCGACACCAACACCAGGGAGGAAGAGATCCAAATGCGCATCCAAAATTGTCTGCGGTGTAGTGCAGCCCTCCATAAGGTCTTGGTGTCCAAGCTTCTCAGCAAGAATACAAAAATACGGATTTATAAGACTGTCATAAGACCCATCCTCATGTATGGCTGTGAAGCTTGGACACTGACCCTTAAGGAGGAAAGTCAGCTCCGGGTAGCAGAACGCAAAGTGCTTCGGAAGATCCTGGGGCCTACTAAGAGGAATGATGGGACGTGGCGGATCCGAACGAATGCCGAGATTGAGGAGCTGGTGGCCGAGCCGAACATTATCGGAGAGACAAAGTCCCATAGACTTCGCTGGCTCGGTCACCTACAAAGAATGGAAGAGGATCGCGCGGCAAAAAGAGCACACTTGGGGCAACCAACCGGTCGACGTCCGGTTGGTCGTCCCAGGTATCGCTGGGGAGACGTGGTGGAGGTGGATCTGCGTAAGCTCCAAGCCGAAAACTGGCAGGAAACTGCGCAGGATCGGGACAAGTGGCGTACTCTCGTTTCGGAGGCTAAGATCCTGTTGGGTCACTGAGCCAACATAGTTAGTTAGTTAAAACTTGGTTTTACCACCCCAACCCCTTAAACTAGGGGATGGAAGTTTGTATGGGAGGTCTGAAAATTGATACCTATAGGGACTCATTGTTATAATAAATAAAATAAATATTGGAGGACGACGCGGTTGGCGCAGTGGTTAAGCAACTGCCTACTAAGCCGACGGCCACGGGTTCGAATCCCGGTAAGGGCAAATATTTGTGTGATGAACACGAATATTTGTGCCTGGGTCATGGATGTTCTATGTATTTAAGTATTTATTTATCTATATAATTATGTATATCCTCGCCTAGTACTCATAACACAAGCCTTCTTGAGCTTAATTTGGGACTAGGTTGATTTGTGTGAGGTTGTCTGATATTTATTATTTATTTAGTTTTAAAAAATCACCCCCCACCCTTTAAATAAGGGGATGGAAGTTTCTATGGGTTTCCCATAATAGTGGATAAAAGTGTATATAATATATGGGGCTAAACTTAAGTATTTCTTAAATACAAAATTATTTATTACTACGTCAGTTGACGCTCAATAAACCCTACAGGCCAAAAAGATTAAATAAACTAGTCGGACTGTCCGGCCCATATGGTAAGGAATTAAGTTTAATATATATTATCATTAAGACATAAACTTAATTTCTTGATACTATATATGGGCCAGACGGTCCGTTGGACTTATTTACGTACTCTATGAAACGGCCAAGCCATACATTTGAAACCAAGGTGTAGGCGGTTAGTAAACTCCGGGCTTAGGGGCTTGAAGCCAGCTGATACCATACTTTTTTTTTAACAGTCATACGGTTAATATATTTATGATGTCCCGGTCTTCCGACATACCTACACGAGCCTGAGTCAGCCCAACAAATGTATAATCTTGAAAAAAAAAAACCTTTTTTGGAAGACTCCTGTATTGGCTCATGACATCACCCCGTATACTCAGACTATGTACTGTAATGAGACTAGGTACTGCCCCCAATATTGAGCAAGGCTTGTGAACTGTCATTGGAACGTCAACACGATGTTTGCCACTTGGTATGCCGCGGCGCGAAGGCTGTTTGTGGACGCAGCCGCGCGTTCCGAATATCCTAAGCACCAGGGGTCGGCAACGTCAACGATATTTAGCTCTACTTAAATAGCAATAAATTGCCCTCGACTCCAAAACCTCTAAAAATTATAAGAAATACTTACCCTTATCTATTGAGTAGTGCCAATACAAGAAACTACAAAAAAAAACACATTCGTACTTAATATTTTGGAATACTCAACTTCAATATTGGCTCCTCCCTTTATAAAGTCTTAAAGATGGCTGCTTTCCACCATCTTGACCGTCGAATCCACTCGCACTCAAATCGGTTTATGCATTTGGGAGCTACGATACGGCACACACAGATGGTAAAGTTATAACACGCCTCTTGTCTTCGGGGGTTTATTAAACGCGCCGCGACGGAGGCGGTGCATTTTCGTCGTTTGATTAGCGGTGTTGTCGCTAGCTTATTCCTACTTATTTCTTACGAGCATCACGTTTTTAGGCATCGTGAATAACTGTTACGATACCGTGTTGTGGAGTCACAGCTAAACATGGGCACCAATTGTGAGTTGCTGCGCATGCGCTTGGAATAGTGCCTATCTAATAGGGTTAGGGAAGGAAGAGGGTTATATGTATATGTAATAGGGAGGGGTATCTAATAGAGTTTGCAGTGCCATGAGACTACCCAACTATACTTAGTCCAGTCCACACAGTTATGATCCAAATTAACTCGAAGATTACTCGTTGATATTACCGGATCATTTTAGTCCTGATATTGGCGAATAAAACATTGGCGGTACTGTAAACCCTAGTGGAACTGGGCTCGTGTCATTATAGGTCTGGTAAGATTTTGCTATCAGAACTCCATCAGTACCCTTACCATGAGTTTACAGTGACCGTAGTCGCTAGCGACTGCGTAAACAATTTATATGGAGAATTGCGCAGTTCTTTAAACTAACCGTTAGGGTCGCTGAAATATTCTTAATGTATGTTATAAATACGAATCAATTCACCTGCTTTAAAACGTTAATTAATCGCACTGGTAAAATAGTCTGAAAATAACCCCGTATTGTAGCTAACAGGTAATTTACTCCAGACTTAACTATTAATTATGGTGTCAACTTCGTCAAATCGTAACCCACAATTAAAGACATAATTAGTTCCAATTACCCTATCTCTCATCGTTTAATAATATCCAACTGTTGTTAACCCCTGACAACTCTGATTCTGTTATTGTAAACAAACAAATACAGCAGGACAATTAAAGATCACGTGTTGTTGCATCACTGTACCACAACTAACCGTCTGTCCGGCCAGTTGCCATCAGAACACAGTTAGCTACCAAACCAACTATGTTGCTCGAAATCACCATCGTATCGTGCCTATTGGCAGTAATTTCAGGGGAGCCGACGTTGGCTGGGATCGACAGAACTATGAGCCAAGGAGTAGCAAGCATGGGATATAACGTGATTTATGGAGATGAAGACATGACGGTATTTAACACGGTTGTAGATGAAGTTGAAAAGAAAGCCATGAAGGCTAAAATTAGGCTTAACGAGCTTATACAACCATTGCCATCGATGGATGTTAAATGTTTGATGTCAGCCGACCATTATTGTTCCAAGGAGATGAAGGAAACGAAAAGTGAGTACTGTTTTTGAATTTAGTTAAAGTTATTGATAGGGTTTATGTAATTCGAGATATTTTGTATGGACTTAGGTTGCCTAATATATGTACAAAAAAACTTAGTATTGGAAAATGTAGGTACTTTATGAATACCTTGTCCTCGTTCTTATTCTATGAAATCAGAATTTCTATAATGCTTATTACCCACTATTATTGATTCATTGATTTCATGATTGATTTCATTTCACTTGCCGGTAAGAGCTGTTCAAGCCAAAGATGAACCATGATTATCTAAACAGAACAATTTCAAAAGGTGATCTTTGCATTATCTGTGGACGAATAAAGAAATTAGTCCAGCAGTGGGCGACCATCAGCTGACATGATCAGTTACCTAATAACAGCAAACTGCTGCATTCTTTTATGCGTCATCATACTATTGAAGTCGCTCTTCGGTTTTTCCTTCAGTCACCCGTTATCCAGCATATCCCATCGCTTCACCTAAGGCGCAAACACGCCGAAAAGTAGAAGATGCGGCGCCTTTTTAATGAATTTGCATAGTAGAATAATACAGTATGACGGCGACGCGTCATGGCCCTGTCTCTTCTGTTTGTTTTTCATCCCGACGCTTCTATACATTTTGTATAAAAAATCTACGACGCGTCCTCGCCCACGTCTTTTCCATGTAGCTTGGTCTTAAGACTAAGGCATCCAAACTCAGATTATGGTAATGTTTTAATTAAATGTCTTGTGTCCAGGTGTTATCATTCAAGCGATCAAAGATGATTGTAAAGACTGCTCGATACCGCAGAAGGAAAATGCCGGGAGAGTAATCGCAGCTATGATGGCTCATGACATGGCTTCCTGGAAGCTGTTCCTCACCAGGTACGACGGGCTCAAGACGATTCAGAGGATATTAGGATAAATTGTAACACCTGACTATGTTGTCCTAGGGTAGTCACTCTTAATAACGTTTTATCTAGGCGGGCGGAGAACACGTTATATTCAATTTGTTATACATATTACTTATATTAGATATTTCATACCTGACTTCTGCCCTGAGCTGGCAGTTCACAAGGAATTGATTCCAATTCTTTGTTACTCGTAAGGTATTTCATTTCAATCGAAGAAGTGCTAGAAAATGGATGTTTTAAGCTTCTCGTCTATGATATTATTTTGAGTGACTGTACCAATTTTCGTTTATTTATTATAATTTTATAAAACCCTTTTGAAAGGATCTCCAAGCAAAAGGTTTTAGTTGAAATTACTTTATTATCAAAATACCTAAATATTTTGTATGTGATGGGTTTCATGTTTCATTAATACTTTCACGGACACAAGACGTGCTTCCTGCAAGTACTTGCTATTATAGGACTAGCCGGCTGATGACGTGGTGCAGTTTTTGTTGAAACTATAATCATCGGCCACAGACGTGGTGTCGAATCACAAGGGTCACAATTTACGTCCCTCGACATAGCGTCCGTGAACGTGTTAAGTTCGAGTGTGGGATTTTAATTCAATTATTAAAATAATAATAATTAGAAAATTTACCTTTAAACTTCAAACAATACTGTTTGGGTTCCTAAAAACTCTTTTGTTTTGACCTATTCGATTGTTGACTCTACACAAGCTTGTTATTAAATTCATCGGACACATTGTAGGCTCGCTATTCTGGTGAAGGAAAAAAGGAGAATCAAAAGAAGCATCTCCCAACCAGAGCCAGAACAGGACAGATATAGAACGGTAGGTGAGCCTGAAGAAGTAACGAATGTTCGCGCCAACCGATTCATTCTACCAGGGGCCAAAGTGAAAGTGAAGAGATTCTTTTCGGAAAAGATTGTAGAATAATTTTCGATGTAGGTTTTTAATGGGCTTGTAGAATAGGGATCGTGCCATTGTAATAATATACGTAACTTATAATTTAAATATAGGTAGGTATGCCGTGATTTTGTACAGTTACACAATGTTGTATTAAAATGATTAAAAACCAGCTATTTGTTTTATTGTCTAGTTATAAGAGTTATATAATAAGTATAAATACACTTTCTTATTTCTTGTGATGAAACTGATGACACTGAATCATACATTCTTCGATGCAGTAGGTAGGTAGTCTATTTTAATTTCTTTCAAATAATCCGGTCACGTTTGTCACTAGACATAAAGTGTCACTCAAGTGTTTATTAATAAAATATTAAATTATTATTAATTTAGAGACTTGCACCTGTAGACAAACTGAACAATCAGTTTTTCAGGGAACTGTTTATACTTAAAGTTACTACTAAATAAATAAATAAAAAAGCACACGTCACTTTCTGACAATCACGTACAGTCCGTGAGCTCTTAAAAGGATTCGGGTTTGGGTGAAATCGGAGAGGTTCATATCACGATAGCATAAGAGCGAGAGAGACAGATATAAAAACTCGAATCACATTCTGTCAGGTTCACGGACTGTACCTAAGTATGAGACGCGTGACGAGTGACGAATGAAAAACATGCATAGACGCACCTTATTCACTTATTTACATCCTACATCACTTATTTGACTTCTATGATATAGAATATCGGGTTTGTTATCACGCAAGCACCACCAGCCTCATGCGCTTCAGCACGGACGGGTTGTCCACTCTGTTGTTGAGTAGCTGATAGTAGTGCACTATAGTCAGCATCTTCCTTCGGAGTTCCAAAGTGTCGAGGCCTACCATACCCGATACGAATAGGGATGGGTACAGATACGGGTAATAGCCGTGTTGCCGCTTGTATACAAATCTCGCGAATTTACGTTGGACCTTTTCTACCATGGTGGAGTACTTTGATTCGTGCGGATCCCATACGATGGCTCCAAATTCTAGCTTGCTTCTGACAAAAGCGTTGTAGAGTAGAATCGCGATTTTGGTGCCGGAGAAGTTGTACGCTACTCTGATGACAAAATCCAGCATTCTGCTCGCACTCTTACAAATCGTTGCGACGTGTTCTCTGAAATCCAATTGCCTATCCAGTGTTAGGCCTAGGTCCCGGATTTCTGTGACACGCTCCAGCGGGATACCTCCTACGTTATAGGTGTTCATTATCGGAGATTTAGCTCTAGCAAATGTGATTGTTTTACATTTAGAAATGTTAAAACGTAACTTATTTTCGTAACTCCAATTTACTACCGCATTTATATCCCGCTGGAGTGCCTCACAGTCATTACTATCGGTCACGCCCAAGAACAGGTTTAAGTCGTCTGCAAACAATAAGCATTTCGCAGTACTAACTGACTCCGGCAAGTCATTGATCATTATAATAAACTGAGTAGGTCCAAGCGTACTACCCTGACTTACTCCCGAACGTGTGTAGTACGGCTTAGACTCATATCCCGCTACTCTAACAACTTGGCAACGATTCTTTAAATAGTCCACAAAGAGAGTTAGTAGTTTCGGTGAGAAACCTATAGCAGACAATTTCTGAAGTAAAATATCGTTGTCAACCAGATCAAACGCCTTCTTGAAGTCGAAGTACGCCGCGTCGACTTGTGCGCATCCATTTCCGCCGTGACGTAATCCACGAGGACCACGTGATTGGTAGTCGTGGAGCGGCCGCGACAGAAGCCGTGCTGCGCCTCCGTGAGTCGTGGTACAATCTGACATCTAATACGATAATCAATAATTGATTCGAATAACCTGCCGAAAACAGATAGGACCGCGATAGGTCTATATGTGCTTACATCCGAACCTGAGCTACCCTTGGGCACTGGTGACACTCTAGATTTCTTCCAGCACGATGGATACACGCAGGTTTGCAGTGCGAGGTTGAATATGTGCAGAAGCGGATCTTCAAGTGCAGATAAACAATCTTTTACGAGATATGGTTGCTGTTATCCGGAAATTAGACGAGAAAGCAAACATGTTTTAATTATATTAAAACCCTTTTATTAGCGACTTTCTAATCTGTGTCCGAAATTCATAGCTCTGTCATAGGTACTGGGTCATACAGATTTGCATCGTAAACTAAAACTAGCCGTCTTTTCTGTGGACAAGTAGTGTGAAGTCAGACGAGTGTAATTTTGAGTCGCGGCATACATCATGTCACGTGATCACGTGACACTAATTATGACGCGACTCAAATTCCGCACGTCTGGCTTCACCCTTACAAAACTTAAGATTTGGGAATATGTAATTATTATTTATACCGTACAGGCCTGAAGTAGACAGTTAACGCATGCCTGCGCTAATGCGTAGATCCTAATAGATCTAGTGAGTTTTTTTTGGATATCCACAGGAAAGAGATAAGAATGCAACTCATAGTTATACAATCTATATGACCATATTGTGATGCGTTTGCGCTCATGATGTCTCTTGTTTTTCTGGGGTCGTTTCGCTTTTGGTTTCCTCCGTTTTTTCACCATCATCCGCTGGTTTTTCCTGATTATTGCTTTCCTCTCCTTTGTGAACTTTGGAAGCCAAGTATTTTTGTTTATAACTTCCGTCTGAGTTGTACCTATAGCGTGAAAATATATTAGTAATTGAATATATTATATCATTATCGTAAAAATATAATATATCCTCCTCTCAAATCATCATCATCATTATCCATCATTTCAGCTGAATGTCGACACTGAAGTCCAAAGTTGAGCAAAGGTCTCCCCGTAAAGTTCTCCACAACTATCGGTCAGCGTCGACCTCATCATAGGGCTTTCCGCTATCCAGACCAGGATCTCTCAAATAGGATCCACATAAAAATGGTGGCTCTAGCATTAGTGCTCCAGTGAAGTTACGGAGTAGCGTAAAACCACCCAATTATAATCCAATCACCCAATTATAACTAATCTCCAAAATAACCTACATTCATAATGGAAAAAAACCCCAACCCAACCTAACATCGCTAAGAACCATCTCGATAGACAAGGCTTAAAAAAAGAAACAGCATTCAAATCGGATCATCCGTTTGAGAGCTCCAATTTGTTCGTGGCAACAAACACACAGATAGAGACTTAAGCTTATCTTTAACTTATAACACCCCTCTTTTTCTTTAAAACTCATTCATTTCTATTTTAGAGTAATTTTCCTGGATTTTAATTATAAAATAATAATACATTTTATTAATAAAAGCAATACTCTTTTTTACTTACTTCTTCTCGAGTTTATCCCAGTCATCAGGGCGGTGGTCGATGATGTAATGCATCACCTTGTCGGCGCCTTGCTGCTGCCGCTCCGTGCATTTGCTGCAGTCATTGGAAATCGCGTCTGGGAGGTTCTCTGCAATAGACGTAGTTTGTGTTACAGGGCGTCCCAAGACTATGGGACATCAAGCGAAAGTATCTTAAATATCGTAGATAGGATATTTTGCTGAAAGAAATCTTATGTTATTTTTAAAAGTTAGTAATTTGCATTTAAAGATTTTCTAAGAATTACTCTTGGGACGCCCGGTAGATACAAGGATAAATAAGAAGCCAAAGAAGGCAAAATTTTACGCGATCCATTGCAGTTCAAGTGGGACTGGAACCCACTTAGTTACCTCTGTTTAATTTTGCTCTTCCAACTGAGCTACCAGCTCTAGCATAACTGTCATACGCGACTATTTCTCGCGTGAGATAATAACCCGTCTTTTCTATGTAATAAGAGAATGTGACGAGTAGCGCTATCTCGCGCGACATGAGTCCCGAAGCATAGTTGTGCTAAGGCATAGTTGTGCTAGATGGGCAGGACCGCTAACCAGACCGTATGAAAATAATGCCTTCTCATTCCGCTTTTTTACAGTGCCCTCTGTATTTTAATGTTTAAAATGCTAAGCTTCACCAAGCTCCAACATGCACGTATTAGTTTGTGTTTGTGAGGACCGAGTTGTGGACTAGTACTAGTATAAATATAAGGACTTCATAAATACTATTACTACTCCCCAGAGTCATAGAAATCGTACAAACATACAATTAAACTTTCGATTCGAAATATGCAAATATGTATTGGCACCGATGTCTTTTACCCAAAAAGAACGAATAAACATCTTGCAGAGTTCATGAGTGGAAGAAAGTCTTAACGTAAAAAGTTTATCACTGATTTTCTATACTTCTTACTATGATGCGCACGTCTTGTGATTAGGTAAGCTAGAATTTTAAGGGTCTTATCACACTTGCGATTTGCGAGCGTATTTTCTATACAAATAAGCGACGCGGCGTACACGCTGCGCGATCGCCTTCATACAAAATACGCTCGCAAATCGCAAGTGTGATAAGGCTCTAAGACGGCCTTGCGTGATAAACGCAACCATCACAGGCCCCCTGTACGTCTAGGACAACTGTGACACGCGACTCTTTTGCTGCGCGACAAAGGCTATCTGTCATCTTCCTTTCGATATCGTGCGAGTAGCCCGTCTAGCACAACTTGGCTTCGCGACCCTTGTCGCGCGACATAGCATCGCCCGTCACTCTCTCAGAGTATTGTGAAGAAAGAAACAGGTAATATTTCTCGCACGAGAAATACGCGTGTCACAATTGTGCTGTTGAAGTGTAGGATAGGTCGTACTGGGCGCGACAAGCGAACTCACGGCAAGATATGCTAGCCCTGCTGTAGTCACCATGAAGCGGCTCAGTTTCGACCTGAAGGAATTATTCACCCAGGGCTCAATGCTCTATTGAGGAACACTAGGAACAGGCCTATCTTTTAAGTATTGCGGCAGTGATGCCTTGCATTGCATTGATGAGCTCATAGGCCAGAATGCTACCTACTTAGAGCCTTATCACACTTGCGATTTGTGAGCGTATTTTGTATGAAGGCGATCGCGCAGCGTGTACGCCGCGTCGCTTATTTGTATAGAAAATACGCTCGCAAATCGCAAGTGTGATAAGGCCCTTAAAGCATGCCGGGGCCCTGGGCAATCCATAATTGGGGGCCAGGAAAAACATCCTCTAGGTACGTTTCTTCGAGGTTGTTGGGACCCCCTACGTGAGATTGGGGGCCCTGGGCAAGTGCCCAAAGTGCCGAGTAGCACTGACGTATCTAACATTATTTTTCAGGTGGGGCCTGGGTGGGGCCTGGCCATGGCCTATGAGTTGAAGTCATGAATTTCTATGGGTTACCCAAAATTCTGGGGTGGGCACTAGACCACATTGGGGTGGGCACGGCCCACCCGGCCACCCCCCTAAATACGCCAATGCTCAGTGGGAAAGAGGGGTCTGTTATCACGTGACAACTAAGTGACAAAGCATCTGTCACTCACACTCGCATTTTGTCAAAACGTGACGGATGCTTTGTCACTTATTTATCGCGTGATAAAAACAACGGTGCCTAACGTGCCTATAAAAACACAAGCATTCAACTCACGTTTCAACTCCTTCCCATCAGGCGTGCACGGCCTCAGGTCCAGCAAGCAGTTCACATAACCCGTCAACAGGCGACTGCTGGCCAGGATTTCATCCAGGTCTATACCATCGTATTTGGTCGTGTAGGTCGACTGTTCGGCGGAGCACTGGCCAGCCAGATATATCAGGAAAATGCAAGCGAGTCTCTTCATTGTGGCTTAGCGCCTGTGGAAAATGTGACGGGTTTAATGGTTGAATGTGATTGCTTCTGATTTTTCTTGTTTGACCAGTATCACGGACATGAATACTTAATACTAGCTGCGCCACGCGGTGTTACCCGCTCATCCAACGGGAACACTCCATCTTTTCGGTATAAAAAGTAGCTTATATGTTAATCCATGGTGTCCGCTACCACGATACCAAATATTATCAAAATTGGTCCAGCCGTGTGAGCGTGAAGAACTAACAAACATACACAGAAACACACTCACAAACTTTCGCCTTTATAATATTAATGTGATAGGTATACCAATTTCTGCTATTCGCGATGCATTAGGTAAGTGGCATTGAATAATTAGTCATTAACTATCTAAATAGAGCATACATATAACCACATAATAACTAAACAACATAATGATGAAATATCGGACAGAAATCTTTAGAAATTATAAATTTTGTATTTATTAATTTGATTTTTATTAATGCCATCAGGTATTCTCTATTACTTAGTCAACCTTAAGGCGAAGAAGAAAAATTGTAGGTGGTGTCAGGCGCACAAGAATAAGTAGGTAGTTAATTTTAATTTTAATATTAACTTACCTTCTTTACGGCAGCGCTGATCGATCAAAAATTCTTCCAACCCAAATGTAACGCAGAAATGTTTCTGTTTTTTATTCCATTCATTTTTTTTTATATACTTGAGTAAATAAATAGTAATTGTGAATATTGCTGGTAAATGATCAAAAGTTTGTCCGTTTGTACGAATTACGCGTATATCGCCAGAAATTTGGATTCCAAGAAAATAAGCAATATTTTTATTTACCTGTCAACACCGTTTGTTCATCGTCTTCTTTAGGTACCCTTGGCTTTTTACTAAAAAATGAAAAAATCTATTACTTTTGAATGAATATCGTACATTTTAAATAGGTAGGTAAAACCGAGTGCAGCTCATAGCGTCAAATTAGGTACAATTGTAAAATTACTAAAGTGGTTACGATTTGTAGTTGATAATGCAAAATAATGGGCTATATCCCCATTATTGTGCTGCAATCTAAGATATTTTTTTTTCTTGTTTTGTCTAATATTTCTCTGACTGACCTGCCGAGAGAAATTAAGGCACTTGGAGGTAAGCACCTCCGAAGAATGTTGAGATTTATGAATTTTAGGATATTATAGCCAAGCCCAACGTCATTGGTCCATTAGTTTTGGTTTCTTTACCTGAAATGATAAGGGATGATCGAGCAGTAAAAAGGGTAATTGAAGTATCTTTGTTTGACCCTATGGTTGACTGCTAGAGAATGATATTAGGCATTAAGCTCGCCATTTGTAATGACTTGGTTTATGCCATGGCATTGCTTACAAATTTTACATAAAAAACTCCCGTAAGTCTAAAAGCCGTAACAGACGATCGAACGGTCCGGCGGACTGATAGAGACGCTGCTATCTGTTAGAATGATTGATATATATATATATACATATATATTACTATCTCTTTCTAATAGATAGCTGCGTCCCTATCGGTCTGCCGGACCGTTCGATCATATGTTACGGCTTTAAATATGATTAAAATACATACGAAACATGTTGAGCGATACCCCCGCGTCCCGGTCCGCGTCCGCGTGGTGCTAAGTGGCTTCTAAACGGGCCATCTTTTGCTTCAATTTGTGGCCGGCCATTATTTACATCTTGCTCTAGCGTAGGGTGTCAGAGAGGGACGGCCATAGTTGCCGGCCACAAATTGCAGTAAAATATGGCCCGTTTAGAAGCCCCACTACAAACAGCTATCATGTGGCAATAATGTGCATACGTCATATATTTGCATTATTAAACGCCAATAGCGATTTGTCAAGGATTTGTCATTGACCAAATTCAAAACATTGTTTACCGGAATGCTGCTCCATCTCCATCCTGCGTTCTTCTTGCGAAATAATACTGAATCCTATTGAAAAAAACTCGACTTTCGACACTGTCGATAGATTTGGCTCTTTGTTTACATCAATGACATAATGACATTCACAGACTTTTAACGTCATCATCGTTGCCAGTAATAGTAGTTTATGCAACTGATACATAATGAGAGGCCTTAAAACACGAGTGTGGTTTTATGAAACGAGCGTCAGCGAGTTTCATAATAGGATCACACGAGTGTTTTAAGGCCTAATTATGTACAGTTGTATACACTACTTTATCTACACACATATCATAAGTACTCTAAGATGGGTTCAGAAGCCATAAGGAAATGACCGGCACCACTAGTGCTACCTATAAAATATCTATAAACGACATATACTAATGCACTAAGAAATAAATCTGAACAAATACATAAACATTGTAATTTACATTTACATTGAAACAATATTTTCAACTAAAATGTGAATTACAATAAACTTATCACAATTTTACTTTCGTAACAGCAAAGAACCAACAAACAAATGACAACAATAATGGCGGCAATTCGAACCTCTTGCTGAAAATGGGCCTTGCCAAATACTGACTTGCACACTAATTATCCTCGCACTGCACACTAAGATCCGACTCGGCCGGGTTAGGTTAGGTTAGTTTTTTTTTTATATCCCGTAAAACAGTTTTGCAAATACATATTCGAACGACCTTAAAATCTAATTTAAGCCTGAAAATGCGAAAAATTTAAAGAATTTTTTTTAACCCCTTTATCTCGGTAAATATTACTCTGAGTGAAAAAGTTTAAAGAACAAAATATGTTTTTTTTAGCGTAATCTACAAGATTCAATCTAATTTAAGCCCAAAAACAACAAAAAAAAAAACAATTAAAATTTTTCTGTCCTAAAAATAGGGCCCCCTTTGCTATATACTCTGACCGAACCTCCGTCAAGACAAATGTTTTTTTTTTCTAAATCGTATGTATCCATATTCTCATGTCACTCGAGATCAAATGTCGTGCGGTTTTTATAAAAAAAAAACATACTGAATTGACGTTTCGTATCGATAACAATATTAATATCTATGGATACTAGAATAGAGACCTACTTTAGTTTTGACAGCTGTTCCAAATTTAAACTCATAACCTTACAAAAATTGATACTGTTATAACATTACATTATAGATTTTACCTACTGCCACAGATAAGAAAGTTCTCATAGTAAAATTGGTTGTAGTAATGCTGGTCATTTCCTACGGTTTCTGAACGCATTTTAGAGCACTAATGATATGTGCGTAGATAAAATAAATTAGTACCACTAAAAATCCGCAATATGGCGTGGATTGTAAAACTCCCTGTGGGGCTAAACCTTTACTAGTATTTTCTTTCATGAATCATCACCATTACAATTTGAATAATCTCAATCATTATCCATGACCTCGATGACTTCGGTATTGTGAAAAACAAAGGCAGCTGTCGTGAATATTTACAACGTATTAAATCTATGCTATAAAATAGGGTGTAAATTTATTTATACTCAACTAGCGACCCGCCCCGGCTTCGCACGGGTGCAATGCTGATAAATTATGCATAGACCTTCCCCTTGAATCACTCTATCTATTAAAAAAAAACACATCAGAATCCGTTGCGTAGTTTTAAAGATTTAAGCATACAAAGGGACATATGGACAGAGAACGCGACTTTGTTTTATAATAATAATAATAATAATACAATACTTTATTGCACACCAATAAAAGTTTACAAAAGGAAACAAGACACATACAATTTATAAATAACGGTAGACAACAGGCGGTCTTATCGCTAAAAAGCGATCTCTTCCAGACAACCTTTGGGTAGTGAAATTGATGAAAATTCTAACTTAATACAGAGTAGGTGCAGCAGAAGGTGAAGGGAGCACATAATTAGATACTAACAGAAAACAAGTACGCATATGGGTAAATATACACATACATAAATAGATATACATAAACTTACATAATACATACATAAATACAATAATATAAATAGACACTAGACATATACGAATCTTATATAACACAACGCAATACAGTCAGTGACGAAAAAACAGTTTCATATATAAAACCAACAATTTTATTGTTCGAGAGATAGGTAATGCTCTTTAATCTTATTCTTAAATATAGACAGGGACTTAGCACTTCGCAATTCAACTGGCAGCGAATTTGGCTTGGACAGTAAAAGAATTGGAATAAAATTTAGAATGTGCGGCGGGGACAGTTAAAAGGAAATTTTTAGCGCACCTTGCAGACGAAAAATAACTAAAACGCTCTCTAAGGTATTGTGGAGTTGCTGGGTTGAAGAGTATGCCAAATAGAAGAGTTAGAATGTGAGAGTTACGCCTATGACGACTAGGGAGCCACTTGAGTTGTGATCGGACACTAGAAATATGATCATATTTGCGTAACCCAAATATGAATCGTATAGAGATATTTTGAATGCGCTCAAGCTTATTAAGTTGCTGTTCTGAAATATCGAGATAAGAGATATCGGCATAATCTAGAATTGGGAGAAGCAACGTCTGAGCGAGCGCAATTTTAGTGGCGATAGGGAGAAAATTACGAAACCTTCTAAGAGAGCCCACAGCGGCAAACATCTTCCTGCTCACGTCATTCAATTGAGGCGCCCAAGAAAGAGTGCAGTCCATAATGACACCCAGGTTCTTAACTTGGGAAGAGTAAGGGATCAAGACACCATTAAAAACAACAGAAGGAATATTAACTAAGTTAATTCTGGAAATCAATTTAGAACTACCGATGATGATAGCCTGAGTTTTTGACGGATTTACTTGTAGGCCAAAGTTACTGCTCCACTCTAAAATACGTTTCAAATCCAAATTCGTTAAAGAAATGACTGAGGGTAGATCGACAACTGATCCTTGAGAATATATTTGAAGGTCGTCGGCGTAAAGGTGATAACGTGAAGATAGATTATGAGTGATTGAATTTATAATTAAATTTATACTATGTAGTGATAGTGAAGTGATAAATCTACACATTCAAAAGTAAATGATGAGTGGTAAGTAAAATACAGGGGCGGTCGCGGTCGTAAAACTCATGAGAAAGATTCGAGTAGCGACCCCACCCCTGCTGCAAGACTCAGTATGTTCAAGTTGACTGCTTGGACGTGGCAATCGCAGGAGAGTTCAACTTAGAAATCCTAGGAGGCCTTTGTCCAGCAGTGTATGTAATTCGGCTGGGTTTGCCTTTGTTTTATAGACAAACATTTCATCGAATTTTCATTTCATCGAAAGCATTTCTTTCTGAAACCATAAAATATGTTGGAATGTTATAACATTACACACACAAACCTAATAAACCTAACCTAATCTGTAGGCTGACATTATCAAGATTTCAGAAAAATTTATGACTTTCGAAGTAAACATTGTCTATGAAATGAAAATTCTGTGCATTGAAGCATTCGGTCAAACGATTTTCTATAAAAGAAGAGGATAATTCGGTTGAGATGACGATGATGAGGATTGATAAATTATGTTATTGCGACATACTAATCGCAATCTACCGTATACACCGTACCGTATACAGATGCATCAGCATTGCGGTTTTCCTGAGATAACAATCGTCTCCTGCGTAGGTTTAATCCCACGTTTCCCACGCCTGTAATAGGGTATAAAACCAGACGATCTACTTAAGTACAGGTGGTATAATAAAGGTGGTATAATCAGTACTTATAAATAACGTCAATTTCCCCCAAAGTTCTCCACTCGATGGATCATGCGGCGCTCTCATCCATCTGCGTGCCAGGATTTTAACCCCGTTGTGGGCACTTACCACTACATATATGTTAATTGCAGATAATTAAAAAATAGGAAATTGTTAGTAAGCCCCAAAGAATTGAAATATTTTCGACTTGGAATTGGAATATAAAAAATATCGACATCTTTCAAACCATTTTTTTTTGGAACTGTGAAACTTTCCGGTTACGCCTTCCGTCATAAGCATGCCCGAGGGTTTTCGGTGCACTAATGATTTAGCATTAGGCCGATTCTAGAGCGAGCTGCGAACCGTTAGCCTGAGCTATAGCGAAAACAAAAGAGCATCTGAAGATAGGAAGCCGTGGCACGAGCTGATAAAGGCCCTCTGCACCTCCGCGAGGTGTCTTTGGACAAAAACAACAATAACATTGTTACTACAGAGCTATTTACACCATTGCTCTTTTTTTAAAGACATATCTTGAACTGTATCAGAGCTGGTTAGCTTAGGTTAGGTTACTACCACTGTCCAGTAGTCGGACTTTGTGTGGGAGTATAACCCGCTAATGGGATTATCTCCGCGCCACAGGAGTAATTTGGGGAGGTTGACGCGGGTGCACTGGTGCACATTTCGTTTACTACTCACATTTGGTAAAGCCTTTTACTGCTTGACATGCCGTGTAGTTTAGTACTGCCAAGTTCTCATATGTCATATGTTTGATAATACTGTATGAAATATTGATACTGTTGTTTCAGCAAACTGTATAGCAATGAGAAGACATAATTACAGGTCGTCATTAGTACACGTGTCACTTGCTCTATTTTTATCTTACAGCGAAATTACTCCTGACATTGATTCGAAAAGTAGGTAAGTACCTACGACTCGTACAATGTACGTAATCTTCGTCGCTGCATTCACACAGACATTCAAACTTACACGCGCAAGGTTACAAGAAGAGTAAAGAAAGGTTTTCTTCAGTTGCAATAGAGAATGTCAAACAAAAGGCAAATATGACTATGAAGGCAGTGACACCCTGCAATGGCACAGCAACATAAATAAATGACTAACATGTTTTTTTTTAATACCTATACAGAACAATGCTATTGATTGTTTTACGAAAATCATGTTACCATGAAATTTTTTCACAACTTGAATATATTAAAAGTTACAAATTGTACTTAGGTCAAGAGCTATAGAAGTATATTTAATTTATGTTGAAAAATAATCCAATCTGTTAGGTTAGATATTATCATAACCATAACATGCGGATGTTATAGCTTCAATAACAGCACTGGGAAAGGACAATGACAAGGAAGGATAAATACGCTTCCTTGAAACGCTTTCCGCAGTGGAAATGTCTTAAAGCTTTTGTTTCTATTTTGTTTGTGGATCCCACACAAAGAAACAAGAGGCAGATTGTTTGTGAACAAACGATAAACGTCAAATATTTTTTTATTAAAGCAGTAAGGTCTGCTAGTGTAAAACGCTGACGCTTTACGCTAGCTACTTACTGCTTTTATCAAAATTGATTAGTTTGGGTGTAGCACATAAAGCACATTGTTACTATCGATTTTCTCAACATAATTTCGCCCGGTGACAACCAAAACTCACTAAAATGTATGTCACTACTCTTCAAAACCTCGTATCTAGTTCGAAGATTGATACCGTCATACGAGCTTTGTTTTAAGTACCTAGGTATTTGTCACTTGGTTAGTAGGTTTTGGTCGTCAACAGACGATTTGAGAGTTGAGACGATGGTGACTAACATAAAGACATAATCTTTACGTTAGATGGCGCTACGATGCCGAAGGCATGTGAAGCAACTGGTTGAAAAATTCGATGCGTTGGCTAGTGGCTTTGATAGCATAATTGGTAATGCACCCGTCTGGCCCGGAAAGCCGTGGGGACGTGAGTGCAAATCCCGCTCAAAGCATACTATACAATTTTTCTATTTTTCGCTTCTTTATAAATATTTCGTATGTATACAATCTATAGATTGACGTACCTATACGTCAATCTATAAAAGCAGAATGATGTTGATGAGGACGTTTCAGTTTCAGAGCTCAGTTTATATGTATGTTCTTAATATTGTTATAATATTAAACTTAATTCCATTCCATATCGGCCATTCGATGGAATTAATTATGGTAAGAAATTACGTCATGTCTTCATTGTTATGACTTGCAATAAATCTTTGAAACGGTCGGGCCATACTTTTTAAACGAAGTTATGGGGTTAGTAAAGTCAAGGCTGGCGCTTCGCTTTTCCTGGGATCAGACGTTTTTTTAAAGTGAAATACTAAGTGTTGGCCGTTAATTTTACAAGATATGTTTTGCGGTGGGATTACATAATTCAAGCTTTTATTAAAATTGCAATTTTTGCGAGTTTTAATGTATACTTATATACATATTATAAGTATGCTCGGATAAAATCTTGGAAGCTAACTTTTGCTCACTTCCTGCCATCCGATTGCGTTCAAAATTTGAATATTGGTGTAATTTCAATGACAATGTAATATGATGATGGTAGAGTCGAATGGTGGCCATAAAAACTGTTATACTAAACACGATATAACCACAGCGTTTGGACTCATTTTATTCCTCTTGGCGAAAAGACTTGTGCAAAAAGTAGTCGACATTGAGCTTGTGTCATATTTTTTGTCAAACTCGATTAAATTGATAAAAGACCAATCGTTAGCTCCACAGCTACATAAAAATAAATATCTACCTAAGATATCTAAGAATCACGAATTATAAATTCTAGGTACCTATTACAGGACACCAGTTCCGCAACTGCATCCAATTGACTTTTGTCACCTTCAATACGTCTGAGGTATGACATACGTGATCCAAGAGTCAATTGTCACTTATTCATAATAACACCGGCTTTAGGGTTCCACTTTCCGAAAATGTACGTAGAAAATCCATATATTTTTTTCTACACAAATGGACAAAGTGTGGTGGCAGGCAGTCATAAAAGTTAGAATTGTAGAGGCTTGCCTGGTTTTTTGAAAATCTCGTACAAAAGTTCTAGCCAAAAACAGCACATTATATAAATTAATATCGGCCAAGTGCGAGTGGGACTCGCGCACGAAGGGTTCCGTACCATTATCTGTTAGTTTGTTGTATGGTAAAACTAAATATTTATTTTATTTTATTTTTAGTATTTGTTGTTATAGCGGCAATAGAAATACATCATCTGTGAAAATTTCAACTGTCTAGCTATCACCGTTCTTGAGATACAGCCTGGTGACAGACGGACGGACGGACGGACGGACAGCGAATTCTCAGTAATAGGGTCCCGTTTTTACCCTTTGGGTACGGAACCTTAAAAACGTTGTAGACTTGCGAAGACAAGTCCTATTCATTCACGCCTCTCGACGGACTGTCAGCGAAAGTGTTAACATCGTTGCCTTTTTTCTGTGGGTCGTGTCTCGTGTCACTGGCTGAACGTAGGTCTCGGTTTATAGATGCTCTTGAATGAATTTACGGCGATGGCTTCCCTGACTTGAAGTCCAACTGGCTGTTACACAATACCAGGTCCTTTTATCTTCTTTTCTCTTTCTGTGGTTCCTTCATGAAGATCAGGGAAATCTTATTATTGGAAAGGACGACTTGTTTCCATCGGTTTCTGTTGGATGCTATGCGCATCACGTCCGTCGCTTGGTGTTTTTTTCCTTTAACTGGTCTGTCCACCTAGTCGGCGATCTACCACGTGTTGTTCTTCCTTCTACGCTTCAGACTGTGACCAGTTTCTCCAGGTTGTTATCTCTGTGTCTGGCAATGTGGCTTTTGTGGCCGAAGTATGTTAATATGCGGCAGTGGTAGCCCATTGACCAATAAACATATTTAAATTGGGATAATAAACACGGAGCAAAGTGCTCTTATATTGTTTTTGATATTCTAGACAGCCAAGCATTTGACCTCGACCGCACCTGATGTTAAGCGACAATAAGGCCTCAGATGGAGCATCATAGGCCAGTTAAGCGTTTTTCTGACTTTAATCATCAACACTGAGTTATCTTTTATATCATCATTATCACGTTCATCTTGATATATAAAACTAGCTGTCAGAACTTACCGCTTCCGTTATCCTTTATACAAGCGATGTAACTCATAAAACTAAGGTACTTGCGTCAAAGATGGCCCGCGGTTCCTAAGATAGCCCACTTCAAAACTTTATAGTTATAATTATAACCGTTCGAACAAATTCAAAGTCTTATGTCTATGGTAGGTACTATGGTACGTATAAGTATATATGTAGCCAAAACCTGTGAACCCCAACCAAAACTTAGGTACGCTTTATCTTGAAGTCAGGAATTAATCGCATTAAAAAAGAAGTGTTATATTATTACCTCGATGATTCGGACGTGATGTTATATTCATAGCCTCGAAGGTTTTTTGATATGACTGTGTTAAGATTTGTTGCTGTATAAGAAAAAATCCAACGATATAATGCGAAATAATCGCTTATAAAAAATATTGATTCTGACTGTACTATGTTAAGAGCAGTACCATAGGTATTGACTGATCCAACTCTTGTCTATTGACGTCAATTCCACAGAATTAACGCCCATATTTACAAACATGGCAAAGGTGGCAAAAAACACTGACAACATTTGTCTAAGTACCTAGGCACTCGTTTGTATTTTTTTTCTAAATCGAACGCAGCGAATAATTACGTAATAACTTAATAAGTACTCGTATAGTTTTAAGGTAACTTCGTATGCGTAATTTATTATACCGTAGTCGGGTAAAGATGTCCTATAACTGATGTTCAGCTATCCCTGTACCGAAATTGGAAAAAAATTGAGGTTAAAGACATTTATTATATCAAAAGAAATGTTACATTTCACTGAATGAGACTTAAACGTAAACACGCATTATTATCTATCATGCATTTACATCTAAAATTTGTTTAGCCATTTCTGCGTCATGCGAGGACAATGGAAATTATGCCCAAGATGGCGCCAGACTGGCATGACACCGCGCGCCCATACAAAACAAAAGACGATCCTGCATCACGCTATTAAGATTTTTCAATTTTGAAATCATGGCTCCTCTCCATAAAACAGAATATATCTACACTATTATAAAATCGTATAATAATGAAAATTTTCATTATTATACGATTTTATAATAGTGTAGATATATTTTTTCTCTTAATTACCTGACTACACGATACCTATGATACAAGTAGGTACCTTATTTTAGAACTAGAACAAACCGTTATAGTACCTATCTTGATCGATTATTTAATTGATTACTGTATAATGGGTAACTATTAAATCTAATTATTGAAGTACATCGTTGCATAATGATAGAGAATACTGTTAGGTAAAAGTCACAGACAACCCCCACTAGACGGAGCATGTAAGGCGACCCGCGCGCACCAACGATTATGGTACGGCAGAACATTAAAGTATGAACACGGCGGCCACCGTTTAGTTGCGTCCTTGTTTATGATCCATGCGTACGTCAACGAAAAAAGAAATTAAATAAATAACATGGTAAATTGTAGTGTTAAGTGGTGTAGAGAGATCTCATAAACATGGACGCAACTAAACGGTGGCTGCAGTGTTGATACTTTAATGTTCTGCCGTACCATATCGTTGGTGAGCGCGGGTCGCCTACGGGTCGCCTTACATGCTCCGTCTAGTGGGGGTGGTCTGTGGGTAAAAGTGTATTCGCGATCTCTCCAAAACATAGTAATAACAGTGTAAAAGAAATGAAGTTAAATAAAATTAAAACATAAATAATTATTAAAACTATCGTGATAAATCTTTTAATAATTATAACGACGGTTTAAACACACATAAAAATTGTCAGGAAGGGCTTGACATGTTTCGAACTCATATGGAGCTCTTCATCAGGGCAGCTATCCGTGCTGCTACGCGACTCACGGCCCACACTAGGCTGTAGGCTACGTTAGGGTCATATGAGTTTGAAACGTGTTGGGCCGTTCCTGACAATTTTTACTATTTATTAATTTATTTTTATTTTTAGTGTATATTAACGTATTCACATAGAGGTCGCTAAGGTGTAAAAACCTTTCAAAAAAACAATGCAAAGATCGACACACAAAGCATAAGGAAAAATTCGTCAGATCTACCTGGAGCTAGGGTAGCGAAATGGTTAACGCGCTGGACCGGCAATCCAGAGGTTCGATTCCCGGTCTATTCCCCCAGGTAGCTCCTTTTTAAATTTTTCTTTGAGCTTTGATTTTTGTATTAAAGGCTTATTTTTTACGGGAGTTTATAACGTTTTTATAATTATCAAATATCAATGATTTAAACATACACGATTCTTATACATTATTATAACAAAACTCAAGATCCTCCGAGACCATGGACGTAAAATCACGTCCAAAAGGAGGAGGTAATTAAAACAACACCTTTTTGAATATTTATTTCGTTTCGTTTTCCTGTCAATCGGGTAAGCACGTGATTATTTGTCGCATGACAAAATGTTATATCTCTTTCTTTACAATACGATGTCAGCAGGGTATATAGCACAATTATGTACAGAACGAGATAGGTAATATATAGAAATAGTCACCTGTCACAGTTGTGCTAGAGGTCCAGTGAGGACATAATATAATGACATCAGAAAATGTGCCAAGTTTGGCATAGTACTGTTAACAGTCAAAAAGATTTATCAATCAACACTGTATTTTTAGCTGTGACTTTTCTAGAATCTCATCATTAGCAACAGATTCAAAACATAGTTATACCTAATCTACCTAAAGCACACTTAACTTCACTCTACCTGCTTAAATTAATTTTCTCAAAAATTGCATGTAATGTTGCCTTACCATCGCTAGATAGACTACAGTAAGTGGAACATACCGAAGACTTTTTAGAAGTGTCCAGTAAACAGCGAGATTTTAAATTTGGAATCAATATTTGTCCAGTAAATAAGTATGTAATTCCTATTACGTATCAAGATATTTGAATACAGAAACACGATTTACATCGTCACCGACCTATAAAAAAACTAAGGATGTGAAGGCGATGAGGTCGTATATAAATGTAAAAGGATGCATTCCACAAATTGTTTTAATTATAAGTACAGTGCGACAGCAAATTGACAACATTTCATATTTATAACAGGTGGAAATTAATATAGAGATCGACAGGGCTTTATGTCGTGTACCTTAAAAAAAAATCTTGGAATTTATTCTTCTGTATTTAAAGAAATATAAGAAAATACATCAAATAATTGCAATCTAAGACAATACGGGCTGAATAGGGTTGTTGTCTAAACCAAAGAGCGATTATTTGACGTTGACAGATGACAGATGCATACTGAGTTTTATTAAGTTTTTTTTTTAATAAGAAAACCGACTAAAGTAACCGTTCCATTAAGTTCTGGTTTTGGTGTTGCCACATTTTAAAATGAGTATGTTTTTATAAATTAATAATAAAATAAATAATCATCTCAGAAAATAAATAAAAACAGAGATTACTTCATCTTTTTAAGCAGAATTCAGGAAAGTAATAAAATGATAGTCTTTAAAAATATGAAATGTTGTCAATTGTAGAAATTAAAAAGTGGCGTCCCTTTTTCAATAGAAAGAGACGACATTGCAGTATACACTTGCAATTTACACTAAGAGCAAATGTAAAATAAAAAGAGGTTAGCACTATTGGCAGTATAAACGTAACTCAAAGATGCATATTTAAAAAAAAAAAAGTAGCGACAAGGTTTAGTGCGGAAGTTTGTATGCAGCGTTTAGTTCATAATTGTGCTGTGTAAAATGACAATGATATTTCGGAATTCCTTCCTTTTTTGTGTCGTTTAGAAAAACCTCGGAGTTAAAATTAAAGGTAAGCTTTATGATATGAAAATTAGTTAGAAAATACAACAATGTAGGTATAACAATAATTAAATTTTATCTTTAAGACTTAGATTTGTAAGACAGTGCAAATAATTAAACGCAGTATTTATAAAAAAAGAAATTAAGGCAGGATTTAAATCTCAGAATAATAACTAAAGCACTAGAAACCGTACTAAAATAGCAGCAGAAAACATCAGTTTGTACTATTTTGACTTACGGCATTGAAAATGTGTCAGAATGAGATGCAAATACATTTGTACATTCGATATTTAGAAGGTTGTCACTAGTTCGTTACTAGCATTCTTAATGCTAGTGATGTTGCTATGTCGACTTCAATATCGATAAAAAAAAACAACAACAGTTAAAGTTTAAAACTTACGATTAATTATATGAAATAAAAATAACAAGCCGTATTTTAAAATTCTAGGAGGTTGCAATAAAATACGTTTTGAACTTAATCAACAAGTAATACAAACCGTACACTATTTTACCATCATATAGAGGGTACTTTAGGTACGGTGCTGGTGGCAGGACGATAAAGGAGTAGAAAAAAATGATACTTTATAAGGCGTTTTTTTATTTTTTTAAAGTAGCTGTGGCGCTGCGACAACTAGGCGACAAGACCAAAAACATTACTACAAAAAAATTTCAATGTTCATAAATTTAGTCAAAATACAACAAATTTTATCTCTTTAATAATTATAATACTTATGTTCAGGGCTCACCCCTTCACTTAAGTTTGGCGACTGTCTGAGCTATAGGTATCTACAACTTTGGTTCTCTTGCGTCTATCGGATGCGTATTTCGGATTCGATCCCGCAAGGAAAGTCCGAGCACAGCTCGCTCCATTGCCCTTTGAGTAACTGAGTCTTCTTATGAGGCCAATTGTAAGTGACCACGTTTCAGTACCGTATTTCATCACTGGCAACAAAGGAAGGTTTTTAACCAATGTATGGTTAAAAACCTTCGTTTTAAGACACTGCGGTATTTGGGACGAGAAGATATTCAGCAGCTTCCCGAATGCTGCCCATCCGAGTTGGATTCGACGAGTGACCTCTTTTTCAAAACTCAACCTACCCAACTGGATCGTTTAACCAAGGTAGATAATAATATAGTCGTCTACACTACACCCCTTCATTGTCCTTGGAATATAATAGTTTTTGTCAAATGATTTCTGATTCTATGAGCAGGCTCGCCTATTTGTTTTGTCAGGTGCTGGATTCGAATAGTTGAATACAATCGGCAAATTACTTTTATCAACAAGTTTCTGTGATTATCCTCAAAATCTTGTTCGAATGAGTGTTCAATTAAACTCTCAAAAATATTTGAAAATAGCAAAGAACCACAAACTTGGTTGGTAATAAACATGAAGTGCTTAGTGGTCCCTAGACATTGATTACCAGATTTGGATTAGTGTTCCCTTATGATTTTCTCTGCAGCTTCACATATTTTTGTAACATCCGTAGACGGCCTGACTAAATCTCCTCTATTGTTAACTGATATTAGTGAGACTCTCCTTGAATGTAGTTTTTGATCGTAACATAAACATTCCGACATGTTTCGCATTTAAGAGTTCTTCAAAGTTTTCTGACGACAAAACCAGCAATATAATGCACAATGTCTGCAGAAAATTCACTTAACACTGGGGAAGACTGTATAATCGTGGTCCAAATCAATATTATTAAGTGATAACGTTTCCGAGTTTGAGTCCTCAATGTCATCGCATACAATGCGAACATTTCCACTGCTTTTGTTAATAGAATCCAGTGACTTTCCAGAAGTACGATTCATTCTTTTTTGAATTCACCGTAAAATTATTTGAACAAATGTGGCTATGTTTTTTCGGTGTTCAATTGCATCTTGAAATACGTTGTAGCCATATATTTTTCACCGCTTCATCTTTGGGGAATCTAAAACAAAATGTATGGTTGGTCAACAATATCGATACAATTTCTTACATCACTACGATAACCACAACTGTTTGTTAATATTGTACAAAAATAAGAGAAAATAGGCCAAAATATATGTGGAAACTTGAATTATTACCATAATTTTCATAATATTTCGTACAATACAGTTATTTTATTATCAACAAATAATGCGAATTTTACATCAAAACTCACCGATTAAAAATAACTAACTCATTCGTATTTTCTTTCCGTGTTGTATGAGACTTGCAGCCTTCAACCACACATGCCATGTTAAAAACACATTCCTAGAAAATCTAGAGAGTCGAAACATATATTTTCGAAAGGTTTCTTTATTATTTTCCTAAAAAATTACACAAATTCAACCGAGCAACCGAAAAGCTTCAGATCCATAACAATGCGACCATTTTAAGTTGATCAAACGCCACGAAAAATAAAATGAATCATGTACTTATTTTTAATTTAGTAGCATTATTAGAACCAATTACAACCATTTGACATTTTAAGTTGTGACTCATTCCGAAATAATAAAAACCATGAGGGATTTTTGGTTTCACTTACTCTCGTACACGTTGTATTGCTAAATGTGAATAAGAGAGCGGTTACAGAGTTTTTATTTTAGTAAGGTTTCTAGTGCTTTAGTTATTATTCTGAGATTTAAATTAAAAGACAAAAATTTCAAATTTGTTTGTGTGATCTATTACAATAATTCAGCAAAAATGAGTTCAGACGAGTCTGATTCCGAATAGACGGCACTCCTCCATACTTAAGAGCGGAGGCAGAGTTAGCTAAAATAATTTACTTCCGACTAAATACAAGGAGATATAAAAAAATACAGGAGATTCATTAAATGGAAGGAAGAAAATCAAGTTAATAATTGGTTAGATAATGTGTGATAAGGTCAAAATATTTCAACAATCTTTCGGAGACAATCGGATGGCTACAAAGGAAAGAAATCACAAATATTCAGCAGTAAAATATAGAAAAGTTCTTAAATCAAGCTCTAAATGATAAACATTTTGGCCATGAAGGTAAATAAATGCGGCCACAATTTGATAACGATATATATATCTTTTATCCAAGTATAAACTCATAATTATTTTTGTTATAGGTTGTTATCGTGGGCGTTAATGGTGCCTGCGACGACGAATATCACAATGTGTAAAAATAAAAATGGGATATAATAAAAATATTAATTAGAAAATGGCTGAATATGAATGTCACCAACAAAATATAATTTTAATCTAATTTTCTTGTGTAATTTTTGAAAAAAGCACTATACTTGCTTCGACCGTAAGAGCCATCCAGGCCTCGTATTATATCCGGACCTCGCCTACGGCTCGGTCCGTCTAATTCCTACTCGGCCAGTATGGCTTACTTACTGGTCTCTGCCGTAATGTACTATTCCTCGAAAACTATTTTTCAAAATGAGGGTATAAAAACCCCTAATTTCCCTTGGCGTGGCTAAGGTTCGCGTCGAGAAGATCAAAAATTCGGATTCGAAGAAGAAAACCGCTCAAGTGTGAGTCGAACTCGCGCACCGAGGGTTCCGTACGAAATGTGAAAGCACTATACTTATTGCTCTAACGAAAAGATAAACTGTAGGTACTGAGCGACAAACTCAACTTTACCGTTGGAAAACTATTTTACGTAAAGACTATATTTTTTATGATTTGATTATTGATGTATAGTTTTAAGGTATATCCCTATACTTTTAGTATAAAACGGTACTACTTACCATATTTCTTAGTTCTAGGTCAATGGAACATACCCTATAAATGATTTTGATTCCCTCGAGAGTATATCGAAATTTACGTTTTCTGCGGTATAAACGGCCGTATCTTTTTTTTGTATAAATTTGATTTTTGCAATGTGGTTTTAATTTCAACTCCATACCTTCACGCGTTCTCGAGATAAAGGGTCTAGTCAGACAAACGTACGGAGTCCTACGGACACGTGTACTTGCGGACAACAAAGTGATCTCATAAGGGTTCCGTATTTTTTTCTTTTGAGGTACGGTACCCTAAAAATTATCAAAAAGTATGTAGATCCTGGCATACGTAGGTACATTAACAATGAGTAGTATTTTTTTACCCATCAAATGTGTTTTCTTTAGGCATGGTTTTCATTTGGGGAATTAAAGAAATATATTTTGTCGGGTATAAAAAAAAACAAATGAAATTACAATAAATAAAACCTTAACCCATTTTGGCCTATAAGTAGTAAATATATCGATATTTAGACATTTAGAAATCAATATTTTATAGACATTATAGTTCATTAAAATATCACACGATTTAAATGATTTCCCTCATTGAGCACGGATTCAACCAAATTATTATTGAAATTGACCACAATATGATATCGTTATGATTATGATATTAGTGGGATATTCCGATTAGCGTAATTAACAAGTTTTTAAGTACTTTTCCATGCAAATGTGATACGAAGGTTTCGAAGAAATCATTGTATTGAAAGGCCTATGAGGAAAATTACTTACTTACGTTAATGACATAAAATATACTTCTCAATTTGTTTTGCGAAAATAAAATACTTACCAGTTATTTTCCTGTGGCCTTGGAATTGTTATCCCTGAGTAGGTCTGCCATAACTTAATTCGCCCAACCCGGGAAAAGATTTAAAAAATCCCGGACATTTGGTGTAAATCGCATTTTTACCCGGACGTGTCCAAAAATAATATTATAAAAAAAACAATCGCTTTATTTTTCATTCACTAAAAAAGTGTCCGGGTTTTGGTCGGACACTTTTTGAAAACCCCCCGGACAGCCCCCGGACGGCCTCCGCACTAGGACAAATTCGAGGAAACCCGGACGGATGGCAGTCCTATCTCTGAGGGACATATCCCGAATAAAACCTTATGTCATTCTGGGATCTAGGTATGTATGTAGGTATACATCTACTCGTACGCAAATCATGTCGGCAAGTCTGTACACACCTTTGTAGGTATAAGTAGTTTGTATTCGTAAATACATCCCGTTAATCAGCCCACGTCATATTGCGGATTTTATGTGGTACTAATTTATTTTACTGGCAACGACATGGTAACTTACTTTGAAAGTCAGTGAATGTCAGTGACGGAAACAAAGAAGAAACAGGACTAAATATTCCGAAAATTTCAAGGATTTTTTTGCATAATAAAGCCATAACAATCCCCAGTGATGAAAGTTAAGTTTTTTTAAATTGGATTTAGTATTTTTTTCGCAAGATAAGAATCAAGGATTGAGCAGCAGTCCGGTAAACAATTTGTTGTTTTTAATTTGGTTGATGACAAACCCTTGTAAAATCGCTACTGACGTTTAATAATGAAAATATATGTCGTATACACATTATTACCATATAAAAGCTGTTTGTAGTGCCAGTATCCTTGGGCAGGACCGACACTAGCATAGCTACACGTAATTCTTGATCAAATGAATACTTAGGTACCTACTTTTCAAATAGGTGGTTAATATTTTGACAACAAGAAGAGCTTATGCTATATGCTAAATAAAAAACAACTTCTGCGTAAAAGTGAAAATGAAAGATCAATGCTTCAATTTGTTGTAAAATATTGAGAGAATGACATTTTGCAACTATAGTTTAAAATTAAAATATTCATAGTCTTTTGTGTAGGTATATTGGTACAAGATTGGATAGAAGCAGATTCAAAAGTTGGTAGTTTTCTGAAATGTGGTATATGCTTTTTGTTCTACTTATTAAAGAAAAAATACACAAAAATAATAATCTTATTTATTTATGTACTTATTTACATCAACATTACATCTATCATGACAGTTCCCCAATGCGATAGAGTAGCAACACATAACAATATTATTATATTTGATCTAATCGTATGCCATATTTACTGAGTTAACAATATCTCGTACTTTTAGGTAGTTAACTGAGGCCCAAAAGGAAAATATTTGTATTTCACAAGATAGCATGTTTCTGATTCATAGCTTTAACAAAAAATGAAGAAAAACATTATGTAACACGATAGAATAATGTGTTTAAATAATCCTAAAACATTCTTCGACTTTTCAGTTACAAAATTTGAAGAGAAAATCAGTAAAGCAAGGCGTGCGGTTTTAATTTGTGATAGCTGATAGGGTAAGACATAAAACCAATTACCTACGTATGTAAAAATATGTATTTCAGAGTACCACAAAATAGTCTGAATATTTTCGCAATTACCGATAAATATTTTATTGTGCAAGCATATAAAAAAACCAACTGTGTAGGTACAGTGCTTTCAGCTACGCTTATAACTAATATCCACAAATGTCCGTTTATATATTTTTTGAAATAAAGTAATCCTTTCCCATGGATTTTTCGCAGAATAATTTTTCGTCGAATTTTCTCTTCGCAAATTTTTTATTCCTTTGTAGTCATATATTTTTTATAATTTTTGCAGACATCATCAGATTGGGTTAGGTTAGGTTAGGTGAATAAAGTTTTGCACAGCATTTTGCCATCCAAGCTCGTATCTATATTCCTGTCTCAATCTTCACTGAAGCTTCCGCATAGATAGAGAATGCGAACCTGATAGAATACGATGGCAAAACTGAAATATTCACTATATCTGTATCAAGGTTCTCTGCCTTTTTGCCGAATTATTTTTCTAATGCTTCATTTCCCAGAAGTATAATTTTGAAGAATGCATTTTTTTCTGAAACCGTAAACTATTTTGGATTGTTATAAGACAAACCTAACCTAAACTAATCAATAGGATGTCATTTTCAAGAATAGGCATGTTGACTAATTTTTTTTGAGGATGTCAATCGATTTTATTTTTAATTGTGATCAAATGTCTATATGAGACTGACTACACTTAAACTAGGTACTCTAAAATTCAGAAATGACCGTCAAAGTTCAACATTCCTATGTAGCGCTAAAAACGCTCCATACAAAAGGCGTCCAGGCTAGTGACGTCACAGGTATGAAAATTTGATGACTGCATTAAAGGAATACAAATTCTGCGGAGTGTAAAATTCAGCGAAATAAAACATTCAACAAAAAATAATTCTGTGAAAAGGCAGAGCAACCTGTATCAATGTAACCGACATTAATAATAATAATAACACTGAAAACATACGAGTATTATTTTCGAGAAAACCTCCATCTCACTTTAACATTAGTGTTCCGTTTAAGCTGCTTCACAATAACATAACACAGACAAAACAATTGATAAACCAAGGCACAACATAGGAAGCTCCAAATATATCCAATCAATGTTTTGCAATAAACATCGAAGATACACATTTTCCAATTATTATCAGGGCAAAGTACCACACATCAAAAAATATGACGTCTTTAAAAAGTCCCCAATTATAATATCGTTTCGTATAAAAAAAGCCAGTAGGTAACGTCAGCACCGCATCGATGTTGTTTATTAATGGCCTGACGTGTTAGTGTTACCAAGAGTCGAGTCAGAAAATGGTCGAAAACTGGTTTTCTGTTGTCAATGAGCTAAAGTTCTACTTAGTATAAAAACTCGGTGAGTTCGGTCGGTTGCATCACAAATCATTTGCGAAGGGTGCCGGCCAGTTGTCATATACCAAACTAAAGTGAGTACTCAATTATTATAGCGTGGTTTTACTTGGGGTGTTATGGCATCGATATAAGAAGTTAATCTTGACTTGATTGAGATTAGTTGAATAGTTTGCGTTTCAGTATTTTCTATTGCAAGGTTGTAAAGATCACGGTGCATAAAATTTTCACAATGGGATTTTATTGGACCTTTAACGTCAGGTTTATAGAATAAGGACAATCGGGATGAGCGCGTTGTTACACTAATCCTAAAGCCATCTTAACTGAAACAAAGTTAGCTGTATAACAACTGTTTTAATTATTGTACTAAGCGGTTTACACTCACGTGAAATTGTCAGGAACGGACCGACATGTTTCGAACTCGTATGGAGCTCTTCATCAGGGCCTGCTACCCGTACACCGGCGCGGCAACTTTGTCACAAAGCGCGCTTAATACAATAGTTAAATGTCTCACGAAAGTTATATCTGTGTCTTTTTGAAAAACCACCCTAGCTGATGTGTTATTAAAGATTGTACAGTCGCTATTAAACGAAAGTGAGTGGGTAGATAAAGTGCTCACAAACATTTTGTAAATACATGACTATGTTTGTTAACGATGTATTTGACGACGGTGTGTCACATGTTCGATTAGATAATCACTGAGTGGTTTCTTCGGTCATATCGTTAATAAATAATTAATATTTAGGAGTTGCCCGCAACTTCATCCTTATTCGGGTAAAAGTATCCTATAACCATCTTTGATATCCAGCTATTTATCCCTTATACTCAAAGTAGTTCAAATCTCTAGCCGTTACAGAGTAATAAGCGGACAAATACATTATTACCAAATCTGCATCGCACTTAAGATTTTTCCTGAAATCCTTAAATTAATATATTTTTTAAGGGTGACAAACACTTGGCCGTTTACCTAAGGCTATTACTCAAAGAAATGTTCTACATACCTAATGTTCATGTGCACATTTTGTATTAGTACTAATATTATTCATGTCTATCCCAGCATGAAGAGCTACCTGATCGTCTGCGTCCTCGCCCTGGCGGCCGTGGCCTACGCCCGTCCCGGAGACACCTACACCGACAAGTTCGACAACGTGAACCTTGATGAGATCCTCGAAAACCGCCGCCTGCTGGACGGTTACCTGAAGTGTGTGCTGGACCAGGGCAGGTGCACTGCTGACGGCAAGGAACTGAAATGTGAGTTGAAATCTGATCAGTGACGTCACGTCAAACTATTTTCGTGGTTTATCTTCTCTAAGAGCACTCATATCTTACTCATCAGTAGTCTAGCTGATGATCACAATAATAATGATTCAATTAATAATTATCATTCCTGATATATTTATGCCTAAAGATTAGTAACAACAAAATCTATCTCCGTTTGTCTTGCGGAAAACACGATTTTGACAAACAGCAAACTCATCTGGAGTAAATATTTAGAACCGAATAAGGCTAGTTGATTCATGTCAAATTGTATTAAACTAATGTTTATTTCGTACCTATAGTATTTAGCACAGGAAACCTAAATATATATTTTTCAACTCAAAAAAGTGAAAGATGGCTGAAAAAATAATAATTTGAAAATATGTTTTTAATGTGTATTTTGTAACGCTTATAAAACGCTGTCCCCCATTTTCGCTTATGATAGTGACGTCATCGGTCCCGTAAAGAAAACTGAAGGTCTACTCCGACGACTTCGAATAGTGCCGTTCCTCTCGATCTCCTGTCAAAGTATATTGGAGTGAACCGGATGGCACTATACGACGGTCGAATTTCGAATATTTACGCGCGATTCACGCCACAGATTAGCAAAAGGCAATGCTGGTGGACGGCGTTTTTTACTGTTCATGAAATTTCTGAATTTCAATTAAGTAATAAAATTTAGCTTTCTAGCTTTCACAAAAATACAAAATACAATTTTTTTTAGAGCTAGTAAAATAATTATCAACCATTTCAAATATATTTCATAAATGGGTCTACTAGCTAGCCTATTACTTCAGGAGTTTGTCATAGCCAATAACGTCTGTCAAAGTTTTTGTAACAGATTATGTGAAGTGCCATAATTAGTACACATAATTAGGATCCAAGGATTGTAACAGGTCTTAAAGGACCTGTAGGGTTAAACATAAAATTCAAATGTTGATTTCTTTTCTCCAGCCCACATCAGGGAGGCCCTAGAGAACAACTGCGCCAAGTGTACCGAGACCCAGCGTAAAGGCACCCGCCGCGTGATCGCCCACATCATCAACAACGAAGCCGACTACTGGAACCAGCTCTGCACCAAGTACGACCCTGACCGCAAGTACGTCAACAAGTACGAGAGCGAGCTCAGGACGGTCAAGGCTTAAATCGTTCGGCTGTGGAAAAATGTGATAGAATTGTAAATTTTAGTGAAATTTCGGAATAAATTATTAAATTGTTGTTTAAATTTCTGTATTTTTATCCGAATGCCCTAACCCATTCCTTATTTCTACCACGAAACAGCGATACCAGTGGATTGTAATCCTAGGTATTGTAATATTACAATGCCTAGGATTTTTAACATTAAATATATTTGGTAAAATTACATATAATCCTCACTGTTATTGAAACTTTCGTGAGACATATTTAATTATTGTATTAAGCGGTTTACACTCACGTGAAATTGTCAGGAACGGCCCGACATGTTTCGAATTCGTACGGAGCTCTTCATCACGTCATTCAACGAAGACGAAGTTACCGCGCCGCTGTACGGATAGCAGTCCCTGATGAAGAATAAGAGTTCGAAAAATGTCGGGCCGTTCCTGACAAGTTCACCTACCTAAGTGTAAACCGCTTCATACAATTAATAATCCTCTCTTATCGATATTTGTACTGTTAGCTAATACGATATAGATATGCTATGTTGAATTTATCGTATATCAAAATAGAGTAAATTCACTTTAATAAGAAAGGATATGCCATTAGAGTAACGGTCGAAATATATCGCTAAAGTAGAAATATAAAGGTGAGATTTCGAATAAATGTCAAACGTTGAAACGAGACCTAGGTTAGGTAAGTACATACATCTCCGATATATCTCCGAAAAAATGTGAAGTGTCAAGCGCCATGCTGTCTCAATGAGGGCTACCGTTTTTGTGCTCAACTGTTGGCGCCAATGTTGAGTAAAACAAATGAAAAGTAAAAGTATCAAAACAGCACAACTCAGACAACAACTCGGCAAATAATTACTTTTTAAAACAAACGTCTAAATACATACGATAGTTGTTACTTTTATAAGATAGAATATTAATTCTCATTGGATGATTTGGATGTTGTAGACATGGGACCTGTATTCATAAAAGATTTTGGAAAAGACCATGTCTGAAAGTGTGTGATTTAAATGATGACTATGTATCATCACTATCAGCCAAAACCGTCCACTGCTGCACACAGGCCTTCTCAAAACTGTCTTTGATTATGTGCCAGGGATGACTTATAACACTGACTTTTTTATTCCCAAACTTACTAGCAATAGACCTTAATTTCAACAGAGTGTAAGTGACTACGAGGTTGAGGATATAGCTCAGTGTTTCAGCAACTAAACAGCCTATAAACTCTTTTCTTCAAGAGCCCCAATTTATAATTTTCAGGAAAGACACACGACGGGAGCGAATTCCATTCCTTAGCGGTTCGCATTAGAAAGGATGAAGCGAATCGCTTCGTGCGAATAAGCTGTAAACTGACTACTAAATATCATACGAATCATACGATAAATTAATTCACCCGTAAACAACAAGTGATTCATTGTTGACATTTGACTTCCACCTCAGCCTGGGTCCGAAGTAACAAGTAAGAAATACGTAGGTACCTCTGTTTAAAATTACATGTTTACATGTGCCTAGACATATAATTTTCAAGTATACAGATCGGAAGTTGGAATTTATTTTTACGTATTCGCGTCATCGTCAGTATTTCCACAAATTATCTGCTTCTCGGAGGGGTACACATGTTATTATTGCATTAATATTACCAGGGATCGTATACCGGTATTCGGCTCCGTACAAAAATACCGGTATTCGATTTCGGTATTTCTTATTATTACATATTTCTATATTTTAGTGAGCTAATTTCAAAGCTCTATATCAATACCTAAATTCAATTTAGTAGCGTTTGAAATAAAACCTGACATTAGAAAAATATTCGAACTTGAATGAAAACCGGTAATGATCCCTGAATATTACTAAGTACTTACTAAGATGTTATTATTATTGTAAATATTATAAATGTTTTTATTTTTTTATAAATAAATGTAGATAACTTAGAATCTGACATGTAAAAGAGCTCTTGCAGGCTACTTGCAGAATAATAAAAAATTATAAATAATTTATAAATTATAAAGATTCGGAATGGATATATGATGATGACGAGAATGCATACGGACCAATGACATTTCGAAGTTTTGTAGTGTACCCCTTAATCTTTGTTTTATATTCTTGCAATCTAAGTAAAAAGCAGAGTGTACTTGAGCATAAAACCCAACTCCCTCGCCGTACTGGCTCAAGGCACGCATGGTATAAGAAAGCGAGAAATGGCACTCCGGAATGACAGATGGACTTTCGACGTCATCACGCTACGATTGGTTGGTTCGATCTGTCAATCCGTTTCTATGTTGCTAATGGCACAGGCGCGACAGCGGCGTATCGGTGTAACTCGGGCGTCGGTGACCTTGTAATGCCGAATCCGTAGAGGCATCACGTGAACGCTGAACGCCCTTCACCCCCGCGCGCGTCATGCACTCGCCCGCGCTCACCCCTCGACACGCACACAGAGCCGCGAGTTATATATATACTCTTTGCTAATGGTGTATCATAATACTCCCCGATTCCCTTGTTACCTGTATGAATTTCATAAAATCGTGAGTGTTGTAAATCAATTATTAGGATAACACAATTTAGTGAAAGAACATGACAACTATAATGCATAAATGATTTTTTCTTCGTACGACTGGCGATGGCTGCAAACATTTTTTTCCTTATAATTGTTTTGTTACAAAGCGACAACTAATCACAGTGACGTAGAAAGTCTCACTCATGTCTCTCTAGTCGGAGTGACATACCTTGTTTCCTTATGCCATGGGGGCACGTATCAATACATCGTATCGCACAATATACTAATTCAGTAGTTGTTCTACCTTAGACACGGGCGGGTTTTACTTAAGTCTACATTTATTTAAGAGTATACATATTTTAGTTCCATGGGATTTGCTATTTTAATACAACGTTGTTTGACACCACTTAGGATCCATGTTTTTATTGCTCTTATGGCACTGCTCACTCATTGCTCTTTTTTTACTGTTACAAAGAATATTCAAGTATGAGTCTGTAATTTAATTCTTATCTCACGTGTATATGGTGAGCCATAAATAGCGTCCCATTTAAATTAATAGCGCTTTTGCATTGACGTTAGGTCATGACGTCTGGGCTAAACGTGACGACAGACTTGTTGAACTTGATCTGTAGACTGACTCAGTGTATATCGGCTTTAAGGATGTTTATAAAAAGAGCAGATATTTCTGAAGATGTTTAATAGGTGTGTATGACAAAATTTATAAATGTACAGGAATTTAAATAGAAACGGATAAAGTTCATTTTTATAAATATAACGGCGCGCGGTTTATTTAAGACGTTTGGTTGTTGATTTGTCAATTTAATCGGGTACTTTTGAATAATGATGTCGAAATTATTATTTTTCAAGAGCGGGTAATCCCGAATGGAGTTGTAAGTGTTATGGCGAGTGGGCTGCATTCGTTGACAGCTACCCGCGCGTGATGGTTGCTTGCAAACCCATTGGCTCTTAATCGTTATTTAGTATTGTAATCAGTTAGTATTTTTAGTGTTTGTTAGTTTAATTAAATAGTGCAGTGATCTAATTTCATTATACGTCTCTTATTTTTTGAATACCTGCGCGAACTCGCCCACTAGAGCCTCTCGCAGTCCCAAGATGGCGGACCAGCCTCCGGACTGCCGTGATCGGCCACCCGATCCTCCGATAAATACAAAAAAAAATCTGAAAACTTTCTTCACGATTTTTTTTTTAAGTAGGACAGGGTTCTCGAAATCTTTTTTACTGGCCGAGCGAGCGAAGCGAGCGATGCATCTCCGTTTCAGTTTGGCCTAAAGTTATTTCGTAATGTCTTTCGGTCCGGATTTCCGGCTGTCCTTACCTAGAGGTCGCGTTTTTCAACCGATTCATATGAATTTAGTTAATGACAGAACGCTAACTGACGATGTATAATGCATATATATGACGTATGCACATTATTGCCATATGAAAGCTGCTTTTAGCGCCGCTATCCCTGCGCAAGACCAACACATGTTATTCTTGTTAGGCTATACCTATTGTATACCTATAGTAACTTATCTTAGATATCAGAGTATGGAATTAATTTAATGAAACTGATAGATTTTAAGAAAGGTAAAGTCTGTATGAATAGAATGCATTACTATCTACCGTGAATAATTTTTATATCTACAGCAAAATATGATTTATGAAACTATACTTTTTGTACGTTAAATTCCTAGAAATCAAAATAAATCAATAGTCTCTCTGCTATATGGTGTCATTACTTGACAACATGCTAATGTTTATCACTAATACACAATCAGGTTCAATAAACCCACGTCATTAAGTCCCCGGAACGATGACTAAAGCAAATTCACGGCATCAATCTAATTAACTGTTTACGCGAGAAAACCCGTTTCGCATTCTCGGGATATTCCAGTTAGTATAAAAGAAAGATCCATTAGGTTAGAGCCCATATCTATCTCACCAGTCGCCGAAGACACAGGTCAAGAAAAAATTAGAATGAAGGCCGTTGTGTTGGTTAGTCTGTTGGCGTTGGTAGTGGTTTCGGCCAGACCTCAAGATAAATACACGGATAGATTCGACAACGTGGACCTGAATGAGATTCTGAACAACCGCCGGTTGCTGGTGCCGTACGTCAAGTGTCTACTAGGACAGGGCAAGTGCACTCCTGATGGCAAGGAACTGAAATGTAAGTTATCACGTTTTTTTTAAATACATTCAATAATTATTTATCTAGAGGAAAGGGGAGGGAAAAGCTGTACATGCCTTATCTGGGGATTTTAATTAGTATGAGGATCTACGAGGGTGTAGTGTAGGGGGACTAAAAATAATCAAAATTGTCCTTACGACATTAATATTTGGCCGCCTAAGACTGAAGACGCGTTGTCGAAAGAAGTCTCTGGGCAAGCGATCAGAATTGACTTGTCTCTTCTTTGAGAGCAATAGACAAGGGTGTTCAGTCTCTAAAATTAGTTAGTCAGTGGGTATCGGGACACCTCGCCTCAGAAGGTTATTCTTACTCTTTTTCTTAAAGAAGAAAAGAGCCATGACCCTTTTTTCCCCCGTCGTCAGGATTCTAAGACCTCCACGTCCTCCGTATAGAAAAACATATATAAAAACACTCCCTATTTACAATAGTGTTATACCCGTATCAAAAAGAGCAAAATATTATTTGATGAACGGTTCCAATTCTTTATTATTTTTGCATTTAAGTTTAGGTATAGACCATAATTATTGACTTAAATGATAAAACTATACGGATTTTTGACTAGATTCTCAGAATCGAGTTGAAGTTTAGGAGCTAGTTTTAAAACTCACTGGTACCGGTCAAGTTAGCTGGAGTCAAAAAACGTGATCGCGGCACGTGACAATTGCCAATTTGAACTCTTAAAATATTCATACACAAACACAGATTCTTAAACTGGTTGTGCGATGAATATGGGCTTCTTAGTTTACTTAGACGAGGTATAGGTAGGTAATGTAGATGTTTTACTGTAGGTCAGAAAAGTTTCAGCTTCGTGTCTTTGTGTTCATTGTAGGTAATACGTCTATAATATTATTAATAATGTTTTAAAAATGTTTTAACAATTGAAACAACTATTATTTTAACTTTTTAAAAACTGTAAGGTGAGGCTGTTTGGAACCCGGGGTTATAATGGTATTTACAAAGCTTCAGGTATAAGACATTTGTTCTAAGTATTCCGAAGGGAATTCATCTGCAGATTAACAAATACTTAGCCCATTTGGTTTCAAATTTAATAGCCCTAACTTACGGTACCCCATCAAATTAGAGCAATGAATATAAAATACAAGTTTAACAGTGCGTCGTTAGAGGAGGAGAAGTGAAAAATATATTTATAATACCTTATTGATAATCTTGTTCTGTCCCCAGCTCACATCAAAGAAGCCCTCGAGAACGGCTGTGCCAAGTGTACCGACAACCAGCGCACCGCCACCCGCCGCGTCATCGGACACCTCATTAACAAGGAGGGAGACTACTGGGGCCAGCTCGTCGGCAAATACGACCCCCAGAGGAAATACGTGGCCAAGTATGAACAAGAACTCAGAGTGATCAAGGCTTAGGATAACTAGGATTAAAATAAAAGACTGAATGTTTTTGTAATAAATGTGATGAAAGATGATATTGTTCTATTTTTTCTTCTTCTTTGTCTATTTTTTATCTGATCAAAAGTGAAAACCCTCTCCTTTCATGTTTTCAACAGCGTTCTCTTTTCCTTTATTCTCTCAAGCTAGTTAGATTTTTTTCCGTTGAGCTTAATTCTCTCCATTCGCATCCAGCATCACATTTCAAAGGTTTCCAACGAGTCATCGTCCATGTTTCTCTTCCATACAAGACTAAGCCCCAGATGTACACTTTTATAAGCCTTTTACGAATATGGCCCGATGTTCTGGCTATGAATAGACTCCTTTTTAGGGTTCCGTAGTCAACTAGGAACCCTTATAGTTTCGCCATGTCCGTCTGTCCGTCCGTCCGCGGCTTAGCTCCGTGATCATTAGTACTAGAAAGCTCAATTTGGTATGAGTATACGTGTATGTATCACGCCGACAAAACCTTAAGGTTTAAGGTAAGGTAAGGTTAAGGCTTAAGTGCCTCGCGGTGTCCTTATACTTCGAACGTTCCACATATTAGTTTAGTGCCATACTGTATTAAAACATTTCGCTCAAACTGGCGCGTATAATCGATAAGTTCCAGAAGGTAATAAGTATTACAGTTACTTTGGCGTTTCCGACCTTTTTTATAGAGCTTGAAATCTTTCTCGTAATTTAAGCCTAGAAGCCCGTCTATTGTGTGGGCAAATACGGGAACCCTACAGGCCTACACTGAGCGTGGCCCGACATGCTCTTGGCCGGTTTTATTATTAAAAGCTCTTTTGGCCATGGCTGTTCTCGGGATTATGTCCGGTGTACATCTTGAATCATTCGTGATGGATACCTACCAAGACAGGTGTTCAGTGTTGAATTAAAGAAAATATCTCCATGTAAATTTTTTATTGCCAAGAAATTATATTCTTAAGTATCAGGAACGGCCCGACATGTTTCGAACTCATTTGGAGCTCTTCATCAGGGGTAGCTATCCGTGCTGCTACGCGACTCGCGACCCACTGACTGTCACTTGAGTGGGTCGCGAGTCGCGTAGCAGCACGGATAGCTACCCCTGATGAAGAGCTCCAAATGAGTTCGAAACATGTCGGGCCGTTCCTGACAATTTTTACGTGAGTTTATACCGTTTCTATAATAAGTAAAGATCTCACGATAGTTTTAATAACATTATTCTTAAGTGATTCATAAGAATTGTTATTAAAATTGAGCAATAATCTGAACTTATGCTTATCTACGATACTAAGTTAATAACAAATATTTAAGTCTTACTCAGGAAGCGGCAATTTTTGTTACCAGGCTTGAATTGTTATTGATCACGTTTCGGATGGAAGCTTAACTTTTTATACCTGCAGCCTGTGGACCAAAATACACTCAAAAGTCTATAAATAAGATACGCGTTCAATATAACAACGCCTTCAGGATGCTGTTGGGGCTGCCTCGCTGGTGTAGTGCGTCAGGGATGTTTCTTGAGGCTAACACGGATGGCTTTACAACAATACTGCGGAAACGTGTGGCTTCTCTGATGAGCAGAGTGCAAGGCAGTACCAACAGCCTCCTGAGTACTATATTGAGCAAGTGGGATTGTCCTGTGGTAAGGCACTGGAACCGCATTCATATTGGGAGACAGGCCTATAATTTATAATATTAAGTAGTTAGTTAAATTTAACATTTTCGGAATGAAACTAACATTATTTAATTTTATTATTTTACTAACATAATCTTAAGTACAAAATGTTACTAACAGTATTATGGATGGAAATCTGAAATAAATGGATTATTATTATTTATTTTTTTCGATTTTTATCTCCTTTTGACAAGGGTTTTTAGGTTTATTATGCGGGCCATAGCCAAGCATAATAAATACTCGATGATTGTATCCAATCTATGTGGTTATTGTCGATGACGTCAAGAATTTTCGAGTTATACGGCATGTGTTTAAAATTGTGGCTTTCTGCAAACTATGAATGATATTTATTGGTATCTTAAGGGTTTCTAGACTATTTCTTAATGTTTTGGGTACTATTCCTGTTGTGGATATACGAGGGTTGTTTGATAAATACCCGTGTTTAGAAAAAAACAACAAAGGTTTGTATACGTGTATATTTATTTTTCTACATAGTCACCTTCCAACTCTATACACTTGTTCCAACGGTGTTCTAGCTTTAATAAGCCGTCTAAAAAATAAGATTTCGGAAAGTCGTGAAAATAGGCCTCCGTGGCGGCAATGACCTCTTCACGAAAATTTCTTTCCACCGAGCCATTTTTTTAAATTTGGGAATAGGAAAAATTCACAGGGAGCCAGGTCTGGGGAATAGGGCGGATGAGGCAGCAATTCATAATGTAGTTGCTTTAATTTGGAGTCTGCGATTCTTGAGAAGTGAGCTGGTGCATTATCATGATGAAAGAGAACTTTTTTCTTATTTAGTTGTGGTCCCTTTTTTTTCAAAATGGTATCAAATTCTTGCAATAAATTAGCGTAATATTGCCCGGTTATCGTTCTTCCTTTTTGTAAATAATCAGTATGGATGATTCCCTGCGAGTCCCAAAAAATAGTCGCCATGACCTTTCCGGCCGATGGAACGGTCTTCGCCTTCTTTGGAGCTGATTTCCCCGACAAAATCCACTGTTTAGACTGTTCTTTACTTTCTGGGGTATAGTGGTGTATCCACGTTTCATCAACAGTCACAAAACGCCGAAGGAACTCACCCGGACTACTTTCGTACTTATCTAAACAGTGCCTTGAAATTTGCTTCCGGGTGAGCAGTAGTAGGGATTCGCCGATACTACGATACGGGGCGGACGGGCCTGATGGGCGGCATCCAGGGCGGATTTGGCGGACCACCAAACCTAAAAAAAAAAAAAAAAAAAAAAAAAAAAAAAAAAAAAAAAAAAAAAAAAAATAGCCCCCTACTTAGAGCGTTTGGAATAGGTCCCAGGACGCTCAGACAGCTCTGTCAAGACTTACAGAACGCCCTACGCTAACAATGCAACACCTTCCCCGACCCATCGACCCTTTTCTATTGTCTATCCGAGCTCGGGTTTTATTGCCCTCTCGGACGCCGAGCTCACTTTTATTACGGTCTACTATTGTTTCCCTCTTTTATATTTCTCTTTGGCTACAACTGTCTACAACTTCCTTTGCAAACGGTATACATCTTTTAAGAACATTCTTTAGGTAAAGCTGGACAAATACCTAAACATCTCATACCTAAACTATCAGACTAGGTCCGTCACCTTGGTTCTTATTGGAATCGCTGTTTCAACGCAGCCTGTCTCACATCGTGTCTTTACTCCAGGTTTCTTACTACGTGATATGTGCTACGGTGTACGTATCACTAATCTAAGCTAACCTATGCTAGATCACAATTCTAACCTAACCTAACCTAAGCTACAGGACTACGCCCAGCTAACGCAGGATACGTTACTTGACTACTTAACTTCAGGTAGCCTTACTTCAAAGTATGTCTCTTGTTACTCACTACATATGCTGCATTTGGAACGTTGTTCTATTTATATATTTTATCTTGTTCAACTTAACATTACTTCTAACTTAACTATCACTTAACTTCAAAAACTAATTTTGAAGAACTGCTTTATATACTTACCTACTTAAAACCAGCTACGAGCACAGCACAGTTGTTTTGGTCTTAAGAACGCTGTTCTAACCTAACCTAACCTTGCATAAATTTGACTACGTACTCAATGTTACTTTCATTTCTTTTTTGTAATAACCGACTTCAAAAAGGAGAAAGTTCTATGTAAAAATATTGCATGTAGCATAAGGATAATACGAATCTAATCTTACAATAGTAATGCGGTATTTTATACAGTAATAACTGCTTCAAAACTATACTAACTTATTTAAGCTGTAAGTTAAAAATACGAGTTCTATTTTTGCATATTTATTTATTTCGCCAAATATTATGTTCTTGAATAGATGCTTAAGAAAATACCTGAATAAACTTTGTAACTTGTACTAACGTGTATTTGTAGTGGGCTGAACTAAACTCGTTGATTTTTTAATTTGTTTGTTGGGTCCATATTGTTTGTAAAGATTTATGACAGGTTTCTTCTCCGAATCATCAAAAGATTCGAAAGTCTATTATAAATTTTATTACTGTTTGTTGGTGGCTGTTGGGCGCGGTACAAACTAGTCGAAACGTGATTTTAACGGTAATCTATTGTCACATCCTTATAAAAGCCGATGGACAGTGACGATCTATAAGTATTCAGAACCGAGTCGTGCTTGTTACCAGAGCTCTCTCAGTGTACAGTGACATAGTGTTGAATCGTGCTACAGTGCTTATAAAAAATGGCAAATGTAAGTATGTACTATTTTTTATAAAATATGTATGTAGTATTTTTATGTACTATTTGTTTAACAGTGTTTTTTTTTTCTGTAACTTGTGTTCATCGTGTTACTTGTTAAGTGTGTTAATCGGATGTATAACTTATTGTTGAATATTGTTACAGTTCACGGAAAACACTTTCAAGAATTTTTATTACCCTGAACCTGAACATGATGATTCAGGGAGTGATGAAGAAGGCACACTCGGTTTTAAAGTGAAACAAGCCATAGCGAAGAAACGTCCTGCAAATAGTATCGAGAGTTTCTTTGAAAAACCGCAGAAAAAAGTGAAACCAGTGAAGAGATCTTCCAGTGTGTCGCAAAGTTCCCATACCGGTGTTGCTTACCTATCTTCGGGTAAAGACGATGCTGCGTATGCATCACACCTTATTAAAATAGAAATATACGATCTTGAAAAAGTTAGGAACATCGCACCAGAAGAGCACTGGAAGCACGCCGATGTGAGATTAAAATCTTACATCTCAACTGAGCAAGATCCACAGCTTGAGACTGTCCGTGATGTTATATACAACATGACGAAAGACATAGCTTCGAAGGACACGTGCGTGAAATATTTTATAAACAATACGAAAAAGTAAACTAAGTGTTTGTGTAGTTTTAATACTAGGTTAAAACTGTATTTATTATATAAGACATTAGATAATATTTTATAACATACCCTTGTGTACTACTAGTATTATATATTTCTTACTGCTTAAACAACAACTTTTTGTTATTCAAAATTGTTAAGACTCGTTTTATAACCACATGTTGTAATTTGTTTTGTAGCCTAATCATATTGATCTATTTCCCTTTGCAAATGTATAAAAGTCTCCACCCTTTAATATAAAATCACTAAGCTACGTTTGTTATTTTAAGGAAAAAATTTGTTGTAATGTAAACACTATTTTCTTAGACACATCTCACGATGGACTGTTTAAGCTGTGATGTTTACGATTCCGAGCTCGTCAGGCTATGCGAAGAAATTGAAAGTGATCAAGAAATGTATGAGATCGGGGAATTACTAAGCCAGCTGCATAGTCAAGGGTGAGTACTCTTGTTCCAACCTGTTATATTGTTTATTGATATTGTACTTGTATATTTAGACATGCAATTTAAACAGTTTATTCTTGTTCAAACTTGTACAAAACCATTGACCAGTGTCATTGAGTTGTTGCCTTTTTATGGCTCAGTTTCATTGTTCTCTGTTGGGTGGGGATCCTGGAAGGTTCTTTATAAGCGACGTCTCTGGTGTAGAAATCATTCATTATTCCAGTTACTGTGTTTGTGCTAGTACTGTGTCTGTGTATTGTACAAAATACTGTTTTAAAAATGGTGCTTGGATACTTTCATATGGGAACTAGTTTAACCCACGACAAAATTGCAGTTTTAAGCAAAGGATTCATTTTAAAAGTATTTCATAGAAACATAAGATTGTGGTATATTGACAATCAATTACCTCAGGCGCTTTTGGAAGATGAAGATATTATACCCTATTACACACCATGTGATGGGCATATCAATAAGTCGATGCATAACTTGTCATCAGATGTCATTGATGGGGTTTTAACAATGCAGGCATATTGCCAGCAATGTCGAAAAAACTTAAGTTAGTATAATGATAATAATTTAATCATTGTTTTGAAGTTTTAAATCTTGTATTAAATACTAACGTTTCACTTTTTCTATTACAGATCTAACCAAGTGGGACGGGGGAGAAAAAGGACAGCTACAAGTACGGGTGCAGAAGTACCAGTGAAGAGAAACTACCCTTCCAACAGTCGTGATATGTCTACATCCTCAAGCGAAGAACCATTATCCGATGTCAATGTAAGTACAAAAAATAATTCTGAAATTGAATGTTCGGTGTGTAAAAAGTTCGTGTCAAAAAGATATTTTGGTAACCATTTAAATAGTAATATTCACAAAAATAATGTGTTGAGATCCGATAGTGAATATGTTAATGTCCAATTAATTGAAAATGCATTCAAAAACAGAGTCGCTACTTACAGAATATTATTTAATGAAATGGATCACCAACCTCTTGATCCCGAAACTATTTTACAAAAACACAAGGATAAGATCTTTACATTATTAGATCGTTCACTTAACAAACATCACGCTTTAAAAGTAAATTTTATTCTTAATGCAAATTTTACACAAGATACCAAACAATTAAATAATACATTTGATTTCCAATTAAGTAATAGTATTGTTGATATCAGCACTGATAAAGCTACTGTTTTTACGTCCCTAGTAAATGAAATTGTGATAAGGTTGTCAAACTTTGAAAGAAAAGATAGTGGGTGGAGTTTAGTAACATTTAATCATATCGATCTCAATATTAACAAATATAATCCACTACGCGGCTCTTCTTTTATCGAATTACCTCGTGATATAAAGAATAAAAAAGCGGTTATTAATGTAAAAAACAATGACCATGAGTGTTTTCGATGGGCTGTATTGTCTGGTTTATACGAACCCAAAAGTCATTCAAATATGGTCAGTTCATACATATTACATAAGAATAAATTGAACTTTGAAAATTTAACTTTTCCATTTAAATTGGGAGATATCCATAAATTTGAAAAAAATAATGATATTAGCATTAATGTATTTGGTCTCGAGTACAACTCTCAAAACAAGAAACACGATGTTATAGGCCCACTACATTTAACTAAATTAAAAAAGTCTAATCACTTAAACTTGTTGTACATAACTAAAGATAACCAAGGACATTATTGTTTTATCAAAAATTTATCGAGGTTAGTGTCTAAGCAATTGTCAAATGCACAACATGCTGTTCATATTTGCGATGGTTGCTTAATTAAATTTACATCACACGAGAGACTAAACCAACATCAAAAAAACGACTGTTTCCACGTATGCACAAACTTACCATCCGAAAAAGAAGACACAAGAAATTGGTTTAACGAATATGTTCCATCGAATCAAGTTACTTTTAATAATTATGAACGACAATTAAGAGTACCTTTTGTTGTATACGCTGATTTTGAGGCATTTTTAAATCCAATTCAATCCTGTTCTAACAACCCCAGTACATCTTCTACTACCAATATTCAAAAACATGAAGTTTATAGCTTTGGTTACTATATTAAGTGTTCTTATAATGACAAGTTATCTGTGTACAGAACATATACAGGTGAAGACTGTGCAAAAACATTTATGAAAGTCATAAAAGAAGATTTAGAAACTATTTGTAAAAGTAATGCGTTTGCTAAAACTTCTTTCCCTCTAACAGATGCTAATAAGGTAGACATTATGCAAAGCCATGCTTGTTATATTTGTGATAGAAATTTGAATGATGACTCAACCGTTTCTTATAATTATCATACTGGACTTTACGAAGGCGTTGCACATAAATTTTGTTCTGAAAAATACAAACCACCCAATTTTGTACCTGTATTTTTCCATAATTTGAGCAATTACGATAGTCATTTTATTGTACATGGACTTGGTCTTGAAGATGGTGACATAGAACTAATCCCACAAAATAAAGAAAAGTATATTTCGTTTTCTAAGTCTTTACAAGTGAATAATCGTGTTGTAAAATTGAGATTTGTCGATTCTCTTAAATTTATGTCGAGTAGCTTGGATAAATTAGCTAAAAACTTGACTACTGACCAATTTTACGAATTGAAATTGAACTTTCCTCGTGAAGAAGACTTTAAACGTCTAATACGGAAGGGTGTCTATCCATATGAGTACATGACTTCGTATGATTCACTGAAATTAACTTCGCTTCCTACACAGGATCAATTCTATAGTTCTCTTACTGACAGTCACATTTCCGAAAACGATTTCCTACATGCTCAAGATATTTGGTCTCATTTCCAATGCAAAAATATGGGGGATTATTCCAATCTTTATCTGAAAACAGATGTTTTATTACTAACTGACATATTTGAAAATTTTAGAAATGTGTGTCTTAAGACATATGGTTTAGATCCCGCCCATTATTATACCGCGCCTGGAATTTCCTTTGATTCGATGTTGAGGACTACCAAAATAAGTTTAGAACTTTTAACAGATGTCGACAAAATAGCTTTTATAGCGAAAAACATTCGAGGAGGGATTTCCCAATGTAGCAACAGACATGCAAAAGCAAATAATACATTTATGGAAGACTATGATCCAAATATTCCTTCATCTTTTCTCATGTACTTAGACGCAAATAATCTCTATGGGTGGGCTATGTCACAATGTCTTCCGTCTGGCAAATTTGAATGGGTAAATAAAGATACCGATTTCAATGTTTCAGACGATGCTGAATATGGGTTTATATTAGAAGTTGATCTAGAGTACCCCAAGGAATTACATGACTCTCATTCAAATTTGCCGTTCTGTCCAGAAAATGTATGTCTAGGTGATTCTAAAGAAAAAAAATTGATTCCCAATTTAAACAATAAATATAATTATGTATTACATTACAGAAATCTTAAACAATGTTTAAAAAATGGGTTGCGTTTAGTGAAAATCCATCGTGTGTTGAAGTTCAAACAATCTACTTGGTTAAAAAGTTACATAGATTTGAATACCCGAATGCGTTCGCTGGCGACATCTGATTTTGAAAAAGATTTCTTTAAACTTATGAATAATTCTGTTTTTGGTAAAACAATGGAAAATGTCACGAAACGTGTGAATGTTAAATTATTAAGTCACTGGGAAAATCGCGGAAAATCCCAAGGGGTACAGTCCTTAATATCTAAACCTGAATTTCATAGTTTATCAATATTTTCTGAGAATTTAGCTGCTGTGCAATTGAAAAAAACAAAAATCTTTTATAACAAACCAATTTACCTTGGATTCTGCATTTTAGATCTATCGAAAACTTTAATGTACGAATTCCACTACAATTATATGAAATACAAATATACGGAAAATCTCAAGCTCCTTTACACGGATACTGATAGCTTAATATATGAAATAAACACTGCTAACTTTTATGAGGACATTAAATCTGACCTGAACTTGTATTATGATACATCTGATTACCCACCCAACAATGCATATGGTTTACCATTACTAAATAAAAAGAGGTTAGGTTTTTTTAAAGACGAAAATAATGGCAAAATTTTGAAAGAGTTTGTTGGTCTTAGATCAAAAATGTATGCCTTAGATGTTCAAAATAGTGGTATTATATCCAAAGCTAAAGGAATAAACAAGTGTGTTACCAAAAAATTAACCCTTAACGACTATAAAAGTTGTTTATTTGATAGAAATATACAACATGCTCAAATGTTACGATTCCGATCAATAAAGCATGTTTTATTTACGCAAAATGTCAATAAAATATCATTATCTTACAACGACACAAAACGATATTTATTGAAAAACACTTCGGATACTCTTGCGTGGGGTCATTATAGAATACCTCATAATTCTTAAAAAAAAAAAAAAAAAAAAAATACACGGAACATTCAATTTTCATATTTATTTTTTGTACATAATATTGTATTTTAGGATGTTTTTTTTTTTTATTTTTTAAGTTTTGGCAATAAAATTATTGGCGAAAAATATGTTTTTGTAAATTTTTATGTGATTTATCTAGAATAATATAAATATTAAAAAATATTTAGCAAAATTTTTGTTTTTTTTTTTATTTGTTACCCCATTTTTTTTTTATTTAAAATTTATTTAAAAAGCTATGGTCTAGAAATTTTCTCATTTGAAGTCAATCCGTTAACATATGAACACACATATTTAAAAATTTATAATGATTCATTTTAACCACCCTTTCACTACAATAGTAGCGGGTCCAAGTGGGTGTGGTAAAACTCAGTTTGTTACCAATTTTTTAAACAATGCAAAAGAAGTATGTAATGTTGAATTTGATGAAATTATTTGGTGTTATGATGAAATGCAACCTTTGTACAGTCTGGAAAATGTAAATTATAGCCAAGGAATACCAGATTTTTCTTTATTTGATGGAAAAAAGCCCAAGCTTCTCATAATTGATGACTTGATGAGAGAATCGGATGGACGAATCGTTGATATTTTTACAAAAGGAAGTCACCATAGAAACTTAAGTGTTTTTTATATTACTCAAAACATATTTCATCAAGGCAAAGGACAACGTGATATTTCATTGAATACCAGCTATATTGTATACTTCAAAAACCCGAGGGATAAAACACAAATTCGCTACTTGTCACGACAAGTTTATCCGGAGAACCCAAAATTTGTAGATGAAGCCTACAAAGATGCCACTAAAGATGCTCATGGTTACCTTATGATTGATCTGAAGCAAAATACCGATGACATATGTCGTTTTAAAACTAAAATATTTCCTTTTGATGGGCATTGTACCGTATATGTTCCCAAGAAAGGGTTTAAATACGACAAGAATCAACACGTTTTAATCAGTTCCAAATAATGCATCCAAGAGTACACACATATAAACATTTACTTGAAGCACTGCAGTTACTTAAACCAAAGTATCGCACAGCGTTGCTAAAATCTTGTGAAGATGAAGAAATTAATATTATTTGTGAGTGTATTTATAACGTTTTAAAAGGGAAAATACCACTGGAATCAAAAGATAAATCAAAACTAAACAAATATAAAGACACATTACGAAAACTAGTTTCGAAAGGGGAACACAAATTGAGGAAAACTGTTATTATTCAAAAAGGAGGTGCATTTCTACCTATTATATTAGGTGCAGTTTTAAGTGCCTTAGTAAGCTCCGTAACATAAAATAAAATGGAAAACACAAAAAAAATGTTGTTAGTTGAACCAGACTTTATTGAAAGACTCAAACGAAATGATAGCCAACCCGAAAATGTATCATCTCGCCTAGACGGAGAGATGCAAAAAATCCTGAAGAGTAAAATTAATGATCGTGAAAAGTGGGCATTATATTCTCAAGCACTACAACGATTTTTGCACTTTATTGAATCAGATCGAAAACCATTTAAAATACCAATAGTGATGGAGGGGTTTGATCAACTCAACGATGAAAGTAAGGATTTAAACTTAAAAGTAAACAAAAAGGAGGAGGATGAAAATTATGAATCAGTTGCAAATAAAACACTACCAGATGGTGATGTTTCTGCAGTTACTGCAGCTACACCGTCTGGTACAAAAAATCCAGAAACTGTACTATTCAGTCCATCTCGTATTATAGATAATTTACCAAAATCATATGAGAAAAAAACCAGAACATTATTGACTTGTATTGTGTCAAGCACACCAAAAATATGGTGGAAAACAAATGGTGAAGTTGTAATAAACAATCGAACTATTCCAAACAGCAATATTCTCGATCTGGTAAGCGATACGGTTAGATCTCTTAAACGCCCTAAGCCAACAGGATGGGAAGAGTTTGCTTTATTTTTAAGAGATATAAAAGTTCCTACGTCTTGTATAGGTAATCCTACTAATCTAGAATTTATAAATAAACCTCAATCGAGTGAACCTCACGCATCATCTGCTCCATCAAGTGCTCGATCGTCATCGTCATTTAAAGACACAAGCGCCAGTACACCTCTTTCAAGTGTACTGCTCAAGGCAAACAAAAAGAAACTAGATTGGGAAAGATGGAGCCCTTATTAGACATTCATGCAATATACTACGATGTATCTAATCCAGCAGGCTACAGTAGTTTAAATAAATTAAGTAAACAAATGAAAGGACGAATGAACAAAGACGAAGTAAAGAACTGGTTACAATCTCAAGAAACGTACACACTGCATAAACCGGTTCAAAGGCGATTCACAAGAAATAGATACGTCTTATCTAACTTTAATGAACTCTGGCAAGCTGATCTGAGTGATATGGGTACTTACAGTCAATATAATGATGGATACAAATATATTCTGTGTGTTATTGATGTGTTCAGTAAATATGCTTTTGCGAGAGCTATGAAAAAGAAAGATGCCACAACCGTTATAAATTGTTTTGAAAGCATATTTACTGAAGCCAATTCTACTCCTCGTCACATCCAATCTGATAAAGGCACCGAATTTGTTTCAAAGGCAGCAAGGGATTACTTTAGGAGCAAAAACATTAACTACTATACTACTAACAATCCTGACATTAAAGCAAGTATAGTAGAAAGGTTTCAAAGAACTCTTAAAATGAAAATGTGGCGTTACTTTACTCATAAGAATACATACAAATATATAGATATTTTGCAAGAACTTCTTTATTCTTATAATCACAGTTATCATTCTAGTATTAAAATGCGCCCTATCGATGTAAATTTTGATAATATCATGACTGTTTGGTGTAATTTGTATAACAGAAAAAAGGATAGACAACTTACTTTGGAAATCACAAAACTAAATGTTGGTGATCATGTTAGAATTACTAAATATAAACATATATTTCAAAAGGGTTACGAAACTAATTGGAGTGACGAAATATTTAGAATTGATTCAATAATAAACCGATTTCCACGAGTTGTGTATACGTTAAGAGATTTAGAAGGTGAGCCTATCGTTGGTACATTTTATTCTAAAGAATTACAAAAAGTGACTTATCTCCCCTCCATTGATTATAAAATTGATAAAATAATACGCTCACGAGGGGTTGGTGCCAGAAAAGAAGTACTAGTGAAGTGGCAAGGTTATCCCAACAAATTTAATTCTTGGATACTCGCTTCAAGCTTAAAAAAAATATGAGTGAAAACAGCTTTTATATTACATTGTTAAGTAACAGTTCCTCGGACTACTATACCGATAATACGACTGCACACTTCTTAACCAAATTACCCAAGAGTATAAAGTTGGAAGGGGAATGGGTAGTTGGCTTAGTAGAATTTCAATACCCTTGTTCAATGTACAATGTTCAAGATCATGAAAATATGATTTATTTAAAAAAGAAAGTAATGTCACCCACTGACAAGATAGCCAAAATTGTAGATATAAAAACTCATATACCAGCAACTACATATGACAATGTTGATAATTTTATTCAAGCTTTTAATGACAACCCACAACTGAAAAATAATGTAAAGTTAAGATATGATAATCTAACCAAAATGGTTGGGGTAGCAACAATTAATAACGATATAACTTCTCTTATAACAACCCCAATACTAAGTCTGCAGTTAGGTTTTAAACCGAAAACCAATTTACGGCAAGTTTCATTTGGTAAAAATCCTGTTAATTTGTATTTGGGCTTACCATCACAATTATTTGTTTATACAGATATCATACAACCACAGGTAGTTGGTGATGTTATAACTACGTTGCTTAGAATAATACCATTAGATCCAACAAAATTCCATTATGGAGCATATAAAACACACATTTTCTCACCCGCTCATTATGTACCTGTTTTACGTAGAGAATTTGATACTATGGAAATAGATATAAGAACAACTACCGGTGCAAGAGTGCCATTTCAATTCGGAATTTCCTGCGTGAAACTACACTTTCAACGGATAAGATGAATTATAAAAGATCATCTCACTCTTGTCCCTACGATCATTATTATACCCATCAAGCTGGTTCTGGTATAGGAATTGTCTATAAAGGTGTTCCGTTTCAGCGAGGGCATGGGATTGGAAGTTTTTTGGGGGGACTGTTTAGGTCAGTAATTCCTTTGTTGTCTAGTGGTTTTAAAACTGTTGGAAAAGAAGCGTTAGATGCGGGGGTTGGTTTGTTATCTGATATGGTAAATTCACGCCCTATAGATAGTTCAGTTAGGTCTCGATTTAAAGAAGCTAGTGCTAACTTAAAAAGAAAAGCTGATGAAAAGATCGATTCTCTGATGTCGGGATCTGGGTATAAAATGTCAACTAAAAGACGGGAACCTCTCATTACCTTGAAAGCATCGCGCCGAAGAGGAGCTAAGAGAAATAAATATAGTGACGATATATTTTCCAAGTAAATTATGTCATTCCTACACAGTCATTCGTGTGAATGTGCAAAATCTGAGTTAGATATATTTGCCCTGCCTTCGACACAGACAAGTATTGAGAGTGGACAGTGGGTTCATTATAAACCAATTTCATCTTTAAGTGATGATGGTCCTATTGAGTTTCAAGTCCCTGGTTCAGGTGATGACTACATTGACTTATCACATACATTATTACATATAAACGCCAAAATATTAAACCAGGATGGTACAAAGTTAAAGCCTGATACTCAAGTTGCCCCCGTTAATAATTGGTTGCACTCCCTTTTTAATCAACTTGACGTATATTTAAATCAAAAACTAATCTCGCCACCAAACAACACATATGCTTACCGTGCTTACATGGAAAATCTACTTAACTATGGACCAGCCGCTAAAAAAACTCACCTTACTTGTGGGTTATGGTATGAAGATACAGCACATTATATGGACACCGTTGACGCAAATAACAAAGGATTTCACAAAAGGATGGAATTTGTTACAGATAGTAAACAAGTTGAAATGATTGGACATTTACATGGTGATATGTTTAACCAAGAGAAGTTTCTAGTGAATGGTGTAGAAATGCGTGTTAAGTTAGTGCGATCAAAAGAATCGTTTAATCTTATTTGTCACCAAGATAAGAAATTTAAGGTACAAATAATGGACGCTAGTCTCATAATAAGAAGAGCTAGAATCAGTCCAAGTGTTTTGTTAGCTCATCAGAAAGTGCTAGCATCAACAACTGCAAAATACCCTATCACAAGAGCAGAAGTAAAGGTACTTACAATACCGTCAGGAATACAGGGTAAAACTTTAGATAACATATTTCTTGGACAAGTACCTAAAAGATGTATAATTGGTTTTGTTTCAAATTCATCGTTTAATGGTAATTTTGCATTGAACCCTTTCAATTTTCAAAATTATAATATGAATTCTTTTAGTTTATTTGTAGATGGCCATGAAATTCCTTCTAGAACATTACAACCATCATTTAGTTCTGGTTTAATAGCATCAACATATCATACTCTATTTTCTGGGACTGGTATTCACTTCCACAATGAAGGTAATGCAATAAGCAGAACCGATTACGGGGAAGGTTACTGTTTGTTATGTTTCGATTTGACGCCTGACCTGTCAGCCAGTTCTACCTCACACTGGAACCTTGTAAGACACGGAAGTGTTCGGATAGAAGTTCGTTTTGATAATGCCTTGAGCACTACTATTAACTGTATTGTGTACGCTGAATTTGATAATGTTATTGAAATAAACAAAAATCGTGATGTATCTGTAGATTACAACAGTTAAAATAAATATAAATACAGTGAAATTAACAATTAATCTCATTTCTTCTTAATCTGTGTTTGTAACATCATCGATGAATGTATACATATTTTATTTATTATGGATACTAATGAAATTCAATATTGTATGAAAAAAATTAACCCTAGATTTAAATCAAATGTTTTTGCTGCTAACCGAATCCCTATTTGGGTTGCTCGTCCAGTTTTTATTGTAAGCAATTTGGACCCTGATTCGAAACCAGGTTCCCATTGGGTTGCAATGCATATTGATGCTAAAGGTGTAGGGGAATACTTTGACTCATTTGGTCGGAAACCTACTGGTTATCATAAGTTATTTTTGAATAGAAATGCAAAACGGTGGTTTTATAACCAAAGACCACTTCAAAATCATTTTACTTCAGTTTGTGGCGAATATTGTTTAGTTTATTTATATTTTAAGTATCAAGGAAAAACTATGAGCGATTTATTGAGTTTGTTTTCTGAGAATTCTCTTTGTAACGATTTAATTTTAAGAAATATGTTTAAGTCAATTTTTGTGAAATAAAACAATATATATATACTAAACTGATTTTTTTTTATTTATAAATAATACCTTAATTATACCTTATTTACCTAAAAATAGTGATTACATTACAACAAATTTTTTCCTTAAAATAACAAACGTAGCTTAGTGATTTTATATTAAAGGGTGGAGACTTTTATACATTTGCAAAGGGAAATAGATCAATATGATTAGGCTACAAAACAAATTACAACATGTGGTTATAAAACGAGTCTTAACAATTTTGAATAACAAAAAGTTGTTGTTTAAGCAGTAAGAAATATATAATACTAGTAGTACACAAGGGTATGTTATAAAATATTATCTAATGTCTTATATAATAAATACAGTTTTAACCTAGTATTAAAACTACACAAACACTTAGTTTACTTTTTCGTATTGTTTATAAAATATTTCACGCACGTGTCCTTCGAAGCTATGTCTTTCGTCATGTTGTATATAACATCACGGACAGTCTCAAGCTGTGGATCTTGCTCAGTTGAGATGTAAGATTTTAATCTCACATCGGCGTGCTTCCAGTGCTCTTCTGGTGCGATGTTCCTAACTTTTTCAAGATCGTATATTTCTATTTTAATAAGGTGTGATGCATACGCAGCATCGTCTTTACCCGAAGATAGGTAAGCAACACCGGTATGGGAACTTTGCGACACACTGGAAGATCTCTTCACTGGTTTCACTTTTTTCTGCGGTTTTTCAAAGAAACTCTCGATACTATTTGCAGGACGTTTCTTCGCTATGGCTTGTTTCACTTTAAAACCGAGTGTGCCTTCTTCATCACTCCCTGAATCATCATGTTCAGGTTCAGGGTAATAAAAATTCTTGAAAGTGTTTTCCGTGAACTGTAACAATATTCAACAATAAGTTATACATCCGATTAACACACTTAACAAGTAACACGATGAACACAAGTTACAGAAAAAAAACACTGTTAAACAAATAGTACATAAAAATACTACATACATATTTTATAAAAAATAGTACATACTTACATTTGCCATTTTTTATAAGCACTGTAGCACGATTCAACACTATGTCACTGTACACTGAGAGAGCTCTGGTAACAAGCACGACTCGGTTCTGAATACTTATAGATCGTCACTGTCCATCGGCTTTTATAAGGATGTGACAATAGATTACCGTTAAAATCACGTTTCGACTAGTTTGTACCGCGCCCAACAGCCACCAACAAACAGTAATAAAATTTATAATAGACTTTCGAATCTTTTGATGATTCGGAGAAGAAACCTGTCATAAATCTTTACAAACAATATGGACCCAACAAACAAATTAAAAAATCAACGAGTTTAGTTCAGCCCACTACAAATACACGTTAGTACAAGTTACAAAGTTTATTCAGGTATTTTCTTAAGCATCTATTCAAGAACATAATATTTGGCGAAATAAATAAATATGCAAAAATAGAACTCGTATTTTTAACTTACAGCTTAAATAAGTTAGTATAGTTTTGAAGCAGTTATTACTGTATAAAATACCGCATTACTATTGTAAGATTAGATTCGTATTATCCTTATGCTACATGCAATATTTTTACATAGAACTTTCTCCTTTTTGAAGTCGGTTATTACAAAAAAGAAATGAAAGTAACATTGAGTACGTAGTCAAATTTATGCAAGGTTAGGTTAGGTTAGAACAGCGTTCTTAAGACCAAAACAACTGTGCTGTGCTCGTAGCTGGTTTTAAGTAGGTAAGTATATAAAGCAGTTCTTCAAAATTAGTTTTTGAAGTTAAGTGATAGTTAAGTTAGAAGTAATGTTAAGTTGAACAAGATAAAATATATAAATAGAACAACGTTCCAAATGCAGCATATGTAGTGAGTAACAAGAGACATACTTTGAAGTAAGGCTACCTGAAGTTAAGTAGTCAAGTAACGTATCCTGCGTTAGCTGGGCGTAGTCCTGTAGCTTAGGTTAGGTTAGGTTAGAATTGTGATCTAGCATAGGTTAGCTTAGATTAGTGATACGTACACCGTAGCACATATCACGTAGTAAGAAACCTGGAGTAAAGACACGATGTGAGACAGGCTGCGTTGAAACAGCGATTCCAATAAGAACCAAGGTGACGGACCTAGTCTGATAGTTTAGGTATGAGATGTTTAGGTATTTGTCCAGCTTTACCTAAAGAATGTTCTTAAAAGATGTATACCGTTTGCAAAGGAAGTTGTAGACAGTTGTAGCCAAAGAGAAATATAAAAGAGGGAAACAATAGTAGACCGTAATAAAAGTGAGCTCGGCGTCCGAGAGGGCAATAAAACCCGAGCTCGGATAGACAATAGAAAAGGGTCGATGGGTCGGGGAAGGTGTTGCATTGTTAGCGTAGGGCGTTCTGTAAGTCTTGACAGAGCTGTCTGAGCGTCCTGGGACCTATTCCAAACGCTCTAAGTAGGGGGCTATTTGTTTTTTTTTTTTTTTTTTTTTTTTTTTTTTTTTTTTTTTTAGGTTTGGTGGTCCGCCAAATCCGCCCTGGATGCCGCCCATCAGGCCCGTCCGCCCCGTATCGTAGTATCGGCGAATCCCTACTACTGTGAGCTTTTGTTCCTCGGTGAGCAAACGCGGCACCCACCTCGCCGAAACCTTCTTCATGCCTAATTTGTGTTCTAAAATGTGTTGCACGCGTTCAATCGAAACATTTACAATGTCGACAATTTCTCTAAGTTTTATTCGGCGATCGCTTAATACAATATTCTCAATTTTTTTTACCATATCACCTGTGGTCACCTCAACAGGACGTCCTGGGCGATCTTCATCAAAGATGGACGTTCTGCCTCGTTTAAATTCATTGTACCAATATCTAATGGTTGTCATAGAAGGAGTATGATCATTGTAAACAGCTTGCATGCGTACTTTTATTTCATCACAAGAATTTCCTTCCAAAAACAGAAAACGAATTACAGAACGATACTGCTCTTTCTCCATTATTGCAATAACAACGCGAACTCCGTCGTAAAAAGCCGTTAAAAGAAAAAAAAAAAAACAAAAGAACGCTGTATTTTTTTTTTAATTTTCTAGTCCATAAAGGATGCCTAAAAAGTGCGTATACATAATTTCAGCCAGTATCAAGAATAACTTTTTAAAACGTGTATTTATCAAACAACCCTCGTAACTATGGGGACTATATGGACTGTGTTTGCTTGCCATTGACGTCTGAGCTCTATCGATAAGTCTGTATATTTCGCTAGTTTTTCGTTGATTGTTGATTGAACGCTGTGTGTGTTTGGAATAGGCTTATTATTTTCGCGGCGACAGAAAAATTAAAGAGCAGCAAACTATTTGCAACTAAAATAATAATTTGTCAGCGATTAAATATTTTGGCAATCATTTATATTAAATGAGCTTTAAACTAAGGATATTTTAAAATTCAAATAATGGCAGCTACTTTAAGGTAGCAGAAATAATAAACAAGATTACTGAAATCATAGGCGAGGTACTATAAATAATGACTTGGCGACTAATATTAGCAGAAAATCCGACTCGGCCGGGTTAGGTTAGGTTGCTTTTTTTTATATCCCTAAAAGCGCTCCTTTTATTTTTTTTATGACCTTGATTTATTTTATTTGCAATCTCCATTGAACAATTAGAGTAGGCCATTTTCAACTTTTTATCCGCTGTCATGTTTCCGCTTATTAGTTAATTCAGTCGCCAAAACTCGATGCTAGTTTATATTGAAACAAAGCCGAAAATCGATTACTTAGCTGCTACTTTTTACTTTATTAGTCTCCGCAATTAGTCGCCAACTTATTATTTTAGCTACCCCCTTTAATTTTTTATAAATCCCTAAATCAGATTAATTTGTCGCCGCGTTAAATACATGCCTTTGGAATAGCTATGTCGACAATATAGATGGTTTTATTTGATATTTGATTTGTCATAAAATGTGATATCCGGTTGTAATGTATGGTTTTGTCAGTTAAAAGAGTTCGGTCCCAGTACAATTTGTGTTGCCTATTTTCGTGAACAACGGATGGGCTATACTTGTAATATGGTACTTGTTTGTTTACGAAATTATACTTGTGTGCTAAATGTTGGTGGACTATCGACGCAACCTGATCGTGGCGATGTTTATAATCGGTTTGTACTATGGCTTTACAGGCACCTGTGATATGTTGGATTGTTTCTGGAGCACTATTGCAATGTCTACAAGAGTCAGTCTGTCGGGCTAATTCTTTTGTAATGTGTTTTCTGTAATTGCGGGTGGCGATGACTTGGTCCTGTATAGCTAGCATGAATGCTTCTGTCTCGGGAAAGAGTTCTCCTCGCTTCAACCAAGAGTTTGATAACGCTTTATCAACAAATGGTTGACCGAGGTCGGTGTAGTGCCTGCCGTGTAACGCTTTTTGGGACCAGTCATTGTTTTTTTGTTGTGGACTAATAATTTTTTCTTTACCTACTTTGTGTGTTTTTGTCTTTTAAGTTAAGCGGCGTGTATCCATCGTCAATATGAACTGTGATGAATGCAATGGCGACTGTTCGGCTTTATCGTGAAAGTAGTTTCTGAGTGTGGTTATTTGTTTGTTATGCAAATTTTGTACGTCTATTAGGCCTCTTCCACCGTCTTGCCGTGGAAAAGTTAGTCGTTGATAACATGATTTTGGGTGGTGTTTTCTGTGTTTCGTTAGGTTAGTATTTATAACGCGCTGGAACTTCTTTAAGTCTGATTGTGACCAGTTTATTATACCGAACGAGTACGTCAGAATCGGTATTGCAAAAGGATTGATGGCTTTTATAATGTTGCGTGAATTTAGGTGAGATTTGAGAATAGTCGCGAGTCTATGTTTAAATTTACGTGTAAGTTCCTGTTTTGTCTGTTTTTGGTGTATCTGTTTTGACTGATGGAATCCTAAATATTTATATGTCTGTTCTTCCGTCATCGGGTCTATTTCTTCTCCTGACTCTAAAATGTAACTATTGCTTTGAATTTTTCCTCGGTGCATTGAGTGTATTTTACATTTATCAATGCCAAATTGCATACCTATATCCCTTGAAAATTCCTGAGTTATATCTGCTAGTTGGAATAATTCTGTGATGCTGTCGGCGTAGAGTTTAATATCATCAACGTACATGAGATGAGATATAGTGTGGTGAGTATCATCGTGTTTTAGTCTGAAACCCACGCCGGCTTGGTCTAGTAGTTCAGATAGAGGATTCAAGGCCATGCAAAACCACAATGGGCTCAAAGCATCTCCCTGAAAAATCCCCCTCTGAACATGTACCGGATCTGTAGTTATCGTATTCCCTTCCTGTTTTATAGTTAAAATAGTTTGCCAGTTTTTCATTGATGTTTGAAGGAATTCGATTATTGTTGGATGGATTTTGTTAAGGTGCAGAATGTGTATGAGCCAGCTATGTGGAACTGAGTCAAACGCTTTTCTGTAGTCTATATTACATCGAGTGGATATTTCGCTTTTTTCTTAGTGACTGTTTCATAATAACTGCATCTATTATTAGTTGTTCTTTGCATCCTTGGCTATTTTTCCTGCAACCTTTTTGTTGTTCTTTTAAAATACTATGCTGTGACAAGTGACCGTAGATGGTTTCACTGATGCATGCCGTTAAGATTTTATAAATAGTTTGTAGGCAGGTTATTGGACGATATTTTGCAGGATTTTTTGTGTCATTGTCTTTGGGCAGTAGCAGTAGGTAGGTTCGCCCATGTGTAATGTAAGGTGACATGGTATCAGGTGCTCTTATAAACTGATTTAAGTGTTGGTGTATGAGAGGGTGTGTGCAAGTAAGTTTCTTATACCAAAAGTTGTGTATGTTATCTGTTCCGGGAGATTTCCAGTTATGTGCTCGCCTGATTACCTGTTTGAAAGTGTCGACTGGTATATGTTGAAATTCCATCGTTGGGATGGTTCCGTTGTTACTATCCTTAATCCAACTTGCGTTCTGGTTGTGTGAAACGGGCCTTTCCCATATGTCCGCCCAATATTGCCGTATAGAGTCTATCGGGGGTATACTCACGCTACGTGGTTGACTGTGTTGTGTTGCATTTGACAACAAGTTTCTATAAAAACCACTCTCGTTGTTTGCAAATTGTGCGTTCTGAGTTTTCCTTACCGTACACGCTAAGTATCGCCGAAGCCTGCTTGATGCTGTGTTTAGTTTCTGCTTGAGTGTGTCCAGAAAGTGTTCAGGTTCGGTGTTTTGGTTTTCAAATGTGGCATGTGTACCATAGACGGATTTTATCGCATTTACTGCAGAAACTAATTTCCGACTTCTATTACCTCTAATGTATTGTGTTAGACGACCTATATCTGCCCTGTACTTACTTACTTTAGACTCTAATCTTACTTGCCATTTTGGTTTCTGTGGTTTTTTGAAATTACTGGTATCTGTGGGTCTATCAAATCGTATTCCCACAAATGAGGCGCTTGTATATGCTGTAGTATAGATTAAATTTTGGAGTGCATTGAAATCTAGTTTTTGTGAGATATATTGTGGTATAACAGCATTGTTGAGGTGATTTACAACTGCAGTTAATTTTCGGGAAGGTTTTAGTTTAGGGATGTATGGTCGGTTTGTGGGATCCATATTTTGAAAGTGTTCTAAGTTAGTACGGAATTGTGATTGAATCTCATCGTCTTCTACATTAAATTCATTCTGTCTATATCTGTGTTGCCTAAGTTGATTATTCGGTCTGTTTAATGTATGCCGTTGACTACTATTTTGAGTGTTTTCATCATCCGGTTGTGTTTCATCTAAACTATCAAAAGAGTTATGCGTTGTGATATTTATGACGATGTTTTCTGCTTGTGTGTGAGTTTCTTGTGGTGAGTTGTTATGTGCGAAAGTATTGGCAGCTTCTATTTCCATTCTAACCTGATTTTTAATCTCCTCAAGTTTCGTGGGACTTAATAATTTATTATTGACTATTACTCTCCTTTGGTCAGCTATGCGCTGTTCAGACAGTTGTGATAAGTTTGGATAATGTGATATAAACTTTTCATGGAGTTTTTTCCTATATGCTGCCATATTGGTCTCTATTTCAGTAACTTCAAAGTAGAATCGCATAATCATCTCATTGACATCTGGTGGCCATGTCATTCGCCCTCCAGTGGTTGTCATGTTTGCGCTAAATGGATGCTGTGAATATTGTGAAATTAATTGCTGGTCGTAAGGTGTTTGTGTGATCGGGGTATTAGGTATTGCCTCGGAGGCCCCTATGCTATCCAAATATGTTACAACTTCTGATCGAATTTCATTAAGAGTCGTTAGTGGTAATAACTTGTTTCGGCGCTGATCCCCAACTCTCTGTCTGGATGCATCTACATCCGGGAATTGTTGTTGGAACTGTCTGTGTAAGGGCTCTAAGTATCCACGTTTAAGTGTTTCTAGCTTGCTTGTTATTAGGTATGTACGCCAAATAAACCTATTCATTTCGTCGGTCCACTTTTTTCGCGTACGAGCTTGTAGTGCTTGTAGTTGTGCTTGTAGTGGGTACAGGATCAATGGCGCGTGCCTCCTGTACAACATCTACAGACATAAAAGAGGTTGATGATGATGATCGCGGCGATGAGTAGTTCTGAAAAGAAAGAGGGGATGAACTAGGTGTCTGGAATATCTGGTAGAAAGCTGGCGACGAAGGAATTGAGGAGAACAACGATGAAGGTGACGATTCTCGCGTTCTAGAGTTTTCGGCTGTAGTGCATTCTTCGATGGAAGCCCGCCTGGTCAGCTCCACATCGCCGTTGGTCCGCATGCTGTAGCATCCAGCAACGGCTCCAGATGCGCCCCCACGCTCGCCCTCGGGTAGCGACTCGATTTCGGCTGTAACAGATTGTTCGATGGGAGCCCGCCTGCTCAACTCCGCATCGCCGTTGGTTCGCATGCTGTGGCACCCAGCAACGGCTCCAGATGCGCCCCGACGATCACCCTCGGGCAGCGGCCCTGGACGTAAAATTCTTGATCTTAACTGCATGCTGCGCTAGAGAAGGAAGAAAAGATAGGAAAGGTGGGAAGAGATAAGAAAAATAGGAAAGCTAGGATCTTAGTTTGGGTAGGGTGTGCCTAGATGATATTGGCTTGTGATAAAGTATCTCCCATAATGGGGTGAGGTCGAGGTGTATTGACCGTATTTTTATGTAGTATCACCAACCCGTAAGCCCCTCCACCACGGCAAGGTGATCCCTTGGGGGGTTATTATTATTATTATTAAACAAATTAAAATGACAAGGATTAAGGAGGTAAAGGTTTATTAGTTAAGAACTGTATTTTGTCTCGAAGTATTTTCGTATCAGAGGCTGTTTCCTTCTATTACAAAAAACGTATCAAACGCATTCATGATATCACTTTATACGCAAAACGTAAATGCGATCGAGACTTTTCGTTGAGTCGAAAACTCACTCTAGAGGATCAGATATATTTTTTTCGTCGCTGGGCCATTATCCCGTCTAGCACAATTATGCTTCGCGACTCTTGTCGCGCGATATAGTATCACCCGAACAGTACAGAAAGAAATAGGTAGTATATCTCGCGCGAGAAAGAGTCGCATGTCACAGTTGTGCTAGAGCCGCAGGTTACGTGTTACGTGCAGTGAGTTCGGATGACTTGATGGTATTTTTAGTCATCACGGGCCAAAAATGCTTCGTAACTCTCCTGGAACTTGTCTCCTGGGTCGTATTTGGCCTTCATCTGGGTCCAGTATTCCTGTTCGTGTTCCTTCAGGTGTTTCACCACTTTCCGAGCGCCTTTCCTTTGCCACTCCGTACACTTTTCGCACGAAGTCGTGATGGCGTCTTTGATGTTATCTGAAACCAATTGATAATGGTTAGGAAATAGATGTTTCGAATTGATGACGAAGTTATTAGCTTCGTGGTAGTAGAGCTGCCCTGCACACTGTCCTGGGTTCGAATCCTGCCAAGGACAAATATAAGCTTGAAGAGCTCGAATAGCATAGAAAGGAACACCGCAAAACTTGCATGATTCATATAAACATCGGTGTTTCTACCATAATTATTCAAAATATATCTATGTATCTATCAGCCACGAACGATCACCACTGTTCATAGGCGTCCTGTTCACCACAGAATGCGATCTTTTTCCATCCAGAAACACATGCTTCCAAAACAACGCGACGACCAAAGTTAAAGCAACTGAAATGAATATTTCAGTTGCTTGATCAAACAGACCACACACTAAGAATCCCTTAACTATGGGAACCAGATATCGAAACCAAAACCTGCAATAATAAACCAGTTTACCAACTGGTTCAATTTATTTTTTTATCCACATAGGTACCAACTATTTAAGTTTTACAAAAAAGTGGTTTTAAATAGGACAGGTTACAAGACAGGACACAGACGGTTTATTTATAGTGTAGGTTTGTTTGGTGCTAACTGATAAAAAAATACGAACACCTGGCCCCATCTTCTGTCGTAATAGTCGAATGGGAATGGTTTTACAAGATACTCAGGGTATCATCATTATTCACTTATTTTAATCAATTAATTGTACGTTGATTGATGCGCATGTGAAGCATGAGAAAATATTCCATAGCTTCTTGATATTGAAGTCTCGATTACAAGAAAATCTTAATAGCTTTACGGGATTTCCTTAGTAAGCAGACAGTGCAATCTTTCGTAAAATATTTAGATTAAGTAGGTTCCCAAACATGTTTAGATCGATAGACGCCTATAGGTTTATTATTTTGTCTTGGCGCGTAGTTAGTTGAAGTAGGTATAATGGCACCTTTAATTTACAGCGTAGAAGCAGTAGAAGCACAGGAGCACAGGAGTACATCCAAGGCGCTTTTACTATCTTGGGCGCAAAGTTTGGTAAACCCTGGTTTGGACAAAGTTTGGTGTGAAAAAACGTATATATAACTTACTTTTAAGGTATTTTCCCTCCGGTGTGCATCGTCCCTGTCCCAGCATGCACTTCACATACGGAACCAATAATCTTTTATTAGCCAAGATTTCGTCTATATTTAAATTGTCATATCTATCTGTATATTTCTCCTCTCCGAGCGACCAACCAACCAGCCCACAGCAAAATATCACCAATAGTAAGTTCATCTTTGTAATCGAAGGGAACACTGAAGAACAATTGAAAATCGATTCCCTTATATCGCGTTTATGTTGTAATTGAGATCCTTGATAACTGCTCTTCAATGGTTACAGTTATAATTAGCGGCTATAGCCGGCTACCTATTAAGTAGTTTATAATAGCAGGAGACTCAAACGATTGTTTATGTAAATGAGTATCTTATTGTTCTCATTGTTTATTTCTGGATTAATTACCCGAGTTAGGAAACATTAAAGTCAGGAAAATACGTGGTTAAGATGACCGGCTCTTTGCACCCGCAATAGAAGTATTTATGAAACTAAAAACTGTTTATTTTTTATACATCTAAAATCGATCAGAAAACTTTCTTTATTGGCACTATTATAAAATTGTAAAAAGAAAATTAGTTCGAATTGAGAACCTCCTCCTTCTTTGAAGTCGGTTAAAAATGTCTGTACATTGAAGGTATTTGGATAAAATATTTTTTTTTTCAGAATCTACTTGAACTGTATCAAGGCTGTTTAGCCCTAACTACCAGTGAGTGGGACTTTGTGTGGGAGTATAACCCGCTAATGGGATTATCTCCGCGCTACAGGAGTGATTTAGTAGATTGGGACACCCACCATACTTAGTCATACTTGTTTACCGAGCGAGCGAACCTTTGAGTTTTAGCTTAGCCCAAAAATCTTTCGTATATCCGGATGATTGGATGTTAGGGTGTCTAGATGCTTTCCAGCTGTTCTCACCTATGTATCTGCTAAATCGATTTTAACTATTGTTGGTACACCGATAACTACGTATCCACAGATAGTTTATAGAATAACTAATCTATCTACATATTTATCTAGAATTATTTCTTTAGATGGCGCTGCTGTGTTAAGAGGCCTGTGTTTGATCATGGAGAAAAATGTCTAAAACGATCAGCATTTTTGAACGGATAAGGAGCCTTAAGAGGTCGAATTAACATAAATAATCTAGGTACAGAAAATTCTGACTTGGCGACTAATACATCGGGGTCCTCATTCCATATCTCTCTGATATCTCCGAAGTGGCAATGCACTAGGTATATCACCACGTCACCAACCCGGTTGAGTCAAGTTCACGTCTCAGTTATATGCGACGCCATACTTAACGCGACCAGGTAGTAACGTGAAATGTACTTACTTTAAATATACCTACAGCTCGAATCGCGAACGTTGTTTTTTCTTGACAGTCAAATGATATTTGAGACATCGCTTAGTTGGCGATACCTCAAAATACACTCGAATTAGCGCCCTGGTCGGCGAAAGTCGACTTTAGGCAGTTCATTTTTTTTTAATTCACAAACTGACCGGCGATTGACCTTAGCATCACCTGATGGTAAGTGACTACGGGGTCGTGGATGTAGCTCGCCGGTTCAGTAAAAGCCTATTCACGCTTACCTTGGAAATACCTAAATTATAATTTTCTGGAAATACACACGATGGGAGCAAGTTCCATTCCTTAGCGGTTCGCATTAGAAATGATGAAGCAAATCGCTTTGTGCGAATAAGTGGTACACTGACAAGATAATGGGGAAAACGCTCCCCTCGCCTGGTTGTGCGATGGTGAAACGGGGATGGCGGAATTAAATCGTGCAATTCCTGCGCACACTCTCCAAAATATATCCGATACAAAAACTGACAAGCTGGCAACTTTGCGGCGATGTTCGAGGCTCTGGAAGATGGCCCCGCCGCCAAAGCATCGCCCATGAGTCTTAGGACTCGATGTTCTACTGAATCCAAGGCACCAGTTAGCTACTTGGCAGAGCCGTCCCAAGGATGGCAGCAGTACTCCATGCACGAACGGACTTTAGTTTGGTAAAGAGTGAGAAGCTCTTCCGGCGTGAAATACCGAGTTTTTTCACTTTCATTATTTAAGTATCATCGCCTTCATACGGAGACGCTCCTAAGCTATTTAATACAATTATTTAATTTGTAAATATAAACTACCCATTATAATAATAACATGTCCAATACTTCATAGCAGGCACTTAACAGTACATAATTAATAGTAGAGATGCTTCGTACGTGTAATACCACGTGCAACCGCTAGTATTTTTCTTCGACCTATCCTAACAAGTTACAATAAACCGGATGCATGCGTTTTACACACTATGTGTTGTCACTTATCATATCAGCCCAAAAACCAAGGAATCAGGTTGATTCTGCTGTCAGGGGCATTCTCTTCTTCTCTTTGATATTATTGCTGAATCGCGAATATGTAAATGGTTACATCCAAAATAATCTTCCTTACGCAGGCGGTATACTGTATTAATACTTACTTACTTCTGCTGGCGCTACAACCCTTTGTGGGTCTTGGCCTCCTCCACGATCTTCCTCCAGTTGTTACGATGCCTGGCCACTTTCTACCAGCTGGTATTCTTCCCCATCTTCCTGAACTCTTCGTGCACACAATCACTCCAACGTTTTCTAGGCCTGCCTCTCGGTCTCTTCTGTTGCGGCGTTCACCTTGTCATTATCTTAGCGGCTCTAGTGTCCGGTATTCTTTCAAGGTGACCCACCCACCTCAGTCGCTACAGAACCTGACGACGTTCTCGTGCCCAATGAGTGCATCTAGCTCATGGTTCATGCGTTGACGATATGATATAGATACTAGTATATATATACTGTATTAATACTTAGTGCATAAAGTTTGCCACGTGTGGTGTCTATTCATGTGAAACTTTGTTTGTCACCATCAAAATGTCAATCTTATCTTTTATTTCTTTATTTAAACTTTATTGCACAAAAAAGATAGCGGACTTAATGCCATAAGTGACTGACATGACTCGGAGACTGACATCGCTCGCTTGAAGCCCTCGCAGAGCCAGCGGCAGCCTCGGTCGTCATCCACCCCTGCAACCACATCGGAAGAGGAGATCGTCGTGGTAGCAGGTCCCAGTGGCCAGCCCAGTCGTTCTCGGAGAGGCGCTAAACCGGCGATGCCTTAGATAATATCTCTAGTTTCTTTGTTTCGATTCAATATTCTTCTATGTTGTTAATCCCTATAGTTTTTTCGTTTTATTATAGCAGCAGCCCATTGTGCGTTCATGATATTCATATGCTACTTTACTTTTGCAATTTAACACTTTAATATTTTCTTCTTAGCGTCTTACCCACTTTTATAGTTTGCAAAAATAGTAAAATTACATTACATTGTCTGTTTGACGTTTGAAATTGTCATATCAAAAGTTGGGTGTGTTCGAGTTCAATTTAAAACGGCTTTGCTGCTATTGCTAAAGTTATTGTTATATTTTGTAAGGTACTTTTTATTTTTCAATTTGTCATCTCTAATTTAGCTAACCGGCAGGATATGCGGATTTGTGCAATTTGCTTGTGCATCTAACTGTATATGTTATTTATTTTATTATATTATATTTGTATTTTGTGTATAATCGTTATATATTGTATATATTTTTATGTCTGATGAAGATAGTTTTTATTCTGCTAATGATGAGAGTTCTGCTTTTCTTTCTATAGATTCTCTTGACACCTCTCTTTCTCTGGGTACACGTCTTTCACAAGTCTTTGTAAAGTCTTGCAATTTTAATGTATGTCATATTAATGCTCAAAGCATTCCGTCCCACTATTTAAATCTCGTCGCTACTTTTCAGTCTGATTTTATCCACGCAATCTTGGTATCTGAGAGTTGGTTAAAACCTACGCTTGATTCAACATCCTATGCACTTCCTGGATATATTTTGATCAGAAATGATCGAACTGGCAAAGGTGGCGGCGGTGTTGCCATTTACCTTAGAAGCTCCATTCCCTATAAAATACTATATTTATCTCAATCTTTTTATTCTGGCTCTGCAGAATGGATTTTCCTGGAGCTAGACATTAAAGGGGTTAAGGCTGTTCTGGGGGTAGTTTACTGTCCCCCTACTATCGATTATTTCTCTGATCTTAAATTGTTCTCGAGTCTCTTAGTTTGGACTACACACATCACATTGTAATGGGTGATCTTAACACTGATCTCTGCAAAGACTCCTTGGAACGTCGTAAATTGGCATCCGTAGCCACGTCTGTCAGCTTCTCTATTCTTCCATTGGAACCAACACACCATACTAAAACCTCTGACACGTGGCTTGATGTCATTCTTACTTCCTCTCCGGATCATATCGAAAAGCATGGTCAGTTATTGGCTCCCGGCTTTTCGCATCATGATTTAGTCTTTGCATCCTACAAAAACGGCGAAACGAAACGGCGGTTTATTCATCATAATGTATCCTCTTCGTCTATGGCAGATGTCTGGAAATTTCTCAAGTCTCTTGGCCTAGGTAAACCTACCCATGGTTTCGATAGCACTTCCTTTTCTCTGAACGATTTAAACAGACATTTTTCCTCTGCCCTCTCCGTTGACAATCAAATTAAATCCATCACTCTCTTCGATATTGCGTCACTTCCGCTTCTTACTGCTGGAACCTTTTCCTTTTCACCTACGTCTCAAACAGAAGTGGAAACTATAATAAAGGCAATTCAATCCAAAGCCGTCGGATGCGATGATATCAGTCGTTATATGGTGGTATCTGTTCTTGACTGTGTGCTGCCGATAATAACTGATATAATCAACTCCTTGCTGTGTAATGGCGAATTCCCCTTGCTCTGGCGAAAAGCTTTCGTAATTCCTCTGCCGAAAATTAGTAATCCCACTTTGCTCAGTAATTTTAGACCAATATCCATTCTCCCTTTCCTATCGAAAATCGCTGAAGCGGTGGCTCACAAACAACTCTCACGGTATATCTACTCTCACCAGCTCATGAGCCCCTTTCAATCTGGTTTTCGGCCTAGTCACAGTACCTGTACTGCTCTTCTTAAGGTGACTGAGGACATCAGACGAGGCATGGAGGATCAATTGGTCACGGTACTAATTCTGATTGATTTCTCTAATGCGTTTAATACTGTTGATCATGACATTCTCCTTGCCCTTCTTAAACATCTTAATGTGTCGCCTTCTGCCCTAAGTTGGTTTTCTGCGTATCTTCGAGGTCGTCAGCAGGCGGTTCGGGTTGACCGGACTTTGTCCGACTGGTGTGACCTTGCCACTGGCGTACCTCAGGGAGGAATCCTCTCTCCACTCCTGTTTTCTATATTCATTAATTTCATAACCGCCGACTTTCGCTCTTCGTACCATCTCTACGCAGACGACTTGCAACTCTACGAACAGTGCAAAGTAATAGATCTTGGGATTGCCATTGACAGGTTAAACTTAGACCTCCTGCACATCCAACAATGGTCCGAGAAATTCGGACTATTTGTTAATCCGTCAAAGTGTCAGGCTATTATCGTAGGTAGCTCCCGCCAGCTCGCCAAAATTGACCTTGACACTCTCACGCCACTAAGCTTTAACGGCATACCTATTCCTTTTAGTTCGAGCGTCAAAAATTTAGGTGTTCACTTGGACCGCACTCTAAGCTGGAGAACGCAGGTTGCCGAGGTTAGCAGGAAGGTCATGGGTTCTTTGCATGCTCTTAACAAACTTAAGCACTTTTTACCAATTAAAACCAAGACCCTGCTTGTTCAGACGTTGATTTCACCTATAATTGACTACGGTGATGTGTGTTATCCGGACCTAACCGAGGAGCTTCTGAACAAACTGGAAAGACTTCTCAACAACTGCATTCGTTTCATTTTCTGTCTCCGTAAGTATGACCACGTGTCTTCTTACCGCGCTCAGCTCGGCTGGCTTCCTATCCGTCAACGACGTGAAATGCGAATGCTTTGCACTCTCTTCTCAATTCTCAAAGACTCGAATTCTCCCGAATACCTCAAAGACTTCTTTCAGTATTATGGTTTAACTCTTAACCGTCAATTTCGCTCTTCTGGCAATCTATCTCTTTCTATCCCTCCTCACCGTACAGGTTTTATGTCCAACTCGTTTACCGTCCAAGTGGCCCGCCTCTGGAACCGCCTTCCCCTCAAGATCAAGCAAGCCCCGAACAAGTTAAATTTTAAAAAATCCTTGCGTGACCTCTTCTTTAGCAGAATGGAGAAATCTTAGCATGTCTGTTTTGATTTTTAGTCCATATATATTTATATTATGTATATATAATAAACATATGTATTTATCTAAGTATTTATCTATTAAAACCTATTTAAGTTAGTTGCACCGCCCACAACTTATCTGCTTTGCCCGATGGTTGACTGGTAGAGAATGCCCTATGGCATTAAGTCCGCCTTTTGTACGATCTGTTTTTCTTTTGTGCAATAAAGATTAAATAAATAAATAAATAAATAAGGCATTCTACCATCTACCATCGGGCTAAACAGAAACATTTATACATATTTGGAGACACATCGGAATTTTATGTGCATGCATAATTGTATAATATAACATGTGTGTAGCCCAGGTCAGAGCACAACTCCGGATAAGTAGAGGTCGTGAGGATTCCCGCTTGCCGTGTACCTACTGACATTTTTATTTTTATTTACCCTCATGGACTTACTCGGCGCCGGCAGGACCTACCATGACCGGTCATATCGCTTGTATTTATTAATAGACTCCAGCGACCTTCACCAGGTTATCAGTCCAATTTGTGGGACTAGTGGCGACCGCCTACCGAAATATGCAGCTTGGGAAGCCCCCAACAAGATCGATCGACGATCTGGATCTCGGAAATTCTTGGGGATGCTCGTCCTGTAGTAGACGTTTTACGGCAAATATGTATTTATTTAAACACTTTATTGTACACAAGGCGAATTTATCCCTATGAGGCATATACTGAATATGATGAAATAATGATGACTATTATGCATTATCATTGTAAAGAACATAAGAAATATAAGAGTCAAGACTGACAACATAGTACCCATGTACTTACATTAATGAGGCTATAAAATGGTTATTATTAGTGATTATGAGGTAACGAGGAACGATTTATGAAAATGCATTAGAGTATATGTTGCCTTCGGATATTTCCGTCAATCACGGCAAGATGTTTAATGATTTTTAATACTATAGCGATCTATTTTGGTTTTGCCCGGGTATACCAACAGAAGATGATAACGTCCCACGTAGCACACAGGCTGCATAAGAGTTTATACAGCCCTTATACGACTTATTTCACCGGTGTAAACAAGTGTACTACTTGGGGTCGGGGGAACGGGGGCGGGGCTGACTACATCAACCGCGTCGGGTTTAGTTTCCAGCTCCAGCCGCCTGAGGTAGGTATATCAATTTTTTTAGAAGTTAAATTTACTATCCTTAAAAGATAGACATATGCCATCGAATCTATCCACTATGCTCTACGATCTGTATCTACTAACAGAGCAAATTGTACATTTTCCTCCAGTTTGCTCTACGAGTTTTACGGATAGAGATAATTGAACAGATTTTTTCCAATTTGCTATACTAGTTCTAACGATAGAGCAAATTGGAGGAAAACAGTTCGATTTACCCCATTAGTGGGGAAAGTAGAGCAAACCTAACCTTTTCTCTCCAATTTGCTCTACTATTTTTTTTTTATAATTCTATGGTATTAATTTCAACCCATAACCTAACCCATTAATGAATCTATCCACTATGCTCTATGATCTAAAATAGTAAAAATAGTTGAGAAAATTGGAGAGAAAAAGTTAGGTTTGCTCTACTTTGCCAACTAATAGGGTAAATCGAACTGTTTTCCTCCAATTTGCTCTATCGTTAGAACTAGTATAGCAAATTGGAAAAATACAGTTCAATTTGCTCTATCCGTAAAACTCGTAGAGCAAACTGGAGGAAATTGTACAATTTACTCTATTAGTAGATACAGATCGTAGAGCATAGTGGATAGACTATAGTAGGGTAGGCCACGATGCTAAATCGGGGTTCACTCGAGCGTCGTAGAGACCTATTGGGTTGCGAAGCTTAGATGATAAAAAGAAAAAAATGTCATATACGAGTAAGATATACCTTTTCATCGGTGGGGGGAGCGGCTACAGATATTCAAAAATGTAAAAAAAAAACTGTTGCATGGACATACTCGAGCGCGTCAGATATTGATAGCATACATGTCCTACACATTTTTAAAGATGTACGCATGTTAAACTGATTGTTTCCATGAGGGGGGTGGTCGTACATGAGGGTTGAAAATGAAAAAAAAAATTTTTTTCATCGGGCGCATCAGATTTTCTAAGGGGATGTTAATGTGAACCTAAAAAAAAGCTCTTATATAATAATCTGACGATTTGGATGTGACGCAAACTCGCAGTTATTATTAGAATGTGCAAAAAAAATTCGCCATTTTGAAATACTCAAGCGCGTCAGATTAAGATATATATGGTTCATCTTTATGCCCTAGACGTGCTGTCTCATAATCTGACGATTATCTGGTGGGATTCGCCTAATCTGACAGTAAAAAAAATTAACAGGAACTTGTGACTCAGAGCACTCTCCAGAAACAGGAAAATGTGACTCGGAGCACTCCCCAGAAGCAGGGGCATGTGATTCGGAGCTATTCCCAGAAACTTCCGATGCACTGTCATATTCCATTATACTTTGCCGCTGTTGTAAAAACTGAAAGACTCGCGGTATTTTTATTGCTATAAATAATTTATAGCACTGTGCGTGATTTACTTAATTTAATGAAGATTCTCTCGAATGTTCAAGATTATCGTATGTTGTTCGAGATTTTCGGAGAACCGGTTTGCTCCGACTATATTCTAAAATATTTACCTACACATTTTTGTTATGTTTCTAATGTAAATTTAATTGTTTTTTGTAAAGTAGTTTTACCACAAAATACACACTTTATATTAATATCACTCATAGTACAGCTGCCGGCAAAGTTTTAGAGCATAATCTTGACTGCGCAGTAGCCGATTTACGTATTGCCGGCAACTAGGTATAAATACTTTATAAATTTAGTGTTGTAAACAACATGATCAGCTGTCATGGCGTCATTGTAACAGAAACCAGAGTGGAATACAGGCATCACGTAACTGCACGCATTAAACTTTATCGATGAATTTTTGTTACTTCGGCTAGTGGAAATCGTCAGATTATATATTTTCCGTTATCATTGATTCATTCCCTTTTAAAAATAAAAAAAAAATTAGCCACGCTCGAGAATGTCGAGATGAAGTTTTTTTTTTACAACTTTGTAGCCCCCCTCCGCCTTCTTTACGTCACCTTTAAATTGTCAGATTAGAGGAATATACACGTTTTAGCATGTAACTAACTCACCCTACCTTAATCTGACGCGCTCGAGAATTTCAGATGAACAATATTTTTTTACTAATCTGATCTTTTATCCTTGACGGGCGGCCATACATATGAGGCTCATATTTGGTGGAAGTACTTAACTGGGTACAAGGTATCCCCCTATATATTAATTTGCCGCGCTTTAGGTACTCCCGAGATCCCCTCTTTGGCTCTCCTACTACTATATGCCATCGCTTTGAGCAAAATAGAGTAATAATTCCACCAATCTCACCATATTATTTTGGTATATCTCAAGAACGGATTAGGTAGCGTTTTCGATGAAAACTCGGTTCATGATTTTTTCCAACGTTTTCAACAATGACTGTCAAACTGATAAACAACACGCTGCTTTAAGTAGTCCCCTGTGAGTGGAAACGTTAAGGAATTAGTGAAATAAAATATGGTAAATTTTTTCATAGCATTATATTTTCATAAAAAACATATAAAACCTTGAGCAATCACTAACACCGTATACAAAGGATGCAACATTTAATAATATTAAATTGATGTAATCTTAAGTATACTTTGATAGGACTAGATTCCAACTGTCAAAATCACAGATACAGTTTCTTCTCTGAACATTTTGGAATCAAATTTTGTAAAGTATAGTAAATCCATATTAATTATATACAAATAATTTTTAATATTATTAAAAAGAAAACCGACGACCGTGTGATCATCTTCTGTAACGTTTCTTCGAATATAAAACTTGAAAAGAAAAATTTGGAATTACATCGAAATATAAGGTTTAGGAGGATCAGGGGAACCCCATAAAATAGAAGATGGGAAGGGAGGCTCCCCACTCGCGTACAGTGCGTGAGCTCACAAACTGTGATTCGAATTAATCTGTTATACCTGTGTCACTCGCTCTTACGCGAACCAGATAAGAATCTCTCATTTCACCCAAACCCGAATCCCAATTTGAAAGCTCACCGACTGTAAGTGTGGAAGTGTCTCCAGTACCCTTACCAAGAGTTAACGTGACCATATTCGCTAGCGACAGCGTTAATGATTTGTGTGGAGAATAGTTCAGCTCCCCTGGCGGTTACTTTGAAGTTTGCAGTTGCAGTCGCTAACGAGTACAGTCACTGTAAATTCATGGTAAGGGTACGGTAGTCACCTCACGACTGGGGAGTGGGGACAGTTCACGGAAGAATAATATACGTTCTTTTAAACCACCATCACTCTTACTTATCCTCAGGGATGACGATGCCATGTTCCCTGGCACGCTCTTCGTAGACTTTCTTGAATTTGCCGTCAGGGTCAAAGCGGTTGCTTAGTTCGTTCCACGCGGGCCGCTCGTTTTTGATGAGGTGTTCGATCACCTTGGTGGCCCCTTTCTTTTGAGGATCTGTGCACTTGTCACAGCCAGTCTTCAGGGCGTCTTCAAGGTGATCTGAAAACAAAGAATTAAAATTTTAATGGAATAAATACTATACGAAAGGTGGGCCACAATAGCAACCCAATGGATCCCAGATGGATACCGGAACAGAGGCAGACCGGAATGATGGCGGGATGCTTTGGACGCATTCTGCAAAGAATGGCAGAACCGCACTGGCAAAAGTGTGGAGTAGAGAAAAGAAGGAGAGGCCTTTGCATAGCAGTGGGACATCTAAATAGGCCATATAAAAAAAGGTTTATTATTTTCCGGGCAGCTACTGTGATGTACTGGCAGAGTTTACTTGACATCTAAAATGGCTGACTTGCTTGGCAACTAAAATAATAACTAGGCATTGGTTGCCAACAGAACAGATGCCAAATTATAAATGTAGTAGATCAGGTTGGACTTCTATTTTTTTAGCTGCCTGGTTAAATACATGCCAAAATATTGTGAATAGCGATGGGAATGAGTAAATTTAGACAAATCGGTTTCATTTATTTTCTCTAACTAAAAATCATCATGATTTTTTTGGCGTTCTACAAGCAGCTTTGTATTTCTTTAAACTGATTTAGGGACGAACTCAATAACCAGCAGGGCCAGCATATCTTGAAGCGTCTTTGTTTGTCGCGCGACTCAGCATCTATCTCCTGTCAGGCTCACACGGTATTAAAAAGAAAGTGACAGATAGAAGAGTCGCGTGTCACAGTTATGCTAGACGTATAGCTTCGTCGCCTCCTACTAACAAGCGTTTACTTCATAATACGGTATTTGACAATAGAGAAAATAAATTGTATCATTGAACCCACCAAAACACTCATTCAAAAATACACGGAACCAAATAAACTACCACTAACTTTTAGTCATTATACTATTTTTAATTGGAGAAAAACTAAAACGAATACGAATTTTGACTACTGATTTTACGACGGATCTTTATAGAAACTACATACTAACGGATGGTATTTGACATTTCATAATGAGTAGCTGATTTGAGCTGTCTTAAAAACCGTATTCGTATTACTAACTAATTAACAAACTAAAGTAGTATTAGTTATACTTAAGTTTATTTCATGTAACCTAAGGAAGAGCGGTGCCTCCCATCACAGGCAATTATAGTTAAAGTATTACAAGCTGAGCTAATCCACTTATAGTACGCCTCTTCCCAGGTGAATTTTTCGCATCGAGCCCTAATCTTTCAAACAATGGCCATTGTCTCTATTATCGCAAAGCCGCTAGCTACAGCGTTAGCACGTGCCACTACAAAATTCATATGAAAAACGAACGGTATCGTCATAGTATTAAGGTTCAAATTTAATGTCACTGATATTCTATATATTGCGTTTTGGTAGTGTAGGACAATAGACCGCCCCGACGAAATACAGCATTCATATTATTTTGATTTGAACCTTAATACTATGACGATACTGTTTGTTTTTAATATGAATGTTATAGTGGCACGTGCTAACTCGGTAGCTAGAGGCTTTGCGATAATAGAGACAGTGGCCATTGTTTGAAAGATTAGGGCTCGAAGCGAAAAATTCACCTGGGAAGAGCCGTACTATACCTGCATTCACAATAGCATTGTGTCTAATACAATCCTATCTGCTTTTGTTCTCATAAACGCGAACCTGGCGCCAACCAGTTACTTACAAAAAAAGGTTAGAACTACATTGCGTGGATATTGAATTTTCAGCCTTATTCCTTGTTGAATACGTTTAAAATGTTTGTTGACGAGAGATCATAGTCCTTTTTCAAGAGAATACGTTCTTGAGCAGGGTCGGACGGTTGTAAAATTCCAAAAAGTTATGATCACCATTATTCTGTTAGTGCATTTTGTAGTCTAATGTCCAAGGAAATAGAGTCGATAATCTATATTAACCTTCCAAGGTGGTTACAATCTGCTTTTACTACGAGCTCGTTATCTTAATTTGCGGTTTACCAGTTGTGGTTTGTTCAATGGTATTCAGTTCTTAAGTGGATTAGCTCAGCTTAGATAAACCCAACTATATATGCTTACTGGGTGGCTCCATCCCAGATCATAATGTACTGTATTTATGAAATAAAATATTTTGTATTTTTGTATTCGCGACTATTGGCAGATGAAACCTGTCATTTGATCTTCATAATGATTTTCTCACCGTACTTCCCTGGACTGTTTTTGTCATTGTCAGGTGAGGTTTAATTAAATAGTTATACTTATGTCTGATCCTACTTAAGCTAACTTTAAAACTTTTAATCAATGTTAAGAAGACTGCTAGACGGATTTAAAAAAAATCTCTTGCATATAAATGGTCATGGAATAATATTTTATTCCATGACCATTAATTAGTTAACTTCATTTCTGGTAAAAAATGAGAATACGTAGGTTACTGATAGTACATAATATAATAAAACGGAGCATTAAGCTGCAGACGTGTAAATCTTTACAATTAGCCACAAACAAGGAATCCTTCGTAAGTCTCGAAGAAGCGTCAGGTCAAGGCAAATAACCTGTTCTCTTTGACATTCGGAAAACAATGCATATTTTATAGATTTATTACCAAAGTTTGCGACACACCTTAATGATACGTCGGCATCGGAGTTCTGTACAGTACGTCGTTAGCCGATATTAACATTAAAATTCAATTCATACTCACATACTCGTTTATACATATATTGCATTGCGGTTAACATTCCTTGGCATTTAATTACAATTTTTTTTTTACAATATTATAAACTTAGATTTAACTATATTAACTGTCCATTTCGATCAATGTAGAACCACAAAATAGATAATAGATAAAACCCAATTTACCCCAGAGCACATGTAAAAAGTCTCAAATATGAAAAAAATGTCTACACAAATCTGGTATTTGTATATTCTTCTGATTTTGTCCGCGAATTAAATACACTTATGAATATGAGTATGAATTGTATTTTAATGTTAATATCGGCTCCATAGCTCTCTAAGATCTGTGCTATCAGAATTCCGATGCCTAGTGATATACATATAAGTAGGTATTATAAATATGTCAATCAAATTCCAGGAGTAGCTAATAATAGTAATATTAGTAATTCGTTTATTAAAATTAATCATGTAAGTGTTTATGTGCCTAAAAAAAGCGTTTTAATTTTTTTTATGTCCCGCACAAAGAATTTGTATTGCGAGGGTTTCGTACAAAATTTCACAACTGACAACATGTCCGGAATATTAAAACATTGGTTAAGAGAACACGACGCTAAATCAAATCTTAACAATGTCATTTAATTCAGTGCGAATGGCAAAAATCTATATAATTTTGGACATTGCGGTATGACAAATATATAGCAAAAATGAATATATGGCAATGTCAATCACCATGTTTTCTCCGAAAAAAAAAATGTACGCAAAAAATCTAATTCGCTCCTTAGGATGCAAAAAAATATATTTTTTAAATTAAATTGCATAATATCAATTAAAATAGATAACTTTTTAATTTTGTGTAACTGACTGTTGTTCGTTTTTCTTGTCAACTGTTTGTTTATTCTTATTCTTATTTTGCAAGAGTATTTTTATAATTTCCTCACATTGTTTGAGGAAAACACTGTATATTATAAATACCTCGGCAGAAACGGGGGTTGCCTGACTCGCATCTTTTGCAAGCCGAGCATCGCGAAACCACCTCGTCAGGCAAACCCCTATACTTTCCGGGCCTCGGCAATAATGTAATATGAGGTTACCTATCTGAAACACTAATTATTGTTTCCCATCTGTAACGTTCTGCCAAATTTTCATGTGTCCGAAAGCCATTTTTTTCCAAAATGTTAATTTTTCAGAATAATTATAAAACAAACCTAACCTATCCTAATGGGTTCTTTAAAACGATGTTCATAAAATGCTGAAAATATTACGGGTTAAGGGAAAAATCACTGTCGATGTTGTCGTACGTGTCTGTGTACTTCTATTCGGCCAGGGCTAGTATAAAATTATACCACTAGGCAGAGAACTACGAAGCATTTCATCAATGTACTATAACCTCACCTTTCAGCTCCTTGCCCTCAGGAGTGCACTTGCCCTTGTCCAGCACGCAGTTGACGTACGCCTGCAGCAGCCTCTTGTTGGACAGGATTTCGTCCAGGTCGATGTTGTCGTACTTGTCTGTGTACTTCTCTTCGGCCCGGGCTAGCGCCGCTAGGCAGAGGACTACGAAGAATTTCATCACCTGGAAAACGTTAATAAAAGGCTTAATACACGTAATTCAATCATTTTTTTTATGTCATAGTGGGCAAACAAGCAAACGGATCGCCTGATGGAAAGCGATTACCGTCGCCCATAATACACACCTGCAACACCAGAGGAGTCAAATCACAAGTGCGTTGCCGGCCTTATTTTGCATTATTTTTAGTTCAAAATCGGGTAAGCTTTTCACAAAATCTAAGTATTCGGAAAGTAAAAAATCCTTACAATTAAACGAATCTTAAGAATTTAATGCACTTATTGGGCAACTGCCTTGAGAATCCTTGAGATTAGTTTCTTTTGTAAGGGTTTATATACCATATATGGTTTCTGTAATAGTCCTTCTGTTTTGCCGATAAAAGTCTCGCAGAATGCTTTGTATTCATTTCGTCAGAATGTTTACCCAATTAACATACATTTACCATGACTTTTTGAAAACCTAAGTTAGTTTTATACCTATATAGCAATTCCAAAAAGTTAATGGTTTCATACAAAAAACACATTCGTTGAAATTATTATTTTTTATTAAGATATCAGTCGATAACAAAAGGGTAAATCGTGGATCAGTCAGCTGCAGAGAAATGTGACTCGCACTGCATTTAGTATGACAATTCAGACTGACGATGACGATAGAAGGTGCACTGCAAGTTTAACCATAGTCAGGTAGCAAAAGTATTTTTGGATCTCCAGCTATCGAGGTACCAAAATTGGTTAAAATCTGCTTAGCCCTGTCTGCGCGATAAGCGGACAATGATATTTTTACAGCCCCCAAAAACGCCTCTACAAGTCGTGCATCCCGCTGTTAAGATTTATTCTGAAACTAGGCGCGTCGAACTTCGCCCACGCCAATAAAGTGAGTTATGACTTATTGCTTCTCCGGAGTTATGATAAATCCTATAACCATCTGAGGATGCTCAATGCCCGTCTAGACGTGATGAGAGGAAAAATATTGCATTATTACAATTTTATAACAGTATAGAATAGACCCCTCTCCATAAAAATCTGTTTTTCAATACAATTTCAGAATTTTATAACAGTATAGATGTCTTCTAAATTTCTATACCCCTTTAAAGGTCCCAATTATCAGGAAACAGGACAATTGGTTTTTCAATCCACGCAGTCAGATGCAAACACAAGTCCAGTATTCAAGTAGGTAATAATTCTAAGTGATATTTGCTCAATACTGACATACCATTGTGTATGTGTCCGGTGCGGTAATCACTGAGGACTGCAAGTGACTTATGGTAGTTAGAGCCTGTGACTAGTATTTATACGGCAGTGCGCTCGTGCTTAAAACATCTAATTTGTTCGCTACATTACGTTCGTATGTGATTGAGGTAAAAACCTCGCCTCAGAATATACAGGGTGTTATTTTAACATATAGCTTTGCACCGAAATAAAGAGGATTTTGTGATACGAAAGAATTTTATGCCCCGGGTCCATTGGATTACAATAAACTAAACTAAAGTTTCAGAGAATTAAAGGGTCTCTCGGTATTATCATTAAAATTCGAATAACCTTATTATATCCAAATTCTACACGATGATTTTTAATCGGTGATCAGGTTCCAACTTTTCTAACTCAGTAAATGATGGCGGTCACGTTGAAGTCGAAATTACATGACAAACTTTTATTTTTCTTTGATAATTTTTATTTAAAATATCAATTTTGTCTTAAATTCCTTGTCACCCTACTAATCTGTATCTGTAAGCTTACAACCTTTTTAATAATTTAATGGCAATGACAATTTATGAGTAATAACCTGTCATTGTCATTGTCATTACCTATACAAAGTCGTAGGAAATTTCGTAAAATTTCCCGCCAAAGCGATGCCACTTGACGTAGGTATCGTACTTTTGATAAATTTATGTAGGATGACCATGTATCTAGTGGTTGTTAGGTTTAATTATGTTTCAACTTTTAATTAAATAAACAGTGAGGTAATTGCATGAGACCTCGCCTATTAGGTTTAATTTTAGCTGGATATTAATATTTTTCTACTCCTGATCACCGATTAAAAATCATCGTGTATAGAAATAAGCAAAATCTCAATGCTTTGAGCGGGATTTGAATCCACGTACGTGTGGGTAGTTACACCATATATTTTTTATATCAAAGCCTAAAATGTGTAAAGCTTTTCAAATGAACAATGCAAAGATCGACCACAAAGCATAAAGAAAAATTGGAAAGGTTATCTGCCGCTAGAGTGGTGGAGAGATTAAGGCGTTAAACCGGTAATCCAAAGGTACCGGGTTCGATTCCCGGTCTATTTTGCCAGGTTACGCATTTAATTTTTTCTTTGTGCTTTGATCTTTGTATTGTTACCCGAATAATATTAGACCCTGTATGTAGATATGTAAATCGTGATAAATCAGAGGAAACAATAAGTCTTAAACATAATGTACTTAGAGCAGTGGACCTAAAGTTTAAAGGCCGCATTTTAAGGACAACCGTGAATTCATAACATTACGAGGTCAGTCGGGGTAAGGCCGCCACACGGGATAAGCGCTAATATAAATAAATAATATACAAATTTTATATAACTAACGCCATACAGATTTACAGCCAATAGACGTCCACTGCTGGACAAAGGTCTTCCCCAGAGTTCTCTACAACGATCGGTGTTGCGCCGCCCTCATCCAATTTCTGCCTGCGATCCTAATCAGGTCGTCGGTCCACTTTGTTGGGAGCCTTTCCACGCTGCGTCTTCCGGTCCGCGGTCAACACTCAAAAACCTTTCTGCCCCAACGGCCATGAGTTCTAAGAGCAATGTGCCCCGCCCACTGCCACTTAAGTTTAGCGAATGTCTGAGCTATATCTACCCTTGGTTCTCTTGTGTCATCATTTTGGATTCGATCCCGCAAGGAAACTCCGAGCATAGCTCGCTCCATTGCCTTTTTTGAGGCGAGATCTTTCTTATACATACTTACAACTAACTTATTTGCGTGGTTGTGATTATAAAATGGCATTAGTAGTAGTATAACATGTACCTATTGTACTTTTCGATATTTTAGTGTAAGGTGTTCTTATTCCCTGTGCGCTGCCATAACTAAGCTGACATAACTTTGCAGACATACGTTTGGTTTGGAGACATGCTTGAAGTGTCAAGCAGCAAAATGTTTACCCATCATTAGAATAAATACACCTAGAAACCTAGTTAGCTCTCAGTTTTGTCTATGTACGCATCTGTCACAACGTGAATATCACAAGCCGAGTGTCTCTTTTTGGTTCGTAGACACGCACACATAAAACCAAAACCGGCGTCATCCTTCGCAAATCTGTTGTAAGAAGACGATAGTCTAGGAAAATTTATTCTAAGTTTACCTACTCATTGTATATTATGCAATTGCAAATGCATTGTCTTCTTTTATGTAATTGTCTGTATTTACACCGAAGTATTTCGAAAAAATCTAGTCATTTACAAATGGTTAGGTTACATTAAATAACCTAAGGAGATGCAAAAATGGAAGAGGTGTTTGTGAATTTTTTATCCCTCTAGTTCTAAGTATACCCAAGTAGGTAGATAGCTACTTGTGTATACTTAGAACTAGAGGGATAAAAAAATTGAGTTGGTAAATAAAATAAGTGCGTAAATTATACCTAAATTTAAAATTTGATACCAACATCGATTATAGAGATCGATTAAACCAATGTACCAGTTAGCCACCGCTTCTTACTTCTTTATTATTTATGGATTCCTAATATCTGATTAATATTACCGGTATCTTTTTTTAGGGTTCCGTAGTCAACTAGGAACCCTTATAGTGTCTGTCTGTCTGTCCGTCCACGGCTTAGCTCCGTGATCATTAGTACTAGAAAGCTGAAATTTTGTATGAGTATGTATATGTTATGTATCACGCCGACATAACAGTAAAATAAAAACTAAAAAATGAACTTTTTTTCGGGTACCTCCCGTACACCTAAAGTGGGGGTAACTTTTTTTCGTTTCAACACTAGTGTGTGGGGTGTCGTTGAATAGGTATTTTAAAAATAATACGGGTTTTCAAACATTATTTTTTGATAAAGTCAGCAGTTTTGTAAATATTCGCTCCGAAAATAAAAAAAAATAGCGCCCCTCTAACTTTTCAACCACGGGTCAAAAAATTATGGAAAAATTCATGATAATGAGGCGTTATGAGCACTTTCAAAGAAAACTATATTGAAGAAAATCGGCCGAGCCCTTTTTGAGTTATCGCAAAAATTCATAATTTTCTTTAAAATGACGTAAGTGCCGCGCCCGTACCAATGAGTTTTTCGGAACTTATGTACGGAATGTCATTTGATATTTACCATTTCGGTGAAGGAAAACATCGTAAAACCGCCTAAGCCCAATAAGGCCTAGTTTCCCCTCTGGGTTGGAAGGTCAGATGGCAATCGCTTGCGTAAAAACTAGTGCCCACGCCAAATCTTGGGATTTAGGCAGGCGGGGCGCACTCCGCGATTAACATTTCCCGCTACAAGTACATGCCGGTCACCGCATGCATGCGGACTATTCAGTGGCTGACACGCTCTGTCTCGGAACGCACGTACCTACACGATTTTCGCGCGTCTCGCTCACGATTTACGTCGCAAGTGAACGTTCCGCATTCATCTGTTGATACCAGTGTTATATTATAATAGTGTTTAAATGAGTAAAAAGACAGCGAAAAGATATTGTATCGCAGCGGGTTGTAGGAACAATGATCGAAATTGGAATCACGCGTTTTTCGCTCTCCCAACATGTCCGAAGGATGCCGAAAGGTAAGAAAATGAACATAATATATAATAATTAGTTACTGAATAATAATAAAAAACATATTGCAGGTGTATCTACTTCTATATTTAACACTGGTAATACTCAGAATAATTTTAATTGTTAAGTACTTATGTAATTTTGAATTGATTATTTGCTGCTATTTGTCAATTTAAATTCTAGTAAAATAAATATGTCTACTACTAAATCAACAATCATAAAGTTTTTTATAATAATATTTGATATCACGTTTGTAAAATTACTAGTAATGAATAAACGATTGAGTGATAGTTTGATAGGTAAGTATATAAAATATATAAATAATGAGTTAAAAGAAATGTATTGGAAGGGATCCTTAAAAAGGATAATTTCGCCTTTGTACATGTTTTATTTGTTACTAGCGACCCGCCCCGGCTTCGCACGGTGCATCCGTGCGTATTTTTAAAGATCTAAGCATACATAGGGGCAGACAGACAGACAGGCAGGAAACGACTTTGTTTTATACTAGGTATGTAGTAATGAATATATATATGGATAAATAAATAAATATCGGACAACTAAGCAAAAACAAAATGAAGCTCAAGAATTTAATTGCATGTTAAGGTAACGCATTCGTTACATTATTTTATTATATTATACGTATTAAAATGTTTAAAAGTAAAGCGTAAAGCTAAAATGTTTTGCGGCCTGGTGGTGGATTCAATTCGTCCAAATTCTGAGATTGTTAATTTTATAGTTAAATGATGAAATTATAAATATAAAGTATGAAGAATATAAATATATTGCTCTCTATATTGAATGCAAGAAATAAATGGGAAATACATTTTTATTTTTAGTCGTTGACAGCCCTCGCTCTCGGCGACGCGGCAAGCGAGCCAATTCATTTTCACCGTTGGTACGCAGCTTTAACGTTCCGTTTGGCTTGCGCTGGGGACGACGACTTTAGAAGGGCCATAAATCATATTTTTTCGGCTAAAAAAAGCGGCTTTTGTAAAGATCAAAGTAGTGTGCCTTCTGTACTTGTACTATTATCTATTCTGTGATTTAGGTAGCCGACCCCGATTGAGAATTCATTCTCTACAAAGGGACAGAGGCTAGGAGGATGATGAAGTGCCGCGCGGTGTCCTTATGTACTGCGAATGTTACACATATTAATTAAGTGGCATACTGTATTAAAACATTTCGCTCAATCTGGTGCATATAGTCGATAAATTCCAGAAGGTAATAAGTACTACTGTTACTTTGGCGTTTACAACCTTTTTATAGAGCTTGAAATCTTACTCGTTATTTTTATCTAATGTGAAGGATGGGTTAACTATGGAACCCTACACTGAGCGTGGCCCGACATGCCCTTGGCCGGTTTTAATGTCATAGGGGGGCAAACGAGCAAACGGATCGCCTGATGGAAAGCGATTACTGTGGCCCATAGACACCTGCAACACTAGAGGAGTCACAAGTGCGTTGCCGGCCTTTCAGGGAGTACGCTCTTTCCTTGAAAGTTTGAAGGTCATGTAGTATAGTCACCTCTTCGAGTAAATTCCATAGGGTGACGAGGGTTATATACTATACCTACCTATAGGTAGTCTACTCGTATATCATATTTATAGCTTTGAGTGTGTGATATGTGTCATCTCCATAATACATTTTATAGCATACCTACATTCGTTTAAAATGTACCAACTGAAACGGCAGATGTCACATATACAAAGCTTTGTAAAATAGACTATAGTAATTACTAAATCTACCGAACCCCATTTTACTACTCCTAAACCCCCACTTGAATATAAATACGTATTACGTATATATACGAAAAAAATAAAAAGAGTATTTTTATTGTAGGTAAATGTTTAAGTTTTCAACGGCAGGGTTTGGACGAAGGGTAAGGAAGGGGAAGGGTTTGGAAAAAGGTTAAAATATTCAATGGCTTCAGTGGCCCTATAGGTAGGACGCCCTTGTTGGTCCGGACGCCGTTGGAGATGCAGGCTCGAACCCTGGGTGAATTATTCATCGGCTGTTTTAATAAAAATAATAATAATTATTGTACCTAAATGATTACTCCGATAGTAAACAAGCAAGCCATAAAATGAAGTTAATGACGTTGAAAGTAGAAATAATATAGGTTTGTGAGTATTATATTCCTTGATATAGGTACTTATACATGTGTGTAATTCAGATTGGAATACTTTTATTCGGAGAAACACTACGTTTTTTCCTTGTTTACGTTTCCATCGGGAGGTTATATCAACCAGTTTCTTGTGAAATGAGGTTGATATCACGGACGTCATTCGAACGATCTACAATATATTATGGGTTTTAGACTTTGGATTAAGATTGAGATTTTTAAAGCTGTATGGATTTGAATAACAACTGAATATGTTTCTCGACCGTACAATACAATAATACTTTTTATGCACAACAAAAAGAGTTTAAACGCGTTTAGTTACAAAGCTTCCAAGCTTATGTATTATTATTGTTATACCGGGTGCTACCTGTAATAGGAGCAATAAAATAAAACACAGATTCTACTCTTCAAACTAAACAAAATTTTGTTCAGCAGCTTTAAAAAAAGTAAATTTGCAGAATGTCATTACTTTAAACAGATTAAATAGTATTTTCAATGTACGTCGTCCAACATTGACAACCCCTGAGCATAGACAATGACTATGACTATGTCATTCTACTAATATCGCACATTTCGCAATACATTGCTTCTTTGTGTAACATTATTCTACAAATTATCTTTTAATACAAGTAATTTTCAGAAGTTGTTTAACAAACGTTGCTCAGTTTTAATGGAAGGATCTATGTTTTAATTTTTTTCTCCTATTATACAGGCAACAGCCGACATGAGATTATTAGAACATATGTAAGTATTATAGGTGGTAAAAATCTATTTTTTTTTAATACAGTGAAGTTGACGGTTTTCCAGAATATAATGTTCAATTTCACGTGTTGTGTATCATCTCAGTAGCTCAGGGGTCAGAGTTCTACTCCGGATAAGTACAGGTCGTGGATTCCATCATCTTTAAAGTAGTAGATCAGTAACTTTATTTACATTTATCCTCCGTATCAAATTTTTTTCCGTACCCTGTATAGCAATGTTAATGGAAAATGAAGTAATTTGAATTCTTGGCGTTTTTCTGTTTATCACTTGGATAATGGATATATCAATTTTTCTTCGCGGAAATTACTTCTAAAAAACTAGCATTTACCCGAGGCTTTGCCCATTAGAACTTGTAATCTATTTATTAATTTGAATGTGTGAATTTACTAGCGACTCGCCAGGCTTTGCACATGCTATGCTTATAAATTATGCGTGTATTATACATATAAACCTTCTTGAATCACTCTATCTATTAAAAAAACCGCATCAAAATCCGTTGCGTAGTTTTAAAGATCTAAGCATACACAGGGACAGACAGACAGACAGTAGGAAGCGACTTTGTTTTATACTATGTAGTAATGAAGTGATTCGCCTCATTGACAAGCTATTAATGGCATGCCAGGACAGATATTAATATTGTCATTTAAGATTATTAAGAGGAAATACCACGGCTAACTTTTCCATACAAATCCAGGGGGCCTATGATGGTTGCTTTTATCACGCGATAAATAAGTGACAGAGCATCCGTCACGTTTTGACAAAATGCGAGTGTGAGTGACAGATGCTTTGCCACTTATTTATCACGTGATAAACGCAACCATCATAGGCCCGCTGGTTTCGTTCTCGACTGTTTCCTTCTCCAAATCTAAACCAATTTTTAGAAACTGACTGGAAAGGAAATGTGCTTTGTCGGACCGACACATTTTTTGCGCTTATTTCTTCTTATTACGGAATCTGTGTAGGTACTAGGCATCTGTTTTTGGCCAAAATACCACTGCAAATGGCAGCCAGCTAGTACTAGTATACGACGCGATAAAATTGAAACGGTTCGAAACAGAACAGTTTCTAAAATTTCGTAAAGACTGCTTAAGTTTTGGAGGAGGAAACAAGATAAGATCGAAACCCCGAATGTGTTTTTTTCATATGACAAATAGGTATTGATAATGTTTATGTCATTGCCCTGGGTTCTGAAAAGTAACAAAGCTATTTAATGCTTTCATTGCGTGCAGTTGAAAATAAGTTGAAAAAAAACAGTTTTCTGTGTGAATTTTGACAATTTAGAGTAGTTTTTAAAACAAAAATTAAAACTGTAGGTTTCAAATACACGATGATTTTTAATCGGTGATCAGGTACCAACTTTTCTAACTCAGTAAATGATGGCGGTCACGTTGAAGTCGTAATTACATGAAAACAAACTTTTTAATTTTCTATGATAATTTTTATTTTGAAACCAATTTTGTCTTAAATTCCTTGTCACCCAACTAATCTGTATCTGTAAGCTTACAACCTTTTTAATAATTTAATGGCAATGACGTATTTATGAGTAATAACTTGTCATTGTCATTGTCATTACCTATACAAAGTCGTAGAAAATTTCGTAAAATTTCCCGCCAAAGCGATGACACTTGACGTAGGTGTATCGTACTTAAATGATTTATGTAGAATGACCATGTATCTAGTGGTTATTAGTTTTAATTATGTTTCAACTTTTAATTGATTAAACATTGAGGTAATTGCGTGAGACCTCGCCTATTAAGTTTAATTTTAGCTGGATATTAATAATTTTCTACTCCTGATCACCGATTGAAAATCATCGTGTATATACTAATAAAACAAAATAGCCCTGTCCTTAAGTTAGCATTGATAATATGCTAGAAACATGTTTGATCGTGAAGTAATGTCTAAAGGAATCATCATTTTTGAACAGATAACAAGCCTTAACTCGCCTTAACTAATACTAATGGAAAACAATCTAGATAAATTAAAATAAACACTTTATCAAGGGCTAATAAGTTTTTATACGTGACGTGTGCGTTTGTTTTCCATAGCTATGATTCACGCCTACGCCTACGCCGACCACATTACAATAGCCGTCCATTAGAACAATTACCAAGTATTACGTCTGCAAGGAACGCGAACGGTTGCATAATCTACTTGTTGACTTGACATACTTATTATTGGGGAAGTCCGAGTACAAGGGATTTCCATAATTCATCCCCTATTTTAACTCCCATTATTTAGATGGCTTGTTTAACAATAGATGAGTTACATCACCCGATTGATATAACGTTTTTTGGACGTAATTGAACGTTTTGCATAAAAAAAACAGGTAATTTGAAATCCATAGTTTGTTAGTACCTACTCGATCTTCTATGTTAGTAATAATAACTTAATAAGCCGTATAACGCCCTATAACATTTATAAAAAAACTTTCATAACATGTGCGATATATGATACCGGTTCAAATTCAAAATATTGCTGAATTTTAGATATAGCAAAGTTCTGTCGTATTTGCGCCTAAATGAAATAAAATAATTATTTTTATTGAAGCAATAACGTCTGCTAGCGTAAATTAAATGTTTATATAGAAGCGAAAAATTTAAAAACTGTGTGCTTGTAGCGGGATTCGATGCTTTGGCTAGTGGCTTTGATAGCATAATTAGTAATGCACTCGTCTGGCCCAGAAAGCCGTGGCCCTGAAGGACGTGGGTTCAACTCGCGCTCAAAGCATAATTTTTTTAAATTTTTCGCTTCTATTATAAACATTCAGACGATTATATCTCACAGTTTTTATATAAAGACATTATGCCGGTTTATTTTGGATAGACCTTTTTGTACTACTTTTGTTTGCGCCGCAGCGTGCAATTTTCAAAATAGTCCGGTGTCCTTGAGTGAGTTGACACGTTGTTATTTCTATTACTATGAATTAAGAAGTTTAAAAAAATTTGAAGACGTCTTTTATAAGCAGAGATCGTATGGATGGGCGTCATTATACACGGTGCCCTGTATTTAATGGACAACCTTCTACCTTCCTACAGAGCACAGAATGGTCCAGAAAATAGGCCTCTTATTTAGCGTTGTTAAAAGTTCCATGGTTTTAAAGATAATCGGACTATCTATATATATATATATATTCGTTAATGATTGGGACCTTGTTTCACTCTAATGACCGTCTAGACCACAGATGACATTTTTTGTACTGTTTTTTTTTTATTCTTTAATAGTAGGTAGGTAGATGCTAACTTCCGTGTATTAGAACATCTATGGTAAACAGATTTTTTTTAAATGGCCTATGATGGTTGCGTTTATCACGGCATAAATAAGTGACAAAGCATCTGTCACTCACGCTCGCCTTTTGTCAAAACGTGACGGATGCTTTGTCACTTATTTATCGCGTGATAAAAGCAACCATCATAGGCCCTTAATTAATTAAATCCGTTTTCGTCTAAAATTATTTTATTACGATTTTAATCACTTGTGGCGAAAAAAAAAATGGAACCAGAGTGGTCAACTTTTTTAAAAATAGTTTAATCTTATTTTTTCTGTTGGTTAGAACGTTGTCCATTAAATACAGGAAACCGTGTATAACGACAACAATTTGTCTGATCCCAGTTTACAAGGACAGTGCCAAGCACTAGGTCTTAATCTTAATATCCATGGCAATGAATAGGAAATAAGATGCAGATAAGCGTATCACCTCCACGCTAAAAGTACTAACACCGAGAACAAAGACACAATTCCATGACGCATTGTGTGCTCACCGCAAAGTATGCAAAAACAGCACATTAATAAACAGCGTAGAAAATGAGTTAATTCGAATTATAGACTAATCTACAACAACTTGATTCATCTCAATATTATATACTCTACGTGTCTTAATAGTACTTAAATAACTTGCTTTATTCAAAATGGACAATTAAATGCCAAAACGGCGGTTATTTCCCAAGGCTTTTTCATAAAATTGGCAACGTGAATAGGTAGCTCAGCTCATTTCCTGGACGATATAATGGCAGTTTTTGTCCAAAAAATAAAAAGGCTAACTTCAGGGGGAGTATATTAGACGAGTACCTATACCTATAGAGCCCGACCAAAAAGAGTAGAAATTAAAAAGTGGCAATGTTGTAGTGTCGTCCCTTTCCAATCAATTCAAGAAAACGGGGACGACACTACAGTATTGCCACTTTTTAATTTCTACACTTTTTGGTCGGACTGTAAATAAATATTAAGGGACAATCTTGCACAAATTGACTTAGTCCCAAAGTAAGCAAAGCTTTTACTATGGGTACTACAGGACGATATACATAGCATATAAATAACATCCATGACTCAGGAACAAATATTCCAATTTATCACAAAAATATTTGCCCTTGCGGGGATTCGAACCCAAGACCGCCGGCTCAGTAGGCAGGTGCACTACAACCTGCTGCAAGCCACTTCGTCCATAATAAGCCTTACTGACTGGGGTACAGTGCATGCAAGTGAACGCGCTAAGTAATTACTAGTCTCAGAACTAGGGTCTGACGTCACATCAGCTGTTTGAATGGCCGGGGAAAAACACAGATAAACAAGTACATAAGCTTAAAGGTCTCAAGACTGGTTGTAGGTGTTTTGTATCCCAGTCGCTAAAAAGAAATCACTTTGGTGTCTGCCTGTCTTTACTATAACGATTTTTTTTCAAGAACGTGTTGACTTAACAACTTGAAATGTACAGTATATTATGTTAATATATATATTATGTATGTGTGTATATTATGTGTATAGTTGTTAGTCCGCTGTTTTCTAACATAATTGTGCGCATCGGGTTACAAGCATGAAATTTCTACCACAGATAGAGTGTTCCACGGTGATTATTTTCAGATGTGGAGGGAAGTCAGATTCGTCCCCTGTGAGGCGGGAGAGCGGAGTGAATACGGCCAAGTATCCCTCTTTTCTTTCTTTATTGCTGGTCAGTTAAGTCTACCAGGACGTGTTTGGTATCGTTTCCGTGTAAAACAAATATCAGAAATTCATTTTTTATGTTATTTTCGTATAGTTCTATATAAAAATATGGGTGTAATGGCCGAAAAGGTAAAAATCACAACAAGTTTTTTTATTCAGTGAGGTAAATTAGTTCAAAATCGTGAACATTTTCAAATTATTATTATTATTTAAAAAAGTTCATTTAATCTGGTTTCTAAAAATATATTAATGTTGGGCACTCCTCATACAAACAGTAGCTGAAAATATATCTTTACGTCGGCGTAACCAACGTAAATCTCCGAACGCATCCTATTTCGCTTCATTAAATACATTAAATAATGATTATTAACATGCTTTTACATATAATATTTACTATATACGTCCTAGAAAAACAAATTAATGTAATTAAAACAATTTTTTTTTTGCTAATGTATCACGAGCACGCGGGCTAATCTCAACATCAACAATTTATTTAAGTTACTGTTTGTATGAAGAGTGCCCAATATTTATATATTTTTAGAAATAAGATTAAATTTGCTATTTTACAATATTTTTTTTAGTTTTAAATATTCAGGAAATATAACTAATTTATCTCCCTGAATAAAAAAAATTGTTGTGATTTTTACAATTTCGGAAATACAACCATATTTTTATATCGTACTATGAATAAATAACATGGAAAATGAATCCTTGATATCTGTTTTACACGAAAACGATACGACACAAGTCCTACTAGCGTTACCAGATCAGTAATATAAAAAGAAAAAGAGGACTCCTTTGTCCTATTCACCACGCTTTCCCGCCGCACAGGGGACGAATCTGACTTCTTTCTACATCTGAAAATAATCCCCGAAGAATACTCTATCTGTGGTAGAAATTTCATGGTTGTATCCCGATGGACACAATTTCGCGACTTCGCAAAATGTACTAGAACACGCAGGCTAGGCTTAACATCAACATTTTTTTCAAGGTACTTTTTGTATCAGATGTGCCCAATATGTATACATTTTTAAAAACAACATTAAATTAGCTGTTTAGTTAAAAAAAATTAAATTGTAAATATTCAGAATAGATAACTAATTTATCGTTCTGAATAAAAAAAACTTGTTGTGATTTTTACCTTTTCGGCAATAAACCCAAATTTTTATATGAAACTATTCTTAAATAACATGAAAAATTAATAGCTGATATCTATTTTACACGAAAACGATGTCGCACAAGCCCTAATAGCCTTAACTGATCAGTAATAAAAAAAAGAAAAAGCTCCTCTTCACCCCGCTCTCCCACCACACAGGGGACGAATCTGACTTCCCTCCACATCTGAAAATAATTAACGTGGAACGTTCTATGTGTGGTAGAAATTTCATGCTTGTAACCCGATGCGCACAATTTCGCGGCTTAGCAACTCTACTATCTACTCGTAGATCAGTCCGATTCAGAAATATTACATACATTTATTTAAATACTAGCGACCCGCCCCGGCTTCGCACGGGTGAAATGCTGATAAATTATGCATGTATTATACATATAAACCTTCCTCTTGAATCACTCTATCTATTAAAAAAAACCGCATCAAAAGCCGTTGCGTAGTTTTAAAGATTTAGGCATACGAAGGGACATAGGGACAGAGAAAGCGATTTGAAGTTTGGTGCAATATACCATTTTTCTTTAAATAATCATCAAAAGTTTTATTGACATATTCCTTCCCATTATCACTTCGAAATACTTTTATCTTTTTATCCAGTTCATTTTCTACTCGACTTTTAAATCCCACCAAAAACATTTTATGTAAAATTGGCGGCCAAGACTCACATGCTCATAACGCTTTCGCTGTAAAAAAGTTGTTAGATCCCTCGAAAAGCCAAGCCCCTAAGCCCTGAGTTTGCTAATCCTACACCTTGGCTTCAAAAGTATGGCTTGGCCGTTTCATAGAGTAACGTAAATAAGTCTAACGGACCGTCTGACCCATACGGTATCAAGAAATCAGGTTTATGTCTTCATGATAAAATATATAAACTTAATTCCTTACCATTTAGGCCGGACAGTCCGTTAAACTTATTTACGGAACGGCTTAGGGGCTTGGCTTTTCGAGGGATCTAACAACTTTTTTTACAGCGAAAGCGTTATGAGCATGTGTGTCTTGGCCGCCAATTTTACATAAAATGTTTTTGGTGGGATCTCATTTCTTTTTGTAAGGTAATTTTTAATTTTTAGGTTTTTTTTTATTTTTTTTTGTGCTGAATCGTTTCTAAGTAAGTAGTAATAATAATTGTGTATTTAAGAAATACTTACGTTTAGCCCCATACACTTGTATCCCTCGTTATGGAAAGCCTATACAAACTTTCATCCCCTTATTTTAAGGGTGGGGGGTGATTTTCTTAAAATCCAAGAATGTGTATTTCATTTATAACAATGAGTCCCAATAGGTATAAATTTTCAGACCTCTAGTATCAAAATTTACGAAATTCTCATACAAACTTTCATCCCCTAGTTTAAGGGGTTGGGGGTTAGAAGTTCAAGGTTTCAGAATTATTCTATTGTTTGTGTACTAAAAATAGCTTACATACCAAATTTCAGCTTTCTAGGTCATCGGGAAGTACCCGATAGGTTTTGATACGTCAGTGTATATATACATGAGTGGCAAAATCGGCGTATTTTAGGTACCAATAAAACCTAAAGTATAAAAGCTAGATCAATGAAATTAGGTACATTTTATATCTTCCCTAACAGCATCTTAACCTGTGAATTTGGGCGCTCTGGTGTTAACTGAGCCAAAGCTATGAGCGGTTCGAGAAAAGGTAGGTAGTGCCCCGCTTCTTTTTTGCTCGTCTTGGCGGGGGCACTTCCGTGCCCCCAGATTCCATAAATTTATTAAACACCTCCGCTTTGTTTTTCATAAAATACACAAAGACTTTACGTGAATAGTCATCAATAAAAACTGTGAAATACCTTGAACCTCCAATTGATGTGGTTTGTAGCGGACCACATACATCACTGTGTATGACCTCTAGCAATTCTTTTGCCCGGGAGCTATTACTTGGAAAAGGTTTCCTGGTTTGTTTTCCTTCTAAACATGTAACACGTACACAACTTTCAGATTGCGGTGACAATTTCACGCCGGTAGTACAGTTTGGCATTTTAACAACATCATTAAAATTAAAATTTTTTGATGCCACAAGTAGGTATCAGTCTCTGTAGAAGCTGCCATCGCTCGGTTCTCATTATTATAAGCTTTAAGTCTGTAGGTATCATTTATCAGTGTAGCACTTACTACCATTTGCCCATTTTGATTTTTTATCTGACAGCCATCAACATTAAATTCTACTTTACAGCCTGCTTTAATTATCTTACTCACAGACAGCAAATTTGTGGATAATTCTGGTATAAATAGAACATTTCTCACCTGGATTTCTTCACTGCCAGTCTTATTGGGTACTTGTACGAGTATTATAACATCACCACAGCTTTCGACATGTAGCACCTTGTTGTCAGCTATTTTTATGTGGTTAACAGGTGAAGCTGTCTCATTCACCAACCATTCTCGGTGCATCGTCATGTGGGTTGATGCGCCAGAATCCACGTACCAGTTCATTGTATCATTCACCTGCATGGCTGAAAAGGCTGCTATAAAACCATTATTATCTTTCTTATTTCTAACCTCAGACTTATTTTTCCTATGCCAACAATTCTTACTTAAGTGCCCATACTTATTACTCTGAAAGCATCAGGGGCCTTTTGATTTTGACTGGGATGAATAACCTGGCTTGACATTTTTGGAGTTTGTGTAAAAAGCGGTAGTGTCTGTTTTCGTTACCTCTTGCAAGAGCTTAGTTTTGATTAAATCGGCACTAATTTTTATACCCGAACTCTCGATGCCCATTATCATTGGCTTGTAAACATCTGGCAAGCCTGCCAACATCAGTGTCCCGAGCCACTCATCATCCACTTGAAATGATATATTTCGCAACTTATTAGCTGATGACATTAATTTATTTACGTAATCTTCAACGCTTGTACTTGTTTCTAATGTAGTATTTATTAAGTCTTTCAATAAACCGACTTTACGGAGTAAACCTGAGTCTTAAAAATGCATGTAATAAATTGTTCCAAACCTCTTTCGCTCTTTTTGCCTCTTGTATGTGAACATATAGCATAGGGTCCACTAAGAGTATAAGCTTTGATTTCGTTTTAAGATCCTTCTTTGAGTCTGTTGTTTAATTTTCCACACATTCCCACAAGTCCTCATGTTGTAGGTAAGCTTTGACGGCAAAACTCCAGCTTGTCCAGTTGTCACGGCCAGTGAGCTTTTCAATTTTCATCATATGATTGCTTGATCCCATTATTTATACTTTATTATACGCAAGCTGAAAAAAAATCCGGCGACCGAACTAACTTTGAGGTTAAGTTAACAAATTATTTTCGTTACTATTTTAAAACTTATCAAATAAACTTAATAACTTATACAGGTAGGGCTGGGCCCATAACCTGATAAATTAAACAAAAGAAATTAAATATTTGTATAGAATCTTTTTATCGATTCATATTTTTTTTTTTTAATGTGGTAATACCACATTTTTATTTTTATAAATAATGACACAAAGGTAAATTAAGAAAGAAAAATTGAATGCGATCTACTGCAATCCCGCTTCGATTGCAGTAGATCGCATTCAATTTTTCTTTCTTAATTTACCTTTGTGTCATTATTTATAAAAATAAAAAAGAAATTAACTTTCTTCAAATATAAGTATTAAAACAAAAGAAACCTTACAGAGCACACAATGACATGGCAAGATTATATTATAGCGCAGAGACAGTCCTTATGGAATGTCATAACGTCAGGTGAGGGTGTGATCATTGTTGCTATTAAATAAGAGCAGGGGCTATTCATACATTTCCATCATATAAGTACATCGCACGGGTGCAATGCTGATAAATTATGCATGTGTTATACATATAAACCTTCCTCTTGAATCACTCTATCTATTAAAAAAAACCGCATCAAAATCCGTTGCGTAGTTTTAAAGATTTAAGCATACAAAGGGACATAGGGACACAGAAAGTGACTTTGTTTTATACTATGTAGTGATTTATATTTGTAAACCTATAGGATACTTGCCATTACCTTAGCATCATGAATCATGAAAGATGAGAAGCAAGGTTTTGTAATAAAAAAAAACTGAAATATAACTACCTACCTATACCTACCAATTTTATACTTCCTTAGTATGCAATGTCCATACATAGCTACCTTACATAAATATAAAAAAAAAAACAATTAATAATTAAACACACAAACACGATAAATAAGCGACGTGTGGCGTAACATTTGGTGTCAACCAACCGACCACGAAAACGCCGGAACACGACACCCTTCTAATTCGGCCTCCTCCATGAAAGCCGGCAATGGGGAATGCCATGATAGCCGTACAATACCAGACCATATTATACAGGCAGGACAAAATATTTTATTTTTCTTAGCCACAGAAAAAAGCTCCATTTTTTTTTCGACAGTAAGGAAGGATATTCCTACATAATTATATAAACTAAATTTCAAGGTTTTTTAAAAGTTTATTCCGTTAGGTACCCATTAGGCAGTCGGCACTCTTCAACAATTAATTAGTTGAAATTCTTGCTTTTCGTTTTTTGTTTATTGATTTTATTGTTTCTATGTCATACGTATTGATTTTATATATTGTTTATAGGAAATAGACATCAACGCGTTTGCATTTTATTTATTTTCGTCCGATGAGTAATAGAGCTATTAAAAATAAGTGAATGATAAATACGCCATCTATCAAGAACTTGTCGCATTAAGAAGCATCAAGGCAATCAACATTTGCGCACAATGATTAAGCTAATACTATTGCTATCCGCGTATAATGTTTCCGAGATTAAAATATAGATGGCCGTTGCATGCATAGTGTTAAAAGGCTTTATTCTATTTCAATCTTATTTTTTTCTTATTATGACTAATATATTGATAATTACAACCAACTTTTTAATGTGAATTATATTTGTCCCTAAGTTTTAAAAAGTAACATAGCTATTTCACACTTTCATTGCGTGCAGTCGAAAATAAGTTGAAAGAACCATTTTATGCGTGAATTTTGTCAATTTCGAGTAGTTATTGAAACAAAAATTATCAATGAAAAATTCAAACTGTACGTTTCCAGTATATACCAATAAATCTCTATAGCCCTGTTCTAAGAATCTAAGTAGGGACATAGTAACATTAAAAATTATATTTGATCATAAAAAAGTGTCAAAAACAATTAGCATTTTGAACGGGTAAGGAGCCTTTAGTTTAACCTAATTTCAGTGCAGTTCCCCCGAGAATCTAGGTGCAAAGGTGGGAGAGGGCGGGCCTCTTATTCGGAGAAGGGCCTTGGTCTGGAACCCACGGAGAAGGGCAGTACTTAGGCTGGGGCTATGTCTTAGAGGTGTCCCGTGTAGACTGCCAACTCATCACAAAAACTAAACGATTCGGTGAGGGTGAGTGGTTTATGTAACCTGGGTGTTGCAGATAGCTGTCATTGTCTTGGTGTGCACTCTTAGGTACCCGTCTTGCCTAAAACAGAATTTGCCAGTCATGGGAAGCACTTGGGGCGGGCATGGGTTAGCTTTGCCCTCACTTTTGGAGTGGCCGATGAGGGCTTCTCGAGGCTAGCCCTTCACGGGGCCGTTCGCCGCTCTCCCAGCGTGGAGGTCCTCGATTGAGCCCCCGCCCCGCATGCGTCTGACGTGGTAGAGCCTTTTGGCCGTACGTGGTGGCATGTTCGCGAGCCCGTGTAATCCCTACCATTGCCGCGAGTGAGCATACCATGGAGGTTTCGTCGGTAGGTCACTGCTCAGTGGAGTCCGACATATTGCCGCTCTTCTCCGTAAAGATAGGATAAGATGAGGATTAATCCGGATGTAAAAAAAATGCATCACTGTTAAAGTTAATAAATTAAAGTATTATTTTGTGGCATTCTATGCAACATCACTGGATGACAGCTTATATTTCCAATTTCTTAAGGAAAAAAAAACTAATATCCATTAATTTTAATTCAAGGGAGTCAAAGGCTTGAAAAGGTTAGGGTAATGTAAAGAAATATATTTCTTCTTTTCGAACTTGGCTTGGCACACTAAGAGTGTGTCTTAATTACACCTTCACCTAAGTAGGTAATCGTGAGAATAGAACGTACGAGGGAAATTCTCTACAATAAATGATTATAATTAGGATCCGCGTCATTAGATAATGGCTAGACAATAGTGGACAAAAAAGTGGGCCCGGAATACAATGCAGAGAGAATTGTCTGCCTGGATATGCCCATGCTGAGACATTCCGTAGTCAAACTGAGAAGCCTATAAGGGTTTTAAAGGTTTTGCTATGTACGTCCGTCCAGCAATTTTTTTATCTGGATGTAACACTTATTTAATTTCTTATTTAACTATCAGTTACTATAATATATTTTTTACATCACATCCTACCCCGAGCACAAGTACCTACTTGTCTATAATAAAATTAGTGCTGTATTTCTTTACAAATGTATTTTTTAACATAAAAGCTTTTAATAACTTAATACTAGTAGGTATAAACTATTCAACGGAAACCATGTTTTGTTTCGGGATACAAACTAACCAATGTGTTAAATGCTAGTTAATAATAATATATACTATCTCTGTTCCAACTCTTACGCAAATTCGTCCAACCGTTTCAGCATGAAAAATAACATAAGCACAAACTGTTGCTTTAATAACATTATAGTGGAATTGTTAATTTGTAAACATACAATAAAACACTTTACTGAATTTACGAGTAATCGTGCGGAAATATAAATGACAATCCCCTTGACAGTACCTGATGAATTGTTCCAAGAAATTTCATAGCATTGTTTATCTTAGTTCTAATTGCTATTCATTACCCTGATTACCTCTAGAGCCTTCATTACAACATGCATAATGCGGATATCTTTAGTTTTGAATCAATGACTTCGACAAAAGAGGGCTCCGATCACTCAAGGATGGCTGGACCAATTTATGTAAAAAAATCTACAGATCTCATAATGGTGAGAAATGGGAGTCTGCCTTTGAGACAGCTGAAAGGGGCCTACATAAGATCAACTCATGGCTAAAATTCAACCTGCTTACACTAAACACTGGAAAATCTAATTACATCTTTTTCACAAAGACTATTAGTGCCCAACCGCCTCAAGAACTAAAATTAAAAATCCATAACTGCAATCTCCAGAATAACAGAACCTGTCAATGTATCCCACTAAAAAAAGTTACATCAATTAAGTACTTAGGTATTATTATTGATCAACGTCTATCATGGCATCAACACCTAGAATATATTAATGGAAGATTAAGAAAACTAGTCTGGATATTCAAAATCCTACGACACATCAGTAGCACTACCCTACTGCAACAAATATATACTGCACTGACACAGCCAATAATGACGTACTGCATTCCAGCATGGGGCGGTGCCGATAAAACAAAGTTTCTGGAAGTGGAAAGGACACAGAGATGCTTGTTAAAAACTATGTACTTGAAACCATTTCGATACCCCACTACAGAACTCTATGCAGACTGTAAAGTACTTAGCATGCGCAAATTATATTTCACTTCTGCAATATTAAAGCTTCATAGATCTTTAGCATTTAAGCCAGACTTGTTAAGACAGAGAAGAAAACATTCAGTTGCACCATAAATATAAATACGTGATATCCATTTTAACGCTAGAATTGTTAACACTAAAACTGGAAGAGCGAGGCCTCCTGATACAGGTTGAATAAACCTAATAGAAGGACTCGACCACACTTGTACTTATCACCTAAGGTTAAATGGAAATAAATAATAATTATTATTATTATAAAAGGTTATCACAAAAACAATTTTTTTTTACTTAAACTGATTCTATAGTAAGTATAGTATAAGTCACTAAATATAGACTACGCTCCATCTGCCATCGGTAAACAAACTATATGTATTAATCACAATTAGGAGGTAATCGTGAACATAATTAATTTAATAGTTTTCCTCTCAGCAGACCAATAAAGCGGTGCCCATTGTATGCAAATAGATTAAGTAAGATACAGTAAGGGAAATTAACTCACTTACCACGGAAGAACCTTCTCGTAATAAGAAGTCAACGTTACTGAAACTCGATTGACATGTCTCGTTATTGCGACAAAGTTCTAAGCGGATCAACTCCGTTTTGCCTAAGTGGCATTACAGTTGCGGAATTATACTAGACACTGCAATTTCCTAAGTCGCTTATGAAATATTAATAATTAAGTTCAACAGAAGTTTATGCTACTGCATTGACGCATTAAGCGCAATGAGTAACTTATCTTTGAAAAGGTTTTTACAATACGTGTAATAATCAGTATTTAGCAAAAAATATCGATTTTACGATGCGGTTGGCGCAGTTTCCTGCCTACTGAGCCGGCGGTCCTGGGTTCGAATCCCGTTCAGGGCAAACATTTGTGTGATGTACGGTCGAATGTTCCTGGGTCACGGATGTTATCTATGTATTATGTATATCGTCGTAGTACCTACCCATAGTACCAGCTTTGCCTAGTTTGGGACTAGGTCGATTTGTATCTTTATATTTAATATTATTTTATTTGAATACAAAAATACCTCCCACTTGTGCTCAAAGGAAGTGAATGCTTATTACGTCGTTTTTTCATGGACCCAATTATGGAACACTTGTCTATTATAATATATTAAGCTATGACTATTCGAGAAATAAGAATAAAGGCGGTCAAGTGTGAGTCGGACTCGCGCACCGATGGTTCGTTTCTTAAGAATTTTGAAAGCACCTGAGAAAAGGGGGTTGATAGATGGATAGACAAACAGACCGACAACAAAGGGATCCTATAAAGGTACAGAACCCTAAAAGTTTGCGGAGTGAGATACTTCTGAGGTAACAACATAGTAACCTAAATTCTGTAAAAAGTAGCTGGTCATCATGAGACCCTCATCAATGAGTGATATAGAAAATGCTACTAAAACTGAACATAACTACAAAATTTGGAATTCTTAGCTTCAATATTGGCTGAGATCTTGTCACTTGTTCCAATTAAAGCTGACCATCTTGGAAACTACTGGTCTTATTGCCACCAGTCTTTCGATTAACAAAAAACCGCACTCGAATTGGTCCATCCGTTTGGGAGCTACGATGCCACAGACAGACACACAGATACACATGTCAAACTTATAACACCCCTATTTTTTCGGCAGGGGTTAAAAATAAAAACCCTAAGGCTGCTCTTCTGTCGGTAGCAGGACAGGACTCGAGCGGTGGTTAGGGTTGCAGAGACCAAGCCTAATACTCCTTGTCGTAACCCTGTTAACAAAACTGTTGACGACGCGTTTGGCTCGGTTGGTAGACACCTGCCTACTGAGTCGACGGTCCCGGGTTCGAATCCCGGCCGGGGCAAATATTTGTGCAAAATATTTGTTCTTGGGTCATGGATGTTATCTATATATGTATTTATATATTATGTATATCGTCGTCTAGTACCCATAGTACAAGCTTTGCTTAGTTTGGGACTAGGTCGATTTGTGTATGATTGTCCCTTAATATTTATTTTTTATTTAAAAATCTCCCAGCTTTCGAGTTTATGCTGTTGGTCATAATTTCTTTGTCTCATCACGTCGAAACGGTTGGACAAATTTACAGGGATATTCAAAAATGGTTAGGTAACTTTTGGCTGGCTGGTTGGCTGTTTACCCTATTACGAAGAATAAAAAAACGCAGAGGAAGTTGCGGACACCTCCAAGTGTCATAATTTTTACAAAAAGATGATTATAGATTTTATTATACCCCGCGTGGCGAACGATGATTCCTATGACACCTGTCATCTCATTACATTTTTTCCGATTATAGGTTAGCTTCCAGTCCGTGACTTAAGATGGCCGCATGCGTTTAGGTTTTGTTGTTCGTTATTTATTCATTTTTGTCGTTCAATATGTAGTATTGATAGCGTATTGTGCAGTGATCAAACGAATGTGTGAATAGCTAATGAAGAATTCAACTTGAAGCGTACATAGCCCTTCCTGGGTCAAGGCCCGGTAGTCCGTGTGGTTTTTTGTAAATCGCTATCACTTTACAAAAAGCACGATTTTATCAACTCACCGTACAACGTGATGGTATCAATCCTCTATCTAGTCGCCGAGTGCGATTGGCAACGAGACATTGGCAGTAATGGTCGCTTAACTGTGACCGGTTGCCATTTTTAAAAAAATAGAATAGATTATAGGTTATAAAATGTACTGAGATGACGGGTGTCATAGGAATCATCGTTTGCCGTATAAGTATTGATACATAAGTACCTACTCTATTTATGTATTGATTTACCTACATGTGTCGAATAAACCCACATTTTAAATTTTTTTTTTTTTTTTTATACTACGACGGTGGCAAACAAGCATGCGGCCCGCCTGATGTTAAGCAGTTACCGCCGCCTATGAACGCTTGCAACGCCAGGAGCATCACGCGCGCGTTGCCGATTTTCAAGTAGTGTTCAGTTTAAACTAATTTATTATCACAGAACTCGAAACTATTATTTTTATTGGATTATAACGACTAGTTTTTAGGGTTCCGTACCAAAAAGGGTAAAAACGGGACCCTATTACTGAGACTTCCCTGTCCGTCCGTCCGTCCGTCCGTCCGTCTGTCACCAGGCTGTATCTCAAGAACGGTGATAGCTAGACAGTTGAAATTATCACAGATGATGTATTTCTATTGCCGCTATAACAACAAATACTAAAAATAAAATAAAATAAATATTTAAGGGGGGCTCCCATACAACAAACTTGTTATAGATTATGGTACGGAACCCTTCATGCGCGAGTCGGACTCGCACTTGCCCAATTTTTTTTTAAATATCAATATAAATGTGAAAGCAGCGTCATCGAAGTGTCGGCCCTCTACCCCTCTACATGACTACACCTCGAAATTTTACAGTCGCAACACACAAAAAGAACAGTGGTACAATTTCCATACTAAATCCGTCTTAGTTATAGTCCGACTGTATGATTTTCTGCCCTGTGGTCGCTTACGCTCTTTTTGAACGAGGAACCTTTCAAATGAATTTTTCAATCACAAATTGGCATATTTAAAAAAATGAAAAAATGTGATAATATTCCACTTATTATCATTTATTTGATAATATCGATAAAAAGTGATTAAAACAATGTAAATGTTGTCAATTGTGTTTTTCCTGAAGCGTCACATGCCTTGTTCAGTAAAGTGCTGAGCGTGAAAACCCAGTAGCGATCATTTTTAAATAGCTGCTTAATGGCAACAGTCATTAGGGATTAAGTTTCGATTTAATAATGTATTCGACTGAACAACCAAAGATACCGGTACCCTTACCATGAGTAACAGTGACAGTACTCGGTAGCGACAGCGTAAACGATTTGTAAATATAAATTTGGCTTAGCTAGCCATATCAGAGCCCACAATAGATGAAGTCCATAGGGCCTGGTCACATCACCACGGCACGGCGCCGCGTCGTGGATTTTTACGGTGGCTTTGTATGCGCTGGCGCCGTAAAAATCCACGACGCGGCGCCGTGCCGTGGTGATGTGGCCAGGCCCATAGTTCTTGCATTGGGTCGCCGTCATCGAAATCGATGAGGAGGACTATATATATATGTATATAAAAGATTTGTATGGAGAATTGTAGTTCTGCAAAGTAACCGCTATAAGCGCTGTGTTATACCGTACAAATCGTTTACGCTGTTACTAGCGAGTACGACACGTCAACTCATGGCAAGGATTCTGTTATTAGTATGACTTCAAATAGGACCCAATATTAAATTCAATTTTTTTTAAGGAAAAATCTTCACATCATGATGCAGGATTCGTATGGGCGAGTGGCGTCATCCGCACAGCACTATCTGTTGGTAAAATTAGAATAAATAAGTATGAAGGGAAAATCATACACAAATCGACCTAGTCCCAAACCAAGTAAAGCTAAATTTTCACACAATATATATAACAACAAATAAACAAACAATAACCCAATAAAAATAAATCTATCTAAATCTAAATCGAAACTAAGTATAAATTTGGCCCCCGTGGCATTGTACCAAAGGCGCTGGCAGCATTACCTCGCTGTATTGCTATACTAAGATGCTGAGCGAGGAAACAGCCAGCCCTTTGGTCAACAGTGGTGTCGACGAGCCGTTTAGCAAGCCCTTTTAAAAGAATTCTAAGCAAAGCTTGTACTATGGGTACTAGACTTTTTAGACTAGACTAGAATATCGTTGTTCGCTCATCATGCCGAAACAGTTTGACAGATTTAGCAAATTTTGCTACACGGATAGCTGATCCAAAAATGGTTTATAGAAGACTTTTTACCCAGCTACGGTAAAACTACAATAGTACCCGCATGAAGTTGCGGACACCATCTAGTCACAAAATACTTGTACTACTTACAATAAGGTTCTCATTTTTGGGCTTCACAGAAGCCACCTTGTTATTAGTGTTTTATTAGTTATTTGTGTAAAATGCGACACAATCGACTGCGTTTGCAACTACTCGCGAACGCGCGCCAAATTTTCCCAAACATAAATAGAAGGCTAATTAAAATAATAATATTACTTTGCTTATCCGCGATATAATATCGTGCCAGTTAATTTGTGCTAACCCGTTATACTTATTTGCGTATTTTTCATGCATTCATGCATTTAATGGTCCCACCGTACCATCACGATAAGAAAAATAAATACGCAAATAAATACATAACAAACCACCACCAAAATATCAAAACTTACTCGACACGTGTTTCGCCCTTCTACGAGGCATCATCAGGAGATGTTGACGGTCTGGTGTCCCTGTCCGACAACCGAAACAACCAGACCTTATTAGTCTGTGAACCAGACCGTCAACATTTCAATATACCGCCTGGTTTAATTAATTACATAAGTAGAAGGCGGTGCTGGTGCATTGGTGTGTAGGCTATAAGTGATCCCCTCTTGGCAACAGGAATAACCCGGAACGGAGAATATCAAAATGATAATGAGGAGCTTTCCTTTCCCTGTTTCTCCTACCTATTATCAAAATTAAGTGTTTCCTGTATTATGTGATTTCATAACTTAGCCTCGACCACATGTCACATCAGCAGTGTTGCCATCATATGGAATACTAGTCTTTGGCTTTGTGTCTTACCGGAAGTTTATTATTTTTATTATATAACAAGAACACAGATGTTGGTCACTTCGTAAGTGAAAGAGCAGTGAAGTTCGTATCGATGCTTAGGGATGACGATGAAGTGACCAACATCTGTGTTCTCTTTGTTTAAGAAAACCATATTTCGTTTCACTTAAAGACTAATTTAGTGTAAAAGTAATTTGCACTTATAACGCCTTACATTTCGAAGTGGCAGTTGTGGCCTCAGTTAACAATACAGATAATGAGTATTGTTCATCGGGTACAAAGCTAATGGGATTCGCTTAAGAAAAATAATTAGAACTTTTTTTTTTTATAATAGGGTCCCGTTTTTTACCCTTTGGGTACGGAACCCTAAAAACAGGTAAAATACGCATTATTCTTATTTCTGCATGTAACAAATATTTTGGATAGGTATTTTACTTCTTTTGTTTTGGTTCCAAGAGAACAGCGACATAATATTACGTGTTTTGGTTAACTTATTGCTTTTATTTTAAATAATTCTGATTAAATTCTCTAAGAATCATTAAAAGATTTTGCCATATTTAATGCAATTAAATAAATCTTTCTTAAAGGTCTCTTTATTACTCAAAACGACATCTAATTAGCAAAAATCTTCCGTGTAAAGCAATATCATTGTCTGATCGATACCCATTATGTCCTGCGATTACTTCCAACGCCAATGACGTTGATAATTCTGTGCTATAAATGGTCCCGAGTCGGCGACAAGGCGTCACAACACAGTGGTGCGAGACATCAAACGGTGAGTTGCCTTTAACAACTCTTAAAATCTTTTAGTTAATCGATAGGTTTATCAGTGAAAGAACGTAACTATAACATAATAAATAAATAAGTGAATGAGTTTAATTATTATCGAAAGAGATTGCATTAAATTAAACGGTTGGTTGTACCGATTAACAACCCTTACCTCTGCTTAGCTAAATTATAAGTGTATTAGTGATAACAGAAAGTTATTGTTGCATATAATTAATGTTATTGATATTGTTGGTGAGTTGGGATAAGTACGCCATTTGGGGTAAGTAGGTACAGCTACCGTGTGTACAACTATATTATTCAACTAAAATAAAAGGCTAAATCAGTTTAAATTTAATATTAAAAAAGACTTAAAAAATCGGACCTCTTTGGCATAGTCCCGAAGACGCTGCCAGCATTTCCTCGCTGTATGGCAGCCTCAATGCGTTGAGCGAGGAAGCTGCCAGCTCTTCGGTCCCCCGTGATGTCAACCAGTCTTTTCGAAATCTGCCTAAATAGTTGAGCACTGGGCCCCTATGGAGCAAGGGTCTCAACCCCGAATGGAACAAAATCGTATTCAGTGTAATTTTTCGGCCACCTTGGCCGCCGCGCCTGGCTTATAAGATGTTCCATGGAGATTAGTCAACTAAGTTGTAATGTGGCGTTAACTTGTGTGGGTACTTTTCGATATCATTTTTTGGTATAAAATGCGCTTATCCCATGTGGCGCGTTTGTCCTGACTTCCACCTGTCACAGTTTTAGATATCTATTTGATATATATAATCAGCCCTTATTATTAAATGGATCGTGGTGGGATAAGGCATAATACGTAGTCAAAGTTATAGTGTCATTGAGTTTATTGGTTACAACCTATATGTTACGTTACATACCTATAGATATACACTAGTGGTTTTATGTACTTACTGCTTATTTCGCTAGTTTCTTTGAATATGGCTGAACTTTGTCATTTCTATACCGTTATTGAACCTGTTCACAAAATTTCACGAAATTCAGATGATTTTATGGCGGAAATTTGGACAATACGGTGTTTTTTATGATAAAGCTGGAACGGACACACATCGCTCGCTTCGCTCACTCGTTTATCAAATATACAAAACTAAACGTCAAACCTATTTTGTTTATATGTTTACCAAACTTACAACCGTATTTAAGCTCGATAGGTGTGATCGTATAAGTTTGTTTTAGTTGTGTTCTTGTGTTATAAATAGCAAAGTTGTATTACCAGGATCGAGTACCTTGATATTAAATCATTGAATGAAACGTAAGTCTAGCAAATCTACGTAACAAGTTTGCATTGATCAGATATTCTTAGAATTTTCCACAAGGCTTTGTTCATCATTGTCCGTAATTACTGAATTATACTACACGCTATTCTGATTAAATTATATTATAAAATCGATTTATCTGATGACAGGTTGTTGTAATTATTCTTACCTATAGTCATAGAAATCCGAAGCCATTATAGCAAAGATCTTATTAAAACTTTCGTGAAACTAATTTAATTATTGTTTTAAGCGGTTTACACTCACGCAAAATTGTCAGGAGCGGCCCGACATGTTTCGAACTCGTATAGAGCGCTTCATCCGGGGCATCAGAGCTCCAAACGAGTTCGAAACATGTCGGGCCGTTCCCGACAATTCGGTGAGTGTAATCCGCTTAATACAATAATTAATTATAGGTTGTCGTCAATTCTCTGGGTTGTGCGTAAAATGGCGTGATATGGTAACATAAACATAGGACACATCTGTGTTTACAATTATTATAATGAACTGAATCTGATGACATAATCAAACTTTTTTGTAAATAATGTAATATGGGCATCAACCGAATTGACAACCTCCTTCTTTTAAATGTCGGTTGAAAATAGCAAAGATCATGTAGGTACTGCGGAATTGCTTGCATAGTTAAATCGCCTCCTTCTTTTTTCCGGTTTGTGTAAAAGCCTGTACTACTTTTAGCTTTGTCGTATTCGGGTATATTTTTAGCTTTAGTGGGTACTTAGGATGTCTGTATACAGTACAGAAGGTTACAATGCTAGTCAACCACATTTCCACATTTCGCCATTGACAATGGCAGTACGTAATTACCAGAGCACGTGTTATTACCCCTCCACACCGCGATGCTCTTGACTCTGCGTATGCGACTAAATAACAGTCCGCAACGTATCATCTTCCAGTTCAGAACAATGTAAGTGTAAGGTCGTGGTGGATGCTCGAGCTGAGCGTGCAGCGGGCGGAGTACATGATAAATAAATGGTAGTGTCCTGAGTGAACGCTGGCCAGAGCCCTTCGCCGCTTGCCACGCTGCCCGCCCCGCCGAACGCTCTACTTCTGCTTATACGACTACGCACGACCAGCGGCGACGGCAGCGGTGTGCGGTAAAAACAAAAATCATAGCAATATATGAAGCACGCCTCAAGATTGCTCGCGTGTTTGTCGCTCTATTTATTCCCACGGTACTCCGCTATTCGCTTCGCTCGCCGCTAACGGTCGGCTCAGCCACAAATTCGGCGGCAAGCGGCGACGGTGAGCGGTGACCATACGAGTGTCTCGCTCACTCGTATGGCCACTCTCTCTCGGACCTTTAGCTCCCACCTTTAACCGTGCTGCAGAAGTCGTGGCATGTCCGTTAAGACACGTAAACACTTATCCAGTGTCCGGCACAGACTTAATGTCGTCCCCATGTTGACAAAGATCGCATTGCAATGATATATTAATTGCTTGATTCATGCCTATTCGTTCAATTGAATGCCCAGTTCAACGTCATTCCTGACTCTTCAAAAAGCAACATGAAGCCATCTACTTTATACACTGTTCACTAAAAATTATATGCCTATGGGAAAAGTTCTATTAATAGATCTCAGTATAGTGCGTCAGTTGTCAGAATACGTTTCGATTTTTATACTTGTCACCCTCGCTTTTACGCGATCCAGATTATCCTCTCAGTTTCATACAAATCCAAATCGCATTCTTAGAGCTCTTGGACTGTTTCTTCGCTATTGTCAATAGAACAGAGGTATCGGGTCGAGAATGACCAATGATAGTAACGCCAAAAGTACGTTCTATCCCAGGCAGCCATATTTTACGTTCATACTCTGACAATAATTAATTCAATTGCACGGTTGAAAAATTTCTGGAATAATCCCTCGATTTCAATTAGTTATAACTCAATCCCAAATCAAATCTATACTGCAATTGATAGCAAAATAAACGAACACATTTTTGCATGTATAATATTGATGAAAACAATACTTACAGAAGTTGATTGTTTTAAACCAGCCAACGACTTCTGATTCTAGAAACTCTGTCTCAAGATCCTATAACCACGATTTTTAGTTAACCACCTGGGTTCTGTATTTTTATACATATAAAGAAAACTTATTCATAACATTTGGCTGTATCGTTAATATTGTAATTAAACATATAGCTATATTAATTGTATCTATTGTCCATGGAGAACAATGAACAATAGGTAATCGTCGGCATTAGGTGGCAACCATTACACGGCCGTAAGATACTGCAAGGATTCGTATTTTTGCCGTAGGTATGACATCCAATCTTCCCATGAATTGTTTAATGTGAGAGATTAGTTTTTGTATTGGATCATTGTAATTTTCTCCTGTAAGGTCGTGAGTGTTTAGTTCACTTAAATACGTTGTTCCTTTAGTCCATCATTAAAGTCTCATTAAATACACTTATATTACTTTTTGTAGTTTGTAATAATCATATTATATCAAAGTAAAATATCATACGCGTGGATAAATAATAATGTAGGTAAAGTCAGCCAACAAAGTGATCACTCATAAGATAGTGTCGAAAAATGCAAGCACGAAATAGTATAAAAATTGAATCATCTAAGATAATAAATTCAGGCGAACACAAACTGTGGGAACACCCTAGTTATTCACTGACTTATAAATTATCTTAACACGCTTACCTTCAGTTTTTTTATTTTCCGTGACGTCTTCTTTATTCTAGGTATTATAATGCATCTCTTTCATAATTTTCAGACACTATGAAGCTTCTATTTATCTTCGCACTGACGTGCCTCGTGGCCATCGCCTTCGGCAGACCTCAGAACAAGTACACCAGCAAATGGGACAACATCAACGTAGACGAGATCCTCGAGTCCCAACGTCTCTTGAAAGCCTACGTCGACTGTCTTCTAGAAAGAGGCCGCTGCACTCCTGACGCGAAGACCCTGAAGGAAACCTTACCTGATGCCTTGGAAAATGAGTGCTCCAAGTGCACAGAGAAGCAGAAGAGCGGATCTGATAAAGTGATTAGGCATCTTGTCAATAAGCGTCCGGAAATGTGGAAAGAACTGTCTGCTAAGTACGATCCTGAGAACAAGTACTCTGAAAGGTACAGGGACAAGCTCGAGAAGGTGAAGCAGTGAAGATGATCAGCTGATCATGATCATGGAAAGGTGGTGGAAGACTGAGGTACGAGTAGATGGGCGTTTGATTGGGTTCAGTTTTTGTACATTTTAATAAACGTCATTGTACCTGAGATTTGTTTTTGTACTAGTCACCGGTGGAGTTGTGTCTTTATGGAAAACAGTACTGTAATGTCAGAGCACCGGGATCAACCGGATTCACACGTGTGCCGTGTAAATACGTGGACGTCTGTTATCTCTTATGGGTATTCATACTTTACAACACGCACGCTACGCGCACATCATACATGCGTCCACTAGACGTCACGCAGATGCTGCTGGTGTTTTCGGGCCTTTACTGTATTTCGGAGCATAGACATATATAGAGGGCTGGACAAGGCTCACCCGCAGCCTTGCCTAAGTGCCTACACCTCAGTGTGGTTTTAGGTGTTGGTCTCACGATTCTGGGTTACCGATACGAAATGCTAGGTTTATTAGCCAGCCTTCTTCGCAGAGTCTTTGGAGATGTTTTTTCGAAATCCGCTAGAATCATATTATATTTTTAAAAGTTTTCGCATTGCTTTACATTTAGATCTTTAGTGACTTAAAATTAATTTATTAGATCCAAGAAACTGCTCTATTGTGGGCACTCCTGATATATCCGTAGGTACCTGTGAAACCTGTGAAGCATAACACTGTAAGTGCCCTTGTATCTATGATTTCTGAGAAGCAACCCTTTGTGTTCATGCATTTAACAAAGTATTTACATTGTTTTGCTTCTCAGGTAGGGTTGCACTTAACAGTGTTAAAATGCTTCCCAGGGTCGGATGTAAGTAGGTACTTATTATAAATAAGACTCCTTTTTATTTCAAGTCTGAGGAAGAATAACAGTATAATAGATTCGGACTTCGGAGTACTAAAACAACAAAATAGTTTAATCAAAATGGTAAAATCAATAAAAAAACAACTAAAACCGTATCAAAAGAAGGAACAACCCATAATATATGTATGGTTTTATTTAGAGAGGTCCAGGACCTATAGATGTTTTCTATGTATTTAAGTATATATTTATTTATATTACTCTGTATATCGTTGTCTCGTTCTCCTAACACGAGCCTTACCTTAGAACTAGCTTAATTTCTGTGACGGTGGGGAGGTATTAACTTATTTTTTTATCTGTTCGAAATAACTATCTCTACTTTAGTGCTGTTTTTAAAAACAATTTGTCAAAATCAACTTAATAGCTTGAATATCAAAAATGCATTTACTTACATCTATTATGTATATGTGTCTTGCATCAACACACATTACATTATATCTAAGTACATAATAACTAAGTAGGTACTTAATTGAGTTATTTATTAGTCTCAGCCAGGAACTTATCAAAGTCATCCTTATGTGTATTATCCGGGTCGAACTTCTCGATAAGCTGTTTCCAGGCTTCTGGATGCTTCTCCATGATGGCTTTGACAACCTTGGCTATAAGCTGCTTTTGTTTTGGAGTACATTTCCCGCACGTGGTCTCCAGAGCTTCAGGAATCACTTCTGAAAGTAAAATAGTACCCCAATGATAATTTTGCACCTGGATTTGTAGGATAAGTAGTTTTTGGGCTGTAAGTAGGCAGGGGAGACCGAGGATTTTTGAAATAGAGGTGAGTTGTAACAATGCGAATTTCTCTCTTTTTATCTAAATCAGTTAACGAGCCAGCAAAAACGCTGTTTAGTAGAGTACACTCGCAGTCATATATTTGTCAAAACGTAGCGAATGCTTTGTCACTTATTTATTACGTGATAAACGTATCCATCATAAGGCCAGAACAAATAGTTGGCTGATGTGACGTATCGAATTAGTTACTGAGTGTATGTACCTGAAAATCCTTGTACAGCCTGTGTTCCTTTAACTTGCTTAGGATTCGATTGCCACAGGTTAGAAATTACATTTTAGTTAGTTAGTTAGTTGCGCTGGGCATTTTCCGCAAGTCGACATCCAACGTGCCTATTTTGCGTGAAAAGGGGGTAGCGCTACTCCAACCACCCCAACTCCTCCACGGAAGAGAATTACATAATTTTTAAATTATTTCTTGAATTGACCTTCCCGAAGATTAAAGAACTTTATACACTCCACACATCCACTCTTTACAGAAATTTGATATCCAGACTTGAACTTACTCTTAAAATCCTTGGCGTCGGGAGTGCAGGGTCCCTGATCAAGGAAGCATTTGGTATAGCTCAGCATGATCCTGTCATTCTCCAGAAGAGGCTGGATGTCGAAATCATCGTACTTGGAGCTGTAGAAGTCTGCAGTGACCATTGACAGTGCAGTCAGTAGGATAAAACTTGTTGCCGACATTTTAACTGAAATGGGTAATCGAAGGGGTGAATTTGAAATTCGAACGCTGGCACCTAGGAAGTTCAAATGAAATAACTGTTACTTTTGTTCTCTAGTTAAACAATACTTTGGATGATCGGGCCGGAACGATGCGAAGTCGAAATTCGGATTTGTAACTTGGAAACTTGTATACTTAGGTAAGAACGTCATTTTTGTATAAATACTGTACTTAGTAGTAACATATCCATATGAAGAAATTGAAAAAATGAATTAGTACCATATAAATTCGGTGCAACAACAAAACGAGGGCGTTTGGTCGTTTACCAGTCGTTTTTTTATATGATTTGCTTTCGTACAAATTTTGATATTATACAGTACCTACTACTTGACAAAGTATTGTTCCTCTTACGTGCGTAGGTACGGCATTGAGAAAAAAAAACTCTTATATCTTTAACAAGACCTTGTAATACCTACTGGCTTATTTTTCACTTTCCTCTCTGTCCATTTTATGGAAATAAAAACAATAAAATTGTTGGCCTTATTATAAAAGGGACCGGAAAGTTCAGGTCAGTTTTGTTGCACTTTTTTCTCATTTCAACACTTACATTCAGATCATTTTTTAACAAAAAAGAAACATAAATACCTCATTAACTTGCTTATATGTAAAACAACGACATTAGAGAAGAACCTAACAACTAGGTCATGTTCATGTTTAACAATTATGACATAATATTTTTTTGTTTTTACTATGTATATTTTAACTAATTTTAGATTTAGTTTTGTTTTATTTTTAGGTTTAGTTTAACTATTATGTCGTATACGTAAGTATGTGCTATCCAACTGCGGCAACATTGGAACATAACACCGTTTAGCCAAAATCCTTTGTTATTTATTTACCTTTTAATATTTCTCAATATATGCACATCCTCCGCAATCCGCGTAGAACAGTAAATATCACTATAATTATATATAAAACTACCTTAACCTTCTAGGAAATCACTCAAGACTGGACAAAACAGCACACATCCTCTATTTATAAGGCTCGATGTCATTGTAGATAAATGGGCATTAAACAAACAACCCGACAATTATTATGTTCACTCCGTGTGTGTAATTCTAAACAGTTAAGTAGCAAGGATTCCGCCATTACATTCAAGTACATGCACTTAATGTGTAAGTACGTGGTAAGTTACAGGAAGTGTTAGGGCCAAAACACAAGTCCAAGTTACATTCGCCGTGATGTTGAACGTTAGGATACGGGACGAAACTACGTCTTGTAACGTAGGTAGAAATTTACGGTGCCACGAGGTAACATATTAATGTTGCGATCACGTGCCGGGTTGAGGCAACATGAGACTCACTTTTTTAGTTACTAATCTATTAAGTTGGAGATAAGTGCAGAGTATTATTTATATTAGGTACTCCCCTACTTGACCTAATAACGCAAGTGCTAATATTATTACACCTATCAACGTTAGCTCTAATTTTCATTAGCCCTAATGTCATTTCACCTAATTTTTATACCCTAATTAGTTGTTAGACCTAATAATCGAATACTCTAATAATGATTTGTACTAATTGTCAACAATACTAATATGAAATAACCTAATAATTACCACACCTAATGATTATTAGACCTAATCATTACTGACACTAAATGTCAAGAGTACTAAAGATTATTAAACCTATTTTTACGTTAAAACAGAAAATACGGATTTGGACAAATATCGAATTGGCTGAACCCCGAAAACTGTAGGTTAGGTTAGGTTTCTATTGTGACAATGTATAGCGGAGCGAGCGAAGCGAGCGGAGCGTCAAAAGATTCCCATGTACATCTAAGTCTATGGCAATTCCGACTCCACGTGGTTTTGCCTGTCCTGCCCTAGTGTTATTCCAAAACCGGAGGCGTGGAGGGAGAGCAGCCCTCGCCTTAGGTTTATAGATAAATAGGTTTAATAAAATTTAGGTTTTAGCATTATTAGGTATTATAATATTAGTAGTCTAAAAAAATCGGCTAAGTGCAAATTAGGGCTAGTGAGAATTCGGTATGAAGTAATTAGGTATTATGAAAATTCGGAATCCTGAAATTAGGGCTATTCATTAATTAGGATGAATGAAAATTCGGGTTAGTGATTTTAGGGTTACCAAAATTAGGGCCAATGAAATTAGGATGAAAGTTTTTCGGGCTAACGGAGGGGAACCTTTATATTAACGCCGTATCGATATCGCTGACAATTTGTATATATGTAACGTAATTTTAATAAACTTTTTCCAAATCCGAACTCTGCTCCATATTTCACCGTCCGTTATTCCGTCCTCCCGTTTCGGCTTAAAGAAGTAACAAACATACACACACACGCACAACCTTTAGCTTTTATAATATTAGTTGGATAACAAATGCTTCAAGGTTAATAATTAATAAACCAGAAGAAAAGATTAGGTAATATTTCAAATCCTTTAAAAAACCTTATTATAACTTTCGTCAGACATTGCATTAAGCGGTTTATACTCACGTGACATTATTAGGAACGGCCCGACATGTTTCGAAGTCGTATGGAGCTCTTCATCAGTGACTTTTTTTAAATACAATACAATACAAAATCCTTTTTTTAAATTATGTATTATTCATTGTATACATGATTATTTGTCAAAATACGAAAAAGGCGCTCCATAGCTACCTATACCTCGGTACATATATATTAAGAAAAAATGCGACAATATTCAAATAATAATATTTAATTCTTAAGACATCACAACTTACGATATCTACTTTCATGTTATAAATTAAATTACGACTTAATACTATTAAATGCATTTGTTCCGAGCAATAAACTAAAACTAACTTATTAATGTTGTAACCATGTGTTTCACTATAACTTGAGCTGCATATGTATATTTATATGTATGCTTGAGTCTTACAGTTTTTACGTACCAAAGATTATTTACGGAGAGAGTATGGGAAAAATAACATTAACTATTTAGTGTCCAAGTCAATACAAAATAGGTGGCGTTGTTATCGCCTCCATACATTCGTTACATTACTGACGACAGAAATGCAATACCTAGATTACGTAGCAGCTATTAAAGGGATACTTTTCTTAGACAGTTTCTCCTACGCTTAAATACTTTATGAAACAGGTCAAAGGCAAGAATTACCATTAAAGAACCCTGAAGCACATAAACAACGCTTAAATAACAGTTCTATGATATTGAAATAAAACAAGTTTAAGTTCTATGATAATTAATAGCAGCCCTTCTTTTTGCATACCTACCTATTGCTACTAATATATTTTAATTAGTTACATAACTGCAAACGCAAACGCAATACTGTCGGCGATTCTTTGCAAGGCAGCTTTCTTTTAAAATAACTAATATATAAGACGGCTTTTAAATCCATGCGTTCCTAGTGTCACCAAATTCTCCAATGTCCATGATATTGAAAGGACTGAAGATTGTAGTAATTTCTACCATTGACTACCTACATACTTAAGTAACAGTAATAGTAAATATAAAACTGTTAATCTACTACTTATTAGCACCAAAACAGCTTTAAAGAGACAACTAAAGTGAGTTTGTTTGTTCCACTTTCACAGCCGAACAATATCCGTGAAGATTTGCATATAATGAATGAAACGATGTTTCTACAGTACAGCACTTGTCGACATTCAAACAATTTTTATGTATTGTTTATGTATTGTATATTAGGCTATATTGTAATATTAGGCTGCATATTGATTAACTGATAGTATATCAATTTAAAATAACCTGTTCATATTTCGATTTGTGCCAAAATTAATAATTCGATGACGTTTAGCCATATATTATCTAGTGCCATTATTTTCACTAAAGTCACACACAAACATAATAAATAAATAATAAATAAATATCAGACAACGTCACAAAAATCGATCTAGTCCCAAATTAAGCTCAAGAAGGCTTGTGTTATGGGTACTAGACGACGATATAAATACTTATATAGCACGATAATACTTATATACGATAATTATATAATATGATGCATCAAAACCATACCATTTTCATATATATGAAAAGATGAAATAAGTTACGATCTTTGCATGAGGCAATTATCAAATAGTGATGGTCAATTAAGGTACTGCCCAGTTTACCTATTAAGATCTGATTTTAAGATAGTGTTACAGAAGAATTAACGTCAATCCGGCCTTAAAGATTACCGAGATTTGTCTTAGCCAGGGTTCATAAAAAAAATAATGAAGCCTCTTGTTTGCCCATTTTTCTTAATCCGTACCTGAGAGCCATTACACTAAGTGCCTCAGTACCTGAGCATAAACGCTCTAAGTTCATGTATTTAACATAGGACATACAGTCTTTTGCTTCTCAGGTACAGGAGGACTTAGGGTTATGCTTCTCAGGTACATTTTCAGCTCTGATCGACTCTTAGTCATATAGGACCCTAGTTGCCGGTAACCAAGAACTTGTAAAGGTCATCCCTGTTGGAGCGGTCCGGGTCGTATTTGTCCAGGAGCTCGTTGAAACGGGGCTCGCTCTTGGCTCTGATGCCCAGGAGAAGCGTGCGCACAATCGCTTTCTGCTTCGGAGAGCAGCGGCCGCAGGCTGTGGACAACGTCTCGGGAAGGACTCCTGGAAAAATGGGGCAACAATAAGTCAATCTGGGTAGTACCTCAATTATTTTGTTCTTCAGAAAACTATGTTTCGGTTCTTTTTTAATACGAGTAAGTTTAGCGCTTCCATTTTCAGCCAGAGAATGTAGAATGCAATGCATTTTTTTGTGGAGCTACACAAAAAAAAACTGTTATCTTAAAAAGGAAGTTGTTGGGTTTTATTAATGTAGGTACGAATGGTACGATCAGCGTCAAAAGCAGCTAAAAATTGTAACACTAGCTTGTATCAAATTGCATACTAAAATTGTAAACTACTTTTGCTGCTTACTGTACATACTTGGTATTTTGCTTCCGAGGTAAGGAAGAAAATCGTGAAGCCTTTTTATTGGTCACTTTATAAGCGTCTTATACCTACAAGGATCATCACTCGGCAACCGGGGTTATAGTTAAAGATAGGTATTGATACAGTGAATAATCTAATCAGTTACGATCGAGAAACTCTTTTTTTTTAAACTTGACTTGAACTGTATCTCACTGCCAGTGAGTCGGACCGCTAATGGGATGATCTCCGCGCCACAGGAGTGATGGGAAAACTCGGAAATTTCAACCAATTACGAAGTGTCGATCTTACCGTGTTAAATGACTGACGTGTTTATCTTCATTCATATTAATCGGTTAAAGTTTCATGTTAATAAACGTCAACTAGTGTATCATCAAAAATATAGGTAATTCATCAACACTTCGAGATTAGGGGAGAATAATTATTCACTATATCTTTCGGGCTAGTTACATATGGCAGCGAGTTGGTTTGACGACGAACGCAGCGTCATCCATCTTTCTCACGGGAAAAGGATAGGCAATATTTTTCACACGACGCTAGATCTGATGTGATATTCTAAGCCACAAGAGAAGAAGAAGAAGAAGAAGAAGATACGTGGAAGAAGGCGCATTGCTGACGCGGCTCCACTTTAATGAATTTTCATACAAAATTTATATTAGAAGCATCGTCGTCGTGTGCGAAAGAAGAATCTAACCTTCCGGCAGTCTTCTCAGTGCTGTTAATGGATAAGAAATTTGTATAAACTTACGTTTAAAATTCCTCCCATCCTTAGTACACGGTCCTTTGTCCATGACGCACTTGTAATAGGCGAGCAGAACCCTCTCGTTCGCTACGATTGAGTCCGCATTCACGTTGTCATACCGGTTGTAGTACTGCTGTTGGGCAGAGCAGGTCGCCACCACCGTCAGCGCGAGGAAGATTGGACCCCACATGTTTATGATTGCCTGGTACTGGAAGTAAATTAATGCGTTATAATTCTCCGAAAAATATGCGTAGCGTTAAAACTCAATCGATTACGGCAAATCACCTATTTCTGGCCAGAGGCCATCCTCTAGTAACTGGGAACTTTGTAAAAATACAATGTTTAAAATTGATAGTATTGCAATACTTTGTTTTATTTACACCATCTAAATCTCAAAATCGAGAACTCTCATACAGTAAAAGCATCCGTAGTCCGAAGTCAACCTTCAAAATGTAACGACACTAGCTCAGTGACTGAAGATACATTCTTAAGTGGCCAGTGAATGACAATTTACCCTAAGATTATTTTGACAATTTTATCCGAAACTATAGTCAACACTCATCACTTTAACTGATCAAAGTAAGGAACAAACTGGATCTTTTTCCGTTACAATGACAAAGTTTTAAAATGACCGTTATCCTTAAGACATACACAATGGCGCGGAGTCGAATAACATTACAAAACAGCTACATTCCACATCATTTTAAACAACTTCTACACCTTTCCAGTTCGTAATGTGATGCTTTTACTGTCTGTTTACTTTTATCGTCCAATACCAAAAACACTGTTTTCCTCACTGACATTGACCTCAGTCAACAAATGTACTGTTATAGCGCTTTCACAGTTTAAGGCACTTTCTACTACGCACACTTCACAAGGCCGAGATACATACGATACATTGCTGTTTTTCAATACACTGCAACTCTTTGAACGCCACGGTCGTTATATCACGTCATCGGAATATTGCTACGCTGACGTCAAATGACGTCCAAATTTTAATGATCAAAAACTTCGTAATTCAAACCCCTTTATAAGTATTTACTCCCGACGAAAAAAGAGGTGTGTTGTCTGTAAGTTTAACATCTGTATCTGTGTCTGTCTGTGGCATCGTAGGTCCCAAACGGATGGACCAATTCGAGTGCGGTTTTTTCTAATCGAAAGACTACATAATGTTGTCCATCGAGATGGTTCTTAGAGCTATTTTGGTGGAAATAGGACCAAGATGTACAGCTTTAAATGGAACAAGTGACAAGATCTCAGCCAATATTGAAGCTAAGAATTCCAAATTTTGTAGTTATGTTCAGTTTTATTAGTTGAAGCTAAGAATGCCAAATTTTGTAGTTATGTTCAGTTTAATGTAAATGTTTTGGTGTACCTATACTGTGAATTCACGAGTAAATAAATAAATAGATAAATGATGACCAGCTACTTGTGACGGCGATGTTTTAGATTTTTAATTTATGTTATTATTGAAGATCTTCTTTTTTTCTGTGGCATTAGGGGCACGGTGAATTGCTTCATCGCTTGGCGTACAAAAGGTTAAGAATAACGCGAGTGTGCGAGCACCAATATGAAGCGTTAAGCGTTAATAAAGATATTTGACGCTTTTGGGTACTAGGTACTATATTTACCCCGAACTAGTCGCTACTAAGTACCTATTATAGAACTGTATCCTTAAATGAAATGTCTGTAAGTACATGAAAGACTATGTTATACATAAAATAAATATTATGCGTAAGAAAGCTAGGTTGATAGGAATACAATGAGCTGCAGAATTGCATGGCCCATTTATGAATGGATTCATTATACAATAGACCCATAGTACAATAAAAAAAAAGTGTGTGTGTCAGCTCCGACGCGCGACTGGAGTTTACTCTTCAGGCCAGGCGCGCACCACGATTTTTTTTTAGTCGCGCGATAATTTTGTCTCAGAAATAAGCGTACTTCTGGGTTTATGAAAATCGTGGTGCGCGCACTCTCATATAAACCCATATCTTGCATTTATGCGACAAAATTATCGCGCGACTAAAATCGTGGTGCGCGCCTGGCCTTAAGAACGATTATAAAATATATACTCAATACTCAATACGTTTATTGCACATAATGATTAGTAAATAGTTTAAGTATCACATTATGTACCCTGTTGGGTGCTGCGAGAAGGTAGGCGCTTACATAATATTAATATACGAGTATAATATACAGCAAAATTACAATATTTTACAAGGAAAATTTACTTCCGACTCATTTTTAACAAATTGGAGAGATCATGAGTAGTAACTAAATAAGGAAGCGTGATGTAAAGCGCCCTCGAGCGGCTAGTTTAGTTACTACAGTCTGAAGTGCTACGGAAAAAAAACCGTATCTTACTATGAAATCCATACAAAGATACGACCTTTCTACCGTAGTATCGCAATACTTTTTTTTTTTATCTATTAATTAAGGAGCTTTGATCATTTTTATGAACATGCCAGCTCCAGCAGGCCTAATACACAACATCATTCATCTAAAAGACATAGATAAATAAAAACATACCTAAACCGTATAAACTTTAAAATAACATGTACACGAAAACAACTAAATTTGTATACACTATTTACATAAAAAAAACTGTATACAAATTTAGCCGATTCCGATAAGGGTTACGCCAATATTGAATTGAACATTACATTCAAGAAAGATTAGTATTAGGTATTAGACCTAGCCATTTACATTAGACAAAAACAAACGTACAAAATCACCTTCCTTAAAAAAATCCAAAATCTCCTTAACAACAACTCCGAACAGCGTTTTGAATTTCTCCTCCCAACTTTCGGTAGAAAACAAAATATCCTTCGTCTTCTCAACCAGCCTTTCAAAAGTAATACGTCTCTTCTTCTTGTCCTTATTTTATCTTTGATCTTCCATATCAGCCCGCTCAATAGTAGGCTGATTGACCAATAGACACTCGGACCTCTTTACATCTGTTACTCTTTTTGACTTCCGCGGCTTACGAACCTCTTGTTGTGGCTCGCTCTCTAATCTGTACTGACTTACTGATCGCTGGCCCTCAGCCTGACAGACAGAATCTTCAGACTCTTTAGATTGTAACGGCTTCGACAAAACAGCATCTCTATATGACTTTCCAAAACTTAAGTCATTCTCAAAGACAGATGGCGCATCCTGACTACAAACATCCGTATCCATTTTTTCCTTATTTTGCATATACAACCAAAAAGCCCGTTTATATAATACATCCCTCAGCAGACATAATCCTGCGAATTTCTTTCTCCTTCACAAAAACCGGGCACGACTTATCTAAGGCCATATGGCTGCTTTTACAATTAATGCATCTAAAAATAGTCGTTTCGCAATTGGCATGCTCCCCGCCGCACTTCGGACAAGTAACTTTAGTAGTAGGACAAAACCTGCTCAGATGACCGAACTTCCAACATATTGAACATTGGGTAACCGGGAAAGTGTACTGATTTACCTTAAATCGGCAACCGTAGGCATAAACATATGGCGGTAAAGAAGTTCCCTTAAAACACAGACGAATAGCTTCAGCCTTAACCCAACGCCCATCATGATCCAAACGGTTCAGTCTACATATTGACAAAATGTCTTCAGACCCTTCAATATTCTTTAAAAATTCGTCTTCCTCAACCTCCAACTCAACCTGCCTTATAATTCCATAAGTGCAGCATGCCATATTAGACCAATAAGAACGTCTCGTCTCATTGTTAAACTCCTGAGAAGCCAGAAGCTTCTCCGCATCATCCTTATTAGAGTTAAACTGTATGCGAACTTTACGTGGACCCATAAACTTGACGGATAAAATTCCGTTTATACCCTTAAATTGCAGCAACTTTGCCAAACCAATCTGTTTCGGTGAATCTTCTTTTGACACTATATAATAAACTTCAAATAGCTTGTCAGGCACACCGTCCGGCTCCAGCTGCGTTTTGGCGGTTGCTAAAACCCGCAAGCGTTTAGGTTTCCTGCCTATTGTGATAAAACTATCACTACAACCACAACTTTCGTCGCTCAGACCACAAGCACGCTTCACCGCTATATGCCGCACATCCGACATGGACTCAGCGTCCGATACAATATCCGATTGACTCGGCCCTGCCTTATTATCAAACTCCACTTCAGGTAGCCACGACGGAGCTGCCCGCTGCCCACATTCTAAAAGTGACGTATCACTCACGACACCTCGACTCACTCATCGCCAAAGAATATAATACTCATCGCAAAAACAGCGAAAAGGACTCTAAAACTGAATTAACTTATAAATAAAATAAAATTTGATAAAAGTTTCAACCGTCGCCTTTGACAACCAAACGTCAATCCTCGCAATACTTATATTTTTGGAACGTATTTGCCGTGCTAATTTAAAAAGTCGTATCTCAGTATACGATCGGGGTAAAAATACGACTTCTTAATTTAGCAGGTTATGCGTTAAGCGTTATAGACTAAGCTCCCGATATAAAATGACCTTCACAGAGATGTTTATTTGATGAAATGTATTTTATATTTAGTTTAAAATGTCAATAAATATATTGCATATGGGTTGCATAACAAATTTTAGTCCGGGGTATGTTTAGTTTAAAATTAAAAAAATTTTTTTTACATTTCACGGATTGATTATTAGACAAATTCATAATTAAATAATCTTTAATTTTATTTAATTTCAATTCAACAATCAGACCTTTGCAAAATGCTAGTAGGTATAGATTTACCTGTTTATACCTGGCTACCCAATAGTTGTGACGGGAAAAGAATAGGCAACCTAACGTTTGCATATTCTATGGGCTTCATTCTTTCGATTGGAATGTGAATGGAAATGTTTAAAACAATTTTTTTTTATTATTAATTAAACATACCCTGGACTAAAATTTGTTAGGCAACCCATATGCAATATAATTATTGACATATTAAATTAAATATAAAATACACTTCATCAAATAAACATCTCGGTGAAGGTTATTTTATATCGGGATCTTAGTCTATAACGCTTAACGCATAACCTGCTAAATTACGAAGTGGTATTTTTACCCCGATCGTATACTGAGATACGACTTTTTAAATTAGCACGGCAGATACGTTCGATTTTATACCCCATATTTTTCATACCCCGGGCTTATATATGAAAATCGATTCTTAAGGAGTAAACTCCAATAAACTCCAATAAACTCCAATAAACTCCAAAAAAATACAGTAAAAGATTTTATGTCTGCGTTATCACGCCAAAATGACGATATTTTTTTTATAAACTAGCAGCTGGGACTACGGTAAGTCCGGCATTATCCTGCGAAAATTGCGCGCGTCTTTTAGATGAGCTCTAAGTGCGATTTGTATACTGTGGGAAAGTAACGTTCTCGAGAACATTTCTCATACTCAAATCGAGAACCTAACCTAAATCTCTAGCTATAATTAGAGCGGCAAGTAAACAAGTGAAGCACGCGTCGTGAGACAAATAGTAAAAAGAAGAGAGTACTCACTGGTGCGAGTCCTTTCGGCGAGTGTCGGCGGCGGTATGGCCACCGGTGCACATTTCTAAAACCAGTTGAGGTCGACGTAACGGGACGCATTCAAAGCACGCCCCGTACGGGGAATACATTTCTTAAGAAAGTCCACTCTTAGCGAACGAGTCACCAGTCCGTTCATCACCACTATGCTTCGCGACTATAGCGCTACCCGTCACTCTCTCTCATTGAATTATTGAAAGTAACTAGTTGTATGTTGAAGGTACCATCAAATTGGTTTTCTGAAATGTATGTTTTGATGTTGTCCTAATTAGTTACTGCAGAATACTTCAACACCATTAATCCATTACATAGGTATATTTATTAATCTTCGTTTGTTACGATGCATACGTAGTGAACCCTCTGTCTATTTGCGCTGTTCCGAAGAAGAAAGCAGTTTGTTAGTATACGCGGGATCGAGTGATTTACTTGTCACTTTTTACTTACGGGAATGATTTCATTTTACTTAGTAGTTCTATCAGGTAAATTTACCTTATAACCTTACTTACACTTTAATAATGCATGTTAAACTATGTAGTTATTTGTTCTTTAAGAGTAGGTATAATTTGGAATAATTCATACCGAGAAGATGAAAGTGTTTTTTGTTTTTCTATGACCAACATTTTATGACTGACTGTCAGAGGTAATGTTCATCAGACGAAAAAGAAAATATAAGAACCTTTAGGGATCCGTATCCAAAAGGTATTTATAGTTAATAACTCGTTCATGAACGTAATCTTCGTCCATCCGTCTTTCGTGCTTATACTTTTTTGGATCATTATAGAACCTATTCATGTACGGTAAAGTAATGGAAACAGAAACACCTACCATTTTAGCCCTTATAGGGAACGTGTAAAACGAGGGTGAGGGTGAGGGAACTCAAACCAGAATCTTTTACCTTGACATTGACATTGATAGTGCTGCTACCTATATGAATAGGTCCTGCAAGTTCTCTGGTACAACGAAGATACAGCTGCTGGCAAACTTTTAGAGCATAACCTTGACTGCGCAGTAGCCGTTTTACGTACCTACAAAATGTACATGCGCAGATCCGCCATGTTTGGTCTAAAAGTTTGCCGGCAACTATACCCTAGGTACTTTAGGCTGACTGGTGTTGCTAGTTGACTCTTTCACCTTATCATTACTTAAACTTAAAATTGTCATTTACAGTGCTGCCATTTATATTCGTGCACGTTCACTATTGTCATCATCGCAAGAGCAAAAACGTAACGTGTTTACGGAATTTGATGACAGTTCAAATCAAATCAGCTACTCTTTATGAAATGTCAAAAACGACCTGAAAGTTTATATGAAAATACTGACTTGTGACGTCATAAAAATGTGTAGTCAAACACCGTCCTTTTCAAATTTTTGTCCAATCAAAAATAGTATAAAGTAAGCGGTAGTTTATTCGGTTCTGTGTATTTTCGAGTGTGTGTTTAGTGGTTTCCATGATACAATTCATTTTCACTATAGTGAAATACCGTATTTCCTTAACTGCATGTACGCACTATCGAACTAAAGTACTGCCGTGTTACGGTAAAACGTCGTATGATTATACGGATGTCATAGTAAGATACGTCCTTTTGCCGTAGCATGGCAGAGTAATTCGAGTCATTGTAAAATTCATCGACCAACACTCAGCAAAACAACCGTATACGCGGCCCCATATCACCGGCGGCATCGGTCGTCGATTTTGCAATAAAAATAAGTCAATCCGAATCTCTTTGGGTCAAAACCCTTCTTCAGTTTTAAGCACAACCGTTAATTCAAGCCTGTTCTTAATTACTTATGTTTAAGATATGTTGGTACCTAATAACGGTAACTTTTTATTTAGCTCCCAAGGATAATTAGTTCTTATATCTTTAATTATTGTATTAAGTGGTTTACACTCACGTGAAATTTTCAGGCCCGACATGTCACTGTTGATCAGGGACTGCTACCCGTACAGCGGCGCGGTAAACTTCGTCACAGATTTTTTTGACTCTAATATCTTTCTGTATACTTACTTCAATAAGGATTAATTTAATTGGCTAATAGTGTTTTAGCTAGTATTTTGTACTAGTTACTCAATAAATAAATAGGAAGTATAGTAGAGTTGCTAAGCCGCGAAATTGTGCGCATCGGGTTACAAGCATGAAATTTCTACTACACATAGAGCGTTCCACGGTAATTATTTTCAGATGTGGAGGGAAGTCAGATTCGTCCCCTGTGTGGTGGGAGAGCGGGGTGAAGAGGACTAAGTACTACTCTTTTTCTTTTTTTTATTACTGATCAGTTAAGGCAATTAGGGCTTGTGCGACATCGTTTTCGTGTAAAATAGATATCAGCTATTAATTTTTCAAGTTATTTAAGAAAAGTTTCATATAAAAATTTGGGTTTATTGCCGAAAAGGTAAAAATCACAACAAGGTTTTTTTATTCAGAACGATAAATTACTTATCTATCCTGAATATATACAATTTAAAAAAATAATATTAAACAGCAAATTTAATGTTGTTTTTAAAAATGTATACATATTGGGCACATCTGATACAAAAAGTACCTTGAAAAAAATGTTGATGTTAAGCTTAGCCTGCGTGTTCTAGTACATTTTGCTAAGTCGCGAAATTGTGTACCTACATCGGGATACAACCACGAAATTTCTACCACAGATAGAGTATTCTGCGGTGATTATTTTCAGATGTGGAAGGAAGTCAGATTCGTCCCCTGTGCGGCGGGAAAGCGGGATGAATAGGACAAAGGAGTCCTCTTTTTCTTTTTATATTACTGATCAGGTAACGCTAGTAGGACTTGTGTCGTGTCGTTTCCGTGTAAAACAGATATCAGGAATTCATTTTTCATGTTATTTTTTCATAGTACCATATAAAAATATGGTTGTATTTCCGAAATTGTAAAAATCACAACAAGTTTTTTTTATTCAGGGAATTAAATTAGTTATATTTCCTGAATATTTACAACTAAGAAAAATATTGCAAAATAGCAAATTTAATCTAGTTTCTAAAAATATATAAATATTGAGCACTCTTCATACAAACAGTAACTTAAATAAATTGTTGAGGTTGAGATTAGCTCGTGTGCTCGTGATACATTTGCAAAAATTTTTTTTGTTTTAATTGCAATAATTTGTTTTTCTAGAACGTAAATAGTAAGTATTATATGTAAAAGCATTTTAATAATCATTATTTAATGTATTTAATGAAGCGAAATAGGATGCGTTCGGAGATTTACGTTGGTTACGCCGACGTAAAGATATATTTTAAGCTACTGTTTGTATGAGAAGTGCCCAACATTCATATATTTTTAGAAACCAGATTAAATGAACTTTTTGAAATAATAATAATAATTTGAAAATGTTCACGAAATTGAACTAATTTGCCTCACTGAATAAAAAATCTTGTTGTGATTTTTACCTTTTCGGCCATTACACCCATATTTTTATATAGAACTATACAAAAATAACATAAAAAATGAATTTCTGATATTGGTTTTACATGGAAACGATACCAAACACGTCCTGGTAGACTTAACTGACCAGCAATAAAGAAAGAAAAGAGGGATACTTGGCCGTATTCACTCCGCTCTCCCGCCTCACAGGGGACGAATCTGACTTCCCTCCACATCTGAAAATAATCACCGTGGAACACTCTATCTGTGGTAGAAATTTCATGCTTGTAACCCGACGCGCACAATTATGTTAGAAAACAGCGGACTAACAACTCTACTAGTACAGTAAACGGCAATAAAGTTTGCACATCGATCTTTGGAAAGAGGCAATCGGCTAATTTCGACTTCGTATAGCGATATCTGTGTCGCACACACCATGACGTTTGTTTTGTCAGTCGTGGTTCAAGTGCGAGAGAGTGCAGTCGCATATCCAAGTCAATATATATATAGAGTTGCTAAAACTTACACAAAATTAAATTTGTACTATGGCATCTATAGGGAAAAAAGGTAAGCCGTTACTTTGCCAGTCACGCGAAATTATCTACAATGTTTATAAATATTCGGTAACTGAAGCCGACCAATTTGAAAAACATGAGAATGTTAATGTAAGTAATTACACTTTTTGTCGATCTTTAAACCCACATTTAAGTATCCTATTAGTATAACATCAGTTGCTAATGCTCAGTCAACCCCTTTTAGGAATGTGGGCCTGAATATATATATATTTTTCCCCAACAAGAACATTATAGCAATAACTATATATAATCACATCGAGTTTTACAGCTCTATATATTTCACGTGAAATCAAAACAAAACAACAATAAAGTACTTAGTTCTAAATTCAAATTCTGATGAACGATTAATCTAACAATTGATGTACATGGAAATTAGCATTCGTTTGTATTCGGAAATGCGATGATTGCCGATGTGCATTCTTTATCGCATGAGAAAAAATATGCAGAAAAATATGCTTTTTGTATCTCTTTTAAACTTTTTTCAGATTTTATATGTGTACTCATTCTGTTAAGATGTTATGTGTCATATTTATATCAAAAAACAAAAATTAAAAAAATATTGGGCAAGTGCGAGCCCGACTCGCGCATGAAGGGTTCCGTTCCGTACCATAATCTATAACAAGTTTGTTGTATGGGAGCCCTTCTTAAAAACGTATTTTATTTTATTTCTAGTATTTGTTGTTATAGCGGCAATAGAAATACATCATCTGTGAAAATTTCAACTGTCTATCACCGTTCTCGAGATACACCCTGGTGACAGACAGACGGACGGATGGACAGCGAAGTCTCAGTAATAGGGTCCCGTTTTACCCTTTGGGTACGGAACCCTAAAAATAATAAACTGCAAGCTCGATACGTAGCCACGTCTCCACGGGCACGGCTTTTTAGTCTTGACTATCAAATCCCGTCGGATTCGATAGAACAATTGAAAGTACACCCGTAGCAAAAACGCTATGAGACGTTACTAATTTAATAAAAATAATTCGTTTGGGTAGACAAGGCGAATATCAAATTTTCAATTTAAAACTACGGAATCTCAAATTAAGAACAGTTATATATTTGCGTATACAAATCACACGTTTTATTCAGGTTTAGGCGATAACTTGGACGCGAGTTCAGCGTAGTCCTGCGGGTATTTCTCGACGAACATCTTCGTTCTCTTCTCGAATGTTTCTTTCTGCTCGGGGGTGCATTTCTCACATTTTGTGCTCATAATTCCAGGCAGCGTATCTGAAAAAAAGAAAACAAATTGATATAAAACCTACTAGCAACCCGCCCCGGCTTTGCATGGGTGCAATGCTGACAAATTATGCATGTACAACCCGGTTACAATATCTGTGGACCTCGCTGGTATGTGAAGCCATCGACGCCAGGTCCTCAGATATTGTTACCGGGTTGTACATATAACCCTTCCTCTTGAATCAATCTATTAAAAAAGACGCATCAAAATCCGTTGCGTAGTTTTAAAGAAAGAAGACAGACAGCAGGAAGCAAAATCTCAGATACAGTCATTTTTATGTCAACAAGAATATCCGCAGAAGAACCAAAGCCCAAGTAGCACAAAGGCTGTAAAAGCGCTTATACAGCCCATACACAGCTATAATAAGCTGAATAAGGGCTATATCGCCCCCTGCCTGCTATACGGCCACATGTCAAAAAAAAAAGGTTTGTATTTTTGCAGATTCGTAGTCAGAATAGTTTAATTTACGACCTTACTTCGAGAGCCATAAGAAAAAGTGTCCTTAAGAGCTTTTTTCCACAAGTGGCCTTATGGATCTTAGCAAAAATTGTGGTTGACTCCCTGCAAGACAGCCACTTGTCAGTTGTGACATGTACGTATAGCATAAATTTATAATATTTTTTTTGAGTTGCGTCCTGGACGCAACCTTATTCCTATAGGAATAACTCGAAGAACCATTATGAGTATATTAATCTGTGGTATAAGCTCTTATGCAGCATGTGTGCTACGTGAAAATAACCGATGTTCAAGTTGGTTGAAGTGGCAATGAATGGCGGAGAACGGATGGCCGTAGGGGTAGCAAAGTCTTGGAGCAACCACGTATAGGAAAGTACAGCTTGAAACGGCCCTCGACTAGGTGGACGGATGACCTCATCAGGGTCGCAGGAAGTTGATGGATGTTGTCTATGGGCTTGTGCACAAATCACGCGAGGTTCAAGAGGGGGAGAAGGGGGTCATGAAAAATTACGATAGATCACGTTGGAGGAGGGAGGGGTAAAAGGAGACCTCACGTGTATTTTTCTGGTGAATGAACTAAAATAAAAATCGATAATTTTCTCGGTTTCGTTAAAAATAAATCTTCACTTGTAAAATACTTCAATATAGCGAGTCTATTTACGAAATTCTGGCGGAAAAAAAATATATATATACGTGAGGTAGTGAGGTAGTGAGGGGGAGGGGGGTTTTGCAAAGAACCTCACCAAATATCACCAGGGGGTCAAAGAGTAGCCGAAAAAAACTCGCGTGATTTGTGCACAAGCCCTATAGGTGACGGCTGTCTTCAGCAGTAGACACTGGGGCTGATAGATAGGTTTTCTGAACTTGACTCGCTATATTTGCTATGTATTCGAGCTGACGACTTTACAGAAGAAATAAGTAGGTAAGTATGGTAAATAAATTTATGAAACATGTAATGTCTCATTTTTTTAATGTGGGTACACCACAATTTGTATTCATGGTTTAAGTATGGTAAAATTAGAAATATTGCTTGTTCCTGTCATTTACGCTAAAACATAATGAATCGCCGTTAATTTGAATTTTATAAATTATCAAATTAACATATACTAATTCATTTTGAACGAGAAAGAAAATGTCATAAGGTAGGTACCTACGGTAACGTACCGTTTGTAAAGTAGTACATATTGCTAAAGTGTAAGTGTCAAAGGACGAAATAAGGATTTGGTTTGTTCGTTCTGGCTTTTCAATTGATCAGTAAATTGTAAAGTATGAGTTTTCCTTTTAAAAAGCTCTTTCGCTTTGTGGGTGTTTTAATAGAGAACGCCTTGTCAACTTGTTAAACTTATGCACCGGTATAACGTTGCTAAAACATTATAAAGGAGTATCTCGTCAGGTTATTTGTGTTATCACAGTTTTAAATATTTTTAAATATAACACATATAAACCAGAAACCACAAACGGACAAACATTATTCCTAAAAGCAAAGGGAAAGGCTTAAGTATAACATTCAACAGTTATTAATGTTATTATTTTGGATTTAAACAAACTATGCTAAACAATGCCTGTATCATAAAAACCGGCCAAGTGCGAGTCGTACTCGCGCACCGAGGGTTCCGTAAAAACACTTTCCATCCCTAAGTGGTTAAGTTAAGTTTGCACCTGGTATGTATAGCGCCCCATATAAATTAGGTGCAAAGTTAGGTATTAAAATATAAAAAAAAAAACTACTTACTAGATCTCGTTCAAAACAATTTTCGTTGGTAGTTTTTATAGTAATGTACATCATATGTTTTTTTTAGATTTTTCATTTTCTTATTTTAGAAGTTAGAGGGGGGGGGGACCAACTTTTTTCCACTTTGGAAGCGTCTGTCACGCAAACTATTCGGTTTAGAAAAAAAAATTTTTAGAAACTTCGATATCATTTTTGAAGACCTATCCATAGATACCCCACACGTACGTGTTTGATGAAAAAAAATTTTTGAGTTTCAGTTCTAAGTATGGGGAGCCCCCAATATTTATTATTATTTTTTTATTTTTGCATCAAAATCTTAATGCGGTTCACAGAATACATCTACCTACCAAGTTTCAACAGTATAACTCTTATAGTTTCGGAAAAAAATGGCTGTGACATACGGACGGACAGACGGACAGACATGACGAATCTATAAGGGTTCCGTTTTTTGCCATTTGGCTAAGGAACCCTAAAAACGTGGCTAAAAAGATTTAATTTTCGTTTAAATTTTAGGCTAAAAGAATTTTAAATTTCGTTATCGGAATTCAAATTCGAATTTAAAGTCTTGGATTGTCAAAATTAAGGTTAAAAACTTTTGAGAACAATTTTTTTTGTTACTATTCATTAATTTGACAACAAAAAATACAAATAAACAAAATCCCCGCGAAACTGTCAACAGGAAGACTTTTCAATTTCTTAAAATTGAGTAACAATTTCTTAAAAATATGGCTATGGCAGTGTATCTAATAAATTATTTATTAGCTTTCTTTAAAATACGCGTTTATTTTCTCAAAACGGTCCTCGAGCAAGCTGTTGAGAATATACGTACCCTTTATTTTCTGATAATCCCCAGCACACGGCCTGCGGTCCATCAGACAATCGAAGAGTTCCTTCCATTTGGCCTCATCCTTCAGCAAGGGTTCCACATCTATCTTCATGAGGTCGTCGATGTCATCGGCGATAGCGCCCGCGCACAGGCAAGCGAGGGCCAGGAGTAGGAGTCGCATTTTTTATCTGCTCGGAGAATTGCATTATATGAGTTTAAAATAGATAACAAGATGGCGTTGAAGAAGATTTATATTTTCTACAAAATGCTGCAAGAAAATTTCTACCATACCAATACGTGAGGGCTTGTCCGTACTTTGGTAGTAGGTATATGGGTAATATAGATAGAGAAAATTCTTGAATTGTACGAATCCAAATACGATATTATGAATGTGATTAAGTACTTTGTATTGAGAAACAAGTTTTTATTAAGAACATCTTAAATGGTTAAAACGTAACGTCCGCATTTTGGCCAACGTCCACATCCCTAACAGTTGCCGTCCATATTTTATAGAACATAAATTATTGACTTTACTAGTGTCTTTATTATGTGACTTTACCATGTATTTATATATATATATATATATATATATATATTGCAAGCAGCTCTTTTCGCGAAAATTCATACCTGTTCGAAAAGAAAAAAAGATGTTGCGACGACCAGAGCACAGTATATTAGGAATAAGTTATTGCTACCAAAGTCTAACTTGGCAATATATAAAAATGGTCCACATTATAAATGTATTTTAATTAAGTACAAATAAAGTCCCGGAATCAATTAAGCAGAACAACAAAATATTTTAAAATAATAGAAGGCACTTTTAATTGAGAAATGTTATTACACAGTAGACCAGTTTTTAAATGGTAATACATTATAAATAGCATACCTACTCAAATTGTCATTTTATATTCTTGTATACTAATCTATTTGTATTAAATTGAATTATAAGTATTAAGTTAAATTGTGCATGTTAGTATTAAGTTATTGTGTGCCCTTACAGGGTGTCATGTTCTGACTTATACTGTATGTAACACCTTAACCAAAATGTACATGGCTTTACAAGTGAATAAATAAATAAATAAACAAAAAATCAGTTCTCCGACAAAGCCTCTCGTGTTAAGTTTAAAACTCATCGAAAAGTCTCAATCGCATTTAGGTTCCCGTATAAATGGAATTATTACAAACGCATTAAAGACGTTTTTTTTTTAAATAGAATGCAATCTTATACTAGAGCTACGAATGATAAAAACAGCATTTCCACGCTCAATGGTTCATAATATACAGTCGAAAAGCAAAAATTGTCTCCCCTGTGGTTAAAAATTAACAGTCTAATATGCGCATGTAGGTTAACTATGTTTTTCTCACATAGGATTATTGAAAAACGGACGCCTTTTTTTTGTCATAATGGACAAACGAGCAAACGGTTCACCTGATGGAAAGCGATATGCGGGTTAGTCAAACGATAATATAATTTAGGCCCTGAAATCCTTAACCGACACGTAACAACGTAACGAAATATGTCAAATTGTCAACACGTAATATACTAATAATAAAATATTATATAAAAAGAAATACTTAACCGTAAATACTGATACTGACCTTACAGTTATCGATTGCACAAAAGACTTTAGATTAATGGTGGATCCTGGCATTGTCTAGCTTATATAAGTACTAGGCATTAGGTCACTTAAAGATGAGGAAATTGATATCATCACACCACCATTGTAGTACCTACTCATACTGATGTACCTAACTGGGTGTCTGTTGTAAGATGATAATCAGAAAATTACTTAAATAGGCAATATTATGATCTTTGAACTCTTAAAATTGCCTGAGTTATCAAGTAATTTTCTGACTAAATCTTGATTTGCCTCCCTATACTTTAACATTTTTTAAGATTTATTAATACTTACATAACTCGTCACAGATTTACAACCCTCATTTTCCTTCTCGCATAGATTCAGTAACCGTAATGTTGGCGTCCATAACCACTTTTGTCATAATAGTCCTTGCGCATAAGGTGTGTTAGTCATTGATTGATCTGCATACGTTTTATGACCATAATGTTTGTATGCATAAGTAAGGATGTCACATAGTTTTCGGGCATATCAACCTAAATCATAATCATTATCATCATTAATCGCAATAATGTGTTTATGCATATCGTGTCTTGGCACAATATACACAATGTCCGTGGGACGGAGGTCGCAGTTGTGTCTACCCTAATCTAATCTATTTTTTTAGCTGATAGTCGTAATTGTGGGGTCACAGGTCTAACCTACCCTAAGCTATAACTAAGAGGACTGTGTGGGAACGATTTTTTTTAATGCAGGGGGCTTTCCCCCCCGTTCCCCCCTTTTGTCTTTCTGCTCATGTCAGTTTTGTGTCATTATGCCACATGTTATAACTTTATAAGCTATAAGATACATGTAAAAAATTGATACATGTAATATAACTTATACTATAATACAATTCCGAGTAATGATGAACACTCCGTACTATCATTTAATTTGACATTCAATAATATGACTTGAAATTTGGTGCCATTATAAAATATGCTTATGAAAAACCTGCCAAACTACAATTTTATTATGACATAAAAAGTGTTATGCGAAGAATCATTTATGACAAAGAACTTGTATGAGGAAAGCCATAATAACCCTGAATTAACACATAGGCTACTATTTTTCCCGAAAAAATTTAGTGTTCCCGTGGGATGATCGGATAACACCGCGCGGCTCAGCTCGTAATTTATAATGGGTACTATTTAAACAGGCTTCTTTTTAATAGCATTATTCGCCTCAGAAAATATAAGTTACCTTCTAAATTACTAAGTCAGCCACAACCAACGCGCGTCTGAATAATAATATTTCAGCCACTAGTTATCTTCTTTGTAAGCCACTGTAATTGTAACTTAGCATGGTGATTATTTTTTAGCATCTAAATTTGAGGCATGCATTCAAATAGCAAACTTCTAAGATATTATTATATGACACCAAAATAGTAACTCTATTAGCTTCTAATTTTATAACTTAGTATGTTTAAAATGTAAGTCATCCTACATTAATCGATCGTAAAATTTACCTAAAATTGTCATCAAATAGTATATTAAAGCCACTATTATTACATATGAACTATTGAGAAGAGAACAAAAAAAAATATTTAAATCTCATTTTAGGTTAGGGTCGCAGTTCAACCTAACACTCCTCCTCGCTTCGCTCGTCGTCGTACCTAACCTAAGCCAAGTCGGACCTGCCTTAGAATAGAACTAGATTAGAGAGAACGCAGATGAACCTATTGCAATATGAACGAACGAATGACAATAAACAAACACGGGCGGGTCGGTCGGTACAAGAATCGAATGGCGCTCTCTGATTGGTGCAAATGCCGGTGGCTGCCATGTCGCGCTCTCGCGCCAAATTGTACCTACAGTGGCTATTTTCACGATAAAAGAATAGGTATGAAGTATTATTTTACATGTTAAGTTATAATATATGATGTTGTCTATGGAAGCTCGAATATATATTTTTTGAGGAGCTTGTATTGAAGCTGTAAAATGAAAAATGATGATGACTTGCAAATTCCGTGGCCGAGTTAGTAAATTAGTTGGCAATGTATAAATCAGAAGGACAAGTAATAATAATTGTTGCTTGTGACTTGACGCTTTCTTTAACATTTTTAGTTGGCGTTGTGAAGAAGATGAATTAGTTTATTAAAGGCTATCTCATATTCCCGATGCTTAGTTATTAAATGAGAAGTTCGACCATGTGGCCAAATAATAAATCTGTGGCTGGATTTATTATTTCTCTATAATGGGGCTTGCGGTGGAGACGCCCGGAATTTGGGGTGCGGAGGGTAATACCTTTTTAATACTTTGAACACCGGGAACCCGCTCCGTGGGCACTGTGCTCGTAGCGAGTTTTCGCTACATACGCTTTTCTCCATGTTATCGGCTACATGCCTAGAACTACGAAATCCTTGGTCGCCATGCAGTGTTAATGGAGCTGAGGCGGCGCTTGGTGCAGGTAGGTCTCGACGGTGATGGACACCTTTGCATTGGGAGGGACGCGGGACGGTTTTAGGCTAGCTCTATTTTTACGGTTCCGTACCTGTCGTGGCTTCCAACGGTGGCGACCTGACGTAGACCAACTGACTGACTGGCTGATTGACATAGATATTTGGAACGGACATTTAAATTAGACATGACAGCCACACGACAAAAGACCGCCAGTTCTCGACGGACAGACGACCAGACTGTTCGTGTTCAGTACCCAAAGGTTAAAAATGGGACCCTATTACCAAGACTTCTCTGTCCGTCTGTCTATCTGTCTGTCTGACACCAGGCTGTATCTCATGAACCGTGATAGACTGTTGTCGCTATAATAATACATACTAAAAACAGAATGAAATAAATATTTAAATGGCGCTCCCATCCAACAAACGCGATCGGTTATTTTAATTTTGGCCCTTGGCTGGTTTTTTGTTATCTGTTTTTAGGAATGTTTAAGGTTCAGATTTTAGTAGTAGATTTGTAACATATTCTGAGTCTCAAAACATTGGTAATTATTTACCATCATATTAAAAGTCGTGTATTATTTCTATATCCTACCTATAATTGCGATTTGTCAATTAACTTGTATAACGTCTTTTTGTTGTCCTTTGTCTGTCGAGGATAATAAGAATTACATGGTAGTAATCGTAATCGATCACGCAATGCATTGGAGTTTGATCTGCAGTAAACCAATCAAGTAAGAGTTGGTTGTGTCTTCTTGTAAGGGTCTAAAAGCTTAAAGGGTCTAAAAGGCTAGACGATGCGTTGAGCGCTGTTGGTAGAGCACCTGCCAAATGAGCCGGCGGTGGTCACAGGTTCGAATCCCGGCCAGGGCAAACATTTGTGTGATGAACTCGAATATTTGTGCTTGTATTTCTGCTTGTTATTGTTTTATGTATTTAAGTATATATTTATTTATGTATGTATAACACAAGTCGTCTAGAATCCATAACACAAGCCTTCTTGAGCTTAATGCTAAGCTTGTAAAAGTATTCAGAGCCACCCAAGAAAGCCATGAGGTGCAAGGTATATATTAAGAAAATCTAAAATTCTAAAGTTCGTAGACATCATTATCAGAATTTTCAATAGATCTGAAAACTAAGTAATGATGAAAGCTAAGCTACTCGTAAGATGAATTCCAATTTTTTTCCAAATTCCTCCATATTTTCTATAATTTTGAAAACTAAGGTCTGAAAAAACAGAAATCATTTATAACTCTAATTTAAACTGTACAACGGCTGTATAAGTGCTTATATGCAGCCTGTGTGTTGTCTTCTGGCAAATTAACAAGGGTCAATGAAATGAATACGAAAACCGACCGATAAACATTTTCATTTTATTTAGGTCCTTTGAACATGTTATGTATCTTCCTCCAAGTTTCCGGGTACTTGCTTTTGGTGGCGGCGATGTACGTGCTGACCACTACCTTTTGCCGGTCCGTACAGTGCGCACAGCGGTCTTGTGCGATTTCTGGAGCTAGTTCTGAAACAAACATTAACAAGTAAACTGACTGTGTTAACGCTCTTAGATTTTTCCAACGCGTTTAACTCTGTCGACTTTGATATTATGTTGGGTATATTGCGTTCTCTTAACATATCTCCTGCGGTAATTGATTGGTTCCGTAGCTACCTAACTGGTCGTCGGCAGCGTATAAAGGTGGATGCTTCCCGATCTTCTTGGTGCAACACGATGGCCGGTGTTCCACAGGGCGGCGTGTTGTCTCCTTTGTTATTCTCTGTATTTATAAATTCAATCACTCATAATCTATCTTCACGTTATCACCTTTATGCCGACGACCTTCAAATATATTCTCAAGGATCAGTTGACGATCTGCCCTCAGTCATTTCTTCAACGAATTTGGATTTGAAACGTATTTTAGAGTGGAGCAGTAACTTTGGCCTACAAGTAAATCCGTCAAAAACTCAGGCTATCATCATTGGTAGTTCTAAATTGATTTCCAGAATCAACTTAGCTAATATTCCCTCTGTTGTTTTTAATGGCGTCTTGATCCCTTACTCTTCCCAAGTTAAGAACCTGGGTGTCATTATGGACTGCACTCTTTCTTGGGCGCAACAATTGAGTGAAGTGAGCAGGAAGATGTTTGCCGCTGTGGGCTCTCTTAGAAGGCTTCGTAATTTCCTCCCCATCGCTACTAAAATTGCGCTCGCCCAAACGTTGCTTCTCCCAATTCTAGATTATGCTGATATCTCTTATCTCGATATTTCAGAAGAGCAACTTAATAAGCTTGAGCGCATTCAAAATATCTCTATACGATTCATATTTGGGTTACGCAAATATGATCATATCTCTAGTTTCCGATCTCAACTCAAGTGGCTCCCTATTCGTCATAGGCGTAACTCTCACATTCTAACTCTTCTATTTGGCATACTCTTTAACCCAGCAACTCCACAGTACCTTAAAGAGCGTTTTAGTTATTTCTCGTCTGCAAGGTGCGCTAAAAATTTCCTTTTAACTGTTCCCCCCGCACATTCTAAATTTTATTCCAATTCTTTTACTGTCCAAGCCGTTCTGCTATGGAACTCGCTCCCAGTTGAGTTGCGAAGTGCTAATTCTCTGTCTATATTTAAGAATAAGATTAAAGAACATTACCTATCTCTCGCACAATAAAATTGATTGTATTGCGTTGTGTTATATAAGATTCTTATATATGTCTAGTGTCTATTTATATTATTGTATATATATATGTATGTATGTGTAAGTTTATGTATATCTATTTATGTATGTGTATATTTACCCATATGCGTACTTGTTTTCTGTTAGTATCTAGTTATGTGCTCCCTTCGCCTTTCGCTGCACCTACTCTGTATTAAGTTAAAAATTTTCATCAATTTCACTGCCCAAAGGTTGTCTGGAAGAGATCGCTCTTTAGCGATAAGACCGCCTGTTGTCTACCGTTATTTATAAATTGTATTTATCTTGTTTCCTTTTGTAAACTTTTTTGGTGTGCAATAAAGTATTGTTGTATTGTATTGTATTGTTGTAACAAGGGTCTCAATTCGACTAAATAACTCTTCCAAGCAAATGAACTGTAAAACACTTAAAAACGAAATATGGCAATATTAACCAAAGAGTAACCAACAATCTTAATACTTGCATATTTTTATTTCAAATCTACCCATACAAACTTTTATCTTGTTTTAATCCCCTCAGACCCCTGGAGTAAGAAAAGGATCGCAAAAGTTACTGTTTTGAATTACAGTATGTAAATTCACTGTATATAACGCAAACGTCCTCCGAAATATCTTTTATATAGATCTTTTGTAAATATTTTTAGAAGTACTAAAAACACGTTATTAACTGACAGGAGGACAGTCAAAACAGGGGGTTCTCATGTCGACGCGTATGTTATTTTCATGTTGTTATACCGGGTGTTTCCTGTGATAGGAGCGATAAATTAAAACGTAGATTCTTCGCTTGAAACTGGACCACATTAGTTAGTGTAGTTTTACGGTGCACATTGTGACGATGCATGTTGCGGATAATATACCTATGTATCTGCGCCATTGCTTATTGACGAAACTTCTGATGGATACATCTACTTGTGATTGGACGAAACCAGTGCTGTGGATGCTGTGACATGTATTTTGCTAAGTTTTTGTCTTTTAATAAATATGTTAGATCTAGTATTTGTTAAGCAACTTCTGAAAATAACGTGTTTTAAATGATATTTTGTAGAATAATGTTTAGACAAAGAAGCAATGTATTGCGAAATGTCCGATATTAGTAGAGTGACAGCTATGTCAATGCTCAGGGAATGTCAACGTTGGGCGACATACATTGAAAATACTATTTTAAAAATTTGAAATAATACAATTTTGAAGACTGACATTTTCTTAAAGTTGCTCAACAAATGTTGTTCTGTTTAACGAGTAAAATCTATGTTTTAATTTATTGCTCCTATTACAGGAAACACCTGGTATAATTATTATCTCATCCATTTGCTTCCAGAATACCTAGGTATTCTTTTTCGTTGAATTTATTTATTTTTTGTTAAGAAGTATTATTATGCAGCCAATAGAGGTCGCAAGAGAGGGAGGTCTTTGCCCAGCAAAGGGCCCGGCAGCACAAATTATAGGCTAGTAAAAAAAAAGAAGTATTAGAAGGATCGGCCCGACATGTTTCGAACTAGTATGGAGCTCTTTATCGAGTGACGAAGTTAAATTATTGTTTTGTTCGTTTAACGTACCTATTTAACTAAAGAAATTTAAACATAGAAACTGTGTGACTTAGGTCATTGACGTCATTCGATACGTAGATAAACCCCTAACACTCTAGTGTCTTTGTTTGCGTTTAGCAGCTAAATAGGAACCTAATCAAATAGACTATATTTATCTATCTATTTAATAGAGCATAGTAGTGACATTTCATTTACTGAGAAGACTTACTACGAGCCGTGATCCATGTTAGTAGCCTACACTAAACAGCCCCGATTTAGTTCAAGTCATGCTTAAGAGGCCTTATTCGTTTCAAAATAGTATTTTTTTTATATTTTTAAAAAATATATTAATAATATCAACTAACTTTTTGAAAGTGAATAATACCTACTTCCCTGAGTTCTATTATGATTTGAAAATAAGTAGAAAATACCAGTTTTTTGCGTCAATTTTGTCAATTTCGAGTAGTTTTTTAAACTAAAATTATCCAGGAAAAATTCAAACTGTAGGTTTCCAATATGTACCAATCAATCGCAATGGCCCTGTTCTTATTAGTAACATTGATAAATATGTTAAGAAATATGTCTGATCATAGAGATGAATATTATCTAAACAATCAGGATTTTTTTAACGGATAAGGAGTTCAAAAGCGGTCGAACGGCATTTTGTTATTACCTCTGACTTCCTTCCAATAAGGGCCGCAGTCCACCACCCCCAGGATGCAGTCGTTGACGGCCCTGTGGACGACGTCGTGCGCGACTATGTTTTCTATCTCTATCCTGTCGTATTTCTCGTCGTAGGAGTGAGCGAGATGGACTCCGGCGTAAATGATCAGGGTTAAAACTAAATTCATATTAAATGTGATTCTGAAAACAAAACATAATATATTATTATCAAAGTGACAATTAACTCTAGTTTTCACGAATAAATACGAAAATAACTGCTAAGTAAGGTATACGAATTTCTTTCAGGTCTCAAAATCTCTCGAGGGGTTATTTAGTGATTTTTAGTAATAGATATTTTGAAAGTTGAAAATGCACTCGGATTTTGCGAGGGTTGGTTCATAAAGTAAAATTTTATTACATTGACCCTAAACTTATAGAATTATAACTTTACGTTTCAATTTGATTGCTCCTCTTGCAGGGTGCGGCGTGTAAGAAGAGCAATAACATGTAAACATTGATTCTACTCTTTAAGCTGAAAACGTTTGTTAATATTTTTTTTAATAGCGTGCTATTATTTAATAACTTGTAAACAATTTTTAATCAAAGAAGCATTCATGTATTTATTGCGATATATTTGATACTTAGTAGCATGCCAGTGAGTGTCAGTAAGCACGATGTCAATGTTGGATGGCGTACAGTGAAAATATTATTGAATTTGTTCGATACAATAAACAACACTCTTTTACAAAATCTGTTTTAATTTATTGCTCCTGTTACAGGCCACACTCGGTATAGCAGTCCCTTACAGAAATAGTAGGAGAAAATAATCTTATTAAAAATTTCGTGAGACATATTTAATTATTATACGGTTTACACTCACGTAAAATTGTCAGGAACTGCCCGACATGTTTCGAACTCGTACAGAGCTCTTCATCAGGGACTCATGTCATGAAAAATGTCGGGCTATTCCTGTCAATTTTACGTGAGTGTAACTGTAAACCGCTTAATTCAATAAGCAGAAGAAAACCTTACGGTTTAAGAATGAAGAAAGGACAACATTATAAATAACACTTACAATTATACTTCTAAGAGTCAAAACACTGGTACGAACACTGGTTGGCAATTAATGACGTCGGTAACCGGTGAAACTGATTATAAATGACTGACCCTGCACCTTTGTCGCTCCAACAACGTGTTGAATACATTACTGAACGAATACCAAATTGCAAATAAAAAAATATACATTAGAACAACAATTACAACTCTTTTGCTTAATTTAAATTGTGCCAAAGTCGGTCGAATACAGGCATATAACATTTAATGCATCGACTTAAGATTCATTTTCTATTTCGCGACTCATTGTATTGGTAATCTAAAAGCCTAATGAGCCTAATTTACTAATGACGTCTATTCATTTCTTGATGACAGCCATTTTAAATATTGAACGGGTGATCCGTCAAGCGCGAAGTAGGAAGGTACGAGTACTGATACTATCCAATTATGTTGAATAGGTAAGTACATACGCTTAAAATACCAGGCAAAAAAATAATGGAGCTTAAAAGCCTTAAATGGGTGAATCAACTTTTATGTGTTCTGCATCAGGCGTCCAGAGTTCCTGAACGATAATACAAATTTATATAAAAGTAATAAGTTTTATTTGTATTCCGTTATGTTCCTATGTATATTACCTAACATTTTATTACAAATCATTTTATTTTGTTTACGATTTTACCCATTCTTTAATGGTTGTCCGAAAGATCAAAACTTGTATTTCAATAGTAGGACAAATTGTCCCCGTGCAACAGTGCACCATAAAACGTTGTATCATGCAAAAAATACTGTTGCGGAATTGATGTTTATACACATAATCATTTTTATGGATTAGTATCTTCCATAAAACAGCGATTTCGTATATTTGCATTAAACGGTTTATGAATTTCTTGCGTTTTAATTTTGTCCCTTTAATTATCCACGCCATGCAGGTCCACCGGACAACCATACATTAGTCATGAAATCTAAATATTAATGGGGTAGTAATATACTTGACATCAAGCTAAAATATCTGGTAAGCAGATTAGCCCTACCCACAATTTTAAAAACACGAAACTCGCGGCGTCAGTCGGTGTAGTACTGTTGTAAAGTATGGGTGGCTTTATTGTTTGTCCATCGGACCACTGGCACAAATACGTAAGTACTTAACATACTCGTATTACAATAGATTATATTGTACAAAAAACTATTGTATACATACTTTACCGTAAGCGTGAAATAAAGCACAAAAACTCTTTGATATTTATAATTCGTCTCAAAGTTTTAGATTCGTCCCTCGGACAACTAGTCACTTGGACAACGGAATTGGTTGTCCATAGGACATTTTGGTTGTCCCTTGGACAAAATTGGATTTTTAATAGGGTAAATCCCAATTATAGGGTAATTTAATACGGTAAACGTCCCAATGATTAACACCTTAATTCCAACAGTTGATTAATACCCTGACTTTGACCTTTCGCTTTAACGTAAGGTTCATATTAAGAAACCAACAATTGAGATAATTTCAAGCACTGGGATCTATCTCCACCTTAATTAAATAATTTGCGTATTTTTATTTTACATAAAGTATTTAATTTTAGGAAATGGGATTGTCGGAGAAGGAAAAATGACGCTATAGGATCAACATTAGCGATAAGGTTTTGTATTGAATAAACGTTATTATTATTAAAACTGATTTCTGAATACTTTATTAAATTTGTTTCATTTAGTACCCTCTTTAAAAATTTTGGTTCTAATATTTCCATTGGACAACCAGAATATGTCCATGGGACAACTAAGATGTCCCTAGATTGAGAAACACAATATCATTATTTCTTCTTCTTTTTTATTCAATAACAGTCCATATTTTTTTAAGATATAATAATACAATACAAAACAAAGTAGCAGAAGGAATTTTCTTACATTACTGTTACTATTTCGCGTTTTAATTAAAAAGTTTCGAGTTTGTGAAATTGAGGTTGTCCTGGGGACATGATTACGGGAAACATTGTGAAATTTCGTGAGATATATACCATATATAAAGATAAAAAATAAACTGTATTGTTTAATGTATGTAAGTAAAATAATATTTTAATCAATTATTAATGTCTAGCATTTTTTTAATAATTTTGAATAGTGGTCCAGGGGACAGGGCAGAATTGTGCTGCCGATTTGTTTTTAGTCAAATTCAATAAATTCTTATAGAAACAGCTCTGCTCTATACATAATCATAAACAAGAGAAAATTATCTTTTAAATAAAATATATAAATGTGGACAATGAAAACAAAATAAAAATCCATAATTTCATCATGTGGACATTTAAAAGTTGATTCACCCAAATAATTTTATGATCATTACAACATTTTTACCAAAAAATCTAAACTCACCGAATAACTTCTAGTATAGGAGCAGACGCATGAGAAAAGGAAAAAAACAATAAAATAATTATAATAACTGACTTCAAAATAAGAGGAAGGTTCGACTGTATGTATGTTTTTTTATCTTTATTTAGTTACTATGATGAATAGCAATTAAAATTCTTGATTTCATTCGGTTCAATGTTATAGGCGTTGTAGTATTTTTATGTTTGCACAGACAGTGTTATGTTAGTCAAAGTTGTTCACAATATACATTGCATTTAAAAATATTAAGGCGCTGATTTCGTTATCAGTTTATCATGATCATGATCATCATCATCATCATCATCATCATCATCATCATCGTCATCGTCATCATCATTCACCATCACCGCGGCCCCCCTGCCCCCTCCTCGCGGGGCCTCCCGTCAACGCTTCATCGAAACCACGTCGTCGTTTTGCTGACGTCGTTTCTGCTGGTGAGCCTGTTCCAGCCCGCCGGAAAGCCGCGCCCTCAAAAGCGCGTGAAGTTCGGGATCCTCCAATAGAGGAAACCCCTCGCACCAGTGTGGACAAGGAGGGTTTCACAACGGTGTCAAGAAAGCGTAAGACACGCAAGAGTCAGTGTGGTACTGCAGAACCGGTTGGTTGTGGTCTGCGGGTCTCCACACCGAGCAAGGCGCTATACGTGTCGCGCCTGCACCACACTGCCACCGCTGAAGAAGTGACGCAGTATGTTCGCCAGAAAACCGGCTACTCGCTGAGGGACCTGAGGGTGTTCCAGTTGCATTCGCGCCACTACGTGCACTTCAGCTCGTTTGTAGTGCGCGTGCCGCGGCCGCTCCAGGACACCATCGCGTGTGCTGATTTCTGGCCGAAAGGTGTCGTGTTTCGTCGGTTCCGGGGCAACCTACCAAATCCAACACCCGAGATGTCGGAACAACGTGGCCACGCCGTTTCGCCGTCAAAATAAACATTGTTCGGTTCATGACGCATTGGTGTAAACTGTAATGTTATGTAACCTGTTTTTCAATAAATAAATAAATAAATAAATAAAATAAATCATCGTCAATAGCCTGTATACCTACTATCCACTGCTGGATCAGGCCCTCTTCGTGGGGGTGCGTGCGGGTGTGTGAGGAGGCCCTGATCCAGCAGTGGATATATAGGGGCTCATGACGATGATGATGATGAGATGTTACTATGATAGAGATAGAGAGATTGCGTTTCTCAGCAGCTGACTGTACTCGTGGATTTTAGTCTTACAGGACCAGCCAGTTGTTTATAAATAGGTACACAAATGATAAACAAAATGACTCAAATAATTAGTATCAAGATAAATCTACCATGTAATTCTAGTCCATTGTTCCGAACCACCTTTGAAGGTCAACTGTTCATGTTTCAGTATTTTAAACGGCACCAAATCATTATTTCATCATTACTAACAAAGCAATTTGATATTTATTTTAAATAAAAAATCTAAATAATGAATTTCCGCTGTGTTTTAGTATAAATATCCAGAAACGTCTGACTCGTCTCATCAGACTTTTGCTAGCGGTCACAATTGGTAGGTAACTAACATTTTTTTTTATTCACTTATAACAGTATATATAAATATAAATAAATTGTATATATATTTACGCTTTTCTTTAGATTCAAATAACGTGCTGGCATTCACGCTACCATCAGTAACTTTAGTTTTCACTTTGTATCAGTTTATATACATGTTTTATATTAGGTATTGTTTTAATTTTCAATTGCTAGGATTTTTTATAAAGACTGTAACAACTTTCTATAATACCGTTTTAGCTTGCTGAATCTATAATTTACGAACTAACCTCTACCCGCTTCGTAATTGGCAACATTTTCATATTTCTAACAGGTGGAAATTAATATAGAGATTGAGAGACCTTTGTGTCGTGTACACCTTAAAAATATGTGATTTATTTTTCTGTATGTAAAGAAATATAAGAAAATACATAAAATAACTCAAATCTACGACAACTGAGCCCTCAAAGAGTTGTAGTCTTCTACCTATCCCCTAAAAATAAGCTGTCAATAATGTCAAACTCAACGTTATTTGTTTTTACAAGCTTTTATTTAGCTTGCATGGTATGTTTAATTAAAGTATGTTTGTTCGGGTGAAATCTTGCAACTCAATTTTGAAGCAGATATCGTCAACCGATTGAGCTAAAATTTTACATACTTAATTTTGATGACAATACAATAATATGGTACCATGGGGCTGATCTGATGATGGAGCCGGAAGGTGGCCATAGGAACTCTATAATAGAAAAAGCAATCCTACCGAGGTTGGGCTCTTTAGAATCGTCTCAGTGAGCATTTGATGGATATCCAAAGAAAAGTACAGTCGGCTATAAAAGCTTGCCACTAAAATGTAATTTTTGACAGAAACTTATTTTTAATTTGACACCAGACTAAACTAGGTACCTATTTCATTGTGTCATAAACTTTGGAGTTGCTATGACTTTTAGTAAATTAATTATAGGAAATATATACGTTGGAGTAATCTTAGGAAAAATATACGTTGAAACGAAAATAAGTTGAAAAAATCAGTTTTCAGCGTACATTTGTAAATTTCGAGTAGTTTTTAAAACAAAAATTATCAATGAATAATTCAAACTGTAGGTTTCAAATATTTACCAATAAATTGCAATAGCCCTGTTCTAAGCCCCTGTTCTGTAGTAATATATGATAATATGTTAAGGAACATGTTTGATCATAGAGAAAAATGACTAAATCAATCAGCATTTTTGAACGGATAAGGAGCCTTAAGAAATCAGAACAGTACAGCGATATCACATATGTGGCATGGGTCATTGACGGTACACGAAGTCTCTTTCTAAAACCTAAAACCCTAATGGCTGTAAGTTAACAGTGATATTCAGGGTTCTGTATGGTAGCCAATCACTTGCTAAACAACTTTTCAAAATATTCATTTTACAAACAACGTTAGGCAAATTAAAGATTCCTTAATTAGACGTTGCATAATATACATATATTATAATATATATTTATTGTTTTACATATAGTTAATGATAAAAATTATTTACTTGATAAAACTCCATATTACAAAACATTATTTTACAAATTATTCGTTTATTATTTACGGCAATTAACAAAATAACGCATGGTAAAAAAACGTTAGTAAAATACATTGTTTTAATAAATCATCACGGTCTGTACGCCATTTATAGTATAAATTTTATACGTCAATGAGTACAAATAATGAACATAATTTTTAACTAAGTATAATTGTTCTGATAAGCATACAGACGTCTTAGTGTTCAGCTAGTAGAAAGCCAATTAAGCAAGACGCTTGTCACATTTTAATAATTTCTGCAATGATATACTCAATAGGTACCCAACGGATCGGCTACCAGAATTGTAGGTTAGAGTTGTCACTAGGATAGGTTAGCTGTGAACTGCAACTCTAACTAAACCGAAACCGCTACCAGAAAGGTAGCGTAGGTTCGGTTCGGTTAGGTCAGGTTTGAACTGCGACCCCAATAAAACCGAATCGCTACCAGAGAGGTAGCGTAGATTCGGTTCGGTTAGGTTAGGTTTGAACTGCGACCCCAATAAAACCGAATCGCTACCAGAAAGGTTCCGTTACATAGAAAGTAAATTTTATGAAACAATAGTTAATCAATTAACGTTTTGCAAAACAATTGATTTTAAAAACGATGTATTCGTGAAGTGAACAGTTTTTAAATAATACTTTGTGTTTCAATATGTTTATAAAGCGTTAAAGTGACTAAATGTATATTTGTCGAGTAATTATTTGTAAAATGAGCATTTTAGGGAATCACAAGTTTGTGAATCATTGTTTGTTAAGTGATTATTTGAGAAATGTTGTTTAGCAAATGATGGTAAACCTTCTGTAAAAATAAACAACTTGTAAACATGACCTCACAATACCATTGTCTTACTCGTGCAGAGAAGCTCTCTGCAGGAAAAATGGGGGAAAGTAACAAAAAACCGGCCAAGTGCGAGTCGGACTCGCGCACGAAGGGTTCCGTCCAATATTGAACAAAAAACACGTTCTTTGTAAGGGGTCCTCCTTTAATTTAAACTTACTTTTTTATTTATATAATTTATTGTTATAGCGGTAACAAAAATATACATTCTGTGAAAATTTCAACTGTCTACCTATAACGGTTCATGAGAAAATGCCCGTGGAACGAAATATCATGCAAATAGCCCTATTTTCGTATGGGAGCCCCCCTTAATTATTATTATTTTATCATGAATAGTATTTGTTGCTATAGCGGCAACAGAAATACATCATCTGTAAAAAAATCAACTATAGCTATCACCGTTCTTGAGATACAGTCTGGTGACAGCGAAGTCCGTAGCGAAGTAATAGGGTCCCGTTTTTACCCTTTGGGTACGGAACCCTAAAAAATAACGATTTTTCCAGATACTCGTCACTATGCAAGTCCTTCTGCTCGTCGCGCTGTTCTCTCCCCTGGTGCTCTGCTACGACGCCAAGTATGACTCCATCGACGTGGACAAGATCTTGGCGGACGAGGCGCAGTTCGACGCGTACATCAAGTGCATGCTCGACAAGGGGCCATGTTCGCTCGAACACTCGGCTGACTTTAGACGTAAGTGTACGAGGCTTATTACTACTCCATTGACGTGGACAATATCTTGGCGGACGACGCGCAATTCGACTCGTTCATCAAGTGTATGCTCGACAAGGGGCCATGTTCGCTCCAACAGTCGGCTGACTTCCGTCGTAAGTGTACGAGGCCCAGTACGACTCCATCGACGTGGACCACATCATGGCGGAAGCATCGCAGTTCGACGCGTATATCAAGTGCCTGCTCGACAAGGGACCGTGTTCGCTTGAGCTCTCGGCTGACTTTAAACGTAAGTGTACGAAGCTGATTACGACTCCATTGACGTGGACAAGATCTCGCCGGACTAGTCGCAGATTGGCTGACTTCTGACGTACGCTTTTTGAGCTGCATCGTGTCGTCTATTGTGCGTTGCGTGCGCATCTTACCTAGCTAGGGCGCATGGCGCCTATATTTTATCATAGTCGCAGACATCCATTGCGCACTGTGCGAGCGTCAAACCTGAGGCGTCTGCGACGACTAGAATTTATCATAATCTTCTTAAGGGTATCGTTTCGCATAAGTATTCTTTACGAACTGTTTCATTTTCCAACGTTAATATCCGATACCTTAAGGATATTTGTTTAATTTTTGTGTAGGCAAACCCATGTAAGTTATATTGCGGCGCCACACTACTCACGTAGTTGGCCGGGATTGGACGAACATGATCACTATCATGTTCTTCCAACCTCGGCCAACTACGTGAGTACTGTAGGGTAGGGCTAAATTCAATACATTTTATTATTTTCAGAGCTGCTCCCCGAAGTAATTGCAACAGCCTGTGAAAAATGCTCAGATATACAAAAGGCGAACGTCAGAAAATCGGTGAAGGCTCTGCAGGAAAGGAAACCGACGGAATTCACCGAGTTCAGGGCCAAGTTTGATCCTAAAGGAGAATATGAACAGAAGTTTGCTGCCTTCATCCTCGAGACCAAGTAAATATCAAGGATCATCTAAACGCGGCATGAAAGTGAAACACATACCTAAACGATGACTGTTGCTATTCTTTTGGATTTTGCGTCTTGCTTTAGTACTAATTATGTGGAGCTATTAAAGTAATATTGGTGATATTATATTAGTTAATGATATGCTTGATTGACAATTGTTGCGAATACAGATTTGAATCATATTATTACCCTTTTATTTATAAGAGTCGTACAGCCGTAGCGTTCAACCCCCGTATCTAAGCCAATTAGAAAAATAACTATATTGACAAGAAATGCATGCAATACCGCTCCGCATGTGTGGAATGAGCTCCCTGCCAAGGTTTACTCCTGGGCTACAGTATGCGGTTCTTCAAAATGGGTGCAAATAGGTTCTTAAAGGGTCGGCAACGCGCGTGTCATGCTCCTGGCGTCGCAAGCGTCCATAGGCGGTGGTAACTGCTTATCAGGTGGACCGCGTGCTTGTTTACCACTGTTGTGCCACTCATAAAATTACATGAGAATCGCTTGAAAAATGTAACCTGTAGGTCAAAAACAGCCGAAGATCCGAATAGAACGAAAGAATTTTCGGCCCAGCTGAAACGGAAACACTTCGCTCACTCGGTCAGAAAAGCCAAAATCGTGTCCGTTATATGACTGTGTTAAAGCCGAGATTTTACTTTATTAGGTCATATTAAGTTGGTACTAGCAGCGTCGCGCGCTGTTACGCGCTCATTCCACGGGAACACTGAATTTTTTTGGGATAAAAAGTAGCCTATGTATTAATCCAGATTGTCAGCTACCTTCATACCAAAATTTATCAAAATTGGTCCAGCCGTTTTAGCCTGAAGAAGTAACAAAAATACACATAGAATAGAATATAATAGAACTAGCTTTTGCCCGCGACTACGTCCGCGTGGAACTTGGAAGTATGGAAGCAACCTCGTACAACACGATAGATATCCACCTAATCACCTTCATTAATAAAAGGGATTATTTAAAGCGCCTAAGCAAATGTAAGAGCAATTGTGCTTTTGGTCTAATCATCACATTTCCGACAGGGTCATCAATGTCATCATGAATTACTTACTCACTTTTCAATCTTTTTTGGGATAATTTTCAGGATGAAAAGTATCCTATGTCCTTTCCCGGGTCTCAAACTATCTCCATACCAATCTAAGTCGGTTCAGCGGTTTAAGCGTGAAGAGGTAACAGACAGACAGACACAATTTCGCATTTATAATATTAGTATGGATTGAACTTAATTTAATGAAATGGCCTCTCCTTCGGTGAAGAAGAAACACACAAACACTCACAAACTTTGTCCGTTATAATATTAGTATGATATTGTTGGATTTTGACGTTTTTGGGAGTAGCTGGATAATTGTGTATAGGCGATGGATGGCTATAATGTTTCAGTTATTGGATCTAGGTACCTAATACGAGTATGTAATTATGTTGTTATGTTAAAAATATTTTGTGCGGGTCTGACTCGCGCACCGAGGGTTCTCTACAAACTTTCTCTTATGCCATCTTAATTGGCCTGGCTGAGTTCAGTTTGCACCCTAGAACCCTACAATTTTGATTCCCTTGAGAGTGTCGAAATGTACGTTTTTTTCGACATAAAGGGCCGTATCTTTTTTTCACGTTTACGTTGAAGTTTGATTTTTTCACAGCTTCAAGAGATCGTAGACTTAAGTATATGGTTTAAATTTCAACTCGATACCTCCACACGTTCTTGAGATAAAAGGTCGTAACAGACAGACCGACGGACGGAAAACAAAGTAATATAAGGGTTCCGTTTTTTCCGATTGAGGTACGGAACCCTAATAAATAAAAATAAAATTGTCGCGTCGACGGATTCGGGCCCTGTCATGACCAACGGGCCGTCGTCCTATTGGTCGTCCCCGTCTCGCCATTCGCATACAAACGCACGCAACACTTTAGATTTATATAACCGTCTCGACTTTGACCTTGACCAGTTCGTTACAATCTGGTTACCATAATCCGCACTACGAATCGTCAAACTGGGTTACGATTACGATCGTCATTTGTTTCAAGTTCCTCCAAATATATCGCGCTAAAAATGGTAATTTTCCTTCTGTGATAACACCTGGTCGGTTTCCATTAAATTCATCTGATTTATGATATTGTTTGGGACACGTGAATGGGCAAACCAGACCAATAAGTATTTTATTATGTTTTGTTGGTAATAAACTGCCTATAACTGGTTATTAGGATTTATAACTAAGTAGGTTATTATGTACTTACTATAGGAGGCAGGTATACTTACGTCTTGCTGATTGTGATTGCATTTAATTTTTTCATAATGAAGTAATTTTTAGGCAATAATATATATATTACTCTTTTAGTTATGTTATGACATTATGCCCCCTGAGCCGGCGCTCCTGGGTTCGAATCCCGGCCGGGGCAAATATTTGTGATGGATTCGAATATTTATTGTATATAATAAATAAATAAATAATAAATAAATATTAAGGGACAATCATACACAAATCGACCTAGTCCCAAACTAAGCAAAGCTTGTACTATGGGTACTAGACGACGATATACATAATATATAAAGATGGCAAGAGACCCGACGGAATGTCGTTGATTCCGTGGAAATTGGGCCGGGTGCTGGTGTGGGACGCCACCTGCGTAGACACACTAGCCCCGTCCCACCTCCACGGAACATCGGACAGGGCGGGGGCGGCAGCAGAGGCGGCCGAAAAATGGGTCTCGGTCCCGAATATAATTTTGTTCCTTTTGGGGTCCTTAGGTCCGTGGGGTCCCAGTGCCCACAAACTCCTAAAAGAAATTAGTATAAGGCTCATTGAGTCCACTGATGACCGAAGAGCTGGCAGCTTCCTCGCACAACGCATCAGCATTGCGATTCAGCGAGGAAATGCTGCCAGCGTCTTCGGGACTATGCCGCGGGGGCACAGTTTTCTAGATTTATTTTAGCTTAATTTAATTTACTTTATTTTAGATTTTAGTTCTTTAGTTTTAATTTGATTTTAATTGTCCATTTATATATTTTGTTATGATTAATTTGAAAGAAATAATTAGTGATCACTTCAAATGTGATGTCATGGCCACTACGTAATTAATATATAAATACATATATAGATAACATTCATGACCCAAGAACAAATATTTGCACAAATATTTGCCCCGGACGGGATTCGAACCCGGGACCGCCGACTCAGTAGGCAGGTGTCTACCAACCGAGCCAAACGCGTCGTCAAAATATATATTGTTATATATTGTGTATATCGTCTTCCAGTACCCATAGTACAAGCTTTGCTTAGTCTGGGACTGGGACTCTATTTGTGTATGATTGTCCCTTAATATTAATTTAATCCATTTCGGCACTCTTCCTTCCGCTTCGGTCAATACTGATGAATGATGATGCACTCACATACTCGTATAAGTACTATCATTATTTGCTTCCAACATAAATTATCACCTTTTTTGCCTTAACTAACTGAGCGCAACGACCCAAAGTGGATCTTAACCTCCGACACACCTTTTTTCTTTGCTACATGTAAATTTTCTACGTTCAAGCTGTGCTTTAATGTGTCTATTATAAACCTTTCTTTTAATTCTAAGATGTTATTTGTCTATTCGACGACGGTAAAAAAGCAGTACAGCGAAACATAACGTTATAAACTATAAGAACTACCCGTCCCAGGGATCAATCATTATTTTTCGATCGGGTATCAGCCTATATGTAAACCTGAGGGCCTATGATGGTTTCCTTTATCACGCGATAAACAAGTGACAAAGCATCTGTCACTCACACTCTCATTTTGTCAAACCATGACGAATGCTTTGTCACTTATTTATATAGCATTATAATAAGTCACCATTATAGGCCCGCTGGTGTCTGAGAAATCCGTGGTAGAATTAAGTAGGTAGGTATTGCTTACAAGTAACATTTCAAAACCCAACACCGATTAGCTAATGACATCGCGTGACTAACTGTTGTTGTTTATTCCGACAAACGAAAAACAAGGTACCTATGTCACTCCGGCTAGTGAGATTTTCTACGTTACTGATTAGTTGCCGTATTTTGGAAAAAAAAAAATATAAGGAATAAAATGTTTGCCGCCAGTCGTACAAAACATGAAAATTATGAGATAGTTCAAAGATACGTTATATTATAAGGTACTGTCAGCTAAAAAATTGTCTACCACTTTTCGATTCTATGAGTATTGTGGTCCAAAAGTGATAGACTTGTAGGTTAGCTGACTTCATTGTAAAACAAAAGAGACGTTCTACACACATTTAGAGTTTTGCTCTCGTTGGAACGTTTTCGCCGCCGTTCAACATATAATGTAATGTAGTTCCCTGTTATTAGAACTCAATGCTATAATGAAAAGGTTCCCCAGCAATCGAGACTGTCTGTAATTGTAATTGGTGCGATTGCGTGGATTTGTGTGTCAAGCGTTAAGCGTTGCGCACGCGCTGATGTAACGGTTTCATTGGCCGGTTGTATAATGCGCGGCATAATCTTTGACACCGCAATTCTGCATCATATGTCACCATAGTTGTTTGCGACACGAGCTGGTTTAAATTATGAAGGCTTTATATTGGTTGGGAATAACCTACGTAGTAGGCAGCTTATACAGCCCTAATACAACTTGTTTCAGCTGTGTAAGGGCTGTATAAGATCTTATACAGCATTGTGCCCCTTAGGAAGCTGTAATTTTGCGGCCTCAGCAGATTAAGTAGAATAATCTTTACTGTTATAAAATTCTAGAATTGTATTGATAATCAGTTCTTTATGGAGAGGGATTTGTATTTCAAGAAAAATCTGAACGGCGTGGATGCAGCAGAGTAGCGGCATCTGTTGGTAAAAAAACGTGCTCTTATCACATCGGAATGGCTGAACGGATTTTAACCAATTTTAGTACTGGGATGACTGGACATATAGATTAAGGGACATAGGATAAGTACTTTTTACGCGCTATGTCAGTGAATCATTAGTTCACTACCGTTACCGACAACAGCATACTGTTCTGCTGAAACACCATGAGGCACGAACAGTGAGCACAGCACATGTGTCATCCATTTGCTTTAAATAGACCAGCAACTTTATCACACCATAAGAGACAATAGCAACCGTAATTTTTGCAGGACCATTATGGGCCCTTTTCAGACCAAGTAGAGGATAGAACACACTCATGGTAGAACATCTGCGATATAATACTGTGGATAATAAGTAATATTATGTACCTAGGTACCACGTTGTCTACAAGACTGTATGTAATTATGACTACAGGCAATAATCATAGTAAAATAAGGTCGAGATTTTCGAAATGTATACGGCAACGAACCTAGAATCAAGATTACTAATTCAGCAACTTAAATTACTCAATCCAATACTTTGGTACTAACGTATGTTGGGCAACCAAGTAGCCAGCAAAACAGACGTTTCCAGGAAAAATAAGTGACATAATATGGCGGATATTTTTTATTACAATATCAGTCTATGTTGTGAAAATACAATAAATAATGGTAAGCGTCACAGGTAACCGAACACAGTCATATTATCTTTGCCATCTGTGAGACAATTTAGAATTCGAAGGATTTGTTTGTATCAACAACAAATACAATCTAGCTTAACCTAATAAGGGCTATACACGTAAAGAGTAACCCAGTGAGACTATACTTTATGCCGAAAGACAAGTTACAATAGGTATTATATGAGTTATAAATCTGCTTTGGCTTCCACTGTTGCCTGATTACTGCTGTTATATGAAATTGCATTGGCTTTTATGATTATTTTCTAGAGAAATCTAGATCAAGTAGGTAACCGAACAGTCTTATTTCACAGCGATTAAAACTCTTGTGCAAACTCAAATCAAAACACATCAAGCATGTCACTTTCGAGCAAGAAGAAGTAATGTAAAACAGGTGGAAAAAAGAATAGAAACTATTTCTTGGAGGAGTCTACTAATAGGTACCCTAATACATAGATCTTAGTAGGTACCCTAAGATCTATATATTAGCGTCCCTATGAATGCGGCATGATTTCTATAGTCTCACCGCTATACTCAAGGCGTAACAAGCCCTAAAGGATCGTTGAACACGACGTTTTTAAGCGAGCTGACGACGCGAAGTCCTAAGCGCGTCTAAAAATCATCTTGTGCAAATGCTCTTAAAGTAGCGTTATAGAATTTTAGCTCTCAATGAACTTGTTGAAGTTGGCGATGTATTTCCTAGTGGGGTCGTTCTTCGTCACCAGCTCGTCCCACTGCTTGGGGTGTCGCTGCTGGATGGCCTTGATCACCTTCTTGATGTTGCTCTTCTGTTTTTCCGTGCATTTTGCGCATGTTGTCTCCACGGCTTCAGGGAGGGTTTCTGGAAAAAGAGTAGCAATGTTAAATTCTTGCAATCATACAACCAGCCGCGAGTATTATAAATGGCTACAATATGATATTTTTAACGTTTTCACCAGCCTTCTAAAATAACTAAAGTTAGGTTTGAATAAAACAATAATTTTGGTATACCCAGCCCAGTCAGACACTCGTTGACTCTTTGAATGTCGCTATAGGAACGAAAACAAAAGAGCTAACATTGATGACAGATATTTGAACGAATATAGTTATGCTCCGTTTTCGGCACTTACCTCAACTTAAACCATTAATAATTGAGCCGACTTTAGGTCTTAACATTCACATGTAAATGGGCAGATTCAAACATGCGGATTCTTATTTTCCTTTTATTCGAAGGTTGCAACAAATTAATAAAAATATTATGTTAAGTTCTCGTAAGTATCGGATGGATTTTTGGACTGATGAATTTTCAATCTTCTAATTCTTTAAGGGTTTACGATAATTTATGCTATACTTTTTTTTTTCATATGTTAGGGTTTACTCGATTTGAATTTACAATGTTAAGTAGAACGATATCGTACAGATCAAATCTTTAAATGGCAGTGCCGGTATTCGAGGACGTAACTATTTTCCGCATAGGTGATAGGGAAAATGTGAACTTCCGTTATAGGATTGTCGATCTGTACCTCTAGCATAACTGTGGCACGTGACCCTTTCTCAGGCGAGAAATATTAACTATCTCTTTCTTCGCTGTACTGTGAGAGTGACGAGTGATGCTATGTTGCGCGACAAGAGTTGCGAAGCGTACCTAATTGCGCTAGACTGGTTGGTCGTAATTTCATCGTCTAGGGTAATCAAATCATCATTATCCTCAATTAACTAGCTTAATATAATATACTAACTCAAAGTAAGAGGGGTAGAGGAATTGGAAGTAAGAAGTTAGAATTAGCTGCAATATAACGCATGGTTTTATATCTATGGTATTCATATTTTAGCTACTTTACGAAAATTTTGCAATCCCCAGAATATAAGGTCTCAGTAAAAAAAAAAAAAAACATTTTACTAATTATTGGCATCTCAGGTTTAAAGTTACCGAAAATTCTGTTAGAATGCCTCTAACAGTTGATCGTACGTCTTAAATAGCTTCATTTTTGGTTAATTTCTCTCTTGGTCTCTCTTAATGGAAGGCAAATCCACTGCGGACATTTATTAACACGTCCATGGACGTAGGCCCATTTTGAATATGGCATGCTGCAGCACCAACAAAAACAAAAATTTGCCAAAAATAGCACAAGGCATGTCCCTTTACATAAAAATTATGAGATATATTCGGCTGTAGACGGGGTTACGGCTCACGACGTAATACTATCTGTGATAGTGTTAAAGATAATGGATAATCATTTCAAAATAATTAACAGTTCACACAGATATGCGGTGTCAACTAACTACCTACTATACTAATGAAATGATATTACATTCGACCTCGGAGTTAGTCTTGTAAGTATTCTGGCAACTATAGCAGTAATATTAAAGAAGCGATCAAGTTAATTAATGTGAATGTAGGAACATTAAATGCGCAATTCACACAGGAAAGTTCCTTGCAATCTCACGTCAGATTACATACCAGACAGAAATCCTTTAGCTGTGATATATGTAACAAAGCATAATTACGGACAGAAGTAGCTTCACAAGACACCTCGGAATACATACCGGACTGAAACCTTATAGTTGTAATATATGTAACAAGCAATTTGGAATTAATTTATTGTACTTATACATTTGGAATTACCTTTTGGGTCATTGTCAGTTCAAAAAACAAAATTTGTCCCTTTGGTGGTCAAATGTTAAGAGCTTGTATGAATCTAGGTTTTATTGCTGTTACATCGGATTATAGAAGAGGGAACCTTCTTTATTCTCACAGGCATTTAATCATAAAATTAGGCCCTGGAATCCTTAATTTCGCAAATGTCCACCGGAAAGACGCGCACCTAAATCTTACAATGACTCTTTTGTATCTTTAGTATTTGTTCATCTAATATAACTTATTTATTATATTAAGTGACAAATGACACGCAGTTACTCTTCGAATTATTCTATGAAGTTTCTATGAAGGTGTCTTGTGACGTCATAAATCGTTTTTGTCCAAATAAAAATAATAAAATGTCCAAAAGTTAGTGGTACCTAGTTTATCTGGTTCCGTGTATTTTTGAATGAATGTTTAGTTGTTTTCATGACATAATTAATTTTTAGTATATCATATACCGTATTTTCAGGAACGCCCCGACAACGACATGCTCACGTGAGTGAATAAGTGTAGGTAAACAGATTTATACAATAATTAAATATGTAACACGAAAGTGTTATTAAGATAAATATAACTTATTATAGAATTATCAGAGCCTGTTGCAGTCGATTTGTACAGCGCATAATTCCCGATGACTTTGCAAAACGGTCATCATCCTCCTAGCCTTTGTCCCATTTTTTGAGAATGAATTCTCAATCGGGGTCGGCTACCTAAATCCCAAGATGTGGCGTATTTGCAAAACGGTATGATACGATAATTGCTCACCAAAATAAACTAAATAATAATACAGTAATTTTCCAGAACACATGCTTAATTATAGTCTCGACATTTCCGTCTTGTGTCCTTGACTGCCTCTTTTTATTATATAAAAGAGCAGACGGTAAAGTGGTAATTATAAACAAGTTTTTGTTGCAAGTACCAAAATGACCAATAAAACTTAACATCAATCCGTTAAGGTAAACGAAAAAAACATCGCGGAATGAATCTGACAATATTAATATTTTTCAACTCTGTTTTAATATTCATGAATGAAAGATCAGTAGACCATTAACCGAGTAAAAAAAACATCAAATTTTAATGCAAATGTAAATTATACACTTTTAATGAATATTTATATCTTCTTCTTATTTTTAAAAACCATTATTTCGTTCTGAGGGTAGGCTACATTTAAAACAAAATTAAAATGCACGCTCGCTAATTTGTAATTAGTTAATTACTCGTATATACCTGCACGCTTGTAACTTAAAAGAGTTTTGTATAAATACAAAACTATATTACCAGTGTTAGTGCCCTTAAATTATAGTAACCATCCATATAATAACCTAGGTCATATAAATGACACGAGTTGGTACGCTACTTAATGAAAAATTCGAAGACGTTTTTTTTTAAATATTAAGAGCCAATTAAACACTAACGAAGTCATGTCTCACGACATAAAGCGCGTTAAAAAAAACCCAAAGCTGTTCACAAAAAAATACATTAGGGTAATTTTACTCACTTTTGAAATCCGTGCCTTCAGGTGTGCAGCGACCCTTATCTAAGAAGCAGTTTATGTATGACTTGAGTAATCTGTCGTTTGTGATCAGGGTCTCCACATCAAAGCTGTCATATTTAGCGTTGTATTTATCAGCAGCGAAAACCGCGGCGAGCAGGCAAGCGAACACGATATAGCTCTTCATCTTGATGCTGCAAGCAAATTTAAATGAGTAAGGCTTAGGTATTTTCTTACGAAACACTAGTAGACTGGGGCTGGAATATGTGCTCACGGCCTACTTACAGAATAAAGTTTTTTTTATATATATAAAGGGCGTGCGAGACGATTGGACTAACGAATGACAATGAAATCAGCTCGAATAGAACTCATGGACATATACGAACTCCACGTGTCTTGAATTTTGATGAGTCTATGTGATACAAGTTTGATACCAGCGAATAAAGGGAAGTCAACGCGGAAAAATACTAAAAAAAAAGCAAGATTTCCTGCACTATAATGTCAATTACGTTAATCTAAACTGTTCTACTCCAGTTCACAAGAATCACAATATTTCACAATGCGGTACACTGGTTCGTTCAACCCACCTTTTACTCTCAATGGCGAACTCGAAGACTAACCCAACAGAAAACGACAGTGCTTTTATATTGATGACGATAAACCCACTACCTTCACTGCCTTACGGGTCAACTGAACTACTATTTCACCAATTGAATCTGTGCCTTTGGTTCGAGTATATTTGGGTGCTAATCGAGTAGCAGAACGGTGTAATGGGACCTTTGCAACAAGCAAGTTTGCCTCCGTCTCTTACAGGCTATAATCCAAACATACGGGGATTATTACTACGCCTTACCAGGAAACTTGAGTAACTCAGGCTTCGGGTTCTTGCGTGGAAAGGAAAACACAGTTTAAAGGTGTCGAGTTGGTACGTTAAAGTGTATGACCTGCGACAAGGTGTATAGGTGAAAAACTTAACAAAAGGACTAGGTAGTCTGTATGCAGAAATTGGCGTTCTATATTTGAATTTTTAGGTAGCATTCATACTTTACGCCGTAACATACACCTAGACCTTTATTTTGTTAAGTTTTTCACCTATAGGCATATAGATACATAGTCCTTCTATTAAATGATACTTAGAGGATACTTAATAAAAAATAACAGTTGAACGTATACACATGTATGTCTTAAATGAAATCCGATTCTATTTTGATAGTTTTAAATAGCGCATAAGATTCGTTCAACCACGCTTAAGCATTTCGTGTCCAATAAGCTGCATTGTAAGTATCTAATTGGGTTTTTGCAATATTTAGGCACAGAAAATTGTTTATACAGAGAAAACATTTCTACTACTTGATACTATACTATACTACTATAAACTGTACATTCAATTTAATTAAAACCTAAATTATGATATACTATGGAGAATTTAATTACAGCAACACATACATATACCTGCATCAATGATTTAAATAGTAATTAATTTCAGCTAAGTATTATTGCACCATTGGTATCTACATACATTAAAAATACATGTTCCATAAATTTATAAGTATTGTTGGTTGGAATAGTAACTGACAGTATTGTTACGTTTGTAAACTATGTATAAAACTGTGTATAAAAGTGAGTATGAAAGCTGAAATGCATTTTAACCTCCTGACTTCCAGTGTCCAACACATAGTACATAAACTTCAATTAATAGTTAACTGTCAACTATTTGTCATAAGGTTTTTTTAAAATCAGTGCATTGCAGTGCAGCTTAAAATCAGTGGTTTCTCGTACTTGGCAATATTGTATGTTACCTACCCGATATGTTTTTGTACTTACCAGTAGTATCTTGTTAGTTATTAACGATTGATTAACAGTTGTTTATACCTACCAAAATGGAATCATTAGCAAGTAACAGATCGTGGTGAAACTGGATCAACGGTACATAACAGTTAGCTGACTAATAAAATTGTTTCTAAAAATGGTTTACTTAATGCAACACAGTGGTTAAATTCGATTATCACTGTTACAATAATTAGCTAATCACACCATAATCCTAATACTTGAACGGAATTAGGTTTTAAATAATTAGAATAGCTCATTATGAAGTAAATAATAATCTGTACCTACCTACTCGTAAAACTTAAGTTAAATACCTAATTTCATAATTGATCAAAGGAATTTATAATTATTAGGAAAAAGTTTATTAGCAGTGACCGGAAAATATTATGTTATAGCGGCAACAGAAATACATTATCTGTGAAAATTTCATCTATCACGGTTCATGATCATGAGATACAGCTAGGGCTGCCAGATGGTCGGGATTTGGCGGGATTCTCCCGAACTTTCGTATGTCCTCCCGAGTCCCGATAAAGTAAAAAATCTCCCGAAAAACAACTTAAAAAACTATAAATTTTAAAAGGAAATACCGCTGCTCACTTTTCCATAAGTACTATAAATAAATTACCTTATTTACCGTAGATTATATATAAAATTATAACAATGAGAAAACCATTTTGTCCTTTTTTTTGGTAGTATTTATTTATGTAGTCATGTCGGCAGCGAACGACATTGTTTTAATATATTTACTTTAATGTGATAATTTTTTTGTTTCTCCCGACCATTCACACGGTCCCGAAAAAAATGTTGTTTCTCCAGATAATAGGATCATTCGATCTGGCAACCCTAGACACAGCCAGCCGGTCTAGCACAACTATGTTTCGCGACTCTTGTAGCGCGATATAGCGCTACCCGTCACCGTCACTATCTCACAGTACTGCACAGAAAGAGACGGGTAATTATCTGACGGACGAACGGACGGTTTATTAGGATTATTAAATAAATACTTCTCAAATCCGGGATTGTTCAGACATATAATCACGAGCAACCCTAAACTTATTAAATGATTATTCTATCCATACTATATACTATACATATTACTAATATTATAAATGCAAAAGTACTCGTATGTACGTCTGTTACCTCTTCACGCTTAAACCGCCTGAATCGATTTTGATGAAATTTGGCATAGAGATAGTCTAAGATCCGAGAAAGGACATAGGATAGTTTTCATCCTGGAAATCATACCTAAAAAGATTGAAAAGTGAGTGAGCATTTCTGTTCGGGTGCGGTGACCCTGTAGGAAATGTCATTATTAGACCAAAAGCACAATTGCTCTTACATTTGCTTAGGCGCTTTTAATAATCCCTTTTATCAAGTTCCACGCGTACGTAGTCGCGGGCAAAAGCTAGTATCGTATAAACGTAAGATATTCACAGTTCTTTTAAGGGTTCCGTACCCAAAGGGTTTTAATGGAACCCTATTACTAAGAGTCCGCTGTGTCTGTCTGTCTTTCTGTCACGGAGCTGTTTAGCCGTTTCTTTCCAATGGGTAGAGATTCAATTTATTCGCATCGTGTGAATTAGTATAGCCAGTAGACCAACGAATTATTTAAAAAAAATAAGTTGAAAATGAAAGGGGTATACGAGGGGAAACGTGTTTTTTTTGGGGTTTCCTACGTTTTTTCGCCTCTCTTGCTTATGACTTTTTCAATAAGCCACAAGTGCCACAACGTACCTTCTTATAGAAAACTCTCTCAAGCGTCAGCAATTTTCTTTTCAAAGTTGTCGTAGTTTTTGTTGCCCGGGTCGATTTTGCTTTTCAACTCTGCGTGGCTCTCTGGTAGGTCTCGCTTGAATGCTTCGAAAGTACGCTTCGCGAATCTTCGTTGGGACGGTGTACACTTTGCACACCCGGTGGCTACAAGTTCAGGAAGGACACCTGAAAAAGATGTCATCATTATGTAATGATTATTGATTACTTATTAGATTTGCTATAAGCCCAGCGCCCACAAACTTTATAAAGACTTCAGTAAAAGATTAATAGAAACTATTGGGGACCGAAGAGCTGGCAGCTTCCTCGCACAACGCATTGCGATTCAGCGAGGAAAGCTGCCAGCGTGTTCAGGACCATACCGCGGGAGCACAGTTTTTCATACCTTTTTTTAATTTATTTTAGTAAGTATATCAGTCTGTATATACTCGTAAATATAATTTATGAAAAAGCATGGTTCCCGCAGGATACTGTATACTTATGTTTTAACGCGAGCGAATCCGCTGCGGCAAAAGCTAGTATGAATATAAAGGTATTGTATTTATTAAGTAGCACATAAGCATTGGCGTATATGTAGCATGGGGGGGTGGCTGGGTGGGCCGTGCCCACCCCTGTATGGTCTAGTGCCCACCCCAGGATTTTGGGTTACCGATAGAAATTCATGGTTTCATCTCATAATAGGCCATGGCCCTCCCCCAGTCCCCAGAAAAATAATGTTAGATACGCCAATGCCCATATTAGGCTGCATAAGTAGGTACTTACAGAGCCTTTTATACGGCTTAAATTAGAGTTATAATGGCTGTATACGCTCCTATAGGTACAGTTTGCTACCTGGTTTGTATACAAGTCTGTTTTTGTTTATTGACATAATCTCATAGTATATCTGCTTGGTTTGTTTCATCGTCGTATATATTTATGTATGTATCTATTTATATATATATGTATATTATATATATGTATGTACCTAATATGAGTATTTTAATTATATGAAATTATGTTGTCTGATGCACCGCCTACAATTTCTCTGCTTTGCCCTAAGGTTGACTGGTAGAGAATGCCTCATGGCATTAAGTCCGCCTTTTGTACGTTAAGTTTTTCTTTTGTGCAATAAAGTTTAAATAAATAAATAAATAATAATATAATATGTGTAGATAAAAAATTGTGGAAGTGCGAGTCCGACTCGCGCATGAAGGGTTCTGTACCATTTACTCTATAACAAGTTTGTTGTATGGGAGCCCCTTAAATATTTATTTTATTTTATTTTTAGTATTTGTTGTTATAGCGGCAATAGAAATACATCATCTGTAAAAATTTCAACTGTACAGCTATCACCGTTCATGAGATACAGCCTGGTGACAAAGTCTCAGTAATAGGGTCCCGTTTTTACCCTTTGGGTACGGAACCCTAATAAATTACGTCGTGTGACATAATATCACTTAAACAGTGTTAATATTTTTTGAGTTGTATAGCGACTCGGCTATGATTTATCACTTAGCGTGCCTTCGCCAGGTTTATTACCCTAACTTATGAGTAAGGTAAACAAAACACTTAGAGTTTTTAGACTGAGCAAATACTTCGTTGTTTTCTGATCTTCGAAGGCCGGCGGGTTTTAAAGAGAACTCCTTACGTCAAGACAAGTTTAAACATTGTTTAAATTATTTTGACATATTTAATTTAGGTGCATGTGATCACGCCAATATAAAATAAAATAAATAAATATCAGACAACGTCACACAAAACGATCTAGTCCCAAATTAAGCTCAAGAAGGCTTGTGTTATGGGCACTAGAGGACGATATACATACTTGTATAGATAAATATATACTTAAATACATAGAACAACCATGACCCAAGCACAAATATTCGAGTTCATCACACAAATATTTGCCCTGGCTGGGATTCGAACCCGGGACCGCCTGTAGGCAGGTGTCTACAAACCGTGCCAAATGTGTCGCCAAAAATACTAAACAAAACCTTTCGTTAATATTTTTCGTATAACTTAGGGTAGTACGAGGGGTTTTGAAACAGAGGTGAGTTCAAATAATTATCAAGCTTAATGTAAATCCATTGATTGGATTTACAATCAAGCTTGTGAATTAATATAGTATACTGCGGTTTGTATACTTTTCTACAGATGCACTGTACAATAAAGCGTTGGTAGAGTCGATTAAGTCGAGAAAAAAACAGTTTTTGGAATTGTATGTTAAATTTACGCAATGGTTAGGCGATGAAACTATGTAGTTAAGAGAGTAAATGCAGTGTGGACGAGATATGAAGTTAGATTACTATATTCATTTAAACGAAATCTTACACGATTTTCACAAAATATTTTAACAAAATGGGCCTTAAGCGCATTCAAAAAGTTCCTTCGAGACCATGAATGTATCACAATAAATGAGCTTTTAAGTCCCGATTCGTTATAATAAAGTTAGAGTACTTACGTTTAAAGACACGTCCAACGGGTGTACATGGTCCTCTATCCAAAAAACATTCCATATACTTCTTCAGCAGCCTAGGATTCTGAACCAACGTTTCAACGTCAAAATAATCGTATCTCCGGTCATAATACTCTTGAGACACAACCGAACAAAGAAGAAAGAACAGCAAAGACACTCTCATTGTCTCAATCCATTTATATCTTAAATTTGTAGGTATAATACTAAGATTTACTTAACCTATCTCAATGCAGCTGCAAAACAGATTTCGCAATGATCGATCTGAACCTAATGACGTAATCTTTGGCATTACTTGTATATATAGGCGATCCATCTCATTTTTAATGCACGATTAAATAAAACGATGCTCCATAGCGTACCAATTCAGCCTTCGGGCTCGAAGCTCGAAATGAGGAAGCTGTGTGTAAATATGTAATATAGGAGTTCTTTATGATCCTTTGTTGGTGTCAATAGAGACGTTTTGTAAAACAAACACGATAAACTTCCTCGTATATTGAGTTCGTTACTCATCGCTAGGCCAAGGCATTTGTTTCAAGGTTTAGCCGAAAAACACAGACCTACATCTATAGTATATATTTTTATGGAGGCTGGAAAGTACTTTCAGCAATAGAACGACAAAGTCTGATCCGAAGGGGAGACCCTCAGTAATACGAGTTCATCTATTGTACTTTCGGCCGCGACTAAACATAGTGCTTTATCACGACTAATGCGAAGAAAATACCTACACATTTAATTATGTACACAAATGCGAAATTAATGTTTCTCCCAACTGTTTTTAATTTTCTAATATTTTTACTAAAACGAGCTTAATTGCCAGTATTACGCATAGGTACATATAAAAAAAGCTGTATTTCAAGCGTTCCGCGCGCTATAGGCAGCCTGATTGCGCGGCAGCCAGGTGGAGCATATGACAATATATGGAAGTCTGCATACTATGTAGCTACGCTGTGCAGCTAGTATGCGGGAAGCCTAAAAGTAGTATCTTACACTATGAAATCCATGTGAAGATACGATTTTTTACCGAAGCACGGAATATTGTTGTCGTTTTGCAATGCTCTTAGATTGACAGTCATCAAATACTGAACTTGCACCACTAAACGCAGTTTTAAGTTCTAGATTTCAATCATCTATAGCCATATTTTCGAGCTAGATATCGATTTAAGAACCAACAAAATACATCGTCAGAGCTGGCAGACTATGTTTATGTCTGAAATTGTATTGCAACGATGCAGATTCCTTTTGTTTCATATGGAAATTGATATTGGCACCATCACTATTGAATTTTATTATCAAAATCCTTTGCAAGTTAACCCGCCGGGTTCACCACGCCAAGACCTGAAGATTTGAACCAATTTTGGTTCATGGACAGCCATCTAGAGATAAGTTATTGAATAACTCTTTCTCTTTCCAACTATGTATCCCACATGGTGGTGTGGTCAGCCTTGCTTATCTTCCTCCTCCACTTCGCCCTGTCCCTGATGTCGTCTTTGGAAACATCGCATTCTTTCATGTCTGTCAGCAACACATTTGTCCAGGTGGTCTTAGGTCTCCCTCTAGGTCTTTTTCCGGAGACGGACAAATCAAGCACAACGTTATCGAATAACTAACTAAAGCAAAGAAAAAGGACGGTTACTACGTGGACGTACTTGGTGATCCTTCTTACGACCTTCTAGTCTTGCATATTATCCGAGTACGATAGCTATAATACTAAATTACATAACATAAAACAACATCAAAACATTGAAATGGGGTTTTTAAAACCAGAACAATAAATAACAAGTCTTTATTAATCCTGTAACAGATTGTGACATTTTCGACTATAACATTTATGCAATAGCTTTGTCCAAAGGTCCGAAATACTTGTTATCGTGGTCGAACTTCTGTCTGAAGACTTCGTAATCGGCGGGAGATTTGGCCTTAAGGCCGGCGAGGAATTTCTTTAGGATGACCTTCTGTGCAGATGTGCATTTGGTGCATGCTTGTTGGATCGCTTCGGGCAAGTCCGCTGAAAAAGTATGCAATATTATTCATTGTTGTTGGTTTGTTTTAACTTATCACTATTTTTAACCACTGAAAAAAAAAGATGGATGTTATAAGTTTAACACTATGCATCTGTGTGTTATTGTCATTATGCATGTTTGGTGGTAATAACCGCAGCCATTTCCAAGATATTCATGCAGCTTTATTTGAAACTAGCGACAGGATCTCAGGCAATATTAAGGGTAAGAATTCCTTTGTGGTTATAAATGTTGACACAAATGTAGTATGATCCACTGCAATGTAAGCAGGACTCGAATCTGCGGCCCTCCGTTTCCAGCATAGTGCTCTCTCAACTGAGCTATCTTACGTCAGTTACACCAAACTTTGATTCCGAAATTCTACGCTACTGTAGTGGTTATGTTCAGGTTTAAAAACAGTTTAATGCTACTCATTAAATGATGATTAACTACTAGGGTTCGGGTATTATTCATTTTATTCTTTTATAAAAATAAAAGATTTTATTGTGTTACAAAAACATCCTTATTTAACAAACGCATCACTAATGAAGTGAGCGTATGATATTGAAATGTCATAAGAAACGTCTGTATTCGCACTGAGATCTGGGATTCAATGACACATTAAATCTGCTGATATAGTTATATTTCATCATTAGGTATTATTTCTGTAAACGTGTCTCCTATCGTCATGTATGACATTTGTACTTAGCACACTTAAATTGAGAATATAAAGGAGTTAAAGGAATTGCTTTTTGTTTTCGGTACTTAACAGTCTACATGAGTCTACTGCAAAAAGAACAACAGAAAGGGCGGTGGTAGTGATTGTAGCAAGCCATTACTGAAGAAACTACAAGCCAGAGTTGGGCATTATTCGAATATTTTTTTATCCGAATAATTATTGTAACAAACATTCAATCGCGATTAATTCGCGAATCAATAATTCAGTTGCAATTTCGAATAAAAAATGCTTTATTCGTAATCTATTCGAAAAAAATAACATTAATGATGTTTTAGTATATTCTCAAACATATCATTTATAAGGAACTCCAGCAATCTTTTAGGGTCACCGACATGGTTATAGTATCGCAGGTAGCAAACTAGAAAGATACGGATAAATTATCCGCGAATAAACAGAATATCTACGAATATTCGATCGTTAAATTATATCGTGATTCGCGAATGATTTTGTCTATTTCATTCGTTATTCGTCACTCGAATAAACTTAGCCTATCTCTGCTACAAGCCTATATCAGAGTATCGATAATAAGTCAACTTAGACCTTACTATCTTCAAGGACAAGCTACAAAAATAAAAATAAAATCTATTCCCCCTTACCTTTAAAGGTGGTTTGAACCTTGTCGCACGGTCCCTGGTCCACGAAGCAGTTGAACCAGTTCTTCAGCGTGTCAGGGTTGGAGACCAGGGCATCCACGTCAAGGTCATCATTCTCCGAGGTGTAGGTGCCCTGCCCCAAGGCTAACACTACCAGGGTTGCTAGGACGATGAAGAACTTCATTTTGATGACTCGTATCTGAAAGAAATCAACTCTATATCTAGACACGCGGCAGCGTGTCCAGCCAAGTTCACCACAGGAACTGGCGAGCAGCAGCCGTGTGTTATATAGTTAAATTACTATAACAAGTTCGGATACGAAGTTACTATGCAGCGACGGCGGTGGAGGCAGGAAATCAGTGATAAAATCACGTAATGGCGACCCCTCCAGCGTCGCCGCCACCGCCTCCTTTATTCTTGGTGTTGCTGGTAGTATTTAGTTTTAGGTACTGCATATTCTCATAAATAAAATCTATGGTATGATGATGATTATGCGTGTAGATGTGGTGTAGATAAAGTTAATTGGGCCTTAAGCACTCGTATGATATTATGGAAAAAAACGCCGTGTTTAAAGAACTATAGTTTTATCAGTAAAATCATAATATAATTTGTTTTCGTTGACGTCATTAAGTTTATTTATAACGTACAAAATGTTTCAAACGCGTTTGTGGTAATGTTAGGTATTTACGAGCTTAAAAACACTATCGAGGTTAAAGTTGCAACTTCTACTTAACGTTTTCATGGACAGAACGTCGAGAGACGCGAATTAGGACCCTCGTGCACCACGTCTGTGGCCGGCGATTTATCTTCGCAAAACTGCCACTCCGTCGACAGCCGAATATTTATCATAGTTTTTAGGGTTCCGTACCCAAAGGGGAAAAAAACGGGACCCTATTACTAAGACTTCGCTGTCCGTCTGTCTGTTTGTCTGTCTGTCCGTCCGTCACCAGGCCGTATCTCATGGACCGCGATAGCTATAGACAGTTGATATTGTCACAGATGATGTATTTCTGTTGCCACTATAACAACAAATACTAAAATCTGAATAAAATAAATATTTAAGTGGGGCTCCCCTACCACAAATGTGATCGGTTGGGTTAATTGTGCACCTCATTTGTACCTATGCGGCGCGATACATACCAGGTGCAAACTTAACTTAATCCAGCCAGTTAAGATGGGAAGTGTTTGTACGAATCCCTCGATGCACGAGTCCGACTCGCACCTGGTCGGTTTTTTATATCAAGGAAAATGCGTTGTGCCGTATATAGCTAGAACTTTGTACGACTATATGGCCCTGTGTTCGTGAACATGTTAAGAAATAAATAAACAGGGGGTTATAAAATGTTCTAAATGACTTCGATAAAAGGATGGGACGGGGACCCGGCGCGCGCGTTTACTCGATGCTTTGCCCCCAGATGAAGTGTTCTAGCACCTACCTCTAAGTATTTTTTTTTCAGAGAAGCGCAACGTTGCTTGTATCCTACAAGCATCAAGAGACGACTAAGTAATACTGCCGTGAACACGGGGCGAAAGTATAGATTAGATAACACGAAAGCTATGAACTTAGACCTCATTATCATTCTCGTAAGTAAGCAATATTATCGAGTAACATATAATTTGTTTAATACGCAAAAATCATTAGTTGCTACCCACAAACATGAGGATATCTGTACCATATTTGGTTCTGTTTGGTCACAGAATAGATACTAGTGTATAAATACAGAAGGTTCACTCTTTAGATTTTAATGCTGCGTTGAGAAAGAGGCTAAATCGCGGGCGAGCGAGAAATAAACCGATATGTTATATTATAACTGTTATAAGTTTTAAAGTATAATAAACAGGAAATTAGTTAATTTCCACAGGATATTAGTTCAAACTATTACTGGATTTTATAAGGTTATTTTTAGTTATATGTTTTAGTAAAAGACACTATCCGAATAAATATTTTTAACAGCCCGCCATTATATGTTCACTTATCCCACCGCTATTATAGGGACTAAAGTCGTGGTTTTAGTTAATTATAATTTTTATAGATGTAAATAAAACTAAATACTTTTAGAGCTTACAGCTTCCTTGCTCAACGTATTAGCGTTGTAATTCAGCGAGGAAATGCTGCCAGCGTCTTCGGGACCATGCCAAATAGTCCGATTGTTTAAGTAATTTTAAATATTAAATTCTTTCCTCTGTAGCATATATTTTAGTTACTTAAGTTCTTAGTTTAAGTGAGTATTTTAATTTAAATATTGCTGATTATTAAAATTAAATGTTGTTAATAATAAAACTTAAAAATATACGATTATGTAACCATAAGTTCCATCTTACCTGTGATGTCTGAGATGAATGAGAAGTTTGCTGTATCCAGTCGTTTTATATATTATATTTTGTAGGTAACTTCCATATTCAAGGTCGTTTTCGTCGTTTTTTCCAAAACCAACATATTTTTTATCATAGTGCATTTAAAACATAATAAATTCAAGAGGTGATTCGTGTTTAACACAAGTTTAAAATTCAACCCACTTCGCATGCAAACGACTCGTATCTCGACAGTTTGTTTTTAATATTCATTAACTGGGAAGTACTCTACAAGTTCAATAAATAAATGAAATAAGGACTTAAGGACATTAAGTTATAGGAACTATATCAAAACCCCAAAAACTATAGGCCCTATATTGTTTTTTTTTTCTAAATACTTTTGTTATAACGATTGTTTATCGTAATTACGGGTAAAAGCGGTTAAAAGCCCTACTATCAACTCACAGAACGTGTGTCCATTATGACGGGTATTTAAGTTGTATTTTAATATTAAATTATTACGTATTTTAACACGCTCTAAGTAATTAGTCTCCGACACAAAATCGCTAAGTATATTCATTTATACTATAATTATTTTACATAAAAATGGAGGTCATTCGTGATCTTAAAATAACTAACAAAGAGTGACAGTGTTGTCAGCATAGCAACACCCATAAAAAAAACTGACACGCCCCGAAATCCTAGGACTCTTCTTTTTCCGCACACTCTAACTCTGTACTTTTAGGGTTCCGTACCCAAAGAGTAAAAAGCGGGACCCTATTACTAAAACTACGCTGTCCGTCTGTCTGTCTGTCCGTAACAGGCTGTATGTCATGAAATAATAGCTAGACAGTTGAAATTACCACAGATGATATATTTCTGTTGCCACTATAACAACAGTACAAAAGACAAAACTGAATAAATAGGTATTTAAGTAGGGCTGCCATTTTTGCTCAATAATGACACCAGGCTATATCTCATGAACCGTGACAGCTAGGCTGTTGAAATTTTCACAGATGATGATGAATTTTGACAGAAATATCTGTTACCACTAAAATAACAAATACAAAAAACCGAATAAAATAAATAAAAAATTGGGCAATTGCGAGCCCGACCCGCGCATGAAGGGTTCCGTACCTATACATATATATAATCTATAACAAGCTTGTTGTATGGGAGCCCCCCTAAATATATTTTTTTTTTTTTTTAGTATTTGTTGTTATAGCGGCAATAGAAATACATCATCTGTAAAAATGTCAACTGTCTAGCTATCACCGTTCTTGAGATACAGCCTGGTGACAGACGGACGGACGGACGGACAGCGCAGTCTCAGTAATAGGATCCCGTTTTTACCCTTTGGGTACGGAACCCTAAAAATTTAGTGGGGCTCCCATACAACAAATGTGATCGGTTAAATTTGCACTTAATTTAACCCGGCCAGTTAAGATGGGGTAAGTGTGTGTACGGAACCCTCGGTGCGTGAGTTAGACTCGCACTTGGCCTGTTTTAATATTTCGATTAGGTAGGTCCGGGACTTGTCCCAACTGATCTTATTGTATTTACCTTTTTTTTTGTAAACCAGTTGAGTTTATTTACCACTTTTTGGTAACCGGTAGGTACGTAGCAGGCTAGAAAACGATACCGATGACCTGTCAAGCTATATGTATTGTAATGATGTGTTATCTTGAATAAAGCTTTTTTCTATTTTATTCTATTCTATATGCGAAGTCATGGACAGAAAACCACAATATATATGTAAATTAAAATATTTAAATTTGAATTTTTTGAGCTTCGTAGTTTTTAATTTCGATCGATTAATTACACAAAAAGGCACAAGCAAATGTAGCTCAATAAACTAATAAGCGTTTTAAACACACGGAACACGTTTTGAAGAAAATGTGATTCCGTAAATACCTACCTAATGACATTCTAGATTAAAATTTGACTCAGACAATGATGTCCATGTCCTATAAAATCCATATAATCTTTAAACCACTGTTCTCAGCTAGGTTGTCAACAGTAAGTAGTCACTAAAGTTAGGGTACCAGGAATAAGCGACTATTAAGCTCGATGTTAGATTGTCAAAGTACAATATAATACGATACGATACGATACGATACGATACGTAACGATACGATACGATACGATACGGTACGGTAGGATGCGATACGATACAATAGGTACAATGCAATGCAATACAATAATGTATGTGTACATCTATAGTTACTCGTATGTTTACTAACATAACATTTAATTGTCAATATATGAGATGTATACATAGGTAGATTAAAGTACAATAAAACTAAACCTAAAAATTAAACTAAACAAGAACACACTAAAATTAAACTAAATCTAAAAATGGCCCCTGCGGCATAGTGCCGAAGATGCTGGCGGCATTTCCTCGCTGAATCGCCAAACTGATTCTTTGAGCGAGGAAACCGCCAGCTCTTATTCTCATTCTTTACTTGCTTATTTGTTGGTATTTATCTTATGCTCCCTTCCGTCTTCTGCATCACCATTGTTTGGTTTATTCTGATCAACCCCACTTCCTCACGGTTGTCTGAAAGAGATCTCTCTTTAGCGATAAGAGCATCCTGCTGTCTTCCGTTTACTTTTATCTTTATTTTTAGCGAATTTATCAAGCACGTCCGTAGCGTATCTTAGGTACATTTCATTTAAAACATACATCTGTAATTGGTATTGGTAGTCGTATTAGTATCTACTGAACAATTTCAAAATTAACTGTACTTTCAGTGTCATGGACTTGCGACAGACTATTGACAGCGAAAGTATTAATAAATCAAATAGATGTTTCAAAAACTTTCACTAGAGCAATATCCTTTGTGTCTAAGTATCAGTTGGAGAGCTGGCGGTTTCCTCGCTCAAAGAATCAGCACTAGCATAATTATGTCATGCGAGTCTCTCTCGCGCGAGAAATATTATCTATCTCTTTCATCGCAGTACTGCGAGAGAGTGACGGACGGTGCTTAGTCGCCAATAACTCGACAAGAGTCGCTAAGCCCAGTTGTGCTAGACGAGCAGTTTGGCGATTCAGCGAGGCCGCCAGCATCTTCAGCACTATGCCGCAGAGGCCATTTTTAGATTTAGTTTAGTTTTAGTTGAACTTTATTTATTGTGTTGTAGTTTAGTTATATTTTTCGGTTTTTTTTTAGAAGTATTTTTATAATATGCATCATTATATTTTCTTTTAAATAAACTAGTGTAATAACAAAAAGTCGCGTGGTGTCAAACTGTAAACTCAGATGGTGTTCAATCGTCCTAAAGTGGGGAAGGTGGTGGGAATTGGGTGATTTGTAGAAGCTATGAAAGCACTAAATATTGCTCCAACGAAAAGATAAAGTACAATGAGGAACCAATTTAACTTTGCAGTGATTAAACCATTGTCTCCATACGACATAGGGGCACGCGGTTAGTTTACCAACTGCAAATAAGTTTGTAATTACAATACGAGTAAGATATTGAGTAACGTTTTTTGGACCTTTTCATTTTATAGTACTACCTACATGATGTAGCTTGCCAAATTTCATGATTCTAGGTCTAGCTCAACGGGAAGTACAGAGCGTGAGCTGTCAGAATGCGATTCGCGTTTTATACCTGTCTTGCTCGCTCTTGCGCGATCTAGATAAGAACCTCTCAGTTTATATCAGAACCCGAATCGCAATCTATAAGCTCATGGACTGTACCCTATAGGTTTTGATTCCTTGAAAATGTCAATAAATTCAGCATAATCGCTCCGATCTATCTTTTGATTGCATTGACTTAGAAGTTTGATTTTCTCACGGCTCCAAGGGGTAGTAGATCTAATTAGATATACCTAAATTTAATTTTGCTCCACGAGTTCCTGAGATAAAGGTCTTGACAGACGGAAAAATGGACGTATAGACACACAGACTGACGGACAATAAAATTATCTGATAAAAGGGTTCAATGTTTACCGATTGGGATACGGAAAAACAGTGTCCAGCATGAATGCACAATTGCACACCTCATCAATTTCTTACAATACTAAAGTATTAGAAATGTATGATTATAATCACTTTTCACAAAAATTTACTGACTTCAATGAGAACGAATTGTGCTTCCGAGAACAACTGAATAGAATAGGTACTATAAAAAAGCGCTAATTATCAGTGAAGTTTGACCTACCAATAAAAAAAAAACATAATTTATTCGATTTCATAATTTGAAAAACAAAAAACTACATACAGTCGAATTGAGAACCTCCTCCTTTTTTGAAGTCCGTTGAAAATATAAATTTATAAAATAGCAATCTCTTCCGTTAAAGCATATAGGTACAATCAACGAGCAGGCGTTTCTTTTATTCACAGGAGTTTATATACTTCAAAAGTACAATATATTTCAGACGGTTCTCTATCGTTTGCCCGAATTTCATATGCCATAATCTATCACTTGCCATAAAATATTTTTTTCTCTCTAAGCTGAAACTTTTCGGGATTGTCATAAAACAAGCCTAAACCTAACCTAATGATTTCTCCATGAATAGTATTAAGGAAATCCCGAGGAGTTTACGATTTATGAAATAAAAAGTTTATGGCAAATGAAAATTATGGCAAGTAATACATTTGTGACAAATGAAATTCGAGGAAGTGACATACCTACTCCCATTCCAGACAACCTCCAAGGAATAAAACTTTAGTAAGTTCAATATTATTTATTACAAACATGTAAAATCACAGTAACGCTTTGATTGCCTTTCACATATTTAAAAAAAATATACTCTGAGCAGATCTAGTCTGACGCTACGAGGAACTTGGCGAAGGTCTCCTTGTGCTTGCCTTCAGGGTCGTGCAGCTTCACCAACTCCTGCCACTCCTCGGGCAGCTTCTCCTGGACAGCCTTGATGACAGTTCGCACCAGCACACGCTGCTTGGGAGTGCACTTGGCGCAGGTGGTCTCTACTGCCTCAGGGAGGATTTCTGGAATAATAATTATAAGATAGTACTGGTGACTAAAGGGCTGGCAGCTTCCTCGCTCAGCGTTTTAGTATAGCAATACAGCGAGGTAATGCTGCCAGCGTCTTTGGTATAATACCAAATAAACTAAATCTAAAACTAAACTATGTCTAAAAATGGGCCCATTTTCAGGTTATTCACCACCTCATTTGGACAATTGTTGTTTTATAATTTTGGACTTTCTCTTAAAGGCAGAGCCTTCAGCAGTACAGCTTCCTTTGCTGAGCAAGCACAGCGTATAGGCCTCGAGGAGCCGATTGTTATCAATCAGGGTTTGCGCGTCGAAGTCATCGTATTTGGAGTCGTAGTGGTCGCCGTCGGGGCGACCAAGGGCTAGTGCTACCAGGACGGAGAGGACCACGAATAGTTTCACTGTTAATGTGGGTTTCTCAGAAACCGTTCTTCCGTTCTTCCAAAAATCGTTTAAGGAAGAACAGGGTTTAAAACCCTGGCATGCATTGAAACGTGATCGCTCACAATGGGCCTCATAAGAAGGCTCAAAGTTACTCAAAGGGCAATGGAGCGAGCTATGCTCGGAGTTTCCTTGCGGGATCGAATCCAAACTGATGAGATACGCAAGAGAACTAATTTTGTAGATATAGCTCAGACAGTCGCCAAACTTAAGTGGCAGTGGTCGGGGTACAGAAACGATGGCCGTTAGGGCAGAAAGGTTCTTGAGGGGCGACCGCAGACCGGAAGACGTAGCGTGCGAAGGCCCCTAAGGTGGACCGACCACCTGGTTAGGATCGCGGGCAGAAATCGGATGAGGGTGGCGCAAACCCGATCGTTTTGGAGAACTTTGGGGGACGGGTTCAGCAGTGGACGTCTCTCAGCTGATATGATGCTGATGATGATTTTGATGAAATTTTGGACTTACTCTTAAAAGCAGAGCCTTCAGCAGTACAGCTTCCTTTGCTGAGCAAACACAGCGTATAGGCCTTGAGAAGCCGATTGTTTTCGATCAGGGTTTGCACGTCGAAGTCATCGTACTTCGAGTCGTAGTGGTCGCCGTCGGGGCGGCCGAGGGCTACTGCTAACAGGACGGAGAGGACCACGAACAGTTTCATTGTTGATGTGGGATTCTGGAAGAACAAGGTTTAGCTAGGTTAGAGTAGGTTTCTTTTAGTGGATACTGTAAGGAACTTATTGGTCGATAACAGCGGCGCTGGCCGATAAGATTTTATATTAGAATATATTTCAATAATCGAATTATGGCCGTCTCTGTCACTCACCAAAATACCCGGGCATTCGGGAATAAGCTATGAACTAAGAATGAGTTGAATTGTAGTCCAAATATAAAATATGTATATATAAGAAGTCCCGTTCATTATTTAACCCTCACTGCTGCACTCCTCCTACATTTGGTGGAGGTGCTGAGATACACTAAGACGCTTGGTACGTATGTTATTATTACTACTGCTGCAAAAAACAATAGAGCTACGATTGACGACAGACATTGACGTCACAATAATTGTCTGGTCTAAAGACTTGAAGTCATTATCAAAATATGAAATATTGATGAATATATTATATTGTGAATGGAACGTGCTCAAAGTCCAAAACGACCTAATATCCGTCGTTCCAAGAAGTAATATTGCCTAGGTTGACATTAAATGACATAAAAAACATAATGTTATTTAGCATAAGGTAAGTCATCATCTCCATTTATTTTTGCGTAGAAAAATAAAATAAGATAGATAATACCCCCTATTAATTACCTACACATACCCCACCTAAGTAATTTGTGATTTTCATAAAAACAATGACGACAAATATGATAATGTTATGATAATGAGACAGATAGACGACACGAAGTACTAATATATTATAATTATCTGAGTGTCACAATATTGGCTTTTGGAGCTCTCCTTTTCACTTCGACTGACTGCGAGATAATTATAAAATATAAAAAAAAGAATAACCACACAGATTTTTTAAATATGACTTGCGTCGTGTGGCATAAACAATTACTTAGAGGATCTGAAAACCGCATAAGCACAATCTGAATGCGTCTTAGTTTTTTTTAGGCGTTTTCCCATTTTTAACCGACTTCCCGAAAAGGAGGAAGTTCTATGTTTCACTGTTTGTTTTTTTTATTTTAATCGATCAGAAATTTTTCCCGAGCTTCGCGAAGTTTAAGTAGCTTAGTATATAGGCACTTATTGAGCAGGAGAAGTGAAATAGTACATTACATCAGAGGCCGGGAAAATGAGGATTTCCGGCCAAGTAGGTATATAGCGGATAGTGATACGAGGCCGGGAATCCGTTTTCACGACGAGGCATGTATAGTGCTTTTCTCAAACATACAATGAAATAAAAAAATATACTTCAAAGAACAACATGTTATTAATTGACAAATAAGACATTTTAGTCTAACAACCAACCTTTAAAAACAAAACCTGCTTTTTGTCAAACCAGCCAGCTGTGTGAATGACCTTGTTGTTGAAACTAAAAAAAACTTACTTTGCAGGCCTAGGCCTGAAAAGCAGTATGAAATCCCTTTACAGTCCTCTCGAGTTGTTGCGCCCAAAAAGCGATACTTCCGAGCCTATTATAAGAAACGTAAAGATAATATTTCATTGCATGTTTGAGAAAAGACATTTTTTTAACAAAGTAAATGTTAACAGTTTTTAATTTTAATAAGCATGTTTGTTCACTTGATAACTTATAATTTATTTTGCCATAAAAAGATTGCAAAGGTTCGCGTCAAAATAGCGGAAAGGGTTTAGCAGGCTAAGGAAGGACGTGTGGCCCCTGTCAGGAATATTCGAATTGGTAAATGTCAATTGTTGGTGGCCTCATAACTAGTAATCACTCCAACTTTTAGCCCTCTATCTTGAACTGTCACAGAGATAATGTCAAAAATTTATTTTTATCCCATTTTTTTTTCAAACTCTTGTATCTTCTAATCCAAACCAGCTAGAGCATTGATACAAAATCACAGCTATGTAAGTTTAGTGGGAGTATACCTTATAATTTTATTAATATTTTATACGTAAGCAATAAAAGAAATAAATGTCAATTTATTTTTTGACAGCTCTTATCAACAAGTTTTTTTGAAAGTACAAGTATAAAAAGAAATCATATGTATTGCTTTTAGTATTAGCTACTAGCATACGCAAAATCAATTAATTATATTTGGTGGAATATACTAAAAAAAAATTACGAAAGTATTCAAGTAATATAAGGAGTCTTTTCTTTTGAATTTTTATCATATTCCCGTGTACCTAAAACAATAAACCTCCACGATAGACAACTATACAACTAAGGAGTTTATATAGTTTATTAGTATATTTATGATAAACAATCGACGTTCATCTTGACTACTTCGTTATTTTTTTTGAGTATGTTCCACCAAATATAATTAATTGATTTTGCGTATGCTAGTAGCTAATACTAGAAGCAATACATATGATTTTTTTTATACTTGTACTTTCAAAAAAACTTGTTGATAATAGCTGTCAAAAAATAAATTGACATTTATTTCTTTTATTGCTCACGTATAAAATATTAATTAAATTATAGGGTATACTCCCACTAAACTTACATAGCTGTGAGTTTATATCAATGCTCTAGCTGGTTTGGATTAGAAGATACATGAGTTTGAAAAAAATGGGATAAAAATACATTTTTGACATTATCTCTGTGACAGTTCAAGATAGAGGGCTAAAAGTTGGAGTGATTACTAGTTATGAGGCCACCAACAATTGACATTTACCAATTTGAATATTCCTGACAGGGGCCACACGTCCTTCCTTAGCCTGCTAAACCCTTTACTTGAAAAGCGTCGAAATAAAGGAGGTGTCAATCAACCGAGGCAACGAGCAGGAAAATAGGGAAAAGAAAGTGTTTAACCTGGGATCCATGCACGCGGATAATAACTGATAGTGAACAAATATTAAAAAAGATTCTTGTCCAAGATCCAAATCTAATAGAAGGTCATAAAAGCTTACGTCATAAAAGGAATCTTAGTCCAACATTTAAGCTTCTAAGTGCCAACGGTTTAGGCTGAGTGCCAATTTTAAATTAAGTCTAAATGTGGTCAAAATCACAGACCACAAGATACAGCCTGCCTCTGACAATGGGGGCCTTAAATGTAAAGTCCGATCTAATTTTGTGACATAAAAAAATATATAATTTATTAGACTTCAAAGTTTAATCGTTAAGTCAGTGTAATTGCGATTGTTCATTTGACATTTGACGTCGCTTAAAGATAAACATTTAATCAGTATGCTGTCAATGGCGTACAGTGATGGAATTTGAAATACGTATCTTTTGACCCTTATGTCATTGTGACAGGAGCGAAAAAACGTACGTGTTTCAATTTCCTTTACTGTACATCAAAAATAACATTTAATTTGTATGAAAAAAAAACTAATTAAGATTGGAGATATTTTTAAAAGTCGCAGAAAAAGAATGCTCAGTTAGGAAAGCAAAATTAAACCTTGCATTTAGAGCCCCATGGTCAGAGACACCCTGTATATGTACATACCTAGGTATTATGGATTAAAATCAATATACGTATCTATATTACTTACTTCTTAGGTAGAGCTGTCGCTGCAAATGTGCCGGTAATACTGATGCTATCCATCTGTTTGTTTAAGGTTTTATATATTTCCCCGTATTTCTGATCCTTGAGCCGTGTTCATATGAGCGACCACGTCACAGCCTAATGAATATACCTTGACTAACGCTAGAAAAACTGTATGACTAAATGAGAAATATTCAAGAGCTCGTATAACGGTTTTACGCGTACGCCAAATTTAAGCTTTAATTTCTATAAACAGAGTTGATTTTCCAAACGAGTCTCCGGTCAAATGAGAAATAAAATTGCTGTCCCTTAATGTCCAACGCCTAACTAAAAGCAAATTCATTTTGGGTTTTTTGTACCCTTAAATATTAATGTTTCACGATGTCGTTTGCATCCACAAAAGATTTACGTAGAATAATGTTGTGTTGTTTTTAACAATGGATCGAAGGTACGAATATTCTTAGAACGCTCCAAGGACCTTTGTATCTACATCTTATGTTCGTGGTTTAAAGATCATCGTAATTTTAGACGTAATACATTGTGACTCTATTTTTTAATTTCTAGCGTTCCGTACCTCAAAAGGAAACTAACTGAACCCTCATAAGATCACCTGTTGTCCATCCGTCCGTCTATCAAGAACGCGTAGCTAGGTAAAAGTATTGAGTTGAAATTAAAACCATAATTATACTCAGGCGGCCTATGATGGTTGCGTTTATCACGTGATAAATAAGTGTCAAAGCATCTGTCACTCACACTCGCATCTTGTCAAAACGTGACGGATGCTCTTGTCACTTATTTATCGCATGATAAAAGCAACCATCATAAGCTCGCAGGTCTACAGTCCCTTGAAGCTGTGAAAAATAAAACTTCAAAGAAAACTAAAAAATATATGTACAGCCGCTTAATGCCGCAAAAAACCTATCTTTCGACACTCTCAAGGGAATAAAAAAATCCGTTGTCCTAGAACCAGGGATTTTTACCGGTTTTCGTTAATATTTAAATATTTTTCTAATTTCGCATTTTTCTTCAAATTACATTAAATTCATAGTAATCAATAATAATAAATTAATGGGGGGAGGCTTTTGCCCCCACTGCTGGGCACAATTTTAGGCTAGTAAAAAATAATAATAATAATCAATTTAGGTATTTATACAGAACTTTGAAATAAGCCGGGTAAATATATAAAAATGTGTAATAATAAGCGAAATACCGAAATTTAATACCGGTATTTTGTATAGAACCGAATACCGGTATCCCATCCCTGCCTAGAACTATGAGGCAAGCAAAACAGTCACATACTACAAGTAACGGAAAAATCTAAATTAATACTTATAATTAAATCATAAAAAATTAACCCTTATCGTTTCGCCATGCATGGACATGGCGAATCTATAAGGGTTCCTTGTTGACTACGGAACCCTAAAAACTAGAACTCAATCAAAGAGTTTCTTGATGAGTGAATGTATCGAGAAACCCTAGAAATATTTATACTTGACATTATAATTTTAATTTGATTAGTAATCAAAAAATACTGCTGCATAGGCAAGGCATGTGGACAATCTTTTTTCAACATTGAGTCGCATCCCCTCCCTATTGGCTTCTTTGTAAAAAAAACTTAGAGACAGCACTAAATCTTCAGGAGTAGCAAAATCTCTTATCGGAGGCCAAGACTCACTTCGGATCACTGAGTCATCGGAGTAAGTATTTACACCTAGAGACTTGTCAGTTTTTGTACCATGAGCCACGGGACTACTCGTAGCAGCCTAGCACTTCTAGCACAAGTGTGACACGCGACTATTTCTCGCGCGAGATATACTACCTATCTCTTTCTGTACAGCACTGTCAGAGAGTGACGGCTGATACCATGTCGCGCGACATGAGTTGCGAACCATAGTTTGTGCTAGACGGGCTGGTTGTCGTTTTGCGACACAGGTTGCCTAGAGGGAACTCTACTGTTTTTTTGTGAAACAAGTGAGCTGTCAGAATGCAATTTCCGGTTTTTTACTTGTCTCGCTCGCTTTTACGTAATCCAGCTAAGAACCTCTCAGATTTTACTCTAACCCGAATCGCAAGAGTTAACGGACTGTAGAGAGGACCCCAAAGGTTCAAAAGGAGTTGTTGGGTTGGCTCATCCGGCGGAACGCGCATAAAATAGAAAAAAAAAGTTTTTGGACCCGAAAAGAGTTAAGTAATATATTTTAATATTATTTTGGCATTGAAGATACATCTTATTAGGCAATGGTAGTTAGTCAATATGTTGTCATTATCATTATGTATAGGTAATTTGAATTTCTGCATTCTAGATGCCTATTCTTCTCGTGTTAGAATACCAGTTTGCTGTGAACTTACGAAAAATAATGATAATTCATTCAGAAAATATGGGTACACATGAGTGCCGTGTTAAAAATATACTGATGTGTGACATCATACATCGCTTGCTAAACTGTCGGATTATGTAAGGGGTAGTTTAACATTTGGACCAAAAGGAAAAATACTCATTTGCATGTACGGTGATGGAATCCCCAAATGGCACACGGCTGCATAAGTGCTTAATACTGCCCCTATACAGTTAAAATGAAAACGTTTATGCAGTTATACACATTAGGGGTTTATAAGAATAAGGTTGGAGTCTCCTATAGTAAGTGACAAATTCACTAGTGTCAGGAGACCCCGCTTTTACAATAACACTTAAAGGAGAACATAAAAAAAAAGTTTATAATAAAACTTAGAATCTATATTAAATAAATAAATATTATGGGACAATCATACACAAATCGACCTAGTCCCAAACTAAGCAAAGATTGTACTTAGTACTAGACGAGACGACTATAATATACATGCCAGCGTCTTCGGGACCATGCCGCGGGGGCACAGTTTTTTACACCTTTTTTAGTTTTAGTTAGGTACGTAATTATTTTATTTATAACTAATTCCTTGATTAAGTATTTAAAATAAAATTTATTGTACTTAGATATTGAAAATAAACAATACATATATAGATAGCATCCATGACCCAAGAACAAATATGTATTCGAGTTTATCACACAAATAATTGGCAATTGCCCCGGCCGGGATTAGAACCTGGAACTCAGTAGGCAGGTGTCTGCAAACTGCGCCAACTGCGTCATTCTAAACTAAAACTTAGAAACATAAAAAATTTTATTTTTACTCTTACAGGCATTATGTAGCTTGCTGGCGTCGATCGATTAAATTAGAGTTTTAATGGCTGCAAAGGCTCTTCTGTAGCCTGTTTGCTACTTGGACCGTTTCTCATTAGTCCTGTACTTATTTACGATGTACCTAGGTAATATACTTTTTCTACTCCAGTACTTTTTTCCGTCATTTATATAGTTACTAACTCTAATATAAAGACATAAATTATGAAAGTCGGTAAAAGTCTATACTCTGCTGTCCAATAAAACGGGGCTAAACGATGTTTTGAACGATTTGAATTATAATTTTAATTACTGCCAACTTAAAAAAAAAGTTTTATCTTCTGTGCTTGGATGTATAGTATAGTGAAAGTATACCTTAGGTATAAGTTAATGTTTTTTTGACAGATGGACGTCAGTAAAAAAAGTTTATCAGTCACTTTTTTTAATTTTGTTGATTCCGAGCTCCCGCTTGTAATTATTTTGTTTGTTGTTTATTTGCATTTTATTTATGAAATGTCGAGTCGTAGAAAAAGTATTGTATGCAACGTTGTATAAGTAGGTCAAAAAATGCTCGTGGCATCTTTCTTACGATGTTCACTACGCTCACATCGTAACCCATGCCACTTGCTTTTTTTGCCCCCTCTTATACAACTGTTGCATAAAAATCATAAAATACTATTTTAGGAAAGATCTGTATGCTTAAAAGCAACTGGAATAAGCTACTTTCCACCTGGCACGTAGATTGTCTCGTCACGGCAACGGGAAATAGAGGAATATTTCACAAATTTTTATTTTCTGGCAGAAAACACTAAATATGTAAATTTTCAATCATTTGGAAACACATTCGCGACATTCTACACACGAGGGCTCATAGAGCTACTAGTAATTTTAAGAGTTTTCTGCATAACCTATACGTATATGTATATCTTGCCTGCCAAGCATAACTACGCTTAGCGACTTGTCGCGCGACTTAGCGTTACTCGGCACTTTCTCATAGTATCGTACAGAAAGAGATAGGTCTTCGAATAGGAGAACATCTCGCGCGAGAAAAACTCGCGTGTCACAGTTGTGCTAGAGGTGCCGTTCTTTGTTCTTGAGTTGTGAAATAAAGACTATAACGATTTATCTATCTGCAATAGCGCAAAAAAAACATATTTAAAACATTTGAATTTTAACATTAATAGGAAAAAAATGAATATGTTTTTCCCTGTCCTGTACGGGCCTTGTACGGATCTAGGTATCCGTATAAGGCCCGTACATACTGCATTACGATCGTGCAGCCAGCTTGCAGTTGGTGTGCGGTTGACAGGATTGCACGACAGCTGCAAGCGGACTGCAAAGTCGGTTTGCAGTTCTGATGCAGTTGGTGCAACTGCATCAGAACTGTCCTGGAACTGCCACTTTGCAGCTGGGTTGCAGTAGAAATGCTGTCTGTCTGTATCGGCCCTAATTGCGACAACAAATTCATCTCTTCCCCATTTGTGTTTGGGTTTCGGCCTACATGCCCTGAAATCGGTTTGGCCCTAGTCAACCGTCAAATATACATATAATAATCACATTAATCACGGCTCTTTATTTGTTTTCACTTTCCAACACAATTATAAATGAAAAGCTTAACAATATACTGTTTAATTATATTCATTGTTTATTTTAATACACTGTATAAAAAAAACCTTGCAAGTTTCCGGTGATAGGTTAATATACATAGATATAACAAGAACTTAGTATACTTCCTTGCTACGCTAGCTAGCTCAGTGACTCAGTGACCGAAGTGTATACATATTTTGACCTCTGTACAAGTAAGCAGGTATTTTGAAAACCCCACGTTAAGAGGAAACACTGCTTATTTATGCACTCAAATAGAGGTTTCGTTTCCTTCTCCAAAACATAATCTTAGTTCCTGATAAGATACTATCACTATACCTAGTAGGTATCTTATCATGAAGAGTCTAGTTGTGAAACCTACCAATTTACATTAAAATTTTCCTTAAATTAACAATTTCGTGCTGATATTTCCTTAAAAAACTAGTAATAAATTCTAGGTTATGCTTAAACAACTCGCGACATTCAAGTAATTTTAACCACAACACACATGTATAATACTATTAGTAAAAATATTTTTTTCACAAAAGATCGTAATTCCGAGAACTAACTACTGAACGAGTTACCTACTATAAAAAAACACTGAAATCGTCATATATAATAATATGTAGGTACCTTACCCTGGTACCTTTCACTGGTACGTTTACCCTATAATCATCGTATGACTTTCGTACACTTAACCAATTGAGCCGAGTCACGGGGCTTCCCAAAACTGGAATATAAAACGGGAACACAAGGACATTGTGCTCAGTTGTTTAATTCTAAAACCATGGCCATCATGGCGAACTTGATACATACTCTCTGTGACATTGTTCTTGTCGTCCAATATAGCGTTATCATTAGCCAAATATGATATGAAATTATAATATTTGAGAAGTTCCCTCGATTCCTCATGGAATGCGTAACCGGTTGTGTCTTATTTCTTGCCTACATCAAGGAATGACCTACCAAAGTATACTAGACACGACAAGCATACTTAATTATATGATATATGGGGTGTTTTTCATTTTGCATAAAACAAATAAGTACCATAATTTTAATGTATAGAAATAATGGTTACATAAAAACAAAATGAATAAATACAAATTGTCTAATTTCAAAAATAGTAATAGTCAAGTTGCATGATATGTATCAACATAAAAACGAATAATATAACTATCAATCAGTATAATGTTTAATACTCATAATGTACTTTTTTATAATAACTTTCCCAAACATCCTCATTTCTGATTGCCGGGTGTTTATGTTGGGGTCACAATGCTAATAATAAACCAACCTTACGAACTGTTCTCACTGTACGCAATTCGACGAATCCCCGCTTCGCGGGGCTTCTATTTCCAATCTGAGGGATTCAAGTTAGGTACCTAACCCCAGGTTAAACTAGAGAATGTTAAATGTTTACTTTTTCTATGCAGGGGGCGAAGCTCCCGAGCCCCCTTCTGGGGGGTTTTCCCCCCGTCCCCCAGTTTTGTTACCTTAACTTGTAGGAAGTCTTTCTTTAATTATTACTTAAATTGATACATAGTATATGCATCAATCGGAAATAGCTATGTGCCACAGGAATGAGTACATTTATCATAGTCTGACTTTTCGACACTTAACCAATTGAACTTTGTCACAGGGCTTCTCAAGCCTGGAATAAATCGGGGAAAAAAAACAGGATTGTGGTTAGTTATTTGCTTCAAGCATGACTGGTTTAAGTACCATTTTCAGCATTACTTCTTTTACAATGACCTCAACAATATATCCTAAGAAATAAAAACAATTGTAAGTAATTGAAAATAATTTATTGAAGTGAAAAATAAATAAAGAGGAAAATAGATCACAGTATCAACTCATCACCTTATGGCTTATGCACTAAAACAAAAATTAATATAAGGAAACATTTACAAGCTTAAAAACGGTACATGTGATGTCTGAATAAACTAGCCCTATTTATATCGTCAGAAGCAAATATGCCGCTGTATCAGTATTTATATTTATAAGTAACTGTAACTTAAGCATTATTACAGTCCGAAAAGAAATTATAAACTGGCAATACCGTAGTAGAAAAGAAGTGAAGGCCTTTGCCCAGCAGAGGGACACCTAAACAAGTTATTAAAAATACTGCAGTGTCGTCCCGTTTTCTTAGATTGATTAGAAAGGCATGAAAGTAGTGTATTGCCACTTTTGAATTTCTTGTCTTTTATGTCGTACTGACGTACTGTAGACATAATAATTTTAATAAGGCTAAAATTTTCAGCGTATTGGCTTGGGACTGGCACGGATACCAAACCAGGCAAGGCTCAAATAGAGTAGCGTTGGGTCTAATCAGAGGCATTGATGAATTTTTCGAAGGAGTCCTTGAATTCATTGTTAGGGTCCTCTTTGGCGGTCAGTTCTTCCCATAGTTCAGGCAATTTGGTCTGGAATCCCTTCACGACAACTCGGATGAGGTGACGTTGCTTCGGCGAGCACTTCTGGCAACTCGTTCTTAGGGCGTCAGGGATGGTTTCTGGAGAAAAACGTTTAGATTTAATAGGTACAACAGAATAAAATATTCCAATAAATTAAATTAAACAATAAAACTAATAACTAAACCTAAATATTGTCTAATCAAAAAGCCCGCCCCGAATCGTTCCCGGTGCAAAAGTGCCCAACACGCTCGCCGCGTTACCGCGCTGGACCGCGATGGACAGCCTCTGCACCAAGAACGACTCGGAACGGGTGTCATGGCCTCATAGATTTTAGTTTAAAAATAAACGAGCAATCCGTGAGCTCGAGAATGAGAAAGGGTGAAATCAGAAAGGTTTCGATAAAAGTATGCAAAATCGGGTATTTTATAACTGGTTATTATTGTAGTAAAATACTTGGCTTTGCATTCCCTCGTACAGTCGCCATCAGACATATCGTAGCATGTAAGGTATTCATAAATATCTGAACACGACTCTTATTGACTGGGCGTTAACGTACATGTTCACATATTTATGAACGGCTTATATGCTGCGATATATCTGATGGCGACTGTACGCATAACTGCCCGGTAATGACATCGGACATCGGTTTTTCCAGCGAGCGGGGCGGCAAGCGGCGAGGCGTGGAAAAAAATATAACGGCAACCCCGCGTAATCTCGGATTTCTAATTCAGGACCAAAAAAACTACGACAGATACGTCACTGTCAAAATTGTCAAAATTTAAATGACATCTGAGTTTGTTTTATAGCTTGTAAAATTATTGCACCAAATGTTTTGAATGCTTCAAGTGTTACAAGTACAATACAAGATTTTGTACAAAAAATCTCCGATGTTTAAGTTTTCATTAACTCCTCTCGTATATTTATTGTAATAATTAATATATCTAATTATTTTGTTAAAACATAGAGTTAAAGTTACCAATTAATAAATTATCTTAGTGTTTAAAAAAGAAAAAGGATTTTACTTTTGTTAAAATATTTTAGTGTTGTGGTGGTTTTTCTGGTCTTGAGTAATTAGAAATCGTAGTATAGTGTCTCGTGTCGTGTTTATCGCTATGGTCTTGTTTTTACCGCTCACCGCTACCGCTGCCGCTGGTCGCGTGTGATCAAGGCCGGGCCGGGAACAGAGAGCCAAACAAGTACAAACCCGAAGGCTATTTTAATAACTCGCAAACTTAATGAAGCTAAGTCGTTTAGAAGTTGGGATTCAAATAATACCTAACAATGTTATATGACAAAGGAGACACAAAGAGTTCATTTTCCCATTGCAATCATATGCAGCTTCAATAATGCGTTGTCAACGAACTTGCACATCGAAGGTGTCGTATCTCTTGCCCTCCGCCACGAGCTTACTACTTTTAAGGTCGCTGCCCCCAGCAGTGCACGGTCCCTTGTCCAGGACGCAGTTGCTGTAGCTCCTGAGCAGGGGAACATTGTCGACCAACTCTTGCGCATCGAATTTGTCATATCCCTTGCCCTCCGCCAAAAGCACCAACACACTTACTTTTAAATTCGATGCCCTCAGCAGTGCACGGCCTTTTGCCCAAGAAGCAGTTGCCGTAGCTCTTAAGCAGACGCATGTTGTCGACCAACTCTTGCGCATCGAAGTTGTCATATCCCTTTGCTCTCCAACACACTTACTTTTAAAGTCGGTGCTCTCAGCAGTGCACGGTACCTTGTCCAGGAAGCAGTTCCTGTAGCTCTTAAGGAGGCGCACGTTATCGACCAACTCTTGCGCATTGAAGTTGTTGTATCCCTTGCCCTCCAACACCAGCACCAACACACTTATTTTTAAAGTCACTGCTCTCAGCAGTGCACAGTTCCTTACCCAGGAAGCAGTGGCAGCACCTCTTAAGCAGGCGCACGATGTCGACCAACTCTTGCGCATCGAAGTTGGCGTATCTCTTGCCTTCCGCCACCAGCAATAACACACTTACTTTTAAAGTCGCTGTCCTCAGCAGTGCACGGCCCCTTGCCCAGGAAGCAGTTTCCGTAGCTCTTAAGCAGGCGCACGTTTTCGACCAACTCTTGCGCATCGAAGTTGGCGTATCTCTTGCCTTCCGCCACCAGCAATAACACACTTACTTTTAAAGTCGCTGCCCTCAGCAGTGCACGGCCCCTTGCCCAGGAAGCAGTTTCCGTAGCTCTTAAGCAGGCGCACGTTTTCGACCAACTCTTGCGCATCGAAGTTGTCGTATTTGGTGCTGTATCCCTCCTCGGGCCGCGACGCCGCCAGACCCACCAGCAGTAATACTAGCACTGTCTTCATGGTTATTCTGGAATCATAGAAAATAACACTATAGAAGGTGTTCGTATGGTCTCTGTAAAAACCACCTGACTGTATTTTAGAGCTTATTTTGTTATGGCATGTCATATCGTAAAATGAAACACGCAATATACACACATGACTTTCGCTACCATAAACTTATTAATATTTCATTTATTCACGAATGTATGACTATCAAGCATAACAAGCTAATTAAAAGTAAATTAAGTATAAGATTGTAAGCTAATAATAGTCACTTTGTATCATATCATCAAATCTAATTACCTTGAAAAAAGCAAGCTCAACGCCCATTACCAACACAATAACATAATAACAATTAATGTATTTTTAACTTACCAGTATGCTATTCTAAGATTTAATTCCTTTCAGAGCTATTACACTACTGCCCCAACAACCTACTTGAGCTCCTTATATATTAAATACTTCATACACTAGCCGTGAATCAAATTGATCAGCAAACTAAACGTAGGTAAATAAACAAGCATGGTCAGGGGCAATTCTCCTTATAAAGCGCCACTAATTTTTACACATCCAAGTAAATTGTTGTGCTAAAATTTACTCCCAATATATTTTGTACAGTACAGTCGCCACTCACCTGGTGTTGCCATCTCTATAACCTGGCTACCAGGACAAGAAACGTGAAACTCCCGGATTTGGACCTCAGAACCCGGACGGGCGGACTTGTCCATAATTGTTTGTACTTACTGAGTAAAATTTAGAAGCAATGGAAGAAAAGTCATCATCTTAAAATCTTGTTCAATAGTAGATGGATTGGTAGTTTCATAAAGATAAAAGTCGCCGTCCACAAACGTGGTCCCGTATCACGAGCGACCTAATTTACGTCTCTCGACGTACTGTGCGTGAAAGTGTTAAACCCGGACTACAAATAAAACCCCTCCCGGACGCTCCGCGGACCACCCCCGGACCCTCTCTAAACTAGGACGAGTCCGGGAAAACCCGAACGGATGACAACCCTACACTCACCATGAGAGATAGTCACAATATTGGGATATACTTATAAACGGCATGTTAATTCAGATACTGCTTCTGGGCTCTTATACCTTATACCGCAATACGGTATTTGATATTAGCTCAAATCAGCAACTCTTTATGTAATGTCAAAAACGATCTGTTAGAATGGAGTCTCTATGAAGATATGTGTGACGTCATAAAAATCAGTAGTCAAAACCAGTCTTCTTGTTTGTTTTTGCTGATTTACAAATAGTATAAATGTCCAAAAGTAAGTACAGTCAAACCTGGGTAAGGTGAGAACTGGATAAGTGAGAAAACTCTATAAGTGAAAATAATAGCCAGGACCCGTCATTTTAAGCTCCCAAAACCTCTATTAGCGAGAAACAGAAACCTCTGTAAGAGAGAGTCGTTTTTCCCTCATGGACCTCCGTAAGTGAGACTGCTACTTATCTATACCTCTATAAGCGACAGTCGAGCTTTATTTATTTATATTATTTAGAAGGAACTATGACAAAACAAATTAAAAATTTAACATTTGCTATTTTATGACTCATTCTTAACTTTCGTGGAACTTCCTACCATTGTTTTTGTATTGTTTTCTCGTCAATATTGTACCTATTCTATTTCGTGGAACTAAATAACGTTGTTATTTTATCGCATTCTTTTCGAATGGACACGTGTGCCTGTGTACCGTCCTGTTTGTCGGACTTACTCAGTTTATAGTTAATCAATTGCGAAGGAGGTTCTGTTCTGCATCATGTCAAAACGGAAAATTAAAGTACTGTCATTAAGTGATAAACTTAAAATAGTGAATGCGTTTGAATCCGGAAAATCGCGAAATGAAATTCAGAGGGAGTTTAATTTACCAGAATCCACCTATTATAAAATTATAAAATCAAAAGACTCTATAAAGTCTGAGTGCTCTGATGGACATGGAAATATTAAGAGGACTAGAGTTTCTGAATTTCCCAATATCGAAAAGTGCCTTTTGGAATGGATAAAACAAACTCTTAATATAAACATTCCCATAGATGGACCTTTGTTGAAAGAAAAATCGAAAGAGTTTGCTACAAAACTGGGAATCCAGAACTTTTCTGCTAGCAACGGCTGGTTAGAGGGTTTTAAAAGGCGTCATGATATAGCTTTCAAAAAAGCAGCAGGGGAAAGTAAATCTGTGGACCAAGGTGTGTGCAACCACTGGACTGAAGATCTGCCAAATCTTTTAGAAGGGTATGAACCAGACGATATTTACAACGCGGATGAAACTGCTTTGTTTTTCAAGTGCCTTCCGGATAAAACATTCACGTTTAAAGGCGAAAAATGCCATGGAGGAAAACAAAGCAAGGAACGCCTTACACTTCTCCAGTGTGTAAACATGAGTGGTACGGACAAACTCCCACTTCTCATCATCGGGAAATCAAAGTGACCTAGATGTTTTAAAGGTGTCAAGACTCTACCCGTTGATTATGCCAATAATACAAAGGCTTGGATGACCAAGATATTATTTAAAGACTGGTTGAAAAAAGTTGACAAACAAATGAAGATAAACCGAAAAAAAAATCTGCTATTCATTGACAACTGTGCTGCCCATACGGACTTACCAACACTTACAAACGTAAAAGTATTGTTTTTACCTGCTAACACCACTAGTAAACTTCAACCATTAGATCAAGGCATCATTCACACTTTTAAACGCTTTTATCGCAGAGAAGTGGTTAAACATATTCTTACCAGTCTGGAAGATAACAGTAGCCCTGACATTAACGTACTTCTAGCTATGAAATTTGCTAGAAAAGCATGGTACTTAGTCAGTGACGTTACTGTCAAAAACTGCTTCAAGAAAGCTGGGTTTTGGAAAAGTACAGATGAGCAAGACCAGCCAGAGGAAAATGATGTTGAAGTTGGACCTAGCAACGAGGAATGGACTAAGCTTGTGTCTCACGAATCCAATATGTTAATGCCGAGCTTCGAAGATTTCGTTCAAATTGACGACGACGTAACTACCGCTGGAGAACAAACCGACGACGATATCGTTAAGAATTGTGTGAACACCTGTGTTGCTGGAAATGACAGTGAAGACGAGGCACAGATTCCGGAAACAGAAATAAAGATCATTCCAATGAAGCTAGCTTTAAATGCGTTGGAGACGGTCCATCAGTACTTTGAATACGTGGCGGTTGTTGATCAAGCAATATTCGACAAAATTTATGAGTTAGAGAAAAACATTCAAAATACAAAAACAGAAACCCAAACGAAATTGACGGATTTTTTTAAGTGTAAATAAGTTCTAAATAAAATAAAATTACATAGTGCATGAATTTTAGTTTTGTTTTTGTAAGCATCTTCCCTTATAAAGTAGTTATATGTCGAAATCTAATGAACGTAACATATACACACTATTAAAAATATATATGTACATAATATATGTTGTGCATATGCACATAATTTTATCATATTACATATTTACTACATTCGTACTTGCTGTGACTTGTTATTGCTGCGTACCTCTACAAGAGAGAAACGCTACCCATGTACCTGCATTAGCGAGAAACTCGGGTTAGTGAGAAACCTCTATAAGCGAGAATAAGATTGTGCTCCCTTAAACTCTCGCTTATCGAGGTTTGACTGTATTTGTTTTTTCGGTATCGTGTATTTTTGAATGTGTGTTTAGTGGTTTCAATGACACAATTTATTTTCACTATAGTTAAATACGGTATTAGATTCTGGTAATATGACACGTGTGAAAAGTGATTCAATATTTGATATTTCAAAGTGCAGTACTAAACAAGTACAAGTCAAGTCAATCGTGAGAAACACAATTAGGTATTTCTGTCTGAAAGCGAATTGTACTAAACTATAACTTCAAAAAGTGACGATGGATGTTATTTGTTAAACTATGTTTGAGATAAATTTGAAACTTTATTAGTAATTGTTTAAAACTATAAAACGAGTAACGTAGTGATCGTCAATATTCCTACCATGTGTACAATAATAAGATATTTGCCACTGAATTTTAATGAATAATGTACGACATGTTTAATTATAAACTATTATAAGGTGGGATATAAATAATGGGGATAAGACTACCAGTTAGTTATTTATTGGACTGTGGCAGTTTTCTTCAGTCGAAAACTGGCCAGAAACTGCGCAGGATCGGGACAAGTGGCATGCTCTCGTTTCGGAGGCTAAGATCCTGTTTAGGTCACTCAGCCAGAATAGATAGTTAGTGGCAGTATTCCCCCGGATTACCTTACTTCGGATCGGTGACGAAGGTTTTGCATAGCATACTCTACCTACTGGTATTTTTATCATATATAGGTAACTATTATCACTAATTTACAAAAAATCTACAAGAAATTTCCTAATTTTAGTTTTATAAGATAATCGTATCAGTGGACTGTCGGACGCGGAGCTGTACGGATAGCTGTCCCTGAGGAAGAACTTCATACGGGTCCGAAACATGTCGGGCCGTTCCTGACAATCGTGACGTGAGTGTAAATAAGTTGATTTTCAACCGACTTCCAAAAAAAGGAGGTTCTAAATTCTTATTTTCTATTACTACAGAACTCCTCATTTATGACCGATTAGTTAAATTATTTTTTTGGCCGAGACGAGTCGTCTTCATGTTGGTCCCATAAAATGATGGTGAAGATCCAATGACCAGGGGGTCTATGATGGTTGCGTTTATCACGTGATAAATAAGTGACAAAGCATCTGTCACTCGCACTCGCATTATGTCAAAACGTGACGGATGCTATATCACTTATTTATCGCGTGATAAAAGCAACCATCATAGGGCCGCAGATCGAATAAACTCCTTAAATATTATAGACACAGATAAGGCGATATCGGTATTTTTTTTATAGTAACTCGTTCTGTGGTCATCGGAAATACATACGATTATTCTCATAGAAGTAGTTATTACGTGTTATTACTCTAATTTAAAAAACCGGCCAAGAGCATGTCGGGCCACGCTCAGTGTAGGGTTCCGTAGTTGCCCATCCTTCACAATAGACAATAAAATCAAAGGGTATAGCCGTGTTTGTATGGGGCATCGGCCCCAGAAGCCAAATCGATTGCCGTTTTGCTAATATATTAGCCCAGATGTAAGATGCTATTTTACAAAAAAAGGACCCTGAAATACTTCAGGTTTTTGAGAAAATTAAAAAAAACGAAAATTGGTTTTTATTTTCTTTTATTTAAACTACTCAATAGATTTTTTTGTAACTTATACACATTATGTAGGTAATAAAGATGTATTATATAAAAAAAATGGATTTCCAAATATCCTTATAAGTAGTGAAATTTTCACTTTAAATTTTTCAATATTTTTTTTTTTATATTTTCGAGACAGGGACACCCACCAACTGTAATTACTTATTACCTTCTGGAATTTATCGATTATACGCACCAGATTGAGCGAAATGTTTTAATGCAGTATGGCATTTAACTAATATTTGTAAAGTTCGAAGTATAAGAACACCGCGCGGCACTTACGTCATTTTAAAGAAAATTATGAAATTTTGCGATAACTCAAAAACGGCTCGACCGATTTTATTCAATATAGTTTTCATTGAAAGTGCTTATAAGGTCTCATTTTTATGAATTTTTTCATAATTTTTTGACCCGTGGTTGAAAAATTAGAGGGGGGGGGGGCGCTATTTTTTGGATTTGAGGAGCGAATATTTACAAAACTGCTGACTTTATCAAAAAGCTATGTTTGAAGACCCCTATTATTTTTAAAATACCTATTCAACTACACCCCACACACTACTTGGAACGAAATAAAAACAATCACCCCCACTTTAGGTGTACGGGAGGTACCCCAAAAATATTTTTTTTTTTAGGATTAATTTTACCGTTTTGTCGGAGTGATACATACACATACTCATACCAAATTTCAGTTTTCTAGTACTAATGATCACGGAGCTAAGCCGCGGACGGACAGACAGACAGACAGACGGACAGACGGACATGGCGAAACTATAAGGGTTCCTAGTTGACTACGGAACCCTAAAAAGGCGAAAGTTTTATGAGGGTGTTTATTGTATGTTTGTTACATCTTCGCGCTCAATGGGCTGAACAAATATCGATAAAATTTGGTACGGTAGCTGACACCCTAGATTAACCCATAGGCTAATTGCCTAATAGTTATCCTGAAAAACCGGGGAACCGGTCGCCAGTAAAAATAATTAGAGATCGGACAATGTTTGAATAAAATTCATTTGAGATCGTGATTGTTTAAAACAGAATGGCCCTCATATAAACTGCTGACGTGCGAAACGACGGCGGACCGATGAGACGTGTTAACTCCAAAGATGGTTTGAGATTTTGCAAGTCTTGCACCTACGTGATAATTAGTGTTCATTTAAAATACTTCCGGGATTTTACAATGAATGGAGTAAGTAGTATAAAGACTTCATATTAAAAAATAACATAGGTAGGTACACGAAAACATTGCAGGTTATCCGTTCCTCTCCTTATCCGTTCAAAAATGCTGATTGTTTGAGATTTTTTTCTTTATGATCAAACATGTTTCTTTACATATTATCAATGTTATTACTTAGAACAGGGCCATTGCCATTAATTGGTAAGTATACGTTTGAATTTTTCATTTCTGAAAACTCTCTATTGAAGACCTCTGCCTCCTTCTAAGAAAAGAACGTAATACACTTTGTTTACATCTTGGAAGTAGATAATGTTTCGTTGTCGTTTACTTTAGTTACCTATACTATGAATACTTATATTATTATCATCATTCCCAGAAATGATGTAAACTTTGTTGTGACTACGATAATTACGAGTAAATCAGATGTTTTACGAGTGTCCCATTATTGTGTATTAACACAAGTTACCTAACTGGTGTGAGTCGAAAACAAAGCTAATAATCAAAACAAATATTTTCATGTAAAAGGTGTGGCCTAATAGAGGTATTTTAGGGTTCCATTCCCCTCAAGAGGAAAAAAAAGGGAACGCTTATAAGATCACTTCGTTGTCCGTCCGTCACTCATCTCCGAAACACGCGGAGGAGGTACCTATCGAGTTAATTTATTTTTTTTTTTAAATGAAGGAGATTTGGAAAATTCTAATTTCAGTCAAATTGAGAAATTATCGAGGGTACTGAAATTAGTTTAAACAGAGCACTATTCGAAAAGAAATGTCCATGGACATCCTCAAAAGTAATTTCATCATTTTCTTGCTCCTACCAATTAGTCATCGCTAAACAGCGTTTACATGACACGGTATGTTTTATTTCATAAGGCGCTTTGATAAATAACTTCTTGATGTCGATCCATACAGAATCCCAACCAGCCTGACTAGCTAACTATAATCAGACCACACTAACTCTTCCAAGCAAATGAACTGTCAAACCATACAAAGTGTGTCAGTTTGTATGATTTGACAGTTCACTCGCTTGGAAGATTTCGCGTGGTCTGACTCTATGCTTGGCGACTTTTGTCGCGCGACCTGTCACTCTCTCACAGTACTGCAAAGACAGAGATAGATAAATACGAGGGTTGTTTGATAAATACACGTTTTAAAAAGTTATTCTTGTTACTGGCTGAAATTATGTATACGAACTTTTTAGGCATCCTTTATGGACTAGAAAATTAAAAAAAAAATACAGCGTTCTTTTGTTTTTTTTCTTTTAACGGCTTTTTACGACGGAGTTCGCGTTGTTATTGCAATAATGGAGAAAGAGCAGTATCGTTCTGTAATTCGTTTTCTGTTTTTGGAAGGAAATTCTTGTGATGAAATAAAAGTACGCATGCAAGCTGTTTACAATGATCATACTCTTTCTATGACAACCATTAGATATTGGTACAATGAATTTAAACGAGGCAGAACGTCCATCTTTGATGAAGATCGCCCAGGACGTCCTGTTGAGGTAACCACAGGTGATATGGTGAAAAAAATCGAGAATATTGTATTAAGCGATCGCCGAATAAAACTTAGAGAAATTGTCGACATTGTACCTAAATGTTTCGATTGAACGCGTGCAGCACATTTTAGAACACAAATTAGGCATGAAGAAGGTTTCGGCGAGGTGGGTGCCGCGTTTGCTCACCGAGGAACAAAAGCTCACCCGGAAGCAAATTTCAAGGCACTGTTTAGATAAGTACGAAAGTAGTCCGGGTGAGTTCCTTCGGCGTTTTGTGACTGTTGATGAAACGTGGATACACCACTATACTTCAGAAAGTAAAGAACAGTCTAAACAGTGAATTTTGCCGGGGGAATCAGCTCCAAAGAAGGCGAAGACCGTTCCATCGGCCGGAAAGTTCATGGCGACTGTTTTTTGGGACTCGCAGGGAATCATCCATACTGATTATTTACAAAAAGGAAGAACGATAACCGGGCCATATTACGCTAATTTATTGCAAGAATTTGATACCATTTTGAAAAAAAAAGAGACCACATCTAAATAAGAAAAAAGTTCTCTTTCATCATGATAATGCACCAGCTCACTCCTCAAGAATCGCAGACTCCACATTAAAGCAATTACATTATGAATTGCTGCCTCATCCGCCCTATTCCCCAGACCTGGCTCCCTGTGACTTCTTCCTATTCCCAAATATAAAAAAATGGCTCGATGGAAAGAAATTTTCGTCCAATGAAGAAGTCATTGCCGCCACGGAGGCCTATTTTCACGACTTTCCGAAATCTTATTTTTTAGACGGCTTATTAAAGCTAGAACACCGTTGGAACAAGTGTATAGAGTTGGAAGGTGACTATGTAGAAAAATAAATATACACGTATACAAACCTTTGTTGTTTTTTTCTAAACACGGGTATTTATCAAACAACCCTCGTAAGCGAGAAACAATCGTGCTTGTTGCGCTAGAGGTGCAGGAATCTCGAATTAAAAAAAAAATACGACTTGCATCTTTCGCTCTCAAAAATCCTCTGTCTTACAAAGAAAACAATTTTGAGAGTCGGTCCACAATTGGCGTAGATATCGTTTTATAAAAAAAAAAACATACACAGAACGTCCTTTTTTAAAGTCGGTTAAAAATAGGTTAAATAACGGTTCGTCAATGTCATCTAATGCAGTTCGTATAGCAAAAATCAACATAGCAAGGATTTATGAGCGTGATATATGGCTATATATATATCAAAAATGTCTATCAAATTAGCCTTCAGTTCGTCTAGAGATTTGGCATTAGAGTCACAATTTGCACTGACTTTTGTTTTGTGCAAAAATATAATAAAATAATATACTTAGGTATATATTCAAGTTGGTAAAATTGTTATCTAACAGAACAAGATCTTCATGGTCAGAGGTTATCCGTGCGTCTTAATAAGTCAATATTGGTGTTATCTCACTATATAAGATTTGCAGGAACCAATTTAACCACAGATTTATATTTGTTTTCGTGCAATACACGCGTTAGTTAACCATGAACAAAGTCACTGTAAGTACTTGAATGAGCTACAAAAATTAAACAATATTGAAATTAGGAATACAATTTAGCTTGCAAGATTTCCGAAACTAGCATCATTAAATCTTCAATGATTATATACTACAATGTGTATTCAACCCAATTGCGAGTGCGTTGAAAAGTTGAAAAGAAATGTGGTTCTATAACTGAACCATGCTCGTAATAAAAAAAACAGCAGAAATTTATTTTGTATCTGAGCCAAAATAAAAAAATAATGTTTCAGTGATTCATATTAATTAATATACATACTTACATAGGTACTTTTTTTTGGATTATCTATTTAATATTTCCTTTTTGTTTCTAGTTCGTTTTGGTGTTGGTCGCATTGTTTGCGATCACGAAGGCGCATCCTCAAGGTAATTTGTTAATTACTATACAATTACTTATATTATAATCACAGGCGAAAGTTTGTGAGTGTTTTTATGTGTACGTTTTTCACTTTTTAGGGTTCCGTAGCCAAATGGCAAAAAACGGAACCCTTATAGATTCGTCATGTCTGTCTGTCTGTCTGTCTGTCTGTCCGTCTGTCCGTCTGTCCGTCCGTATGTCACAGCCATTTTTTTCCGAAACTATAAGAGCTATACTGTTGAAACTTGGTAGGTAGATGTATTCTGTGAACCGCATTAAGAATTTGATGCAAAAATAAAAAAATAATAATAAATATTGGGGGCTCCCCATACTTAAAACTGAAACTCAAAAATTTTTTTTTCATCAAACACATACGTGTGGGGTATCTATGGATAGGTCTTCAAAAATGATATCGAGGTTTCTAAAATATTTTTTTTCTAAACCGAATAGTTTGCGTGACAGACGCTTCCAAAGTGGAAAAAAGTTGGTCCCCCCCCCTCTAACTTCTAAAATAAGAAAATGAAAAATAAAAAAAAAACATATGATGTACATTACTATAAAAACAACCAACGAAAATTGTTTTGAACGAGATCTGGTAAGTAGTTTTTTTTTAATACCTATTAATACCTAACTTTGCACCTAATTTATATGGGGCGCTATACATACCAGGTGCAAACTTAACCACTTAGGGATGGAAAGTGTTTGTACGGAACCCTCGGTGCGCGAGTCCGACTCGCACTTGGCCGGTTTTCACGCTCAAACGGCTGAACCAATTTTGATAAATGTGGGTATGAAGAATTGAAGATAGCTGACACCCTGGATTAACACATAAGGTTACATTTTATCCCGAAAAAATGTTGTGTTCCCGTAGGATGAGCGGGTGACATCGCCCGGCGCAACTAGTAGTAGATAAATTCGGAATTACATATCTATCTAAGATCCTAATTCATTACGTGATAATGACCGACCGAAACATGATTTTTTGCCGAAACCGAAACCTTTGGCTTTGATTATAGTTTCGGCCGAAACCGAACCTTTTATAAACGCGACTAAAACGTTGGATAAAATATCATTGGGCCGTTATTTCCAGATATATGCGTGAAGAAACATCTCGCTGGCCTAATATTACAGGGTCCTAGGTTTCACTTTTATCGAATTGAAATTTGAACATTGTTATATAGTGACTAGGATGTTTCATATTTCCAAAGGTTTATTTTAATGTGACCGCACGCACCTTGAACGTTGAACGCACTAACCAAAAGGCCGCTGTGCCAAATTTCAGATTAATTGAACATTATATTGAGGTTGCGCATCATTGTCGAATTTAAAAGAGATACGTTAATTCTTGAGAATTTTTCAAATACGGATTTCGCCTTTCGTGGAATGTTAAATATTAAAACAAAAACTTGTTAGACGTAAACAGAAATAACTTAGGAGAAATTTAGCTTTAAGTAAATCTTCTACTAATGATTTTTTTGAAACTTATATATAAGTACACACAGTAAAGTCAAGTTTTTTTTCAATAGGATTCAGTATTTATTTCACAAGAAGAACGAAGGATTGAGCTGCATTCCGGTAAACAATGTTTTGAATTTGGTTACTAACCCACCAACATATTAATCCTAGTAGTGACACTGGGTCTAAACTAAACTACTCTAAATAGTAAAAATGTTACGTTAACTGTAATACTGAGGCAACGAGCTGTAAATTGTAGATGGACGCCATATTGCCAACCATGCCGAGCACACCCGCCGTTAGCCGACGCGACTCGAGTGTACGATATAAAGGTTCGGCTGTTTTTTGGCCGAAACCGAACTTTTGGCCGAAACGTGATTTTTAGGCCGAAACTGGCCGAAACCGAAACCGAAACCGAAACTTGCATTCTAGGATTTAGATAGGCCTAGATAGATTGATAGCAGCTGCAGCAGCTATACTGTTAAGTATTTAATTAACGGTTGATCAAAGGGCTGATTAAGTCTGTCGATTGATTTGACAGGCTTAGTAAACCGTTAATAAAACTAACAGATCGTGGTGAACTTTGGCGTACAATACAATCCACCGCTATATTCCATATACTACGCATGTTTTAGTATGTCAGTACCTAACTAAAGTTACATTTAATTTTGACTGAAATAGGCTTAATTAACACGTTCATTGCCAAGTCAAAATGCAGAACTTATGCAGATGGCCAAAATAAAAATAAAATAGGTAATTCCCTTCCTTAGTGCCCAAAACTAAAACTAGAACCCAATACGCTATGGCCGCAATTTTGTGGCTCGGACAATATTGTATGGGACCATCACGCGACGACGTCGCGTGATTGGCCACAGCGTATACCTAACAGCAGCTTCACGCGACATCGCGTGATGTGGTTAAATTTATAACACTTACCTAAACTTGAAACTACTCCAGTGATACGTCTATAGGACAAAGTACCCATTGGATTGTTTATTTTAAAGAATTTGTGCATCCGACTCTACCTCGTGCTCTAAGAGTCTGATACTACCTACTGCTTCAACAGAAAAAGCAATCCAACCCGGCGTTACCAACGATGATTGAACGCCACGCCATGGAACTATTACGGCATGCGACTTCGTCGGAGAAATCACACATGAATTGACAAGGTTTCATATTTTTAAGACTACAATTTTATTACTTTTCTGTATTCCGCTTAGAAAGAGGACGTATTCATTATTATTCTATTTTGCCTTAGATAACTAATTATTTTATTCAAATCTACTCATTCTGAGATGTAACTAAAGCTATGACACAATGGATAGGTTACTTTAAACTAGCGTCTAATTAAAATAAAACAAATGACGTTGAGTTTGACAATATTGACAGCTAGCCTATTTTTTTGCGGATATGTCGAAGACTACAGCTCTATGCAGGCATAGTTGTCATAATTTTCGGTTATTACTTATTGTATGTGTATTTCGTATATTTTTTACATACAAATTTTAATATTTTTTAGGGTGTACGCGACGCAAAGCTCTCAATCTCTATATTAATTTCCACCTATTAGAAATATGAAATGTTGTCGATTATATAGATTTAATCTTACACGATTGTCACACATTATTATAACAAAACGGTGAGTCCCATCGAAAACGTACCTAACATCACGTTCGAAACGTCGTCGAGGTAATTAAATAAAAAGTTTTGTTATAATAATGCACATGATGTTTTATTTCTTTTTGGGGATAAATATGTTTCCTTTCAGAAAAAAATGTCAGGGCAGTTTCCCTTCAGGGCCCATAATTTTTTTCCACACTATATATACATATGTATAAGGGTTTTATTCTAGCTATATGATTATGAAAGTATGATTGATGGATGATGACAACTGACTTAAAATTATTTTTGTTACAGTGAGTGTCGTCGACAACCCTAATGGAGGTAAGAATAATAATTTGATAAATAACAAAATTGTCTTAGGGTTGTGCTTGTTTTTGACGTTTTCTTGCTTATTTTGACTTAATGTCATATTTTTCTCAAACTGCTTTGAGTAGTAAATACATAAATATATTGATATAAAAGGTGAATAAAAGTAATTTATGTAAGTATCTATTTTTTTTCAGTTGCTGTCGTCGATAACAACCCAGGTAAATATATTTTTTTTTAATTCCATTCTGGAATAATAACTTATTATATTATACCATAAATTCAAAGCTGCTCTTTCCCGTGCGTTACCGAATATTAATAATCCGATAACAAATGTGTAATCTTTTGAGGAATACAAATAAAATATTATAGTGGATCACCTTATTATCATTTAAATTTGACGCATTTGTTATTGCATACATCTATAGTATTATAAAATTAAAGATTTGTATTGAAGTTATAAGTTAATATTTCAAATGCAATGTATATTGTGAATTGAATAAATAAATTAAATGAAAATCTGTATTCTACGGAGAGCGGTCATTTGTTTTGTATCTTAAGCTTGCGGCGCCATGCCAGCTTGGCGCTATCTGTTTTCATAATTTCCTTTGTCCTCGCATCACGCCGAAACGGCTGGACGGGTTTTGATTTTATTACAGGCATAGCTGGACATCCAAAGATGGTTATAGGATACTATTTACCCGACTACGGTATAATAAAATCGCGTACGAAGTTCCGGGCCCCTTCTAGTATAAATATTAATATTTGGTTATGTACTGCAAAGAGCGGTTGAAACGCCCCGCGGACAAACCCAGACATCCAAATGACGATTTCTACAATTGAGTAATACGTACAATTTTGAACTGAGTTTTACTGATACAGCCGATTTTCACGGTAGGTACAGTCAATGAGGAAACAATCTCCAAAAATAAGGCAGTCATTAATTTGAATCAATAACGGACCGGCCTCGATTTGCGCGATCAGCGGCCGCGGCGAGCGGCGCAGCGAAGATTCCGAGCGCTTAACGCTGCTGTTTGCCGTCGAAGTTTTTTTTTCTCCTTATTTAAGTTTTTTTTTCGCTAATTCGAATATGCCACTCCATAAAACAACAAAACAATACGTTTCATAGCCGCCGATGCAGTGGTATGTCCGTATTCCGTAATGCCAGTTGCAAAATAACAAGCTATTATTCCCTTTATTCGTCCTTATACTTAGGCTAGGTTTTCTTTACGATACATTTATATAAAAAGTAAAATATAAAAAATACATTACAAATATAAAGACATTCTAAAAAAAACCTAACCTAGGGTGCCGCCGGCAGCGGGGCAGGGCCCAGGCTATCCATCCCACATGGCGGTTACCTCGTGAGCCAAGTCAAGGTACTTGCTGAGTTTGTCCTTCTCGGCCTTCACGAAGTTCTCGTCATGGGGGATGGCGATGTCGACGAGCACTGCCTGGCGCTTGGATCAATCTACCAATACGATATCAGGCTTATTGGCTACAATAGTCCTGTCCGTGACGATAGATCGATTATTATTATAAAAAAAAAAAACGATTATTTACTTAGGAAATATTTTGGAGGTGATGTGTTTTGTTTGTTATAAAAGGCGATATGATTACACAACGACAAATCTCTTAAAAAAAAGCTGTAGGTACCTAATTAATATTCTAATGGATGGAATGTGCTTATTGAAACACATTATGTTTATTCAGGTGGCGTAAATGTGGTGGATGAAGATCATCAAGGTAATATACATGTCTAACTAAGTCCTAAGTAAAGTAGAAGCTATAGGTATTAAGTATTCAGTACTTTTAGTAATTTAGATTGGATATAGATACAAAGATCAACACGCAAATACAATATCCAAAGATAACGGGTTCTAGTTGCGGTGAGACCACCTATGAGTCAAATTTTTATTTAAATTTTTAATTTTTTAGGTATAAAAAAATGTGGTGTTCATTTACCCACATTAAAATATCATTTCGAAAAATTTGAAATAAAATATAAGCAATTTAAATGTAATTTTTTGTCGTTTCGTGGTAGCGCATTCTGTATTATGAAATTTTGGAATAATTTTAAAACGGACATTTAAATTAAGTTTCCGACTTTTTGGATGTTCCGGTAGAGAAAGGGGCCGATATTTAAACTAACAAAATATTTTTCTTTTGTTTACAGTTGATGTCGTGGACAACCCAAGTGAGTAAACACATGTATTTTTAACTAACGTAAAAAAAGGAGGAGGATCTCAATTCGACTGTATTATGTATTTTTTTATGTTTGTTACCTCGGAACTTTCGACTGGGTGAACCGATTTTGTTGATTCTTTATTTATTTGAAAGCCAGTGCTTTCCGTGTAGTCCCATTTCAATTATATCCCATTCTGACAATGGCATCCATGAGAAGACCATAAAAATGTTAAATTTGCTTAAAGTGTATTGTGTGTTACCTTCATTCTCGGAAATCTATTTAATAATTTGTTGGCGTCCAAACCTGATAAACTATGCCTTCCAAACTCGAAGTCGATTTTTTGTTAAATTTTTTGCAGACGTCAATCCATTTATATACTAAGGATCAACTGCAATTAAGAGTAGCAGCTCAAGTAATTGCTACTCGTAGTTATGACGCATGATATCATCGGTGATGATAATATAAAGACAGGTTTAAATAAATGCAAATTCGGATAGTAAAAAATACGTTTAACTACTCAGTTGGCAGGCCTAGGCACATTTAGTTTGCGGAAAGTGTGTAGATTTTCGAAATAATATTATTTAGTTTTTTTATTCTAAAATGACAGTAAACGTTTTACATACAGACATGTCTGGGTTTTCCGGCAATTAAACTGCACTATTTATTTCATATTTTATTAACTAGATATTGTATTAATTTCAGGACCTTCACCCAGAGGGGGCGAAGGGGGGAATTGACTTTCATAAATGGACAATAAAATAAGTTCGATGATAAACCTATATGTATATTAAATATAATAATTCTCTGTACTATGCAATAAAGACTTTTTTAGAAAGAAAGAAAGAAAGAGATAGTTTATTATTGATCATCCATCGCAATGCGTAAACTTTAATAATACTAATTGAAGTTCGTAATGCTGTTTCGTAATTTTAATTGCATTAGATTTTGAGGAATTCCAAACCATACAAATATGACACTTAATATTCTCCTCTTTTTTAGGGTTCCGTAGTCAACTAGGAACCCTTATAGTTTCGCCATGTCCGTCTATCCGTCCGTCCGTCCGCAGCTTAGCTCCGTGATCATTAGTACTAGAAAACTGAAATTTGGTATGAGTATGTATATGTATTACGCCGACAAAACGGTAAAATAAAAACTAAAAAAATGATTTTGTTCGTATACCTCTCAAACACCTAAAGTGGGGGTGATTTTTTTTTTCGTTTCAACACTTGTGTGTGGATTGTCGTTGAATAGGTCTTTTAAAAATAATAGGGGTCTTCAAATATAATTTTATGATAAAGTCAACAGCTTTGTAAATATTCGCTCCGAAAATAAAAAAAATGTTGTCCCCCCCCTCTAACTTTTCAACCACGGGTCAAAAATTATGGAAAAATTCATGAATATGAGGCGTTATAAGTACTTTCAATAAAAACTATATTGAACAAAATCGGTTGAGCCGTTTTTGAGTTATCGCAAAATTTCATAATTTTCTTAAAAGGACGTAAGTTGACTTCCAGAAGGTAATAAGTAGTTACAGTTACTTTGGCGTTTACGAGCTTGAAATCTTTGTCGTAACTTAAGTCTATCGTGAAGGATGAGCAACTACGGAACCCTACACTGAGCGTGGCCCGACATGCTCTTGACCGGTTTTTTGGTACAATAGCACCGAGCCACTCTTTGTAGCCCGTCAAATAATACATGTATTGTTCTACTCGTATTCCGTACAATATGAAACGGACAGGAAACGTCGTGTCTCACCGTGAGAACAATCACTGCGAGAACCCTGTAGAACCAAAAATCAATATTTTTAAAACATTATACAATTTAAATGTAATGTTAAATTTGTTATAGATATCAAATATTTATTTGGCAGTGTTTTTTTAAGTATATTTACAATTATCATTATATTTGGAACATCATAAATGGGAAATGATAACGCGTATTTTTTTAAAAGCGCCCAATGTTCAACTACTTTGATTTAAATCACTATTTGGATAGAAAAATAGAAGTTTTATTTGCTAAAAGTAGGTTAGTATTTTGTTATCAAATCATTTGATAAGATATAAACGTGGCATCTTCCTATGATGTCTTTTTAGCGGCTACTGTAACCGCCCGGCAGTATCTTTAAAATTATGAATTAGATGATATGCCATCCTCAAGGATAAATAAAATTGATGTCAATGATAACGACACTGCTTCGACGCTTCCAAAAATAAATATGACCCTGTATCAGATACCGTGCATTGTATTGTATGATGTATTGTACAACCTATTGACCTGTCGAGTTGGGCAATGAGGTCAAGTCCAATCGGCATCCGACGACAGATTGGAAAATAACCCCAATCATTGAGCTCGGAGCAAATAATACGTTGTCGCTAAACATAAGCCTCGTTATACTAATCTACTGTTTTTATTAATCGCACGCCATAAACAGTTTGAAAGGCAGTTTGTCTCTCTCGAATACGTGTGCAGTGACAAGGACATCGCGACAGTGACGTGTCGGAAACGAACGCAGTAACATCGTGTCGATGTTGACAAACACCGTGCTTCGTTTTCTCTCTATTTCTAACAATTATTAGAGTAGAAGATCTTAATGTACTTGGTGACATCACGCTCTAAAAGAGACCAACTGATATTAATTGAATGTGGCGTGGCGACTCGTCGCGATTGCTCCCGTTCAACGCTTGCGACACTCGCCTCGACGAGAAAAACTTAAATCTCGAATCGATATTTACAAAACATGACCGAGTACATCATTGGCTTCATCGTCGCTCTAGTCCTGGTGAGTTTACACAGTCTTAACTAATATTTAACGTACAATACCTCAGAACCCTTTAGTTGAATGTCAGACAGGTGTAACATACGCCCAATGCAATCTAAAGCACATTAATATAGATAACAGTGTTTCTGTAAGCGTATGGGCTTAAGAGCGAGCGTAAAGAACTCGTATACGACTTTTTGAGTTTATTTATCTTGATATTAAACCGGTTAGATGGCTTATTTATTTCGTCGATTGCAGGCCGCATTTTTGGTCATCTGGTTCGCGTATTGCATGTTCGTTCGAGAACGTCACAAGAACAACGTTCAGTACAATATATCAGATATTATAAAGAGGAATCAGGCTTTGGCTGAGCTCGAAGCTAGTGAGGAGAAATGTGAAAAGAAGAGCGGTCTGGCTGCAGGCATATTCATTTTGCCTTCACGGCATAAGCAGAAGGATGATTATGATAAGAGACCGGATTATCCTGAAAGTCCAGTGCATATACAGCTGAGTACGGAGAAGCTTGTGGAACTCTTTAACGATAATGATAAAGATGATGATTTCTATAAGGATGGCACGCTTGAAATAGGATCTAATGCGACGTATATTAGTGACGTTTAGTGAAGCTCAACAGAAGCATCATTATTTAAGAGCCTCGCTCTTATCGAGGGAGTAAACGCGGTAGGTATAATCAGTGACATATTTATTAGTGTAAATACAATAATAATCACTGTCTTTGGCTTAAATAACTGATTTCGGTACCTTAGCACTAAAATGTATTGACTGATTCCAACGTAGATTTAACTAATCCAAAGTTTATATTGCTGTTATGTTACATTACGAAGTGAGAATAGTGTTAAACCATGCGAGTGATGAATCTCAAGTTTATTTTGGGACATTCCGTTTTTCTACTAGAATGTCGGGCATGGGACGTTATTCTTTTTATACGTACCTATAAATAATGCAATATTTTATATCGAAAACATTTTTTTTTCGAAATTGTTTATATTTCTATGTGGGTAAATGAACACCACATTTTTAATACGTATAATGAAGTTAAAAAGTACATTTTGGTTATGTCATTATTTTTTAACTATACTTTTGTAATGATAGTGAATTTTTGAACTTTCTGTATGTTTTTACGGTAGCTGTCATATCCGTCACGTGTCGAACAAAGTAAACGTTTTGGTGGAACGTCTTTTTTTACACAAACCGTGAACGTAAAATGGCCCTCGGTTGTCAGAGTGGCACAATTCTAGATCTAGTGAACAAAAATTGATTGCATCCAACGTCTGCGTTGTAAAATGACGGATCTCAAGACAAGAAAGAAAGTACCAAGAAAGTCCACCAAGTATTTTAGATCAAAATACTACCCTGCTATTTAAATTTTAGCAAATAAAACGTTTATTTTTCTGTCTACTAAATGTGAAATGACAAAAGTATTTGATGAAAAAAGTTTCTTTTTGGCATTTAACATTGAGTACTCACTATTTGAAGGTTTGAAATATATAAAAAATAATATTATTTACAATTAAAAATACGCAAGTATTTTTATATTTCTTATCTTTAATTTTTTTTTATTTGGATATTATTTATGTATATTTTATTTTTTATGATAGAGTTTATGCTGCTTCTGTATAATAAATTGCACAGGCAAGAAAAGATACCGTACCTTTTTTGTTCTTATTGTAATTAACATAAGAAACACATAATTACGAGTTTCAGACACAAAGTTATGAGGAAAATTATTTATTTATTTATTTAAACTTTATTGCACAAAACAAAAGTCAGTACAAATGGCGAACTTAATGCCTAATGGCATTCTCTACCAGTCAACCATAGGGCCAAACAGAGATGCTTCAAGTGGGTGCAGAGTAGAAAATTAATCGTTCGGAGAGCATTCAAGATACAAGTGAATACATGTATAAATACAATGATACATATATTTACATACTATAAGATGAATATTATATATAATATAATAATAATAATAATAAATAATAATAATAATAAATTAGTTAGGCGTAAGGCGAAAGTATTTTTATATTATTTTGCAATAAAAATCCAATAACGCAATTGCTTTTTTTATTTATGATCTGATTAAACCCTGTATTTCATAATTATGATAAGTATGAAATGAAAAGTATCATTAAATAAAAGTAAGTATTCGGTTCATGAACAAGATAACGACGAAGGCTAAACTGAATTTTTACGTAGCCAATGTTTAATTAATTATTGTAATACTTTAACTACTATTTGAATTTGGTTTAGGTTTAGGTTTAAAGATCATTTATTCTCATTAAGAATTTTACAATTCACTTATTATGAGAACTTAAAATTATACTTATAATAAACAACGAGCGTTAGAAAAAAGTAAGAAGGTACTTCTACACAAAATACGCGGACAAGTTTTACTAATGTATGCATACCCGTTAACTAAGCAATGCGTTCATGCGATGCGCTTACATTGTAAACAAGATAACGAATGTTACAGAGATACTCGGCCTGGAAGTGGCTTAGCGTAGTTGGTTATTGTATGAAGTATCTAGTATGAATGTAAAAACCAAAAATATTTTACAATTATTTATTTTGCATGTTTAAAGTATATATATTATGAAGTGATAATAAATATGTTTTTTTTATTATTATCATTATAATTATTTTTACTTTTAATTTTATAGTTTTGTTTTATTTTTATTTGATGAATTATATTGAAATATTATGCTTACTTCGTTTTTTGAAGAAATTAATATCAAATGCACATATTATATCTAGCTGTAGCTATATGTATATCTAGCTATATATTTATGACGTGTTGCATAAGGCTTTTTTTAAAGCGATATATTGACTTACAGTGTTTTATAATTTTTGGTAGCTTGTTATAAAGCTGAGCCCCTTCATACAACAGACTTTTTTTGCCATAATTGGTGCGTGATGACCGTAATATTATATCGTTTGCATTTCGGAGATGAATTTTTTGTTTAGTTTTCTTTTTGTTGAAGTTTATTTGGGTATGTATTGTTTTATTAAATATTTTACGAACTAAAATACAAGTCTTATATATATATGATTGTTTTATATTAAGCAGCTTGGATTCTTTGTATATTTTACTCGAGGGTGTTAGATAGTTGTACTGAAACAGTGTTTTAATTAATTTGTTTTGAGTTATTTGTAATGGCTTAAGATTACTTTTAGCAGCTGTTCCCCAAACTTCAACCAGGTAGTCTAGGTGAGGCTTGACCAACGCGTTATAAATAGTGTACCGAACCTGCTGGGGGAGAAATTTAGCAGTACTACGTAGTGCTCCTGTTACGGATGATATTTTAGTTTTGATTTTTTCTATATGCGGTTTCCAATTTAGGTTCTTATCCAAAATAAGGCCGAGGTATTTTTCTTCATCTACGTTCTTAATAATTTGACTGTCTATTTTTAAATGATCGTAATCAGTAATTTTCTTGTTCTTTGCGCGAAAAATTATGTAATTTGTTTTATCAATGTTAATTGTAAGAAGGTTATCACGAAACCAGTCGTTTAGAAGATTAAGGTCTTTTTGTGCTTCTTGTATGACATTAGTAATATTATCACCAAAGTAAAATATACTTGTGTCATCGGCGTATAGTGTGATATCTCCTTTTAGACCCACCTGGTAAATATCATTTATATAAATAAGAAATAATAAAGGACCCAGAATGGATCCTTGAGGCACACCGCAGGTGAGTTTTTTTGGGCTACTTTCGTGATCACCTATTTTTACAATTTGATAACGGCTAGATAAGTATGATTCGAATATTTTGTATGCAGTTTTCTTAATGCCGATTGAGCTAAGTTTGTTAAGTAGCATCTCGTGACTAATTGTATCGAAGGCCTTTTTTAAGTCTATAAAGACTCCGAGTACTATTTGCTTTTGGTCAATGTTTACTTTAATTTTTGTCACCAGGTCTATGGTAGCTGAAAGTGTGTTTGATTTATTTCTAAATCCGTACTGTTTTATGTACAAAAAAAATATTGAATTTAAATATGTGACAAGACGATTATGGATTATTTTTTCAAAAATTTTTGACGAGACCGGAAGTATCGAAATTGGTCTATAATTTCCTGGATCAGATTTTTTTCCCGTTTTGAACAAAGGCGTGACTTTCGCGGTTTTTAAAGTATCGGGGAAGGTTCCCGTTTCTAAACACTTATTTATACATCTAACCTAATTTATAAATTGAACCTAATAATCTAGATTACAAGTAATCACTTCATCACTACATAGTATAAAACAAAGTCGCTTTCTCTGTCCCTATGTCCCTTTGTATGCTTAAATCTTTAATCGATTTTTTTTAATCAATAGAGTGATTCAAGAGGAAGGTTTATATGTATAATACATGCATAATTTATCAGCATTGCACCCTTGCGAAGCCGGGGCGGGTCGCTAGTGATATATAATATACGAGGCTGCTAGGACAGGAAGAATATTGACGGCAAAAAGCGGAAACGCTGTAAACGCTAATGAATTCCCTTGGCGTATGTAATTACGGCAATTGACGTATTAGTGATAAGGCTGTGGCCACAAGGCAAGAGGAAAGCATAGTGACAATTATGACAATTGCTACTTATAATAGACCACTTAACGCTAGGACAGTTTCCGATAATATTAATCTAGAAAATTATACAAATCATAAATAAGTAGTAGGTATTGAGTAATAATGTATTTATTCAAATTACCTTTAAAACTTGTAATCTATTTTTCAAGATTGTTGTATGTAGAACATAATACTACTTTTTTTTATTAGTAGGTATGCATTGAAGGTAAATAAATGTGAGGATATTTTACTTATACACTGTGTATATTTTATATAACCGCAAACTTTACGGGGTCTTAGTATAGGCACTTATTAATATATTGCTCCGTAAATTATTTCAAAAATAGAACTTTTTTCAATAATTCAGCACGTAATATATTTAATTGTTGTTGTTTGTTGGTTGACCCTTAACATCGTGATGTCACAACTGTCACTAGTAATAACTATGCCATACATTGCTGCTCAGAAATATTTCAAAAATGTATTACGCTATGGCAGTTAACGCTAAATTAATAATTTTGAGAAATATCAGATTATAGCACTAAAATCTCCGTCTGGCTTCAATTTGCGGTTATATCAAATATAAATGCTGTGTAGTAATTACTTACTTACTACTTACTACGATGGCTCAGCGACCCGAAGCGACTCTTGGCCTCCAACACGAGATCACGCCACTTTTAAGTAATTATAATAACCAAATAAATATATTATGATAGTAGAGGGTAAGGCTTCAAGTATCTCTTTTTAGATAAAAGTCATCAAGCCGCAGCGTCTACCATATTTTTTTTAGAACGACCTAATGATTTTTTCAGCTAAATTGTTTCTGGTCAAACACCATACAAGTCAGTAATGATAATGACGTCGTCGTTATACGTAAGGTGTGTGTGATGTAATAAAAATTATAACAAATTAGGTAGGTACACATTTCATTTATGAAAACCCGCTGCCTGCAGTAAGCAAAATTTACGTTTGCGGCATTACATAATTATCCTGCAAAACCGCCGACCACCTCGTCGAAAAGTTTCGGATCCATGAGCCTGACAACTTTTCCGAACGCATCTCTCACGGAATTCACCACGTGTCTCATCGTCTGGTTCATTGAGGCCACGATGTCACGTTGCGTGAGGCTGGCAGGAGTGGCCAACGCTACGGCGACCAGGAGCTATAACAGTAAACGATATGTAACCAAAATAATATATCAATAAAATCAGGCTTTATAAAAACCAAATGCAATCAAATGGAACCACACAAATCGATTTAAAATGATATTCATTACTTTTGTTACATTCTGCCATGTTTAATAATCAATATAACATGCATTGTGGTTGATTAGAGATTGTGTAAATTGTATTGTTAGTCAACCAATACTATATCTAATATGTCAAATATTCTTAACTATATCTATATTAGTATCAAGATAGGAACACAAATCGGAACCAAAAGGGCAGTTGATGAATTTGGATCGTATTTATTGCCAATATACGAAGCGAAAATATTTATAAAGGTATTAAAAAAAATAATGAACGAATTATCTCTTTTATTTATTATATTTATAAAATTATCTCCAATTTTCTTTGGTATTGGAAAAAAATACATACATTATTTATTCTTCGATGCCCAAACAATACTAAGTAATTAAATCCTAAAAATCTAGATTACAAATAGTCACATTTACGAGGTACAAGGAAAAATGGTAAGGTTATGGTGACAAGGCCACGTAGAAGGCGGTGTAATGACAAGTTAATATGACAATTATTTGAGCCTGCCAGACGTTTCAAGAACTTTACAGTAAAATTTTACTTTAATCACGGAATCTCAAGAATTAATTAAATTACAATAATACAATATGGTATTGGTAAGTACTATATTTTATAAGCACGTCATTACGATTGTAATAAAACAAGTACCAAATTTTGCCAACAAACCAAAACATTATTAAGTAAATATTGTTAATTAATTTACAATATATTGATAGGGAACATAAAAAATGACGAATAAGCTACCTCAAACTACTAGACCTCAATCATAGTTTAGTGTTTACTACAATTTATCAGTTTATTAAGGCAATTTACGCATAATAACAGGTTTAGCGAGAATATGTTCACATTTCTGTAGAAACATATCACATGTACATACTTGTGGTTCTTTATATACCGACCAGATATGCGCAACAATGACAATGACAATAGCAATCACAAACAGTGCGCCAAAACTTGAAATCAAAATTAAAGTGGCATTGTCGTTTGCGAGGCATTTACAAAACACAAGTCCATTGACTTTGACAAAACAGTTGAGATAAGTTTTAACTGTTGTATTTCAACTCAACTTGAAATATTTGCATGATAATATTTTACCCAAGACTTCCCTACTTGGTTCGAGGGCTTGTGAAATTGAGCTGCTGGAGTCGCTCAGAGTCTTCATTATGTTGTGCCACGCTTCCCTCATCCAGTCACACGGTTCGCGGCTGTGGGGAGAAGCCCATGCGTTGGTGACGAGGAGCTACAATAGAAAGGCAGCAAAATACGTATTAAGTATTATTGCACCTTGAGAGTCTGGGTGCTGCTGAGGATGCCGTGGATTCTTACCAACTGGTGCAGGGAAGCGATATGTAGGCGGAGAAAATAAATAGACGAGTCCTCGTGATATACGCAGCTTTATATACCATATATAAAGTACATAATCAGTAGTCACCCAGACTCTCAAGGTGCAATAGGTTCCGGTCCCAGCAAGAAAGACCGAGAGAGAGGAAGGCGGAGAGGAAGACGAAACAAGTAAGTCGCAACATAACCTACAGCTACACACAATGGCTGAGACTGCCACGTGCAACGCGGCCGCGACTCCTGTCTCCGGGGCGCAGTCGGTGCAGATAGAACGCTTGGCCGGCCCTCAGAATTACTTCTCATGGAAGTTCGCCGTCCGCATGGCGCTCATGCACGACGGATTGTGGGAGATTGTCGAGAACGAGCCGACCGAAGGCGACGCGCGTGACCAGCGTGCGCTTGCCCGTATCTGCCTGTCTATAAAGCCTTGCATGTACCAATACGTCAGGAACGCCAAGACTGCAAAGGCAGCGTGGAAATGCTTAGCGGACGTATTCGAAGACTCCGGTTTGGTTCGTCGTGTTTTACTCCTACGACAACTACATAGGATTGACTACGGTACGTTTACTACGATGTCAGACTACATTGAAGCCACGACAATGCTGGTGCAACAATTGGCGGACATAGGCAAGACTATTGAAGACAGAGAAGTTGCGGAGATACTGCTCAGCGGGCTATCTTCAGAGTATGACTCCCTCGTGTCCAACCTGGAGACCATGAACATGACAAGTACGTTGACTAGTGAGCTGGTGCGTGCTAGGCTTCTCCAGGAGGAATCCAGGCGGTTGTCATCGGACGGGGGAACTGCGCTTGCATCGATGAAAAGGACTACGCAGTCCAGGTGTCATTACTGCAAGAAGCCGGGTCATATCAAGAAGAACTGCTTCAAGCTTAAGCGTGAACGGAGGAGCACTCCGATGATTGTGGAGCAGGCTCTTTCTGCGACAGCCCTGGCAGCCGTTCCCAGTGACGTGATGTGTGTAGACTCAGGCGCTTCGGTGAACATCTTTAATAAAAGGGACTACTTCATTAACTTCAAGCCTAGTTCAAGTTATATTATAACAGCTAGTAAACACAAAATGAGATGTTTAGGTAAAGGAGAAGTCCTTGTAGATGGTAAATTGTTATTAAAAGATGTTATGTATGTGCCAGATTGCTTGAATAATTTAATTTCAGTTAGCAAATTAATTAAAGATGATTATGTTGTGACATTTAGAACAGATGGTTGTGATATAGATCTTAAAGGTAAACGTATAGCAGCTGCTGCATTAGTAAATGGTACATATTGGTTGATCAGAGATAGTAATTCGTGCAATTGGGAGAGCTCAAGATCCTTGCACGGGCAAGAAGCCTTGAGCTCCACAGTTACTGACGAGGAGCTTTTACACAATAGATTAGGTCATATAAACAGTAAAGATCTGCATAGTATTAGGGATAGGGTGCCTAACCTTTTTAAGTTTCAGAACCAGCAGGCGGACAGGTGCGTGCCTTGTTTGGAGGGCAAGCTGACTTCCAAACCTTTTCCTAAGGCGTCGAGCACAACTGTCGACCAGCCCCTAGCCCTGATCCATACTGATGTGTGTGGGCCGCTCCCCGTCAGCTTGGGTGGCGCGAGATATCTCCTGACAATTACGGATCACTTCTCAAGAAAATCTTTTGGTTTCCTTTTAAAAAGAAAATCAGAGGTAAGTGACCGTTTTATAGAATTTGTTACCATGATAGAGAGGCAGCGAGGCTTACCTGTACGTTGTGTAAGATCTGATAATGGTAAGGAATTCGTGAACACAAAACTTTCTATGTTTTTTAGAAATAAAGGGATTTTGCATCAGACCACTGTACCATATTGTCCGCAGCAGAATTCGGTGGCAGAACGCCTTAACCGAACTTTAATGAATAAAGCGCGGTGCATGCTGCATCATTCAGGTCTGGACCGCCGCTTCTGGGGAGAGGCAGTGACGACTGCTATTTACCTTAAAAACAGGTCTCCCACAGCAGCCTTGGATGGCAGGATTCCGGAGGAGGTGTGGACTGGGCCCATAACCTATTGCACCTTGAGAGTCTGGGTGCTGCAGAGGATGCCGTGGATTCTTACCAACTCCGATTTTGCTCTCTCATGAAATCCATCTTGTTCTAACCTAAATTAAGTTTGTACTGTCCTCGTGTGTAATTATAATTATAAACGTAATTCATATTTTAATCTTATGACAACTGATTATGTACTTTATATATGGTATATAAAGCTGCGTATATCACGAGGACTCGTCTATTTATTTTCTCCGCCTACATATCGCTTCCCTGCACCAGAGTTGGTAAGAATCCACGGCATCCTCTGCAGCACCCAGACTCTCAAGGTGCAATAAGTATATCAATTCAGCAGGTTGTTTTGTCTTTATTGTAATACTGCGTGCTATCTATGATTGTATTTGCTTCCCGTTTCCATTAAAGAATACCCTATTATATTTTGATTTTCATGATACTGAATGTCACAAACTCAAATGTATTTCATAGTAACAGAGTTCAAGAACTAATATAACGTGCCAGTCGAAATCTCGGGAAACACCCAAAGCATTTTTAAAGGTTATTTATCAAATCACAGCCAGGATTCTCATTTAACTCCCTGATTACAGACAGATAGACGTGGCATTTCTAAAAGGGTTTTTCGTTTAACTGCGGAACCCTAAAATGTACGAGATTTTAGCAAAAAAAACGATAAATGGAATGATAAATACTAATATACATAGTTCGTCCGGAACTTAAGAACAATTTATGTGAACCTAACACACGTGACAAACGATTTCACTGCGATAAGCATAGTGTATTTTCACTTGTTCTAGTTTGACATAATTTGCTTTTTGGGTTTTCGACCAGGTATACATATTTAGGGTCAATTTCAACAAGACGCATTTCTTGTATCATTTCGGTGATTCTTTATTTTCGATTATTTTTGAGTTTTTTAAATGTGAAGAGATACTTTAGACTATATTATTAAACATATGTAAAAGGGACCCTGAAATCTGAAATAGTTTTCGAGATATTAGAGATCGAATATGAAACACACAACGGAATGATAAATGTACACCAGGATGATAAAATAAGTGCACCGCAATGAAATTTCATACACCGGAATGAAAGAAAAGTGGCATATTATGAAAGTAATTTTACTTTTTATATTCGTAATATATATTATATTGGCATTACATAATAATAATATAAACAAATATCTTAGTCTGGTATTAAAATCAAAATAAAAAAATATTATTATTTCAACAATATCTATGATACTTTTGTTGTCATTCCGGTGTTTTCCTCATTATGGTGGGGTTTAAAGTCATTTTACTACACCGGAAACACCGGATTGAGAATGGTGGAATGAGAAACACGACATATTTTTATTTCTTAAAAATAAAATAAGCCCTATATTCTAAAACTAATTTAACTCTTGAAATCGCGAGTATACTTTACCTGATATATATAAATTTCAAACCACGCAGTTAAAAAATAAAGACGCTATAACAAACTCCGGAATGAAATTTTTTTTGTCCCCTGTCCACCGCGATGAAATATTCACGTTTATACAAGCCAACGTATTGCCACTATACACAACCCGCCTCGTCGAGCGCCGCAGCTTGACTAATTCTTTGAAGTGCGCGGGAGACGGGGGGGCGGTCTTGATCAAATTTGGGAAATAAATCGGTTCGAAACATTGTCGGCGGTAATGAGAAGTTTTCTCGGGACAAACGTATATGCACTTATTCAAGGGTACACAAAGAAGATATATAACGGGTAATGTGCTTTTTAAATAATAAAATAATGGTAACAGATTTTCTTTGTCATGCATAGTATTTGACTTACCCGGCATTTTACAAACAAAATCGGCTTGGGGACAACCCACCATGATGAGAAATTTGATCTAAATATATTTTTTTAAATTATTATATATATTTATATTTTAATTTTAGCTGTTGCCCGAGGTAGACAATGGCACTGTTTCCTAAAAAAAATGGTAATTTATTATTCAACCTTTCTACACCTGCGTTTTCAGTCTTGCCATCAAAAAATACTGCTTGGGAAATTGACCCTTTAGTAGTCATTAAACTTGCACAAAATGGGTTAATAATTTAGACAAAATACTATAAATATACTAAATGACTTTCGAAATGCAACCATATCAACCAGATTGTGATAGACTTCAAAATTGTATACTAACCTGTGACAGCAAACTCTAACATCTAAATCACTAGTTTGCTCTTCCAATACCTATTGAGATTGAGACCTACAAAGATTTCGAGCTGAAAGCAATTTTACCTGAAAAGTGTGAAAGATGTCATATACCTACTTAATTTTTAATAATGATGGCATCCACCACGGTGCGTTAAAACAGACGTAAGTCACCATAGACGAAACTACCACCGCAATCATTTATTTATTTATCATCTTACATAATCCCTGTATTCACGAAATATATGAAAGTAGTATAATTATATGAAAATAATCCATTCCTAGACAAAATAATGATAAAACTTCGCTAACATAGGTTACTTAATTAATAAACATATTGATTTAATCATTATTATTTAGAGATTACAAAAAGTTATATGTTGTAACATAATATATTAGGTCTATAGAATGTGACGTGAAACTGGAAGACGTGATAAGGTTGTGGCCACAAGGCATTGGCGCGGGCATTACGGCAATTATGACAATGGGCCGGCATTATGACAATATAACAATTGCAACTAAATAATAATAGCTAGCACAACTGCAAACGACAATCTTTATTAAAATATTAAGTATATTTTAAAACGTATTTTCAAGATTTTTGAACGCAAGATGGAGCAAGATGGGCGTCAAAATTTAGGCACGAGCATGCACATTGTATTACATGAAGAATCAAACCCCATACAAGTCAGTAACGATAATTTTATTTATTTATATATTTATTCGAATGTCAAGAACATGTCTGGAAAATGTACATCGTCTCACAAAACTGTTTAACTGTGGTATCCGTCAGTCTATCTATACAATAGTATTACTCAATAAAATCTAAATCTTAATTAATAATAATATAGGTAGGTAAGTACTAGGCAAATATCTGTACAATTTTTAGTTTAAATAAGTATTACTGTCTATGTAGTATTTAAGTAAAGCTAAATCACGTCGTCGTATAAAACTTAAGGCGTGCGTAGTTAAAATTGTAACAGATTAGGTCCTTATTTCACAGGGCAATTATGAAAACCGCTGCCTGCAGAAAGCAAAATTTACACTTGTGTCTTTATAAATCCTGTAAGAGCGCCGACCACCCGGTCGAAAAACCTCCGGTCCATGCGCCTGTAAACGTTTCCGACTGCATCTCTGATATCTCCCAGAGTCCTTCCCATGAGTCCAAACGTCTCCTTCATTGAGGCCATGAGGGTACGTTCCGTGGGGCTGGCAGAGGCCGACGCTATGGCGACGAGGAACTATAACAGTAAACGATATGCAACCAAAATAATATATCAATAAAATCAGGCTCTATAAAAACACAATGCAATCGAACCACACAAAAAGATTGAAAATATATTCATTACGATTCGGTACTGCCATGTTAAATAATCAATATACACTTGCATTGAGGTATAATGCATTTTGATTTTTATAAGTCAACCAATACTAGCTAATCAGTTAAATATTCTTATATCTATATTAGTATCAAGATTGCAACACAACTCGGAACCAAAGAGTAGTTGCTCAATTGGATCATAATTATTTATTGCCAATATACGAAGCGAAAATATTTATAACGGTATTAAATAAAACAATAAACAAATTATCTCTTTTTATTTATTATCTTTACAAAATTATCTCCAATGTTCTTTAGTATTGAAAAAAAAAAGACATACATTATTATTCTTCGATGCCCAAACAATACTAAGTAATTAAATCCTGATAATCTAGATTACAAATAGTCACATTTACGAGGTACAGGGAAAAATGGTAAGGTTGTGGTCACAAGGCTAGAAGGCAGTGTAATGACAATTTATGACAATTATTTGAGCCTGCCTGACGTGTAAATAACTTTACAGTAATAATAAATTTACGCGTTATAATCCATTTAAATTGCTTTATTTAAATGTGTGACAATCACGGAATCAGAAGATAATATAATACTTGTAATAGGTACTAACACAGACCAGTAAACCTAGGTTTACTGGTCTGTGGGTACTAAGTACCACATAGACACACCGCATAGAATCATAATAGTGTTTTATGCAATCGTTGCACAATAAAGGTTCTTAAAGTCGAGTACCGAGTTTAAGTAAGGTACAAGATTTAAAGACCCAATTGTGTAAATATTGCATAACAATAATTTTTATTCGAACAAAACGCAGAATAACATTTTTTACTTTAATCGTCATTCCCCACTATGATTTTTTCTTTTTGATGTAACATTTTTCATTCAACTAAAACCCACCTATTAAAAAAAATAATCGCCATGGTATCTACTATATTTATTAACACGCCATTACGATTATAATAATACATGTAAGTACCTAGTTTGCAAACATACCAAAACATTATTAAGTATATTGTTAAATTTACTGTATATTGATAGGTAACAAAATAAATAATGATGAATCAGTTACCTAAAATCACTAGACCTAATATAATTTAGAATTTGCTGCAATTAATCAGTTTAAAAAGGCAATTTACGCTTAATAACAGGTTTAGTGAGAATATCTGCACATTTCTGTAGAAACATATCACATGTACTTGTACATACTTCTGGTTCTTTATATACCAACCAGATATGCGCAACAATGACAAACAGTGCGCCAAAACTTGAAATCAAAATGAAATTTCCCTTGTCATTTGCAAGCCATTTGTAAAATACAAGTGCATTGACTCTGACAAAACTGTCGAGATCAGTTTTAACTGTTGTATTTCAACTCAACTCCTTTTGTGAAAATATGTGGCCCAAGATTTTCCGACTCGGTTCGAGGGCGAGTAAAATTGAGCTGCTGGAGTCGCTCAGGGTCTCCACTATGCTGAGCCACGCTTCCTTCACCAAGCCTAGGATGTCACGCGGTTTGCGGCTGCCGGGAGAGGTCCACGCCTCGGTGACGAGAAGCTTCAATAGAAAGGCAGCAATATATATATTAAGTATATCAATTAAACCGGATTGATTGGCGACAATACCTCATGTTGTTTATCTCTATTGTAATAATATTATTGTATTTATTTCCCGCAATGTATTTATTGTCACATTCTTTAATGCACACCATTAAATAATGTGACAAACTGCTTTAATGTATTTCAAAGTAACAGGGTTCAAGAACTAACGTGTAATGTTATATAACGTGCCATACGCAATCTCATGAAATACACAATAATACACCTATAGCATTTCTAAAGGGTATTTATTAAATCACTGTCAGGATTCTAATTAAGGTTCCTGATTACAGACAGATGGATGTAGCGAAACTAAAGGGGTTTCTAATTTAACTGCGGAACCCTAAAATTTAGGATATTTTTGCAAAAATGTTTGATAGATGGAATCATAAATTATTTTCCTAAATACTTGTATAGTTCCTCCAGAATTTAAGAACAAATTCTGTCAACCTAACACAAGTGAAAAACGATCTCACTGTGCATACGCTGTATTTTTACTTGTTATGGTTTGACATAATTTGCTCTTAGGGTTTTGGACCAGCTATTTTGCAGTCATTTAACTTGCACAAAATGGGCACTTTTGACAAAATGACTCTAAATATACTAAATGACTTTCGAAATGTGGTTCAACCATATATCAACCGGATCGTGATATATTTCAGTATTTTTATACTAACCTGTGACTGCAACCTCTAACATCGAAATCACTACACAGTTGTTCTTCCAATACCTATTGAGACCTACAAAGATTTGGAGCCGAAAGCAACTTTACCTGAGAAATGTGAGATGTCATACTTCATTGTTAATAATGATGGCATCCGTCACCGTGCGTTAAAAAGACGTAAGTCACCATTCTTGTTAACTTTAACCTATAAGTATCTTTCAGAACCATTTACGTTTTTGTTGTAAATTGTCTTATGGGATCGTTTTTACGTATGTATAATGCGTACTGTCGCTCTAACGAAATTGGCAGATTTGGCAGAAATTCTAGTCCAAGGATTAAAGTAAGTATTCTATTTTAAGGATTTACAGGTATAATAAAAAACTAACACCGCAATTATTTATTTATTTATCATCTTACATAACCCCTGTATTCTCGAAATATATGAAAGTAGTATAATTATATTTAAAAAACCAATAACTAAACAAAATAATTAAAAAAACTTTGCCAACATAGGCTAGGTACTTATTTATAAACATATTGATTTAAACCTATTTATTTAGATATTACAAAAAAATATAGGACCTAACATAATATTATGATGTCTCTAGAATGTAACGTGACACTGGAAGACGTGATAAGGCTGTGGCCACAAAGCACGGGCATTACGACAATTATAACAATGGGCCGGCATTATGACAAAATAACAATAGCAACTAAATAATAATAGCTAGGACAACTGCAGAGAAAAATCTTTATTGGAATATTAAGTATATTATAAATCGTATTTTCAAGATTTTTTAACGTAAGATGTCTCTTAATCAGAAGAAACGCTAGGCGAAATATTGTACTCACAAGAATGCACATTGTATTTTATTGTATTACATAACTCTGACCGAAACAGGTATATCGGCACATAAAAACTGCCATCGGCCCATTACAAAGTTACAACGGTTACTTCCTTCTTGTGCATTTCTCAGTTCAGTTACGATGTAAGTGATGAAGTCAAAATACGTCATGACAATTGTAACAAATCTGTAGCCTCTTTACAAACGAAGCAAAGTCAGGAGTTGACAACAAATTGAATATATAGCAAACTCGGTGAAACCCAAACTCATTAAATTTCACAAAATTAACAGCCGTTTGTCGCAGATGAAAACAAAATAAGTGTTTTAATCCATAATGAAATTGTCGTTGTCGCCGACGTTTAAAATAGTCTGTTGAATTTCCAACAAAATTGTCGCGACCAACTTTAGTCTGAAAGCCCCTTTATCTCGTCGGCCATCTTGTTGATGATACTTCGCTCCGTCGGCTTGAAGACATGCACGACCGCGTCGCCTGCGTCGCTCAGGGTCTTCACCATGTCATTCCACGCGCCCTTCATGGACTCCATGATGTCTCGTTTTTCGCGGCTCGCGGGGGAGGCCGACACAAGGGCCATGAATAACTACAACAATACGGGATATGACTCTAGAATTAAATATCACACTAATCATGAGTAATCACTTAATCAAACATGCACATCGAATAAAAAACTACCACTATTGATTGAGCAAAAATAATGAATCGGTTGTTTGGCTTGTAACTCATAACATCACTCGAAAAACATTTATTTTGCCACAAATGCCGTTTTTGCCGGACAAATTTCATTTAATTTGGCGGGTGCCGGTCCAATCATCGACAATGTAAGTATTTAGGTAAAATGGTTAAATATAAATTAATGACACAGAGAACAAAAAATAAGAAGAGATGCCTGAAGGATATTCCATCCTTTTTTTAAGGTTCCGTACCCAAATGGGTAAAAACGGGACCGGACTGAGACTTCGCTGTCCGTCCGTCTGTCACCAGGCTGTATCTCCAGAACGGTGATAGCTAGACAGTTGAAATTTTCACAGATGATGTATTTCTATTGCCGCTATAACAAAAAATACTAAAAATAAAATAAAATAAATATTTAAGGGGGGCTCTCATACAACAAACTTGTTATAGATTATGGTACGGAACCCTTCATGCTCGAGTCGGACTACCAACTCACTTAAAGTGCTCTAAAAGTTAGAAACGACCGTTAAAAGAGTGGTGGATGGGATAGGACACCATATCAGACTAACAAATAATAGTATAGAAGTTTAGATGCTTTTGAAAAGAAAATATTACCTACGTAATGTTACGTATTGATTAATTGGCAATTGCAGTGATTTAACATAAGCAATACCTTATCACCAGGGATATGTGTTAAAACCTTTATTTTATCTTACTAACCGCAAATTTTCATCCATTTCGCGATTCTATTGACTTTAAATGTAATTTCAAAAAGGAACCATGAGGACTTCATTTTGGTGATGATGATATTAAACTTTCGACCGGTTTGATAACGGCACGCTCACGATTTTATTTGTAGGTAGTGAGATAAACAGTATTCTATCTCTCTCATAAAATACTTAAATACTATGCCAACCACGACACAAAAATAGTCCGAGTCCGAATTAGTACCAGATCGTCCAAGAAATTACTTTCTGGTGGAATTCGTCAATAATTCCTAAGCACTGTAAGTACATTGCACAGTTCAGATTTGACTTACAATTAAGAGGACATAATATCACTGCTCCCAGTGCTTTCCCATGGTAAGTATCAGTTTACGTCAACTTTTCACCTGGTAACTATGGCGGCGAGTACAAATAAGGTCCAAACATAACATCATCTCCCTGCCCTTATCCCACTTATGTAGGGTCGGCACAACATGTTTTCTTCTTCCATTCATCTCTATATTATTCGTTATTTCAGCGCTTACTCCTTTCTTTCTCATGTCCTCTCTCACACAATCCATCCATCGCTTTTTGGCCTACCTATCGCTCTTCGTCCTTTGACATTCATCCCTAACATTCTTTTACCAATATGACGTTCATCCTTCCTCATTACATGCCCATACCACGCTAACCTACTGCTCCTCATTTTGTCCGTCACACGTGCTACTTTCAAACTTCCCCTTATATATTAATTTCTAATCCGATCTTTCCTCGTCACTCCACACATCCATCTGAACATTCTCATCTCGGCTGCTTGAATTCTTCTTTCATCCGTCATTCGTTGCCCAACACTCTGATCCATACATTACGACAGGTCTTATGATCATTTTATAGATTTTTCCATTAAGTTTGAGGGGCATTCGTGGATCACAAGCTGTTTCAGAGACCTGTCGCCATTTCATCTCACTCTCTTCTCTCTTTCATGTCACCTTTATTCTTGAAGATGGGCACCAGTGAACTGTTGCACCATTCCTCAGGGATTACCTCTTCTTGCAACAACTCATTAAAGAACAAAGTCAGCCACCTACCTATACAATTCGAGGTTTTGTTCTCGTCTGTTTTTTCTTTCAAAACTTTACCAATCTTTACGAAATTTTAGGAACTAATGGAAGGAAAGAATGCAAAAATTCGATATTTATAAAAAGAAAACTCCTCTATTTTGCTTCATTAGTTTTTTTTTTTATCATGACTAGGACTGAACTTGTAACGTCTCACTACCCAGTAAGTAACTTTGTGAGTACACACCCACTAGCAGGAATGTCTCCGCACCACAGGAACGAGTGACATTTGATGCGTGCCAGCTAGTTTCATAGACTGAACCTTTCTTTTTTATACTATTTTTCCTTGCGGGCCGGAGGGGCCCTTTGATAGATTGAACCGAGTAAACCTGACAGAACTTGGTCATAAAAGTGAACTAAGAGAGAGTAGCCGAGTAAAATGTATCCTCGGATATCCAGCTACCCGTGTACCTTCTAGAAATGGTTTTCAAGCATTTTAAACACTAAGATAACACTAATACAAAAAAATCTCATTTTGCATTGCATAGAAAATCAGTTTTCTAATAAAAATACGCGGACGCAGTTGGCACCTTTTAGTTATAAAATATAAACATATAGAGAACTTGCGTAAAAGTATAAAATGTAATGTCACACGGCAATTGTTCGTTCAAAAACAATGAAGATTTGGAACAAAGTACCTAAGCAATATTATTGTGTATTTTTTTGTCTACTTTATAGCATGGGAGGCTGACTTGAATAACAATATAATTTGCACTTCATCGATGGTTTGTATTAATTTAAAAAATAATATCCTTTACAACTACATGGAAAGTTAATATTTTTTTATTGGACACAAAATTCATTGCGTATGCTTGCCTTTAAAAATTAATAGGCACTTTATTTATGTAATCATATTTAATCCTGTTTCATAAATCATAACAGAACAAAAACTGGTGGGAAAGAGCCCGTTTCAGCAAGACTTATGAAATCATCTAAAAAAAGGAGATTTGATTGCGTCCACAAACCAGAACTAAACTTTAGCCAGTCGTGCCTAAACTTAAGACTCATTTGATATTTAAGGACTCACGAAATGCTCACGAGTAACAAAGTACCTATCTATTATTATATAGTATCTTTATAAGGCAGGCGAATATTTCGAAATAATACAACGGAAAATTAAAAATGTAGTCAAATATAAAAGGGATTTACTTACGATGCACATCAAAATTGACAATCGGTAATCCATAGTTAAAAGTATACTTAAACACTGGCGTCGCAGTTAAAACAGAAGACTGCTTGGCCGCGTTCCCTTTTATGTATACTCGGTTTGAAGCTTTACTGGCTACTGCTAGTGGATACAAAGGATCAACAGGATGTTCCGATTTTATTAACACGCACGTGTGTCATAGTAATCAGCCGACGAAATTGCAGGACAATGGACACTGGACAGGGCCGGGGCAAAACAACCAGTGCTGTGTGACACGATAAGTTTAACACACGAAAAATGATTGAAATCGAAAATAAAAATGCGATCATGAATAAGAATATGGCTCTAATAAAAGAAGGCTATAAACCGAGAGCACATTCACGATTTCACTTAGAATGGATTTATTTCTGTAGCACGAGTAGCCGAGATGTAAACTGATCCGATTTGTCCGCTAAATCAATCTTAATTAAATTTGGCAGGATTGCTGTAGGAAGGATTATTATTTTTCTACTAACGTACTTACTGTTATCTGTCAATTATACAACATCAACATCACAACGATGCTACATAATTAAGAGGCCTTATTCCTTTCAAAATTTATTTTTTTCATATTACGACAAATATATTGATAATTTCAACCAAATGTTTGAAGTAAATAAAACCTTTTCCCGAGTTCTAGGTTAGCTATTTCATGCTTTCATTGCGTGCAGTCGAAAACAAGTTGAAAAAAAACAATTTTCCGAGTGAATTTTGTTTCGAGTAGTTTTTGAAACAAAAATTATCAATGAAAACTTCAAACTGTAGGTTTCAAATATATACCAATAAATCCCAATAGCCCTGTTCTAGGTAGTAATATCAATAATATGTTAAGAAACATGTTTGATCATAGAGAAAAACGTCTAAAACAATCAGCATTTTAAAAGGAAACGCCTCTTTAGTTATTTACTCCCGCCGTGTGGGATTTACTGCCTGCTATGCGGGTAGACAAAATCACTTCCTGACCAAGGCAAGACGTAAAACGTTAGACAAACCACGTCTGGCAATTCGCAAAGCAATATAATAATTGTTTCAATTGCATATTAATGGCCTTCACTTTCGGCTCGGGTCACAAACAACTGCTATGTGGGACATTCACGAACTCACCGCCCTTATGTACCTACCTAATGTACCAACTATGTACACTCTATTTTTTTTAATAACTCTATCGATTTAAAAAAGTAAACACTATCAGGTTCAGCTCAGCGTTCCAATTTTCTCTTCATCTAGTGAGTGCCATGTATTTTCGTAGATATTCGCTGTATCAAAAATGGAACACGCTCTGTATGGATAGATAACCCTACTGTTTTTAATTCAACGGTACTGTTTATGTATAGAAACGCTCTCTATATTTAAAAACATTTCCTATACAGCCATTATTCTCTATTTTATTTTATTAAATAGACATAGACAACTCGACTCAGAAAAGGTCTTTGATTTGCTTCCGGCTTTAATCTTCTTTTAGATTCTCGTTTGTAATTACCAATCACATATAGCTGTATACCGCCGATACTTCGAGATCACTTCATCAAGCAGCGTTTATCATCTTGGCACAGTCCCGTATCCTCACCTTCTTTGGCCACGTATGCCGCTAGAGGAGGTGGCTATTGAGCGCCTTGTGGTCCAGAGAAAGTTGGTGGTCAGATAAAAACTGCAGTCAATGGCTCATCATCACTACACGAATGCACGATGAAGGCGGCTACCAGAGAAGAAAGGCGGCGTGCTGTGAAGCTGGCCTCCAAAATCTGAAATGATGACCACGACCACTCTGTCAAGAGTAAAACTAAAGAAGATACCACTAAGTGTAGTGTAGTGTGTGAGATGTACCATTAAGTGGTTTTTAGATTCAGTTCTGCGTTTAGTGTCAGGAGTGTGATTATGGTGCCATTTAAGTTTTGATTTGTGTTTTGTATCCTACGACAATGTGCAGTGTAAGGACGTTCCAGTCTAATGGACAAAATTGAACACTGGATACGGACATCGTTTGATATAATGTCCTATTTGTTACTAGCTTTTGCCCGCGACTACGTACGCGTGGGACTTGATAAAAGGGATTATTAAAAGCGCCTAAGCAAATGTAAGAGCAATTGTGCTTTTGATCTAATAATTACATTTCCTACAGGGTCACCGCACTCCAACAGAAATGTTCACTCACCTTTCAATCTTTTTAGGTATAATTTCCAGGATGAAAACTATCCTATGTCCTTCCTCGGATCTTAAACTTTCTCTATACCAAATTTCATCAAAATCGATTCAGCGGTTTAAGCGTGAAGAGGTAACAGACAGACAGACACACTTTCGCATTTATAATATTAGTTTGTTCAGTGTTATAACAGTAATAACATAATCTCGCTAAGATATAATTTTTGTTAGTACCTACAAGGCATTAATTATCGCGTTTATATTCGCAAGATATCCTAACGCCCCTTCTAGCTGCGCTCGTCGTCATACCTAACCGTGACTCTGTGACAGTTTTTGTGTCCGCTCGTCACGCCGAAATGGCTGGACGGATATTTACTAATTTTGGTACAAAAACAGCTGGACATCCAAAGGTGGTTATAGGATACTTTTAACCCCCCTAAAAAGTTTTTGTAGACGAAGTTGCATTACAAACTTAGTTGAAATCCTTGGGCACATCCATCACTACGTCGCGTTAGCTACGCACTGGACACACCTCATTATCAATATCGGCCGTGGCCGACACGGTCAGATTGGATGTGATCAATTGATCATCGCGAGAGGAATCGGAGTAGCATTCGTCATGCTGACTTAGCCCAGTCTATGAATTTATTGTAAATAAAAAAGATTCAAATGGCGGAATTAATGTCACGAGGCATTATTGTTGTACGGTTAGCGTTAAAAGTATCTCACAATTTTAGTAGGTACCTATGCAATTTTAGCGAGCTTATGCAGTAGTAACATTGTCATCAGATCAGCTACTTTAGATGCTGACGAAACTATAAATAACAATCACATTGACATATACCTGCAATTCCGTAATATGTAGTATAATTGTCATACAACATATAATGTGTAAATATACACATATACCAGGTAGGTCCTGTAACAGGAGCAAAAAATTAAAACATAGATTTTACTCGTCAAACTGAACGCGTGACCGGATGTGAGTAATAGGCAATATTGCACCATGTTTGCAATTTACTTACCTCTAAATGATCATCTATACTAGTATAAAATTCTGAAATTGTATTAACAATCAGTTTTCTAGGGAGAGTTCTTGTATGTTTAGACATGCTTCGCAGTGCAATACCTGTCCCATTAAATTGTCAAAAAAAATCAGGCACGTTCATGTGATATGGCTAAAATAGATCCATCTGCCCGTCTTGTCCCGCAAGTAAATAACACATCACTATGGCTTTGAATCGTCTAAAACCAATATCACTAGGAGCTGTCATTCTTCGTAGTTATATGTTTATGTTAAATACTACAACGAGTACAGTTCGAATGTTAGGTACTAGAAATCCCGACGGAGCTCGTTCGTATACCTAATTCAATCAGAGTGTAATTGGCTTGCACTGTGCCGGGGCCGTTCCCAGCTAACGTGAGACTCGTCTCGTGAACCTACATGCTAAATAAGGCTGGGTTCACATGCCAACAATATCGCGCAAACAACATTCTAACACAGTGGCGTTGTTGTTAGGTTTGTGACATGGTAACGTCTAATCAGCATTTCTATATTCGGAGCTCTGAGCCGTGAGACAGTTTTTTTATCTAATATTTTTAGGAGCTTGGTTGTTAAACGATCATGCAGGTCCATACGTTCTCTGATGTATGTTGCAATTTCCTTAACGCAGTTTTTATAAAACTTATATAATAATTTGGCTTGCTCTGATACAGGGTTGGCCAACCCAGTATTACAGGTTCCAATGCTGAAGGTTAAGCGTTGAAACCCTCCGCACACATTTCACCAAGACATGATGTAAGTACATCGTCTATACGTCTATTTGGAGTATTGGCCTTTCCCATGAAAAAAAATGGATTTATTAGTAGGGATGTGTCCGGAGCGTAATCTCATCGCTACTACAAGATCTAGTCGGGTCAGACACAACGTGCTATCCAAGGAGAGACTGTAAGGGTTCAGGGTGTATGGTTTTATACCAGATACCACTTTCTTACGATCGCTTACCGAAAAATTCTTTCCATAACTCATAGCAGAGTGCTTTCTGAATTTACCCAGAACATCAGTGTAAAATGGCCCGACGTTCAGCAATGTGACCTCGGAAGATGCCTCTTTAGCCAGTCTGTCCGTGACTTAATTCCCGCCAATACAGCTATTATATGATAGGGAATCCACTGGAGTATAACATTCTTATTTCTGGACCTATACCTCCGAATGAGATCTAAAATGCACAGACAGTTGTCGATGTCTACAAGTCTACAAATGTTACCCTTAAAGACTGAAAATGGTAATTCACTGAAAAAACTTCTAGGAACGTGACTGCTCGTTCTGACTTTTGCTTATTCAGTTGCTAGGGTGAGATCTTTGGGGTAACACGGCATCTGTTGGGGATTATTAGCATCCCCTGCAATCCCATTATCATAGTTGACGACAAGAGGGACTATCATGGCTGCCAGGAACTGCCAAATTTTTCATTTGGGACTATAATCTCCACACTTGGCAGACGAATTGTGATTGTGAGCAAGACAAATATCGATGTCATGTTCAGCCATTTTACGTTGTCCACAGAACGATTATAATTTATAGAGTATATTGTAGCATGTCTAGCCAAAACGACAACGCATTCTAAGCAGTCTTTTCGGTCCATGCGTTGACGGTTAACGCGCGCTACCACAATCGTGCGGTACACTTATGAGTTAGCCATGATATAAGAAAATATGGTGTAACACTCCGGCTAGTGAGACTTTCTACGTCACTGATTAGACGCTTTATGGCACCAAAATAATTATAAGGAAAAAAAATTGCCGCCAGTCGTAGAAAAAACGATTACCATGTTCTTTGACTAAGTTTTATTTTGTCGTAATAATTGATCGCCGACAAAAGAATTGAGATCTGCAAGGGCGCCAAGTTCTTTGCCCTAAAATTTTTAGATACAAGGACATGCGACATACTCAATGCATTTATTTTACTTGGGGTGTAATTCAATATCAAGATTTGACTTGGCTAGTTTTCACAAACTAACTAAATTTTATAAAAGTAACATAGTCATAGTTCATTATCAAGCTAACAGTATAAGTAACAAACCGTACACTAACTTGCGTACTTACCTTTACGAAAATAGGTTAATGATTTGATTGATTTTGATTTATAATATAAATTTATATTTTAAAACTAGCCAAGTCAAGTCTTGATATTGAATTACACCTCAAGTAAAATAAATGCATTGAGTATGTCGCATGTCCTTGTATCTAAAAATTTTAGGGCAAAGAACTTGGCGCCCTTGCAGATCTCAATTCTTTTGTCGGCGAAGTGCACGCGATATTGAACTTGGCTCTCATTTTACATTTATGTTTTTGATGGGATATCATTACTTTTTGTACAGAAATTATTATGATGTGTAAATTACTTAATTATTATTTGTTAATTAGTTCTGTGTGCTATTCTAGTACATCTTTTGAAAGTTTTGAACAAACAAAGAATTTTCCAAAACGGTTAGTACGTATTGGATTTTTATGTGCATGTATGTGTAAGTGTGTGCGTGTGAGTGTATATGTTATTCTAGTATATCTTTCAAACAAAAAAAGAATTTTCCAAATCGGTTTATAAATGACAGAGTTCTGAGGCAACAACCATCAATAATAATAATAATAATAATAAAAAAACAAAAAAATCACTGTTTTCGATTTTTATATGTATACACACACAATTACTAAGCTGCATGCCAAATTTCACCTTTCTAGGTCACCTGGAAGTGGGTTAGGTTTTTGATTACTAGTCAGTCAGTCAGTCAGTCAGTCAGTCAGTCAGTCAGTGATAAAAATACCGTTTTTTGGACTTTAATATCTCAATAACTATTTAACCTATATTAATGAAATTTGGGGATCTACTTGTTCTAAAGGATCTTAATACATAAGCCAAATTTCATTTTTTTATGTTAAATAGATTTGGAGTTATTGGGGGGTCAAAAGTGGCTCCAAACGGTTCGTGTAATATAACACACGGCTGCTGCTCGCCAGTTCCTGCGGTGAACTTGGCTGGACACGCTGCCGCGTGTCTAGATTTAAAACACTCACGAATCACGATTTTATGAGATTCATACAATGTAACAAGGGAATCGGGGACTATTATGATACACCACTGGACACGGATTTACAGAACCAACTTACCAATCATAACGAGATGTCAAAAGTGTCGCCTGTCATTCCGGAGTGGCATACCGTATTTTCTTATACCATGGAGCGAGCGAGATCGAAAAAAAAATCAAAATAGTTTATTTACCATAAGACATGTTATTACATATTACAGGTATCAGTGAGCTCCACACTAGGCAATGCCTGTGTCGTGGAGTTCAATTTCAGATAGAATTTAGAATTTAACATACAGTGCGGCTTAAGATTAATGGTACTTACAAACAAGTTTAAGAGGGTGTTAGTCAATTTCTAGGGATCGGACGGCAATATACTGTCCACTACGATTGCACAAGAAGGATTTCCTCAGCTGTGCTATAGTCCCAGGTTAGCAAAAGTTGTAGAAATTTAGCTTTGGCCTCCTTACCTAGACAGTACCTAATATCGCAGCATTTCACAATTTTATTATAGATATGGGGGAAAAGGAATGCGGAGAACCTTTTTGCAAAGGCGGTCCTGACAGAAGCTTTAGAAACTTTGTAAATTATCTTACTTGCTAATGCGGAGTGAACAGATGATCTCAGAGCTTCAATGTGGGTATACATAGTGGCACGCAGTATGAACAGTCTTCGAACACTTAAAACTTGAGTTTCCTTGAAGAGTTCGGAAGTAGAAAACTGACGCGGATGCCGTAAAGCAACTTTCAAGACCGCTCTTTGGGCTCTTTCCAAGGATAACAAATGGGATTTAGCAGAACCGCCCCACACGAGGATGCAGTAATTTAGAATGGACTGACAGAGGGCCATATACACCACCTTAAGCAGTTGTACCTCGGCGGCTTCCCTTAATAGTTTCATAGTGTAGATGATTTTGCGAACCCTACCTGTCGTTACCAAGATGTGAGCCTTAAAGTTAAGATTCTCGTCTAACATTACTCCCAAATATTTAAGCGAGGAGATTCCGGTAATGCAGTCACAGGAACAGTTTGTTAAGGGGCAAGGCTGCGCAGTCGCACATGTGTCCGTATGGATTTTCAAACGCGTGAAATCTTCTGGTGGCCTAGATGCGGCTGTTTTATGGAAACATAAGAATTTTGATTTATCAGCATTGAGAGTTAGTAAGTTTGTGTCCAACCACCTAGATATGGACCTAAGACCTGAAACAGCAGCATCGTGTGCTAGTTGCCAAGAATCCCCGTGGAACACTACAGCTGTATCATCTGCATAACACAGAAGACTGCCATTTTGAAGCTTAAGAGACATGATGTCATTCATATAAGCAATGAATAATGTAGGGCCCAGTATGCTACCTTGTGGTACCCCGAAAGACATAGGGTTGGGTGCACTGACCAAATTACCCAATTTGACCCTCTGGCTTCTATTCGACAGGTAACTAAAAAAACAGTGTAAAGGAGTTCCACTTATGCCAAACGCTTCCAGTTTCCTCAAAAGAAGGGGAATCGAAACCGTGTCAAAGGCCTTCGCCAGATCCAGGAAGACGCCAATGCAACTCCTACCTTCATCAAGATGAGATACAACTGAATCGGTCAGGAGTTTCACCGCGTCCTCCGTGGACTTACCCTGGCGAAAACCAAATTGACGATCTGACAGGATTCGATTTCTCTCTAGGAATTGGACAAGCCGCTTATTAATTATTCTTTCGAGTAGATTAGAGTAGGCACCAAGAAGCGAGATAGGACGATAATTACTAGGCACATTTGAGGGTCCCCCTTTATGAATCGGAACAACAACGGCAGACTTCCAGTCCTGAGGAAATATACCGATCTCGATACTGAGGTTAAAAATTGCTGCTAGTGGTTCTGAGATGATGTCCACTACAGCCTTTAAAAGTCTATTGCTAACACCATCGTGGCCAGGGGCACTTTCCATGTCCAGGTTATTGATGAGGCCAGAAACTTCCACAGCGTCCGAAGGCGCAATATAAAATGATCCAGACGATGCATTATTTTTGGCGGTATCTATGGATGAGGCTAAGACTTCTTGGTACCGCGCTCGGACCTTCTGCTCCCACCTATGGCGGCCGCTGGTCGCGCAAAGTGCACAGTCCTTATATATCAGTGGTATATAGACTCTATTTGTGCCGCGCGACATTATTGGTATAAAAATACCGAAATTGCTATAGGTGTGCCTGTAATATTTGAAGTTTTTTTTATTCCTCATGGATCGCTTTATGGGATCAACTTGGAAATCCCACCCCTGGAACACACACATTATTGTCGATTTAGTCTACATAGCTCGACACAGTGTTGTTCTATTTTTTTTCAAAAGGGCGCAGATATTATGGTTGAAAACTAGAAAAAAAACTCATATTTCAGCCACTTAGAAAGATGATCGCGAGGTCTACAGTATGAAATAATGAAAAATAGTATGTGTATGAAATAATAAAAATACGTAGGTATGAAAGTCATACAGTGCCACCATAGTGCCACCACATCACTGCACATTATTGCGCGTTCATGTGAACCTGGTCTAAAACGTTCTAGCCAAACAGGAGAAAAATACTTAACTTTACACACTAAGTCAACGACCGCTTTATCACTATGACTTCAATTCGTAGTATCTAGTGTAAGTATATGCTATTCTAGTATATCTTTCAAACAAAAAAAGAATTTTCGAAATCGGTTTATAAATGACAGAGTTCTGAGGCAACAACCATCAATAATAATAATAATAATAAAAAACATAAAAAAATCACTGTTTTAGATTTTTATATGTATACACACACAATTACTAAGCTGGATGCCAAATTTCACCTTTCTAGGTCACCTGGAAGTGGGTTAGGTTTTTGATTACTAGTCAGTCAGTCAGTCAGTCAGTCAGTCAGTCAGTCAGTGATAAAAATACCGTTTTTTGGACTTTAATATCTCAATAACTATTTAACCTATATTAATGAAATTTGGGGTTCTACTTGTTCTAAAGGATCTTAATACATAAGCCAAATTTCATTTTTTTATGTTAAATAGATTTGGAGTTATTGGGGGGTCAAAAGTGGCTCCAAACGGTTCGTGTAATATAACACACGGCTGCTGCTCGCCAGTTCCTGCGGTGAACTTGGCTGGACACGCTGCCGCGTGTCTAGATCTAGATATATATATATCGTCGTTTATTTGATTTTAATTATAGGGGGTTTTACAACCCACGCCATATTGCGGGTTTTAAGTGCTACTAATTTATTTTACTGGCAACGGCACATTTTTGGTAACTGACGTTGAAAGTCGTTGAATGTCACTGATCATGTCATGTTTATGTAATGACAATGACAAGTTATTACATCACAAATAGTCATTGCCATTTGCCATTAAATTATTAGAGAGGTTGTAAGCTCACATATACAGATTAGCAGGGTGACAAGGAATTTGAGACAAAATAGTTTCAAAATAAAAATTATCATAGAAAAATAAAAGTTTGTTTTCATGTAAGACTTCAACGTGACCGCCATCAATTACTGAGTTAGAAAAGTTGGTATAGTACTAATTATCTAAGCTAAACTAATCCACTTACCTGCATTCACAATAGCATTGTGTCTAATACAATCCTATCTGCTTTTGTTCTCGTTAAGCGCCAACCTGGCGCCAACCAGTTACTTACAAAAAAAAACCGGCCAAGTGCGAGTCGGACTCGCGTACCGAGGGTTCCGTACAAACACTTTCCATCCCTAAGTGGTTAAGTTAAGTTTGCACCTGGTATGTCTAGCGCCCCATATAAATTAGGTGCAGTTAGTATTAAAAAAAAACTACTTACTAGATCTCGTTCAAAACAATTTTCGTTGGTAGTTTTTATAGTAATGTACATCATATGTTTTTTTTTGATTTTTCATTTTCTTATTTTAGAAGTTAGAGGGGGGGGACTAACTTTTTTCCACTTTGGAAGCGTCTGTCACGCAAACTATTCGGTTTAGAAAAAAAATATTTTAGAAACCTCGATATCATTTTTGAAGACCTATCCATAGATACCCCACACGTATGTGTTTGATGAAAAAAAAAAATTGAGTTTCAGTTCTAAGTATGGGGAGCCCCCAATATTTATTATTATTTTTTTTATTTTTGCAACAAAATCTTAATGCGGTTCACAGAATACATCTACCTACCAAGTTTCAACAGTATAGCTCTTATAGTTTTGGAAAAAAATGGCTGTGACATACGGACGGACAGACGGACAGACAGACGGACAGACAGACAGACATGACGAATCTATAAGGGTTCCGTTTTTTGCCATTTGGCTACGGAACCCTAAAAAGGTTAGAACTACACTGCGTGGATATTGAATTTTCAACCTTATACCTTGTTGAATAGGTTTAAAATGTTTGTTGACGAGAGATCATAGTCCTTTTTTAAGAGAATACGTTCTCGTCGGACGGTTGTAAAATTCCAAAAAGTTATGATCACCATTATTCTGTTAGTGCATTTTGTAGTCTAATGTCCAAGGAAATAGAGTCGATAATCTATATTAACCTTCCAAGGTGGTTACAATCTGCTTTTACTACGAGCTCGTTATCTTAATTTGTGGTTTACCAGTTGTGGTTTGTTCAATGGTATTCAGTTCTTAAGTGGATTAGCTTAGCTTAGATAATTAGTACTATACCTGATCCCCGATTATACGTATAATACACACTATTACCATATGAAAGCTGTTTGTAGCGCCACTATCCCTGGGTCGGACCGACGCTTGCTAGGCTATAACGCCTGCGCTCCACACAGCTGCGTTTACGCTAACGCTGCCTTTACGAAAAAAATGTCGAGGAAGCAATGTATGAAAAAAATTTACGAGTGACGTTTGCGTCCCGTTTGTCTCATACATTTGACTGCATTTAAGGTACGTTAACGTCTTTTGAGCAGCTGTGTGGTCAATCCTTAAACAGGGAAACAAGATGTCCCATCTACCTATAAATATATCAAATTTTGAAAAATTACATCTTTGTCGTTTCATTACGCCTACACGGCTGGATGGATTTCAAAAATTTTGGTAGCGAAAAGAAATTGGTGGATAGCTTGCGAAAACTCAGACATACTCATATAAGATACTTTTGACCCGACGACGGAGAAGCATAAATTAGGGTTGTGATGTTTTCTTCACCGCGGACAAAATTTGCGGTTACTTTCTAGTTCTTAATAAGGTTGCAAGAAATAAAACTCTAGCACACAGTTGTATGGTTTATTTGAGACAATAATTATACTTTTAGCAAAAATATACATATTATTCAGCATTTAAATTTCTTTTTTAAGTAATCACAGAACTGCCACATTTACGCCAGCACTCACAACGTGAGTCTACTTTTCACAAACACACGAGAGAAAGTCAATAGATTAGTAGGTAATAAAATACAAACGAAACGAGTTTTCTCACGTCGTAGAATAGTTCCGTGAATAGAAACTAAACAACTAGGTGCGTCCTCACAAACGGTCCGGTAGTTCTGATTATTTTATATGTTGTCTAGGATGGTTAGTGCGTGTTTAAAATGCAAAATGCACAATTCCTCCTCCTCCGCGCCCGCCGCCATATTGAAATAACCGGCAATTTCCTCAGATTTTTGCATATATCTTCGTTTAGGTGCATTTTAACTATAAAAGAGCTTTCGGAATGTTACCTGCCGGACCGTTTGTAAGGTAAAACCCCTTTATTCACTGGATTAGAAGTCGAATATGGCTCGACATGTTTCGAATTGGTTTTAGCGATTCATCATCAGGAGAGCCGATCAGTCGCGGCGGCGGCCAATCGAGCTTTTCATTCCGCGGAAATTAGGTACGAGGAAAATGACGTAGTGATTGTGATGATGAGGGTAGATTTTCGCCTCCGCCGGTGACACCCGCTTCGAGCAGCCGCGCTGATAGAGCGTTTGCCTGCAGTGCTCGGTTGGCCGCCGCCGCAACTTATCGGCTCTCCTGATGATGAAACGCGAACCGAATCGAGACATGTCGAGCGATTTTGACTATCACATTATCAACCATCGTGAAACTACGATTAATTAAAAATAATTATTAATATGCTGGAGTAGTCTTTTACTTAGTACCTAGGTACCTACCCATCTAATGTTAAATTACATCGACAGACAAAAAAGTTACGATTAAGCGAACCTTTGAACAGCTCAAACATTTGCTCCAGTATAGGTAGGACCAATTGTTGCTTAGAACAAATACGCCTAGGAACCTAGTCAGCTCTTGAGAGTGATCCCAGTTCCCAGTTTTGGTAAGCTACGGGCTGTCACGGGCTAGTTTCGTTGTTGTACATGCGTACAACAACGTCTATATCACAAGCAAAACGTTTCTATCTATGATTCGTACGTTCGTAGACACGCACACATAAAACTAAAACTTGAGTCTTCTTTCGCAAATCTGTTGTATTAAATGTTTACAATGATGTAAACAATTGAAAATATTTAATGATTCAGGCGGGGTTCGAGCCAGCGTTTCCATCTTTCGGGCCAACACGGGCGTCCTAAATATTGGACCACTGAACCTGAGGCGAGAGCCATTGAATTTTTCAACCAGTTGCTTCTTGCATGCCTGAAGGGGGCATCGTAGCGCTATCTACAAGATTCAGAGTTCTTTCAAATTATGTTGAGTTAGTAACTATGTGCTACACCCAAACCAATATATTGTTTATTAAAGCAGGAACGTTTCCTAGCGTACTAAGCCAAACTTTTCGATACAGACGTTACTGCTTTAATAAAAAAATATTCTGTTGTATTAAGACTCATTCTAGGCGTCATTATTCTAAGCGATGTTGTACAATTCAACATCAGTGTACACCCCTATTAGCCATTCGAAGCTTGAATACTTAAATACTAACGTGAAAACATCCCGCAGATTTTCTTTTTTATCTTATCGTATGATTTCCAAAACTTTCTTTGAACACATTCCAAAGACTCTTGAACGTACTGTTCCCAGTTTTCTATTCCAACTTCCTGTAACAATTCAAGAAAAGGCATACATTATAGACCGTAAAAAGATAATCACTTTTTACAAAAAATTACCTTTACAAAAAAAAAATCGTTATTTCCGAGTATAACTAAATAAATGAGTGTTGAACAGTTCCTTCGGTTCCTCTTGGATCTCGTCATCAGAACTTCATCAATATTTTATGTGACCAATATGGAAGTCCCTTACTCTCGAACTCGACATCACATTTTCTTTCTAAGGCTGTTTAGACTTTTATTCCAAGAATCACTCTTACCCTCGGATAATAATATATCAAACTAATATAGGGATTTGACATTACTGTCTTCTAGTAACCATACCATACCATAACACACAAGCCTTTTTGAGCTTAATTTGGGACTAGGCCGAATTGTGTGAGGTTGTCTGATATTTAGGCCATTTTTTCTGTCTCAAGTTTTTTCGTTCCGTTCCGTTACCATTTCCATAAAACCTACTTGTTACGGACACAAGCCGAAAACTGTTAATTTATAAGCGAAATTTGATGTACATAACGTTAATTTATTTAATTTATTTTATTGCGCATAAAAGACGCTATAAGTCGAGTTATTATGTACCAAATGTATATAACAGTCCGTAAAAGAGACATATGTATGTAACTGGTCTAATCCCAAACCAATCCCGATCCGAAAATCACAATTCGATAGCGATGAATATTGCATAAGATATTCACGTGGTGCCGAACCACGTGGCAATGTTATGATAATATTACATCACCTGTTATCGCTTCCGCAATAGTGCCAAGCGATAGCAACGGATAATCCCATCAGGAATCCGTTTTTATTATGTTTCTAAAGTAATTAGGTCAGCCGCAATTCACGTTAACGTAAAATTAACGTGAATTATGAACCGTCCAATTAGAGCCCATTTTCAGTACGAAATCGTATCGGAATTTCGTTTTAACAATTCAAATTAACTTCACTATGACCTGATTGCTTAGAATACACTTAGAAATGCATCTGGACTCATTGCACTTACCTTTTATAGCCTTCCGCGACTTGCCAGCACAACGTAAAATTAACTTTATCGATCGATCCGACTTAATAGCTAACGAACCGTAACTCTTATCTTATAAAACGTAAGGCCATTTAATGCGGTGCAATAAAAGCTACAGAATGAGACATCTCACGTAGATATCGAACCGTAAACGTAGACACGACCCTCCCCGAACCGCTCATCCCGTAGACCAGAAAAGCCGTTAGGGCTGAAAAATGGGAAAATGAACGGCCAATCACGTAGCCAGTTCACTTTTCCATACAACGACTCTTAGAAAAGAACGCACTTGACGAAAGGGGCGTGCCGGCCGTAGAATGTACGGTTCGACGCCTCCTATTGGCCTGCGAGCCAGTAGTTTGCTTACGAGTCCTGAGTCTTGTTAGATCTTAAGGAAATAGCTTATAAGGAATTATTGTTTTCGATTATTTACCCTAAAATCAAAAATCATTATCATTATTGCCTCAGCAGTCACGGTGTGAACACGTCTCCGTCTCCACCTCAGTGCACAGTGCTACGTCAAATGACCCGTCCGCTTGTGAGTGCTACGCCGCCCGCTACGCAGTTCCGCTACGCCGCTACGTAGACCGCTACATACGTCGAGTCAAGATTTAAGCCACGCCCATAGCCCACAACTGATTGAGCTGCACGGTGACCGCGGGAAGAGTTCGCCGTCGCCCGGCGCCGGTCCGCCTTTGCCTCGGCAGATGTGTGTTGTGTCGTTTTGGTTTTGTGATGTGTCCGTATTACGGAATAGTGATATATAAGGATTGCCACTCTCATTGTACGATCTGGTGAGTACACACCTCGGGCCTTAAGCCCGAGTTCAAATTACACGGGGCCATGCCCCTCACCCCACCGGCCCCCCCCCCCGCGGGACGATGACCGAGTCTGGACAAGGGCGACCGCAATCGAGTTTTTTAGGGAGTTTCTCCAACTCCACAGTGTGGGACTCGTCGCCCCCTTTGAGGAGTTCGCCCGGTCATGGTCCGGCGGTGGGCCCCCGGTAGGCGGCCCTTCTGGCCTATCACCCACCCTTCCCGCTTCGCAGGAAGCCCGCCACGCCCCACAGGGGCAAGCCCCTCAGGCCCAGGGCTCCAATCTGGATGCCCAACCTCGGGCTCTTGCCAGGCGGGAGGATGCGCGCCCCCATTATTCATCCGATTTGTCACCCCATTTCGTGGGCCCAGTTGCCCAAAGCCAAGTTTTTAAAACGCCACCCCAATATGGGGCCCCAGGCCTTCAGTCCGGTCAGGCGGCTAGCCCCGCCTCCGCCCGCGCGGTTTACCCGCGCAGTTCAAATTCGCGATCGTCATCGGCGTCGTCATCCGTGAGCCGCCGTCACTCGCGCGCCAAAAACAGGCACCCGTACCAGGGTGACCAGTCAAAAGACAGGTCCCGCTCCCCGAGGAGCCCCTCTCCTCAACGCTCCCTGCTGTCCCCGGCAAAGGCGCCAAAAATAATCCCTTTAGAAAGCGGCGACGGCCGTATCATAGATCAGACCCGGGCGCCCACGCCCGCGCTCTCCGACTCGCCCTTCCTCGACTCTGAGGAGGGACCTTGGACCGAGGTAGTCAGGCAAAAGCGCTCTCGTAAACCTGACTCCCCCCCCCCTAATAATACGTTGCCCCCTCGTTCCAGAGGCTCTTCTGCCTCCCCGGTGGCAAAAACCGTCAAAACGCCACAAAAAGTGGACTGTGTGCAACAGGGGCACCATGTTGGTGCCGCCCAAAACTCCGGCGTTTCGCCCCCCGATGGGGTGGAATTAATGGATATGACCCCCCCGATATCCCAGGACAGCATTTTGCCGCTGTCCGGCGCACCAGCGCCCTCCCAGCAGCTCATGTCCACCCAAAATTCGGTTCCCCTTTCGGGCGATTCTGACGTCATAAACCCCAAAAACGTCCTCTATAGGGACCCAAATCCCAAACGGAAGCCAATAGGCTTCATCACCGCCCTTGATAAATCCAGGTGGAACACGGCAAAGACCTTAATCCTCCAAAGGGGAATTAAAATCATTGAGGCCCTAGATATGGTGAAAGGGCAAAAGGGGTATATAGAAGACGGCATTAAAATATCCCTTGGCTCCATAGATGATTTTAGAGCCCTGGCTCGCCTGTTGACCGAAATCTCGCTCCCCTACCACCGATCCCTTTTCGAGGAAGAAAAGGGATTCACGGTGGTAGTCAAGGGCGTCCCTAGAGAATTCACCCAGGAGGAGGTCAAGGAGGACCTCCTCGCCAAAGGTATCAAAGTGCTAGAAGTTCACCGCTTCTGGAACCAGCACCGTGGAAAACTAAACATGGTCATGGTCCGGGTGGACCCTGACCCTAACACGAAGGGTGACATATTTAAGATTCGGGAGGTCTGCTTAATCTCGGGCCTCCGTATCGAAAAACCAAGACCTTCTCAGTTTATAGGGCAGTGCCACAATTGCCAGCGTTATGGCCACAGCGCAAAGGGTTGCTGTGCCCCCGCTCGCTGTGTCAAATGCGGGGGTGATCATCACACCTCCGATTGCACAAGGAAAAAGAAGGGTGACCCCGAGCGGGACGAGGCGCCGCCCTTCTGCTGCTTGTGCAATAAGTTCGGCCATACCGCCAATTTCAAAGGTTGCCCCTGCGCCCCAAAAAGGCGCAGAATCCCGAAGCAAAGCGCCGGCCCTAGCCGACGTGGCCCCTCAGGCCCCCCACGTGGTCCCCCGCAATCACAACCAGACTTTAACTACGATCAGTCAACCTTCCCAACCCCGGGACGTCAAACCTACACACACAGCTCTAGACCAGTGCCCGGTAGATACCTGCCGGGCCCCCAACCACCCCCCCCGCCGGGGTACGCCCAATCTCCTGGCCAGCAACAGCCCCCTCACCGCCAGGCCTCCGCAACCCACGGCCACGCCAACGGCCACGCCGACGGCAATTTCACCTACGCCGACAAGACCAAACCCCAGGGAGCCCCCCGACAGGGTCCGCCCCCCCACCCACGCGTACCACAGCAGTCAAATCACCACCCCCCCGGGCCAATCCTCACCGTCAGCCCCGAGGAGTTCCCTCTATTGTACGAGGCTCTCGTCTATCGAGAACGCCTTGAGGCACTAGAGGCACAACTCCAAGGAGCTGACGGCCGTCAAAAACTAAGTATCCTCAAGGAGCACAAGTCAACCCTAGCAGGGGTACACTTCACCCAGCCTTTATGGACCCAGGGTTGAAGCGTAAACCGGTATCTGTCAAGATTGCGTCGTATAACGCAAATGGGCTGGCTGGCCAAAAGGACCAGCTTGCCCTGTTCGTCAAAAAACACCAAATAGACATATTACTAATCCAAGAGTCCTTCTACAAAGCCAGCAGAAAGGCGTTCAGATTACCGGGCTACGCTTCAACCAGAAATGACCGTCCAGACCGAATGGGTGGAGGTACCCTCATATTTTATAAACGAGAGATACACTGCATTAGCCTCATCCCTCCAGTTCTCACCAACATTGAAACCTCAGCATGTAGATTCACACCAGCCAACCACCCTGCCATAACCGTAGTCTCAGCTTACCTCCCTCCGACCGCTGAAATGTTAAAAGCCGACTTAGACATCCTGGCCAAGTTGGGGTCCTCCGTCATAGTGATGGGGGACCTCAATAGCAAACATGTTTCGTGGAACTGTAACTATAACAACCCAAACGGCGTCAAATTAATGGCCTACTTGCTTGAAGCTAACTCACCCTTTGACCTCATCTCCCCTCTGGAGCCGACCCACTACCCTTTCCATACCATAAACCGTCCAGATATTCTCGATATAGCCCTCCTAAAGAATATATCGATGCGAATGAACTCGATAGTAGTCATACAAGACCTGTGCTCCGACCACCGTCCGTTAATACTAGGCCTGGGCCCTCACCCACTCGACAGCCCCATCAAAACAAAAACCATCATAGACTGGGACAAAGTAGAGAAATCCCTCCAAGATGTCCCCTCTCAACTAAAAGAGATCGCCTCTCCCGCCGCCCCGCCCCTAGACTCCATCCACAAAACTGATCACGCCATTGAACTGTTCACCGGGTTCGTCAGCTCGTCCCAGAGGGAAGCCTCCAGGGAGATCCCTGAGGAGGAAGCAAACCGCAGGCCCCTCTCGGAGGAGCTGTTGAACTTGATAGGCAGGAAAAATGCCGCCCTTCGTGAATCTGCCAATTTCCCCTCGCCCGAAAACAGAATCGCCCTCCGCGCCCTTCAGAGAGAAGTCAAAAGAAAAGTGTCTGAATTCCGGGCGAGGGACTTCGAGAACCTCATGGGCGAAATCACACCCAGTCATGTGGCCTACTGGAAGGTAGCGCGAGCCCTTAAAACGGACTCAACAACCACGATCCCGCCACTCGATCGCCCTGGTCGCGAGACCCCGGCACTCGAGGACGACGAGAAGGCCGAGTGTCTGGCGGACAGCATCGAGAGGCAGTGCTCGCCTAACATAGACCTCATTGACCCCACCCACACGGCCTTCATCGAGGCAGTCATTAGCAGCAGATTAGAAAGGGCCGCCTCGGCCCCGTCCTCCATAGTCCCCACCTCCGCTGAGGAACTTAAAGTGCTCACAAAGAAGCTCAGTATTAGGAAAGCGCCAGGTGCCGACGGCATCTCCAACAAACTCCTCAAGATGCTCCCCGACGAAGTTCTCACGATTCTTGCCATAATCTTAAATTCCGCCCTTTGTAACAACTATTTCCCGGCGGTGTGGAAAGAGGCCACAGTCATAGGTATCCACAAACCAGGAAAGCCCAAAACTTCGCCCACCAGCTACCGACCCATCTCCCTTTTAAGTTCACTAGGCAAGGTCTACGAAAAGATCCTACTTGCGCGAATCCGCAAGTTTACAGCCTCCAACAACACACTCATCAATCAGCAGTTCGGCTTCAGGGAGAAGCACTCCTGCACCCACCAGGTGCACCGAATTGTGGAGCACATAATAGACGGTTTCCGAAAGTTAGGGAGCCTCCATACAGGCGCCGTCTTCCTGGACGTGGCGAAAGCCTTCGACCGGGTCTGGCATGCAGGTCTGGTTTTTAAACTCTTCCAGATGGGCATGCCGGGAGGTCTCGTACTGATAGTGCGGGACTTCCTCACCGGTCGAAGCTTTCGCTTCCGCCATGAAGGCGTCCTGTCCACCCCCCGCCCCTTGAGAGCGGGAGTCCCCCAGGGCTCCGCCCTTTCACCGATTTTATACTCATTATTCACAAACGATATCCCCATACACCCGCACGTCCACCTAGCGCTATTCGCAGACGACACTGCCCTTTACGCCACCCATAGGAGGCCAGCCAAAATCAGGAAGGACCTCCAGTCTGCCATGGACGAACTAGGGAGGTGGTTCAAGCTATGGCAGATTGAGGTCAATCCTGATAAAAGCGCTGCCATAATTTTCACTACGAGTAGCAAGGGCCCCAATACAATGTGCGACCCAGTCCGTCTCTACGACCTGCCCATCCCCTGGTCTAACCAGGTAAAATACCTGGGCGTTCAACTAGATAGAACTCTTAATTTCAAAAGCCATGTCAGAATCGTCAGAAACAGAGCCGCCTTTATTTTGGGGAGACTAGGTCCAATGTTGAATAAGAAGAGTAAAATGTCAATTAAAAATAAAATGACCCTTTACAAACTGTGCGTAAGGCCAATACTCACATATGCCTGCCCTGTATTTGCCCATACTGGCGAAGTCCGTTTAAAACCACTGCAAACTATCCAAAATCGAGCCCTCCGCCGAATATCCAACGCCCCCGGTTACGTCTCCAACTTGTCCATCCACTTTGATCTGAAAATCCCCACTCTCTACCAATTCATCAAAAACTCAGCCCGTCACTTCCTAGAGGACAACGCACCCTGCCACCCAAACCCACTGGTCCGCAATGCGGTCAACTACGAGGGCATTCCGCCGCCCCCTCCCCCCTCAAGCACGGCAGCTGCTCCAACGTCAACACCCCAACCTTCAACAGTTCTAACCGATCTAAACTTGTCTTCCGCCGATGACAACGACGAGGATGACGATGACGATCCCGTGACCCTGAACCCACCTACGGCAACCCCGGTGCCTCTCATCTCCCCAGGTCCGCAGGGACCCCCGTCTGTCAGACCGTTAAAATTAAAAGCCAAGCGCGGCGCCCACAGACGGCGCCGCCGTCCGAAAGATGGCCTTCTCGTCCCGGTTGATGCCATCACGAAAGTCACCAACGAGTGGAACCTCGTGCTGGCATCAATCAAGGCCGAGAAGGCAAAAAAGCGCTCCCGACGACGAGGGCGCCCCCCTGAAAATATAGTAGCCCAAAGACCGGTCTATGAGGACAGGTATCAAGACCGAGACGCCCTCGCTGAACGGGACCGCCGCCTGGCCGGACTGTCCCAGCCACTCATTAATTACATGGGTTGACAAATCACCAATCATCATTATAAATAAATCACCTGTCATTAATCATCTCATAACTACATTACACAATCACTACAACTCACTCATATCTTTCACTATCATATTAATATGTATCTATTATATACACAGCTGGTCATTGTCACACACTTGTGACACAGCATTTCACAACACACTACGCTGCGGGTCTGGAGGTCCCATTCTGTGACCCCACCCGCACAATCAGACCGCCCTAGTACAGCCGAAAGGCTCGGGCCAATCATTATTCAAAAAAAAAAAAAAAAAAAGATTATTTACCATACTGCCGAAGAAAATTAAAGAACGAACAAGTCAACCAGTGTTTTTATAACTCGTACTCGAACCTGCATCGAACCTGCGTCGACCTGCTGCCGTAACCAAGTTCGTCTGAGGTCCCATTCGTTTGGTTGATCTCCGAACTTCGGTCTACGTGCCCTACGTGATATCTACGTGACATTCACGTCGTGCAGCTACGCATCGGATCCGGAGCTACGAAACCGAACCTGTACTACGAGCTACGAACGTACGATCTTGCTACGTGTTACGCAGCATCTACGTGGCAACTACGTGCCGCGTCTGAACCGCCGTGCCTACGACTGGGATAGCCACGGCGACCGAACTGGAGCCACGAATTCCGAGAGCCGATAATACAGTCCACTGTGCTCACTCGTGAGCTACCGAAGAGGCAGTGTTGAGTGATTATCCTCAACATTTTGGTCATTCGAGAGCCGGATTAGAAGAACCGCCGAACCAACCGACAACGATGGTCCACACGAGACGCCAAGCATCACGAGACGGCCGAGCCCCCAGCGAACCGAACCGAGGGGAATCCACGTCTGCGAAGATGCACGAAGCGCATCGACGACTGTCGGACACCAGGGAGCCACAACACGCCGCCCTGGACGAACCGAGCCGCAGATCGAACCCGGAATCGCCGCCCACGGACACGACCCAATGGCGGCAGAAACTGGAGGAGCACCTGCGACGAGCCAGCCTACGGGGGCAACGCGACGACCCCGCAGCCGGCTTTTCGACACCGACGACTCACCTGCCGGCGCGCCCCGAAGCACGAGCGCCCGGCCACAACCGCGACCGCGAGGGCCCCGAGGCTTTCGCGTTTTCCGCGCACCACGCGTTTAATGCGCCCCTCGCCGCGCATGCGCAAACCGAATCACCCGCGGCCCGCGCGCCTGCGACTCAAGCCGCGACCCGCACCGCCGATCGTTCCCGAGAACGAGCCGATCGCGAACGTGCTTTCGACCAAGTACGCTTCAACATCGGCAACACCCGCGCGCCCACGGTCACGTCCGCGACGAGCAGCACCACCGAGGCCCGCAGGAAGCAAGCCGAACTCGCCGCAGCCGAAAGCATCGCAGAGCTGCGCCGCCAACAACTCCGCGTCGAAGAGGACCTCGTCAGGAAGCGACTCGAGTCCGAGCTGCAACAGATCGAGGCTGAGGGGTCCCAGGCTGGCGGCTCACAGGCGGGTCGACGGACGCCAACCGACCAAGAAACCACGCAGCGTATCGATGCGTGGTTTCAACGAACCGAGGTGAGTGACGGAGCCAAGATCGCGCCTGCTAAACCGACGCCGATGAGGCAGCGCACGGTCACGCCTGAACGAGGCGAACTCTTACGTCCGAGCCGAAGCCGAACCGCGAGCCGCAACGAGGATATCGACCGACTTGCCGATCGCATCGAGAGTATAACTCGTCCGCCGCCGAAACAGGTATACGAACTCCCGATCTATACCGGACTGCCGAACGAGTGGTTAACATTTTACCACTCGTACACCGAGAGCACGCAGCGGTATAAGTTCTCAAATTTCGAGAACATGGCTCGACTCCGCGCGGCGCTGAAAGGTGAGGCGCGAGAATGTGTCCAACACATGCTGGCGTCGGGATCGAGTCCGGACTTAATCATCCGAATATTAAAAAAGAATTTCGGTAGGACCGACATTCTCGTCGACAGGGCGCTGGAGGACTTGAAACGATTGCCCGCCCTAGGACCGAGCGCGACTGACCTCAACACTTTTTCCATAAAAGTAATGAACATCGTCGCGACGCTCATGGACTTAGATAAGTCACACTACGCAGGTAATCCATTATTGATCCGAGAGATTACCGACCGCCTGAGCCCGCACCTGAGATCGAGATGGTGCACACACGCACGTGAACACATGCGAACAGGTGAGTGCGAGATCGTAATGCTAGCGGAATTCCTACTCGACGAATCCGACGCCGAATTACAATTCTCGCACGCACGAGCCCCGGCGTCGCGACGCCCAGCCGCTACGAACGTGAATCACCAGCCGCTGCCGTCCCGACGCCCGAACCCCGTGAACAGCGGAGCTGCGATACGACGCCCCGCACCCGTAAGAGCCCAGACATACGCCACAGAACGAGTGGACGCCTGTCTGTGTTGCGGCAACACACACCGAACCACGGACTGCCGCAAGTTATTAGGTATGACGATAGGAGCGAGATGGGAGTGGGCTCGAGACGCACGCATCTGCTACAAGTGTCTCGACAAAAGACACCGCCGCGAGAACTGCACGGCGAAAGGTTGCGGCGTGCCCAACTGCCCACACTCGCACCACAAATTGCTACACGATACGACGCCGCCTACGAGTAAGGCGCCGCCCCACGTAGCGCCCCACGTAGCACCCGACGTAGCACTCGACCGCCCAGCCCGCCCGACGCGTAGCACAGCGCAAGCGGCGCCCGGCCCCGCGCGTAGAGACGAGACGCCCGTGCAGAGCGAGCACGCGCACACTACGGCGGAGCTAACTGCCAATACCGTCGACGCAAACACGAAGGTAATGCTTAAGATAATGCCTATCGTTGTGAGCGGACCATGCGGAAGCATCGAAACATTCTGTATGATCGATGAGGGGAGCACGATATCTCTCATCGATCAGGGACTGGCGGATCAACTAGGAGCAACGGGACCTGAAAAACCTCTCGTCATACAAGGCGTAGGCTCGATATGCCTAACGCAACCGAGTCAGCGCGTAGAGGTAAGCGTCCGAGCTACGAATGGAGGCCCGTCACACTCGCTTACGCTGCGCACTGTACCGCAACTTGGACTACGCGAGCAGTACATGCCGCGTAGGGCGGTACTCAACTTCGAACATTTAGCTGACTTGAACGAAGCCTGCTACGAGCATGCCGCGCCTAAAATACTATTGGGCGCGGACCACTGGCACCTGACGCTGCTGCTAGAGACGAGAACAGGAAGGCAGTGCGACCCGGTGGCGATCCGTTCGAAAATCGGATGGACAATTTACGGTATGGCCCCACGCTACTTACGAAACCAGAGCGATCGAGAGGTGGTCATGCACGCTTTCTCGGATGAAGACCGAGAAATAAACATGGCGTTGAAAAGGTACTTCGACGTCGAAGCGCTAGGCGTGAAGTTGATCGACAAAAGGAACCCGCAGGATCAACGCGCTATCGACATATTTAACGCGACAGTTAAACGCATCGACGGCCCGCGCTACGAGGTTGGACAACTGTGGCGCGACGACGAACCCTGCTTGCCGCCCAGTTATACAATGGCGTATAATAGGTTGCGCGGCATCGAACGACGCATGGATAAGGATCCGGCATTTGCAGCGGAATACACCGCGCAAATAGATAACTTGCTGACCAAGGAGTACGCCGTGCGACACATAGGCGATTACGACGGTCATAAAACCTGGTTTTTGCCGCACTTTGCTGTACGCAACATAAACAAGGGCAATAAAATCAGGTTAGTATTCGATTCCAGGGCGACCTCGCAGAACGTCAGTCTGAACGACAAGCTGCTGGAGGGCCCGGATTTACTGCAGTCACTCCCGGGTATCCTGTGCAGATTCCGCGAAGGTGAGTTTGCAGTTAGCGCCGACATACAGGAGATGTTTTTACGAATCCAGATGAGACCCGACGATCAAATGGCGCAGCTATTCCTGTGGAGGGGAATGAACCGGGAGCGACCGCCGCAAGTATATCGTATGAAATCGATGATATTCGGGAATACGTCTTCTCCATATTTAGCACATAGCGTGCGAAACAGGAACGCCCAGGACAACGCCGAGCTGTATCCGGACGCCGTTTACGATATTCAGACGAATCATTATATGGATGATTTCTTGGCGGGATACGAGACGGAGCAGCAGGCGATCGACGCCGCTAAGCAAGTAGCAGCCTCACACGCTATGGGAGGTTTCGTCCTGCGAAGCTGGGCCTCGAATTCGAAGAGGTTAATGAAGCAGATCCCGCCCGAGCAACGAGCCGCCGACGATCTCACAAGCCTAGGCAACAAAGAGCAAAAGGTATTGGGATTATATTGGAACGCTCGGACCGACGAGTTGAGCTTCAATACATCGCTGATTCGCGTGCCGCCCGAGGTACGAGAACTACGGCGGGGCCCCACGAAGCGCGAAGCCCTCAGCGCTTTGATGAGCCTGTTCGACCCGCTCGGGTACTTAGCGCAGTACACCGTGACGGGAAAGGTCCTGCTACAGAACGTGTGGGCCCTGAGAACGAGCTGGGACTCGCCGCTGCCAGGCGAGTTAAACAACGCTTTCGTTACGTGGTTGGAGCACATAAAACACGTAGCCGAGCTGCGATTACCGCGACGCTGTATCCAGCTAGGTACAGGCGTGCGGCATCAACTGCACGTGTTTGTGGACGCGTCAGAGCAAGCGTTCGCCGCCACCGCGTACTGGAGGACGGAAGGGGAGACGGGCGAAAACGAGCCGCGAGTACACTTAGCCGCAGCGAAATCTAAGGTAACTCCCGTTCGTCGCTTGTCCATACCGCGAGCCGAACTTCAAGCCGCTTTAATAGGAGCCCGATTAGCGCAGACATTACAGAACGAGCATCGCGTGAAACCCGTGCAGATCGTCTACTGGACCGACAGCCGAACCGTACTGCACTGGGTACGCGAGAACGCGCGCCGATACAGCGCGTTCGTGAGCCACCGCTTAGGCGAGATAGCGGAGCTCACCGAACCCGAACAATGGCGTTGGGTCCCTACAAAACTGAACCCGGCCGACGACGGTACTCGACCGGACCCCTATCGCGTGGTAAGGAGCACCGATAGATGGTACGTGGGTCCTGATTTCCTGCGACAACCCGAACCCGAATGGCCGCAAGAAACTCGAGCGCCGCAAGCAGAGCCGTCGATCGAAATAACCGAGCAGGTACCGACAGAACGATGTTACGTGACGAATCACGTAGACCCGCCGCTGCCAAAAATCGAGCGTTTCAGCAACTACGATCGCTTGATCGGCGCGACGGCCCGAGCACTTCTTTTCATAGAGCGACTGAAAAAGAAAACACAGGTACCGTTAGAAACACGTCACTATTTAATAGCTGAAAACCTGTGGATGCAGTGGGCCCAGCGGCGGGATTTTCCCGAGGAACTCCGAGCTCTCTCACGGGGGGAGGCCATTGCCCGTAGCAGTCGGCTGTACAAGCTAGACCCGCAGCTGCAAGACGACGGCCTCATACATATGCGCGGGCGTATCGACGCCGCGCCCACGACTACAAACAAGCAACCCGTCATATTGGACGGGCGGAATCCATTTACGAAACTTTTAATTTTGCGCGCTCATAAGCGAGCGCATCATTGTTCTAACGAAACAGTTGTGAATGATTTAAGGCAACAACTGTGGATCCTGCACCTGCGACCAACCGTTCGCAGTGTGGCTCGAGCGTGCATGCATTGCGTGCTCCGCCGCACGCGCCCACGCGTGCCGCCCTTAGGCGATCTGCCCTCTGATCGCTTGCAGCCGCACGCACGGCCCTTCACTTACTGTGCGGTGGACCTGTTCGGCCCGCTCACAGTCACTGTGGGCCGCCGGCACGAGAAGCGCTGGGTAGCGCTTTACACGTGCCTCACGACCCGAGCTGTACACATGGAGCTCGTGTACTCCCTGTCTACGAGCAGCGCCGTCATGTCGCTACGCCGCCTTGCAGCCCGCAGAGGATGGCCCACCGTTATGTGGAGTGATAACGGTACAAATCTGAGGGGCACGGATGCTGAGCTACGCGCCGCCTACCACGACTGGATACCGGCGCTACAAGAACACGGCGTGCAACACCGAATCAGTTGGCGTTTCATCGCACCCGGCGCACCGAACATGGGCGGCGCCTGGGAGCGCCTCATACGAAGTGTCAAGACTGCACTCGCCGCTACACTAAACACACGAAGCCCGAAAGAAGAAATCCTGATTACACTTCTAGCCGAAGTTGAATATTCGGTCAACTCACGTCCCCTAACACACGTGAGCGTTGATCCGAACGAGAGCGAAGCGATAACGCCCAATCACTTTTTATTGGGCGGCCCGGCGGGGGTCCCACTAACCGGCCCCTGCGACGAGGCAGATCGCAAATCATGGAAAGCAAGTCAAGCTCTCGCCGACCACTGGTGGAACCGATGGATCCGAGAATACCTGCCGACCTTAGCCCCACGACAATCCTCAATGTCACGGGAGCCTACGGTCGCCGTTGGTGACTACGTGCTCATCACGGACTCCAGCGCGCCCCGCAACGTATGGCCGCGCGGCATCGTGGAGGCGACCTACCCCGGCCCTGACGGCGCAGTACGGAACGTGGACGTCAGGACAAGAGGAGGAGTCTTCAGGCGAGCTACGAGCCGGCTTGTGGTCCTGCCCATCACCGAGGGATCGACTCTGCGATCGGGGGGAGAATTGTTACGGACACAAGCCGAAAACTGTTAATTTATAAGCGAAATTTGATGTACATAACGTTAATTTATTTAATTTATTTTATTGCGCATAAAAGACGCTATAAGTCGAGTTATTATGTACCAAATGTATATAACAGTCCGTAAAAGAGACATATGTATGTAACTGGTCTAATCCCAAACCAATCCCGATCCGAAAATCACAATTCGATAGCGATGAATATTGCATAAGATATTCACGTGGTGCCGAACCACGTGGCAATGTTATGATAATATTACATCACCTGTTATCGCTTCCGCAATAGTGCCAAGCGATAGCAACGGATAATCCCATCAGGAATCCGTTTTTATTATGTTTCTAAAGTAATTAGGTCAGCCGCAATTCACGTTAACGTAAAATTAACGTGAATTATGAACCGTCCAATTAGAGCCCATTTTCAGTACGAAATCGTATCGGAATTTCGTTTTAACAATTCAAATTAACTTCACTATGACCTGATTGCTTAGAATACACTTAGAAATGCATCTGGACTCATTGCACTTACCTTTTATAGCCTTCCGCGACTTGCCAGCACAACGTAAAATTAACTTTATCGATCGATCCGACTTAATAGCTAACGAACCGTAACTCTTATCTTATAAAACGTAAGGCCATTTAATGCGGTGCAATGAAAGCTACAAAATGAGACATCTCACGTAGATATCGAACCGTAAACGTAGACACGACCCTCCCCGAACCGCTCATCCCGTAGACCAGAAAAGCCGTTAGGGCTGAAAAATGGGAAAATGAACGGCCAATCACGTAGCCAGTTCACTTTTCCATACAACGACTCTTAGAAAAGAACGCACTTGACGAAAGGGGCGTGCCGGCCGTAGAATGTACGGTTCGACGCCTCCTATTGGCCTGCGAGCCAGTAGTTTGCTTACGAGTCCTGAGTCTTGTTAGATCTTAAGGAAATAGCTTATAAGGAATTATTGTTTTCGATTATTTACCATACTGCCGAAGAAAATTAAAGAACGAACAAGTCAACCAGTGTTTTTATAACTCGTACTCGAACCTGCATCGAACCTGCGTCGACCTGCTGCCGTAACCAAGTTCGTCTGAGGTCCCATTCGTTTGGTTGATCTCCGAACTTCGGTCTACGTGCCCTACGTGATATCTACGTGACATTCACGTCGTGCAGCTACGCATCGGATCCGGAGCTACGAAACCGAACCTGTACTACGAGCTACGAACGTACGATCTTGCTACGTGTTACGCAGCATCTACGTGGCAACTACGTGCCGCGTCTGAACCGCCGTGCCTACGACTGGGATAGCCACGGCGACCGAACTGGAGCCACGAATTCCGAGAGCCGATAATACAGTCCACTGTGCTCACTCGTGAGCTACCGAAGAGGCAGTGTTGAGTGATTATCCTCAACACTACTACAGCGGTAACGGAATGGAAAAACAAAAAATGTATGAATATTTCGGAACAGTTTTTTTATCCTAATTAAATCGAAAGAGCTCGTGATTCTGAGTAGAACATACCCAAAATATCGAAAGTTAAAAAAAAAAGTGGAGTGCACTGTACAAGTTTAGAAAAAATGGCCCATTTATATAAAAAAAATTGGGCAAGTGCGAGTCCGACTCGCGCATGAAGGGTTCCGTACCTATACATATATATAATCTATAACAAGTTTGTTGTATGGGAGCCCCGCTTAAATATTTATTTTATTTTGTTTTTAGTATTTGTTGTTATAGCGGCAATAGAAATACATCATCTGTGAAAATTTCAACTGTCTAGCTATCACCGTTCTTGAGATACAGCCTGGTGACAGACGGACGGACGGACGGACGGACGGACAGCGAAGTCTCAGTAATAGGGTCCCGTTTTTACCCTTTGGGTACGGAACCCTAAAAATAGGTCGTGGGAAATGGCAACGCAATCGACTAACGGGTGCCTTAACTTAACAAAAGCGGAAGGCCTAGTTGGTGCATTATTTTATTATACTAACAGGCTACATATAGCCGCTATATAGCGTAGCATAGCGTAGCATAGTCTTTCTTGAGTATAGGTATAGGCACAGAATACTTAATAGTACTACATAGTATAGGCCTAAGAGCACTAAACCAGCCGGAGTGGCCATTTATAGGCGTTTCCCTCTGCCAAAAGTACGAAGCCGAAAACAATAGTTTTGACTCTGTGGATGTGAAGCTCCGTGAGATTGCCTTTATGTACTTTAGTACAAATTATCTAAACTAAGCTCATCCACTTACCTGCATTCACAAAGGCATTGTGACGGACACAATCCTATCTGCTTTTGTTCTGGTAACCGCCAACCAGTTACTTACAAAAAAAGATTAGAACTACAATTGCGTGGATATTGAATTTTCAACCTTATTCCTTGTTGAAAAGGTTTAAAATGGTTGATGATGAGAGTTCATAGTCCTTTTTTAGGGTTCCGTACCCAAAGGGAAAAACGGGACCCTATTACTGAGACTTCGCTGTCCGTCCGTCCGTCCGTCCGTCCGTCTGTCACCAGGCTGTATCTCAAGAACGGTGATAGCTAGACAGTTGAAATTTTCACAGATGATGTATTTCTATTGCCGCTATAACAACAAATACTAAAAATAAATCAAAATAAATATTTAAGGGGGGCTTCCATACAACACAACTTGTTATAGATTATGGTACGGAACCCTTCATGCGCGAGTCGAACTCGCACTTGCCCAATTTTTTCTAGAGAGTACGTTCTTCTTGAGAGTCGGGCGGTTGTAAAATTCCAAAAAAGTTATGATCACCATTATTCTGTTAGAGTATTTTGTAGTCTAATCTCCAAGGAAATAGAGTCGATAAACTATCCAAGGTGATTACAATCTGCTTTTACTACGAGCTCGTTATCTTAATTTGTGGTTAACAACTCAATGGTATTTGAGTTTTTAAGTGGATGAGCTTAGTTTAGAAAATTTGTACTATACCTACTACAGAACGGGACACATTTTGAGCATTTGCTAAATAAATGTAAAATTGTATGGCTTTCTTTTTATTTAAGATGCTACTAGGGAAAAAATTATGATTCCAATTTGAACCTTTCGATCGGTGTCGTAAAAATTACGGATGCTTTTTTTCTAATTCGTGGGTTCGATTCCCGGTTCAGACGGGCTATTATTAAAAAAAAATTGAATGCAGTTAAAATTGTTTTTGAAAACAAAATGAAGTCGAAACATGTCGAGCGGTATTCGACTTCTACGACGTGAGTAAACCCGTGTATGTATTTTAGTATTGTCATTGTGACACAAATTTTAATGTTAACTCTAGAAATGTAACATAGAACCCTGTAATAATGTGCTTGCCCGGCGTATGATGTAGTGGTCGGCCCTTACGGGTGTGTGAAATAACTCTAGCGTTCGCAGGGATAGGTACATTAAAAGTTTTCTTACATATTTCCGGACCTTCTTCAAAGAGACCCGATCATCTATGTCCGATTCTTCGTGGCCTTGCTGCTGCTGCCCATTATTCCAATAACATGTGCCGCTCTCTTTATCTTTCTGCAAAAAAAGATAAGTCAATATGTAGGTATATTTTTTATACAGAAAACTCTAATAAGTCTCAGATTTATTAAAATACATACGAAACCACTGAAAATGATTTAAACTAAGGTTCAGAGACGTTCCATGGCTCAGTATAGTTGCTGGCAAACTATTAGAACAAAAATGGCGGATCTGCGCATGTACATTTGTACGTAAATCGGCTACTGCGCAATCAAGGTTAAGCTCTAAAAGTTTGCCGGCAGCTGTACCCTTGACGATGTCTAATTTAGCGATGTGCTGAATGTTTTATTATGATTCATGTAAATTCATGATGAGTCAAATTGCTAAATAAACTGGAAACGACAGGCGCAAGCAATATTAAATTAAATATAACATTTTTTTTCGAATCTCCGCTTAATTATATGTCGCAGAATGGCCGTGAGCTTCATCGAGATTTTCATTATGAGCAGACATCGTTATAAATTTCAGGGCCCTCGAGATAATCAAAAGTCAGTTCTTCAGTAAGTCCATATAATTACACGAATTACACTTTTATCACAATTTATAACAAATTAAGAGTCACTGTCTCAGGTAATCTTATCAACACTAATTATGCACAAATGAATAACAATTAAAAAAAGCTAGCGGTGCGTCCACACGCGGCCGCAACCCAAATCGAATCTGTCGCCTCAGGATAACCACTGAAGGTGAAGTACCACGGCCCGCTGTCAGGCCAAACTCGACCTTATATCGGCTATGATCCGACACGGCCATCCCTGACAGTACACCCGTCCTCGGGTGCAGCGCCTGAAACAATACAGGCAACACACAGTACACTCTTATTCACTAGAGCTTACTCCAAAGTAGTGTCAAATAAGGTTACACTACCTTTTGACAGGTTTCACTATTCTAATTACAACATAATTATCATTCATACTCGAGCCGCACCCACGGCCTACCTTGAGGGATTATACGTTATGGCTAGCTAGCTCTCACAGTGCTCCATTTTTGCACCAATAGTCGCACCAACGACGCACCCAGTCGCACCAACGACGCTTCAGTCGCACCAACGACTCCAGTCGCACCAACGACTTCAGTCGCACCAACGACTCCAGTCGCACCAACGACTACCCTCAACCTCAAGGCGTAATCTTTATGCACCAACACAAAGACTCTAGCCGCTGCGACGGCACTCTCACTATTACCACTACTTAGTTTGTGAAATCTCTGTGTTTACTAGTTCATCGTCCGAGTCAGTATCGACACTGAGCTCTGATGGAATTTGATGATCAGGCAACCGTCTAATTCGGTCATGGGGATACTTGTACGTACGTTTTGAATTAAGGGATTTTAACAAGTAACGGTCGTTATCCAGTACGTCAATGATTTTAAATGGACCTTTAAACTTAGGATCAAGCTTTGTTTGATTCCTTTCTTCATTTTGCAATAGCACATAATCATTAACATTGAATTTCACAACTGGTGCCTTGTTTTTGTCAAATCTAGATTTATCATAGCTGGCATTTGATAAAATATTTTGGCATGCTTGCTCTCTAGCTTCCTCAATATTAATCTCTGCATCAACATCATCAACTGCCATCAGACTCAATGGTCTCGCTACTTTACCGATCAATAACTCTAATGGGCTGACTTTGGACACACGATTCACAGTAGAATTTAGAGCAAGTTGAACACTACCCAATTCATCTTGCCACGAACGGTCGCTGCTGGCTTCCACGGCTGTAAGCATACTCTTGAGAGTACTCATGGTCCTCTCCACTTGACCATTGGCACGACTCGCACCTGTCGCTATGAGGTGTAACTGAATATTAGAAGAACTGCAAAAATTGGCAAACTCCTTACTGGAGAAACATCTTCCCTGGTCAGCAATGACTCGACTTGGCTTACCGAACAAATCAATCCCGAATTTCAAAGCCCTAATGCTACTATTGGAGTCAATATTTAGCGAATGACATAACAGGACAAATTTTGTGAATGCATCAATAATACGAGTAACGAAAACATACTCTTTGACGTCATTTTTACCACTTAACTTTCCAGAGGCATCAATATGAACTGTATGCCAGGGCACATTAACCTTCGGAATAGGGTGCAATTCTGCTTGTATTTTTCCAGAGTGAGGCTTGGCAATTTTGCAAGTTATACAATTATTAACAAATTTTCGTACATATTTGGCCATGTTTTCAAACCAATAATGCTCATAGACTTTCTCAAGGGTCTTTTCCCAACCTAGATGCATTATTGACTCGTGTATGTTGTTAATTACTGACCACCTAAACCTACGAGGTACTATGGGCAGGCATCTCGTTCTGTGATTCCGCTGAACTTTACGATGAAGGACATTAGAGCGAATTTCGTATGTTTTTCGTATGTCTTCAGAGAGCATTTCATTGCGAAGGTCTGATATAACCTTTTGAATCTCGGGGTCCTTCTCCTGCTCTACCTGTAGCCAGTTACTAGAGAGTTCCGCTAAGTTGACGCGTTTCTGTTCAACGCGGTGAAACGTGTCCGAGATTGTGGAGAGGGGCTGGGGATTGCGCGACAGACAGTCTACGTGTTTCATTCTAGACCCTTCTCTATACACAATGTTAAAATCAAATGACTGGAGATAGGCCCACCACCTATGTACTCGCGGGGATAGCTCTATCTTACTTTTTGTCGCCTTTACAGAGTTGCAGTCTGTAACAACCGTAAACTTCCGACCCTGCAAGTAATGTCTAAAATGTTTGACTGTGTTAACCACTGCCAAGGTCTCGAGTTCATAAGAATGGTACCTAGACTCAGGGGAAGACGTACGACGACTGTAGTACGCAACTGGGTGCTGCTTGCCATCCACCTTCTGGATAAAGACTCCACCATATCCATTTGCACTAGCATCAGTATGGATCTCTATCGGGAGGTTGAGATCAAAGATCTTTAAGACTGGCTGTGAAGTCAAAAGACTGATGACTTGTTGTCTGATCTGCTCGTGAGCGGGTTGCCAATCAATTTTACTATCTTTCCCACTTGTCAGCTTGAACAAAGGAGCCATGATCCTTGAAAATTGGGGAATAAATTGTCGGAAATAGGATGCTAGGCCTATAAATTGTCTGAGCTGTGTGACAGTGCTTGGAGGTGGGAGTCGGGTGAGTGCTGTTATTTTGTTAGGGTTCGGCATCACCTTACCATCCTCAACAACAAAACCTAGGTACTCAACACGACGCTTCATGAACGAACATTTGGACAAATTCAAAGTGAATCCCGCTTTTGTCAAAACGGCTAAAACAAGACGGAGTCGCTCTATACCCTGCTCTACATCCGACGCTATGATCAAGAGGTCATCTACATACGCAACTACAAAAGAATATGCCAAATCTCCTAAAGCCTCCATGACAGCTCGTTGGTAGACGGATGTGGCGTTTTTGAGGCCAAACGGCATCGCGAGCCACTCCCATTGTCCGTCAGGTGTAACAAATGCTGTTTTCTCAATTGAATCCGGATGAACGGGAATCTGATGGTACCCGCTTAACATATCAAGACTTGTGAACCACTTAGCACCACTAAGCCTAGCTATTTGATCCTCTATTAACGGTAAGGGGAATCTATCTGCCACAGTATTACTATTCAATTCCCTATAATCCACACACATACGATCGGACCCATCTTTTTTTTTCACTAAAAGAATCGGACTTGAAAATGGCGAACAGCTTGGACGAATGACACCTGCGCGGAGTAACTCATCAATTTTATCCTTAACTATCCTCCGTTCTTCTGTACTCAAACGATATGGGCGTCGTTGAACAGTACGTGATTGATCAATCAAACGAATTTCTAACTGTCCAGTAGTCACTCGACTTTCGGAAACCTGGTTAGAAAATGATGAAGAAAATTCTTGCAAATTTTGTAACAATTGAGATCTATAACAATCAGGAATATCAGTATCAATCGCATCAAAACAAATTTTGTTCTCACGATTAGTCAAACTAGTTATGTTACCACAAAACACTTCAACTTCATCCCGAAATAGAACAACGGTGTTCGCAGTTACTGCCACTTGAAACCCTAGCGATAAGATTTCTCGCCCGACCATAATATCCTGACTTAAACTTGTATCGGGTACGGCATGAAAAAGAACCTCTAAACAATTCCCGTTAATATAAACATTGGATAAGACTTGTGTCGTACTGTGAATCGCATGTTGACCAATCCCAATTAATTTTACTATGTTATGAAATCTTTTCCCACTAAATTTATTAGCCACACTTTCCTTTATCAGGGAACATTCAGCGCCAGAATCAAATGAAAATAGATAGGACTGACCGTTATTAATCAAGTCTCCACGTGGATTAACCACACTGCATTGGTCGACTCGGTAGTTTTTCTGAATAGCAAATGCATCTGGGTTCGCCGGGGAACCCCCCGCTGTGTTGGCGTTACCGACGCCGCTCGGTCCCGCCGACTCCGACGCCACCGGCCGGGAACACTTGGAGGCGAAGTGGCCTTTTATTCCGCACCGATAACACGTCACATTCCTTTGCAAGTTTTTATCATTCGGTTTGATTTCGTTCATTTTTGTATGCTTAGATCGACACTCTGCCGATTTATGTCCAATCTTTCCACAATTAAAGCACCGGATAGGTGTATTCAACGACGAAGAGGGCTTGAACCGCTTGGCACTTTTATATGATGTAAATCCTATATCACTGGATTCACCACTTCTTCTTTTTAAATGATAAATTGCATTGAGCTCTCGTTGCAATTTCTCACGCGTTATAACTTCGTTCGTAAATGCAATCCGTTTAATGCGATCGTCATACTGCGCCATATGCGCGAGCACTGTACATATCGCAATCTGCTCACTGTCTAGATTTTGCCACTTCGAGGAAAGCATTGTAATGAGTCTTGATGCATATGCAGCCGGGTGTTCGTTTTCTTTCGGGCGATTAGACTGCATATTAATAAGCGTCGCTGCCGGCGTTTCTTGCGTATCATAGCGAGCCGTAAACAGCTGTTTAAAATCCTTCCACAACATCCCAGCATACGATACCTGCGAGAACCAGATTGACGCATTCCCTTTGAGCGCAGTACTTAGTGCTATGACAAGCGCACCGCCCTGTATAGACCGCTCTGATAGGCACAGATCTACGGTATTGCACCAAGCTCGAGGATCAGCTTCGGGAAAATCTGGATTAAAATCAGGTAGTTTTATGTCGGTAGAAGTCGCCGGAGCTTTCATAGCTTCAATCAGGTTTAACCCAGATAGCCCTAAACGCACTTTTTGGAACCTGGGTAAATTTTGCGATATCTGAAATCGCAACAAGCAATAGAGTAAATTATAAAAAAAAATGATCGGTGTTATAACACCTGGTCGGGCTATCTGGGTTAATATTTGCAAACTTTGCGTTCTCATTTGCCTATCGTGCATTTGCAGCATGGTACGCCATAAGTCAGTGTTTATTACACCTTCACCACCATTACCTCGAGGTGATCCCACTTCTGATGTCGCAGAATGGCCGTGAGCTTCATCGAGATTTTCATTATGAGCAGACATCGTTATAAATTTCAGGGCCCTCGAGGTAATCAAAAGTCAGTTCTTCAGTAAGTCCATATAATTACACGAATTACACTTTTATCACAATTTATAACAAATTAAGAGTCACTGTCTCAGGTAAACTTATCAACACTAATTATGCACAAATGAATAACAATTAAAAAAAGCTAGCGGTGCGTCCACACGCGGCCGCAACCCAAATCGAATCTGTCGCCTCAGGATAACCACTGAAGGTGAAGTACCACGGCCCGCTGTCAGGCCAAACTCGACCTTATATCGGCTATGATCCGACATATATATCATTTTGGTATCCACCCAGCGGGTGGTGATTGTCATTCCACAAGAATGTCAGGCACGTGACGTTATTCTTTGGAAGTAAGTAAGTAATCTTTCTAAATCAATGTCGATATTTTATTAGTTGGATTTGTATGGGTAGTGAATTATTGGATGTTCAACACCTATATTTTTATACTCACGTACTGTATCTGTTAATTATAATTTCTGAGACAAAATCCAAACAACGCACTTTTAAACCTGTATCTACGAAAATTCTTTTCTCTCTATGGTACCCGTTACTGAGCTTTGATATTTTCATAAGACAACTCTCTACTCAACTGAAATTGTGATTGGTTAATTTTGCACATCTCCGGTCCGCTCCGCTTAGATGGACAGGCAGCCTAAATATAACTCACCTCAGCTGGTTGCAAATACGTGACGTGAGTCGCCGCCGACTTCTCCCACAGCACTTGCGGTGGTTTCACGACTTTGTCCGATTCTTCCACATTCACAAAATCGTTCCCAAGATTCTGAGTCTTTGAATACTGGTCATCATTCAGGTTGCTAACGGAACCTTGGTGGTCATAAACAGTTTTGAAAATAGTGCTCGTAGTTTGCATCCCTCTGAGGTTCGCCAACAGTTTGGACTTGTCTCGACTGCTAAAGGTTGGTAAACTTTCCCACATTCTCTGCAACAAAAGAATAAATGATAACTTGGTTATATTTCAATAACATGTTACAGAAGTTAAAATTAATTTATTCAGTAACACAAATGAGACATTACTTGTTTCATAAATTTATAAAAATAACAGAGCCCTCTCTCGCTTGCTCGTTCACTGCTGTAAAGTCGCTAAGGTGTAAAGCCTTTTAAATAAACAATGCAAAGATCGACACATAAAGCATTAAGGAAAAGTTTGATAGGTTGCTTGGGAGTTAGGATGGCGGAAAGGTACCGGGTTCGATCCCCGGTCTCTTCCACCAGGTAACTAATTTTAGGTCAAGTACTCGCCGGAACGGGGATTTACGCCTCGGTCTCTTAGATTGGTAGTTCAAATCAAAATTTTCAAGTCTAACGGCATTTTGTGAGCCATTTTGGCAACATGACTTTTCCGTTGTAAAAAAGCCTGCTGAATTCGATTCTGGATGTTGCCAAGCCGAATTTTGCCCCCCTCCCCCCATTTCCCCCCTTTTTACCTCAAAATATGTCCCTAATCATGGTTTTTACGGTTTTATACAAAAAGTCTTACAGTTAGAAAAAAAGTGTCAAAGACAAGAATGATTTCTATAAAATTTCCTATAACATGGTGTATAAAATTTTTTAGTAGGCCTTATGGTTTGTGAGCAATATCTTCCCGAACTTCATGGACTGGTAGAAAATTCTAAATATCGGCTTCCTTTACCGTGCTGTCTGCTGCAACATCCTGGGTAACTGCATTTCTAAGGCTCGTTTCTGGAGAATCTGGCGTATAACTGAGCATTTCGGAGGACTTCATGGTCAGAAGCAAAGCATTTTTATTTTCTACGTCCCTTTTAGTTTTGCTCACAAACCATAAGGCCTACTAAAAAAAATTATACACCATGTTATAGGAAATTTTATAGAGATCATTCTTGTCTTTGACACTTTTTTTCTAACTGTAAGACTTTTTGTATAAAACCGTAAAAACCGTGATTAGGGACATATTTTGAGGTAAAAAGGGGGGAAATGGGGGGAGGGGGGCAAAATTCGGCTTGGCAACATCCAGAATCTAATTCAGCAGGCTTTTTTACAACGGAAAAGTCATGTTGCCAAAATGGCTCACAAAATGCCGTTAGGACGGTAAAGGAAGCCGATATTTGGATTTTTCTACCAGTCTATCTCAGCTATCGCGCCAAAGCCGCGACAAACTCCTTAGCCTCGGCGCACCATTGCCCACGAACTCATACACTGGTTCCGGGATGCCGTTTTTAACGTGCTTCAGTTTAGCGGCGGTTTCGACAGCCCCACCGGTGACACGTGTCGTATCAGTGAGGTGAAAGGGAGCATAGGCGCTGACGCAGGTTGCTGGTCTTTAGCCGTCGGTACGGCTTAAGCCCTGGGGTTCTAGGGAACATGGGATGTTTGCCGCGCCCACAGCGCGACGGATAATATCATTCAAGGCGTGATGCCTTGAGAAGCGCCCAGCAGCGTTGGCAACTTAGGCCGTGATGGCCATTGGCCTCAACTGTGGCTTTGCATCCGAGTATTTGAAAGGCTTTAACAAAATTATACAAAATTTTAGAGAACTCGCATGGCATGAATTGGTCATTGTCAGATTTAGGTGCGCGTCTTTCCCGTGGACATTTGCGAAATTATGTATTCCAGGGCCTAATTTTCTGATTAAATGTATGTAAGACTAAAGAACGTTCCCTCTTCTATAATTCGAGTCGAGTTCATTTACATCTACACACTTACGAGAACAAAAATATCTGAACACGACCCTATTGTCAGGAGCATAAAATCGTGTTCAGATATTTTTGTTCTCGTAAGTGTGTAGATGTAAATGAACTCGACTATAATAGCAACATAATCTAGATTCATACAAGCTCTTAACTTTTGACCACAGAAGGGACAAATTTTGTTTTTTGAACTGACAATGACCCGAATAAGTAGGTACGTACAAATAATGTCTATACCTATAAACGGCTAGTGGCTCTGTGTTTAGTAGATCTCCCGAGCATTTCCAAAATGGCTGATGAATCGTAATTCCTCATACATTTATGTTACAACTAATTACATTTTGATACAAGGAGATGTATAGATTCTCTTTCCCAGAGACTAGAGAATTAACGTCTAGGCATCACGACATGCAATAAGATACAATTAATTCTGCATAATTGTATAAGGCGTCAACTTGAATCAGGTACAATAAAAAAATATTATAAAATCTAAATTTTGCCAACTGTACTCACCTCAGGTCTGGCAGTGGAAGGGATCCAACCCTCTGCCCGTTTGTTTACACCCGATTTCACTGTGGTGGAGTCAAGATTCAGCTTTCCCCTTATGTATTTTAACATTTGGGCTTTATCTTGCCTCTCTTGTGAACTGAATTGACCAAAAATGGACCCCATGCTTGCCTGCATGAAAAAAGACTGCAACATAAAACAAGAAAATATTGGATGTATTTCTGTAAACTATGTAGATAAATTGCGCTTAGCCACTTTAATACCCAAAATTTGCCTTTAGCAATAAGACCGTCTGTTGTTTGCCTTTGTTGTAATTTTTAAGTGTTTCTTGTTTTAGTTTTTTTTTGCACAACAGTGGCCTAATGGTAAACGAAAAGGGGAGTCCTGTCGCAATGGCAACTGACAAGAAACCAACGACGGTGCCTTGTTGATGTGTGCAATAAAAAGTATATTCTATTTATCTATCTTCATCTTGGTGACCACGATATTACGACCCGCTGTTTTGTATAACTAGCCTCACCATGCCAAAACGGCTGTACGGATTTTAGTACGGTTCGGTGACAGCTCTAATGATGGTTATAGGATACTTCTTGCCCTACTACGCTAACGAAAAAAGGAAGGTTATGCGGACGAAATTGATCGGCAACTTCGAGTCTAGAAATAAAATTTAATAAAGAACTACATAGCGTCGGGGATAGTGCAATACCGCGTTAGTAATAGGGCTCCCGGTATCCGTGTTACACGCGGAAACGTGTACACGGGTCCTTAACACCGGCGGTACTAACAACCCGATCTACACGAACCGGCTAGGAAACGTTTCCTTCGGAAACGGGTCGACACGGACCCGCTAGGAAACGTGTCCTCTAGGAAACGTTTCTAAGTTTGGATCCGGATCCGCGGTTCGCGCCTTCACTCAGGTATTGAATACACGTCTGAGCGACCCGCCCGGACCAGTTATTATTTGAGTTGAAGTTGAAATGAAACGGATCATTTGTTCATTATTGAATGAAAAACTGATTTTATATTATTACGTGCGGAGGAAAAAAGATCGAATAACGTCATATAAAATATTTTTTCTGCTTTTTTATAATCACTATTAGGGTACTTGATCAGAGATGGGCATTAATCGATTATTTTTTTAGTTAACTAATCAATCGATTAAAAATATCATTCGTAATTTTTTATCGCGATTAATTTAGTTGCGATTAAATTAGTTGTGAGAATCTTCGACTAACAATTGAATTAGTTTTAGTTTCAATCGACTAAATTTCACGATTAAATCAATATTAAAACTACGCAGTCGCTCGTTTTTGCATTTTTATTTAACTTGCAATATGTAACTACGAGTAGGTACGTACATTGTAGGTACTCGTATGTTGTATCACTTGTATCTATGTTGGTTTGGGTAGAATCTTGCAACTTATTTTGAAGCAGATATCTTCAACCGATTGAGCTAAAATTATGTATATATTCAAGTTTAATTTGTAACGCTTGAATGACAATGCAATATTATGGGCCATATTAACAATATTATAAGGATAAATAACGAAAAACTACAATGTTTACAAATCGCAAACAATATAGTAGTTGGTGCTCTATTAATATTTTGATACTTAAAGTACTAGTTCTAACGAGTATTGTAAAGTCCTATACGATACTGAGTAAATTATAGACATAGATATTATAAATATTTTGCTGTCTGTGTCATTAGTACAACTCTGTTTAGTGTCACGCAGCGACAAAACAATGGGATAATCCTACTTACCTGGAAGTTGTTTGTTGCATTTTGGTGCAAGTGCCGACGAATCTTCTAAAAATAACACGTTCTATTGAATTAAACATCTGCATGTTGTTTATTATCTATTTTGTTGCGGTCTATTTTGTTTTCACCGTGTGGTCATTTACAATATTTAAACCTCTTTGTAAAGAAATCTCAGCATTAACTATTGTACATTTTCCTTGCGTCATTCTACATTTAAATATATCAACATGATATATTTTATTTATTAGCGCTATTGCCAATATATATATTGGAGCGGCAGCGAATTGATCGATCAGGCTATTCCATGTAAGGCTCATGCTTCATAAATTCATACTCATAGATGTTTTGAGGTATCTAGGTCATATTATATTATATTCTAGATTCTAGGTTCTGTCATTTTAGATTCTAGGTGATTATTACTTATTACGATGCTCTTACGATACGATTATTACAGCAAATATAGGTAAAGGTTTAAGGGCACGGACCCCAGGTAAAAAATAAGAAAGAGAACGATGTACCTATGAAGGAGCAAAAAAATATACCTACTTTACTAATCCATTTTATAGCTTACATAGACATACCTACATTACATTACATTAACATAGACATACCAAGTTTTTCGTTCAATTTGCTTCTAACATTAGTCGTGGAAAAATAGTCTAACTAATTAGTCGATCACAAAGTTTAGTTGTCCGAAATCAATCGGCAACTAAATTAGTTGCACTTTATACACCTAAGATTGATCAGTCGTCGTTTTCAATCGTCAATCACAATTAATTCCGTTAATTTTAATCGTTAGTTGTTAGTCGATTACATTTTGCCCATCTCTGGTACTGATTAATACCTAACACCTTGCATAATGGATGTAACATTATGGTGTTAGGTGCAAAAAGTTGTCATACCTACCTACCTTCTTACGTTACCTGCTATGACGACTTTTTTTAAGATTAGATATGAATAGGATTAGGGTTGCACTGCAGCTGCACTTGCAGATAACGACAATACCCATTGTTTATCGTCATAAATTAACCGTGACAATTTTACTGATAATACTTACAAGTTGTTTTGAAATTAGGCCTGGAAGACCTTTTATTCGTTAAAGTTGAAGGAGAGGCCGCTTTCATTTAATAAAATTAAGCAACAAAAAATAAATAAATTGGCGTATTAAACAAATCGCAAATACAGAAAATATTCTCAAACATGTTAAGCCCAACCCAATATGCATAATGCAATGAAGGATTAATTTATTATACATATGAGGAAATATCTAACACAGTTGCAATAAATCCTTATATCAGATTATAGTTCATATTTATACCTTCCGAAAAATTTGAGGAATTTACACAATTTTAATAACTGATAAAGTAAAAAATATCGTTTTATTTTTAACCTTAACGTCATATTACATAAATTTAAACGTCAATTACACGTCGACAAACTAAAGTCGCTGTCGTGTCATTTGACGTTATTGCACCAAAAATGCTAGAAAAAGTACGATCCCTGATTATTATACTCCATTTCTCACTCCATAGCTTTTAAAAGAATAACCGTAAGGTGGCCACAACACGTCGACGGCGGGTCGGACCCGCGTGTAATTGAGATCCGTGTACACGGGTACACGGTTACACGGGTACGCGGGTCTTAATTACACGGGTCTTTATTACACGTTCCAAACGGGCCAGAAACCCGTTTCCGTGTAACAGAGAAACGGGTACACGGAAACGGGTACACGAAACCCGGACACGACCGAGAGCCCTATATAGTAACAAGTGTAGATACGAATCAATATTCAAACAAATGCTAAGTATTTTATTGAAATGTCAACTTTATCGACAGCTGTTATTTACGCGGTATTGCACTATCCCCGACGAAAGGTAGATAGCACAGCCACAGTTTTGCTGCGATATGTTTACGTAAGTTTGTGGTGTCAAGTAGCGGATCACGGAAACGCTGGAACATTAGTATGGCTTGTGTTTGTTTTAATATACATAAGACGTTTCGTTTGTTGAACACGATCTTTCCTTATCCTGAGTTGACGTCTTGAAGTCAAGAGCCGTCTAGTCCACGAGGGGTTGTGACGTAATCAATATCTAGTATGGGATTTTGAAAACCATACATGTAGGAACCAGCGCCCCGAGCCTGAGTAGCTACTAAAGCTGCCACTGTCGATAAGTTGTGAAAAGTTTCACTTTGGGCTCTTACCAGGAGTTAACGTGACCGTACTGGCTAACGACTCAGTAAACAATTAGTATGAATATATATATATATATATATATATATGTATAGTCTTGCTTGTCGTATCCGACAACGGCGACTCTTACACTCTCCGTTCATGTGCGCGGATGTGACTTGCAAAGCCAAACTTGGTCTTGAATGTCCGGTCACACTGTGCGCAATAAAGTTGCCCTTGTGTGTCAAAAGTGTAAGCGTAGGCAGGTTTGGTTCGAGTCTTCCGTAAGCGGCGCTTTTGGTCCAGATGCTCGAGTCGAGCTTCTTCAAATGAAGCTACACCTTTATTGACTTTATTGCGCCACTCCGGTCTCATCGACGCAAGGTCCTCCCAACGCTCATGGGATGTCGCAAGCTTTAAGATGGCGTTTCAGAACATCCTTGTAGCGCAGGAACTGCCTCCCGTGATTGCGTTTTCCACTAGCGAGCTCCGAGTAAAAAACGGTTTTCGGGAGTCTACAGTCTTCCATGCGGCTAACGTGGCCACACCATCGTAGCTGGTGTCTGATCAATAAAGCCTCCATGCCGGGCATGCCAGCTCGTCGTAGTACCTCCGTGTTGGTCACACGATCCTGCCACCGAATGCGTAGTATGCGACGTAAACATCGCATATGGAAAGTGTCAAGCTTTCTGATGTCGCCTTTGTACAGGCACCACGCCTCAGCGGCGTACGTAAGTATTGGAAGAACCAGGGCCCTGTACACGGAAAACTTGGTTTGCAGTTTCAAATAAATATTATGAAAAATAGTACTGCGCCCACCGCTAAAGGTTACTTTGTAGAACTACTATTCTCCATTAGGGGCACAGTACTATTCTCCATACAAATCGTTTACGCTGTCGCTAGCGACTACGGTCACGTTAACACATGGTAAGGGTACTGGACGGTTACTCCGATGGTCAACATTCGACCTTCGTATAGTGCTGTCCCGTTCATACAAATATTGTTTGACAGGAGATAGAGAGTAGGAATTGCAATATCGGATTTGCGTTCGAGATTGGCGCTCAATTCCGGATCTGGAATTGATTTACCCATACAATCTTTTTCCGTCGACAACAATGCCCTTGAATTTCCACAAGACTGCACGCTTGAGTTTGAACTGCTTTGCGATATCTAATAGTGGGTAAATAAGTGGTGAGATCTCGGACAGATATCAATTTAGAAAAGTCGTATTTACGAGTAGTCCCTCCTGGTAAATAGTCTGCGCTTCTGCTTAAAGAATATCGGTAATATGCATATTAAGACTTCAAATGTTTGAAACCATCTAGAAAGGTCCGTCTAATTCCGTAATTTTAAATATTGACCGTCCTTAATTCCAGTATTGTAATATCGGAAAAATAATCCGGAATTCCGGACTGCAAGCCCTAATCGAGAGGGATAGCATGACTGCGAACATCTTATTCCGTGCCCTTACATGAGTTTACAGTGACAGTACTTGCTAGCGAGTGCGTAAACGATTTGTATGGAGGATTGTAGTTCTACGAAGTAACTAGGGGCGCCCTACTATTCTCCATACAAATCGTTTTCGCAGTCGCTAGTGATTACGGTCAAGTAAACTCATAGTAAGGGTACTGATCTTCGGAGTTAACCTAGGTTTCACCGTTTTCGACAACCACTGCTAGGATTTATTAGACAGTTTTGAGCCAAATATTTATAATTTTAAATAATACATTACCGAAATAAGTAAAATTACTGCTCCCCGAACCATTTTTAAATCTGGATTCACTTTCACTCCGTGTTTCCTATTCGGTTATTTTATTAACTCTTTCGCTTTATTTTAGTAAAGTCATATTTACTTTAGTCTATTTAAAGGATATGTAGAGAGAAATAGACCTGATTTGGTCTTAAAATCTTGCTTTTAACTTAAATATTTTTTTTAGGAACGTCCGATAACGTGAACTCACATGTCGAATATGAGCGCAGGATTATTAAACAAGACTTCGACAGTCAACTAATTCAGTTGGATTTATTAAACATCGGTGCCGAAACATAACAACTCATTGCGTTGCGTAGTAAAATATTTAATATTGGTAGTTCTTATAACATTTGAGGGTTGCCCTCGATTTCCCTGGGATCCCATCTGGCTCAAGTGGCTCAGTTTCATTGGTCGATAACTCTGTGGATATACGGCATGCGGGGACTCCCTGTAGGCGGTATAACGACCAGTGAAACTCAGCGTTATGGAAGCCTACCGCACCCCGCATGCGGAACCTATCGACCAATGAAAACAATTCTCCGCATGCGGGCCCTATCGACCAATGAAACTGAGCCAATCATCAGATCCCGACAATGGGGCCACTTTAGGAGTATAATTATACTCTTTCAATTAAACAATAAATAAATGAGAATCGGTCCAGAATTGGTGAAGATATCGGTGAACAATTGAACATAGGTACATAAAAAAAAATAAAAAAAATACATACAGTGAAACATAGAACCTACTCCTTTTTAGGGTTCCATACCCAAAGGGTAAAAACGGGACCCTACTACTGAGACTTCGCTGCCCGTCCGTCTGTCACCAGGCTGTATCTCAAGAACGGTGATAGCTAGACAGTTGAAATTTTCACAGATGATGTTTTTCTATTGCCGCTATAACAACAAATACTAAAAATAAAATATAATAAATATTTAAGGGGCCTCCCATACAACAAACTTGTTATAGATTATGGTACGAAACCCTTCATGCGCGAGTCAGACTCGCACTTGCCCAATTTTTTGGAAGTCTTTTGAAAACCAGGCTGTTGGATCAGTTGGATGTACTTAGTGAAAATTTATTGATACCTAGCTGAAAATAAACAATTTAGACGATATTATTATGGTGTAAAAGGGAAGGAGCAGCATCTTTCATATGGTATTTGAAAAAGTGTTCGGCGGTAAGCGGTAACCAATACCTACCGTCCGCAATAGTGCTAGAGTAGAAAGAAAGTTAAAAAAAAACAGGTTTTATACGGAGTGAACTGTTCAAATTGAAAATTTTAGTACTTATTTTAGGTGACCAGAGTAATACCTATATAGTTCCTGTAAGTACCTATATGCAGAAAAACGCATAATTTAAGTTTTATTAACTTAATTACCCGGCGGTCCCGGGTTCGAATCCCGGCCGGGGCAAATATTTGTGTGATGGACTCGAATATTTGTTCTTGGGTCATGGATGTTATCTATTTATGTATTTATATATTATGTATATCGTCGTCTAGTAGGTACCCATACTACAAGCTTTGCTTAGTTTGGGACTAGGTCGATTTGTGTATGATTGTCCCATAATATTTATTTATTATTTATTTATTTATTCATTAAAAATATATAAACAAACCGTTGCTAAGTAATGGAACTAGTTTCAGAGTTTCAGCGGTCACTTGTAAATATGAAGATTATGCTGCTCCTTCCTTTTGGACTCCAAAGACATATATATTATGAATGTTATGATTGTATTTTAATTATTATTATTAATCCGTTTATGGCGGCTCGAAGCTGTGGCCAGTAGGTATCAGTTGTTGTGGTTTATAACCAATGCATGACTTCCGTGTTAAATATAAATAAGACTTTTCAAAAAATAAAAAAATAAAACATAGATGAAATGAACATGAACAAAGATGGCCGATGAATCATTGTATTTTAAGATTACGAGAATAGAGTGACACTTACCACAGATTTAAAACCATCTACATAGATAAAACTCCATACTTAGCCTAGTTAATCCATGTAGACCGTATGTAGACTGACTTACGAGACAGATTACTCTGAGCGATAGACAATAATAATATAGGTAAAAACCTCAATAGGGGCGTAGACTGGTGTTGAATTATATATTTTACTAAAAACTAAAATTAGCTTAAAATATCATGAAGCCAAGAAAAAAACGTAGGTATCTACGCAAATTTTAGTTTTTTTTCTTTAAATCCAAAAGAAATTTTTAAATTGCCAGTCTAGCCCAACTATACTTCGCAACTCTTGTAGCGCGAGATAGCGCTACCCGTCACTCTCTCACATTACTGCTCAGAAAGAGACGGGTACTTATCTCGCGCGAGAAATAGTCGCGTATGACAGTTATGCTAGAGGTGCATGCTGCTTTCAAGTATGGAGCGTTTTTAGCGCTCTGTAGGAATGTTGAACTTTGATCCCAATAAAAGATAGAATCGATTGACATTCTCAAAAATAAATTGTTTACACACCTATTTCCATGTGATAATGCAACGACTCCACTTAGAACATTGTCTATGCTCCAAGACGACTCCATATTATGTCGTCCATACACCTGCAGGTTATCGATTATGGACATCGTACCTGATTATCATAGCTTTCTTTTCTTTCCTTTGACTTTATTCCATTCATTAAAAAAATCTGATATAAATATAAATAAATAATTATGTGTTATTTCCGTCAGTTAATTCGTATCACCCAGACAGACCGTAGTAAGCGAACAAAACGTAGCTATAGTTATCACCAAAGAGAATATAACACTACGTTAAGAGTTATCACTCAACCAAAGAGAATATAACACTACGTTAAGATGCACTCAACATGAGGTCATGGATTTATGTCAAACTACAAATTAAATATTTTGTTACACATCTCTTATGTTTCTGCATCATTTTTTACGAGTAACTGTAAGATGGTTCAAAGAGAGGCAATTTTATTCCTTTTGGTAATTAGCTTTTTGTTAATTTGGCAATTTATTCATTCACAAGCGGGATACGTGCCAAGATTTAAGTTCTGCAAATAAGGTTAGTCGGGATAACCACCACATGCGATAAGCGCCTATAAAAATATCGAAAAGACGGTATGCTTAAGAATAACGATTTGCCTGCGACTTGGGTCTAAAATCTGTGGCCCCCGTACGTGCACCTGTGGCAAGAACGTCGATCAGCTGGGTCGATATGGTGTCTCTTGCACAAGGAGCGCCAGCCGTTTATACCGCCACGGTACCATTATATTGCTTCTGTGCCTGCGGTCCTTAAACGCAGTTTTAATAAATCATTTAACGATACAGATCCATTCTCATCTTCAAGAATCCTATTCAAGTCGTCTATTATAAAAGAGCTTCCCTGATATCGCATACCCCACACACGGACACGCTCACACACCCACGTACACACACACACACTCGAACACACATACACACACGCGCATAACCTGGTAGTAGCTCTCCTTCGCTCACATCTAATCATATGTCATTAAAAATGTATTAGTCGTTTTCTTTTTTCTCACTAGAAAATCATTGTTAATAGCATATTCAATAGTTTGCGTGCCTTAAGCATACGCTTGTTTCGTGTCCTTACCCAGACTCTTATTTGTATAATCTAGGGAGTTCTGTTATTGGCTATATATAATGTATATTGATTAAGCTCGTGATTTAATGTAAACGCTGTTGAACTTCTGAAATAAATAAATAAACCCTTGGGTTTAACAAGAGACGATGGCAAGCGCACCGATGGAGCAACGTTGGTGCCATGGATGCTGGGCCAGGCACTGGTGTGGCACGCAACGTGTATCGACACTTACGCGCAGTCCCACATCCAGGCGACACGCTCAAAAGCCGGCGCTGCTGCTGACCAGGCCCAAATTATCAAGCTCCGCAAATACTCGTCGTTGCAACGAAATTGCGGCGCTTGCAGTCTATACATTGGGCCCATGGTCAGCTGACATGACAATGCTCATGAAGACCTTGGCGAAACGGCTGATCGACGTTTCGATACACCCCAGAGCTGGCGCTTACCTCTGCCAGAGAATCTCTGACCATGCCGCAGGCGGACCTCTTAGATATTCTTTTTATGACCTATTTTTATTATATTATTATAGGTTATTAAGAGTAAACTTTTAAACGTATATTTTTTATTATTTCTGTATAAATCAAATGTTGTTGCGTTCCAATCGAAAAGTACCTACCTATTACACATGTTATCCAACCCTTGTGGCACACTTGCCTCGACCGACCTTATTTGCTTATTTTTCTCAATAGGAATGAAAATAGAGTGTTCCATTTATTTTATTTTACACTCACATTGATAATGCTTTCATGTAGAAATCAATTCATAAATCACTACCTATATTGTTTTAGTCTCATTTCATGTAATGGGAATATATCTTCATGCAGGCAAACATGGGATCAATTTTGGGCCAATTAAGTTGCCCAGAGAAGAGAGACAGCTCCAAAACGTTATTAAGCCGCTGGAGACTAACAGAAATTGACGATGCCACCACTATCAGAGCGAAAGTTAACAAATGGTCACAGGCCTGGGAACCGCCCGCTAAACCTGAGGTACGCACTGTACGGGTCAGATATTTTGGGTACGGAGTCGGTAGCCAGATTTTAACATAATATAGGGAACAGATAAACTACTAGAATGTTCAGTTTCTCAAAACTTCGTAATATATTATAAAGGTAACCATTTGAGAATATATTAATTGTTCTAAATATGTATAGAAATAACTTGTTCTCAATTTCTAGCGACTAGGGGAAAGCATACCTTTACCAGAGAAAGACGATAAATCGAAAATGTTAGAGAACCTCAGAATGATCCAAGCTCTGAGAGTAACAAAGCAACAAGTTCCGATTCAGAAAAACAGGAATGATGATTATCCAGACGGAGAGAAAAAAAGGAGAGCAACCGAGAAACAACCAGAAGTGCTATTAGAGGACCCGACGACAACCCGCATCACTACGTTGCAACCAGTGAGCAGCAACGTTACGAAGGTAAGTTCTGTGCGGCCGGTTGGCCACGCACTCTGCGATTTTTTTTATTTTCACATGTACCGATATCTGTCTGTGTGTAACCAAATGGGAACTAAGTTTGATCCACTTCCCGTGCAGCTATTGAGTTGAAATTTAGTATACTAACGTAACTGTTGCTGGACATGTACTGTGACGCCCAGTCAATAAGAATCGTATCCAGATGTTATTTATGAACGCATTATTTGCTGCGATATATCTGATGGCGACTGTACGATGGAGCATGTCTTATCAGTGCCGTGTTTACTCCTAGACCCACAAGGCCCAGGCCTAGGGGCCCCGTTAGTCTTGGGGCCCCAGCCCCAGAAATAGGACTTGCACCATACTTATGTCCTCCCTATTTATCACTTAAAATACTACTCAGGTAAACGTCCCTGAGCTCGACACGCTAATGCCTAATAGTCGACATCATGCTGTCACCTCTATTGCTAATGACATAACATTCAAGATGGCAACTATTGGGACAGTATCGAGCACAGGGACGTTTATCTTACCTACTCCTATCTACCTATCTCGAAACGGTTTTCCGCAAATTAGATAGTTCTAATGTGCGGAAAACCGTTTCGAGATAGGCAGATAAGCCCCAAATGCGAAGAGCCTAGGGGCCCTGGAACTCTAAGCCCGGGCCTCTCTGATGATGCCACCCATCCATCACAGGAACTCAGTAATAGAATAATGGTCACAGGAACTCGGTAATCTTACCTACAGATAATGATAACCTAACAGAGTTCGAGTTCCTTAGAATCGTCTTGGCGAATACATTACGAACGTTTCAAAAGAGATATAAGGACTACATAGTATAAAACAAAGTTGCTTCCTGCTGTCTGTCTGTCCCTATTGATGCCTAGAACTTTAGAACTATGCAAAGGGGAATTTTTATATGTATAATACATGCATAATTTAATTTATCAGCTTTGCACCAGTGCGAAGCCGGGGCCGGTAGTGACCTGCCCCGGCTTCGCAATATTTTTTTGTAATATTTTTTTGGCAAGTTTTTATTGCAGACTAGCTAGCGAGTCTGCAATAAAATCTTGCCAATTTTTTTCTTTGATAGAAACTTGTTTTTCAGAAAGATAACGATAGTGACACTTGTGAGTGGCACGGACGGCAGCCACTAGATATTCAGAGAAAGGACCTGAATGATCTAAAAGATATCAAGAAGAAAAAGGAATCTGTAAGGTTACATTCGAAGGGCACAGGGAAACATGTCTAGTATTTTTCTCTCATTTAATTAATACTCTTATTAAAGCTTTCACGCGACATATTTAATTATTGCACTAAGTGGTTTTTCTAAAACGGTTGTACTAAAAAAAAACGGTCAACCTGAAACTTATTAAACCGGGTCTATCGCCACATTTCTTATACCTTCATTGGCTGACGTTTCGACACGGTTTCACGGGGTCTCAGGCAATAAATTTATATTTTAAAAAATTAAAAAATATCGCGATAGACCTGCACCTCTAGCACAACTGAGACACGCGACACTTTCTCGCGCGAGAATACCTATCTCTTTCTTCGCTGTACTGTAAGAGAGTGACAGGCGATACTATGTCGCGCGGCAAGTGTCACAAAACGCAGTTGTGCTAGACGAGCCGGTTTAATAACTCTTAATTATATTTACTCAAATTATAATTATTAAAAAAACTTTTTCAAAAAAATATCATGCCCCGATGCTCAGTTACTTTACAAGGTAGGTACCATTAGTAACTGAGCATTTTACTCTAGACATGTTGTTTTCCTGTATCTACCCTTAATTTACACTCGTAGTATTAAGTCCTAAGACCGAACTACATTTTACCGGACTCTAATCTTATTAGTATTACCATATTTGAGGTTTGTTATTTTAAGACTATTCATTACACTAAAATATTAATAAACAAAAATGCATCCAAGTTATAACTCGTTATTAAAAAGCAAATTATAGTTATTTAATTCCCGTTTCTCTACGACCTACTACAGTATTATACACTTTTTTTCAGGAGTTAAATATAGAAAATGTGGGGCAGAAGCTTATGAATGTTTATAAATGTATAATGCGCAAATTTAAGATTGCATATGCGAAGATTAAAACAAAAATCTGCAGCTGGTTCGGGGGGAAAAAACAAGAGCCGCCACCGGAAAGTCAAACACCGGCACCGGCACCGTCCACTACTACAAGACGACATAGAACACGTACAACTACGACGGAACCAAGCAGTTCTTATTCTCGTCAAACTACAACTAGTACAACTACTAGAACTACTACGCTATTGACTACAACCACAACGGTATCGACTACAACCACGGAGCTATCGACTTCGAGATCTAGAAGGAGAAAAACGACGATGAAATAGTAGATTGTTTGACGAGGGCTTAAATAAACCATTGTGATATGAAGTCGGTTTATCTATTTGCGAGCTACGATGCCACAGACAGGCACAGAAATACATATGGTAAACGTATAGCACCCCTATTTCGTCGGGGGTTAAAAACAAATTCAATCCTCCTCAATGGGCTTGTGCACAAATCACGCGAGGTTTGATAGGGGAGAGGGGGGGGTCAAGAAAAAATCACGATAGTTTACGTAGGGGGAGAGAGGGGTATAAGGAGACCTCACGTGTATTTTTCTAAGAAAAAAATATACCACATGAGTAGATACTTTTTCTAGGTTTCGTTAAAAATAAATCTTCACTTGATAAATACTTCAATAGCAAGTGTATTTTTTGAAATTCTGGCGAAACAAACAATACACGTGAGGTTGTGTTGTTAACAAAGAACCTCGCCAAATATCACCAAGGGGGGGTGGGTCAAAAATAGCCGAAATAACCTTGCGTGGTTTGTGCACAAGCCCAATGCTCTGACGATGACTGTCCCGCAATTGCATGGCTGTATTGTGTGGACTTAAGATTCTGCCACATTTTATTTGCACAGAACCAGCTTAAGCCGGTCGAAAAATCCTGTGTCAATGCAGTAATAGAGCGACGATGAAATCATTTGGCTCGGCTCGCATCTGATCAACTTGTAGCATTTACATAATAGTACATATATTGTTTGACAAGAGGCTAAAATAAGGCATTGTGACACGAAGTGATTATTTGGACGAGCGAATAATGAGAGTTAGGATAAATACAGGGCGAACGATATGAAGTGTTACCAATTTCAAAAGGCTGACGATTTTTTTGGTTGCAACAAAGTTTATTTATTATTACGAATATAATTAGATTTTTTTTTTTTATTAATATATTTTAACTCAGTATGACCTTGACTATGGCCTTCAGATTGTCGAAAAATGAGTTGCACGCGGCACGAATGTGGTTTTGCGGTATGTTGTGCAAATTACGTACGATCGCTTTCTTCAGTGTATCCATACTGGCATGCTTTCTTGTCCTCACGTTGCTCTCCAAAATTGCCCAGATAGAAGGGCCATTTTTTCTAAAGTTGTTCACCCCACTTTTTTTTTAATTTTCGATATTTTGGACATTTTCTACTCAGAATCACGAGCTCTTTCTATCTAATTAGGAGAAAAAACTGTCCTGGCCCAGAAATGAATTAACAAAAAAAAACAAATGCAATTTTTTTTTACTAAGAATTTTGTCAGATATGGCCATGTGTGAATTTGGTAACACTTCATATCGTTCACCCTGTATAACCTCTGATTGTCATAATGGCTTTTAGCCACGTGTTAAACACTAATATTTTTCATTTCAACTGCGAGGAAATAAGAAAAATAACCTAAAAAAAAAATATCACCATGTGCTTACAGTTTTTTTTGTAGAATTGGCACTTTTTAAACTATGAAATAGCGGGCTTGGACAATTTTAAGATCAGGAAAACGCCTACGATCGTAAAAAATATCTATCTAACTGCGTGTGACATTTTCTTAGTAGTTTTTTCATTTTAAACTGCAGTGTATGAATGTAAAATTCCTTTCAAATTATGAAATTAATTTTGTCTCTACGGTCTATTTTTAAATTCGGAATACTCGTACTAAAATTTAATTTCGTAGTTTGGTATTTAAACCATTTTGATCAATTAATTTAAGGTATTATCCATAACTATTGTTGCATTTGTTAATTTGCAACAAAATGTTTTAAAATCATTAGTTTAAATTTTAGTATTCCGAATTAAAAAAGGAATCGCTCTGAAGAAACTTGTTGGTTTGTTTTTATCTGATCAGGAATCCAATTTTCAGTTCATGTGATTTGCTATCGAATTTGATAATATATCAAACGTCTTGTATAGAACGAAAATATTACAAAAATCTCCATTCATAGAGAAAATGGTATTCTTAGGTCTATTCGATATTTCGATTAGTTTGACCACGAGGAAGCATAATTCCTCGTAGTCAAACCCGTTGGACGAAATAGTTTGACTACGTGGAAGGACCGATAAAACTCGATACGATATCGCTGGCAGGTGCTCCTTCACGTTCCATTTTCTTGATTATACTTATATTATAATCGAGGAATATTTTTAATTACTTATTTTATTTTATTTGAAAAACCAATTTATTCCATTTTTATTAAATATTAAAACATAGACATTACAGTTAGCAGTCCCTTATAATATAAAATGTTTACAAATACAAAAACTTACTCAAATAACCCGCCCCGCACCATTCCAGGCGCAAAAGTTCCCAACACACTCGCTGCGTTACCGCGTTGAACAGCGATCGATAACCTCTGCGCCAGGAATGATCCGGAGCGAGCATCATACCCTTTCTCCCTCAAGCGACCCCCAAGCTCTTTCAGGAACGCCTTTGCCTCCGCGCACCAACAACCAGAAGTTTTAACAGCCAGAGGAACAAACAAATAGCCCCCCAAACAAGCATACTTCGCCCTCTTCCTAAAGGCGGCAGTCTCAGCAGCGGCCCCGGCCAAAACTGAGGTACGACCAATGTGCGACGCAGCATAAGTGCTCACGCATGTAGCGTCCCACAGAAGGCACTTTCCTTTCTGCCAAGGCACCAACGTCATACCGTCCGGCCGGCCTCTTGCCAAACGGCTAAGACCAGGAGGTTCCAGCAAACACGGCACACCCGCAGAGACAAGTGCCCTGCGGATGATATCGTTTAAAGCGTGATGGCGTGGAAATCTTCCTGCACACCGACAACAACTCAAAGCATGGTGGCCGCTGCTCTCTACCATTGTGCCACAGATGCATACGTGAGGTACACACACATCGCAGCCCAAGCGGAGAGCAACCGCTACCCGCAAAGAATCGTTGTCGAGAAGAGTGCCTAAATGCGGGGAGGGAAGCGCATGCAGCCAAGTCGCTTTTATTTGATATACAAACCATTTATATGTTGTTAATGTATGTAAAATACTTGTATTACTTTATTTTATGTAAATTTATGAGCTGCAAAGCAAATAAAAAGAAAAATTGTTTCAGTGCTCATGGAAATCTAATAAATTATAGCTTAAGAAACTTTTGACAGTAGCAATATCACAGCCGATAATTTTGTATCGGCTACGCATGGCGACTCGTTGCTTATCGAGTGCTGGCACTGGATAAATATCACATTTGATACTTATCACGAGAATACCTAATTATTTTTTCGATAAATATCGAGTTGGAGATTATATCAAAAGCGCGATAATTGGCTCCCTGGTTGACTTGTTTTTAATTATCCGTATTCCGTATGCAACAGGCCGCAATTATGATTTCTTTTTCATAGAAATTGCTCTACGGTATGGTATTTACGCTTATAAAGCTAATAAGTTTCTGTCAAAAATGACATTTTAGTGGCAAGCTTTTATAGCCGACTGTACTTTTCTTTGGATATCCATCAAATGCTCACTGAGACGATTCTAAAGAGCCCAAGCTCGGTAGGATTGCTTTTTCTATTATAGAGTTCCTATGGCCACCTTCCGGCTCCATCATCAGATCAGCCCCACGGTACCATATTATTGTATTGTCATCAAAGTTAAACCTTTACCGCATACGAATATATGGCAGATATGAACTTGGACCTTATTGGCATAGGTCAAGGTTCGAATTCAAACAACTATTTTTTTTCTATATGCGGTAAAGGCTTAAGTAAGTATAAGTATGCAAAATTTCAGCTCAATCGGTTGACGATATCTGCTTCAAAATTGAGTTGCAAGATTTCACCCGAAGAAACATACTTTAAACATACAATGCAAGTTACATAGAAGCTTTAAAAAATAATGTACTTTTTGAACAGGAGAAGTGAAAAATTACTACAGACTGAAATTTATTTCTAATAAATAATAAATACTAATGGTCTTCCTGAAAGTCCTTAAATGATCAACTCAGTGAAAAGAGTGAGTTGTTTATCCTTAGTAGTAGTCGTAAAAACACATTTAGCTAATCAATCCTAGGATAAATCCAAATAGGTAAAAGATGATAATGGATAGGTACATTATGCTATAGTATCATTAAATAAAACAAACTGATTTAAAAATATTATATTGGGTTATGGTTTTCCAAAGATACATGAAGCTTTGATCCCTTCATAACTCAAAATAATCGTCCAAAACCAGAAACAGTTTTTCAGTACATTTTGTATGAGTGTCACAATACACATTAATTGATGTTTCATAATTTTTTTAAGTGCTCTTTGTACTGTGTAAAATTAGCCCAAAATAGTTCATTATCTGAGGCAGCAATTTGGGTACACACGTTTTAGTAATTAACCGATGTATGAGAAAGCGTAATATACTGAAAGCTTAATCATTGAGGAAGCTGATGAATATCTACTAAATACTTTTTTTTTATTGCTTCTATTCCGAAATAGTTGAGTTTGAGTTTGAAATAGTTGAATATTTCACACCCTTAGAATGATAGTGTGCCTAATAATTATAAAAAACGGTATAAACTCCCTCAGGAATGGCCCGATATGTTTCTAACTCCTAATGAGCTCTATCAGGGGCAGCTATCGGTGCTGCTATGCGACTCACGGCCCACTGCACTGATTATCGCTCTTCTCGCCGCCCTCAGCGTCCGCGCAGATAGCGCGGCGGGAGGAGGAAAGGGCTTTTCTACTCTCACTACCGGACTGTCTGTTGTTCCTGTATTTTCACCACTACCTACTACAATTTACTGACAATTTTGCGCTAGTATAAACCATTTTATTATTATTAAAGATGTCTCACCTAATGACTTAATAGTGATCTAATCCAAAATCTTGGAGTATTATAATTAGTTATAGATCTATTTAATTCTAAACGTGCGATTCGTATTAAGCTGTATGAACCCGTACAGTCATTTGCGAATATGATCATTGTATGTGGGCTCGGTCCGATAGCTCGCAGCACGCTTTCAATGCGATGTCTACATTTCTGGGGAACTGGTCACATATCCTCCTCAAGTCTTCGTTTCGTATGCTCTTTGGCCAGAATACACGGACAATAGACCTTAGGGACTCATCGACGAAGACTTGCAATTGACAACATTTCATATTTCTAACAGGTGGATAATTGGATATTAATAATTACCTATAGAAAGCTTTGCGTCGTGTATACCCAAAAGAATAATTAAATTATTTTTTGCGTGTAAAGAAATATAAATACATAAAATAACCAAAATCTAGGACAGCCTATGCCTGCAATTGAGTTGTAGTCTTCGAACTATCCGCAAAAAAAATAAGCTGTCAATAATGTCAAGCTCAACGTCATTCGTCTTTTTAGGGTTCCGTAGTCAACTAGGAACACATAGTTTCGCCATGTCCGTCTGTCTGTCTGTCCGTCCGCGGCTTAGCTCTAGACACCAGACTAACCTATACATTTTTTTAGAATTAGTATATATTTTAATAAATTAATAACAAAATAATTAGTAATCTCAGGAATAATATAAAAACAGTCATTAAGTCCTCTTTTTCAGCGTAATTCAGAAAAGTAATATGTAGTATTAAAAATATGAAATGTTGTTAATTACTTGGTGGGTTGGTAAGAGGGGGTGGTGATCACACCATCCAAAAATAATTTGTAAAGATTTTCGAACAGATTTCTGCATCATTCCGTCAACAAATGGGCCACAATTATACGTATCGTAAATTGAGTGTTATAAATCTTATAATCCGGACTTGAATTAAAGAACACAGTCCCTGTTTTGTTTTTAACTGGTCTCAAATTTTTGCTTAACGTGCTTTGTTCTATACAATGTTAAATTGTAAATGAAATGTCTATCTATGAAGATATATTTATTGATTAAATCATGTGTAGGCAGTCCTGGGTAGTACCTACCTACCTGGTATTTTCAATGGGTTGTCATCGTCTGTGTTATTTTGGTGTAGTAGAAACCGTAGTTGTGATCTTGGGTGCCGGGTAGAGATTTAATGTGGACGTTTTCCAAAGATCCGGCGCAGTGCAAACAATGACTCAAACATGCCGCATACTCTAGTTTTAATCTTTTCTCCCGAAATGTAAAATTTTTTGCGCATACATTGCCAAAGTTTACGTATATGCGGTCCCATGTTGTCTTTTTCATCCTGTAACAATTCAAGGATTTTAAAAAAATCTGTTTGTACTAGGCCCAATTCATTTGCATAATGTTTTAGATTAATACGAAGATTTATATTATTAAACCAGAAGTAAACATAATTTATGAATGTTTTGATGCAAACCTTTAAAAAAAAGAACCGACTTCAAAAAAACTGAAAAACCAAAAATAACCCGATCATGCAGAATACATTTGAAGTATAGTTTCAGATTTTTTCCTATACTTGTAGTATAAAACGGTTACTTGCCAAATTCCATAATTCTAGCTCAACGGAAATACCCTATAAATTTTGATGCTAAATAGTCGAAATATACGTTTTTTACGGCATAAACGGCCGTATCTTTTTTTAATTTGCTTTGAAGTTTGATTTTTTTACAGCTTCAAGGGACTGGTGGACCTTCGTATATGGTTTTAATTTCAACTTGATGCCTTCACGTATTTCAAGTTTTAAGACGGCCTGAACTTTAAATGTATTCTTACAGGATCTTGGAAGTGCACGCTTGCGCCTGGTCCGTATCCGTAACCGCCTGGTCCACCTGGTCCGTATCCGCCTGGTCCGCCTGGTCCACCTGGTCCGCCTGGTCCGCCTGGTCCACCTGGTCCGCCTGGTACGTATCCGCCTGGTTCGCCTGGTCCACCTGGTCCGCCTGGTCCGCCTGGTCCACCTGGTCCGCCTGGTACGTATCCGCCTGGTTCGCCTGGTCCACCTGGTCCGCCTGGTCCGCCTGGTCCGCCTGGTCCACCTGGTCCGCCTGGTACGTATCCGCCTGGTTCGCCTTGTCCACCTGGTCCACCTGGTCCATAATCGTGTGGTCCGCCTGGTCCGCCTGGTCCGCCTGGTCCACCTGGTCCGCCTGGTACGTATCCGCCTGGTCCGCCTGGTCCACCTGGTCCACCTGGTCCGTAATCGTGTGGTCCGCCTGGTCCGCCTGGTCCGCCTGGTCCACCTGGTCCGCCTGGTACGTATCCGCCTGGTTCGCCTGGTCCACCTGGTCCGCCTGGTCCGCCTGGTCCGCCTGGTCCACCTGGTCCACCTGGTCCGTAATTGTGTGGTCCGCCTGGTCCGCCTGGTCCACCTGGTCCGTAATTGTGTGGTCCGCCTGGTCCGCTTGGTCCACCTGGTCCGCTTGGTCCGCCTGGTGCATCTGGTCCGCCTGGTCCACCTGGTCCGCCTGGTCCGCTTGGTCCACCTGGTCCGCCTGGTACGTATCCGCCTGGTTCGCCTTGTCCACCTGGTCCGCCTGGTCCGCCTGGTGCATCTGGTCCGCCTGGTCCACCTGGTCCGCCTGGTCCGCCTGGTCCACCTGGTCCGCCTGGTACGTATCCGCCTGGTTCGCCTTGTCCACCTGGTCCACTTGGTCCGCCTGGTCCACCTGGTCTGCCTGGTCCACCTGGTCCGCCTGGTCCACCTGGTCCGCCTGGTACGTATCCGCCTGGATCGCCTTGTCCACCTGGTCCACTTGGTCCGCCTGGTCCACCTGGTCTGCCTGGTCCACCTGGTCCGCCTGGTACGTATCCGCCTGGTTCGCCTTGTCCACCTGGTCCACTTGGTCCGCCTGGTCCACCTGGTCTGCCTGGTCCACCTGGTCCGCCTGGTCCACCTGGTCCGCCTGGTACATATCCGCCTGGATCGCCTTGTCCACCTGGTCCACTTGGTCCGCCTGGTCCACCTGGTCTGCCTGGTCCACCTGGTCCGCCTGGTCCGCCTGGTCCGCCTGGTGCATCTGGTCCGCCTGGTCCACCTGGTTCGCCTGGTACGTATCCGCCTGGTTCGCCTTGTCCACCTGGTCTGCCTGGTCCGCCAGGGCCTTGTCTTAGTTGGGCACTGTCTTTTTCTTCCTGTAAAAATTATAAGCAACCTTCAGAGGCTCAATTATGGCTCAATTCCATATATACGTAACTATACCCCGGTCGACGATTAATGATCCACTGGGTTTTACCTTGTAATGGTGTTGATGTCACATCAACAATTTTTACAAGCTTTTATTTATAAATCAGTGAATAAAGGATTTTGACCTTACAAACGGTCCGGTAGTTTTGAATTTTTGATATATTGTCTAGGATGGTTAGTCAGTGTTTAAAATGCAAAATGCACAATTCCCCCCCCCCCCCCCCCCTCCGCGCCCGCCGCCATATTGAAAAAACCGGCACTCTCTTCATATTTTTGCTCATATCTTCCTTTAGGAGCATTTTAGCTAGAATAAAGCTTCGACAATGTTATAGAGAGATAAATTTACTACATTTTCCATGTTATATTTTGTTTCTAGGACAGATAGTTACGGAGATATGCACATTTAAATAAACTTAAGAAATTGCAATTTCCAACTCAAAAACAAACTTCTGGATTATATCTTCGTTTAGGAGCATTTTAGCTAAAACAGTGCTTGGGCAATTTTGTAGAGAATTAAATTTACTATAATTTACATTTCAAATTTTGTTTCTAGGACAGATAATTACGGAGATATGTAAAAAATAAAGTCACATTTCCGAAAATGTATGTAAAAATGGACATGAGTTTTATAAGCAATTATATTTCCTACATGTTTTAATATGTCCTAGACTAGTCCGTCACTGAATGACAGCGTTCTAAAATAAGAATTTTGAGAAATTTTCGGAAAATTCGACTTTTCCTGTTTCTTAAATGAGCATATCTCCGTAACTAACCGTCCTTGAAACAAAATTTGAAGTGTAAATTATAGTAAATTTAATTCTCTACAACATTGCACAAGCTTTGTTGTAGCTAAAATGCTCCTAAACGAAGATATAATCCAGAAGTTTGTTTTTCAGTAGGAAATTGCGATTTTTTACGTTTTTTTAAATGTGGATCTCCGTAACTATCTGTCTTAGAAAAAAAATAAAAAACGGAGAATGTAGTAAATTTAACTCTCTATAACATTGTCGAAGCTTTCTTCTAGCTAAAATGCTCCTATAGGAAGATATGAGCAAAAATATGAAGAATGTGCCGGTTTTTTCAATATGGCGGCGAGCGCGGAGGGGGGGAATTGTGCATTTTGCATTTTAAACACTGACTAACCATCCTAGACAACATATTAAAAATTCAAAACTACCGGACCGTTTGTAAGGTCACACAAAGTACTTTAGTCTCTATTCACCGTATTATTAACTTGCATTGTATGTATGTATGTATGTATGTAAGTATGCTTGTACGAGTGGAATCTTGCAACTCAATTTTGAAGCAGATATCGTCAACTGATTGAGCTGAAATTTTGCATACTTACTTAACTTTGATGACAATACAGTAATATGGTACCATGGGGCTGATCTGATGATGGAGCCGAAATGTGGCAATAGGTACTCTATAATAGAAAAAGCAATCCTACCGAGCTTGGGCTCTTTAGAATCGTAACTAAACAAACCTAGTTACTGTTACTATGAGTAGTTACTATCATAGTTAATACTGTTACTATGTTTTAAAGGTTAATGAAAGTAGTTATGCCGTTTCCATGAACCTACACTACTCAAAATACGCTGACGATGGGTTTGTGCAGAGACGTGTCTTGTTCGTCACGTTTTTGACGTATTCTATTAATTCATAAATAAACGAAATTACCTCAGCTGGTTGCAGAATTGTATGGTAAGTTACGAATTCTTCCTCAGATTCACCCGATGCATCCGCACGAACTATAATATTCTGATTATTCTGAGAGAGCCGAGTCTCTATACTCAGATCCTTATCCTGACTCTGAATTGGATATTGGTGATTTGATACATCATGATCAGCCAAAATACTGCTCGGCGTTTCCATCCCTCTAAGGTACTTTAACATTTTGGATTTGTCACGTCTGTCTGATGCAGGTATGCGGTCCCATATTGGCTAGAAAAAAAATACCTTAGGAATAATGCAGTGATTTAAGTTAATAAAAATAACTAAACGCTCTTAAACGACTTTGAGAAACTCTCAGCTTTCCGAACACCGAGGCAAAATTAAATAATGACTTTAAAATATTATATAATTTATTAAACAGTGCCCTTATGGCTTACTTACAGAATAATATTCATAATTATTTTATTTAAAAACATTTATAAATAGTAAGCGAAGGTCAGTTAAAGAGCATAAGTTATATTTAACCCTATACGGCATTAATTACTGTATTATATTTTAACTTTTTCAGCGTTCAACTTTGACGCAGTATCATATCGTCATAAATTATAACGACCATAAATCGCATAATTTATGCAGTAAAGGTTTAAAGAGGTATAAGTTCGTGTTAAATAGGTAATAGTTTAACTAATATTATATTATAATGCATAGCGTGTACATAAATGATTGTTACACTTAAATAACAATATTATAGACGAATGTTTAAAGTGTAAACACTTGTTAGTATACCAAATAAATAAATGAACTTGCAGAACGCCTTGCGTTTGCTGAGCGTAGGACTGCCATCCGTGCGGGTTTCCCCGGATAAGGCCCTAGTTTCGAGACCGTCCGGGGGCCGTCATGGGGGGTTATGAAAAAGTGTCGGGGACGAACCCGGGCACTTGTTATGTGAATGAAAAATAAAACGATTGTTTTTTTAATAATATTATTTTCGGACTCGTCCGGGGAAATAATGCGATGGCAGCCCTAGCTGACCGCGTCGTTAGCTTGTTCCAAAAACGTAGAGTGCAGTGTGCAAGCTATAGGTCTCAAGCCGCCGGTTAATCAGTAATACCTACCTCACGGCCCGGCCACGACTTTGCGCGACCAGCGGGAGCGGCGAGCGGTAAAAACAAAATCATAGCGATAAATGAAGCACGCAACGAGCCGCCGCGCGCGTTTGTTGCTCTATTTGTTCCCACGCCGAGCCACTCGCCGCCCCGCTCTCCGCTAACCTATGTGAACTTGGCCACCGACCTTGAATTTTTTTTTGTTTTATTTTTTTTTCTGATAGTGTTTTGTTTGTAGTTGATTGTAGTAAAACGATTTTTGTTTGTAGTTGCGCGAAAAAAAAAATAGGGGGCCCAAAAAAAAGCCAGCCCCCGGTTTACAAAAATCAAACTTTCAAGCAAAGTATACGGTGCAGAATTGTTTGTAGTTGATTGTAGTTCAATTTTTTTCGTTTGTTACGTTACGTGGAAAAAAAATAAAAAAATAAAAATGAAAATCGCTATCAATTAAATTGCTCACTAGCCCGTTTAAGTCTTTTTAACCTACTACTAAAAAGGTGGTTTACCAGTTTTATAACCCAATGAGCAAGATCGCTCTTACACAATTTTTAATTTCTTACAAAATAGGAACACAATTAAGTGATAGACATAAATCAAAAGGTTTTCTGTCAAAAATATATTAAATTTCTATAATAACTGACGAATAAAAACTCTACAAGTAACTACGTTGTTTGTTCTCTCTTTAAAATCGAAGCCAACAGAGCACACAACAGAAACCATATTAAATAGAAGACAAAAGCGTAATAACATTTGTCGTGAAACAATTTTCGTTTGTAGTTGGACCATTTTTAAATTGCTCCTACATAAACTCAAAAATGTGTAGAGTCAGATCCGTAATTTCTTATAAAAGCTCAAAATTTATTGGAATTCGGTAAAAACTATTTCAAATCGAAAACATGACGGTGTTTTCGTTTGTAGTAAAAAGAAATTCGTTTGTAGTTGGATATTTTTTTAAGAACGACCACAAATAGCAAAAAAATGTATCAAATAAGAACCGTACTCTATTGTAGGAGCTCAAAATTGATTGGACTTCGGTGAAAACTATTTCAAATGGAAGACATGACATTGTTTTCGTTTGTAGTGAAAAGAAATTCGTTTGTAGTTGGACAATTTTTAAATTGCTCCTACATAAACTCAAAAATGTGTAGAGTCAGATCCGTACTTTCTTGTAAAAGCTCAAAATTGATTGGAATTAGGTCAAAACTGTTTCAAATCGAAGACATGACAGTGTTTTCGTTTGTAGTGAAAAGAAATTCGTTTGTAGTTGGACAATTTTTTGTGAACGACCACAAATAGCAAAAAAATGTATCAAATAAGAACCGTACTCTGTTGTATGAGCTCAAAATTGATTGGATTTCGGTGAAAACTATTTCAAATGGAAGACATGACATTGTTTTCGTTTGTAGTGAAAAGAAATTCGTTTGTAGTTGGACAATTTTTAAATTGCTCCTACATAAACTCAAAAATGTGTAGAGCCAGATCCGTACTTTCTTGGAAAAGCTCAAAATTGATTGGATTTCGGTGAAAACTATTTCAAATGGAAGACATAACATTGTTTTCGTTTGTAGTGAAAAGAAATTCGTTTGTAGTTGGACAGTTTTTTGAGAACGACCACAAATAGCAAAAAAATGAATCAAATACGAACCGTACTCTATTGTATGAGCTCAAAACTGATTGGACTTCGGTGAAAACTATGTCAAATGGAAGACATGACATTGTTTTCGTTTGTAGTGAAAAAAATTCGTTTATAGTTGGACAGTTTTTTGAGAACGACCACAAATAGCAAAAAAATGAGTCAAATACGAACCGTACTCTATTGTATGAGCTCAAAACTGATTGGACTTCGGTGAAAACTATGTCAAATGGAAGACATGACATTGTTTTCGTTTGTAGTGAAAAGAAATTCGTTTGTAGTTGGACAGTTTTTTGAGAAAGACCACAAATAGCAAAAAAATGTATAAAATAGGAACCGTACTCTGTTGTATGAGCTCAAAATTGATTGGATTTCGGTGAAAACTATTTCAAATGGAAGACATGACATTGTTTTCGTTTGTAGTGAAAAGAAATTCGTTTTTAGTTGGACAGTTTTTTGAGAACGACCACAAATAGCAAAAAAATGTATCAAATAAGAACCGTACTCTATTGTATGAGCTCAAAACTGATTGGACTTCGGTAAAAACTATGTCAAATAGAAGACATGACATTGTTTTCGTTTGTAGTGAAAAGAAATTCGTTTGTAGTTGGACAGTTTTTTTAGAACGACCACAAATAGCAAAAAAATGAATCAAATACGAACCGTACTCTATTGTATGAGCTCAAAACTGATTGGACTTCAGTGAAAACTATGTCAAATGGAAGACATGACATTGTTTTCGTTTTTAGTGAAAAGAAATTCGTTTGTAGTTGGACAGTTTTTTGAGAACGACCACAAATAGCAAAAAAATGAATCAAATACGAACCGTACTCTGTTGTATGAGCTCACAATTGATTGGACTTCGGTGAAAACTATTTCAAATGGAAGACATGACATTGTTTTCGTTTGTAGTGAAAAGAAATTCGTTTGTAGTTGGACAGTTTTTTGAGAAAGACCACAAATAGCAAAAAAAATGTATCAAATAAGAACCGTACTCTATTGTATGAGCTCAAAACTGATTGGACTTTGGTAAAAACTATTTCAAATGGAAAACATGACATTCTTTTCGTTTGTAGTGAAAAGAAATTCGTTTTTAGTTGGACAGTTTTTTGAGAACGACCACAAATAGCAAAAAAATGTATCAAATAAGAACCGTACTCTATTGTATGAGCTCAAAACTGATTGGACTTCGGTAAAAACTATGTCAAATGGAAGACATGACATTGTTTTCGTTTGTAGTGAAAAGAAATTCGTTTGTAGTTGGACAGTTTTTTGAGAACGACCACAAATAGCAAAAAATGTATAAAATAAGAACCGTACTCTGTTGTATGAGCTCAAAATTGATTGGACTTCGGTGAAAACTATGTCAAATGGAAGACATGACATTGTTTTCGTTTGTAGTAAAAAGAAATTCGTTTGTAGTTGGACAGTTTTTTGAGAACGACCACAAATAGCAAAAAAATGAATCAAATACGAACCGTACTCTATTGTATGAGCTCAAAACTGATTAGACTTCGGTGAAAACTATGTCAAATGGAAGACATGACATTGTTTTCGTTTGTAGTGAAAAGAAATTCGTTTTTAGTTGGACAGTTTTTTGAGAACGACCACAAATAGCAAAAAAATGTATCAAATAAGAACCGTACTCTATTGTATGAGCTCAAAACTGATTGGACTTCGGTAAAAACTATGTCAAATGGAAGACATGACATTGTTTTCGTTTGTAGTGAAAAGAAATTCGTTTGTAGTTGGACAGTTTTTTTAGAACGACCACAAATAGCAAAAAAATGAATCAAATACGAACCGTACTCTATTGTATGAGCTCAAAACTGATTGGACTTCAGTGAAAACTATGTCAAATGGAAGACATGACATTGTTTTCGTTTGTAGTGAAAAGAAATTCGTTTGTAGTTGGACAGTTTTTTGAGAACGACCACAAATAGCAAAAAAATGAATCAAATACGAACCGTACTCTGTTGTATGAGCTCACAATTGATTGGACTTCGGTGAAAACTATTTCAAATGGAAGACATGACATTGTTTTCGTTTGTAGTGAAAAGAAATTCGTTTGTAGTTGGACAGTTTTTTGAGAAAGACCACAAATAGCAAAAAAATGTATCAAATAAGAACCGTACTCTATTGTATGAGCTCAAAACTGATTGGACTTTGGTAAAAACTATTTCAAATGGAAAACATGACATTCTTTTCGTTTGTAGTGAAAAGAAATTCGTTTTTAGTTGGACAGTTTTTTGAGAACGACCACAAATAGCAAAAAAATGTATCAAATAAGAACCGTACTCTATTGTATGAGCGCAGTCTCGGCGCAAGCGCTCAGCGTACGGACGTGTGTATGCGCTTCTAAGAGAAAAGACGTACTACTATTATAAATACTAAATAGACTACAAGGTGGCTGTGAAGGATACTGAAGATGGTGAACTGTAAAAAGTGCAAACTGTTTGTGTCCGTAAAAAAGGACGATCTATTACGATGTGAAGGACGGTGTGAAGGAGTATACCACAAAAAATGTGTACAAAGCAATAGCCAGTTTTTACAAAGTAAAATCTGTGATGTGTGTGCCCGAGGGGAAAGTAGTCCAAAACAAGAGCCCCCGAAGGTTGTCATCGATGTGGGCAAGGCGACGGTGGAATCAGTCCTCAGTGAGGTGAATAAAAAACTGGGAATAATATTTAACCTAAAGACTCAGGTGGAGGAGATGCGAGAGATAGTCGATTTCTACTCAGAGCAATACCAACAAATGTCTGAATTTAAGGATAGTGCTCAGAAAAAGATCGCATCCTTAGAAAGTAAAAATACATACCTGCAAAAAGTAAATGAAACCTTAGAAGAGCGAATCGCACAACTAGAAGTAAAAGAAGTCGAGAAAGAGATTGAAATAGTAGGCCTATGCCAAGTAGAAAACGAAGACACCAAAAAAACCGTAATGGAAATAGCAGAAAAACTTAAATTAAATCCTAAACATATTGAAAGCGCACGGAGGGTAGGTCGAGAAAAAGTGAATGAAGACGGGCATCCGCGGGCGCGCCCCATCGTAGTCAGACTTGTATCCAAATACGCGAGAAGTGAGTGGCTTATGCAACGGAAAACGAAGAGAACAAACAAAGATTTACTATCCCTTGAGAATGAACAAGCCGTTTACATTAACGAAAACCTTACGCCGCAGATGCGTCAACTACGCTGGAATGCTTAAACTACGCTTAAAGGAATATATAAACATATATGGGTGCAGGATCACAGGCTACTAGCGAAAAGGGACGATAATGCAAAAATACAGCGCATAAAAAATGATGCGGAGATTGGCAAACTATTAGCTGCCGCGCAGCGCGCTGATTCATAGTTAAGCTGCAGAATGGCGAGTGTAAACACACTACACGGTTTTTTAACGCCTAAAATTCGACGATATTCTAGATAGTATCAGTGAATGCACAACGAAATATAAAGAATTTGATGATATAACTAACTGGAGCACATATATAAAGAGTACGAAACAGGAGTTACAAATAATACACGTAAACATCAGGAGTTTGAGAAAAAACTTTGAGCAAATACAATGCCTACTGAAAAACTGTAACGACGTTATAGAAATTATTGTATTAAGCGAAATCAACATTAAAAAGGAAGAAATATGTATGTACAATATGGAAGGATACAACATGCACTCGCGTACACGGGAGAATAGAAGAGGAGGCGGGATATTAATTTACACCAAGAGCGAATTGAAAATAGAAGAAGTAAACAAGTATGGACATGCATCAGAAATTCTACATATAGAAACTAAAAACTCTAAGAGGTCTTTCCATATATTTGCTATATATCGACCGCCTAGTAATAATGAACACAGTTTTATACAAGAATTAAAGGAGATACTGAAAAACATTCCACTCACCGAGACCATAGTAATTATAGGTGATATTAACATAAACTTGATGATAAGCAATAATATTACGGAGAGTTACAAAAACACCTTGTGTGATCGAGGCCTAGAGTGCGCTATCACCGAATGCACGCGGGAGGAGATACTGGACGGGAAGCTCGTGACGTCATGCCTTGACCATGTGTGGATACGCGCGGGCGCCGACTCAGGGATGCGCGCAGCAGCCGCACACATGCTCAAGTCCAAGGTGGCGGACCATTATCTAGTCGGTGTCAGCTTCACGACGGCGGTCGGTGACACGCGCGGCAATTGTCAACAAAGAAGTGAAGTGCACGGAATTAGCGATAGGTTAGTGAAAACAGAGCTAGAAAAAATAGACTGGTCGGAAATATATAGCATTGAATGTCCTAAAGATATGTACGGAAGGCTATATTCCATTTTCAGCAACATATACATGAAGTCAAAAATCACGAAAACGTTTAAAAACAATAGAGTAACACAACCATGGATAAATGCTAATTTGATTAATATGTTGACGCGGAGAGATGAGTTGATTAGAAGATGGAAAGCTTCTCCTAAAAACGCAATTTATAGGTTAGATTATACTAGATTTAGGAATGTAACAAATAAATGTATATATTGGGCGAAACAAGACTACAAACAAAAAGAAATTAGGAATTGTGAAAGTGATTTGAGAAAGTTGTGGGCAACAATTAATAGCTGGCTTGGAAATGTCAAACCAAACTTGGACGATGTAATAGTAAAATACCTGGGTAAAAACACGTCGTTGCAGACGGTGTGCACAAATTTTGCCAAAACATTTACAATGGAAATTCAAAATATAAAACATAGATGCAATGTAAAATTCCTAAGTCGCGAGTCATATGTAAAACATACTGATGTATCTTTTCGGTATCAAAAAGTTACACACACGGATATTGAAAAAATAATAGATAAATTGAGTATCAGAAAGTCTCCAGGAATGGACGGCATAAGATGTAAGGACATAAAGCTTATCAAAACAAATATAAGTCCGTTTTTGGCTAAGTTTGTGAATAACTGCGCGGCGACTGGTGTTTACCCGGATTTGTTAAAAAATGCAATAATTAGACCTATATACAAGCAAGGAAACCACTTAGATTATACCAACTATAGACCAGTAGCTATACTATCAGTAGTGAATAAAATTGTAGAAAAAGTTATCACATCGCAAATTAGTAATTATTTAGAGAAAAATAATATAATATCAGATACCCAGCATGGTTTCCGACGAGGGCGCAGCACCGCTACCGCTCTGGCCCAATTTACGGATGAGGTAAATGAGCATTTAAATAATAAAAAGTACGTACTGACTTTATACATAGACTTCAAAAAAGCATTTGACACGCTGTGCCACGAACAGCTCATTACTGCTATGCAAGAATGTGGTGTCCGTGGTCCCGTGGTCGAGTGGATTAGAAACTACTTAAGCAATAGAAAAATAACCACTGTTATCAACGGCCAGAGCGGCGAGGAGGCCAATGTCGTATACGGGGTGCCGACCGGCTCGGTTTTCGGGCCATTGGGTTATATAATGCATGTAAACAGTATGATTAACGTCGTTGAGAATTGCTCAACTTATATGTATGCCGATGATACATGTCTACTGTACGCTGATAAGGATATTAAAACTGTGGTAAAAAATATACAGACAGACTTTATAAACATAATAAAATGGTCGCACGATAACGGTATAATTCTTAACTTAGAAAAAACCAAATGTATGTTAATTAAGTCACCATACCTACAGGAACCATGTGAAAATATAAGTATCATAGGGCACACATACGACTGTCTACATAATAACGAAAATCAAAAATATTGTAATTGTAGTAGTATACAAGTTGTAGATAAATATAAGTATTTAGGCTTAACTATAGACACTAAATTTAACTGGGGAGTTCATATAGAATTAGTATGTAATAAACTCCGCGCAATTATGGCAAAATTAATAGGTTTAAAAAATATAGTGAGTAGAAAATTAATGCACACACTTTATCACTCGTTAGCCGAGTCTGTAATTTCTTATGGATTAATTGCATATGGACGTACATTTAAAACTTACCTTGATAAAATTTTTAATCTCCAGACTAGAATAGTAAAAAATGTACTAGTAGATAAAAAAACTAAAAACAACTATAATCAAAATTACAAACGACTGTATAAAATGTTAAAAATCTTACCAGTGCATGAGAAAGTTAGGTACTTAATTTGTATGGACGATTACGACCAGGATAAATTCAAAAAGCGTAGACTACTGTTGCGTAACCTCAGAGCAAGCACACAAAAAACATACGTAGAATACAAGGCCAACAACTACTACGGCAAAAGAACGCGTAAATATATGACTCCTAAGATACATAACAAAATAAGAACATCAGTAGATAAGTGCAGTAGTAAACAAGTATTTAAGAAAAAACTGCAAGCAGAACTCCTAAACCTGTTTGATGAAAGTATTCATTAGTTAATGTTATTGTAGTGTAGTAATTAGTAATAGATAAGGGTATTATATGGCCGCCCATCTGCGTCAGCGCTGCGGCTCGGGATGCTGCGCGGTGCGACTTTGGACCTTAGTAACTACTACTAGGGTGCGACTCGCGCAGCGTGGTGCCGCGGGGCGCGGCGTTGTTGTTGATGGGTAGCAGTAAAATTAGTGCAGTTATAAGTTATACGTAATAATTTAAGTAAGTAATTTATAAGTGGTAGCACACGAAAATGTTTGTGAGCGCTTTATCCGCCAACAAACTGTCCTCAGTTTGGCGGAATATAAATGTTATACATACCACATAAGTTTTTTTATGATAAATAAATTAAAAAAAAAAAAAAAAACTGATTGGACTTCGGTAAAAACTATGTCAAATGGAAGACATGACATTGTTTTCGTTTGTAGTGAAAAGAAATTCGTTTGTAGTTGGACAGTTTTTTGAGAACGACCACAAATAGCAAAAAATGTATAAAATAAGAACCGTACTCTGTTGTATGAGCTCAAAATTGATTGGACTTCGGTGAAAACTATTTGAAATGGAAGACATGACATTGTTTTCGTTTGTAGTGAAAAGAAATTCGTTTGTAGTTGGATAATTTTTAAGAACGACCACAAATAGCAAAAAAATGTATCAAATAAGAACCGTACTCTATTGTATGAGCTCAAAACTGATTGGACTTCGGTGAAAACTATTTCAAAAGGAAGACATGACATAGTTTTCGTTTGTAGTGAAAAGAAATTCGTTTGTAGTTGGACAATTTTTAAATTGCTCCTACATAAATTCAAAAATGTGTAGAGTCAGATCCGTACTTTCTTGTAAAAGCTCAAAATTGATTGGAATTAGGTCAAAACTGTTTCAAATCGAAGACATGACAGTGTTTTCGTTTGTAGTGAAAAGAAATTCGTTTGTAGTTGGACAATTTTTTGTGAACGACCACAAATAGCAAAAAAATGTATCAAATAAGAACCGTACTCTGTTGTATGAGCTCAAAATTGATTGGATTTCGGTGAAAACTATTTCAAATGGAAGACATGACATTGTTTTCGTTTGTAGTGAAAAGAAATTCGTTTGTAGTTGGACAATTTTTAAATTGCTCCTACATAAATTCAAAAATGTGTAGAGTCATATCCGTACTTTCTTGTAAAAGCTCAAAATTGATTGGAATTAGGTCAAAACTGTTTCAAATCGAAGACATGACAGTGTTTTCGTTTGTAGTGAAAAGAAATTCGTTTGTAGTTGGACAATTTTTTGTGAACGACCACAAATAGCAAAAAAATGTATCAAATAAGAACCGTACTCTGTTGTATGAGCTCAAAATTGATTGGATTTCGGTGAAAACTATTTCAAATGGAAGACATGACATTGTTTTCGTTTGTAGTGAAAAGAAATTCGTTTGTAGTTGGACAATTTTTAAATTGCTCCTAGATAAACTCAAAAATGTGTAGAGTCAGATCCGTACTTTCTTGAAAAAGCTCAAAATTGATTGGATTTCGGTGAAAACTATTTCAAATGGAAGACATAACATTGTTTTCGTTTGTAGTGAAAAGAAATTCGTTTGTAGTTGGACAGTTTTTTGAGAACGACCACAAATAGCAAAAAAATGAATCAAATACGAACCGTACTCTATTGTATGAGCTCAAAACTGATTGGACTTCGGTGAAAACTATGTCAAATGGAAGACATGACATTGTTTTCGTTTGTAGTGAAAAGAAATTCGTTTGTAGTTGGACAGTTTTTTGAGAACGACCACAAATAGCAAAAAAATGAATCAAATACGAACCGTACTCTATTGTATGAGCTCAAAACTGATTAGACTTCGGTGAAAACTATGTCAAATGGAAGACATGACATTGTTTTCGATTGTAGTGAAAAGAAATTCGTTTGTAGTTGGACAGTTTTTTTAGAACGACCACAAATAGCAAAAAAATGAATCAAATACGAACCGTACTCTATTGTATGAGCTCAAAACTAATTGGACTTCAGTGAAAACTATGTCAAATGGAAGACATGACATTGTTTTCGTTTGTAGTGAAAAGAAATTCGTTTGTAGTTGGACAGTTTTTTGAGAACGACCACAAATAGCAAAAAAAATGTATCAAATAAGAACCGTACTCTATTGTATGAGCTCAAAACTGATTGGACTTCGGTGAAAACTATTTCAAATGGAAGACATGACATTGTTTTCGTTTGTAGTGAAAAGAAATTCGTTTGTAGTTGGACAGTTTTTTTAAGAAAGACCACAAATAGCAAAAAAAATGTATCAAATAAGAACCGTACTCTATTGTATGAGCTCAAAACTAATTGGACTTCAGTGAAAACTATGTCAAATGGAAGACATGACATTGTTTTCGTTTGTAGTGAAAAGAAATTCGTTTGTAGTTGGACAGTTTTTTGAGAACGACCACAAATAGCAAAAAAATGAATCAAATACGAACCGTACTCTATTGTATGAGCTCAAAACTGATTGGACTTCGGTGAAAACTATGTCAAATGGAAGACATGACATTGTTTTCGTTTGTAGTGAAAAGAAATTCGTTTGTAGTTGGACAGTTTTTTGAGAACGACCACAAATAGCAAAAAAATGAATCAAATACGAACCGTACTCTATTGTATGAGCTCAAAACTGATTAGACTTCGGTGAAAACTATGTCAAATGGAAGACATGACATTGTTTTTGTTTGTAGTGAAAAGAAATTCGTTTTTAGTTGGACAGTTTTTTGAGAACGACCACAAATAGCAAAAAAATGTATCAAATAAGAACCGTACTCTATTGTATGAGCTCAAAACTGATTGGACTTCGGTAAAAACTATGTCAAATGGAAGACATGACATTGTTTTCGATTGTAGTGAAAAGAAATTCGTTTGTAGTTGGACAGTTTTTTTAGAACGACCACAAATAGCAAAAAAATGAATCAAATACGAACCGTACTCTATTGTATGAGCTCAAAACTAATTGGACTTCAGTGAAAACTATGTCAAATGGAAGACATGACATTGTTTTCGTTTGTAGTGAAAAGAAATTCGTTTGTAGTTGGACAGTTTTTTGAGAACGACCACAAATAGCAAAAAAATGTATAAAATAAGAACCGTACTCTATTGTATGAGCTCAAAATTGATTGGATTTCGGTGAAAACTATTTCAAATGGAAGACATGACATTGTTTTCGTTTGTAGTGAAAAGAAATTCGTTTTTAGTTGGACAGTTTTTTGAAAACGACCACAAATAGCAAAAAAATGTATCAAATAAGAACCGTACTCTATTGTATGAGCTCAAAACTGATTGGATTTCGGTGAAAACTATTTCAAATGGAAGACATGACATTGTTTTCGTTTGTAGTGAAAAGAAATTCGTTTGTAGTTGGACAGTTTTTTTAAGAAAGACCACAAATAGCAAAAAAAATGTATCAAATAAGAACCGTACTCTATTGTATGAGCTCAAAACTGATTGGACTTTGGTAAAAACTATTTCAAAAGGAAGACATGACATTGTTTTCGTTTGTAGTGAAAAGAAATTCGTTTGTAGTTGGACAGTTTTTTGAGAACGACCACAAATAGCAAAAAAATGAATCAAATACGAACCGTACTCTATTGTATGAGCTCAAAACTGATTGAACTTCAGTGAAAACTAAGTCAAATGGAAGACATGACATTGTTTTCGTTTGTAGTGAAAAGAAATTCGTTTGTAGTTGGACAGTTTTTTGAGAACGACCACAAATAGCAAAAAAATGTATAAAATAAGAACCGTACTCTGTTGTATGAGCTCAAAATTGATTGGATTTCGGTGAAAACTATTTCAAATGGAAGACATGACATTGTTTTCGTTTGTAGTGAAAAGAAATTCGTTTTTAGTTGGACAGTTTTTTGAAAACGACCACAAATAGCAAAAAAATGTATCAAATAAGAACCGTACTCTATTGTATGAGCTCAAAACTGATTGGACTTCGGTAAAAAATATGTCAAATGGAAGACATGACATTGTTTTCGTTTGTAGTGAAAAGAAATTCGTTTGTAGTTGGACAGTTTTTTTAGAACGACCACAAATAGCAAAAAAATGAATCAAATACGAACCGTACTCTATTGTATGAGCTCAAAACTGATTGGACTTCAGTGAAAACTATGTCAAATGGAAGACATGACATTGTTTTCGTTTGTAGTGAAAAGAAATTCGTTTGTAGTTGGACAGTTTTTTTAGAACGACCACAAATAGCAAAAAAATGTATAAAATAAGAACCGTACTCTATTGTATGAGCTCAAAACTGATTGGACTTCGGTAAAAAATATGTCAAATGGAAGACATGACATTGTTTTCGTTTGTAGTGAAAAGAAATTCGTTTGTAGTTGGACAGTTTTTTTAGAACGACCACAAATAGCAAAAAAATGAATCAAATACGAACCGTACTCTATTGTATGAGCTCAAAACTGATTGGACTTCAGTGAAAACTATGTCAAATGGAAGACATGACATTGTTTTCGTTTGTAGTGAAAAGAAATTCGTTTGTAGTTGGACAGTTTTTTTAGAACGACCACAAATAGCAAAAAAATGTATAAAATAAGAACCGTACTCTATTGTATGAGCTCAAAACTGATTGGACTTCAGTGAAAACTATGTCAAATGGAAGACATGACATTGTTTTCGTTTGTCGTGAAAAGAAATTCGTTTGTAGTTGGACAGTTTTTTGAGAACGACCACAAATAGCAAAAAAATGTATAAAATAAGAACCGTACTCTGTTGTATGAGCTCAAAATTGATTGGATTTCGGTGAAAACTATTTCAAATGGAAGACATGACATAGTTTTCGTTTGTAGTGAAAAGAAATTCGTTTGTAGTTGGACAGTTTTTTGAGAACGACCACAAATAGCAAAAAAATGTATAAAATAAGAACCGTACTCTGTTGTATGAGCTCAAAATTGATTGGATTTCGGTGAAAACTATTTCAAATGGAAGACATGACATAGTTTTCGTTTGTAGTGAAAAGAAGTTCTTTTGTAGTTAGACAGTTTTTTGAGAACGACCACAAATAGCAAAAAAATGTATCAAATAAGAACCGTACTCTGTTGTATGAGCTCAAAATTGATTGGATTTCGGTGAAAACTATTTCAAATGGAAGACATGACATTGTTTTCGTTTGTAGTGAAAAGAAATTCGTTTGTAGTTGGACAATTTTTAAATTGCTCCTAGATAAACTCAAAAATGTGTAGAGTCAGATCCGTACTTTCTTGGAAAAGCTCAAAACTTATTGGACTTCGGTGAATACTATGTCAAATGGAAGACATGACATTGTTTTCGTTTGTAGTGAAAAGAAATTCGTTTGTAGTTGGACAGTTTTTTGAGAACGACCACAAATAGCAAAAAAATTAATCAAATACGAACCGTACTCTATTGTATGAGCTCAAAACTGATTGGACTTCGGTGAAAACTATGTCAAATGGAAGACATGACATTGTTTTCGTTTGTAGTGAAAAGAAATTCGTTTGTAGTTGGACAATTTTTTGTGAACGACCACAAATAGCAAAAAAATGTATCAAATAAGAACCGTACTCTGTTGTATGAGCTCAAAATTGATTGGATTTCGGTGAAAACTATTTCAAATGGAAGACATGACATTGTTTTCGTTTGTAGTGAAAAGAAATTCGTTTGTAGTTGGACAATTTTTAAATTGCTCCTAGATAAACTCAAAAATGTGTAGAGTCAGATCCGTACTTTCTTGAAAAAGCTCAAAATTGATTGGATTTCGGTGAAAACTATTTCAAATGGAAGACATAACATTGTTTTCGTTTGTAGTGAAAAGAAATTCGTTTGTAGTTGGACAGTTTTTTGAGAACGACCACAAATAGCAAAAAAATGAATCAAATACGAACCGTACTCTATTGTATGAGCTCAAAACTGATTGGACTTCGGTGAAAACTATGTCAAATGGAAGACATGACATTGTTTTCGTTTGTAGTGAAAAGAAATTCGTTTGTAGTTGGACAGTTTTTTGAGAACGACCACAAATAGCAAAAAAATGTATAAAATAAGAACCGTACTCTGTTGTATGAGCTCAAAATTGATTGGATTTCGGTGAAAACTATTTCAAATGGAAGACATGACATAGTTTTCGTTTGTAGTGAAAAGAAATTCGTTTGTAGTTGGACAGTTTTTTGAGAACGACCACAAATAGCAAAAAAATGTATAAAATAAGAACCGTACTCTGTTGTATGAGCTCAAAATTGATTGGATTTCGGTGAAAACTATTTCAAATGGAAGACATGACATAGTTTTCGTTTGTAGTGAAAAGAAGTTCTTTTGTAGTTAGACAGTTTTTTGAGAACGACCAAAAATAGCAAAAAAATGTATCAAATAAGAACCGTACTCTGTTGTATGAGCTCAAAATTGATTGGATTTCGGTGAAAACTATTTCAAATGGAAGACATGACATTGTTTTCGTTTGTAGTGAAAAGAAATTCGTTTGTAGTTGGACAATTTTTAAATTGCTCCTAGATAAACTCAAAAATGTGTAGAGTCAGATCCGTACTTTCTTGGAAAAGCTCAAAACTTATTGGACTTCGGTGAATACTATGTCAAATGGAAGACATGACATTGTTTTCGTTTGTAGTGAAAAGAAATTCGTTTGTAGTTGGACAGTTTTTTGAGAACGACCACAAATAGCAAAAAAATTAATCAAATACGAACCGTACTCTATTGTATGAGCTCAAAACTGATTGGACTTCGGTGAAAACTATGTCAAATGGAAGACATGACATTGTTTTCGTTTGTAGTGAAAAGAAATTCGTTTGTAGTTGGACAGTTTTTTGAGAACGACCACAAATAGCAAAACAATTTTTTTTTTTTGTTTTTTTTTAATTTATTTAACTTTAAACAATAACATTTAACAATGTAATATTACTCGCCAAACTGTGACGTTTAATGGCGAGAGGCGCTCAGTTTTAATAAATATAATAACTACTTAGTATGCCTAAATTAAATTATGTTAATAATAGGTACAAATACAATAAACGGTTATTAGTACAATCTGCATACGTATCGTATTTACTATGCGGGTACTTCGCCCTCGACGACAGCGCGTGTCAGCGTGTTTACGGTGACACTGGCTTATCGTCGAGAAGTAAGTCCTTTAGTTTTGATTTTAACACTGTTTTACTTATTTTACTATCTTGTCTAAGTAAATTAATCTTATTAAAAATATTTGGTACTAAATATTTAGAGGTCCTTTTACCATAATAGTTTTGTACACTTGGCTGAATTAGTTTTCCCTGTGTAACACTTCTAGTCTTAATCCTATTATTCTTAGGTACTTTGTGCTCATCACGATAAAAATACTCTAAACCTATCAGATATTTAACTTTTTTATCAACGGGTAGAATTTTACATAACGGAAATAACTTTTCATATTCTCTATTACACTTGTTTTTAACATTTTTACTTACGAGGAACTTTATCAGTCTTATCTGTATATTTTTTACATCTTTTATATAAGTAGCGAACGTTCTCCCATACACAATAAGTCCATAACTAAGTAGTGAGTCAGCAAGCGCATAATACACGACTCGCAGTGTTTTCCTATTTAACACTGCATTGAGTTGGTAGAACTTCCCCAGCACACATCTTAACCTATTACAGACATCACTTACATGCGGTTTCCAGTTAAATTTATTATCAATAATTAGGCCTAAATACTTAAAAGTCTCAACATACTCTAATTTCGTACATTTACAGTTAATTTTGTTTACATGTGAGCAGTCATACGTGTGTCCTACTATGTCTAAGTTTTCCTGTTGAACCGTTTTTGCTTGCTGGTTGTATGGAGAATGTATGTGCATGCATCTAGTTTTTGCGAAGTTCAGGATGATACCGTTATCATGTGCCCATTTTGTGATACTCTCAAAATCTTGTTGCACGCATGTTTGCATTTCTTTTATGTCCTTTAACGCATAAACCATACACATATCATCCGCATACATAAATACTCTACAGTGTTTAACAACATTCGATACACTGTTCACGTGCATTATATATCCTAGAGGACCATACACGGAGCCGGTCGGCACCCCGAGGTCCACGTTCGCCTCCTCCCCCGTGAACCCCGCGATACTCGTGCTTATCTTTCTTCCTGTCAGAAATGAATCAAATACGAACCGTACTCTATTGTATGAGCTCAAAACTGATTGGACTTCGGTGAAAACTATGTCAAATGGAAGACATGACTTTGTTTTCGTTTGTAGTGAAAAGAAATTCGTTTGTAGTTGGACAGTTTTTTGAGAAAGACCGCAAATAGCAAAAAAATTTATAAAATAAGAACCGTACTCTATTGTAGGAGCTCAAAATTGATGATTGGACTTCGGTGAAAACTATTTCAAATGGAAGACATGACATTGTTTTCGTTTGTAGTGAAAAGAAATTCGTTTGTAGGTGGATAATTTTTTAAGAACGACCACAAATAGCAAAAAAATGTATCAAATAAGAACCGTACTCTATTGTATGAGCTCAAAACTGATTGGACTTCGGTCAAAACTATTTCAAAAGGAAGACATGACATAGTTTTCGTTTGTAGTGAAAAGAAATTCGTTTCTAGTTGGACAATTTTTAAATTGCTCCTACATAAACTCATAACTGTGTAGAGTCAGATCCGTACTTTCTCGTAAAAGCTCAAAATTGATTGGAATTAGGTAAAAAATATTTCAAATCGAAGAAATGACAGTGTTTTCGTTTGTAGTGTAAAAAAATTCGTTTGTAGTTGGACAATTTTTGGAGGACGACCACGAATGGCAAAAAAATTATCAAATAAGAACCGTACTCTATTGTAGGAGCTCAAAATTGATTGCACCTCGGTGAAATTTATTTCAAATGGAAGACATGACATCTTCCTAATGCGTATACAGACCCACAATTTTTCTGAACATGCCAGGACTTCGGCGTCAAGCAGCAGGAGCGTCCGGTTGAGTAAAGTCCGAGAGCGAAGTCGTTCGAGTGAGCGAGACACGCGTATGGCCGTTGCGCGTCGTTGCCGCTTGCCGCCTAAGTTGTGGCATGTTCTATAGTGAGCTTCTGCGGCGCACTATAAACTTTGTAATGCTAACACTTGGTTGTAGTCCAACGAACATGGATTATATAGTTTTATTTAGTACTTGGTGCCCGCAACTTCATACGTGTATTTTTTATACCCTAGTTGGGTAAAAAGTATCCTAGGTGTAACTAGAGATTTATTAATTCAATGCTTTACTTCGAATTCATCTAATGGTATAATTTCATCAGAATGGCGCGAAATCTTCACAGATGTGTTTCTCTTCGGTACTTCGCCGTCGCCTGAACTGAGTGTGTGAGGTAGAGTCTGTCAAACGAGTAGAGTCCCTTGAAAGACGCGGTAAATTCAAAAACCTAACGAATATCAAATTAACATTCAACACTCAACACTCTATTAATAGATACGAGTTATAAAAAAGATTTTTTGAGTTTGTGTTGATATTAGTGTTGAGTGTTGACTGTTGATACTGAGAGGGAGTGAGAACCGAAAACTAGCGAATGATGATAACAGCAGTGGCATGACGTTCATAGAACGCGATTCCCACCGGCTTGCAAATTGACAGAAGTGATGTCGTCAAGGGCAGTAGCAAGGATTGTGAACTTTGATGACAGAGTGGTGTTACTTGTTTGGAAAAGGCCTTCGACTATATCACTACAGGAAAGTACAAGCACTGATAACTAGTGATGAGCTAGCCGGGGTATAATAAACCAGAAGCTCCTAGAAGATACGTATTTTATCATGAAAGTATATATTTTATTAAGTAAGACAAGGAGGGATGTAGTAATTTCTCATTATTATGTCGTCAAAGTATAGATACCGATTAACTCTATGTAACTAAACGTCAATTCGCCCCCTGCCTGCTATTATGCCTTATGCCACATCTCAAAAAAAAATTTTTTTCGGATTATTGCAGATTCGTAGTCAGAATAGGTTAATTTACGACCTTATTTCGAGAGCCATAAGAAAAAGTGTCCTTAAGAGCCTTTTTCCACAAGTGGCCTTATGGATCTGACCAAAAATTGACAGTTGACTCCCTGCAAGACAGCCACTTTTCAGTTGTGGCTGTATAGCATAAATTTATAATATTTTTTTTGAGTTGCGTCCCATAGAAATAACGTATATATTCTAGTATTATTACGATGAATCCCTTTAAATATAAGCGAAATAAACGCCATTGTGCGCTGTTGAGCCAAACTGGCGCTCAATAGTCTGCCTTGGAGTAAACAAGGCTAAGGCTGGTAGTGCGTAGCACATCAGTTGTTGCTCCCCAAGTAATTCCCCTTAGTCTGTGGAGTATGTTATTCGGTGTCTGTAGCTTCTTCGTATAGGTAAGACTGCGGTCTAGCTAGAGTGACGCAAGTACTTTGGTGTAGGATTTAATTTAAGTCAGTCTGAAGCATATATTTGGCTCAAATTTTTGCTTCTTTGTTGCAAGGATGGAATGTCGCAACTTCTGTTTTACTAGCATTGGGGTAGCCCAATCAGAAATGTCATTCCAGATTGCGAGTAAGAGCTTCCTTCGAAGATTTCAATTTGGCATGCTGGTTTGTGATGGCGATTTCAGATCTCTGTTTTCGGAATCGGTCCTGACCCACTCCTGTTAACCTATACACACACGATATGGGTTAAACAGGAGCAGGGCCAGGACCGATCCTTGAGGTAGTCCATTGTTCAGCTTTCTGACTTTGCTCGGAGTGCTTCCGAGGTAGACGATAAATTATTCCCTATTGCTGAGCATAGAGTTGATTAGTCCCACCATCTGCACCACGGTCATGAGCTTATAGATAAGCTCCTGTCTACATACGCTATCGAATGCAGCTGAGAGGTCGAAAATACTGACACGGTTTTCTCTCTCTTTTGAAACTCAGCCTCTATGTGCGTTGTGATTGATTTTTTAATACAAAATACGAATAATTTCGAGTTTATCAAGTTACAGGTATGATCTGCTGAGAGATTTCCAGGAGTTCTAGGCCAGTGTGTGACCTGAAACGATAGCTATGACTCTAAATTAAAAAAAAACTTAAGAGTTCTACCTACTGCTGAAACTTGGAAGTCATGAATGATTTTTTAATACAAAATACTAATAATTTCGAGTTTACCAAGCTACAGGTATGATCTGCTGAGAGATTTCCAAGAGTTCTAGGACTGTGTGTGGCCTTAAAGAATAGCTATGACTCATATCTATAGAAAATTGAAGAGTTCTCCCAACTGCTGGAATTCGAAACTCATGAATGATTTTTTTACTACAAAGTACTTGAAAATTTGAGCTTATCAAGGTACAGGTATGATCTGCTGACAGATTTCCAACAGTTCTAGGCCAATGTGTGACCTCAAACGATAGCTACAACTCTAAACTAATAAAAGCTGAAGAGTTTTCCCTACTGCTGGAACTTGGAACTCATGAATGATTTTTTACTTCAAACTACGTAAAAAATCTATTTAACAAAGAGACAGGTGTGATCTGCTGAGAGATTTCCAGGAGTTCTAGGCCAATGTGTGGCCTAAACCGATAGCTATGACTCCGATCTACTGAAAATTGAAGAGTTCTCCCTACTACTGAAATTCGATACTCATGATTGATTTTTTTACTACAAAGTACTTGAAAATTTGAGCTTATCAAGGTACAGGTATGATCTGCTGAAAGATTTCCAAGAGTTCTAGGCCAATGTGTGACCTCAAACGATAGCTACAACCCTAAACCAATAAAAGCTGAAGAGTTCTTCCTACTGCTGGAACTTGGAAGTCATGAATGATTTTTTAATACAAAATACGAATAATTTCGAGTTTACCAAACTACAGGTATGATCTGCTGAGAGATTTCCAAGAGTTCTAGGACAGTGTGGGGCCTTAAAAGATAACTATGACTCATATCTATAGAAAATTGAAGAGTTCTCCCAACTGCTGGAATTCGAAACTCATGATTTTTAGGGTTCCGTAGTCAACTAGGAACCCTTATAGTTTCGCCATGTCCGTCTGTCCGTCTGTCCGTCCGCGGCTTAGCTCCGTGATCACTAGAAAGCTGAAATTTGGTACGAGTATGTGTTTGTATTACGCCGACAAATCGGTAAAATAAAATCCCCCACCTAAAGTGGGGGTTAATTTTTTTTCTGTTCCGTTCCACACTAGTGTGTGGGGTGTCGTTGAATAGATCTTAAAAAAATAATAGGGGTCTCTAAACATTATTTTTTGATACAGTCAGCAGTTTTGTAAATATTCGCTCCGAAAATAAAAAAAATAGTGCCCCCCCCCCCCCCCTATAACTTTTCAACACCGGGTCAAAAAATTATGGAAAAATTCACGAAAATGAGGCCTTATAAGTACTTTCCATGAAAACTATATTGAACAAAATCGGTTGAGCCGTTTTTGAGTTATCGCAAAATTTCATAATTTTCTTTAAAAGGACGTAAGTTGACTTCCAGAAGGTAATAAGTAATTAAAGTTACATTGGCGTTTACGACCTTTTTATAGAGCTTGAAATCTTAGTCGTAACTTAAACCTCGCTCGTCTATTGTAAAGGATGAGCAACTACGGAACCCTACATAAGTTTCGAATTCCAGCAGTAGAGTGAACTCTTAATTTTTTTATAGATCAAAGTCATAGCTATCGTTTAAGGGCACACAATTTCCTAGAACTCTTGGAAATCTCTCAGCAGATCATACCTGTCTCTTTGTGAAATTGATTTTTTACGTAGTTTGAAGTAAAAAATCATTCATGAGTTCCATGTTCCAGCAGTAGGGAAAACTCTTCAGCTTTTATTAGTTTAGAGTCATAGCTATCGTTTGAAGCCACACACTGGCCTAGTACTTCTAGAAATCTCTGAGCAGATCGCACCTATACTTAAATAAAGTAGTTTTATTTTATTTTAAGAAAGATACGTTTTATTTTTATTAAACAACGTGAACAATTTTTTTATTATAGTATAAGGAACTCTAAAATAGTACCTCCAATTTGACATTATAGCATTGTTGGCTTGTTTTGGAGGAAATTGATCTGCTACGTGAAGTTAGCAGATCATTTGGTTGAAAACTGTTATGGGCTCTATTTTCGTTACTACAACAGAACTATTTCTAAAAAGTATCAGGAACTATAGAACTATGTTGCAAGCGAATAGAACTCCAATAATTTTGTGATATGCTGGAACTAGACTTGCCAACTTCACGGACATTATAGCAGGCAGGGGGCGAATTGTCTAATCATAATCACAAGATCGTGTTGCGACTTTACGACTACGATACGTTACGATATCAAAATCAGCTGTATTCACCGTTACGTCTTTTGCCAAGACAATTCCCATATTTCAATCTCACAACACCGGATTGACCGCATGCATAATAAGATAATAACGTATGGGTGGCCCAGTATAAGCGTTAATAATGCTAGAAACCGTACAGGTATAACGAACGCTTTTTGGATTTTCATTCGAGTTGGAAGTGAGTTTCGCGACGAAGGTATCGCTCGGACCCGTAGTAACACTGCGCTCAACCGACCATCACGCTGTGGCGGCGCAGGCGAGAGCCTTACCACGATCTCTTAACGCGACTCACTTTAGGCCCTAAACTGAACTGTACCATCGCTATTTCATACCACGACATTGTATTCACGACTTTGACAGGGTAGGCAGAATTTTTTTATTTTTTCTACCATACAAAAAAATTATAAACTAGATAAGGTAGCTTTGTTTTATTAAAGAGCATGAAACGCTTTTGGCTTGTATCTCCGATATAGAAGGAAGAAAACGGCAAGATGAAAATAATAAACGAAATTCATTACACAAAACATGACATGTCAATCGTAAATCATGTGAAAAAACACGAACATCATAAAACAAGAAGTAGATTCAAAAGAATCTTATTTTAAAATAAAAAATAAAAAGTAGTTAATAAAACGAAAAAAAAAAGCAAATTTACGTGTTCACTTCCACAGATTTGAACTTGATACCTCGCTCTTCAAAAATACTGAGTACCTGTGATGAGCCATTGCTTGACGAGAACATCTATAAAAATACCCCAGACGTAACATTAAAATTAAGCAAAATAAAGGAGCACACAATGGGCAAAATTGTTAGTAACATCAATGAAAAAAAAAGTGCCGGATATGACAACATTAGAGCAAGGGACATAAAACTTATACAAAACGAAATGATACCAGTACTTACACACCTAGTCAACCAGTGCATAAAACACAAAACATACCCAGATAAACTAAAAATTGGATTAATCCGGCCAATTCACAAGAAAGGAAATTGCACAGACACAAATAATTACAGACCTATCACTATCTTACCAGTTATTGACAAAATTGTAGAAAAATATATAGGAAACAACTTAAATAACTTCTTCTCAAGCAATGACATCATACATAGAAGGCAGTATGGGTTCCAAAAAGGCAAAAGTGCACCTCAGTTGCTAGCACAATTCTCTGATGAACTAAAAATGCATTTAAATGATAAGAAACATGTCTTTCTGGTACTGATTGACTTCAGCAAGGCATTCGACACCTTAAATCATAAAAAGCTTTATGAAAAGCTCCAGTAGAATGGTATACAGGAATGGCTTGAGGACTACCATACAAACAGAATGAATACAGTCAGCATTGCAGGAGAAAAAAGTGAACTGCGGCACTCGCTACAGGGCACTGCTCAAGGTTCTATAATCGGACCTACGGAGTACCTTATTTATGTTAACGACATGTGCAACATATTCGGGGAGGCCTCGGTGTACCAATTTGCTGATGATACATGTTTACTGATAGCAGATAAGGATGAGTGTTTAGCAGAACCCTTATTCTTTTTTCCTCGCTGTAGTGAGGTGAAAAGTTTTGTGTTATACACGGGCGAAAAGTTATTTTACGTCTCGTGTATTGAAACACTCGCTACGCTCAGGATTCTATTTTGAACCACTCGCTTCGCTCGTGGTCAATCATAGGATCCTTTCGCTAGCTCGTGTTTCAAATAAACACTCGCGGGTAAAATACAACTTTCCCTCCTTGTATAACAAATAACTATTAGTGAAATAAACAGCTGATTTTTTTTTTTTTAGACCAACTAAACGCTTGGCGAAGCTGCAAATTTACGCATCACAAGCCCAGAGCGGAATGAAACAGTCGCTTTTCAATAAGCAGTGCCTAACTGAATGCAAACATGCGTGATTTTTCTCATTGTGTGCCACGTATTTACAGCAACGCACACTATTTCGCGTCTGTGTCTGCACAATGCTACACCCTTATTTGTGTGCCATTATATATTAGGCAGTTTAGTTTGTGCCTTTCCCACCGTTGCGCTAGTGCAGCGCGACCGATTCAGTTTTGAGTTGTTGAGCTTTGTTGGTAACGCTAATCCGATAGATGGCGCAGATCGCTGAATTGTGAAATTATTGATTAATGAATATACTTCTTATGTAATGGGAATTGTGGGTACGTTTGTAATATAATATAATATGACATAAATATTGGATACATAAATAAATACAGGATAATCGAGTTTAATCGTAGGGTAAGCACTGCTTTTTAACCGACTTCAAAAAAGGAGGAGGTTCTCAATTCGAACTAATGTTTTTTTTTTTTTTGTGTTTGTTACTCGATATCTCCGAGAACCGTGAACCGATTTTCAATTTTTTTTTTTGCCTACCTATATGACGTGCACGCCACTGTTCACGAGTCAGTACAGATGCAGTTCAATAACAGCGTGTTAACTATTTCATTCACTCATTTCAAGTGCTTTTCGTACCACGATGTGTCACTTGAGACGAAACTGAATCGCGCGAATGTCAAATTTTGCGACTTAAATAGTTCCTCATTGAATTTATTGTTCTGGATAGTTTTGTGAGGAAATCTATTACATAATAGAAATATTGTGTTTTAACGGCCTAGGAATTTCAGTGATATTTCTGTTTCATTTGTAAATACTTTATTATTATTATTATTTGTGGTTTTAATGTTTAATATTTACGACGAAGGGTTTGGCTCGGTTTGTAAACACTTGCCTACTGAGCCGGCGGTCCCGGGTTCGAATCCCGGCCAGGGCAAATATTTGTGTGATGAACTCGAATATTTGTGCTTGGGTCATGGTTGTTCTATGTATTTAAGTATATATTTATCTATATAAGTATGTATATCGTCGTCTAGTACCCATAACACAAGCCTTCTTGAGCTTAATTTGGGACTAGATCGATTTGTGTGATGTTGTCCGATATTTATTTATTTATTTGTAATATGAAACTTGATCTCTTAGAAATCTTTATACCTACTTTAAAGTTCATAATGGTGCTGGTTTTTCAGATGTCGGACGAGTTAATTTCATTTGAGTTAGAATACGATCTCTTGGAGAATGCAACGCGAAAAAAGAAAAGATTCTCAATGCGTACAGAAAATTATCCATTTGAATTTTGGCTCCAATCAGTCCAGTATATGAATAGACATTCATTTGTTTTCAAAATCAAGAACAAGATATATAATTTTAAATAAGAGTGTTTAACTTGCCCAACATTTTACTTAATTTCGGATCTGTGCATAACATAACGATGCCGACTCTATACAATCTTTGCTCTTTGTGGTCATGTAAACGTCCACCCTTTAAAGAACGCTACCTCCTCTCTCTTCATCTTATCTTCTAATCTAAGACTGGAAGTGAAAAGTTAGTACCTGGAAAAGAAAATAGAAAATCAAGCATACCCCATCATTTGAAACCTGCCTTTAGCCTGACAAGTGTCGGTCCGGCCCAGGGATAGTGGCGCTACAATGAGCTTTAATATGGCAATAATGTGCATGTACGTCATATTCGCATTATACGTTATTCAATTATTAATCGTTAATAGTGATTTGTCAAATATTTGTCACTAACCAAATTCAAAACATTGTTTACCACAATGGTGCTCAATCCTTCGTTCTTCTTACGAAATAAATACTGAATCCTATTGAATTTGGACACACTCTCTTTAATTGTTACTTTTACATACATAGGTACACCAGGGTGATGCTTTTCAGTAAGAGTATCGATTTTGTAGTAGTCACTATTTGTACTTAGTCACTATTACTACCGATCATAACTCCGAAACATTTAAAATCATAACGTCAATAATTATCATAAATATCAAAACAAAAAACAAAATAACAAAATATATAAAGCGGACACAACTCGTGCAAAAACAATAATCACGCTTCAATGACAGTTAATACAGATAGGTATATTACGTTAAAAAACGAAATGTCATTCCAAATCTGACATAATGGAATATACTTATGCAAAGTACTGTAGAGCGACAGAGAGCACCACACTTAAATCATTCATCATTTTATTCTATCACATTTGATTGGATATGAATAGATTAAATGAATGTTACATTAACCTCGGGTTAGTTAACTCAGACTTAACTTCTACTGGTGCATCGAAAAGTATGAGTAAAAATTTAACATTTTAACCACGAGTTAAAAAAAATTGTGAAAAATTGAATCTATCACTCAACCAGTGATATTACCATAAACAATTACCTGGTATGCACTTGGCTTCGGTCCGTGCATAACAGAACACCGGTGAAAGCCGAGAAAAAAATAAAAAAGAACAAAATAATAATACTTAATAATTTTTATTTTAAGTAACTATAACTCATTTTGTTAGAAGAACAATTTTGTCTTACAAACAAATTTCTTTTCACTACAAACGAAAAAACTGTCATGTCTTCGATTTGAAATATTTTTTACCTAATTCCAATCAATTTTGAGCTTGTACGAGAAAGTACGGATCTGACTCTACACAGTTATGAGTTTATGTAGGAGCAATTTAAAAATTGTCCAACTAGAAACGAATTTCTTTTCACTACAAACGAAAACTATGTCATGTCTTCCTTTTGAAATAGTTTTGACCGAAGTCCAATCAGTTTTGAGCTCATACAATAGAGTACGGTTCTTATTTGATACATTTTTTTGCTATTTGTGGTCGTTCTTAAAAAATTATCCAACTACAAACGAATTTCTTTTCACTACAAACGAAAACAATGTCATGTCTTCCATTTGAAATAGTTTTCACCGAAGTCCAATCATCAATTTTGAGCTCCTACAATAGAGTACGGTTCTTATTTTATAAATTTTATTGCTATTTGCGGTCTTTCTCAAAAGACTGTCCAACTACAAACGAATTTCTTTTCACTACAAACGAAAACAAAGTCATGTCTTCCATTTGACATAGTTTTCACCGAAGTCCAATCAGTTTTGAGCTCATACAATAGAGTACGGTTCGTATTTGATTCATTTCTGACAGGAAGAAAGATAAGCACGAGTATCGCGGGGTTCACGGGGGAGGAGGCGAACGTGGACCTCGGGGTGCCGACCGGCTCCGTGTATGGTCCTCTAGGATATATAATGCACGTGAACAGTGTATCGAATGTTGTTAAACACTGTAGAGTATTTATGTATGTGGGCACATGATAACGGTATCATCCTGAACTTCGCAAAAACTAGATGCATGCACATACATTCTCCATACAACCAGCAAGCAAAAACGGTTCAACAGGAAAACTTAGACATAGTAGGACACACGTATGACTGCTCACATGTAAACAAAATTAACTGTAAATGTACGAAATTAGAGTATGTTGAGACTTTTAAGTATTTAGGCCTAATTATTGATAATAAATTTAACTGGAAACCGCATGTAAGTGATGTCTGTAATAGGTTAAGATGTGTGCTGGGGAAGTTCTACCAACTCAATGCAGTGTTAAATAGGAAAACACTGCGAGTCGTGTATTATGCGCTTGCTGACTCACTACTTAGTTATGGACTTATTGTGTATGGGAGAACGTTCGCTACTTATACATATAAAAGATGTAAAAAATATACAGATAAGACTGATAAAGTTCCTCGTAAGTAAAAATGTTAAAAACAAGTGTAATAGAGAATATGAAAAGTTATTTCCGTTATGTAAAATTCTACCCGTTGATAAAAAAGTTAAATATCTGATAGGTTTAGAGTATTTTTATCGTGATGAGCACAAAGTACCTAAGAATAATAGGATTAAGACTAGAAGTGTTACACAGGGAAAACTAATTCAGCCAAGTGTACAAAACTATTATGGTAAAAGGACCTCTAAATATTTAGTACCAAATATTTTTAATAAGATTAATTTACTTAGACAAGATAGTAAAATAAGTAAAACAGTGTTAAAATCAAAACTAAAGGACTTACTTCTCGACGATAAGCCAGTGTCACCGTAAACACGCTGACACGCGCTGTCGTCGAGGGCGAAGTACCCGCATAGTAAATACGATACGTATGCAGATTGTACTAATAACCGTTTATTGTATTTGTACCTATTATTAACATAATTTAATTTAGGCATACTAAGTAGTTATTATATTTATTAAAACTGAGCGCCTCTCGCCATTAAACGTCACAGTTTGGCGAGTAATATTACATTGTTAAATGTTATTGTTTAAAGTTAAATAAATTAAAAAAAACAAAAAAAAAAATTTTTTTGCTATTTGTGGTCGTTCTCAAAAAACTGTCCAACTACAAACTAATTTCTTTTCACTACAAACGAAAACAATGTCATGTCTTCCATTTGACATAGTTTTCACCGAAGTCCAATCAGTTTTGAGCTCATACAATAGAGTACGGTTCGTATTTGATTAATTTTTTTGCTATTTGTGGTCGTTCTCAAAAAACTGTCCAACTACAAACGAATTTCTTTTCACTACAAACGAAAACAATGTCATGTCTTCCATTTGACATAGTATTCACCGAAGTCCAATAAGTTTTGAGCTTTTCCAAGAAAGTACGGATCTGACTCTACACATTTTTGAGTTTATCTAGGAGCAATTTAAAAATTGTCCAACTACAAACGAATTTCTTTTCACTACAAACGAAAACAATGTCATGTCTTCCATTTGAAATAGTTTTCAGCGAAATCCAATCAATTTTGAGCTCATACAACAGAGTACGGTTCTTATTTTATACATTTTTTTGCTATTTGTGGTCTTTCTCAAAAAACTGTCCAACTACAAACGAATTTCTTTTCACTACAAACGAAAACAATGTCATGTCTTCCATTTGACATAGTTTTCACCGAAGTCCAATCAGTTTTGAGCTCATACAATAGAGTACGGTTCGTATTTGATTCATTTTTTTGCTATTTGTGGTCGTTATCAAAAAACTGTCCAACTACAAACGAATTTCTTTTCACTACAAACGAAAACAATGTCATGTCTTCCATTTGACTTAGTTTTCACCGAAGTCCAATCAGTTTTGAGCTCATACAATAGAGTACGGTTCGTATTTGATTCATTTTTTTGCTATTTGTGGTCGTTCTCAAAAAACTGTCCAACTACAAACGAATTTCTTTTCACTACAAACGAAAACACTGTCATGTCTTCGATTTGAAACATATTTGACCTAATTCCAATCAATTTTAAGCTTTTACAAGAAAGTACGGATCTGACTCTACACATTTTTGAGTTTATGTAGGAGCAATTTAAAAATTGTCCAACTACAAACGAATTTCTTTTCACTACAAACGAAAACTATGTCATGTCTTCCTTTTGAAATAGTTTTCACCAAAGCCCAATCAGTTTTGAGCTCATACAATAGAGTACGGTTCTTATTTGATACATTTTTTTGCTATTTGTGGTCGTTCTTAAAAAATTATCCAACTACAAACGAATTTCTTTTCACTACAAACGAAAACAATGTCATGTCTTCCATTTGACATAGTTTTCACTGAAGTCCAATCAGTTTTGAGCTCATACAATAGAGTACGGTTCGTATTTGATTCATTTTTTTGCTATTTGTGGTCGTTCTAAAAAAACTGTCCAACTACAAACGAATTTCTTTTCACTACAAACGAAAACAATGTCATGTCTTCCATTTGACATAGTTTTCACTGAAGTCCAATCAGTTTTGAGCTCATACAATAGAGTACGGTTCGTATTTGATTCATTTTTTTGCTATTTGTGGTCGTTCTAAAAAAACTGTCCAACTACAAACGAATTTCTTTTCACTACAAACGAAAACAATGTCATGTCTTCCATTTGATATAGTTTTCACTGAAGTCCAATCAGTTTTGAGCTCATACAATAGAGTACGGTTCGTATTTGATTAATTTTTTTGCTATTTGTGGTCGTTCTAAAAAAACTGTCCAACTACAAACGAATTTCTTTTCACTACAAACGAAAACAATGTCATGTCTTCCATGTGACATAGTTTTTACCGAAGTCCAATCAGTTTTGAGCTCATACAATAGAGTACGGTTCTTATTTGATACATTTTTTTGCTATTTGTGGTCGTTCTCAAAAAACTGTCCAACTAAAAACGAATTTCTTTTCACTACAAACGAAAACAATGTCATGTCTTCCATTTGAAATAGTTTTCACCGAAATCCAATCAATTTTGAGCTCATACAACAGAGTACGGTTCTTATTTTATACATTTTTTTGCTATTTGTGGTCTTTCTCAAAAAACTGTCCAACTACAAACGAATTTCTTTTCACTACAAACGAAAACAATGTCATGTCTTCCATTTGACATAGTTTTCACCGAAGTCCAATCAGTTTTGAGCTCATACAATAGAGTACGGTTCGTATTTGATTCATTTTTTTGCTATTTGTGGTCGTTATCAAAAAACTGTCCAACTACAAACGAATTTCTTTTCACTACAAACGAAAACAATGTCATGTCTTCCATTTGACTTAGTTTTCACCGAAGTCCAATCAGTTTTGAGCTCATACAATAGAGTACGGTTCGTATTTGATTCATTTTTTTGCTATTTGTGGTCGTTCTCAAAAAACTGTCCAACTACAAACGAATTTCTTTTCACTACAAACGAAAACACTGTCATGTCTTCGATTTGAAACAGTTTTGACCTAATTCCAATCAATTTTGAGCTTTTACAAGAAAGTACGGATCTGACTCTACACATTTTTGAGTTTATGTAGGAGCAATTTAAAAATTGTCCAACTACAAACGAATTTCTTTTCACTACAAACGAAAACTATGTCATGTCTTCCTTTTGAAATAGTTTTCACCAAAGTCCAATCAGTTTTGAGCTCATACAATAGAGTACGGTTCTTATTTGATACATTTTTTTGCTATTTGTGGTCGTTCTTAAAAAATTATCCAACTACAAACGAATTTCTTTTCACTACAAACGAAAACAATGTCATGTCTTCCATTTGACATAGTTTTCACTGAAGTCCAATCAGTTTTGAGCTCATACAATAGAGTACGGTTCGTATTTGATTCATTTTTTTGCTATTTGTGGTCGTTCTAAAAAAACTGTCCAACTACAAACGAATTTCTTTTCACTACAAACGAAAACAATGTCATGTCTTCCATTTGACATTTTTTTTACCGAAGTCCAATCAGTTTTGAGCTCATACAATAGAGTACGGTTCTTATTTGATACATTTTTTTGCTATTTGTGGTCGTTTTCAAAAAACTGTCCAACTAAAAACGAATTTCTTTTCACTACAAACGAAAACAATGTCATGTCTTCCATTTGAAATAGTTTTCACCGAAATCCAATCAATTTTGAGCTCATACAACAGAGTACGGTTCTTATTTTATACATTTTTTTGCTATTTGTGGTCGTTCTCAAAAAACTGTCCAACTACAAACGAATTTCTTTTCACTACAAACGAAAACAATGTCATGTCTTCCATTTGACTTAGTTTTCACTGAAGTTCAATCAGTTTTGAGCTCATACAATAGAGTACGGTTCGTATTTGATTCATTTTTTTGCTATTTGTGGTCGTTCTCAAAAAACTGTCCAACTACAAACGAATTTCTTTTCACTACAAACGAAAACAATGTCATGTCTTCCTTTTGAAATAGTTTTTACCAAAGTCCAATCAGTTTTGAGCTCATACAATAGAGTACGGTTCTTATTTGATACATTTTTTTTTGCTATTTGTGGTCTTTCTCAAAAAACTGTCCAACTACAAACGAATTTCTTTTCACTACAAACGAAAACAATGTCATGTCTTCCATTTGACATAGTTTTCACTGAAGTCCAATTAGTTTTGAGCTCATACAATAGAGTACGGTTCGTATTTGATTCATTTTTTTGCTATTTGTGGTCGTTCTAAAAAAACTGTCCAACTACAAACGAATTTCTTTTCACTACAAACGAAAACAATGTCATGTCTTCCATTTGACATAATTTTTACCGAAGTCCAATCAGTTTTGAGCTCATACAATAGAGTACGGTTCTTATTTGATACATTTTTTTGCTATTTGTGGTCGTTCTCAAAAAACTGTCCAACTAAAAACGAATTTCTTTTCACTACAAACGCAAACAATGTCATGTCTTCCATTTGACATAGTTTTCACCGAAGTCTAATCAGTTTTGAGCTCATACAATAGAGTACGGTTCGTATTTGATTCATTTTTTTGCTATTTGTGGTCGTTCTCAAAAAACTGTCCAACTAAAAACGAATTTCTTTTCACTACAAACGAAAACAATGTCATGTCTTCCATTTGACATAGTTTTCACCGAAGTCCAATCAGTTTTGAGCTCATACAATAGAGTACGGTTCGTATTTGATTCATTTTTTTGCTATTTGTGGTCGTTCTCAAAAAACTGTCCAACTACAAACGAATTTCTTTTCACTACAAACGAAAACAATGTTATGTCTTCCATTTGAAATAGTTTTCACCGAAATCCAATCAATTTTGAGCTTTTCCAAGAAAGTACGGATCTGACTCTACACATTTTTGAGTTTATCTAGGAGCAATTTAAAAATTGTCCAACTACAAACGAATTTCTTTTCACTACAAACGAAAACAATGTCATGTCTTCCATTTGAAATAGTTTTCACCGAAATCCAATCAATTTTGAGCTCATACAACAGAGTACGGTTCTTATTTGATACATTTTTTTGCTATTTGTGGTCGTTCACAAAAAATTGTTCAACTACAAACGAATTTCTTTTCACTACAAACGAAAACACTGTCATGTCTTCGATTTGAAACAGTTTTGACCTAATTCCAATCAATTTTGAGCTTTTACAAGAAAGTACGGATCTGACTCTACACATTTTTGAATTTATGTAGGAGCAATTTAAAATTTGTCCAACTACAAACGAATTTCTTTTCACTACAAACGAAAACAATGTCATGTCTTCCATTTGAAATAGTTTTCACCGAAATCCAATCAATTTTGAGCTCATACAACAGAGTACGGTTCTTATTTGATACATTTTTTTGCTATTTGTGGTCGTTCACAAAAAATTGTTCAACTACAAACGAATTTCTTTTCACTACAAACGAAAACACTGTCATGTCTTCGATTTGAAACAGTTTTGACCTAATTCCAATCAATTTTGAGCTTTTACAAGAAAGTACGGATCTGACTCTACACATTTTTGAATTTATGTAGGAGCAATTTAAAATTTGTCCAACTACAAACGAATTTCTTTTCACTACAAACGAAAACAATGTTATGTCTTCCATTTGAAATAGTTTTCACCGAAATCCAATCAATTTTGAGCTTTTCCAAGAAAGTACGGATCTGACTCTACACATTTTTGAGTTTATCTAGGAGCAATTTAAAAATTGTCCAACTACAAACGAATTTCTTTTCACTACAAACGAAAACAATGTCATGTCTTCCATTTGAAATAGTTTTCACCGAAATCCAATCAATTTTGAGCTCATACAATAGAGTACGGTTCGTATTTGATTCATTTTTTTGCTATTTGTGGTCGTTATCAAAAAACTGTCCAACTACAAACGAATTTCTTTTCACTACAAACGAAAACACTGTCATGTCTTCGATTTGAAACAGTTTTGACCTAATTCCAATCAATTTTGAGCTTTTACAAGAAAGTACGGATCTGACTCTACACATTTTTGAATTTATGTAGGAGCAATTTAAAAATTGTCCAACTACAAACGAATTTCTTTTCACTACAAACGAAAACTATGTCATGTCTTCCTTTTGAAATAGTTTTCACCGAAGTCCAATCAGCTTTGAGCTCATACAATAGAGTACGGTTCTTATTTGATACATTTTTTTGCTATTTGTGGTCGTTCTTAAAAATTATCCAACTACAAACGAATTTCTTTTCACTACAAACGAAAACAATGTCATGTCTTCCATTTCAAATAGTTTTCACCGAAGTCCAATCAATTTTGAGCTCATACAACAGAGTACGGTTCTTATTTTATACATTTTTTGCTATTTGTGGTCGTTCTCAAAAAACTGTCCAACTACAAACGAATTTCTTTTCACTACAAACGAAAACAATGTCATGTCTTCCATTTGACATAGTTTTTACCGAAGTCCAATCAGTTTTGAGCTCATACAATAGAGTACGGTTCTTATTTGATACATTTTTTTGCTATTTGTGGTCGTTCTCAAAAAACTGTCCAACTAAAAACGAATTTCTTTTCACTACAAACGAAAAGAATGTCATGTTTTCCATTTGAAATAGTTTTTACCAAAGTCCAATCAGTTTTGAGCTCATACAATAGAGTACGGTTCTTATTTGATACATTTTTTTTGCTATTTGTGGTCTTTCTCAAAAAACTGTCCAACTACAAACGAATTTCTTTTCACTACAAACGAAAACAATGTCATGTCTTCCATTTGAAATAGTTTTCACCGAAGTCCAATCAATTGTGAGCTCATACAACAGAGTACGGTTCGTATTTGATTCATTTTTTTGCTATTTGTGGTCGTTCTAAAAAAACTGTCCAACTACAAACGAATTTCTTTTCACTACAAACGAAAACAATGTCATGTCTTCCATTTGACATAGTTTTCACTAAAGTCCAATCAGTTTTGAGCTCATACAATAGAGTACGGTTCGTATTTGATTCATTTTTTTGCTATTTGTGGTCGTTCTAAAAAAACTGTCCAACTACAAACGAATTTCTTTTCACTACAAACGAAAACAATGTCATGTCTTCCATTTGACATAGTTTTTACCGAAGTCCAATCAGTTTTGAGCTCATACAATAGAGTACGGTTCTTATTTGATACATTTTTTTGCTATTTGTGGTCGTTCTAAAAAAACTGTCCAACTACAAACGAATTTCTTTTCACTACAAACGAAAACAATGTCATGTCTTCCATTTGACATAGTTTTTACCGAAGTCCAATCAGTTTTGAGCTCATACAATAGAGTACGGTTCGTATTTGATTAATTTTTTGCTATTTGTGGTCGTTCTCAAAAAACTGTCCAACTACAAACGAATTTCTTTTCACTACAAACGAAAACAATGTTATGTCTTCCATTTGAAATAGTTTTCACCGAAATCCAATCAATTTTGAGCTTTTCCAAGAAAGTACGGATCTGACTCTACACATTTTTGAGTTTATCTAGGAGCAATTTAAAAATTGTCCAACTACAAACGAATTTCTTTTCACTACAAACGAAAACAATGTCATGTCTTCCATTTGAAATAGTTTTCACCGAAATCCAATCAATTTTGAGCTCATACAACAGAGTACGGTTCTTATTTGATACATTTTTTTGCTATTTGTGGTCGTTCTTAAAAAATTATCCAACTACAAACGAATTTCTTTTCACTACAAACGAAAACAATGTCATGTCTTCCATTTGACATAGTTTTCACTGAAGTCCAATCAGTTTTGAGCTCATACAATAGAGAACGGTTCGTATTTGATTCATTTTTTTGCTATTTGTGGTCGTTCTAAAAAAACTGTCCAACTACAAACGAATTTCTTTTCACTACAAACGAAAACAATGTCATGTCTTCCATTTGACATTTTTTTTACCGAAGTCCAATCAGTTTTGAGCTCATACAATAGAGTACGGTTCTTATTTGATACATTTTTTTGCTATTTGTGGTCGTTTTCAAAAAACTGTCCAACTAAAAACGAATTTCTTTTCACTACAAACGAAAACAATGTCATGTCTTCCATTTGAAATAGTTTTCACCGAAATCCAATCAATTTTGAGCTCATACAACAGAGTACGGTTCTTATTTTATACATTTTTTTGCTATTTGTGGTCGTTCTCAAAAAACTGTCCAACTACAAACGAATTTCTTTTCACTACAAACGAAAACAATGTCATGTCTTCCATTTGACTTAGTTTTCACTGAAGTTCAATCAGTTTTGAGCTCATACAATAGAGTACGGTTCGTATTTGATTCATTTTTTTGCTATTTGTGGTCGTTCTCAAAAAACTGTCCAACTACAAACGAATTTCTTTTCACTACAAACGAAAACAATGTCATGTCTTCCTTTTGAAATAGTTTTTACCAAAGTCCAATCAGTTTTGAGCTCATACAATAGAGTACGGTTCTTATTTGATACATTTTTTTTGCTATTTGTGGTCTTTCTCAAAAAACTGTCCAACTACAAACGAATTTCTTTTCACTACAAACGAAAACAATGTCATGTCTTCCATTTGACATAGTTTTCACTGAAGTCCAATTAGTTTTGAGCTCATACAATAGAGTACGGTTCGTATTTGATTCATTTTTTTGCTATTTGTGGTCGTTCTAAAAAAACTGTCCAACTACAAACGAGTTTCTTTTCACTACAAACGAAAACAATGTCATGTCTTCCATTTGACATAGTTTTTACCGAAGTCCAATCAGTTTTGAGCTCATACAATAGAGTACGGTTCTTATTTGATACATTTTTTTGCTATTTGTGGTCGTTCTCAAAAAACTGTCCAACTAAAAACGAATTTCTTTTCACTACAAACGCAAACAATGTCATGTCTTCCATTTGACATAGTTTTCACCGAAGTCTAATCAGTTTTGAGCTCATACAATAGAGTACGGTTCGTATTTGATTCATTTTTTTGCTATTTGTGGTCGTTCTCAAAAAACTGTCCAACTACAAACGAATTTCTTTTCACTACAAACGAAAACAATGTCATGTCTTCCATTTGACATAGTTTTCACTGAAGTCCAATCAGTTTTGAGCTCATACAATAGAGAACGGTTCGTATTTGATTCATTTTTTTGCTATTTGTGGTCGTTCTAAAAAAACTGTCCAACTACAAACGAATTTCTTTTCACTACAAACGAAAACAATGTCATGTCTTCCATTTGACATTTTTTTTACCGAAGTCCAATCAGTTTTGAGCTCATACAATAGAGTACGGTTCTTATTTGATACATTTTTTTGCTATTTGTGGTCGTTTTCAAAAAACTGTCCAACTAAAAACGAATTTCTTTTCACTACAAACGAAAACAATGTCATGTCTTCCATTTGAAATAGTTTTCACCGAAATCCAATCAATTTTGAGCTCATACAACAGAGTACGGTTCTTATTTTATACATTTTTTTGCTATTTGTGGTCGTTCTCAAAAAACTGTCCAACTACAAACGAATTTCTTTTCACTACAAACGAAAACAATGTCATGTCTTCCATTTGACTTAGTTTTCACTGAAGTTCAATCAGTTTTGAGCTCATACAATAGAGTACGGTTCGTATTTGATTCATTTTTTTGCTATTTGTGGTCGTTCTCAAAAAACTGTCCAACTACAAACGAATTTCTTTTCACTACAAACGAAAACAATGTCATGTCTTCCTTTTGAAATAGTTTTTACCAAAGTCCAATCAGTTTTGAGCTCATACAATAGAGTACGGTTCTTATTTGATACATTTTTTTTGCTATTTGTGGTCTTTCTCAAAAAACTGTCCAACTACAAACGAATTTCTTTTCACTACAAACGAAAACAATGTCATGTCTTCCATTTGACATAGTTTTCACTGAAGTCCAATTAGTTTTGAGCTCATACAATAGAGTACGGTTCGTATTTGATTCATTTTTTTGCTATTTGTGGTCGTTCTAAAAAAACTGTCCAACTACAAACGAGTTTCTTTTCACTACAAACGAAAACAATGTCATGTCTTCCATTTGACATAGTTTTTACCGAAGTCCAATCAGTTTTGAGCTCATACAATAGAGTACGGTTCTTATTTGATACATTTTTTTGCTATTTGTGGTCGTTCTCAAAAAACTGTCCAACTAAAAACGAATTTCTTTTCACTACAAACGCAAACAATGTCATGTCTTCCATTTGACATAGTTTTCACCGAAGTCTAATCAGTTTTGAGCTCATACAATAGAGTACGGTTCGTATTTGATTCATTTTTTTGCTATTTGTGGTCGTTCTCAAAAAACTGTCCAACTACAAACGAATTTCTTTTCACTACAAACGAAAACAATGTCATGTCTTCCATTTGACATAGTTTTCACCGAAGTCCAATCAGTTTTGAGCTCATACAATAGAGTACGGTTCGTATTTGATTCATTTTTTTGCTATTTGTGGTCGTTCTCAAAAAACTGTCCAACTACAAACGAATTTCTTTTCACTACAAACGAAAACAATGTTATGTCTTCCATTTGAAATAGTTTTCACCGAAATCCAATCAATTTTGAGCTTTTCCAAGAAAGTACGGATCTGACTCTACACATTTTTGAGTTTATCTAGGAGCAATTTAAAAATTGTCCAACTACAAACGAATTTCTTTTCACTACAAACGAAAACAATGTCATGTCTTCCATTTGAAATAGTTTTCACCGAAATCCAATCAATTTTGAGCTCATACAACAGAGTACGGTTCTTATTTGATACATTTTTTTGCTATTTGGGGTTGTTCACAAAAAATTGTTCAACTACAAACGAATTTCTTTTCACTACAAACGAAAACACTGTCATGTCTTCGATTTGAAACAGTTTTGACCTAATTTCAATCAATTTTGAGCTTTTACAAGAAAGTACGGATCTGACTCTACACATTTTTGAATTTATGTAGGAGCAATTTAAAAATTGTCCAACTACAAACGAATTTCTTTTCACTACAAACGAAAACAATGTCATGTCTTCCATTTGAAATAGTTTTCACCGAAATCCAATCAATTTTGAGCTCATACAACAGAGTACGGTTCTTATTTGATACATTTTGTTGCTATTTGTGGTCGTTCACAAAAAATTGTCCAACTACAAACGAATTTCTTTTCACTACAAACGAAAACACTGTCATGTCTTCGATTTGAAACAGTTTTGACCTAATTCCAATCAATTTTGAGCTTTTACAAGAAAGTACGGATCTGACTCTACACATTTTTGAATTTATGTAGGAGCAATTTAAAAATTGTCCAACTACAAACGAATTTCTTTTCACTACAAACGAAAACTATGTCATGTCTTCCTTTTGAAATAGTTTTCACCGAAGTCCAATCAGCTTTGAGCTCATACAATAGAGTACGGTTCTTATTTGATACATTTTTTTGCTATTTGTGGTCGTTCTTAAAAATTATCCAACTACAAACGAATTTCTTTTTACTACAAACGAAAACAATGTCATGTCTTCCATTTCAAATAGTTTTCACCGAAGTCCAATCAATTTTGAGCTCATACAACAGAGTACGGTTCTTATTTTATACATTTTTTGCTATTTGTGGTCGTTCTCAAAAAACTGTCCAACTACAAACGAATTTCTTTTCACTACTAACGAAAACAATGTCATGTCTTCCATTTGACATAGTTTTTACCGAAGTCCAATCAGTTTTGAGCTCATACAATAGAGTACGGTTCTTATTTGATACATTTTTTTGCTATTTGTGGTCGTTCTCAAAAAACTGTCCAACTAAAAACGAATTTCTTTTCACTACAAACGAAAAGAATGTCATGTTTTCCATTTGAAATAGTTTTTACCAAAGTCCAATCAGTTTTGAGCTCATACAATAGAGTACGGTTCTTATTTGATACATTTTTTTTGCTATTTGTGGTCTTTCTCAAAAAACTGTCCAACTACAAACGAATTTCTTTTCACTACAAACGAAAACAATGTCATGTCTTCCATTTGAAATAGTTTTCACCGAAGTCCAATCAATTGTGAGCTCATACAACAGAGTACGGTTCGTATTTGATTCATTTTTTTGCTATTTGTGGTCGTTCTCAAAAAACTGTCCAACTACAAACGAATTTCTTTTCACTACAAACGAAAACAATGTCATGTCTTCCATTTGACATAGTTTTCACTGAAGTCCAATCAGTTTTGAGCTCATACAATAGAGTACGGTTCGTATTTGATTCATTTTTTTGCTATTTGTGGTCGTTCTAAAAAAACTGTCCAACTACAAACGAATTTCTTTTCACTACAAACGAAAACAATGTCATGTCTTCCATTTGACATAGTTTTTACCGAAGTCCAATCAGTTTTGAGCTCATACAATAGAGTACGGTTCTTATTTGATACATTTTTTTGCTATTTGTGGTCGTTCTCAAAAAACTGTCCAACTAAAAACGAATTTCTTTTCACTACAAACGAAAACAATGTCATGTCTTCCATTTGACATAGTTTTCACCGAAGTCTAATCAGTTTTGAGCTCATACAATAGAGTACGGTTCGTATTTGATTCATTTTTTTGCTATTTGTGGTCGTTCTTAAAAAACTGTCCAACTACAAACGAATTTCTTTTCACTACAAACGAAAACTATGTCATGTCTTCCATTTGACATAGTTTTCACCGAAGTCCAATCAGTTTTGAGCTCATACAATAGAGTACGGTTCGTATTTGATTCATTTTTTTGCTATTTGTGGTCGTTCTCAAAAAACTGTCCAACTACAAACGAATTTCTTTTCACTACAAACGAAAACAATGTTATGTCTTCCATTTGAAATAGTTTTCACCGAAATCCAATCAATTTTGAGCTTTTCCAAGAAAGTACGGATCTGACTCTACACATTTTTGAGTTTATCTAGGAGCAATTTAAAAATTGTCCAACTACAAACGAATTTATTTTCACTACAAACGAAAACAATGTCATGTCTTCCATTTGAAATAGTTTTCACCGAAATCCAATCAATTTTGAGCTCATACAACAGAGTACGGTTCTTATTTGATACATTTTTTTGCTATTTGTGGTCGTTCACAAAAAATTGTTCAACTACAAACGAATTTCTTTTCACTACAAACGAAAACACTGTCATGTCTTCGATTTAAAACAGTTTTGACCTAATTCCAATCAATTTTGAGCTTTTACAAGAAAGTTCGGATCTGACTCTACACATTTTTGAATTTATGTAGGAGCAATTTAAAAATTGTCCAACTACAAACGAATTTCTTTTCACTACAAACGAAAACAATGTCATGTCTTCCATTTGAAATAGTTTTCACCGAAATCCAATCAATTTTGAGCTCATACAACAGAGTACGGTTCTTATTTGATACATTTTTTTGCTATTTGTGGTCGTTCACAAAAAATTGTCCAACTACAAACGAATTTCTTTTCACTACAAACGAAAACACTGTCATGTCTTCGATTTGAAACAGTTTTGACCTAATTCCAATCAATTTTGAGCTTTTACAAGAAATTACGGATCTGACTCTACTCATTTTTGAATTTATGTAGGAGCAATTTAAAAATTGTCCAACTACAAACGAATTTCTTTTCACTACAAACGAAAACTATGTCATGTCTTCCTTTTGAAATAGTTTTCACCGAAGTCCAATCAGTTTTGAGCTCATACAATAGAGTACGGTTCGTATTTGATTCATTTTTTTGCTATTTGTGATCGTTCTCAAAAAACTGTCCAACTACAAACGAATTTCTTTTCACTACAAACGAAAACAATGTTATGTCTTCCATTTGAAATAGTTTTCACCGAAATCCAATCAATTTTGAGCTTTTCCAAGAAAGTACGGATCTGACTCTACACATTTTTGAGTTTATCTAGGAGCAATTTAAAAATTGTCCAACTACAAACGAATTTCTTTTCACTACAAACGAAAACAATGTCATGTCTTCCATTTGAAATAGTTTTCACCGAAATCCAATCAATTTTGAGCTCATACAACAGAGTACGGTTCTTATTTGATACATTTTTTTGCTATTTGTGGTCGTTCACAAAAAATTGTCCAACTACAAACGAATTTCTTTTCACTACAAACGAAAACACTGTCATGTCTTCGATTTGAAACAGTTTTGACCTAATTCCAATCAATTTTGAGCTTTTACAAGAAAGTACGGATCTGACTCTACACATTTTTGAGTTTATGTAGGAGCAATTTAAAAATTGTCCAACTACAAACGAATTTCTTTTCACTACAAACGAAAACAATGTCATGTCTTCCATTTGAAATAGTTTTCACCGAAGTCCAATCAATTTTGAGCTCCTACAATAGAGTACGGTTCTTATTTGATACATTTTTTTGCTATTTGTGGTCGTTCTTAAAAAAATATCCAACTACAAACGAATTTCTTTTTACTACAAACGAAAACACCGTCATGTTTTCGATTTGAAATAGTTTTTACCGAATTCCAATAAATTTTGAGCTTTTATAAGAAATTACGGATCTGACTCTACACATTTTTGAGTTTATGTAGGAGCAATTTAAAAATGGTCCAACTACAAACGAAAATTGTTTCACGACAAATGTTATTACGCTTTTGTCTTCTATTTAATATGGTTTCTGTTGTGTGCTCTGTTGGCTTCGATTTTAAAGAGAGAACAAACAACGTAGTTACTTGTAGAGTTTTTATTCGTCAGTTATTATAGAAATTTAATATATTTTTGACAGAAAACCTTTTGATTTATGTCTATCACTTAATTGTGTTCCTATTTTGTAAGAAATTAAAAATTGTGTAAGAGCGATCTTGCTCATTGGGTTATAAAACTGGTAAACCACCTTTTTAGTAGTAGGTTAAAAAGACTTAAACGGGCTAGTGAGCAATTTAATTGATAGCGATTTTCATTTTTATTTTTTTATTTTTTTTCCACGTAACTACAAACGAAAAAAATTGAACTACAATCAACTACAAACAATTCTGCACCGTATACTTTGCTTGAAAGTTTGATTTTTGTAAACCGGGGGCTGGCTTTTTTTTGGGCCCCCTATTTTTTTTTTCGCGCAACTACAAACAAAAATCGTTTTACTACAAACAACTACAAACAAAACACTATCAGAAAAAAAAATAAAACAAAAAAAAATTCAAGGTCGGTGGCCAAGTTCACATAGGTTCTCCGCTAAGACCGAAGTCGTGGCCGGATCCTTAGTTTTAGTTGTAGAAGACGTAGTAGAAGATATACAAACCTCTGTTCCATTGTTAACGTTCGCTGTGACCGGGATGATATACTTTAACATTTTGTCTTCGTTTTCTAGTGAATTCAATTGACCCAAAATTGATACCGTGTTTGCCTGTATTAAACAAATTCAACATAAAACCAATAACATTCAATACTACTAAACAAAACCTGTGCACGAGAACACCAGATGTTTTTTTTTGTTTTTTTTTTTTTTTTCATTTAATTATTACACAGAAAAATATAATACATTTAATAATAACGCAACGAGCAAAACCATACTAAGGTTTAACTGCCGTTGAATTCACTCACATCACAATAAGCAGGTATTAACTAGATAGGTATTTTATTAATTGCGATCGGACTTACATCAGCTAAGGTACATTTTGCTTTAACAATTCGTTTACAGTGGTGTGGGGCTTCACACACACTCGTAATATGTTGGAATCGAGTTCGTTAAGAATACTCGGTAACATGTATTCCCACCTCCGTTTTCCGTACACATTGTTACATTTTGGCAGGACAAATGTAGGTAAGTAATCTAAATTCCGAAGATGCGCCGGATGTGCGGCTGTGAGAGAAGAATGGCGCCGTGCCGTGCCGTATTTGCCCCTAGGCACACAATCTTTTTTCATTGAGGGCCAGAAAATTAAGGAAATTTCTCAGGGGGGCCATGAGTTGCAGTAAAAATATATTTTGATTTGAAATTGTTGAGTAATCAACAAATCATATAACAGTATACATTTTTTTATTTGAAATCCTCGCCCCGCGACCCGCCCGCGACACATGAACTACGCACCACGCAGCTGGTCTAGCTGGCTCCTTTAGTTATGCATCTATTTGATCTACTATTTTACTTTATACGGTTAGACCGACAAAAATTTTGATTTTGACTCTCCATGTGATTATCGCGGGCCATATACTTACTAATTATTTCGAAGGATGGTTGGTGAGATGGATAAAGTCCTTTCGCGTGCTGACGCTGGCCCGCGGGCCGTACTTTGCCCACCACTGGCCTAGTGTAACATTATCCGTGCACCGGAAACCCCGCGGTATGATACTTACCAAAATAAATAATATTACTGCTCCTCGAAACATCTTCAAGTAACTAAATAAACAATGAGTTCACATTACTTCCGTGTTTCCTATTGTCGTTGCATATAGGTATTCACTTCGTTTTAGTAAACATAAGTAATATTCGTTTTTAATCCGTTGTTTCAAAAACATGTTTATGCATTTACATTCCTTGATAATGTGTCATACACAGGCAACGATAATCAAGAAAAAAAAACATTCAGTTTTTACACAAACAAACTTTATGCTAGCAATGGCTAGCTAGAAATTGATGCTGAGGTATTATTTATTCCTAATTATTAAATACGTCTATGATGCTAGAGCGCAATAAGATCATAAGATCTTGGAAGCAAGATGTAGGTAGGTAAAACTGGAAGAAACGTAATTTAGCAGAAACCTGCGAGTGTATTGCTATCTCTGTACAGTTTGTCAAATTTCCGTATGAAAAAAGAGACGGCAGTGTATATATTTATCATACGTCGCTTTCAAGGGCTGTAACAAACGCACCGGACCATAGACTTGGAGTAAGGAAACCTACAACTGTATCTTTGTAAAGTACGCTTAAAGTACGTCAAGTTTCGTCAAGAAAAAACGAGATGACAGTATATTTACCAACACGTTGTTTTCAAAGCATTGACTTAATAATTAGGTACATGGACACACAATCAGACGGAAAAAATGGCACCCTCCCAACTAATGCAAAATCACAAATCGCATTACTTGGGCGATCAGTCTCGTTTAGACCATGACACGTGACGGGTCTCAAAAGTGACTTAATTTTCAGTGAAAAATTACAGAAATAACAACTATAAAATAAAGGAACAGGACGGAATATAATTTTTTACTTAAGTTTTATTGATTAATTAACGAATCCTATGTAAAATCATAGCAATTTTTGTATTAGAATTATTAACTTTGTCCCTACAAAATGCACCTCATCACAGAACAAAAATCGAAGGAGTCGCTATAGTTTTATATTTTATTAATAAATTAAGGAGTGCAATAAATAATGATCCTATTTTTTTATTCAAGATTCCCATTCTCAACAACGTAAAAATGGAGATCACATTTAGCAAGAGACAAACGCGAAGAATAATTGAAGCCAAATAATTCGTCTCTCGTGTGTTCGGTATAATCATATTTTTTTTCTATGTTAATCAACAGAAGCGTAAAATGGTGACATTCATAAATTACTAAAAAAATAGCTCTGTTGTTATTGTTTTATTTTGTCACAGAGTCTAGACACTGTCAGTTTAAACCTTTGAACGCCAAGAACACATAAAGGCGACGGCGACGTGTGCTGCCGTGCATACCACGCCACCGACAAATAAGATCAAACTTTAAAGGGTTATAATGTCAATATTTTGCACTTGTCTTACTCTCATTTCACATACTGGAACAAGGCGAAATAATGTCATTATTACTGATCCCTTCTATCGGAAACTTTTTATGCATTTGTCAATAAAAACGTAACTAAATTTGATATTAACAATTTACAATAAAAACGTAACTTAATTAATTATTAACAATTTACGAGTTTATTTAGTTCAAACAAAAAATATATTTTTCACTTCTCATGCTCTAAAAGTTCGATTTTATGCTGTGCGTAGGCGACATAAAGTGGCTTTTTATGCCCTAGAGCATAAAGTAAAATCGTCGTCGAAGACCAAGGCGATCGGCCCAACAGCCACACGAACAACTTAAAACTTCATAGAATAAACTTTATTTTATTTCGTTTCGTTAGTATTCTAAGACCAAGGCAAAAATAACAACAGCCAAAGTACAAAATTAAACTTCTTGAAATACACTCCTAATTTTTATTTACTATCATTGATTACTTTTTAAATTAATTTTTATTTTAGTAAATCAATATAAAGCCTGACCAGAAATATATGAGGATGCTCCATATTGCGCAATTTCACTGGAACTAATTTCTTACACTGGCAATGATTTTATGATGGTTTGTCAACAATGTCAATGTCATTTGTGGTTGTTTCTTTAAATAAAAATATCCAAAGAAAATGCCGAAAACCATTTACAGTCGTGAACGTAATATTATAAATAAAGTGTACACGTGTTTGCTACACGAAAAAACAGTCAGGAAAAGATTTAATTCCATTAAATGATATTACGAGGTTACCATAGGAACTGACAGGCATTTAAATTAATGTCATAGTGCGGTTGCGATTGGTTGCAAAATTGTTGCCATATAAAACTTGTAAATAGCGCCCTTTTGGCAATCCTCATATATTTCTGGTCAGGCTTTACTATATATTTAAACTACGACAATAATTTATCATAGATATAAAAAACAAAATTTTTGTTTTTAATTATAATATTTACATGATGCAGTTTCATTTCCTCACAATCGAAGTGAAAAGTAGAGTGTGCAACTCGTCCATGAAACGCATTTTACACTAGACTTTATATTCATCCTCGCTCGCAAGCTCGCTCGGATGGATAAACGCCTCGTGTAAAATGGTGCGTTTTATGCACTTGTTGTACAATCTACTATTAATACCTAAATAAAATAATAGTGAAAATATTTTTAGTATGTAAAAATATTAAAATCTGATCCATTCGTGCCATGTTCCAAGTTTGACAAGAGAATTCAGTCAGAATACGCTAAAAAAGTTAATTTACACGTAAAATATTTGTGGTAATAAGTAATTAAGTCAATTTGACACTTAAACGTTTTAACAAAGAGTTCTTTTGTACGAAGTCAATTGTTGCTGCAAATTATAAATAAGCGTTATTGGCATCTACTTGAACATGACAACAGTGCCACTTTATTTGACACTTTTGTTCGGGTCTGTGGCTCTATAATAAATAATACCTCAATGTTTCAAAGACATAAAATCCCATGTGTAAATGTTTAGGGTTCCGTAGTCAACTAGGAACCCTTTTAGTTTCGCCATGTCCGTCTGTCTGTCCGTCCGCGACTTAGCTACGTGATCATTAGTACTAGAAAGCTGAAATTTGGTACGAGTATGTGTATGTATCAAGCCGGCAAATTCGGCAAAACGGTAAAATAACAAAAAAATGGGCAAGTGCGAGCCCGACTCGCGCATGAAGGGTTCCGTACCTATACATATATATAATCTATAACAAGTTTCTTGTATGGGAGCCCCCTTAAATATTTATTTTATTTTATTTTTAGTATTTGTTGTTATAGCGGCAATAGAAATACATTCATCTGTGAAAATTTAAACTGTCTAGCTATCACCGTTGTTGAGATACAGCCTGGTGACAGACGGACGGACGGACGGACGGACAGCGAAGTCTCAGTAATTTTAACCTTTGGGTACGGAACCCTAAAAACTAAAAAAAAAATTTTTTTCGGGTACCTCCCGTACACCTGAAGTGGGGGTGATATTTTTTTTCGTTTGAACACTAGTGTGTGGAGTGTCGTTGAATAGGTCTTGTAAGTAAAAATAATAGGGTTCTTCTAACATATTTTTTTGATAAAGTCAGCAGTTTTGTAAATATTCGCTTCGAAAATGAAAAAAATTGTGTCCCCCCCCCTCTAACTTTTCAACCACGGGTCAAAAATTTTTGGAAAAATTCACGAAAATAAAGCCTTATAAGTACTTTCTTATGCTATGCCTTTAATATGTTGCGCTACGAAATCGTTGCAATAGAGTTTGTCGCGATGCAAGGCGGAGGTATATCCATGAGTCTATCGAAGACTGTCCTCCGGCGAAACTCTGGAAATTTTTGAAGTCTCTTGGGGTGGGCAAATCTTCGCACTCTTCTGCCGGTAATATGGATCTGGATGCCGTCAATAATTTTTTTAGTACCTCTCCAGTTACTCTAGATCCTTCTGTCAAGCAACTTACGCTTACTTCACTTCTCAATACCCAACCTCCTGACTCATCCACCTTTGAGTTTGGTGTCATTTCCCCGCAAGAAGTTATGGCCATTTTCAAGAAAATTAAGACGAAGGCCATTGGTGACGATAACCTTAGTTTAGACATGCTCGTGCTCGTGGTAGATTTTATCGCTCCCATCCTCTCAAACATTCTGAATTTTTCCTTTTCCTCTGGTACCTTTCCCGCTATCTGGAAATACGCACAAGTTATCCCACTTCCCAAAAGCTCTAATCCTATTAATTTTTCACAGTTCCGTCCTATTTCGATTCTCCCTGTGTTGTCCAAAATAATTGAACATTTTGTCAATCGTCGCCTCCTTTCTCATCTCAACAGGCACAATATGTTCAATCCATTGCAGTCTGGTTTTCGGCCCGGGCATAGCACAGTCACTGCCCTGGTTAAAGTCACCGATGACATTCGTCTTAACATTGAGAATAAAAAGCTCACTCTTCTTGTCCTATTGGACTTCAGTAGTGCCTTCAATACCGTGGACTATGACATCCTCTTAGGGATACTCCGCACTCTGAACATCTCTTGCACTGCTTTAGCGTGGTTCAGAGAGTACCTTTTTGGAAGGCGCCAGCGGGTCAGAGTGGACGACAAGGTTTCCCAGTGGAGCGAACTTACCGCTGGTGTCCCACAGGGAGGTATTCTCTCGCCACTTCTGTTCTCCATTTTTATTGACGGCATAACTAGGTCGTTAAAGTCTAGCTACCATCTATATGCAGATGATTTACAAATTTATGCTGAGGCCAGCCTGGAGGATTTTCCTTTGCTAGTTAATAAAATCAATAGAGACTTAGATTCTATCCAACTTTGGGCCTCTAAATTTGGGTTAAAGATTAATGCTAAGAAATCGCAAGCAATAGTCATTGGAAGTCCACATTTTATTACCAAATTTGCAGACCTGGTGGTGCCAGATATCATTTTTGATGGAACTATAATTCCCCTCTCCTCTACTGTAAAAAATCTGGGCATCACCATGGACCAAACACTCTCATGGTCAGCGCACATAGCTGAGGTCAGCAGGAAACTATTTGCATCACTTCATTCTTTGAGGCGTATGCAGAATTTTCTTCCCATTCATACAAAAATATCTCTCGCTAGTTCTCTTTTACTTCCTCTACTTGATTATGGTGACATTGTATTCCTCGACCTTAAGGAAGACTTGCTTGACAAGCTTGAGCGCCTGCAGAACGTTTGCATTAGGTACATTTTCGGTCTTAAAAAATATGATCATATCTCGCAACACCGTACGCAACTCGGTTGGCTTCCGATACGCCGTCGTAGGGATGTGCATGTCTTGTCACTGCTCTACAATGTCTTGTTCAATCCTTCCTCACCTCTGTATCTCTCCGAAAGATTCTCCTATATGGCGGCTGGCAGTGGTCACCGCTTGCGTTCGAGCGCCAATCTCGCTCTCGCCTTCCCGTCCAATAAGTCACGCTCTTACAGTAAATCTTTTACAGTTCACTCTGTAAAATTGTGGAACTCATTACCGGTGCCCGTCAGGCAATCGCAATCCGTGGCATCATTTAAGGAAAAGTTAAAAAGGTTATGGCTTCTAGACCCCTAATTTCGTCGAGTGCTGTATTTTTTGTAAAATTGAATACTTATTATTTTATTTATTATTATATATTTATTTGTTTGTTTTATATTATAATATTTATATTCATAATGTGTAAGTTTATGTAGGTATATTTAAGATTTTGTCTCTTTTTTGCGTAAGCCTTTAGTGTCTCTGTGCATTTTTAATAGTTTTGCCTATCTTCTTGGATCTTCTCTGTTCTCTCTCATTTGCTCAAAGGTTAACTGGAAGAAATCCCTTACAGGGATAAGTTCGCCTTTGTACATATCATTAGTTTAATGTCTTTATAATTATATTTTAATGTACAATAAAGAGTTTACATACATACATACATACTTTCAATGAAAACTATATTGAATAAAATCGGTCGAGCCGTTTTTGAGTTATCGCAAAATTCATAATTTTCTTTAAAATGACGTAAGTGCCGCGCGGTGTCCCTAAACTTCGACCGTTACATATATTGGTTAAGTACCATACTATATTTAAACATTTCGCTCAATCTGGCGCGTATAAGCGATAGTTTCCAGAAGGTTATGAGTTATTACTGTTACTGTGGCGTTTACGACCTTTTTACAGAGCTTGAAATCTTTCTCGTAATTTTCGTCTATTGTGAAGGATGGGCAACTACGGAACCCTACACTGAGCGTAGTCCGACATGCTCTTGGCCGGTTTTTTTGTTGGTAATGATGCCCGAATAGACTTATCCATATCGATAAAACTAAATATAGTTGATAGAAATAAAATTATATAATTGATAGAAAATTATCATGGATCATTCAAGGATTGATGTATGCTACGTTTAAAAAAATAACGTTCTTGACGTTAAGCCTGTGTCAGCGTTATATATATATTTTATATAGTTTTTTGTTGTTATTTGATGTCATTTTATAAAAATAAGGATTCATTGTTGTTTCAACCTTGGCTGTCACTGTTCGCGCCGTTGCCCAATCAGGCTGACCAATCACAACGCTGGCATCCAGCTGATGCAGCGTTGTGATTGACCTTCACCGAGATGTTTATTTGATGAAATGTATTTTATATTTAATTTAATATGTCAATAAATATATTGCATATGGGTTGCCTAACCAATTTTAGCCCAGGGTATGTTTAGTTAAAAATTAAAAAAATATATATATTTCACCGGTTGATTATTAGATATATTAATAATAAAATAATCTTTAATTTTATTTAAATTCAATTCAATAATCAGACCGTTGCAAAATGCTAGTAGGTATAGATTTACCTGTTTATACCTGGCTACCCGATACTTGTGACGGGAAAAGCTTCATACTTTCGATTGGTATAGAATTTATCTAATATTAATCAAACCGGTGAAATAGTTAAAACATTTTTTTTATTATTAATTAAACATACCCTGGACTAAAATTTGTTAGGCAACCCATATGCAATATATTTATTGACATATTAAATTAAATATAAAATACATTTCATCAAATAAACATCTCGGTGAAGGTCATTTTATATCGGGATCTTAGTCTATAACGCTTAACGCATAACCTGCTAAATTAAGAAGTCATATTTTTTACCCCGATCGTATACTGAGATACGACTTTTTAAATTAGCACGGCAGAAACGTTCGATTTTATACCCCATATTTTTCATACCCCGGGCTTATATATGAAAATCGATTCTTAAGGAGTAAACTCCAATAAACTCCAATAAGCAGAGGTTAGAGAGTTTTGCACGATGGTCTTGTTAATAGACATTGCAATAGGTACCTATTATTTTATGGCGTTATTTAATGCAATTCGGTGAGTAAATTGTATAAGAAGTGGAAGTGGAAATATAAACTGTAAGTAACTATTTTATATTATGTTTCATTTATCTCCACCGTACCTATACCTTGACATATTTACAAGGAGCTTATATTAAGACAACAGGAGTGCGAACTCAGAATAAGTATGCACACAAAATTAAATCATAGTGTAAATACATAAGGTATATTTTACCGGTGAAGGGGTCACGGTAAGACAGAGACAGCTCGCACATAGGTTGTGTGTCCCTTTCTAATATTAAAGAGAGTCATAAAAAATAGGAATGATTAGTAGTTTTGAAATAAAATGGTAGTTATTAGTAGTTTACATAGTTCTTTAAATTAACACTATTCACTTCAAATAATTAAGTACATATTTTATTCGCTAAACGTTAATACGCGTCAACTAAGAAACTAACGGAAAATTTTAAGAACGCTATACAATCCGATAGTATATAAATAAAATAATTTTATGTTAGTGCCATGTCAGGATAAAACCTTTATATTTAAATCCTTATTAATATAATTATATGAAACCTGCCAGCATTTTTGACAGTGGTTAGTGGTATCTTTTCAGATTATTTAAAAAATTACATACTTATAATTGCATCATGGTAACTGGAATTAAAGGTTGCAAAAGGAAATCTTTAGGTGGCAGTAGTATATTTTTTCAGGTAATATATGGTAATATATATTAATATGAAAGCATGTCAAACTTTGATAAAGTACTAATAGAGTGACAATGAATTTACAAAATTACCGGATAATTCCGATCTGTTTTACTTCGAGAAATATTATTCGTACTAAAAACAATCTGAGCATTGCACTATTGCAGTAATGTCGTTTTTAATATACTACGATAATCCTTCGCTATCTAAGGGTGGTTAATAGGCGTCAAAATTTCAAAATGGTCGTAGCGAGCTGAAATTTGGTATGTTTATGGTTTCGACCCCCTGATTCCAAAAATCTTTTTTTTTCTAGCATAAAAAATAATGTATGGGGATTTTTTGAAGAGGACTGTATCTCGTGAACGGTTGGCTCAGGTGGGAGGTGCTCGACCAAATGTCATAGGGGGCCTCCACCCGAGTACAATCGTGAAAAAAAAAATTAAAATAAAAAATTTCAAGTTTGTGCTAGGGGGATGAAACTCAGTATTGGGGAGCCTTTGGGGCTCACAAATATGAATCTGAAATCTATGTCCGAAAATTCAGTCAAATTCGTAAAATATGGGAAGAAGAAGATTTGTATGGAGAAAATTTCAAATTGGTCTGAGGGGGCTGAAATTCGGTATCAGGCGGCTTTTGGGGCTCCCGAATCGGAATCTGAAATTTAATTTAAAAAATTCGGTCAAATTCAGAAAATATCGGACAACAAACTTTAGTATTTTAGTTCGACCGAGGGCCGCAGGCCCAAGGGCGAACGTCCCCCCACGAGGCCGCAGTCCGAGCTCCGTGTAGCACCAAAGGTGCTGAGCGTCCCAGAGACGGCGTAGCGCGCGAGCCCAAGGGCTCGCAGGGCGAGCCCACCTAGATCATTGCTACCCGCCTAAGTAATCGTAGTAGTAATAGCAATCGTAGCACCGAAGTTAGGAGATAACTCAAACGAGATGCATGCCTTTAAGACCTCCCAGATCGCCCCGCCATAAGTATTTTATATGAATCACTAAAAACAAAAAATATACTTGTATGTATAATAATAACATAATAACAAAGCTTTATTAATCTCTTAAAAAATACATGAATATTTTGTTTACAACTGAATTTTTTTTTTGTTAATAGTTTTAGTTTTTCCTTATAGTATGTTAGTCTTTTTATTTTATTGTATTTATTATTTATTTTATGTAAGAGCCGCCTTTGCGGTGAAAGCCTCCTCCAACTTATGCCAATTTTGTCTGTCGCGAGCCACTCTAGGCCAAAGTGCTCCCGCTACTTGTGCGATGTCATCACTCCACCTTTTTTGTGGTCTACCTCGTCTTCTGGTTTTGTAAATGGGACACCAATTTGTAACCGTTTTTGACCATCTATTGTCTGTAACTCTTTGAATATGGCCTGCCCATTTCCATTTAAGTGTCAGTACTTGTTTGACTGCATCTTTTACTCTGGTCCTTTTCCTAATATATCCGCTTTCAATCCGGTCCTTCAGTTTGATGTTCATGAAACTCCTTTCCATGCTTCTTTGACATGTTCTTATTTTATTTAAATATGATTGTTTAAGCTGCCAGGTTTGACATGCATACGTCAAGCAGGGCGTCAAACAGATGTTCATTGCTTTGCTTTTTAATTGTACCGGTATATTTCCTTTAAATATTTCTTTCATAGACCAGTATTTGTTCGATGTGTTCTTTATTCTTCGCTCTATTTCTTTATCTGTGCAAGACCTAAATGACATGAGATGACCAAGGTATACATACTCGTCAACATAGTCTATCGGTACTGACGCTATTGAAATAAGTTTTTTGTCCCTGTTTGTCATGATTTTTGTTTTGTCTCTATTCACATGCAATCCAACCTCTTCACTATAGTGGCTAAGAGACTCTAACATGCCTTCCAGCTGTTCTGGGCTTTCGGAGAAAAGGACGATGTCGTCCGCGAATCGGAGATGTGATAGGTACGTGCCATTTATATTTATTCCCATGTCTTTCCAATCGACGTTTCTAAGTATGGACTCCAGTACGGCAATAAATAGTTTTGGTGAAAGGGGATCACCTTGTTTCACACCTCGCTCTAATTGAAATGTTGGTCGTTTCGTCTCCAGTCGCACTCTAGTCATACTTTTTGTATATATAGTTTTAATTAATTGTATGTAGTCATATTCGAGTCCTTGTTCCGTAAGAGCTTTCCAAATAGAGTTATGCAATATACGAGTAGAATCAAATGCTTTCGAGTAGTCGATGAAAGCTATGTATATAGGTAGATCATACTCAGTATACTTTTCGAATATAAGTTTCAATGTGTGAATGTGGTCGACTGTGGAATAGTTTTTCCATAAAGCTTGCCTGTTCGATCGGCTGATTTTCATCGATGGTCTTAGTTATGCGTCTTAATAGTGTAGATGCAAATACTTTGTATATACAAGATATCAGACTAATGGGTCTATAGTTGCTGATTAATTTGGGATCTCCTTTTTCGTAGAGTAGAGCTATCTCTGAAATTGTCCAAGATTTCGGCAATTCTTTCCCATAGAGAATAAGATTGAATAACTTTGTGAGGGGTTTTAGTAAGATATCTTTTCCTGCCTTTATCATCTCATTCGTTACCCCATCCGGTCCTGGACTTTTTCCTAGTCTTAGTTTCTTTATTGAGAGCTCTACTTCACTTTCTATGAAGGGTAATACGCTGTCGTTGTTTTTAGTTATGTTTGTATAGGTTTCAGTAGTCTTGTTAGCATCTGTATATAGTTCTTCGTAGAATTTGGTAGCTATCATCATCAAGTCACGTCTATGCGTGACTATGTTCCCTGAGATGTCAGTAAGTTGTGTCATTATCTGCTTAGTGTTGTCTATTTTTCTGTATGCTTTTTTAATGCCTCCTGTCTCTTCTAGGTATTTATTTAAAGTTCTTAGTCTGTGGTTCTTGATGTTATTTTTTATTTTCTTATGTATGGCTCTATATAATTTGGTTAACGTTAATTTTTCATCCTTTGTTTTATTTTTCTTATTTTTTAGAGTGCATTTTTGTGCCTTTAATTCCTTTATTTCTTGTGTTATGATTTCCTGGCATTTGTCCTTCTTGTGTTCCTTGTCGGGAGTTGGTAAGTCATTGAGTAATGTTGTCTCTATTTTTTGGTTTAATTTTTGAATATTTTTTTCGTCGTCTATGTCATAAATAGAGTATTTTGCTGTATCAGTTGTATCTTTCCTTTTTTTTTCTGGTTTTATTTTACTTTTATAGTGTGCTCGAGATTTTTTTGCATTTTGTATACTTATGGTCATTCTAACTAATCTGTGATCGCTCGGATGTTGTAGTCTATTTATAACGCTAAGATTTCGCACATTTCTAGGATTATTCGTTGCTATAAAGTCTATTTCGTTCTTTGTTTTCCCGTTTGGTGACATCCAAGTCCATCTTAGTTTATCTGGTTTTTTGAACATAGTATTAGCTATTTTTAATTTGTATTGAAGACAGAAGTTTATTAACAGTTCCCCTCTTTTGTTCCTCTTTCTGTATCCATATTCTCCCATCACTAATTTTTCGTTTTGTTGAGGTAAGCCTTTTTTTGCATTCATGTCTCCCATAAAAATCACGTTCTGTGTACATTTACTCATAGTTTTGTTTAAGTCGGTGTACATATTCTCTATGTCTTCTTTTGAGGATGTGGAAGTCGGAGCATATACTTGGATAACACTAAATAATTTTTCATATATTTTGACTTGTAGTATGGCAATTCTCTCAGATATAGCAACGAAATCCTGTACTACTGTGCTACATTCTTTTTTTACGAGAAACCCGACTCCTTTCTCTCCTTTTGTTTTTCCATACTATGATGAGATAAACAAAGCACTGACTAAAATATTAAATTGGTTTACAGTAAACAATCTGCTACTAAACTCTAAGAAAACTAAAGTTATAAAATTCACGTTGCCAAATGTAAAATCGGTTAGTGGTAGCATTCATATAAATAAGGAAAGTATAGAATTCGTTGACAGAACAGTTTTTCTAGGTTTGACTATTGACAAAAATCTACAGTGGAGCCCGCATATATCTTTATTAGCCAGCAGATTAAGCTCTGCAGCATATGCAGTTAGAAAGATTAGGCAACTCACTAATGTAGATACAGCTCAGCTAGTTTACTTCAGCTACTTTCATTGCATAATGTCATATGGTATTTTGCTGTGGGGTAAAGCTGCCGACATACAAACAATCTTTGTCCTACAGAAAAGAGCAGTGCGGTTCATATATAACATGAATTCACGAGAGTCACTTAGAGAACATTTTAAAACAATTAATATTCTAACAATGGCATCGCAATACATTTATGACAACATTATTTATGCATTGAACAACATGGATTCGTTCCAGAAAATGCGCAGCTCCAGAAACGACCATAAAATTGCGATCACCAAGTTTCGTGTCCGGAAAGTCCATAAGTCTTTTCTGGGCCAATGCATGCTTTTCTTTAATAAGTTACCCAAAGAAGTTCTCGAACTGCCCCTACAAGGTCTTAAAAAATATTTAAAGAACAATTTATTACAAAAGGCGTACTATACAGTTGAGGAATACCTGAATGACAAAAACGCCTGGCCCGTTAGGCCTTCCTTACAGGTATAACCAAGCTTTTATTATGTCTTTTTCTCCTCGTTATTTTTTATCCTGGGATTGCTTACGTATATTTGAACTTGTTGGCTCCTGTTAGTCCAGTCTAGTCGTACGGCTGTCCCAAATCAAAACCTAGTAAGTGAATTTAGCGAAATTTTACAGGAGAGGCAAATAAAGACTTTGTTGAAAAAAAACACCCACAGAGACCTTTTGCACAGAAGACTTGTTACCATTTAGTGAAGTATACCTTGCTTTACAAGACGCATTAGTCAAACTAAATTTATGTGTAATTTTACAAGTTTTATGTGCCTTACTAACGGCTGACTATAAAAACTAGACAGAAGTGTTATGTCAATTCCCATATAAAAAGCTAGCAAGTGGTCCTACTAAGTTTTTGAATTGGTTCCTTTTGAGGACTAATTTCAGATCCGTAACATAAAACCTAGCTAATAAAAGTATAATTAGGAAATTGGATTAGGATTTTTATTTGTTTTAACGGAAAACTTGTATAAATTTTTGAAACTTGTAATATCTAATTTTTTTTATGTAGACATCACAATTTTTATTTAAACCATTGATACGAAGATCAAAGCTTAAAGAAAAATAAAAAATAAGTTAGTTGGTGGAGGTCGCTAAGGTGTAATAAACAATGCAATCATTGACACACAAAGCATAAGGAAAAAATCGATAGGTTGCTTGGGTGTTAGGGTAGCGAAGTGGTTAACGCAATCCAGATGTACCGGGTTCAATTCCCGGTCTCTTTCAACAGGTAGCTCATTTTTAAATTTTTCTTTAAGCTTTGATCTTTGTATCAACGGAAAACTTGTAGTATTGCAATCTATAGTAGGTATACATTAATCAGGAATTACTGAATACCAGCTTTTGCCCGTGACTTCGCCGCGTACACTTGCGTTGAAAGCAGCTGCCTACTGAGCCGACGGTCCTGGGTTCGAATCCCGGCAAGGGCAAATATTTGTGTGATGAACTCGAATATTTGTGCCTGGGTCATGGATTTTATTTGTATTAAAGTATGTATTTATATATATAGGTATGTTTATCGTCGTCAAGTGCCTAAAACCTATACAAGCCTACCAGAGCTTTTTTAGTTCCACGAACTAGATCGATGTGTGTGTGAGGTTGTCTGATATTAATTTATTTAACTTTTACATTTTCGTTTACCCACTTAAGGGGTGATTTCCGGGATAAAAACTATTATTTGTGTTAATATAGATTATAAACTACCTGTGTGCTTATTTTACGCAGATTTATTTAGGCGTTTTAGCGGATTCAGTAACAAACATCCGAACTTTCACATTAATATTTGTAAAATTAGTAGGATCATAATAAAACAATAAAAATATATTGAAAAACTAATAAAAAGTAGCAAGAGGCTGTAAGTTTGTTCCATGAATTAAATTTGTAACCGCTTATAGTTATATCGTCGGGGATAGTGCAATACCGCGTAAATAACAGCTGTCGATAAAGTTCTCATTTCAATAAAATACTTAGCATTTGTTTGAATATTGATTCGTATCTACACTTCGCGGTATTGCACTATCCCCGACGATATACGTTTTTAATGTAGTACAGTCAGCATCGGAAGCCACTAAATGGAATTGTGTTTCTTCATTTTCAGATGCCTATAGCATGACATAATTATAAGAATGCTGTTGTATAAATGCACATCGACATGGTTTAATATAATATATCTAATGTTTACGACAGTTTCATACATAACTTATGATACCTACTTTATAGTAGACCTGTGTATTGGTATAGCTTTTCGTTACTGCATGATTGTACTCATAACTACTATGCCTATAAACCCTACACCATACGAGTACGTCAACAGCTCCAGCAAGCACAGGCAGCCAGCTATTAATTGGGGTAGAAATGCATCAATGATAAAACATTCTATTTCAAGTTTCTAACGACATTTAGTTTGTAATATACCTACTTCAGAAAGGGGCGCCAAAAATATTAAATGGCGACCGTTAACGCCAACTTCACTCATTACTGACTAGCTAGGTTTTATTTATTGTAATATTTGAATTCCTTGTTCTACACTTCGGCAATTTTTAAAATCAAAAACCCAGTATGGGGCAATTTCGGATTTAAAAACCTAGCAAGTTCCGGTTACAAATTCAAAAACCTAGTATATGCCGCATTTAATAGGTTTTTGGACTTGGAAATGTTGCTTACTAGTATTTTGAATTTGATATTTGCAAGTAAGATATGCACTTGCTAGGTTTGATGGGTCTCATAACTTTGATTCTAATTGTGATAGCAATACAGGTGTTTTTGCATTCGACGCAGCTCAAAATTTGAGGCAGGTTTATTAGAAAAACGTATTTTACCAAAAAATGTCCCTTGCTAGGTTTCGATTTGGGACAGCCGCGTAGTACTGAGCCGAGACATCTGTAGCAATTAATCTATAAATGAAACAATTAACTTTAATGTCAATCACGAATTTAGGGTATAATCATTTCGGGGAAATTATTTTAGTACATACTTATATACAATTATTAAATGAATAATTTTAATGAAAATGACATAGTTTTAAGAAAATGACATATAGCTTACCATTGTTAAATTATTTCCGGTTGAGGGTGTTTAATCCTTCAACGGTTTTTATTGTTCCTTTGTTTTATGATACTGTGTTTAGTGAATAAGTTTTAAAATTGATTGTTTTCGCAAACCCTGTGCTGTACACATTTTGAGCAGTAAACTTTTACTATACTCCTTACGCGCAATTATTAATTGCAAACCACACTGGCTTGTACTGTACGTTTCTAGTTTAATGTATACCGGATGGACATGTGAATGGTTTGAAGTTTTGGCAATGGCGGTTTTGCAGTGGTGTTGCCAGTTGCGATGATGCGTGCTTACCACTCAATCCATTCATTCTGTTTTATTTTATTTGATGTGATTTGATTTGATTTCTGTTTTATTTGATGTGTTTTTTTTTCTGTTTTGCTCCTTTTGTCTCAATTTATATAATTATAATGTGTTGCAATAATAATATTTTAATTTATAATTTACTATGGTAACTTTTGACAAATACCTATATACCTAATTATTACTTGTGTTACCTATATTGTTTAGTTTAACTTTTGACGATGCAAAAGTGATACTTGTGATCCAATTTGAATAAATGTTCTTTTCTTTCTTTCTTTCTTTCTTTCATAGTAGTACAGTAGATAGCTGCCTCTGTCTTCTATTTTGTATCCTTCTCTTCTTAGCTCACATATGCCGACGATGTTCCATTTTATTTTAAATATAGCGTGCTCTAATTCCACTACTCTTGCTTCATTTGCCAGTGATCGAACATTTAAAGTTGCAAAATAATATTTTGTTAGGTTTGGTGGGGTTGGAGGGTGGCCGTCTACAACCCCCGCGGTGACGAGCCTTTCTGGGGGAGGTTTGTATGTATAATAGTGGTATAATATAAAAATATAATAAATGAGTGGTTTGACATCGTCTTGAAAACGTGATTCAAACGTAGTTTGAACTTAAATGGGTTATTTTTAGCTTTTTAGTTTTTTTTAAGTCGATTTTTTTTGTTTTTTTTTTTTTTGCTTTTTATTTCGCCATATATTTAGTAACCGTTAGTACAGCAATAAAACGTAGTGCGTAGTCTTGCATTGGTAAGACAGAGTCATACAGGTATAGTCTGGCAAAAAAGAGTAGAAATTAAAAAGTGGCAATACCCTAGTGACGTCCCTTTCTAATCCATCTGAGGAAAAGGGGACGGCACTACAGTATTGCCACTTTTTAATTTCTACTCTTTTTTGCCAGACTGTAGTATATAAAATAACGGTATACTTACATTTTTACCTCCCTAGTTAATTTATGGTACCCTACAAATAACCACCCCTTTTTTATATCCTCATAAATGTGTTCATGTCCATGTACCTACATACATCAGAATATGTTTTTTGTTTGTTTTGTTTTTAAGTATGACTTAACGAAGTTTGTCATTTATCAAATCAAATTAACAATTACGGGATTGCTGCGTTCTGATAAAATAACGGGAGCCAAAAGTGTGTTATTGCTGGCATAGTAGCTAACATTCACTATATTTATTTTTGAGTTTCCGTAGGTATATAAAATAAATTCTGGCTACACTGCCAGCCAATACCTATACATTTTTACACTTTATAGCAAGTATTTGGTTACCCCAGCAGAGTGGGACAAACTGCCTCCTTGGCGGCTTTCTTACTTGGACCGTTCGAACGAAGCAATGAGCAGTCCAGGTATACTAGATAGTATATACTAGGTCCATGCATATTTAGTATTTATAACCAAAATTATCAATAATCTTTGCTCATTTAAGTGGTTGAAGTGCTTAAGTTTATATGCTTCAACACCTGTAATATAGAATATAATAGGAAAAAATAATGACCCGGATTTTTGTATGAACTTTTATTTTCACTTGGATATTATTATTATTTTCTTAGTGCAAAGCTTAGAGTAAGGAAAATTCAATAGAGTACTTGTAACTTAGTATAGACCTACGACTGTATTGCTATCTTTGTAAAACACGTCAAGTTTCCGGAAGAAAAAAACGAGCGACGGTATATTGTCAACACGTCGACTTCAAGGACGTAAGACCCCACGTGTCCACTGTTTGTTGTTAGTGATGCCCGAATAAAACTACCATAATATATATAGTTGATAAAAATGTATAATGGATTGATTTATGCGAAGTTCCAAAATTTTAACGACTTTAACTTTAAGTCTGTGTTGCATAGTTAAAAGACAATCCAATCACATATTTGGCTTTAATTAACTAGAATCCGACACACAACTAAAATAGCTACATGACACAGTTGAGTTACCACAACTTGACAATATGCAAATGAACAATAGACAATACTTTAGGCCAGCACTAGTAAAGAGGTTCATAAATGTCAATCTGTAATAATATTTTCACTTGGATATTATTATTATTTTCTTAGTGCAAAAGATATAAAACAGAGCATTATGAAAATTGAAAGTATTTTTTACTTTCTCATACGATGCTTAACTTTACTATTTTTGCATAAAACTCGTGGGTTAGATGATTTTTGACTCATGTTTATTTATTTCCTCGCTCGTATCTCGCTCTTGACTAAGAATTACACTCTCCTGTAATACCTACCTTACATATACCTGGTAGAGAATGCCTTAAGGCATTAAGTCCGCCATTTGTACTCTTACTTTTGTATTTTGTGCAATAAAGTTTAAATAAATAAATAAATATACCTGTATCATATCATAAATAGCTACAGTGGGTTTTTTTTATAACAAATACCTATTACAGTGGGTTTTTTATAACATATAACGTAAATATTCATTATCTATTGAATATTCCATTCTCGGCTTAATAATAACAATAGTAAATATCATAAAAAAATACAAGCAATGAAATAATGTTGTTTGTGTTAAAACGTTTCTTACTTTCTATTTGATACCATTAAGTTCGTTTTTTATTTTTTCTTATCACAGTGTCACATCACAAATTCCTACAGACGTTTAATAATACAGTGTGCACATTATTGTCATTATGAATCTGTTTGTAGCGCCACTATCCCTGGGCCGTGTACGGAGCGACACTACTTGTCAGCATTTCATAATGGGACTCAATAATCACATTTATGTCGTCCCAAACTCTTTGATAATACACATCCCTAGTATCCGCATCGGGATAAAAAGGAGGGTCGATGAAAGCACAGTTTTTGAGAGACTGGCATACCTCCTTTAATTCCTTATTAATTGCAGTAACACTTAAAAGTCGATTGTCAACAGCAGGAGTTAAAATTATATTACAATCTACATCCCGTTCGATTAATTGAAGCAAAATGTCTAGAAAATTTGGGAAATTCCATTCATATTCACCTAAACCGCTTAATATCACCAAATCCTCCGACGTCGTATTGAGGCTATATAAATCTGCTAATATCTGAGAAGTGTACGCCGTTCTCCTACATTCTGAATACATATTATAAAACTGTGGGCTATATTTTGTAGAATAATTAGAATAACCTAATGCATCTACCAATAGTCGGCATTGATAACCTCCAATTATAAAGAACCAAGGTTTAGGTTCTTCGGGCGTTGTAGTGCCCTCGGTTGTAGACTCAGATGAACTGGACCAGGTTTTAGTAGGCGGAGTTGTAGTGGTTGTAGTAGTTGTAGTTGTAGTTGTAGTAGTTGTAGTTGTAGTTGTAGTTGTAGTTGTAGTAGCCTTGGTTGTTTTTTTAGGTGGTGTCGCTTTGATTGTAGTTTCTCCAGACCCAGTTGCAGTAGTATCAGTTTCTGTAGACGTAGTTGACTCTGTTGTAGTCCCTTCAGTTGTAGTCACTTCAGTTGATGTAGGTTTTTCAGGCTTTTCAGTCGTAGTTGAAGTTGTCTCGGTTGAAGTTGTTTCAGTTTCGGGTGCAAGAGTAGTTGTTGTTGTTTCATATGTTGTAGTGCTAGTGCTAGATGTCATTGGCCGCTCCGTAACATAAAGTCCCTCAAGCATGTTGTTGACTTTATTTATTATTTTATCAAATGAAACCGATAACCTTTTCGATAAACATTCCCAAGTATGAAATATCCACCACCGGTCTTTGTCAATGCCCTGTAACAATACAAGAAATGGTACAAATTAAAAACGGGTGCCTTCTATTTCGCATAATTTTAGTAGGTATCCGAAACTAATTTAGCATAACAGTTTTCGCATAATTGATTCACGCTGAATGATATTCTTGCATAATACTACCTCGCAGAAGGTCTAGTTTTCCTTTATCTTGCATAATATCGATTGTCCGAAATACACTTCGCACAGCAGCACACACAGAAATAATAATATCACAGAAATATTTTTAACCGAATGATACTTTAGCATAAGCGTGTACCTACGCCGCGTCGCTTATTTGTATAGAAAATACGCTCGCAAATCGCAAGTGTGATAAGGCCCTAAGTCTCCGCTGTCCGTCTGTCTGTCTGTCCGTCTGTCACCAGGCTGTATCTCACGAACCGTGATAGCAACTGCCGCTATAACATCAACAAATACTAAAAAGAGAATAAAATAAATATTTAAGAATGCTCCCATACAACAAACGCGATCGGTTTCGTTGCACCTCATTTGTATTCGGCGCCGTACATACCAGGTGGGAACTTAACTTAACCCGGCCAGTTAAGATAGGATAGTGTCATGATGGTTGTGTGGGCCGGGTGTCCATATCATAATGAAAGTCACATATTTTATAATTAAATAACTTGTATTGAAAACCAAACCACCATGTTAGTTTTAAGTAGCAAGCCAAGAGAGTGCTCTATGACAGTATTGCCAACCTAACCTTATAACTACCACAGATAAAGACAACCTGTCTTACATCTCCCTTTCTTTATCAAACAATCAGTTTAATTAACCATAATTAATAAGTAGAGCTCTTAAGAGACATAATCATTTAAATAAGAAGGCCTCTTAAGCACCCTGCCTGACCTTGTCATTCTGACATTATTATAATCTCTATTGTTTACATTTACAGATTCATCTAGCTGTGATCTATTCACATTCTCATTACAATCATCATTATACACATTTTCATTGTTAATATTTTCATTTCGGTCCAACTCAAACGTTACATGCTTTCTTGCTTTATGCCAATTTGTTTTTGGAGATCCTTTAAAATATGATACCTATTCCTTTTAATTACAGACTCTCCAGTATCTATCATATAATTTCTATATTTATCTTCATCTGACACTATCCTTCCTCCTAATTTCTTACTACTATTTTTGTCATGTATATACACATTCTGTTCTTTATGAAATCTACTTATATGACCTTTATTCTTTCTATCATGATAATATTTATACTTCCTTCTCCTTTCCTCTACCTTTTGTTTTACATTATTATTGTTAACTCTCTTATAATTGCCCTTAGTCGGTAAAAAAGATGTTACTTGTCTTCCAATAAACAACTCATTACTTGATTTTAACTCTTTATCTATAGGTGCATTTTTATATTCCAATAATGCCAAATAAATATCTTTACCTTCCGCTATACATTTTTTTAACATCTTTTTTATCGTCTGAATGTGTCTTTCAATTAAACCATTTGATCTAGCATAGTAAGGTGAAGAAGCTATATGCTGAAATTCCCATGTTCTACTGAACTCTTTAAATTGTTCACTTCTATAATGAGACCCATCATCACTGTATAATATTTTAGGAATACCCCATCTGGCAAATACAGTTTTCAATGCTTTTATATGAGATTCTGATGATTGATCTTTTAATTCTATGAGTTCCACATATTTAGTCAAATAGTCTATTATTAACATATATATTTTGTTGTTCAGAAAAAACATGTCACATCCTACTATGTCCCATGGTTTATTAGTTATTTCTCTTAACATTAATGGTTCATGAGAGTGATTTCTTTGGTATCTCAGACATAGATCACAGTTCTGAATTAAATCTTCTAATTCTTTGCACATAAATGGCCAAAACAATAAACCTCTAATTCTATTTTTACATTTTTCAATTCCTAAATGATTGTACTGTATTTTTCTAAGCATCTCTTTCCTTAATGATCTGGGTACCAAAACAGCAGTATTTTTAAAAATTAACCCCTCTGATACATATAACTCATCTTTTATAGAATAATAGAATTTTAATTGTAGTGGAATTTCTTTGGCTGAAGGCCATGAACTTTGTATATATTTACTCAATAAACATAAATCTTTATCTTTTTGTGTTTCATTTTTTAATTGATCCCATGTAGTTTTCTTTAAGTCAATTCCTTCTTTTACAAGACATACATGTAGTTCTATCTTTTCATCAAGGTCTTTGTTACATATACTGTCATTTACATATGATCTAGACAATGCATCGGCTACTAACTATTCTTTTCCTGGTCTGTATCTTATATCTAAGTCATATCCTTGTAATTGAAGTCTTAATCTTTGTAATCTTAATGGTGTTTCATTCATTGATTTTTTCACTATATGTTCTATAGGCCGATGGTCAGTCTCTACTCTTACACGTCTCCCATATATGTATTGGTGAAACTTTTTACATCCATAAACAATTGCTAGCATTTCTTTCTCTATTTGAGCCCATGATTTCTGTGTTTCTGTTAAAGCTTTAGATGCATATGCTATAGGAGCATTATTTTGAAGCAATACAGCGCCTAATCCTGTACTGCTACTGTCTACTGATAATGTAATTGGACTATTTATATCAAAATATTTCAAAACTGGTTGAGATGTTAACAATTGTTTAAGTTTTTCAAAATCTTTTTTCTGTTTATTTCCCCATATAAATACAGTCTTTTTTCAATAATTCTCTTAATGAATATGTTACATCTGATAAATTTGGCACAAACTTTGATACATATGTTACAATACCGAGTATAGTCTGCAATTGTTTCTTACTCTTTGGCTCCTCCATACTAATAATAGCTCTTATTTTCTCATCATCTGCTCTTATACCTTCACCACTTAATATATGACCTACATACTTTACTTCTGTTACCCCAAATTGACATTTATCTCTATTAAACTTTACACCAGATTTTTCTGCTTTTTCTAAGACCTGTTCTAACCTTTCATTATGCTGTTCTAAAGTTTCTCCCCATACTATAAGTTCATCTACATATTGTTCAACCCCTGTAATATCTTTAAATATATCTGCAAAACATTTACTAAACACTTCTGGAGCGGAGTTTAAGCCAAATGGTAACCGTTTATAACAATATCTACCAAAGTTTCCTGCATTGAATGTAGTATATAACTGACTATCCTCGGTTAATTTAATCATGTAAAATCCTTTTGAAGCATCTAGAACACTAAAGTATTTTGCTCTTGGCATTCTGGCAACCAATTCTTCAAAAGTACTCATTTTATATCTTTCTCTAATACTTAATACATTTATTTAAATTTTGTGGATCTAAGCAAATTCTAATTTTATTACCTGGTTTCTTTGAATTTACCCATTCCGTTGGCTGAGTTACTTTTCTGATGACTCCCAAGCTTTCCATTCTATCCAGTTCTGCTTTAATTTGTTCTTCTAATTTGAAAGGTATTTTTCTGGGTCGTTCTGCTACAGGTATACTATTGTCTTGCAATTTTATTTTATATTGATACTCTAATTCACCTAAACCTGAAAACAAATTGTTGTACTTTTGAAGCAATTGGTTCACATTGCCATTAATTACATCAACATTTTTTATAATTCCCAATTTCACAGCAGTGGAATAACTTAATACACCAGTCCTACAACAATTCACAATATAAAATGTGGTCATACACTCTAGTTCTTTATATTTTATTTGAGCATCACAAGCACCTTCAATTTTAATAGAGGATCCATCAAAATTAGTCAATTTTATATCTTTCGTCTCATACATACTTAATTTTAATTTTACAGCAGTCTCAGAATTTAATATATCTACATGTGAACCTGTGTCTATTTTAAAATTTATTTCTACATTATTTACCAACAGTTTAATGTACCAATCTCTACTTACAGATTCAATTTTATTGAAACACATTGCAGCAAAATGGTTGTATCTTCCACACTTCATACATTTTTTGTTGTACGCTGGACAATTTCTAAACTTATGTGTTCTGCCGCATTTCCCACAAGTTCTTTTAGTGTTTCCTGACTGTGACTGGTCCCTGATCCTTCCATGTGATGGCTGCCTGCTATGCGATGAGCTTCTTGTTGTCGGACGTCCTCATTCTTTTACGTGTCTGTCTTCATTTTCATGCTTAATTTTTTTATATTCTATTTTGTTGACCTCTTTATTTTTGATGTTTACCATCTGTTCTTTTGTTGCCTCCGCTGCTCGGCATATATTTATGCATTTTTCCAGATTCAGATCAGTACTTCGTAGCAAGTTCTCCCTCAGATGCTCATCCTCTATTCCTATAATTATTTGGTCTCTAACCAATCCATCTCTTAAGCTGTCAAAATTACAGTCCTGGCTACTCTTTTTCAACTCTGTAACGAATTCCTCAAAGCTTTCCCCCGGTTTCTGTTTTTTAGTGAAAAACATGTGCCTATTGTATGTTTCATTACTGGGAGGACTGCAGTGAGCTTCTAGTCTGTTTAATATTTCCTCATATTTTAGATTTTCTTTATTTTCGAACGTGTTGTATACCGCTAGGCCCTCATCTCCGACACTGTGCAGTAGGAGAGCACCTCAGACCAAGAAAAAAATCTTTTTTTCTTGGTCTGAGGTTCTATTTTTAATTTTACTTTAGTTAAATATGGCGTCACCCAGCAAACTCCCTTCGTATTTTCACTTAAGTTTTTTAATAAGTATACGACGTACCCCTTGAGTTCTATATTTGTTTTATGTCCGCAGCGCCATGTCATGATGGTTGTGTGGGCCGGGTGTCCATATCATAATGAAAGTCACATATTTTATAATTAAATAACTTGTATTGAAAACCAAACCACCATGTTAGTTTTAAGTAGCAAGCCAAGAGAGTGCTCTATGACAGTATTGCCAACCTAACCTTATAACTACCACAGATAAAGACAACCTGTCTTACAGATAGGTAAGTGTTTGTAAGGAACCTTCGGTACGCGAGTCTGACTCGCACTTATTTGGTATAAGATAATGTCTCAAGAGATCATTTTTTTTTCAAAAACTACTCGAAATTGTCAAAACTCACGCGGAAAATAAGTTTTTTCAACTTATTTTCGACTGCACGCACTGACACGTTTAATAGGGTATATCATCATTTGCTAAACAACTTTTTAAAAATAATCACTTAACAAACAACGATTCACAAACTATTCAAGTCACAAACCTATCATTGCTTAAAATGCTCATTTACAACTAATTACTCGCCAAATATACATTTAGTAACTACGAGTATGACGCTTTATAACCATATTGAAAGACAAAGTTTCGTTTAAAATATGTCCACTTTTAAAAAAATTAATTATATCTTTATTTATTTAATATATTAATATATTTTTATATTAATTATATCTTTATTTTTTTTTATTATATTTTTTTTTTTTTTTAAATCTGTTATTTTGCAAAACGTTAATTGATAAACTAATTGTTTCATAAAAATAACTCTACGTAACGAAACGCAGAACTTAAGAGGGACCGTTTCTGGGACTTAAAATTTATTTACACTTTTATTTTTTGCTGCTTAAATTAGTTTATTTTACTCGAGCGATATTTACCGAGATATTGGGGTTCGAAAAAATATTCTTTTAAATTTTTAGGCTAAATTAGATTGAGTGATGTTCAATTTTCAAGCAAGCATTTTGACGCTCCGCTCGCTCAGCTCGCTTCACTCGCTAATAAAAAAAAAACATAAAATAAACCTAACCTAACCTACAGTTTTCGGTTTTTGAGCCATGTTTCCTACAAAACCTCAATATCTCGGTAAATATTAATCGGAGCTAGAAAGTTTAAATAACAAAACATGCTTATTTTAACATGTTTTATAAAATACATTAATAAAGATGAGGTGTTATATTGACATAAATTTATTTATCTTTGATTTTTTTTCTGTCTCGGAGCCCTTGAAAATATAACATTTGAACCTCAATATCTCGGTAAAAATTAATCTGACGAAGAAAATTTAAATAACAAAACATGCGTTCACACCATGATGATTTTTTAAACGAAATGTTTGCCAAACAATGCATTTTATTAACGTTGTTTTATCATTCGTTATTTTGTTGATTGACTAGAATAATAAATGAATGATTTGCTAAATAATGTTTTGTGATATGATGTTTTGTCCAATAAATAATTTGTATGATGATCTATTTGTAAAACTATATTTTATGCAACGTCTAATTTGGGAATCGTTAATTTGTCTAACGTTGTTTGTAAAAGGAATCCCACCAAAAACATTTCATGTAAAATTGACGGCCAAGACTCACATTCTCATAACGCTTTCGCTGTAAAAAAGTTATCAGATCCCAGGAAAAGCCAAGCCCCTAAGCCCCGACTTTACTAACCCCACCACCTTGGTTTAAAAAGTATGGCATCAACTGGCTTCAAGCCCCTAAACCCGGAGTTTACTAACCCTACACCTTTGTTTCAAAAGTATGGCTTGGCCGTTTCATAGAGTACCGTAAATAAGTCCAACGGACCGTCTGGCCCATATGGTATCAAGAAACTAAGTTTATGTCTTTGATAATATATACTTATAAACTTAATTCCTTACGATATAGGCCGGACAGTCCGCTAGACTTATTTACGGTAGTCTATGAAACGGCCAAGCCATACTTTTGAAACAAAGGTGTAGGGTTAGTAAACTCCGGGTTTAGGGGCTTGAAGCCAGTTGATGCCATACTTTTTAAACCAAGGTGGTGGGGTTAGTAAAGTCGGGGCTTAGGGGCTTGGCTTTTCCTGGGATCTGATAACTTTTTTACAGCGAAAGCGTTATGAGAATGTGAGTCTTGGCCGTCAATTTTACATGAAATGTTTTTGGTGGGATCTCATTTCTTTTTGTAAGGTGCTTTAGTTTTTTTAATTTTTTTGGGCTGTAGGGTTTCTTGAGCGTCAACTGAAGTACGCAATTGTGTATTTAACAAATACTTAAGTTTAGCCCCATATATATATACACTTTTATCCCCTATTATGGGAAACCCATACAAACTTCCATCCCCTTATTTAAAGGGTGGGCAGTGATTTTTTAAAAGTCCTACAATATGTGTTTGATTTATAACAATGAGTCCCTAAAGGTTTCAATTTTCAGACCTCTAGTATCAAAATTTGCGGAAGTTTCATACAAACTTCCATCCCCTAGTTTAAGGGGGTTGGGGGGTAAAAGTTCCAAGTTTTAGAATTATTTTGTTGTTTGTGTACTAATACTAGCTTACATACCAAATTTCAGCTTTCTAGGTCATCGGGAAGTACCCCAGAGGTTTTGATACGTCAGTGAGTGAGTGGCAAAATCGGCGTATTTTAGGTACCTATAAAACCTAAAGTATAAAAGCTAGATCAATTAAATTTTGTACATTTTATATGCTTATTTTTTTTATTAAAGCAGTAACGTCTGCTAACGTAAACTAAATGTTTACAAATGAAGCGAAAATTGAAAAATTTAATGATTCGGACAGGATTCGAACCTGCGTTTCCAACGGCTTTCCGGGCCAACACTGGCGTCCTCCCAATTGGACCACCGAATCAGATGTCAGAGTCATTGAATTTTTCAACCAGTTGCTTCGACATGCCTTAGGGTGGCATCGTAGCGACATCTACCGTAAAGATTTAGACTTCATCGTCGGCACCATCGTCTCAAATTTGTTGAGAATCGATAGTAACGATGTGCTACACCCAAATTACTTATTTTTTATTAAAGCAGTAACGTCTGCTAACGTAAACTAAATGTTTACAAATGAAGCGAAAATTGAAAAATTTAATGATTCGGACAGGATTCGAACCTGCGTTTCCAACGGCTTTCCGGGCCAACACTGGCGTCCTCCCAATTGGACCACCGAATCAGATGTCAGAGTCATTGAATTTTTCAACCAGTTGCTTCGACATGCCTTAGGGTGGCATCGTAGCGACATCTACCGTAAAGATTTAGACTTCATCGTCGCTTCGATTTAGAATTTTCGCTTCATTTGTAAACATTTAGTTTACGTTAGCAGACGTTACTGCTTTAATAAAAAATAAGTAATTTGGGTGTAGCACATCGTTACTATCGATTCTCAACAAATTTGAGACGATGGTGCCGACGATGAAGTTTAAATCTTTACGGTAGATGTCGCTACGATGCCACCCTAAGGCATGTCGAAGCAACTGGTTGAAAAATTCAATGACTCTGACATCTGATTCGGTGGTCCAATTGGGAGGACGCCAGTGTTGGCCCGGAAAGCCGTTGGAAACGCAGGTTCGAATCCTGTCCGAATCATTAAATTTTTCAATTTTTGCTTCATTTGTAAACATTTAGTTTACGTTAGCAGACGTTACTGCTTTAATAAAAAATAAGTAATTTGGGTGTAGCACATCGTTACTATCGATTCTCAACAAATTTGAGACGATGGTGCCGACGATGAAGTCTAAATCTTTACGGTAGATGTCGCTACGATGCCACCCTAAGGCATGTCGAAGCAACTGGTTGAAAAATTCAATGACTCTGACATCTGATTCGGTGGTCCAATTGGGAGGACGCCAGTGTTGGCCCGGAAAGCCGTTGGAAACGCAGGTTCGAATCCTGTCCGAATCATTAAATTTTTCAATTTTCGCTTCATTTGTAAACATTTAGTTTACGTTAGCAGACGTTACTGCTTTAATAAAAAATAAGTAATTTGGGTGTAGCACATCGTTACTATCGATTCTCAACAAATTTGAGACGATGGTGCCGACGATGAAGTCTAAATCTTTACGGTAGATGTCGCTACGATGCCACCCTAAGGCATGTCGAAGCAACTGGTTGAAAAATTCAATGACTCTGACATCTGATTCGGTGGTCCAATTGGGAGGACGCCAGTGTTGGCCCGGAAAGCCGTTGGAAACGCAGGTTCGAATCCTGTCCGAATCATTAAATTTTTCAATTTTCGCTTCATTTGTAAACATTTTATATGTTTGCTAAAACTGCATCTTAACCTGAGAATTTGGACGCTCTAGTGTTAACTGGGACGAAACTATGAGGGTTTGAATATGAGACGAAACGGTTCGAGAAAAGGTAGGTAGTGCCCCCTTCTTTTTTGTTCGTCTTGGCGGGGGCACTACCGTGCCCCCAGATATTTATGAAACGTTGTTTAGCAAGTGATTGACTACCGATTAATAGCTTTGTTACTACCTAGAACTCGGGGAAAAGCAATATAAAGTTGGTTGAAATTATCAATTTATTTGTCATAATATGAAATAAGTGAATTTGAAAAGGAATATATCTCTTAAATCGCCTGTCACACTATTTCTTGTGTTCTCACCCTGGGTGCACGGGTCGTTAACCAACCCCAGTTATTTTGTCTTCTGTTAGAGTTCTCGTTTAGTGAATTGGAGAAACCAAAAACCGATCCACTGCTTGCCTGCATGAAAAGTGTCTGAAACAGTAACAAACCATGTTCAATGTATTCCTATTACGTATGATAAGAGACTCAAACAAGGCATGATGACATAATTATAAGTAGTGACTATTTGTTCGAGTCAACAAAGTGAGAAGAGCCGGAATGTGATCCAACAATGATTTTTAACCAACATTTTACGAGAAGCCTACAGACTGTCGAACAAAAATAGTACATAGTTGTCGAAGCGATGAAAGTAGACAATTGCTGGCTCAGTATTAAATTAAAATTACTGGCTGAGTATTCATTTTAAACGGTCGACCTTGGGAGTCCGTTTAATTTATAACTCAGGCAGCAATTGTCCGTCCGGCTGAGACAAATATAGTGCTTTTCACAAAAATGGTTCAAAAATATACCTCAGTAAATAAAGGAATTTCATATGTTGTATGAAATTCCTTGAAATTGTCGAGCAAACCAAGCAGGCAATTTTTTTAAAATCTTTTGACTGACCCTAAGCTGTGTACTTCGCGTCCGAATGTTTTATCAATAAAGTCAACATTCCCAACCATTTTAGAGACAATGCGCGGGGAATATTGCGTAATTTTTTTTTGTTGCTGATTCGATTAGCCTTTATGCTGTTATCGTAAGTCGCTGTGTTGTGGCGGTAGGCTAGCCGCAGCATAAACCTCGGCACCACGTGTGTGAAGCTGTCGCGCGCGGGCGATCGGAACAGCGGATGAGTACCTAGCTGAAGCAACTGGTCTCTTGTCCTGTCAGTTTGTAAATTTTAATCTAAGTAGCTGGGTTTTACATTTTGTGGGAGGCAAAGTGTGTGCTATCGCGGTGATGCTCGTCCTAGAAGTACGGTGAATGTGCAAAAAGTAGAGAGGGCGCTTTCGCCGAATGTTTGATTCATGTGATGATTGTAACGTGGCGGTAGCTCAGGCGCTACTATTTATATTATAAGTACCGCTATACTACTCCGGATAAGTAGAGGTCGAATCCCCCCCTGCGATTAAATGGATCGCGTGAAATTTTGTATTGTTAAAAAAAAAGACAAATGGGTTATAAAATGACGAAGTTATGAACTAACAAATTTTAGGACAAAAAAAATACAACCGAAACGAGAACCTCCTTTTTTAGAAGTCGGTAGGAAACACACAATAAACATACCAAATCACATCAGATTGCATATACTTATACTTATATATCCCGTATGTAAATATGATGGGTAGACGACTTAAGTTAAGTATAACGTCCCTGTGCTCAACACGCTAATGCCTAATATAGTTTACACCATGCTGTCACCTCTATTACTAATGACATAACATTCAAGATGGCAACTATTGCGACAGTGTTGAGCCTGTGCTGACGGACGTTTACCTTACCAGAATATTTCGGACCCACATTTTATACTCGGGACTTCATATTTGAGAATATTTAGCTACGGTCTATTTTCTTTTTTTGATACGAACATAATATACAAGATGATTTATTATTATTTATAAGTTAGTATTATTAAAGACTGACATTGGCAAAAGCCACGAGCTACCATTAGGTACTGGATTAATATGTTTACCAGAATATCATATAATTGTTACCAAAATAAATAAAATTGCCACTCGTCGATCCATCTTCAAGTCACTACTTCACTAGTAATATAATCAACAATATTTTATGTTCACGTTAATTCCGTATTATCTATTGTTATTAATTGTATTCGCTTCGTTTTTGTACTTAGGAAAAGTTATAATTTCCAGTAAAATTTAAAAGTCTTAATAAAATGATAACGTTCTAGTTCAGCTCCCAAACCGAATATGATAAGATCACAGGCTTAATTAATAAAGACTGGCTTCAACCCACTGATTGTCAATAATTTATTAAACAAACAAGTAAAAACAAAATGGATACCTAACAAAATATTTGATTGTTTAAATAACCAGAAAGAATAAACATCCCAAAAATAACGTAATAAGAGCAGAGGAATGGTAATAATAAGACGTAAGTAAAATCCGTATTTGACAGCATCAATTAGGAGTCGTTAATTCTCTAACGACTCCTAATGATGATGGTTTCGGGAAACGTTCTCGCGTGAACGGCACATCTACCAGTCTAGCACAAAATTAATGAATTAATGAAATCGTTTATTTCGAGTAACAATGGTGACTCATATTATTTGTTAGTACAAATCTATATCTAGTGTTAGCAAAAACATTACAAAAACTTGCACAACATACAAGCTTTTTGACACATGCTGTTCACAGCAGTGTCCTGTGTAGGGACAGTCAAGCCTGTCCACAACTTTGGCTTCGCGACTCTAGTCATTGTCCGTCCCTCTCTCACTGTACTGTTAAGAAAGAGATAGGTAATAGTACTCGCGCGAGAAGGAGTCGCGTGTCACAGTTGTGCTAGAGATGATACAGTAGTTACAACCAGGGTTGGATTTTGTACTATAATTATGGTATGTGTACTATATTTTTATGTCTGGAACTATATACTATCAGAAGGACAAGATAGTACGCCAAAATACTATAATTTTAAATTATCTTGACCATATGAACCAAATTTATATGACATGGTTAAACTCTTGCTCTTACAACGTAAAACGCGCACCACACCAGCACATCTTGTTAGACTATGCGCGCACGAGCAACCCTCGTCGCCGCAAGAGTACATCTCTCCTTTTCCCACTTCAAGTGTGCAAAAGAGACAGATGTACCGTCGCGGTCGCGGCGACAAAAGTTGCTCTTGCGCGCAAAGCTTACTTTGTCTTTTTATATCAATCTAGAACAAAATCGATGCGTTAACAAAACTTACTATATTTCATTGGCGAATACTGTTTTTCATTTCCATCCAACACTGGTTACAACTCAGTAATATATGGTGACTTAGTTAACGTAGGTAACGTTCGGCACCGACTTAAAATTAGTTTAAGAAATAGTCTATGTAATGGGGCTTCTAAACGAGCCATATTTTACTGCAATTTGTGGCCGGCAACTATGGGCGTTCTTCTCTGACACCCTACGCTAGAGCAAGATGCAAATAATGGCCCAAATTGCAGCAAAACATGGCCCGTTTAGAAGCCTCTTTAGGTTTTAAAAACTTAGATTTAGTTTTTTTTATTAAATTTGTGCTTAATAACTGGGATATCGGTTCAGTCTATTTCTTTCCTCGAAGGCGGTTCTTTTTTATTAAAAAAATATATTTTTCCTATTTTAATGACGCGTACAAAATACACGCTAAAGTAACGAGTAAACGTATTAATTATTTTTCTCGCGGAGGGCCCCGCCCCCGAGCCTCCCGTTGTTATGACATTACTTCTTGGAATGTCGCAAGTGTATAAATGATCACTCACACCTCAATGCCAAACATCATCATCATATCAGCCGATAGTCGTCCACTGCTGGACAAAGGCCTCCCCAAAGTTCTCCACAACGATTGATTTTACGCTGCCCTCATCCAATTTCTACCCGCGATCTTAACCAGGTCGTCAGTCCACCTTGTTGGGGGCCTTCCAACGCTGCGTCTTCCGGTCCGCGGTCGCCGCTCAAGAACCTTTCTGCCCTAACGGCCATCCATTCTACGAGAACTGTGCCCCGCCCACTGCCACTTAAGTTCGCCCACGGCGACTGTCTGAGCTATATCTACAACCTTGGTTCTCTTGCGTATCTCATCATTTCGGATTCGATCCCGCAAGGAAACTCCGAGCATAACTCACTCCATTGCCTTTGAGTAGCTTTGAGCCTTTTAATGAGGCCCATTCTAAGCGAACACGTTTCAGTACCGTATGTCATCACTGGCAAACACATTGGTTAAAAACCTTCGTCTTAAGACACCGCGGTATTTTGTCAATAAGACAAATAAATTTCGATCCCTGTTAATGATACTAGGTGTAATGCTTATAGTTGCCAAAACCACACATTACTACGTGGAACCACTTTTTTTTTTTTTTTTTTTCTTTGCTTGCGGGCCCCGAGGGACCCTTTGCACTGCTTGGTTCTGTCGCGTCCTTTTGAACGGGCCGCCGATTATTAAAGCTAGCGTAACGCGCATGTTATATATTTTGATTTTGAATGATTTTCGAGAGTGACTGTATGACTTAAAAAAAACCGTAGGGGCAATTTTAACGCAATTGATCACGTTTGTTATATAGGAGCCCCACTTAAACATTTATTTTATTGTGTTTTAGAATAGTGTTGTTATTGCGGCAACAGAAATACATCATCTCTGAAAATTTCATCTGTCTAGCTGTCACGAGATACCGCTCTACATTCATGAGATACCTGGTGACAGACGGACAGACAGACGGAAAGCGGAGTCTTAGTAATACGGCCCCGTTTTTTACCCTTGGGTACGGAACCCTTAAAAAACACTAAAATCACCATAAGTGTGTCTTTAATATTTGAAAAGTTCCCTCGATTTCTCGAGGATGCCATCAAATTCTGAACGCAAGACTGGAACTGCTGGAACCACCTCGTAGGCATACCCGTTCAAACAGAAAAATAAACGGGAAACATAAAAAATAAACCCGACGCATTGAGAACTATGAGAACAGTTTGTGTTCCAAACCACTTTAAGTTTTCTTCAAAGCCATATGTAGTCAGTGCTTTCTCACTTTGGCCGTACAAGCCACGAATCCACCCTCGGTGCGCGAGTCCAACTCGCACTTGACCTTTTTTTTTAATTGAACTATTCAGCTCTCATTGGAAATAGTAACAGGATTTAAGCTAATATCGAGGTTTACAATTCCGGATGTCGTATTTAAAGTTCAGTTAGTAGCATTTTGTATGTCCCTCATTAACGCTCTCCGCACACTACGGCTTCTTGTGGCCGCCACAGTACACTTGTCCCTTTTCCACGCTCGAAGTGAGAAATTTACTGTGGCGGCCACTAGAAGCCGTAGTGTGCTCCGGATCTTAATGAGGGTCTTATGATGACCAGCTCTTATATAGGAATGTTTTAAACTTTTAATTTGGGTTATCAAACTTGATATCAACACCTTTATACAATCGCACTTTATTGAAAATGAACAATGTATTCACAACGTCGTTACAACTCAGTTTGTGCTTGATTAGTACATTGCGTAACAAGGGTGGTAAATCGAGGAGTCTGAGGGCTTTAATGACGCCAGTTTGTAATTTTTTTACCACCTGTGTAACGTACTACGTTTTACATCACACTAACGAAGAAATAAAACAGAAGTAATTCATAAAATAAGTGTTTAATACCAAAATAATTACAAAACAAAACTAACTATAAATGTATAGGTAACTTGTCTTAGCAGCATTTGTCGTGAGTAGCTTACGTTAAAACCATACATATAAACTTCTCTTTTAACAAACTATTCATATATAAAAGTAAAATAAAACAGTATGTAACAATGAATGATTTATTTATTTACATAATATATGGTTTTAGCAGGTGTTACACAATAAATGTTTGACATATTATGCGGCTGGCGCGACATGTAAATATGGGCACTTGTACAGCAGTCAATATTATAATTAAAATCATAACAATTAAAATAAAACATGTCCTACCTAAAGCTAAGGTAATTTGGAATTAATGGGAATTATCATGTTAAATTAAATGCTAAGTACAACAATAATAAATAATCTCTCAGTATTACAATTAATCATTACCATGTCAAATAAATAAATTGAAAACATTTATTATGAGTCAAAAATAACAAATTTATGGGATTAAAACTAAGATTAAAATATATTTATAAAACTAAGACATCTAGGTAGGGTACCCATGACACAGGCAGCTTTCCCACGCTGTATGGCTATGGAAAGCCTTTGCGCGAGAAAACTGCCCGCGCGTGGGTCCCCTGTTGCCTCCCTCAGGCGCTAAAAATAAATATCATGTCCTATTACATTTAAACAACCAGCCAATATTACATAAGTAAGTCAAAATAATACATATATATACTACAATAACAATAAATCACTGTCTTGCTTACTTCTCTGATGTAAGATACTCTTTCGCGGAATAAAAACATTTGTCCAATACATATTATAAATTATTAAGTTTTGTTTTCGTCAGAGAACCAGTTACCGACATAGCCCACCGTATTAATTTGAAGTGGCAGTGGGCTGGCCATATTAGCCGAAGAACCGATAACCGGTGGGGTACAAACGTGTTCTTGAGTGGAGACCGCGGATCGGCAAGCGTAGTGTAGGACGCCCTCAGACTAGGTGGAGCGATGATCTGTGCATTTAAGTAAGCCTAGTGGTTAGGAAGCGGTGGTAGCCTAGTGGTTATGGCATGCGACTTTCAATCCGGAGGTCGCGGGTTCGAACCCGGCCCGTACCAATGAGTTTTTCGGAACTTATGTACGGAATGTCATTTGATATTTACCACTCGCTTTTCGGTGAAGGAAAACATCGTGAGGAAACCACCTAAGCCCAATAAGGCCTAGCTTCCCTTCTGGGTTGGAAGGTCAGATGGCAGTTGCTTGCGTAAAAAGTCTAAAAACTAGTGCCTACGCCACATCTTGGGATTTAGGTAGCCGACCCCGATTGAGAATTTATTCTCTACAAAGATATGGGACAAAGGCTAGGAGGATGATGATGATGATAAATTTAAGTAATTTCATGTTTTAAAAACTTTAATTTCGTCTGCTACCTCTTTAATTATTTGTCTTAAGTCTTTACCCTTAACGAAAAGGTAGAAAATAAAAATGTATTGTGGGCGATTCTTCGTGCCGAGCTATTTTGCTTGATTTCGGTGGTTCTTTTTTCATATTTTTTTTCGCGATAAAATAAAATGGCTTAATTTAAAGAAAAAACGCATGTATAGAATATTTTCAAAAACATGAAAATTACATTATCAAATCACGCGTTCACGCGATTGACGATAACCGTAGAAAGTTTCGTAAAGAGTTGCTTAGACGCATGGGTTTCTACTAGAAACCCATGCGTCTAAGCAACTCTTTGCGCAGGCAGATCCGTGGCATTCTGTTCGAGAACACTCAATCATTGAGCAAAACCATTCAGCCAGAAGGAAGATTACGCGATTGTAAAATTATTGAAGAAGATGCGACATTTCCTCATAGGAAAGCCATTTCTGCTCATCACTGATCAGCGATATGTCTCTTTCAAAAGACGCCTAATACACAAATTCTATAAACATTTGCACAAAAAATCGCAAAGGCCCAACACAAAACATTTCCTTCCCATTCATTTCCTAATATTACGTAAAGATTGGTTAAGTTTTGGAGATAATTTTATTAAAACTTTCGTGAGACATATTTACGCGGCAAACTCGTCACTCACGACGACGACGACGAGTTTGCCGCGGCGGTGTACGGGCAGCCGTCCCTGATGAAGAGCTCCATACGAGTTCGAAACATGTCGGGCCGTTCCTGACAATTTCACGTGAGTGTAAACCGCTTAATAGAATAATTCAGTTTTGGAGAATTTGTATTCAACAATTAGCAATGGTATTTCGTCTTAAGGAACGGCAGGTACCAAAGAAGAGTTGAAATTAAAAATTTAGGGCCTTTTCAAATGCCAAATTGCAGACCTGCCCGTACACCTATAGAAACAGGGCTGAAGCTCGTGAAATCCACATCAAAAGATTGCTCACGACTACAGAGGCTGGATAGGCTGCCTTATTCTAATTTGTTCGCATCCAGACCAGACATCGCCTATGTTTTCGGTATGCTGAGCCAGTTCAACGAGGTGTACGGCGAGTGAGGTCGATCAACAATCGTATACAAATCAAGTTTTGTTTTTAAAATTGGAAAGTCTACTATATCGTGGGGAAGTACGAAGCCGAAGACAGTACCTGTTTCCAGCACGGAGGTGGAGTATATATGTCTCTGTCAGATGCTTGCATAGAGGCACTGCTTCTGCGCAAGTTTCTGTTCGAAATTTACTGGGCAAAGTACAACACAACTTACATAAAGAAAACCAATCGGCATTAATGTTGTGCACCAATTCCTTGTACCACGCTAGAACGAAACACAGACGTCAGACACAATTTCATTGGCTGGCCCTTGGGCTAGCATCATGGGTGGGACCTTTGCACAGCCGTGGCACAGCGATAGTAATATTATAGTTATTGTTTTATTTTATTTATAGTTTTTGTCACTATTTGTATTTATGTTCTATGGTCACGTCACGAATAAATGTATTTCTTTCTTTCTTTCATTAGGGATATTGTTGACCATGTTATTTTAAAGTATTTATTTATTCAAAGGTGCTTGCGCAACGTAGGCTCGACTAAGCGCATGGTCTCATTTCGAATAATATTTACTATGGTACGTCGCGGGACAGACTTGTAACCATAATTAAAGTCACCGCAGTCGACGTAACTACATTTGGGCAATTCACTACAAAGAGCTATTAACCCTTTATTTAATTGACGGACTTTTGAATCAGGACCACCAAACGTAGATGTAAAAATTAAATAAGGGATAATAACGGTTTTCTTAGCCTGGCGTCGAAAATATGTCACAAAATCATTAACATTTGGTAAGTAAGGATAAAGACCGATACTAATTATTGCAAAATCGGAACTCTCCAGTGACCTTTGAAGACTAAAGAATTCATTCATTAGAGCTATCGAGTGACCATTATTACATATATCTCCAATACTTGGTACTATTGTGTTGCGGGATAGTGTCATGGTACGTAGATCTTGTCGTAAAGCTTTTACCAAAGTCGAGCATTTGTTCCCGCCTTTATATAGTCCAAATACAGCAATTTTTTGTTGTATCAGATTAAGCACAAACGGAGTTGTAGTTGTTACAGGCGTAGTTGTAGTTTGCGTAGTTGTAGTTTTTTTAGGCGTAGTTGTGGTGTATTTTGGCTTTGTTGTAGTTTTTTTAGGCGTAGTAGTAGTGTATTTTGGTGTAGTTGTAGTTTTTTTAGTTTCTTTGGGCGTAGTTATAGTGTATTTTGGCTTAGTTTTCTCTTTTTTCCGCTTAGTTGTAGTTTTTTTAGGCGTAGTTGTAGTGTACTTTGGCGCAGATGTAGTTTCTTCAGGCGCAGGCGTGGATTCTTCAGGCGCAGGTGTGGATTCATCAGGCGCAGGTGTGGAATCTTCAGGCGCAGGTGTGGATTCTTCAGGCGCAGGTGTGGATTCTTCAGGCACAGGTGTGGAATCTACAGGCGCAGTTGTGGATTCTACAGGCGCAGGTCTGGATTCTTTAGGAGTAGTTTCTAGAATCTCAGGTGCAAGAGTTGTCGTTGCTGTAGTGCTAGTCATTGGCTGCTCCGTAGCAAGAAGTCCTTCAAACATGTCGCAGACTTTTCTTTTTATTTTGTCAAATGAAAGCCAATACCTCTTCGAAATACATTTCCAAGCACGAGAAAACCGCCCCGCTACAAGACCCTGTAAGAATTGACAACTGTTCAGATTTTTAAGATTACAATTTTAATACTTTACTGTGTTCTGCTTAGAAAGATGAAGTAATCACTGCTTTTTTTTTTTGCTAAGATGACTATTTATTCAATCACTAAGTACTAGAAATGTTACACAGAGAAAACTAGTGCAACCGAAAGCCATCAAATAATACGGTGAAAGGACTTCAAAATATTTTGTACCAAAAATGTTCAATAATATATAAATAATAATATGATATTATGAAAACAAAATAATATGATATGATATTATGAAAATCATGAGGGAGGATCAAGAGCGGATTCCGGACTTTGTAACATGTTCCGGATAATATCGACGTTCGCAGCTTGTTTAAGGATACGTGGCGCAAACACAAGTTTAGCTGATATTATTTTGAAGATTGAAGCTGCCCAAGCCACTATTAATGAGTTACGCAACGAAGTCATCAGCTTCCGAAATAGTGCTCCAATTCAGTAGGTAGCATCAAATTTCAAGAGCGATGACCGGCCCACTGCTATACAAGCGCCTAGTCTGTCAGTTTGCAGTTAAAAGGTGCCGCACCTGCCGCTGTGTTCTGTCCTTGATCTTATTTCAGTATGGTGTTTTTTTTATCTCTATGTTTCAAGTATACTTCGTTTCATGGCTCTCTGGCAAGTTTTAAATTTTTCGTTACGTATGCGTTAGGGTGGTCCACAGTTGGATGGAGAAAAAAAAGGACATTCAATCTTAGCTCCACATGGCTAATTTTATTTTGTTATCAAGTAATAATTATTGTACCAAATTAAAATTAATTTGGAAATGTTAATTTGTTACTGGTCGCCCAAATGTGAGACAAATTTCTGATGTTCATATAAATTGCATTTTGAAAACAAAACCGAAAGATGATGATAAAGAATATTAAATTTCACTTAATCGCTAGCGATAGTTGACGATAATGACAATTTTATAACTTTTTAATAATAATGTCCTTTTCCCACATATACAACTCGTTGAATGTTGTTCCATACTATTTTCTATAAGAAAATTGCTACATTTTGAGCGACCTCTAAATATTATCGGATTGATTTGAAAAATGGTGAGTATTACTTTAGTAGGTTTTGGACAAAAAATAACCCTGTGGAGAAATAATAATTCAAAATTTAGTTTTTTTGGACCACCTTAGTATGCGTATTGTAAATCCAACTTCCGAACCAAAGACAAAGTAAGAGACATCCATCTACGATTTTATTTTCTTCGGTATCGAGTGGCCACGGTCCCACGTGGAGTTTTTTTTTAATTAATTTATTTTTCATGTCATTCATAGGGGGCAAACGATCAAACGGACCGCCTGATGGAAATCGATTACTGGCCCATAGACACGTGCAACACCAGAGGAGTCACAAGTGCGTTGCCGGATTGAGGTGGGAGTACGCTCTTTTCTTGAAGGTTTGAACGCCATATAGGTCCAGAAATACTCGTACCGCAAGCGACAATTTAAGCAAATAAATTTATTCCATTGGTTAACAAAAACACATCCCTCGCAACGCATCTTCGCACATCTCTGGTGGAAACGCAGCCTTAAGCTGTCTGTCTAATTATTTTATACTGTCGAACCGCTGTTTTGTTGTTCGCAGAGGAAGGCCATGAAATTTGGGGCGATAATGGACAAAGTTTTACAGGCGCTATATTAAAGGCAGATTCTGATCACGTCTTCAATTTCACATTTCATTTCCAGTATGTGAAATTCTAATTTCAGCTGGCTTATGCGTCACAATTTTCTTTAAATTAAAGCGAATAAACATTTGAGGATCCGAAAACCTTATTTAGTAAAGTGGAGGCTATTGTCTTCCTCCCCTAATGATTTCCAACCTCCCTGTTCAGGTCACTTCATCATCGGCAGAGCACTGACGTCGTTACCATCACCCACCTTACCTGACACAACGTAAAACCACTTAGATAAGTTTCAGATGCTTGAGGCTCTGAGGCAGCATTTTTGGAAAAGATGGCAACTTGACTTCATGTTTGAACTCCACGAGCAGCCGATGTGGCGCGTTCGGCGGAAAACGCTCCTCATCTCTATTGGCGGATGGGACCAATCACCAAACTATTCCCTGACAAAGATGGGATTTCCCGCGTGGCTAATTTTGCCACCACTACGGGCATCTACCAAAGATGTGTAGCTTATCTTGGCCTTTCCTGAACTAGACTAATGAGTCAGTCAAGTCATCAGAATCCCCAACCAATATATAATTATAAATTAATATACGCCTAAGGCCTACTCGTATCTAAGGGTACCTACATCACTGAATACTTTAAATGCATTCTTACATTAGGCTGGGCTTTCTTCATAGCTACTCGGGTGTCCTGGTCCGTTTCCTGGGGGTCCGGCAGCCACAAACACGTGTTTTTCTCTTCCTGAAAATAAAAGTTATTAGACCTGTTATAAGATAAGTATCATTCAAAAAGTAAAGTACCTATATAGCCCAGAGAATGAAATGTTGGACTCTTAGGGAATTCCTATCAAACCTGTAATCTAAATATAAAAAAGTCGATCAACTCCGAGACGGACTCGCTCACAGAGGGTTCCGTACGAACGATGAAAGTTCTGCATATTACTCTAACGAAATATAAACTGTACGTACTGAGCGACAAACTTAACTTTACCGTTAGAAAACAGTTTTACGTACTTTATATGTATAAAGACTATATTTTTATGAATTAATTACAAATGCATAGTTTCAGATCTTCCCCTACACTTTGTAGTATAAGACAGTATTACTTGCCAGATTTCAGTTTATGGTTTAATTTCAATTCGATACCTCCACGTGTTCCCGAGATAAAGGGTCTTGACTTGACAAGCAGATGGACGGACAACAAAGTGATCCTTTATATGTGCTCCGTTTTTTTTTCCTTTTGAGATATACGGAAGCCTAAAAAAACCGGACAAATGCGAGTCGGACGCATTCCGTATAAATTCATACCGTTACTTAACCTCGATGATTGATTACGTGCTTTAAATAAAGACTCTTCTTATAACAAACGTATAGTCTTCAGATTTTTTCCCTATACTTACTTTTAGTAGATAGTGAGGTCTAAACATCTCTAAAACAGTTCAAGTCATGCTTAAAAAAACGTTTTGAGATACGGAACCCTACAAACAGGTTAACTGTAGTAGAAGAAAATTATGAAAGTGAAAAATCAGGCCTGATATAATATAGGTTCACTGAACTGTGGGGTTCTTTATGAGATATACCCACTGGTTATACATATACCTGCCCACTAAACACCCACTAAACGTCCAATAGGATCACCTGGGTGATCTTGCTGGAAGAGTCACTCGAAGAAACATTTTTTTGATTTCTGGGATACATGGATATACATTTTTCAATTAAAATCAACCTGGGCCGTGCTCGACATAGGGCCCTAAGATCGCTTAGGTGACAGGACATATTCGTTCAATATGATCACCTGGGTGGATGCCGTAATCTTAGCAGTTCTGGTACTGTGCTGTTACATGCTTGCGTTTGGTTGACGCCGGCTGGACGGTGAGCTAATATGTTGAGGCGGAGCGGCGGTGATCCATAAACAAATAGAACTTACCTCGTCCGGTTGCAAACGTATGATGGGAGTTGTCGCCTCCACCACTTCTGGTTGTTGCTCAGATTCGTCCAATTCGTACACAGCCTCCAAGTTCTGATTATTCTGAGAATTATTATCTGTATTTTGATCCTCATCCAGGTTACTCTCTGGAGTCGAGTCGTCTTGGTCGTCTGGTTGCTCATAATCATAAAGCTTGAAAATACTGGGCGGAACTGTCTTTCCGCCCCTGAGATACTCTAACATTTTGGAATTATCATGTTTATCTCGTAAAGATATGCTTTTCCGTACTCGCTAGAAATCAGAAAGCATAATATTATTTGTGTGCATTTCAAAGGTAAATAAAATATGGATCCATATTGGCTCACGTTAAATTTTTAGTGATAATTTTCATTAGTCATAATTTCTACTGTTCTCTAACTCTCAAAAGTCTTGTAATGTTAAGAATTTCAGAGTTATGACTAACGATTGTATGACAAACAATACGTTATGACATTCAATCGTTATGTGAAAAAATGCGCTCCCATAAAATATATTTAACGTTGTGCAAGCTTGCGTCGGAGTCCTGGCTTTCTAGCACAGCTAGATTTCGAGACTCATGTCGCGCGACATAACATCGCCCGTCACTCTCCCACAGTATTGCGAAGAAGGAGATGGTAACATTTCTCGCGCTAGAAAGAGTCGCGTTTCGCAGTTGTGCTAGAGGCGCTGGACTCTCTTTAGGTCGCTATCACTCACATAGTATAGGTAATTTTGCCTACTCATAATAAATAACGAATTTTACTGATTTTCTCAAACATGTGTGTAGAAAAGAATAATGACTTTAAAATATAATTGAAAACAGACAGTAACTATTATAAAATTGTATAGAAACTCGGTTTCCTACGGAGAAGGTTCATGATCAACATTTTGTAAAGAAAAATAAAATATTTATTACAGTGTTCGGGTCTTCCACCGTATTAATAAATATATATATATATATGTTTTAATAAGGGAAAACTTAATAATATTCTAGTTTTGCCTACCTAATATCTCAAAAATCCGGATAGTTCGTGAGTTATTCGAATTACTTCGGATATTCGGATAATGTGAATGTTTGCGTAATTTAGATTATATTTATGACAGATATTCGGATAATGTGAATATCCGAATAGCAAACCCTAAGCACGACGCAGCGTCTGTATGGGCGCGCGACGCCTACCGCCTACCGACATGCAAAGACACTTTTTAGTTTTTACCTGACTGCGGTAATATAAAGAATACGCGGAAGTAGTAGCGGCCGCCTTCTCGCCTCACACTTAACATAATAGAGCATTGCAATGAGTCGATGGCAAATCAAACGATAACTAATGTTCCGCACTTCTGCCTGTATATATATTAAAATTTCTAATTCTTATGTTGGTATGTATAACTTTTTATTTTACACTTATATTGCCGGTCACACTGTCTTACCTCAGGTTTAGCGGCACAAGGCATCCTGCTCTCTGCTCTTCTGTCAGTGTCCAAATCGGATACACCAAAAAGCCATCCCATGTTTGTGTGCATAAAATTAAGTATCTGCAACAAAAACAGATCAAGGGACTGAAACAAGGCATGATGACACAAAGTGATTATTTTCATCTCACTTGAAGGTATCTTAGTTTCAAAGGTGGATTCCTGAGCCCATGCCAATATAATTTTTACCTCACTCGCTCGAAAAACCTCCTTTCATAGCGCGAAATCTGCGTGCAAAAGTGCGGAACACACAACTTTTCACCTCACTACGGCGAGGAAAATGCGAGATGCAAAAATAACAATAAAATATAAGAATACTCATATTTATTTGATTTTGCTCTCTATTTAAAGTATCAAAATATTAGACATAACACACTTGAATCCAACCCAAACAAAAAAGAAAAAAGTCGGCCGTGGTAAGTGGCCATTGAAAAATGATCTCCGAAGGTTAGATATAGGCAAGCTTAATTTACTTATATTTAATTATAAATTTGCATTATATTCACACATTTAATTCCGTCCCACCTTTATTTATAGATCGTACATTTATTTAAAAAATAAAATTGAAACCATTAAAACCAGTTTTCAATGTTGGCGGTACGTATATCTTAACTTTTTTTATCTATTAAAAATAATAATAAAAAAGTTTGCAATAGAAAAAGCGGGAACACGAGATTAAATATGAATACCTTGTCTATTATTGGTTATCGGTTAAAAATTATGGACATTATTATAATTATAACTCACTCATGACATGTGCGCGTAGTATTTTATTTTCCTCGCAGTCGAAATGAAAAGTAGAGTGTTTAACTCGGGTGAAATTACCCATTTCACCCTCGAACTTTTGGCGCTCTCACTTCGTTCGAGCGCCAGAAATATCTCGGGTGCAATGGGTCACTTTCTACCCTTGGTTAACAATCTACTATTTACACGCAGATTCCACGCTATAATCGGAGGTTTTCCGAGTGAGTGAGGTGAAAGATTACTTAAACCACTGCTCAGGAATCTACCTTTGCCTCCTATACCTCCGCTGGCTCAGCTTTCAATTTCAACTGGCTGCTCAGTTGTTATTTGGCGCGAGTGGAATGAAATTAAATAATGAAATTTAATATTTTTTTCAGTAAGTAGGCACAAGGGCACTTAATTACAAGTGAGATTTTAAATCCAACGGCATTTCCCAAGACAAGAAATGTGGGTAAAAAACTTCATTTACGAAATTACCAATATGATATACACAATAATTATTTACCAAAATTAATAAGACTGCCATCCGTCGATCCATCTTCAAGTCACTAGTAATCAACAATAATTATGTTCACGTTAATTCCGTATTTTCTATCGTTATTAATTGTATTCGCTTTTTTTAGTAGGTAATGTTACAATTACTAGTAAAATTTATTTTATAAATTCTTAATTTGTGTTTTAAATAATAAAATGATAACGTTCTAATTCTGATCTCAAAATGAATATGATCAGATCACAAGCTTGACAGACTGGCTTCTGCAATACACTGATTCACAATAATTAAACAATCATACAAAAACAAAACAGATGCGTAGCAAAATATTTTATTGTGTAAACATCCCCAACGTAATAAGAGAAGGGGATGACAATAATCAGCCCGTCCAGCACAACTAAGCTCCGCGACTCTTGCCGCACGACATAGTCTCGCTTGTCACTCTCTCACAGTTCAGCGAAAAAAGGGACTAGATTGATTTGTGTGAAGTTGTTGGATATTTATTTATTTATTTATGTCTAACGAAAGTTTCATTTCAATAAGGTTAATTAGCGTTTACCCACATTAATTCGGACGAAATCGGCTTAACCCGGTAATAAAAATCTTTTCACCTGGTCAAAAAGGCTAGGGTTTAAATGGAAACCATATATATAACAATTTGTATTTGCTGTGCGGTGCGGACGTGTTGCAAAATATTTAAAATTTATTTAAATCTAAACTTTCGCATGTGTAAACCTTATTTCTAATTACCAATAGAACAAATTAGACTGGCTAAAAGTGAGTTACTTAACATATACATCAACTGAGTGAAGTGCAGAACGCGAAGTGCTCAGCGCCGTACCCTCTCTTCACCCCCGCGGGTAAACGAGACGGTCTCATTACTTATCTTTCCATATCGCCCATACCACAGCGCAATCTGCAGTTGCAGCATCAAGAATGAATGAACTATGCTCATCGAGTGGAGGCGGCATATGCCGCACTGACGAACTTGGTGGATCGCATCCCAATCTCTCAACGAATACTGATTTGGACAACCCAAAAGTATCCTTTAGAAACAAACGGAAACTGTCTGAAGGCAATAGACACATCTTGGCGGAAATCACGGATTTAAAAAATCAGATGGCTGAAATGATGTCCTTATTAAAGATCAGCAGTCAAATGCAAACAGATAGTATTGCAAAACTCGGCCAAGACGTAAGTTCTATAAAAAATCAAGTCAGTAATATCTCAAACCGTATGGAAGCTATGACGATTGAGCAAAATAAACTGAAAACTGAATTATCAAATCTGGCTGCGTCTGTGAATGCCTCAGAAGACAAAGTACACCTTTTAGAAACCAATCTTGAGACGCTAAAAAAATCACTCGCACCGGTTACACTTGATAACTACAATAACGTCATTGTTGAATGTCAACAGCGTAGTCTTCGAGGCAAGAATATTATAATAGCTGGTATCCAGGAGCCTAACTGTGAAATTTCTGAAAGGGAAACCCAAGACATTCAAGAGGTCATGAAAATAATGAAATTAATCTACAACAACTGTCCTGAGCCCCAAAAAACCTTCCGGCTTGGAAAATATACCCAAGATAAAGTTCGTCTTATTAAGGTATGTTTTTCATCAGAGGAGCCAGTGAAACATATCCTTTCCTTAGAAACCAGAATAAAGCCAAAATTGACAGCATAAAAATATATTCGGACCAAACACCTTATCAGAGAGACCTACTCAAACGTATGAAACTCGAATTAGAACGCCGAACTTCAAGTGGAGAAAACAATTTATGTATTAAATATATAAAAGGTGAACCGCAAATTGTAACTCAGTTAGTTTGTCTTTGTTACATGTTTATTCATGTTTAAACTCCGCTGCACTGATTTGTATAGAGTTTTTTGTCTGCATAAGTACAATTTGCGGTTCACCTTTTATATATTTAATACATAAATTGTTTTTTCCACTTGAAGTTCGGCGTTCTAATTCGAGTTTCATACGTTTGAGTATAGTAGGTCTCTCTGATAAGGTGTTTGGTCCAAATATATTTTTATGCTGTCAATTTTGGCCTGAATCTCTTTCACATATTGAATCTGTACAATACAGTAAATTTGTTATTTTGACTGATTCCAAAAGCACCCTACAGCACCTTGTTCGATCTACCACTCACGTAAGAGCGACACCAATCGCATATCGTACGTATTTTGGAATCAATCTTGAGACTGCAATCTTTGAATATAGAGGTTAAACTGCAATGGATCCCCGCCCATGTTCAAATCAAATACAACGAGGATGTGGATTTACTAGCCAAAGAAGCTGTAGAGGACGGTGTTTTTCCACTTTACACAGACCAACTAAAAATTGTTAAGGAAACGTGCTTTATGGATTAGCAGCAGGAGTATTTCGATTTAGAGATAAAGGCATTTGGTTCCGAAGTATCCAGCCTCTAGTGAATCATTGTCCTTGGATTGACCATATTTTATTTAGTAGAAATAAACTTAAAACTGCTCTCAGGTTGCGATCTGGTCACATTCGATCTAAATTGTTCTCATTTTTGATGAGAAAAGTTCCTTCGCCTCTGGGCGATGATTGTGGAGTGGTTGAAGATGTTCTACATATTATATTGATGGAGTGTGTTCGGAACGATTCGGTGAGATCCAAATATTTTAATAATAATTCCTTTGAAGTCGGTCTTGTGAACAGCATTTTGGCTTCGCCCATATCGGATGAAGCTGAAATGCTGTACAATCTAGCCGATTTAGCGTTAGTTGTTATTTAACATAAGTAGTGATTTATTTGTTTCCTTTTTGCATTTTGTTTGTAAACTGTTTTTACGGGGCGATGTGGTCGCTTAGCGACAAAGCCCTTTCAATAAATAATAATAATAATAAAAAAAAACATAATAAAAAGTATCCTATTAAACCTTTGGATGTTCAGCTATTCCTGTACCAAAATTGCTACCCAGTATCTCGTGAGCGGGCAGTCCAGACGATCGGCCAGTATTCTCAGCATGCTGTTGCTGCTACCGCGCACGCGTTGGAGAAGCGAGGCTATTCTTTTTCGCCAGATCGCAAAAAAGTCATCCGTTCGGGCCTCGGCGAACATGCCCGACGCACTGCAGTGCTTCGGCAACCTCAACAGCATCCTAAGAATATTATTATACTGCACACGCAGTGTATTATAGGCCCTTTGCGAATATGTCACCCACAGGCTGCACGTGTAAAAAGTTTGGCAATATGCTAAACTTTTAACAAACGAACGGCATGCATAACAGAGCAAATAGGAGGAATAACGTAAAACATATATTTTGTATAAAACAATAATTTATTAATAAAAGCAAATGCATTTTACAAGTCACATTTCAATATTTCAAATATAATTGAATACTTATTATTATTTTTTTAGGCAGATTACAAAAAAACTAGTTGACATCACGGGGGACCGAAGAGCTGGCAGCTTCCTCGCTCAACGCATTAGCGTTGCTATACAGCGAGGAAATGCTGCCAGCGTCTTCGGGACTATGCCAAAAGGGATCCGATTTTTTAAGTCTTTTTTAATATTAAATTTAATTTGTTTTAGCCTTTTATTTTAGTTAGTTAAGTTCTTAGTTTATAGTTATTATTTTAATTTCTGTAGGTTTATGTGTTGCTTTATCTACGTATTGTAAATTGTTTGTTGTTCAATTAGGTAAATATAGTAAAATATTTTGAAATCTAAAACAATTAAATTAATTATTTCAGAAAGTATACTTCTGAGAGAGTTACACCCTTATAAAAAAATTATCAAGAGAGTTAAATCTACATCATACTAAAATTTTGTGAGATTTGACTGAAACCACTTTTTCCCTAAGTTTGCTGCGGGGTCCTTTAGGATTTTATAATAGTATAGAAGACGTCATAATCGCTTTCAGGCGTTCTATATACACGCACACAAATGCAGCTCTGCTGACATATGTGAGATGTGAGATCCATTGTATGCTTCGACAATTTAAGTTATTTTTTATGTAAATGCAGACACCTCCGCGAGACTATGGATCTACAAATGTGTCCATTTAGGAGCCAATATATCGGTAATTATCAAGTGTAGAGCATAGGCTTTACGGAACCACATATTAACCCCCAAAACGTTAAAAGAAATCGACCTAACTCTCAACAATATTATAAAATTAAAACTATAGAAAGTAAAATATCGGAAGGTAATGTGAGTGGAGCTGCCCGGCTACTTTTCTCCAGCGACGGATTGGCGACACACTCCGCCGAAACATTTGCCGCCCTTAGGGACAAGCACCCAACCCCCCCCCGCTTCTATACAGCTGCCAGATCCCCCTTCTCCAGATGATGACACCATCACCATAACCGAGGAGGCGGTACAAGAGGCTATTTTCTCGTTCCCGAATGGGTCAGCTGGTGGTCTAGACGCGCTGTCACCTCAGCACTTAAGGGACCTGACAACTGTGACTTCTGGGGATGCTGGAACGGCTCTTCTTAAGGAGATAACCGCCCTGGTGAACCTCATGCTGTCCGGCCGCGTCAACTCGGAGATAGTCCCCGTCCTTTATGGTGCAAATCTAGTAGCCCTCGCCAAAAAGGACGGCGGTATTCGCCCGATTGCCGTCGGGAGTACCCTCAGGCGCTTAACATCTAAGCTGTGTTGCCGAAAGTTTCACCAGAGGCTGGGAAAAATATTCAAGCCGCGACAACTGGGTGTCGGAGTAAAAGGCGGCTTCGAGGCAGCGGTACACTCTGCACGTTCCTTTTTGAGTCGTCCGAACTACGAGGTATTTTTAAAAATTGATGTAAAAAATGCATTTAATTCGGTCGATCGCGGTGCCCTCTTAGTCTCAAGCCAGAAAAGAATTGCCAGAGCTTTATAAATATCTCTGGCAATGCTATCGGGCACCCACTAAATTACTTTTTGGTGACAACACTATCCCATCAAGTGTGGGATGCCAACAGGGAGACCCGCTTGGACCTGCTTTATTTAGTTTGGCTATTCATCCGGTGATCTCAAATCTAAATTCCAAATTTAATATGTGGTACCTGGACGACGGTTCCCTAGGTGGAGACGCCACCACCGTTTTACAGGATTTACAAATAATAGTGGAAAAATTTTCTCACATTGGACTTTGCCTAAATTCAAAAAAATGTGAAATTTACCTTCCTAATCATCTTTCATTGGAAAAAAGAATTGAAATGATTACAAATTTTAACGCAGTCTTACCAAACATTTCGGTCCTATCAAATTCATCCCTCACACTTTTAGGCTCTCCAATTTTTGATGAAGCAGTAAAACCCATCATAAATTGCAAACTAAACCTCTTTAATAGCACATCAGAACTTTTATTTGAAATTAACCCACACATGGCACTTTTTATTATCCGATTCTGCTTATTCACACCAAAATTCATGTATTTAATCCGCAGTTGCCCGATATGGAAATTTCCATCTATTTTATCAGCCATAGACAATTCCCTTCGGTCGACAATTTCAAAAATATTAAACGTTAATTTCGATGACAGGACCTGGACTCAAGCGGTTCTCCCAATAAGATTTGGGGGCCTGGGCGTTCGCTCGTCGACTGGAGTGGCACTTCCGGCGTTCTTGTCCTCCGCCTACAGCTCGTTGTCTCTTGTCGGTATTATTTTAGATCTTCAACAGATTTCCGACACAGAGCTAGCGAGCCTGGCAGAGGCAAGAAATGCTTGGTGTGACTCTTGTCCGGGAGCCGACATTCCATCCTCCAAATCTTGTCAGAGGGCCTGGGACGCTCCTCGTCTCAAGGCATCCCATACAGCTCTGATCGACAATAGTTTTGACGACTCAGATCGTGCCCGTATCTTGGCGGTGTCTGCGCCTGAATCAGGTCACTGGCTCCGCGCTCTGCCCTCCCACAACGTGGGAACAGTTCTTGACCCAACTGCCTGCGAATAGCAGTTTGCCTGAGGCTTGGGTCAAGAATATGCATCCCACACACGTGCTCCTGCGGCAAGGGCGTGGATCAGCTGGGTCGACACGGCCTCTCATGTCCCAGAAGCGCCGGTCGCCTTTACCGCCACGGCGCCATAAACGACTTGGTCCGCCGTTCGCTTGCTACCGCCTCTGTACCTGCAATTTTGGAACCCGTGGGTATGGCCAGAGACGATGGCAAGCGTCCGGATGGCGCCACTTTGGTACCGTGGAAGCTGGGGCGAGTCCTGGTGTGGGACGCAACATGTGTCGACACGTTCGCCGCGTCCCACATCCAGGCGACTCGTTCACAAGCCGGCGCAGCTGCCGACCAGGCTCAAATCCTCAAGCGCCGCAAATACTCATCTTTGTCTAAAGATTATGAATTTGCGGCACTTGCGGTAGAGACATTAGGACCCTGGTCGGCCGATATGAGGGCCCTGTCGCCTCGGTTGGTACGTGTCTCGGGGGACCCCAGATCTGGCGCGTACCTCTCACAGAGGATCGCTCTTGCGATCCAAAGAGGTAACGCCGCCAGCGTAATGGGAACCATGCCGCAGGCCAGGGGACCTTCTGGATGGGATATTCTTTTTATAGAAAATGTATATATTTTATTCTTATTTTTTCTAATTAGTTTTAACAAATTGTACATAATAATTATCCTTTCTTTTATGTTTATCTGTAGTTTTTAGTATTGTGAATAATATATTGTATGTGTTTATTTAAAAATAAACTTTATACCAGTGTAGAGAAAATATATATACAAAATATGCTTATTTTAGCGTCTTCTATACGATATCATTATAAAAAATAGGTGTTATAATGACACCACCCCAATCAAAATTTTAACAAGTCCCGCGCCTTTGCTATACCCCAACCTTTATTTTCGTTTCAACACTAGTGTGTGGGGTGTCGTTGAATAGCTCTTTTAAAAATAATAGGGATCTTCAAACATTATTCGCTCCGGAAACCTAAAAATTAGCGTCCCCCCTACCCCCCCTCCAATTTTTCAACCCAAATTTCAGCTTTCTAGTACTAATGATCACGCAGCTAAGCCGCAGACGGACAGACAGACGGACAGACGGACATGGCGAAACTATAAGGGTTCCTAGTTTACTACGGAACCCTAAGGGGAGGTTCTCAGTTTGACCCGTAAGTATGTATGTACTATGTATGTATATATGTTTGCGGTGGATGCGGTTTAAAGAAAAGTATTTGTTACACTCAGGAGAAGGTTTTGGTATTTTAACCGACTTCAAAAAAAGTGGTTCTCACAGTTTAACCCGTAATATAATATGTATGTTTATCCACGATTATACAGTTCTTCATGAAAAACTTTATAACTAATCTTGCACAACCGAATCATGAACAACTTTTGAATTTGCGTCTGATAATTATCATTTTCCTATGCTGAGCTGATGATGGAAGGTATAACTCCTTAACGGTTAGGAGTTAGGGGATAATTCAAACGAGATGCATGCAAACAAGACCCCCCAATCACCCCGCTATAATTATGTATTTAATTTGAATCACTAAAAAGCAAAAAAAAAATAACATAAAAGAACCGACTTCATAATAGCTGTCAATCCAAAAATAACCTGTTCATGCAAAGATTACATTTGAATCACCTTTTGTAGTCGGTGCCAAACCTCACGTAAACTTCTTTATCGAACATAAATACCCGTGAATACCAAATGGTAGTCATTGAGTGGCTTGGCCCCGATTTCAAAAGGTGATTCAAATGTAATCTGGACATGAATGGGCTATTTTTGCTTTTCAGTTTTTATATTGTTTTATATTTCTATCTGGAGATCCCGAAACTAAATAACTTCCTTTATATTCCTTCATTAACGATCTTTGTTTATATCTTCTAATCATTTATTTAAACTTTATTGCACATTAAAAACGTATGTTCAAATGGCGGAATTAATACTATAAGGCGTTCTCTACCAGTCAACCATAAGGCCAAAAGAAACATTGCTGGTGCGGGATTAAAACGTGTACTTTTTATGCACAGATTGCAACTGTTGATTCAGAATTACATTAATTACATTGATAAATTATTTATACATATACAACATTATAACAAAATACAATCAACACCATTGAACATTATAAGCTTATAAATATGTAGGTCACCCGCTATTAAATGATTACAAAGAGATTTAATCACGAAGGTTCTCCAAAAGCTGCTTGCGCAAAATACGTTTGAATGAGCGCTCGTTCTCAGTTTGAATAATTTGTTGTATTTTCATCACGCGGTCAGTATAATCAAAAGAAAAGTCACCTCCTCCATATGGAATGTAAATACATCTGGGAAATTCATTACAAAATCCGTTTAATTTGGTATATGTTTCATAATATATTGCGCTTTCAGGCGGATCTACTGCCCCTTGATTAGGATCATTATAATTAGGAGCCGGAGGCAATAAAATAAAATTACCGTTAAAATCAGTACCATTATTTCGAAAAAGATCCAGATATGAATAACTCTCCTGTTTTTCCCCAATATCAAATATTACGAAATCGTAGCGCTTGTATGACCTTTGATGTGAAAGGAAATCATTTATTATATCCCAGGAGGAAGCCGACTCATTACATCTTAAGGTCACATTTGGTACTATTGTGGTATTTGTGGTATTAGATACTATCATGGATTTTTGACTTTCCTTTAAAATTGGTCCCAAATTCGAGCATTGCCAGCCTCCATAAAAATCTATCTTTTGTTTTATTTCACGTCCAGACGAATCTGTAGTTGTTTCAGGCATAATTGTAGTTGCTAGAATCTCAGGTGCATAAGTTGTCGCTGTACTCGTAGTTCCATTACGAGTAGTTGTTAGAATATCAGGTGCATAAGTTGTCGCTGTACTCGTAGTTCCATTAAGAGTAGTTGTTAGAATATCAGGAGCATAAGTTGTCGCTGTACTCGTAGTTCCATTAAGAGTAGTTGTTAGAATATCAGGAGCATAAGTTGTCGCTGTACTCGTAGTTCCATTACGAGTAGTTGTTAGAATATCAGGTGCATAAGTTGTCGCTGTACTCGTAGTTCCATTAAGAGTAGTTGTTAGAATATCAGGAGCATAAGTTGTCGCTGTACTCGTAGTTCCATTACGAGTAGTTGTTAGAATATCAGGTGCATAAGTTGTCGCTGTACTCGTAGTTCCATTAAGAGTAGTTGTTAGAATATCAGGTGCATAAGTTGTCGCTGTACTCGTAGTTCCATTACGAGTAGTTGTTAGAATATCAGATTCAAATTCAAATTCAAATTCAAATTCTTTATTGCATGTCACATTACAAATAAAGTTGGAATTAAAAATAAATAGGTCTACATGTGACGCCCTGCAAAGGGCACAGCAATGTCAGAGGGCTAGAAGTAGTTAATTTAATTACAATTATTTTATTCTATTCTTTAAATATCACACTAAATTCATAAATTATTACTACGCATTAATTTCAATTCTGATTATTCATGTTATTTACTTATTACTAAGCATAATAACTCACATACTAACATGGTTAAAATATTCATTTAAATTATAAAAACAAGCATTAACTAAATACAATTTCAATTGTTTTTGGAACAATCTAGGGTCCTCTAGATCTTTTATAGAGTTTGGAAGGTGATTATAAATTTTGATAGTCATATAATGGGGGCCACGCGTAATAAGTTTTAATTTTGAGAAGGGCATTTGAAGTTTATTTACGTTTCGTTCATTTCTTTTGATTTGTTTTGTTGCTTTAGGGGAATATAAATCAAAGTGTTGCGAGGAAATGAAACTGTATCATGTAAATAACATATACATATACACATATCATGTATACCTACTTAAAAACAAATGTAACTAAAATTTAAAGTTACTTTAAATATTTCTTATTGTTCTAATAGCAATGAGAAATAGTTTTATTGTGTACTTTGGCTGTTGGTATCTTTGCCTTGGTCTTAGAATACTAACAAAACGAAATAAAATAAAGAGTTAAAACCCGTTCCAGACCTTCCGATCCGATCTCCTTAATCGGAAGAAATCGGATAATGTGTAGTGCAATTGTTAGGATCTTATACACTACACATTATCCGATTTCTCTCGATAAATCGGATCGGATCGGAAGGTCTGGAACGGGTTTTATTGTATGAAGTTTTATGTTTTTAGGGTTCCGTAGCCAAATGGCAAAAAACGGAACCCTTATAGATTCGTCATGTCTGTCTGTCTGTCTGTCTGTCCGTCTGTCCGTCTGTCCGTCCGTATGTCACAGCCATTTTTTTCCGAAACTATAAGAGCTATACTGTTGAAACTTGGTAGGTAGATGTATTCTGTGAACCGGATTAAGATTTTGATGCAAAAATAAAAAAATAATAATAAATATTAGGGGCTCCCCATACATAGAACTGAAACTCAAAAATTTTTTTTTCATCAAACACATACGTGTGGGGTATCTGTAGATAGGTCTTCAAAAATGATATCGAGGTTTCTAAAATATATTTTTTCTAAACCGAATAGTTTGCGTGACAGACGCTTCCAAAGTGGAAAAAAGTTGGTCCCCCCCCCTCTAACTTCTAAAATAAGAGAATGAAAAATCTAAAAAAAACATATGATGTACATTACTATAAAAACTACCAACGAAAATTGTTTTGAACGAGATCGAGTAAGTAGTTTTTTTTTAATACCTATTAATACCTAACTTTGCACCTAATTTATATGGGGCGCTATACATACCAGGTGCAAACTTAACTTAACCACTTAAGGATGGAAAGTGTTTGTACGGAACCCTCGGTGCGCGAGTCCGACTCGCACTTGGCCGGTTTTTTTTTTTACTGTTTATTAAGGACCTTTTTCGTGTGGCTGTTGGACCGATCGCCTTGGCCTTCGACGACGATTTTACTTTATGCTCTAGAGCATAAAAAGCGACTTTATGTCGCCTACGCACAGCATAAAGTCGAACTTTTAGAGCGAGAGAAGTGAAAAAGTATTATAAAACGTATCGGACCCTTAAAGAAAGTTATCAAAAAGAAATAGTAATATGAAATATATACGCTCATCAACAATATAACCAGCAGCCAGAATAAGGTGAAAAATATTGAAAAGATCAAATATGATAATACCTTAATCAATGATCCATATGAAATTGCAACTGATATGTACACATAAATTTTAATAACCAATTCGATATTAAAAACTACCGGCATACGACAAAAAGGGTAACATCATCAATGTATGTATCACCAGTAACGGAGAACGAAATATTAAAAATCATAAATACCTTAAAAAATAAACATAGTACTAGACACGACCAAATCACAATTCAAATAATAAACAGAAGTGCTCCATACATATTAAAACCATTAACGCACGTTATTAATCTATCTCTGGACACCGGTACATTTCCAGATAGTTTAAAAAAAACACAATAATAATCCCAGTTCATAAACAAGGGGACGTGACAGAATCAAAAAATTACCGTCCGATTGCTTTACTCCCAAATTTCTCAAACGTCTTTGAGAAAATCATGTACTTAAATCTCATGTCTTTTCTAAATAAAAACAGTATACTGGATGATGCACACTGCAGGTTTCAAAAGTTCCTTTCAACTTCGCATATATTATTAAAAATAATGAAAGGTGTTGAAAATGGCATAGACCAAAAGTCCTCCGCAATTGTAGTACTTCTACTGGACATGTCTAAGGCATTTGACTGTGTTAACTGTACAATATTGTTAGATATACTCGAACACGTTGGCATAAGACAACCTCATGAAATTGTATTTGCTAAATCGTGTTCAAGCTACTCAAATAAGATATTTCGATGAACGAGATAAGTGTTACAAGTCAAGGCTTTCGCTGTTTGAAGAGAACAAGATAGCAGTACCACAGGGCAGCATCCTAGGACCACTGTTTTTTTCTTATATACATAAATGAGTTCGCGAAAATTAATCCACACCTTAGTGCTCTTTATGCAGATGATGCATCTGTATTCATCCTGAGTAAGGGACTAAGTAAGTCAGAATACCAATTAAATGTTAACAATACCCTAGAGAACATTGTGCAGTGGCTATGTACATTCAACCTCAGTATAAATCTATCAAAAACTAAATACATGCAATTCAGACCGCATCAGGCTAAATCACTCGAGTTAAATATTAACTACAATGGCACACAGATTGAAGAGGTGACTTCGTACAAGTTTTTAGGGGTAGTTATTGATACACATCTTAACTGGAAGCACCACATAGAAATGCTAAACAGCAAAATAAGAAGTTTTTGTTATGGGTTGCAGATGCTTGTTAGTTTAGCAGATATAAAGACGGCAATGTTAGCTTATTACGGTTACATCTACTCGGCATTAAACTACGGAATAATATATTGGGGAAACTCCGTAAATACTCCATCAACTTTCATTTTAGAAAAGAGGTGTCTACGGACTATCTTTAGACTAAAGGACGATTAGTCATGCAGAGGTGTAAAGCCGAGGAATCCTAACACTCACCTGCGTCTATATTTTACAATGCTGCCTTTTCATCAAAAATAATCCGTCAGAATTTCATTTAAAAGAAACAACAAGACCGGTAAGAAATAAGTATTTGTTGAACCTACAGGTACCAAGTTCAAAGTTAGGTATGGTACGCAGGGGAATGTATTTTAATAGTATTAAGATCTATAATCACCTACCTAATCAAATTAAAATGATGACGGGAATCAAATTTAAAACGATCTTAAAAAAAATCTAGCCCGGAATTGTTTTTATAATTTAAATGAATATTTTGAATCAAATTTAATAATACAAATTAGTTAATCATTATTTTAGTAGAAAAAATCACTTTTGACATTGAAAATATATACTTAATCATTATTTTTGTACAATAGTTATGACTTAAACATTAAGCTGAATAAAATGCATAACAAGTAATAAAATTTATATATTGTTAATGTGCTGTAACAACGTATTATTATAATTATTTAAGCCATTGTCTATATTGGTCAGAATTAAAATGATATGTGTAATATTTAATTTACAATTTCAACCCACTATTGCATGCTCTAATGGGTAGATTATGCGACTCTACGAAAATTGTTACATCTTCACCAATGTGAATTTTCCATAATCGTGCAATAAAGAAAATTTCATTTTATTTCATTCATTACCAAAAAGCCGCTTATCACAAAAACCCGCTCATCTGGGAGATGCTGGGATACGTGCCGACCCCAGACCCCGCCCCAGCAGAATTCACCATGCAGGTGCCAGCAACACACCCCCACCTCGACCTTTCCGGCGGGCCAAACTACGACACATCAGAGGAACCTTCTGACCGACCCCGACGACGTCATCACGGCTACCATCAAAGAATGGTACACCGACGACTCGTCATCGAGGTAGTGAGTCTTGACCCGAGCCTGGCGTCAACTTTGACGCCGACTACTACGCAGGCCAATTACGTGCTCTTTGACATTTCTGGTACTAAGGTAAACGCAGGTATTACCGACCCCCTTAAGGCAATTTCAAAATGAACCATCATTTTTAAGGATGCTGATTGCTCTAAGATTCACGTTTTTATTTTTTTACGTTTGTATTATGTGTAAATTCTATATTTTGTATGTTAAAAGCTACTGAATAAAGGTCTATACTGTATAAAATAATTTATATAACGACGAAGTCGATTGTTGCTAATACCGACTCACAAAAATGCCTGTGAAGCTATTAACGATTTTTATGCAGCTATCACCGATCGTAAAAATCTATATACGATCGGTAATAGCTTCTTACTGTTGCTACTGCCGACCCCTATGGATCGCTAATACAATTTGTTAGTGCAAACATATAATTTATCAGCGACTCATAAAAAGTAGGTATTTTTTATTAAGTTACAGCTTCTGACTTTAAAACAGATTGTAATTAATTAATATAACATGAAATATGAACTCATGCACACAGTTTTAAACAAAAAACAATAAATTTTTAATGTAACAATTCAAGAATCGACCTTCCAAAAATATGTCATTATTAGTTCAATTAACAACGTGATAAAAAAGAAAGTAGAGAACAATACGTATGTCGCTAATATATTTTTACAAAGAACCGATGTTTTTATTTAAATTGGGCTATTAAAGTACCTGTGTTATTGTCATATAATGACATAATAGAGAAAAAACAAAACTCTATTCTGAGGCCATTAATGACTTATGGGTCGGTAATAAAATTTGTAAGTGCAAACATATGATGTATTAGCGACTCATAAAAAGTAGGTATTTATTATTAAGTTACACCTTCTGACTATAAATCAGATCGTAATGAATAAATATAACAAGAAATATGTACCCATGCATACAGTTTTAAACAAAAAACAAAGAAAGTGTCCGGTCACAAAGTAGGTGAGATATACAATAATCTATATACGATCGGTAATAGCTTCTTACTGTTGCTACTACCGACCCCTATGGATCGCTAATACAATTTGTTAGTGCAAACATATAATTTATCAGCGACTCATAAAAAGTAGGTATTTTTTATTAAGTTACACCTTCTGACTTTAAAACAGATTGTAATTAATTAATATAACATGAAATATGAACCCATGCACACAGTTTTAAACAAAAAACAATAATTTTTAATGTAACAATTCAGGAATCTACCTTCCAAAAATATGTCATTATTAGTTCAATTAACAACGTGATAAAAAAGAAAGTAGAGAACAATACGTATGTCGCTAATATATTTTTACAAAGAACCGATGTGTTTATTTAAATTGGGCTATTAAAGTACCTGTGTTATTGTCATATAATGACATAATAGAGAAAAAAAAAACTCTATTCTGAGGCCATTAACGACTTATGGGTCGGTACTAAAATTTGTAAGTGCAAACATATGATGTATTAGCGACTCATAAAAAGTAGGTATTTATTATTAAGTTACACCTTCTGACTATAAATCAGATCGTAATGAATAAATATAACAAGAAATATGTACCCATGCATACAGTTTTAAACAAAAAACAAATATTTATAAATTTAACGATGCATGAGTCGACCTTCCAAAAATATGACAATATTGGTTAAAATAAAAGCGTAATAAAAAAGAAAGTAGACAACAATACGTAGGTCGCTAATACATTTTGACAAAGAACAGATGTTTGAATTTCAATTGGTCTATTTAACTACTTGTGTTATTGTCATATATTAACACAATATAGAAAAAACCGAAACACTATGCTGAGGCCATTAACGACTTATGACTCGGCGATAGCTGCCACAACTAAAACTGATGAAGCTAAGACCGTCCTATTTTATTTTAAGGTTTTATCGTTTCAAATAGCTTTTTTTTCAATAAAATGTGGTATGAAATCCAGAACTGACACTCAACGGAACATATTTAATAACACAACAAAAAGTATAGCACTCACTTATTCGAATAAATCGCTTAAGTAGAAAAGTCACGTGCTTACCTGATGGATTAAGGCCTAGTACGACGTGAACTGCGCCCACGCTGTCTCCGCACAAACTGGGTTATTTTGTCTCTTTTTTGGACTTTCACACACACTAACGCAAAAGTAAATGATGGTCTAGGAACCAACGCGTGCGTAGCTTCAGCTATCTATATCTAGAATAGTACAGGAAGCGTAAAAATTGACTTTCAATTTATAGGTCGGTATTACCTGCAGATTTTCGATGGGTCGTTGATACCTGCGTTTACCTTAGGTAGCTCGCTAACGTGAACCAGGTATAAATACTTTAAATGTATTCTTACATAGGGCTGGGCTTTCTTAACAGCTACTCGGGTATCCTGGTTCGTTATCTGGGGGTCTGGCGAGCGATGCTCGCGCCACAAACACGTGTCTCTCTTTCTGAAAATAAAAGTTATTGACCTGTAAGATATCATTCAAATGTCGGTATCTATATCTATGCAGCCCAGAGACGAGAACAAAATGTTTCTTCGGGCCTTGGTTTTTCATTTGGCACTGAGGGCATTCCTATAAAACCTGTAATCTAATTATAAAAAAGCCGGTCAAGTGCGAGTCCTCGCGTCTAGGTACGCTTTAGGTACGGTTCCGTACAAACTATGAAAGCACTGCATATAGCCCTAACGAAGAGTTAAACTATAGGTACAGAGCGACAAACTTAACTTCACCGTTAGAAAATTGTTTTACTTACTTTAAAGAGTTCATACACAACAAACAATTATTATTATTTATTTCATTATATGTAACTAAAATGCAATCAAAAAAACTAGATCTAAAGCATCAATGAAAGATAAAAATAAAGACTATTTTTATGATTGAATTACAAATGTACAGTTTTAAGATTTTTCCACTTGTATTATAAGACGGTATTACTTGCCATAGTTCGAGGTCAATGGAAATTTGCCTATTTTAATCTTGATTCCCTAGAGTGTCCAAAATTTACGTTTTTTGCGGCATAAACGCCCGTGTCTGCTTTTAAAACCTTTTGAGGTACGTAACCCTAAAAGGAATTAGGTAACACTGCAGGAGAAGAAAGTTATGGAAGTGAAAATCAAGCTGATAAATTCGAGTATAATTACACAGGTACACTGAACTATTTACTCGAAAAATCATTTTTAGATTTCTGGGATATTTACCCTACTGGATATAACATTAATCTATTCAGACCTTTTACACGTGCAGTCTGTGGGTAAGATATAACACGTTGCGAGTGCAGTATAATAACGCCTTAAGGATTTTGTTGAGGCTGCCTAAGCACTGCAGTGCGTCTTCAACGACTTTTTTGCCATTAGGCGGAAGAGGCCTCTCTGCTGAGAAGAGTACGCGGTAGCAGCAAAAGCCTCCTAAGGGCGTTAGGTGGGCGTCTCAATTGTCCAATAACCAAATACTGGATAGAGGTAGTTATTGGCAGGGCTAAATAGAGCAAAAGTTCTGTTTGCTCCTGTGACTAGCTGCTTCTCCCTGTAATAGTTATACTTAGGTATTTATTTATAAGTATTTTCTTGCTTTATTTATTTAAGTAAATCATGTACTAATATAATATTAAGTCTTGTTTTGTTACTAACTTACTATGGATCGTTCAGGTCTGAAATAAACGTTTTTTATTTTTTATTCAAATCACGCGCTCGTGCTGGAAATAGCGCCCTAAGATTGCCTATAAGATATATACAGGTGATGTCGCGACGACTCGCGATTATATTCATACTTCTTTGACAACGTCTTGGCTTTTCACCTTACTGATTCTTCTTAGATTGTCTATGGTGAGATATTTGAATTTCTTATTTTTACTATTCAATTATTTTCTTTGACAAGGCAATTTAGTTTGTTTTTGGACCCTTGGAGTGCAAACGTATTAATTCTGTGATTGCTCAGCTCGCCTGCTCTATCAGTTAAGTTTGTGGCCTTGTGTCTCTTATTGCCAATATAATTACACATTATTTGCAGTTTTATACGCATCGCCCAGTCAGGCGGATGCTTTCCCGGGCATGTGATAGCATTCGTTTTGACCGGGGACGCATTGGGAACGGGTAACTTATGTGGAGAAGTATTCTCAAGTATTCTCCTTACTTACTTATCTATTTGTACCTAGTTGTACCTATTTATTTGACCGGAAGATTGACGAATCTGATGGTCCCTATATGCTGGCTTAACATGCTCCTCGTATCCCCTCAACGCTCTGTCGCAGTCGCAGTCGAGTGATTGAAGTTCGTAATGGATGAGATCAGGTCCAATCCTCGTAAATGGTGTATTCCTTGAGGACTGTGGGGAACTGACTTCATACTGTACCATATGTTTTAATATATTAACTGCAAGACGTTACACAGAGATAAATAGTCTGGTAATGTCAATTTTATGCTAAGATACAAGGCGCAAACAATACATGACAATGGAAGTCATGTATATACCTTTTCCAGAAAGGAGACGACAATCCTGTGAGAGGAGATTCCTGTGAGATGAAGGAACACAAATAATGATACTACACGGATGTGAGGATAGCAGCAGAGTGGAGCGAGCTTGTAAATTAGCAGGTATGAACTATTGCATTACATCTGACGCATTCCTATTCAACAAATAGGGTTGTTATTTCAGTAGCGAAGCGAGTTACAGGTTAGGTTAAATACTATGAACCCGGGCAATGTTAAATTAGTTTGTTGTCGCAGTAACCCCTCATGCTGTGGCGACAAATTCTGGTGGAGGTGCTGGGATTCTGGTGGCACTTTGAGGGAAGTGTTGTTAGAATCACTGGCCGTAGTTTAGAATTCGGTATTGCGATTACTTGATAAATTATGGTATAATTTTCAGCCTAAATGTGTCAGACTGTGGTGTAATAGTTTTCATACAAATCTTTAGTAGCTAGATTGCCTAACCAAAATTATTGCGTATTTGAAAGTAAAGTGGTGAGTCAGACGTTTACTAAAGTATTACAATTCGTATTATACTCAAAATGAGATAATCAAAATCGATTATAGTTCGTGCGGACAAATCACGACGATTCGATAGTTGTGACGAATTCTAGAATGTACGGTGATACTTCAAATCGATACTTGATTTTAATAGATCGATTCGAGGTATGAATACGATGCGTCATATTCACATCATCGATTGTTTATTTGGATTATTTCAAACGAGTCAAATATCGATACCTTTAGACTCAATTGGCGTAAACGCCATTTTAGCCAAAATGACTTTTGAATGCAGTTCTATGTATTTTTTTTTTCTCTTTCGATCTGTATTATTGAAATTGCGAAATTCGTAAAAAAATGGCAAATATGACCCACGTGTTTTGCAAAATTTCATTTAAAGTTTGGTCATAACTAGAGGGTTATTTTGATTAACAGTGATATCCCGGTAATAAACACCATGCATAAAGATAAATAAAGGTCATATTTACTAAAATTGCATGTGCGCCCTTATTATTTTAGTAATAAAATAAGCTGACTTGTACGCCATATTGCAATTCTCACAAAATTTTTGACGTATTGTCAGTTCCCGAGACCAATTGACTCATACATCCCTACTATACCTGTACATATATGAAATTGACTTATACAACCTGACAATGAATCTTGTAAAAAACCAATCTTGTCCTATACACTGAAAAAACTTTTATTATAGGTAGCTCATTTTTGTTTTTAACCGACTTCATTTAAATCCTACAAGATAATACGAAATCTGATCTAGCGCCGATGAGCACTGGCAAGCAATTCGAAACTTGTGTCAGATAGTTGTCTCTTTTTCACCCGCGAGTAACAGCTCTCTGTGTGAGCAGAACAGCGCATAAGGCGACGAGAGTTGGGGTATGCGCAGGGCTATCGGCCGCGCCCGGCTTTTAGTTGTTTGTAAACAAACGAAGAAGCAACGCGTGTGAGTTTGTTGGACATTTTTCTGTGTTTTGACCATACGTAAAATAATATTATAAAACTATCCCAGTTAAATAATGTGACAATGGATAAGGATAAAAATAAACTTGACGCTCTGAGAAGGCGTCGTGAATTTTTATCTTCGTTGGCTGTCCGTCGTCGCATTTTAAGGTAAGTAATTGTTTTTAAATAAACCATGAATTAGTGTTGAACTTTTGAGACCCAACTTATTTTTGGATTCTTTTATGAATTTGAAAGCTTAGATAATTTAAGCTTTTGAATGATGTACAAAATGTTGTAAGAATCCGAAGGTATTAAATCTTACGTAGATGTTTCTTTCGGTTCAGCTACTACTAATTTTAGTGCCGGTTTTACCAAACCATCTGTAATTATAAATACGGACTTTATACTTTTTCATATTTATGGTCATTTGTATATTTTATTTTAATGTTAATCAGTTCGCCATTTGTAGCTGGACCCATAATTATTTTATTACTTTATTTGTAAGCAATGATTGCACCAAATCATACTGGTTTGAAAATCAGTAATTCGTTCGGTGGATACGCAGTAAAAGATGTGAAGAATGTGGGTTATACACCCTTTGTAACAGAAGCTGGTAGTTGGCTTATACGCCCCTAAAAACAAACAATGGTGGGTTGACTGGCTTATACGCCCCTAAAAAGTTTAGTTCGGTGTCGTTTACGCACAATATATACACGTAATTATTTTGTTTATTATGTAGGGAACAAATTTATAAGTAGCTTTCAATGACCCACTTGAGTAATTATTTTTATTATTTTAGCTCATCGGCTACACCGAAACAACACGAAAACAAAGTAAACGATAATATTTTATCAAATGACAGCCATAGCTCCGACGTGATAGATGACAGTGATGTAGAAAATCACAATCGACGCTTGAATACTATAAGGTAAGTAACGACTTTAACTAAACTATAAAATGTGTGACGTAACCTTTCGAGATTCGATGTAAATATATGTCTCATTTTACGAATTTATACTTTACATAATTTAATCAAAGTTTAAAATAACCTCTTGATTAATGTTCAACATGAAAGTGAGGCCTCCGGAGGATAAGCTGCGTTCTACGTAGAAATCCAAATGAAAACCTTACTTACATAGAAGTTTCTTCCAGTTAAGCTAATACAAAATCTTCCCACTCTACATAGTGTCAATAATCATAATATTTACTAGAATCGTTTTACTGTTTTGTTCTTGACGAGTAGATTAAAGAAAAATATGTTAAGAATGTGGGTTATACACCCCTTGTAACAGAAGCTGGTAGTTGGCTTATACGCCCCTAAAAACAAACACTGGTGGGTTGACTGGCTTATACGCCCCTAAAAAGTTTAGTTCGGTGTCGTTTACGCACAATATATACACGTAATTATTTTGTTTATTACGTAGGGAACAAATTTATTAGTAGCTTTCAATGACCCACTTGAGTAATTATTTTTATTATTTTAGCTCATCGGCTACACTGAAACAACACGAAAACAAAGTAAACGATAATATTTTATCAAATGACAGCCATAGTTCCGACGTGATAGATGACAGTGATGTAGAAAATCACAATCGACGCTTGAATACAAGGTAAGTAATGAATTTAACTAAACTATAAAATGTGTGACGTAACCTTTCGAGATTCGATGTAATTATAATGTCTCATTTTACGAATTTATACTTTACATAATTTAATCAAAGTTTAAAATAACCTCTTGATTAATGTTTAACATGAAAGTGAGGCCTCCGGAGGATAAGTTGCGTTCTACGTAGGAATCCAAATGAAAACCTTACTTACATAGAAGTTTCTTCCAGTTAAGCTAATACAAAATCGTCCCACTCTACATAGTGTCAATAATCATAATATTTACTAGAACGTTTTACTGTTTTGTTCTTGACGAGTAGATTAAAGAAAGTCTCACCTTTCCTCCTCCTCACAAAGTGCATAACATCTACAGGGTGGTCGGCACATGGACCGTCAAATTTTTTTGGTATTGTTGGGGTCATTTGCTATCTTATTACCTGTGCACCTTGAGTCCTAAAGGTCCCGGTTTTAGGGCTGTGATTTTTTTAAATGTTGTTTCTGAAACTACTCATAATCTCGCCTATTAGTACCTATTATTAAATAAGAATAATATTAATTAGAATAATTATGTTGAAAAATATAAAAAAAAAATACTTATCACTATCTATAATTTTATATACTTTAAAATCTGCGATAACTGGTGCGGTAGTTACGCAGTGTAATAAAGTAAGACTGAGGCTTATACGCTCCTTAAAACTAGGGCCGGTAATTGACTTATACGACCTTTAAAATGAACACTGGTGGTTTGACTGGCTTATACTACCCTAAAAAGTTCAGTTCGGTGTCATTTACCCACAAAATGTATGCATGATTATTTCGGAAAACAGATTTATAACAGCTATAAACGCGCCAGATGAGTAATTTATTTCATTTGTTTTAGCTCATCAACGCCAAAGCAACACGAGCTCAAAGGAAACAAAAATATTTTATCAATAGACAGCAATAATTCCGACCCGATAGCTGACAGCGATGTAGAAAATGAGCGTCAAAAAATGGATGTAACTCGAATCGTCAACTCTAGCGGCGATAGTAACGAGAGCTGTAATACGTCGACGTTTAGTTTACCCCTGACACATGTATTTTTTGGAAAAAGTCCTCTTAAACTAGATAAAACTTGCCCGTTGACCCAAACAAAACCAAAGATTCGAGTGATTTCTTCAGAAGTGATAGTACCAGCATCTGTCACCATTGAAAAAAATTTAATTACTTCTCAGAGTTCATATAATATGCAGCACAATAACTCTGATCCTGTATGTAGGCCAACGATAAAACCTAACTTCAGTGTTCAACCAGAAGTTGAACTTTATTCTGACAACGAACATTTAGATTCGTTACTTTTACCTAAAAGTTCAACTATACAGTTACACATCCCTCCTGAAACTGAAAAAAGTTTGCTTGCAACTACATCACATGAACCCAAACAGTTTTCTGACGATTTTTCACCGACGGCAGCAGATGTATGTGCATCTTTATCACCTGAAGTCAAAGAAGGGTTGACTAAAACTGAACCTGACCAAGGACTAAGTACCAAGGAACTTGTCGCACAATTAACACCCACTAAAATCACTACTGGTGACAATAACTTGTGTCACGCAACTTTTGAAGATACCAGCAAAGGTCCTGTCGAGGTATCTCATTCTTCTAATTTTATTATTCCAGTCGACGGGTCTCTTACTTCACAAAACACCTGCCACCAGATAAATTGTACACCCACTTTACAACCTTCATACACTTCTCCATCCGCCAATGATAATGCCTTTGAGTACCTGTCCCCGGATCGGTACCTGTATCCTGTACCCGGACCGTCACATGAAAATAAAATGAATAATACCCCATCAAGAAAAAAAAGACAACGAAGAACTATTGTTAACAAGGCACATGTTGATTTCTTATCAGACGACGAACAAAAAGACTTTTCAGCGGGTAGTTCTGATTCGTGGTCGAATCATGAGTCCGACATTTCTAGTGACGAAATGGATACAAACAAAAAGAAAAAAAAGAAAAGGAAGAAGAAAATGTCTCACAAAGAAGTGGATCATGACAAAGAAGCTGCGGTTTTAATTAAAAAGAAAGAGAAACGTCCAAATCTAAACAAATTAAAGAAAAAAAGTAAAGACGAAGGAAAAGCTTATGTTAACAGTTCTGGCCTCACAAAAGATGCAAAAAAAATGAAAGAAAACCCATGCCAAGAAAAAAAATGTGTCAAACGCTGTTACGAAATTGCGGAAGAGAGAAGATGTTCGTTATTTAATCATTTCTGGAGTTTAGATAGTCTGAGACGCAAAGATTGGATTCTACGATGTGTTCGAAAGGTTGCAATAAAAAGAAAAAGAACCAGCACGCCTGAGAGTCGTCGGACAGCCACATACGAATATTTCATCAACGAAGGAGAAGACCACAGGAAGGTATGTCAAAAATTTCTTACAAACACCTTAGATATTACACAAAAGTATTTAATCTATACCATACAAAACGCAGAAGAGGATATGGCTAGCGGAGACAAGAGAAAGCCAAACGTGCCACAAAAGTACAACGAGGCAAGTAAAAAGCATGTTGATGAATTTATTGAAAAACTACCCTTATTGCCATCCCATTACAATCGCCCTAAAACCGAACGTATGTACCTTCCCCCAGAATACCAAAGCGTGTTACACATTTACCGCACCTATATAAAGGATTGCCAATTAACGGCCTATCAACCCGTGAGTGAGGCTGTCTTTAGGCAGATATTTAATGAATATAATATAAGTATACATACTCCGAAAAAAGACAAGTGTAAGACGTGTACTGCGCACAAAAATAATAAAGAAAGTATTTCTGAGAAAATGAAAACCCATATCGAAGAGAAGAATTCAACATACCGTAGATTTAAAGCACATCAGAACCTCACGGTCTCGAAAAATGACACAATAACTACATCATTTGATTTGCAAAAGGTGTTAAATACCCCTTATGGTGAAAGTATGTTGTTATATTACTCCAGAAAATATGCCGTCTATAACTTTACTCTCTACGAAAGTGGAACCCAGGAAGTGTTTTGTTATACCTGGGGGGAGAGTGACGGAAGGCGTGGTGGCAACGAAATAGCCACGTGTTTAGAGAAGTATCTCCAAAACATAGATGATAGAGGGATTAAGAATCTGCTTCTTTATTGCGATTCATGTACTGGGCAAAACAAAAATAAAATAGTTTTAACATTATTGAATTCATTTTTAAAGACATCTCGTCATTTAAACGTAATTCAAATCAACTACCTGCTGCCTGGGCACACTTATATGCCTGTAGATTCCGTACATGCCGTAATAGAAAGGGAAGTCAGAAAGTTAATTGTATGGAGTCCTTCGCAATGGCCGACCTACTTTCAGTCAGCCAGGAAAAATCCACGCCCATACAAAGTCGAAGTGCTAGATCATTCTGACTTTTTTAATTATGAAGAGTTGGCGGAAACCATTTTCACAGCTCCGATCATGAAGAGATTGCGAATCTCCAAGTTAAGAACGGCAACGCTTAAAAAGAAGTACCCTGATCAAATAAGGGTAAAATATTCTATGGGTGATGCAGCAGAGGAGATTTGTATAATGTTGGGAGAGGAAGAAAAAAACACAAAAACATGTAAAGGACAGCGGAAAGGCAAGAGTAAAGGTAAAGGAAAGGGCAAGTCAAAAGCAAACACAGAGTTGATAACGAAACAAGAAAAAAAAGATCCTGAAATTAAGCCTGCCTACAGTGCTAGACTGCCAATATCGTCAGCAAAATACAAAGACCTTATGCGGCTTTGTAAAAACGGAACTATTCCGAAGGCATACCACAACGAGTATCGTCAGATACCGAATGAAGATAATGTCATGGACTACTTTCCTTATACCGACGACGATCAAAATGAAGAAGACGACAAGACTGATTAGTGCCTTACCTAATACTTTTGTTTGTTGAGAGTTCTTGCTTGTAAACTCATGGTTATACCTCAAGGGTTTTAGCTACCTTGTTTTAAACTAAAGCAATTTTATTTTGTAAAAGTACTATTAGTTTTCGAACGCGTATGCGTTAATACGCACTGACATAAGGATACTTTAATTATTTTGTTTACGTTCCAAGAGTTACCTCTATTATTCTTATCGTGATTCTGTGATGTGATAGTACTCGTATGTTGAAAGGTAAGTTTCTTTTTAATTATGATTAAATGCTTGTTAATGTTTCAAAAATTTTATCTCTTATGTTTTGCTTAACATGGTTCTATTTTGTGAAGCTACTCTTATGTTCAATGATAATGATTATTTCCAAAAAAATATGTTCAAATGACGCTACTATGACTAGCTATTTCAATTACTATGATACGATCGATGTCATTACAAGAATCTTAGCACCTTATGTTGTGATGTTACTCTTATGTTTAATGACAATGATAAGTTTATGTATAAGTTTGTGAAACTGACAATACTGATTGTATTTCAGTAATGATTTAACGTTCGTTAATGTTCCAAGAGTTTCTACGTATAATACAACGATTAGCTCCTAAATACATTTGTTCGATTAAACTTCAAATCACTCATTCAATTGTTAATAAACGGTCTTACGAAACTTTAAAGTGTTTTGGTACCTCTATTTTCATTTGGTTCAGTTAAAATAGAGGTACCAAAATAGAGGTATACTCGTACATTAAATGGTAACTATTAGTTCTTACATGTTTTGTTCACACCGAAATGGAAGGTCAATTGAGTTATGTTTTATTCCTGCTGGAAATACCAACGGTTGCCTATATTTATAAAGTATAATTGTGTGTTTAGTGAAAAAAATTCCCTTATTATAATTAAAACTGATGAAAACTATCTGTTTTTTATTTATCTATTATTTTTACTAATTAGGATTACAAAACTCAACAGCAAAGCTTTAATTTTTTTGCAGTTACTTGTGTAAAACGGGTATTCCTAAATATATTTCTGATTTAGACCCAAAATTAAAAAAAAGTCTAAATAAAAATGTGCAACATTAATAAAGATCAACTCTGCCATCTAGGACACGATGTTTATAACTTATAACAAATTAAAATTTAATAGATATTGCTAGTTATTAGTAAATAACTTTCGCGGAGACTGTCTTATACACCCCATTTTTGGAAAAAGAATGCTTGAAACAACAGTTACACCCAATGCATTTGTAAATTATTACGATTTTCAGGGTCGTAAACGACATTTTTTTTGTTTTTTTAGGACGTATAAGCCATCTATTTTCTTTATTTTTTGTTTTATCTTAAAAACAATAAAACTGTTATAAACGTTTCAAAAATCTAAGATTATTGGCCAAAAATTAAGTTTATAACTATAAAAACACAAAAGTTATGATTTTTTTTGCAAAACGTTTTTCTTTTTTTGCTTCTCCTGAAAAGTAGCCTTTTGGCGTTTACGCCAATTGAGTCTAAAGGTATCGATATGCTATGAACAACGATTTATGCACCGAGTATCGAAACATCGGCGATTTTATTTTATTCACTATATTTTACGTCTTACGATTATTATGCGATGAAGTCAACCACTTCGTCTATGCTATTTGAAAATAAATAAAGTGTTGTGTTTATTACCCATTTACCACCAAATAAATAACATTTATTGTTCGACGACAAATTTGATCGACTGACAATTCGATTGCAGTGTATAATCGAATATGCCGCTGTTGTACGCAGTCCTAATGTCACTTTTGCCAGTTGTTGAAAAAATGGTTGTTTAACGCCGCCAAATTGTACCTTTCGAAATCTTTTATTCAGATATGGTGATAAATAGTGTTATTTGGTGTATATTCATTGTGATTATGATGAATAAATGTATAAAGTGATGTGTAAAAAGGGTGTTAATATCATTGACTTATTAAATCGTGAACATAAGGTGAGTATTTGTCGTACGAACCAAATATCAAAACAATCATGTTTATCAACATTTATGAGATATTTCTCTGATTTACTTTCTCGTTTTATATATAGAATATGTGCTCTAACTATATTATACTCGATTCTATACCGATCGTATCAAACTAGGTTATAAATTATCTTGTTAAGTATCCAAGTTTATTCTGAAACAAACTCGCTACAATAACAACCATAGGTTATATAAAGTTGAATAGAGATGCGTCAATAAAACAGATTTATTTGAATATATTTCACAACAACGTTATAACTGCATATATTTAGGAAATGTGTATTATTGTCATAGGTTTACAATAAGGAGAGATTTCTACCGGATAATTCCTATGAAGTTATAAACCAACAACAATATTTATGATTCTCATGAACTTCGAGACATCCATAAAACTTATGAATAATATTTAATACAGGTATGTCAAACCATAATCTCTAGTTTCCAAATTATGACATTCTCTTTCATATAATTTTCTGTCCAATTGTTTACTTTCATGTTGCAATATAAATATTACAAATATTATTCCATTCTATAACAATTATAATGCAAGTACAGTCAGCAGCATATGAGACTTATAATTTATGAAATATTTTATTATTTTTGTTTTGACATTTCAACAATTTTTTCAACTTACAAATATAATGTAGGGATCTGTTAACAGTTTAAAGAGAACCTTTCTTTCTTTAAATATATGAAAACATTTTATTAATTAATTAAATAACTTACAAATAATTTTATACTTTCTGCTAGATTATTGATAATGTCAATAACTTAATAATGAACATTGCGACTTTAAATATCATGCATCAATGAATGTGTCAACTAGATACTTAAAATATTTTCAGAATTGAATAAACATGGAGGGAATTTTACTCAGTCGTCTGAATACCTTTGCGTCAAGTATTTTAGTACTGTCAAAGAAGGCAGAAACATTGTGTGTGAATCGTCCTTGGGATAATGAGAAGCGAGAACAGAGTGCGATCAACGCCTCAAAGCTACAATCAATGCTTAATCGCTTCAATGCTGATCTATATCAATATTTTAATGTCAGTAGTACACCGAACGCGGACGAGATTTCAAACCTTACTACTTCTCAATTGCAAGGTGAAGAAATGTTAGCGGAACTTAACGCAACCATTCAAGCTGATAAGAACTCACAAGTGAAGGAGCCATTTACCTTCTCGGATAATCGCAGTAAACTGCCTGAATTGACTTTGCAGAAGTTCAAAGGAGACATAATGGGTTGGTTTCCATTTTGAGATCAATTTTATTCGAATATAGGTCAAAGAAACCTACGAGATGTGGACAAGCTTCTATACTTGAAGGCTTCTTTGGATGGAGAGGCAAAAAACATGATTGAAGGCTTGGAGACTACCAACGAGAACTACCAAATAGCGGTGGATACTTTAAAGGGAAGATATGGGAAGCGTGAACATGTCATAGATGCCCACTATGCCACTCTTTACAAAATAAAGCCAGCGGTTAGATTTGAGGATTGTCGAAAGACTCTAGATGAAATTGAGAAACATCTGCGTGTCTTACAATCTATGGGAGAAGATACATCTCATAATCACTTACGATTCTTGATTATGGAGAAATTTCCGGAAGATATACTGTATGAAATGAGATTAAAATCGGAATCTGAATCTATTGAAGCAATGAGGAAACAACTAAACATCATTATCACGGCAAAGGAAGATGCAAGAGGGTTTAATCACAAAAACGGATCCGAAGAAGTCCGATACACAACTGATGCTCTACATATTAGATCGATGAAGTCCAATAAACGGTTTAATAAAGCAAAGCCCAAGTTTAATAGAACGGAAAATCGTTTCAACAAAGTTGGATCCTTTTTCTCCACATTTGCAAGAACTCCAATGCCAATGAAAAGGAGATTCGAAGGTCATTGAAGAAAACCTATATCTCTTAGATTCAATTTTTGGATTGATTTTATCCGGGAAAACCGAGAACACGTCTCATAATGATGACTTGAACGTACTTACATACTTTCAATCTTCTTATGAAAACAAATGGACTAAGAGGTGGATCACTCTTGATAATATTAGCATACAACATTTATGGGATTTAGAATCAATCGGTATTATGGACTCTCCAAGTATGAACAGGGAGGAGGAAGCAATCAAAAACTTCAATGAAACTACGGAGATCAGAGACAACCGTTATTATGTCACTTGGCCTTGGAAAGAATATCCTCCTGATTTACCAACTAATTACAACTTAGCTTATGGTCGACTAATGAAGAGACTTGACACAGAAACTCTGTCAGCTTACAACAAAACGTTGAATGATCAAATTCAAAAGATACTAAAAGTCTAAACGAATGTTTATACTGTGGACCAAAAATGTTGGAAGACCTAACAGGACTGCTAATAAGGTTCCGATGTCATACCATAGGATTAACTGCTGATGTAGAAAAAGCTTTTCTTCAAATGGGTTTGAAAGAAAAGGACACAGATGTTACTAGATTTTTATGGCTAAAAGATACTAATAAACCAGTTACTGTGGACAATCTTTTGCACTATAGATTCACTAGAGTTCCTTTTGGAGTAATTAGTTCGCCGTTTCTATTGAATGCAACCATCAGACATCTATTGCTGAATTCAAATTCAAAACATGCAAAAGATATAGCTAATGACATATATGTCGATAATCTTTTAACTGGTACAGATAGCATCGAAGAAGCAATGAACTTGTATAAGAATGTGAAACAAGTGTTTCAGCAAATTTCAATGAACATACGTGAATGGAGTTCTAACTCAAAGACATTTATGAAACAAATTCCAGACATTGGTGATGATAAAATAGTAAAAACTTTAGGATTAAACTGGAACTTAAAAGAAGATTCACTTCAACTGAGGGTGAAGAATAAAGAAAATCCATACACTAAAAGAGGAATATTGAAATCTGTTGCATCAATTTTTGATCCATGTGGATTTGCTGCACCTATAACTTTATCTGCCAAGATTCTTTTCCAATCTCTATGGAAAGAGAAGAAACTAAATTGGGACACAGCGTTACCAGAACAAACGTCAGTTCAATGGAAGAACATTTTAAAGGACTTTGATTTAATCAAAGAGATCTGTTTACCAAGAAACATATTGAACAACAAAGAAGTTCAACTACATTGTTTTACAGATTCTTCCACTAAGGCTTACGCTGCTGTAGTTTACCTTGTGCAAGACAACAATATACAATTTGTCATGGGAAAATCCAGATTGACACCTTTGAAGGATCTGGAGAATTTGAAGATTCCTCGTTTAGAACTACTAGGAGTTCTCATTGGAACCAGATTGATTCAATTCATCACGAAATACATCAAAGCAAACGTCACACAACTAACCTTGTGGTCAGATAGCCAAATTGCGATAAATTGGTGTCAAACTGATAAACTACTGGATACCTTTGTATCACGAAGGGTAGACGAAATAAAAAGAATTAAGTCATTGGTAATCAAATACATACCTTCGATATTTAATCCTGCAGATGTAGCGACAAGACCAATGAAAACCAGTGAAGATCTGAAACGATGGTTATATGGTCCGACATTTCTATCCATGAAGTCAATCAACTGGCCTACAGAACTAACTACGGACGCCATTCTTCTGGCGGGGGAGGTTCTTCCGAATACGTCAGAATTTGAGCTACATTCTGAAAAGGAAGACCAAGTTTCAAAGGAAAATAATACAGAAGATGCATGTATGGAAGAGTCTAATGAACTCTTACCTCAAGATAATCTTACAACACCTTCGACTATTCAAACAGGAACGAATTCGGAGATACAGGAAATAATAAATTTACAGAAACAGTTTTTTCCAGATGAATCAAAAGATAAAATAACTAACCTTACTAGAAATCTAGGATTGTTCAAAGATGTGGACGGTGTTATCCGGTGTGATGGTCGTTTAACACATTCATATTTATCCTATGATGCTAAACATCCTATTCTCTTACCTAAGCAATGTGAGTTCACCAAGGAAATCATCATGAAGACACATATCGAGAACTATCATGTTGGTGTATCACATACCTTAAGCATAATAAGACATAAGTTCTGGATTCCTCAGGGACGAACTCAAGTACAAAGAATCCTAAGCAAATGCCCACAATGTGTGAAGCATGGTGGCGGTCCATACGCTTTACCAGATACACCTGCTTTACCACCAGAAAGGGTGAAATATACTTCAGCATTCACTTACGTAGGAGTGGATTACTTCGGTCCAGTGTTAGTAAAATCAAACAAGGATCAAGAAAAACGTTGGATTTGTCTATTTACGTGCTTAGTAGTTCGAGCTATTCATCTCGAAGTTGTAAAAGACATGACAGCAGAGGAATGCTCTCTCGCATTTCGTCGGTTTATAGCTTCCAGGGGTATTCCTACACTGATATTATCAGATAATGCACTTCAATTCAGATTGCTATCAGAGATACTAACAGTGAGAGAACTCACAGAAAAGGGGATTAGATGGAAATTTATACCTCAACTAGCGCCTTGGCACGGAGGTGTCTATGAACGACTTGTAGGAGTAGTGAAACATTGTCTCAAACGTTCCCTACAGAAACATCTTCTTAACGACAACGAGTTGCTAACTATCATCAAAGAAGTTGAAGCGATAGTCAATACTAGACCGCTAACCTATGTGTCATCTGAGTTGGATCACATACTGAAACCTGTTGATTTCCTAACACCAGGAAAATGCATTAACCTGCAGAACTTGGAAGATAACATAGCTACAGGAACAACATCTACCAAACAGCGACTCATAGAAGGATGGAAACGGGGAGAAATAATAATGAACGAGTACAAGGATATGTTCATAAATCAATACCTATTAAGCTTAAGAGAACGTAGCAGTCATTCACCCAATCAATCGAGAATAAAATCTCACAATGAACCTTGCATTGGTGATACAGTTCAAATCAAAAGTGATAGTAAAAATCGGGGAAATTGGAAAGTAGGTCGTATATGTGAATTACTGCGAGGTACAGACGGATTGTGTAGAGTTGCAAGAGTGAAAGTGGGAGACACAATATTTACAAGATCTATTGGACATTTATACCCACTCGAATTGGATAAGCCCTTGCATGAAGTTAACTCGTCGCATGGTTCTTTAGATACAAGTTCCGAAGTGGAGCATAATGTATCAGTACCATTACTTGAAGATTTACCTCAGCCATCAAAGGACATGGATGTTGAGACAGCTGATATTACTGACACAATTGACCTTTCGAGAGACGCACACACAATAGATATTTCGATGACAGAAAATACTGAAAAGGACAACGCAAACACAACATCTGAAGATGTCGTAATTGATGAAGTCGAATCTACATCTACACTACCTAGAAATGAGAAACTTAAGAGAGTTGCCGCAGTCCAGGCAATGGATAAAATCAAAGAATGGACTCGACACTTAATGACTACACTTACTATTCTTCATTAACTTGCCGCGGTGGGAGTGTCGCGACGACTCGCGATTATATTCATACTTCTTTGACAACGTCTTGGCTTTTCACCTTACTGATTCTTCTTAGATTGTCTATGGTGAGATATTTGAATTTCTTATTTTTACTATTCAATTATTTTCTTTGACAAGGCAATTTAGTTTGTTTTTGGACCCTTGGAGTGCAAACGTATTAATTCTGTGATTGCTCAGCTCGCCTGCTCTATCAGTTAAGTTTGTGGCCTTGTGTCTCTTATTGCCAATATAATTACACATTATTTGCAGTTTTATACGCATCGCCCAGTCAGGCGGATGCTTTCCCGGGCATGTGATAGCATTCGTTTTGACCGGGGACGCATTGGGAACGGGTAACTTATGTGGAGAAGTATTCTCAAGTATTCTCCTTACTTACTTATCTATTTGTACCTAGTTGTACCTATTTATTTGACCGGAAGATTGACGAATCTGATGGTCCCTATATGCTGGCTTAACATGCTCCTCGTATCCCCTCAACGCTCTGTCGCAGTCGCAGTCGAGTGATTGAAGTTCGTAATGGATGAGATCAGGTCCAATCCTCGTAAATGGTGTATTCCTTGAGGACTGTGGGGAACTGACTTCATACTGTACCATATGTTTTAATATATTAACTGCAAGACGTTACACAGAGATAAATAGTCTGGTAATGTCAATTTTATGCTAAGATACAAGGCGCAAACAATACATGACAATGGAAGTCATGTATATACCTTTTCCAGAAAGGAGACGACAATCCTGTGAGAGGAGATTCCTGTGAGATGAAGGAACACAAATAATGATACTACACGGATGTGAGGATAGCAGCAGAGTGGAGCGAGCTTGTAAATTAGCAGGTATGAACTATTGCATTACATCTGACGCATTCCTATTCAACAAATAGGGTTGTTATTTCAGTAGCGAAGCGAGTTACAGGTTAGGTTAAATACTATGAACCCGGGCAATGTTAAATTAGTTTGTTGTCGCAGTAACCCCTCATGCTGTGGCGACAGGTGATCTTAGCAGTGGATGCTGGGATAATGGCGGTTCTGATCCAGTGCTGTTACATCACAGATCACCTCCATAGTGGAGGTTGTCTGTGTGTTACATGCTTGCGTTTGTGTTGACGCACGACGACCTAATTTGTTGAGGCCGTCTGAACTGCTGATCCATAAACAAATAGAACAAACCTCGGCCGGTTGCAAAAGTATAATGGAAGTTGCCGCCTCCACTGCTTCTGGTTGTAGGCTAGATTCACCCAATTCGTACACAGCCGCCATGTTCTGATTATTCTGAGAATTATTCTCTATTTGATCCCCATGCTGGTTACTCTCAGGTGTAAAATGTTGGTCGTCTGGCTGCTCATAAATGTTAAACATACTGGCCGGAATTAGCTTTCTGCCCCTGAGGTACTCTAACATTTTGGGTTTGTCATGCCTATCTCGGAAATATATGCTTTCCCATACTCGCTAGAAATGAAAAAGCACAATATTATTTCAAAGGTTAATAAACAATATTTTATGCAATAGTTGTAAAAGAGGGGTCAAATAAAGCGAGTAGCATAGGCATTGGTAGCATTACATTCTTATGTTGGTAGGTATGACTTTTTACACTTCACCGGTCACACTGTTCATACCTCAGGTTTAACGGCATAAGGCATCCTGCTCTCTGCTCTTCTGTCAGTGTCCGAATATGGTGAACCAAATAGCCACCCCGTGTTTGTGTGCATAAAATTAAGTGTCTGCAACAAAAACAAAACGTGTTCAATGTATTCCTATTAAGTATGACAAGGAACTCACTCTATCTAAAGTCTTTTTATCCACTAGCGTGCAAAAGTCATCTGATTTTCGAACACGATGATTGTGATTCTTTGTGATGTATGGACTTTTTTTTAATTTTGAATACATGCTCTCTTGTTTGGATTTGGATGTGTTATGTCTTAAATTTGATATGTTAAATAGAGGGCAAAATTAAATATGATTATTTTTATATTTTTATAGATTATCTTGCATCTCGCATTTTCCTCGCGGTAGTGTGGTAAAACGTTGTGTGTTCCACACGGCTGCAAAATTATTTGGATTCTTCAGTCTTAATAGCCTCACTACACTCAATTTAAGATATAACACACTCAAATCCAAACCAAATAAATAAGAGAGCACACATATGAACAATAATAAAAAAGTTACATGCATCACAGAGAATCACCTCACTACGCTAAATTTAAGACATAAGCTTCCCAAGCAAGTGAGATGAAAATAACTATTGTTCGAGTCAGCAAAGCGAGAAGAGCCGAGCCTACAATACCAAGCAAGAAATTCAAAATTCAAAACTTTATTCAGCAAGTAGGCTACAAAACTTTTTTTTACATGTCAGATTCTAAAAAAAACGTTTACAATTACAATAATAATAACATCATAGTAGTAAAATTAATGCAACAGACAAAAATCACTGGGCATATTAAATTTTACAGGGGGATTTATATTGTCTCCGGGTCTTTTAAATTACAATAAACTTAACCTATAATTTCAGTGATGTAAAGGGTCTTTAGGTGTCAAGATTAGAATAAAATAAAAGGGGCGGGTTCTGGCTAAGGTGTACAGCTTTTCAAATAAATAATGAAAAGATCAACACCGAAACCATAAGGAAAAATTTAAGACGTTCTTTGGCGTTAGGGTGGTGGAAAGGAAGTTATAAACACACATTTACCAAATCACATCAAATTGCACATATACTGTCGGTGTGTGGGTAATATAATAAACTTCATTTGCGAAATTATCAAAATAATTATCAGATAGGTAATTTACCAAAATAAATAAGATTGCCATTCGTCGAATCATCATCAAGTCACTAGTAATCAATAAAAGATTACGTTAAATTTTGTTAAAATTTTTAGTATAATTTAAATTTAAGTGTTTTAATAAAATGATAACGTTCTAGTTCTGATCTCACATTAAATTCTATTGCTGTTAATTGTATTGTTTTATTTGTTCAATTTTTTAGTATATTTTAAATTTAGGTAAGTGTTTTAATAAAATGATAACGTTCTAGTTCTGGTCCCACAATTAATACGATCAGATCACAGGCTTAATGAATAAAGCTGGCTTCTGCAATCCACTGATTCACAATAATTAAACAATCATACAAAAACAAAACAGATGCTTAACAAAATATTTTATTGTGTAAATAAACAAAAAGTAAACATCCCAAATAAACGTAATAAGAGCACTGAGCAAAGATGATGCGAATAATCAAGAATAAAATCAGTATTTGACAGCCTCAATTAGGAGTCGTTAGAATAACATTCAGTCATATTAGGATGACTTAATAGTAAGTAGCGCGAGACTGTTCGGGTAGCAGTTTTTGATAAAGAACTCCATGCTAGTTCGAAACATCTCGAGCTGCTCCTGATTATTTCACGTGAGTGTAAACCGCTTCATACATTTAGGTATTAAATATTTGACGACGCGTTTGGCTCGGTTGGTAGACACCTGCCTACTGAGTCGGCGGTCCCGGGTTCGAATCCCGGCCGGGGCAAATATTTGTGCAAATATTTGTTCTTGGGTCATTTGATGTTATCTATATATGTATTTATATATTATGTATATCGTCGTCTAGTACCCATAGTACAAGCTTTGCTTAGTTTGGGACTAGGTCGATTTGTGTATGATTGTCCCTTAAAAAATATATATATATATATGCGTTACGAACATTTTAATAAGATTAATTAGGGGTTTTCTTTATTTATGTTTCTGCCTGCAACTTTGTTCTGCGTAACCTTAAAGAATTAATAAAACGCCTAAATAAATGTGTGCAGCACCCATTCAATTCGTATACCCACAGGTGATCCAATTCAATACTCTATTCCACCCCTCCCTTCTTTTCACCCCCTTAAGGAATAATTTCGCCGAGTGACAACCAAAACTCACTAAAATGTCTGTCACCGCTCTTAAATATCTCGTATCTAGTTTGTAAATTGATACTGAGATACGAGCTTTGTTTTAAGTTGGTGTTTGTTACTTAGTGTAGTTTATCTTTTGACATTCCCTGGGATTATAACTGTAATGCATATTTCGCTATAAATCGGTTTCAGCGGTTTAAGTGTGAAGAGATAACATACGGAGTTGTTTACGCATTTATAATATTATTGTAACATTAATGCATTTTCGTATATTATAAAAATTTCAACCATTTTACCCGTAAGTAAAAACTCTGTTACTGAGAAATATACGTGCTTAAAAGGTATTGCATAATACCATCCCCATCCAAATATGTCCTGAAATACTTTAAATTTTAAGAATGAATAAAGCCTTACTTATAGTACCACTATACAGCGTGGGTACTTAATACCGGCATATAATGTATTCGTACGGCATAATTATTTTGTTAAATAGTGTTTTTAATTAGGTGTAACCATTTTTAGGGTTCCGTAGCCAAATGTCAAAAAACGGAACCCTTATAGATTCGTCATGTCTGTCTGTCTGTCTGTCTGTCCGTCTGTCCGTCCGTATGTCACAGCCATTTTTTTCCGAAACTATAAGAGCTATACTGTTGAAACTTGGTAGGTAGATGTATTCTGTGAACCGCATTAAGATTTTGATGCAAAAATAAAAAAATAATAATAAATATTGGGGGCTCCCCATACTTAGAACTGAAACTCAACATTTTTTTTTTCATCAAACACATACGTGTGGGGTATCTATGGATAGGTCTTCAAAAATGATATCGAGGTTTCTAAAATATTTTTTTTCTAAACCGAATAGTTTGCGTGACAGACGCTTTCAAAGTGGAAAAAAGTTGGTCCCCCCCCCCCCTCTAACTTCTAAAATAAGAAAATGAAAAATCTAAAAAAAACATATGATGTACATTACTATAAAAACTACCAACGAAAATTGTTTTGAACGAGATCTAGTAAGTAGTTTTTTTTTAATATTTTAATACCTAACTTTGCACCTAATTTATATGGGGCGCTATACATATCAGGTGCAAACTTAACTTAACCACTTATGGATGGAAAGTGTTTGTACGGAACCCTCGGTGCGCGAGTCCGCCTCGCACTTGGCCGGTTTTTAAAGTCCAACCAAGCAGCAATGTATGTAGTCCAACAAATGAACGCTGGTATGTCATGATGATTAGGTACGTTTATTAATGTGTTCAATTGCGTGTTGACTTTTGTATGAAAAAAAAAACTAATTTTCTAAACTTCTAAAGAAATCAATGAAAATTGATCCCTGGGTCCGATACTAATCGTCATTTTAATATATGCCCGTATTAAATACCCACGATGTATACCAAATTTGTGATTTCAACAAACCCTTTAACTGTAGATACAAGAATGCATTGTGAGGGAGATACGGATTTATATAAACTGACATGATCTGCCATTGACTGCTGCCACAGACCATACGTGGACTGCTGCCACAGACCATAAGAATACTGCTGCCATCATACTAAAACTGTCAATTTGGCCTCGGTTCAATCGATTCAGTTTAGGTTAAATACACGTAGGGTAATTTTTGAGCTTCAATGAGAGTTCCATGTTTATATGCGTTCACTGGTTGCAAAGTTATCGCAACCGATCATGTTTGTTGTACGGGAGCCCCCTTAAATATTTATTTTATTCTTTTTTTTTGTGTTTGTATGGAGGCAACAGAAATACATCCATCTGTGAAAATTTCAAATGTCTAACTATCACGACAGACAGGCAGACACACGGACAGACAGCAGAGTCTTAGTACAGTCGACCAAAAAGAGTAGAAATTAAAAAGTGGCAATACTGTAGTAGTGTCATCCCCTTTTTCTTATATTGATTAGAAAGGGAGGACACTACTGTATTGCCACTTTTTAATTTCTAACTCTTTTGGTCGGACTGTAACAGGGTCCCTTTTTTTACTCTTTGGGTACGGAACCTTAAAAATACTTGTTAATGGACATTTTAAGACCAGAGAGTATATGATACTATCTTCTGGGTGCGTTCGGTGTATTCTCCAGAGAAATCCCATTCAAAGAAAACCGAATACTTATGTACCTACACCTACATATTTACACTTGGCCAACTTGGCGACAAACCGCATTTTTAGGGTTCCGTACCCAAAGGGTAAAAAACGGGACCGTATTAAGGTTCCGTATTATCAGGCTATGAACCACGATAACTAGACAGTTGAAATTTTCACAGATGATGTATTTCTGTTGCCGCTATAAATAAGTACTATTATTTATTATTTAAGAGCCTATATTGTCCCACTGCTGGGCAAAGGCCTCCCTCTCATTCTTCTAAGTACTAAAAACAGAATAAAATAAATATTTAAGCGGGGATCCCATACAACAAACGTAATCGGTTGCGTTAACTTTGCACCTCATTTGTGTGCGGCGTTATACATATCAGGTGCAAATTTAATTTAACCCAGCGAGTTAAGATTGGTAAAGTTGGGATTTTAGTGTTTGTACGGAACCCTGCCTTTGTGCGTGAGTCCGACTCGCACTTGGCCGATTTTTTATTCTACATCACTCATACAATAAGAAGTCATAACTGAAGATCATTTGGGATACCAGAATGCCATTATCCCAAATTGTTTATTTTTTACGTATAAAAACTAAAAAGTAATCTTACTGAAGGAAACCACGAACAAGTTTAATAAAAGCAAAGGAAATGAAACCAGACACCAATTCTGACAAGTTTTAGCTTTATCAGCCTCAAAAACGGATACATTATTCGTAATCATTTTTACTAATTGGCGTTTGTAAAAATTCACGTATATAAATGTGGTAAAACTCATTGCTTCATCAGAAGTGTCTGTTGCGTTTCACCAAGAAAATGGTTTCAAAGGTAAGTTTTAGTCTATAATTAGAAGCAGATATCACCGTTTATTTATGTACCTTTTTTCATTTATTTTAGTACCTATGTAGTAAGTCCCGAAATCGAGATTTGTATTTGGCATAGAATGTCTTTATTCAAAATATAAAAGAACAACATAAACAATAACCAATTAAAATAAGTTATCTAAATCTAAAACTAAATCTAAACTAAGTCTAAAAATGGCCCCCGTGGCATTGTACCAAAGACGCTGGCCGCATTACCTCGCTGTATTGCTATACTAAGACGCTGAGCGAGGAAGCTGCCAGCCCTTTGGTCACCAGTGGTGTCGATGAGCCGTTTTTTGGCATCGAACAAATATATTCAAGTGAATTGCCAATGCCTATACAAATTGAAGTTTCATTGACCTGTTGTACCTAAACTCGCATTTGACGACGCGATTGGCGCAGTAGCAGTACAACTGCCTAGAGCCGATGGCCCTGGGTTCGAATCCCGGCAAGGGCAAGTATTTGTGTGATCAACTCGATTATTTTGTTCGTGGGTCATGGATGTTTTCTATGAATTTAAGTACCTATTGCAGTGAATTTAATTGATAATAAAATTAAGTAATGAGAAAAACAACACATTCACTGACACACGTATAATTTATTGTTTAATGGTACAAAATTATGAATTTGTGGATAATTTACACTGGAGATCACTTCAGCACACGTTTAACACCGAAATCAAAACACACAGATATTAATGGGTTAAATTAACAAATAATCTTAAATTTAATACTTTTAGGTTTTTCTAGGGGTTGAATCAAAATGATTAAGTTTCTCGCGACAAATTTAAGAAGAATTATACTGCACTTTGACGATAACCAGTCAAAATTCTCTCACGTGAAAGGATTTTGGCTGGGCTGAGAATTTTGACTGGGCTGGCGATTAAAAACGGTTGCATGAATTGTTGAAAGGCTGGTGAAGAGTGAGGAATGGCTGATGGATGTTATGATTATGGTCGAAAAATGCAGTAAAAGAAAATATGTGCCCGACGAACGAGGCTTTCGGAATTTAGAGGAATATTACGAACAAAAAAAGCTTTGTCCGCATTAAAATCAAATAAGCATTAAGATCACAACTCGTTACAGTTAATCAAAAACTAACAAATAAATATCAAATAATTTTGAATTGGTTTTGGCCGAATATTACACTAAAATTAAATTATCCTAAATGCACCGAACCGCTCGAAGATGTGCGCGCACCAGTCGCGCCGCGCGCGTCGATGACACCAACCTTCTGTAAGCCCTCAAGGGCAGGACTCGTACATTGGACGGCAGGTTAAATAAACAAACCCGTTCAGGTCTGACGGGCACTGGATGGAGGACTGTGGCTCCCAGTCGCAATCAGACCGTGCTAGACGCACACACAGGATCACACGCCGGCCGGCAAGAGAACCAAGCACTCGGCGCACCGCTTGCAGCCGTTACTTGAACTGCACCGCACAGACCCTCAGAAAAATAAGGGGAGGGCTCCTTATGGGATCACAAAACGTAGACACAAACTGTAGTACTCGGATCGCAAAAAGTGGACAAAAACTGTAGTACTCCGGTCAAAATATTTGAAAACTCAAGCAATTATCTTAGTAAGATGCCTCTTGACTCAAACTCAAAATCTCAAAGACCATCCTTCAAGCAATTTTTTCCTTGACAGAAACCCCAAAGAACGAATGAAATTTAATTTTTGAAATTCAAATAAAAAAATATAAATACTAAAATGACAGTTTGCCAGACCTAAATCTATAAGAAAATAAGGCTACGAACTAACGAACGAAACTCGTACAATTGAGAATAGCGACACCTAACGGGAACGGAGCGAACAATTTCCGAAAGCATGCAATCTACCAAGTGAAACCAAAATTCATGCAAGCTAAGACATTAGAAAAAGAGTACAACTCGTCTGTAACAGATGGCGCTGTGCCGTGATGAATTTAAATAAACATCGGAATAGTAAAAAAAGACAATTAATCCGTAGCGTAATGCTACACTATGTATTTCTCTATTATTATATATATCCTCGTCTCGTGTCCATAACACAAGCCGACTAGAGCTTACTGTGGGTATCGATTTGTGTGAGCTTGTCCGAGATTTATTTATTATAGTATGGAACCTTGCTGAGATAGAAATGCTACAACGAGTCTGTGGAACTTGACTCTAACAGAAACTCAAATAGAATAGAATATAATAAAATAGAATGGTTTATTTGCTGGAATACTTAAGCTTAGGTTCAAGGTCTTATTGTAATTGTTTCATAGTCCAGTATTCTGTCGAACCATGTCAACATGTAAAATTAAATCAAAAATCACAAATTAATGCCTGCAACAATCAATAATAATAAATCGCAAACCTAGCCTACTAGGTTTGTTATAATAAGTGTTATATTTATTATATTTCAATTAAATACATGCAATTGTTTACCGGAAAAATTGATTTAGTTTACTTATTCAATTTCTCCAAACGCTTTTTTGTTCTCTTTAAGCTCAGCTATTTCAGTCTTATAACTATTGATGTGCACTAACGAATACCTACTTAAGACAAAGCTCGTATCTCAGTATCAATCTACGAAGTAGATATGAGGTTTTGAAGAGTAGTGACAGAAATTTTAGTGAGTTCCAGTTGTCACCAGGCGTTGTGTCCTTGTGGGGATTGCCTTCAAGATAGATCTAATTTTATGATAAAAAATATTTACCTTCTAATTTTGTGGCATAAAGATAGTTTATCTTTAAGTGCAGCTTAATTTGGATCATTATTCAAGCGTTGTCGTCACTTAAATTTCTTGGACATGTTCTTTTTATGAACATTTCTGTACATTTTTCTAGAATTACGAGAATTTTGTAGACATCTCTTATTTATAAAAAAATCGGCCAAGTGCGAATCTGACTAGCGCACCGAGGGTTCCAAGCAAATACTTATCCCATCTTAACTGACCGGTTTAAGTTAAGTTTGCACCTGGTATGTATGGCGCCGAATACAATGTAATATATGAAATGAATGTGGTAGAGAAGGGACGTTGTTGGAGATAAAGTATATGCCGAGCTCTAGATAGTAGTGAACCTTTAATGACTTAAAACATTAGCTTATATACATTTTTACAATAAGGTTAACGCTTATCCAAGCAATATGCATTATGCTACAGTAAACCATTGTGTTACTGTTGAATACTAAATGTAGACATTAGCTACATACTACAGCTTCCCCGTAAGATCCCTTCACCCCCGGGGTGCTGGAGAAAAAGAAAAAAAAATAATGCATGTTACTTGTTTACAATTCGAAATGAAGATGGGGACCACTGTGTAAATTACTTATAACTAAGTTTATACACTTTAAAAGAATACACAAAAGAAGTCAGTTGGTACCCCTAAAAAAAAAACATCATCATGTCCCAGTGTCACTGTATGTTAATTGTTTGAAAAGAAAATTAAACCGTTATGGTCATTACTAAAGTGTTTTCATTAAAAGTTTATATTTGTTGTCACTAAAAAAAACAAATTAATTAATTAATTAATTAAATAATCTCTCTCTCTCGAAGAATAATATTTTACTATACCTATATCTCATGTATATATTACATGTATTGTACTGGTATTACGGTATCGGTACATTTACCCTATAAAATATCTAATGCCGTACCAATGGAGTCTTCGCTCCAAAAATAATAAACGGGAATGGCTACCCAGGGCATGGTCACCCTTAATAATATACTAACTGGGCTGCGCGTCCGTGCGCACCCTTAGCTCAAAACATGGGCATGGTCACCCACATGGCATATCAGGCTACATGTACTATGTGCCTGTAAGTCGGAGTCGCAAATACATTAAGACTTAATAAGCCTCCAACTGTTTTCACGGAGGCGGAGGGCACGATAGTCCAGAACACCATGAGCAAACAAGAAGGACTAGCGCCCAAACTTTATACTTAATCATTAATCAATATGTACCGTACCTTACCAAGTACCGAGAGAGTAAAAAAAATTTGAAATTAAAATTTCGTATTGTAATACTTTATAAAAGAAATATCTACGTAAATATAACTCAATTAACTGTCACTAAATTATTAGGTGATCAATCCAATAACTAGCTAAAGTATAATTGTTCAATAAAATTTCTAAGTGTGAATATCAAATTACATTCACCAATAATTAAAAGTTTACTTGTAGACAGCGAACACGCGTGACCTACTTAAAATTTTTGCTTACGCGCGGACTTCGCGGCGGCGTATGCATTTCCGTACGAGCGGAAATTGCGAAATGTGTAAGTTGTTTACGACATTTGCATCTAAAAAAAATTATTAGCGACGATTATTATAATGATTTTAAGTGATGATATCTGGTTTCAAAAAATAATAATTAGAAATGCTAAGTGACACGGGTAACAATTTCATGTACGAAAGTTATCTAACAATATATGTATGTAAAAGAAAAATTTTGAATGAATTGGGCGTTAACCTAAATTTTTATATAATAAAAAAAATATATCATAAAAAAAAATCTCATTCTAATTTCTTAGATGCGATTTCCTTTTGACGCCTCTGAGGGCCAAATTTAAGTGAATATTCTCTTATATATTCCAACTTAGTATATAAATCTTGCAAGTAGACATAATAAAATTAACTCGTGCGTAAATGTAAAATAATTATAACCGAAAACATAAGTTATACAATAAAATATTCACTTACTTAATTCAACGCTTACGTAGGAGTAATGCCTAATGATATTGAGGTCATCACGAGTCGTCACGTTGCGCGATGCATGGCGGGACGTTGATGCGCTGGCGGCTGGCGGGCACGTGGGGCACGATGCCGTTGCTGATGCGCGATGCGATGACGGGCCGGGCTAACCCTGGACACCCTCGAGCATGGGCCGGGATTTCCCTGGACACCTCTTGATTTGCGAGCCGGGATAACCCTGGACAACGCTCTTCTTTTCTTGCTCTTCTTTCCTAAATGTCTTTTTTTTTTTTTTTCAAGTTAATTCAAATCTTCATTCTTGTTTTCTTGTGGTGTCCCGGACGGTGTGGTGTCCCGGACGGTGTGGTGTCCCGGACGGTGCGGTGTCCCGCCGCACCGTCCGGTGCGGGGTTCTGAGGTTCTGGCTGGTTCAGAAGTTCGTCTTCGGAACGTTAGTGCAGGGTCGCCATGTAATATATGAAATGAAGGTGGTAGAGAAGGGACGTTGTTGGAGATAAAGTATATGCCGAGCTCTAGATAGTAGTGAACCTTTAATTACTTAAAACATTAGCTTATATACATTTTTACAATAAGGTTAACGCTTATCCAAGCAATATGCATTATGCTACAGTAAACCATTGTGTTACTGTTGAATACTAAATGTAGACATTAGCTACATACTACAACAAAATGAGGTGCAAAGCTAAGGCAGCCGATCACGTTTTTGGTATGGGAGCCCTACTAAATTATTTATTTTATTTTATTTTATTTTTTGTATTTGTTGCTATAGCGGTAACTAATATAAATCATCTGTGAAAATTTCAACTATCTAGCGGTTCATGAGATACAGCCTGGTCACAAACAGACAAACATACGAACGGACAGTGGAGTTTTAGTAGGTAATAGGGTCCCATTTTTACCCTTTGGGTACGGAACCCTATAAAAAGAGTTCCATATGCCAACAAGTCTACAACAAACTTCATTAAATCTACAACTTTAACGTTTAATAGATTTTATTAGTGCGTTGTTTCCTTTCCTTTACTTGCTTTCAAATCAATAAACTGGTAACTTATTTGACAAGTTAGGTTAGATTATACAATGAGTTAGGTAACGTTCCGAAGCCCCGCACAGACGGGATGCGTAACGCATTCAACCAGCCTAAAAAAAAGAATAAAAACAAGGTTGAACGCGGGTCAACCGGCGCTACTTCCATGGTGGAGGTAGGACCTGGAGCTGGCCAGTTCAGGCCTAAGAGGCTATCGTGCCCAACCTCGAGCGGTAGGCAAACTGAAAATGGGGAGTGTCCGATTTCCACCTGGTGCAGATCTTCACCCGACAGCGCTCCTTCGGTGAGTACCTGCACCGCTTGGCGGGCAGAGAGGCAACGCCAAAATGCCACGCGTGCCCCAGTGGACTCACAGCTTCACACACTGGAGGAGCGGGTACTTATAGCCGCAGTAGGAGCAGACTTCTCGCTGTCGACCATCGTGTCCGTGTGTGATGCTTGACAGCGAGAGCTGCTGGAAGGCGATGGCCTAGCTCTTTCTGCACAATAGTAATGAAGCAGAAGAAGGACGCGGAGCGGGCCAGAGAGGATGATCCTCTCGCTGCCCCAACTTCCAGGTGAATGGTGGGTAGAGCACGCCAGCGTACGGCGGAGGCCCTTTGCCAGCCCAAGTAGTCCCACAGGACTGGAGCGCCCCTCTCTCATCCGGAGTGCTCCCCCTCAGCGAAGCCCAACTGGGCAAATCGCAAGGTCCACAGAAGCATGCGCAAGCGATCCCGGAAAACGCGCTGAGTTTTTAGCGGGTAAACCGGATCTGCCCGGGAGACACATGCCTGTTCCGAACCCCCGATCGGACGGGATGCGTACAGCATTATACCAGCGAAAATAAAAAATAAAAACTTTAATAGCTTTAAAAAACGTGTTATTTATACCAAATATAACATTAAGTATGTCAACTAACGTAGTTATTACCAAATATTACATTAAGTATATATATTATTATATTAGATGAAAAATAATTATATTAAACATTAAGGTACCGAGGCGAAACACACGCTCGAATCATTAACCCATTTAAGTCGGGAATATTATCAATTTATATCTGACTAAACTAAAATCTACATTTATGATTAGGGATGAACCTTATGACCTACCCTCTACAGATCCCTGTGTATAATACCTTGTACTCTGTATTCCAGGTAACAATATCAATCCTGGTGCTATGCCTATGTTTGTCACATTCCCTCCAGTTTCCCGACCACAACCGTACCCGTCGTGATGACAAGCCCGGCACGACGCCTCAAGGTTTCAACGTGGAGGAATTACAGAAATGGCTGAACTCCATATCCAAGTGGATCCCTGGAAAAGAAAAGGAAAAAGACAAAACGAATTAACACGCTTGAAACTTATAAGGAACATGCGTAAAGGAAAATGAGAACAGTACAAGATTTGAAGTACTTATCTATGGCTTACGGATTTAGTATAAAGGATGTTATTAAAAATAAACTTGTTTATGTTAATTTTAGTATTTATTAAAATCCATACGTAGGTAGATTTTTCTGGTAACTCCTATCTAAACAAATTGAATCAAGTACCACAAATGGGATGTACCTGAAAAATAAAGACCCCATTTTATTATTAAAATAGCAAAATATACAGAGGCCAATAATTTTAAATTTGTCTGAGAGATGCACAGCATGCTCTTGTCTGATGGGAGAAGGGAGAGCGTTCCAGCGGCGTATTGCCTGAAGTGCAGTGCCGTTTTTACCCCTAGGCCCCCAGGCCCGGGCCAAGGGGCCCAGCCAGCCTAGAGTCCCCAGTCCCTTAGGGGTGGGGCCTGAAATGCCAAGTGCCTTGGGGCCCTGGCCCTCTAAGTCCGAGCCTGCTGAACCGTGAAAGAATTAGGAACTGGAACCGGCATTAAGTAGGTAGGTTAGGTTTTTTTATTATTATTTAAGCATGACTTGAACTGTATCAGGGCTGTTTAACTCTCACTATCAGTGCATCGGACTTTTTATGGAAGTACAGACCCACTAACGAGAATGTCTCCCCCATAGGAGTGATTTGGGAGTTGGGAGAAGGGTAGCTACTGTAAAAATCTGTAACTTGAGAAAGAGTGGAGTTTATTTGCCCGTGAAATGCTTCCTTTTATTTTTGTTTTTTTCTTTATTTATTTATTTATTCCAAAAAAGGTTTAAGGTAAAGGTTTAATAAACACGAGGTTTATTGGCGAGTATTGCACTCACTTTCTTGACATTTGTACCATTAAAAACTTAACTAATCTTGTAACGAAAACAATCCAATCCACAAAACAAAACAATTTCATTGAAATGACAGACGACCTTGTGCTTTACACTCAGGGTTGAAATTTTAAATTTTGTTTTGTGCGGGTTGGATCCCTATCCTTAAAATACCATGTCATGCTATCATTCAAGATATTACGTATTCACCACATGCAAGCTTAATGTCACCAGATAGCATCTATGCTGGCTATGTATTGTATCTTAACTTTTAAATAAAAAAGTTTTGACGTTTGATAATTTTAAAGTCTTAGATTTTGGTTATTATTAATGTTCACTAAGAGCTAAATTGAAAAAGTTAGAAGATCTACTTTTATGCTCTTTTTATTTTGTTCGTCAATTACCTGGCGAGATGGTAGTCAACAATTTCTAGTTTGTCTAAAGTAGGCTGGATTTCCGATTGAGGTACGGAACCCTAAAATGAAATTTCTCATAAGTTCAAAACGTTTTTTCAGGTACTTCTGCTAATTATCTTCTATATGGCTATATGTGAAACTCGAAAAATTGTCGAACCTCGACATAAGTTTCGCGTGTGCCCCGACTACTCCGGAAGATCTCAAGACGTCACTACTGACACTTCAACGAGCCCACATGAAGAATTTACAACAGGAGATACTATTACTACAGATATTACTTCTAGTACTACTATTGACATGATATCGGAAGCTACTACGAAGTCAACACAGGCTACCTCCAGACCCGGTCGTTTTAACCGAATCTCGAATCTCATAAAAAATGCTATTAACAGGATTCGCCCGAGGAATATATTGCCATAACGTTTATGTAGGAGCAAACATGCACGTTCGCAATGTTGTTATCTATACTGTTGTAAAATTCTACATTTGTATTAAAAATCAGCTTTCTATGGAGAGAGGTCATAATTTCAGGAAAAAATTTAATGGCGTGGTGCAGGATTGTCATTATTTCTTTTGTATGGGTGCGCAGCGCCATGCCAGCCTGGCCATAATTTCCTTTGTCCTCACGTCACGCCGAAACGGCTGGACGTAGGTATTTTAACCAATTTTGTTACATGGAACTGGACATCCAAAGATGGTTGTAGGATACTTTTTACCCGACTACAGTAAATACTACTAGGGTGCGACTCGCGCAGCGTGGTGTCGCGGGGCGCAGCGTTGTTGTTAATGGGTAGCAGTAAAATTAGTGCAGTTAATAAGTAATAAATGTAAGTAATTTATAAGTGGTAGCACATGAAAATGTTTGTGAGCGCTTTATCCGCCAACAAACTGTCCTCAGTTTGGCTGAATATAAATGTTTTACATACCACATAAGTCTTTTATGCTAATTAAATTATAAAAAAAAACCTAGCGTTATGCAGGATCTTAATTTGTTTTATATGGGCGCGCGGCGCCGTGCCAACCTGGCGCCATGTTTTCGTAATTTCCTTTGTCCTCACGTCACGCCGAAACGGCTGGACGTATTTTAACCAATGTTGGTACAGGGATAGCTGGACATCCAAGATGGTTATACGATACTTTTTATCCGTCGACGGCAAAGGAAAAAATACGCAGACAAAAAAAAACGGGCCTCCTAGTTTACAATAATTGTTATCAAAATAAGAAATGTTTAGAGCCACTATGAGGGTGGCATCTGGCATATGTAAAACCCTCTATAAATAATGAAAGAAAAGAAAAGATGATTTAAGTTCATTGATAATTTTCATTTAAAATTACCTATAATAAAAAGAAGCGTCTTCATTTCAGCTTAGCCAATAACTCTTTAGTAAGTACTTCCCTATGTCTGTTTGCCCGAATTTCCAGCGGTTCTTGCATACAGCCTATTTATTTTTATTTTTTTCATTATATATTGAGTTAATTTAATTTATATAACTACATTATGCTGTGGAATTCAACATCAGTCGTCCTCCCTATCATCTGGCGGCTTTTATTAAGATCAAACGAGAGAATTTCCTGTGTTTTAGTCTCTGATATTAGTGAAGTATTTAGGCAGTGTGTGTGTATACACTGCCTACTTATTATATTTACAGTAAGTTGATACCTATTAGGTATTTTTACATTCCACGTGATGTCAATTAACAGGTATAATTGCCAGAGTAAATATTTGTCACGGATGTTGGTACTCAACTTGGGAAATCGAACAACAACTAGGTATTTAGGTTGAGTCTGGGTTTTTGCAAAAATGAAACGCGATAAGAAAGCACTTTTGTTAACCTGTCCTACAGATAACAGTAATTACAGTAATTAGGACTCGTATTTACGCAAACTCATTTGAAGTGGCATAATGTTGAAAACAGCTTTAGTTCAGTAGAACAGAGACATTTAAAAAATGCGGTGCTTCGTTGTGTTTTGTTTTCTAGTGGTCGGCATTCAGGGTTATGGTGACAGTGAAACATATGACGATCGCCCGTCAGAATACCAATGGAGACCCGTGATTGGTCCATATGGAGACCGTTCGAAGCCTTTGAGTGTTAAGCCACCAAAAAACGATGACGGCAAGTTCTATTCAGCGATTCAACAGGCCTATGCGGGGAGACCATTCGTGCCTTCACCTTATTTAGGCGGGTTATACACAGTTCCGTATTACGCCTTTGATTCGTACTACCCTCCGCTGGTTACCTATGGACTACCAACGAATTATCAATTCGGTATTCGTACAGAAAATAAGGACAAATCTATTTCAGGGTATTAAAACTTTCCACAATATAGCATCTTTATTGTAACAGAACGTCCAGTTATCTAATAAATAACAAGCAGTAATTTGGTTTTATTTTTCCCTCTATAAGGGTGCTCACTCAGCGCCAGACGAGTTATTCATATAAAATTTTATTTTTTTCTTTGTTATGTAACAGGTCGCGGTGAGCAAGCTCCCTAAAATTCCTTATTACAAAGGACTATCGATGTTAAGAGACCTTTTTCCCTTTATTTATTTTTTTCATTTTATGACAAATATATTAGGTAATACTTTCAACAAACTTTTGAAACTTAATACTTTTCCCTGAGTTCTTGATAGTAACATAGCTAATAGCTATATTCATGCTTTCATTGCGTGCAGTCGAAAATAAGTTGAAAAACCAGTTTTCTTGCTAAATAATGACTATTTCGTAGTTTTTGAAACCAAAAATACCTATTAATACAAGTTCAGGTTCAGTACTATAGGTTTCAAGTTTGCACCAATAAATCGCAACAGCTCTGTAACTAGTAACATCGATAATATATTATGTTAAGAAACATGTTTGATCATAGAGAAAAATGTCTAAAACAATAAGCATTTCTGAACGGATAAGGAGCTAAAATTTATAGATGCAAAAGGTAAGGCGTACACGCCGTGAGTCCCGCTCGCACTTTGCAACGCGACATTTTGTCGCGCGACAAAAACTATCTGTCACTTTCCTTCCGATACAGTGCGAGTGACACAGGTGACACTGCCAAAGGGCCCCTTTTGTTAGGACCTGCAAGGAAAAAAAAGAAAAGGCGACACTGAGTCGCGCGACAATCGAAGTCGCGGCAATATAATGCCAGCCCCGCTGCGCACAGTATGAGTTCGGTCTTTCTCCTTTGTTCGTTCAAAATCGGCGCGCGTTCGTATCCAGTTCTAGTGACTCGACTTCAGCAAAACAAAGCACAATTTCATCCGAATACCTACTTTGTTGCCTGGTCTTCACTACTCGGAAATCCAAGCGTCGACACCTAGGTGCTATGTAAATGTGCCATGAGAGTAGGGAACGTGTTAACTGATACACCACACAAGCACTATATCAATTCATAACACAGTGCCAAATCTTACGAATTTTGTTTGTTCCCGATTGTCAGTGGATCTCAAACTTTAAAACAAAACAACATTTCAATGTTTTATACACAATCGTATATTGATTGTGGTTTTATAGAAATAACGAAAACAATACAGAAGGTGCTGTGTAATGTGTATTGCGTTGGCTAATCTTATATAATTGGTATAGCGATGCGATAACTCAGTCGAGAGAGCACTTAATAGGTACACGAGGAGTTGTGAGTTCGTGTGTCACTTGCATGGCAGCGGATCGCATGAAATTTTGACTTCATATTATAGAGTAGAATATGGATACAGCTTGTAGCGTTCTTTAATGTGAGATAGGCATTTGACCAAGACCTCACCTCACCTCACTGATGTTAAGAAATCATTCTTGTGGCGCGGAGATAATCCCTTTAGAGGGTTATACCCCTACACAGTCTCCGATTCACTGGTAGTGAGGACAGCCCGGATACAGTTCATCATGTTAAAAAAAAAGAAAAAGAAAAATATGTTTAGTAATGGTGAAATTACTCATCATCGCAATGTACTCGTATCATCTTGGCTCATTTCATTAACTCTTTCTCAAGTTTTCAATTCGTCTCTTTCAGCATTCGTCATTTATTTTGAACTATGTAGTTGTGTCCACAACTCCACCCGTACCAAATTCATATTGTACAGCCAAGCATACTTTCATCCCCTATTTTACCCCTTTAGAATCGGGATTTGCAGTAACATCTCTAACTATGTCTAGGATAATTTTATGAAGCTTATACATATATACCCTATTTCACTATTCCAACTTTGTAACTTTAAACACCCATGCAAATTCTCATCATTGATGAAGATAGCCTCTTAAGAAAGAGGATTTTTTTCTAGAATAATGTAATTTTTGGTTACTATGAATTTCTATTAAGTAGCCCGATGTTGACGAAAGTAATGTATTTAATTTTATTATTATTATTTTTGTATGTAATGTATTTTTAGAAGGTAATCTACATAAATAGGTTAAATATTACAAAAACCCTGTAAAGTTTGAGAACCCATGATGTTTTTGGTCAACACGCTAATATTCAAAGAAACTAGAGTGAGATAATACCTAACAAACTTACACAATCAGTCACTGAAGTGTCTTCACCCGAACTAGTTCCGTAAACTTACTATTTTAGGAAATGCATTAATAAGTTTGTTGCCATGTATGCTTCATAGGAATCCCCAATGGTAAGCAACACGATATTTAAGCAAGCATATTCGATATTGTGATCAGTATATTTTTACGAAGCAAGTGCGTATATTCTCAAAATGTTCAAAGTAAGTTTTGTGTTCTACGTTCTACCTACAGTCATAATTTAATAAGTGTCGTGTAGTAAGTACATCAGTGGTTCTAAGTGTATTTACGCATTGGTGGTTTAGTTCTTGATCTACGGGCCTATGATGGTTGCGTTTACCACGTGATTAATAAGTGACAAAGCGTCTGTCACTCACACTCTCATTTTGCCAAAACGTGACGGATGCTTGTCACTTAGACCCGAAGATCAAGAACAAAAAGTCACCAATGTGTAGATAAATACTCTGAGACGAACCATTTACAATTTATTTATTTAATCTTTATTGCACAAATGAAAGAACTTATCGTACAAAGGCGGACTTACTGCCATAGGGCATTCTCTACCAGTTAACCATTGGGCTAAGCAGATCAATTGTGGGCGGTGCAACTAACTTAAAACAACTTAGTACCTTGTATCGCTACGTTATAGATATATCACCCAAAGAGTATGTAATCACTCCGTTTATATCACCTTTCTTTCAATAATTGATACTAATTATATGTATATACAGTGTGTATATTTGATATAACCGCATACTTTACGGGGGCTTAGTATAGGCACTTATTAATATATTTATCCATAAATTATAAAAAAATCGAACTTTTTTTTGATATAAAATAAATCAGCAAGATATGTACTTGTTTGTTGTTGTTTGTTGACACATAACATCGTGATGTCACAACTGTCACTAGTAATAACTACGCCATACATTGCTGCTCAGAAAAATTTCAAAAAATAATTACGCTATGGTAGACTACCATAGCGTACCATTGGTAGTTAAAGCTAAGTTAATAATTGTTACAAATATCAGATTATAGCACTAAAATCTCCGTCTGGCTACAATATGCGGTATAATATATACGATGCTCTCGATCAAATCGATACGAAAAACCACAGTATGTATTATTTTTGTCTATCACAGTAGTGTACCTGTACGGTACGATACACTACATACACTAGGTACACTTTACTTGACGATGACTGTACAGTATATATATATCTCTCCAGACCGTATTCGGTCCCGGCGACTGCTGCCCGTCTAACACAACTATGCTTCTGGACCCTTTGTCGCGCAACATAGCGCTACCACTCTCTCACATTAGGTACTGCACAGAAAGAGACGGGAGAGTATCTGTCGTCGGGAGAAATAGTCGCGTATGATAGTTATGCTAGACGTGCTGGCGTTCGTGTGCTCTCATGTGGCCGACTGTACAGTTTGTGTAAATACTAGTGCAAAATATGATTCTTCTTCTTCTTTCCGTGCCTCTTCCCATTATTTGGGGTCGGCCCTCCTCGTTCTCATGCGCCAGGTCGGGCGATCCTGGGTTGTCTCTTCGTTCAGCTGGGCCTGTTTCAAATCCTTTGATATGGTGGACCACCACGTAGCAAGCGGGCGACCTCTGCCTCTCTTGGTGTCCGGTAGTGCGAGTGCTTTCTTCACAACATGGCCTTCGTCTCGTCTCATAACATGTCCGTACCATCTCATGCGGGATTCCTTGATCTTGTCGGTGATGGGGGCAACCTTGTAGCTTCCTCTGATGTGTTCGTTGCGCACTTTATCGAGTCTAGTTACACCGGCTGCCCACCTCAGCATCTTCATCTCGTTGACGTGGAGTTTTTGTTCATGCGCTTGTTTGATTGCCCAGCATTCAGCACCGTAGGCCATAGCAGGTCTCACGGCTGTTTTGTAAACCTTGCCTTTGGTCTTTATCGGCATACGGCGATCACAGAGCACACCCGTAAGCGCCCTCCACCTCTGCCAAGCTACATTTATCCTATGTGTCACATCCATGTCCACATTTGCGTCCGCGGACAGGACCGAACCTAGGTATTTGAAATGGCTTACTTTCGGCACTGGGTGTCCACCTATGCTGATTGTGGGTGTTGCCTGATCTATAAGGCTATAGTGGCATGGCAGGTACTCTGTTTTACTTCTGCTAATCCTTAAGCCGTTGGATTCCAGGGCATGCCTCCACAGCTCTAGGGTACGTTGTAGTTGTTCCGCGCATTTGTCAATGAGGACAACGTCGTCTGCATACAGCAGGCACCATGGTAGGGGAGACTGGATGTCTTTGGTGAGGTAATCCATAACAACGTTGAATAGTAGCGGGCTAAGAGCAGACCCTTGATGCACGCCGACTTTTACCTCGAAAGGACTGCTTGTACCAGCTAGGCTTCTTACTCGCGTGCTTACGTTGTCATACATATCTTGTGTCAGCGATATGTAGCACTCAGGTATTCCTTGCGATCTCAGGGCTTGCCATACTAGTTTACGCGGCACTCTGTCGAATGCTTTCTCTAAATCTATGAAAACTAAATGTAAATCTTCATGGTTACTACGGCCTTTTTCCATGAGTATTCGCACCGTCTGTATTGCATCTGTAGTTGATCTAGAGGCAGTGAATCCATATTGGTTTTCTGATATGGCTACATGTTGTAGAAAGCGGTTGTGAAGAATTCGTTCCCATATTTTTAGAGTATGCGATGTGAGTTTGATGCCCCTATAGTTACCGCAGTCACTGACGTCTCCCTTGTTTTTGTAGAAAGGGAGGAGATAACTGTGGCGCCAAGCTTCTGGTATCTTGTTTCTGCTAAGGATGGTGTTAAACAGTATCGTTAGCCACTCAACTCCTGTGGCTCCTAGTCTTTTCCACAGGTCAGCGGGTATACCGTCTGGGCCGGTAGCTTTATGGTTTTTCATTTTATTAACTGCGAGCTTAACTTCGCTCGCTTTAATAGCTTCCGCTGGCCCTTCTACTGCGGTGATGAGTGGTAGAGGTTGACTTGGAAATTCTTCATTTAGCAGTTCCTGGTAATACTGGCACCACCTATCATTGATCTTGTCGTTACAAGTTAGAAGCCTGCCGTCTTTATCCCTGATGTATTTGTTCATCTTTATATCTAACGCAGACTGGTGGCGCTGTTTTGCAATTTTAAAGATTTCAGTTCAGTATCTGTTTGTGCTTGTTCGAGTCTGGTATAGAGGTTTTCCTTGGATTCCGCCATTGACTGAGCCACTTTGCTTTTGGCAATTTTCTTAGCACGTTTGTATTCTATGTGATCTTCTTCGAGCTGGGTTTTCTGCCATAGTTTAAATAGGTCTCTCTTCTCCTTCACAAGTTGTTTTACTTCATCCGTCCACCAAGTGGGGTCTTTATTGTTAGTAAGGCCACCCTTTGACACTCCTAGGATGTTCGCTGCTTCCTCAGTACACTTTTTCTCGAAGTTAGACCACATATTGTCCGCATCGCTGTTATTTTCTTTGGTCATATCTCTGTCCAGGTATGCCGTTATCTGCCTTGTCAGTTCTTCGCCCTTTTCGGTATATAATTGGCGCCATTTGATTCTTGGGGACCTATCAACTACAGTTTTTATGGGTTTGGGTAGATTAAATATTGAGACTAATATTCGGTGTTGTGTTGTAAGAGCCTCGCCTGGTATAACTTTGCAGTCCTTGCAGTGCTTTAGTAGACTTCTATCTGTGAGTATGTAGTCTATTTGGGTGCTTTTCCCGCCGCTTTTATATGTTATTAAGTGCTCAGGCTTCTTCTTAAAGTATGTATTCACTATAGATAGATTGTGACGACTGCTGAAGTCCAGGATTTCCTCTCCCGGTTTGTTTAGCGTGCCATAGCCATGTCCCCCATGGATGTTTTGGTAGGACGGATTTGTAGCACCAACGTGTCCGTTGAGATCCCCGCCTATGTATTTAATTTCTTCGGGGGGTATCATATTCGTGAGATCATCGAAGTCTTCCCAGAATTTTGACTTTTCGGATTCGTGGCATTCGATTTGTGGTGCGTATGCCGAGATAATATTAAGGGGATGTTGCTGATCCATGGCCAGTTTGACGGCGATAAGACGGTCGCTTTTACGCTCGATGTTGATTATCCGCTGCTTCAATTGATGGTCAAGAACTATAGCTACTCCATTCTCTCCATTGTTGGTGCCATGGTATATGAGTTGGTAGCCTTGTCCTATATCTCTGGATTTGGAACCTTTCCACTTCGTTTCTTGCAGGCAGCATGCATTTATATTTCTATTTTGGAGAACTTTTGATAGTTCCTGGCTCCTACCAGTAAGGGTACCGAGGTTCCAGGTTGCAAATCTGATCTTTTTACAAGTAAGCGAATATGTTTTGTTTTTGTCGTTAAGTTCGTCGCTTTTGGGGGACGCCCTAGCATTTTCTTCATTTTGGTTCGCATGTGTCGCATTGGATAGATTAGCGTCGCTTTCGGGGTACGCCCTAACAGTTGAACGTATTCTCTTTTTTGTTGTACTTTTCATGTTTAACGAGGAGAATAGGTTTTGGCTTTTAATTTTACGGCCGGTTGCCACCTGACGCCAAGACTGTCGCCTGCTACGAGGCGTGAGCGCCGCCGTTGACCCCCTAGGGGCTCTTTCGCCGCCAACTCTTCTGCATACTCCAGCCCAAGCACGCAGCACTGCTCTTGACCTCGCCCCAGAATACGTCCAGGAAGCTCGCCGCAGGGGTTTTACATCGGAGTGTCCATCTCCGACCTGTTTTCTAGAGGTCAGGTTCCCCCTAGCTCCAGTGAAAACCTGTAACCTTAATATGTAAGGGCAGCTCTACTCTGGGTATTGTGCTTCTTCCGCCTGATCCGCCGTACTGATGTCCATTATCTCCGCCTTCTCAGCCGTTGAAGTCTTCACTTAGTGCAAAATATGATTAATAAGATATTAAAGTACCAAGCACTTCCATATCTGGATAGCAATCCTACCCAAGCCGGAGAAACGTCGGCCATTTTGTAATTATAGTCTCGTCGCAATAATAACAGTGATTTCTTTTAAGAAAATTAATTTATCTGTTACATGGGCACTTAAACGAATTAACAGCTGCATCAACGAGGAATGTTAACGGTCAATTACAATAATTACTTATTTTTATATTAAATACATACACGGGTTTGCGGGCGGTGGTGGTGATGATGGCGGGGTTGATTCTGATTGTGATAGTCATGGTGGTGATGAACGATAATGATGATTGTGATGACGATGCCGGTGGTGATGGTGCTGATACCGATGACCACAAAATCACCATCATCACCACAATCATCAACAACATCAACACCACCACTACCACCGTCACCATCACCACCACAACAACCATCACCAACACCATTACCACCCACCACTACCACCATCATCACCACTACCGTTCTTGTGTTGTATGGTTGCGATAATTTCCTATCTTATTATGACGTATTTATGTGGAACTAAAGAACCAACAGATGTTGCAATACGTCTGAGGCAGCCCTGTGCGTCTTACACGCACACATTGACTCTCACATTCAAGATTCAGATCTTAGTAGGCAATGTCCGCCCTGTGGTACAGTTATCCCTGTAGAATAAGTTAAAATCCGTGCAGCTATTTCGGCTTGATGAGCTGACAGCGAATTTCATTGAAAAAGCGATTATACTGTGTATTGTTATATTTTACTATTTGTTACGTATTACCATTAAGTATTAGCTTCTTCGTAGAATATACAATAAAGAGGATTTGTATTATACCTATTGCAGAACACGCTCCTGTTAGCTGTTACTTTGGCCGTCTTAATGTCGGTGGTGTCTGCCCAGTTTGGGGGTGGTTACGGCGGCCAGGGCCGTTACGGTGGTGGTTACGGCGGCCGTGGTAACCAAGGCGGCTACTACGGCCAAGGAGGCTATGGACGAAGCCAAGGCGGGTTTGGAGGAGGCCAGGGAGGTTTTGGGGGTGGGCAAGGAGGTTTTGGGGGTGGGCAGGGTGGTTTTGGGGGTGGGCAGGGTGGTTTTGGGGGCGGACAGGGAGGATTCGGCGGCAACCAAGGTGGATTTGGAGGACAAGGAGGGTTCGGACAGGGTGGTTTCGGGCGCTAATTCATCTAACACGTACGTCTTGGTGTTTTAGTTACTTAATTGAAACACAAAAGTGGCACAGGTCTGGATTGTAATTTATTTCATAATATAGTTGTTTTTTTATGAACTTAATTAAATATATTTTGTTACATTAAGGGTTATCATTATTAACATCCCAAAAATCCCATAAGCTGAACGAATTTGCGAGAAACATTTAAACTATTGTTCACAATCACACACATTCCTACAAACTTCAAATGAATTAGGCCTAGTGCGAGTCTGACTGGCGCACCGAGGGTTCCGTACAAACTGAGCCATCTTAACCCTTTAGCGACCAAGGATTTCGTAGCGCTACGCGTGTAGCCGATAACTTGGTGAAATGCGTATGTAGCGAAAACTCGGGATCACCTCTAGTGGAATAAAAATTCTTGTCATAAATTCGATTGTCATAACTCATTTCGCATAATGGCTTTCCTCATACATAAATAATGACACAAAGGTAAATTAAGAAAGAAAAATTGAATGCGATCTACTACAATCGAAGCGGGGTTTGAACCCGCGACCTCTGCGTTACCGGCGCATTGCTCTCCCAACTGAGCTATTCGACCGCTACGTCAGTCACACCAAATCTTTCATCCCTTAATCCTTTAGGTAGGCAATGCGCCGGTAACGCAGGGGTCGCGGGTTCAAACCCCGCTTCGATTGTAGTAGATCGCATTCAATTTTTCTTTCTTAATTTACCTTTGTGTCATTATTTATAAAAATAAAAATGTGGTATTACCACATAAAAAATATAGAATCTATAAAAAGATTCTATACAAATATTTAGAACAGCGCCATCTCTCTCGCAGTCTTCACACTTGCTGTAAAGCAATGGGGATTGGGGATCGTGTGTGTAAAACGCACATCCTAGGGTATATGGCTAATGCGCAATAAGCATTTCAAAAACATATATGACGCAGAGGGCGCTCCAGTAGCGTAAAGGATTAAGGGATGAAAGATTTGGTGTGACTGACGTAGCGGTCGAATAGCTCAGTTGGGAGAGCAATGCGCCGGTAACGCAGAGGTCGCGGGTTCAAACCCCGCTTCGATTGTAGTAGATCGCATTAAATTTTTCTTTCTTAATTTACCTTTGTGTCATTATTTATAAAAATAAAAATGTGGTATTACCACATAAAAAATATAGAATCTATAAAAAGATTCTATACAAATATTTCCTCATACATGTTATTTGTCATAAATTGTTATTTGCATAAAATTTTTACGTCATAATTGTTGTTCGGCAGGCTGTTCATAAGCATAATTTAGTATGGCACAAAATCTCAAATCATATTATTGAATGTCATAATAATTGATAGTACGAAGAAGAGCGACGCATAAATTATGGCTTTCATAATTATTAATGGCAATAGACATATAGTATAAGTTATATCACATGTACCAGAAATATAACATTTGAAATAATGATACAAAACTTACATGAGCAGAAAAACTAAAAGGGGGGACGGGGGGGCGAAGCCCCCCGCATTAAGAAATCCTTCTCCACACTGACCTCTTAGTTGTAGGTTAGGTTAGGTTAGAACTGTGATCCTATAAACACGAACATCGGCCAGAAAAGTAGGTTAGGTAAGGTTAGGTTAGTTGTAGGTTAGGTTAGAATTGTGAACCTACAAATACGAACACCGGCTTGAAAAGTAGGTTAGGTTAGGTTTGAAAGAACTGCGACCCCCTCAGAAATGAACTGCTGCCAAAAAACTAGGCTGATGTTGAAATAAATAATTAGGAGCTTGATATTTATGTTCTTCAGTATTATGCGCCAATGCACGATATGCATAAGAACATTATGACGATTAATGATTATGATTCAGGTTGATATGCTCCAAAATTATATGACATTCCTTACTTATGCGTAAAAACATTATGGTCATAAAATGTATGCGGATCAATTAATGACTATACACCTTATGCGCAAGGACTATTATGACAAAAGTGGTTATGCGAATCGACATTATGGCTTTAAAATGTATGCAACCCAATATGGAACCCGAAAACTCGCTTCGAGCACAGTGCTCACGGAGCGGGTTCCCGGTGTTCAAAGTGTCTGGCCGGGTTCAGTTAATTTTGGACCAGCGGGCCTATGATGGTTGCTTTTATCACGCGATAAATAAGTGACAAAGCATCCGTACTGTTTTGACAAAATGCGAGTGTGAGTGACAGGTGCCTTATCATTTATTTATCACGTGATAAACGCAACGCAACCATCATAGACCCCGGTATAGATGTCGCCGCATACAAATTGCGTAATTTCCTAAAAAAATACATTACTCAGAAAACAACCCAACTAAACTAAGTATGTCTTGCTGAATGGTTTTTTTTTTGGACATGTGTCTCAAGCCGTTTCGTGTTTTGCTCAAATAATTATAGAATTTGTGTGCTAGTCGCTCGAAACGGTTCGACACAGAACATTTCCTTTCCATTTTCCTAAAATTTCGTAACGATTGGTCAACTTTTGGAGGAGGAAACGGACGAGAACGAAACGGTCACGTTAACTTTGAACCTCATTTGTATGCGTCGCCATAGTCGCCAGGTACAAACTGAACGTAAACTGATGGTATGAGAAAAGGAGCAGTGATATATCCTCTCAATGAATGCATCTCCGTAATCGCCAAGAATAGTTTGTGCAATATACATCCGTACCTACAAACTTTCACTTATCCCATCTTAATTAGCCTGGATGAGTTAAGTAAACGAGTGACATACATATTCGAAACTACATCTATGGTCAAATTGTTCCTATCAAATATGATTAAATCGTCGAGGTGCAAACTTAACGCAACCGAGTTCTCCAAATATGATGTTTGAAAAGGACTATTTTTTTCATGATTTTATTACAAATGTAAAGTTTTCAGATTTTTATAAGTATTTGTTGTATGTGACGATTTTACTTGCCAAATTTCATAGTTCTAGGTCATCGCACCCTACACCCTATCATTTGGATTCTCTTGAGAGTCTCGAGATGTACGTTTTTTTGCGACATAAACGGCCGTATCTTTTTTTTCACGTTAACGTAAAAGTTTGATTTTTTTCACAGCTTCAAGGGACTGTAAATAGTATATGGTGTTAATTTTAACTCGATACCTCCACGCGTTCTCGAGATAAAGGGTCTTGACAGACAGACAGCCAGACGGATGGACGGACGACAAAGTGATCCTATAAGGGTTCCGTTTTTTCGATGGGGTACGGAACCCTAAAAACACCCATATACAATTAGCGTTGTTTAGCATTGTACGTTATTATCTAAATTGTTTTATTCTATTTAATTGTTAGAACCGTGAATTCCGGATTGTATAACTTCTTTATCTTTTTAAAATATACCTGTTATTTGAATTGTATATTAATAAGTGTCTAGATAATATTTCTATATTTTAAGGTTCGGTTGAAACCAGGAAAAATATTGGGACTTGCCTTACTTAACTGTTAAATTGGTGAAATAAATGTTTCCCTTGGTGTTCATCGTACCTGAATTGTTTTTACCTTTTATGCCAATAAATGCGTTAATACCTTCATCTATACATTATGATGAGTTGTAAAATACATTAGCATTAATTTATAGGATTGTGTTTAATCGTATAAGTTTTGTTTGGGTTTGAAAACAACAGGCAGCAGAGCTCAAACTTTACCTGCAGTGGAATAAATAAATTAATATCGGACAACCACTCACAAATCAATCTAGTCCCACAGTAAGCTCTAGTAGGCTTGTGTTATAGACACTAGACGACGATGAACATACTTATATAGTTAAATACATACTAAAATACAAATAACATCTATGACTCAGGCCCAAATATTTGCGTTCATCACACAAATATTTGCCTTTGTCGGGAATCGAACTCAGGACCGTCGGCTCAGTAGGCAGCTGCTTAACCACTGCGCCTACCGCGTCGTCAAATATAGGAATCTGCCTGACGTTTGACATAACGTTTTTTGACCTAATTTAACTTTTATATAACGCGTTGTTTCAGAAAACGTTTTATATCAAACGTTAGGTACATTAGATTAACAAATATTATTTTAAACATTACGTCTACCCTGTGGATAATGGTTCGTGGTTTTGACATATAGATAACTTAAGTATATTTTATTGTAGATAGGTTTAGCAGTGAGAATATGATGGTTGCTTTTATCACGCGATAAATAAGTGACAAAGCATCCGTCACGTTTTGACAAGATGCGAGTGTGAGTGACAGAGGCATTGTCACTTATTGACCTGACGATGCCTATGATGGCTGCGTTTATCACGAAATAGAAATCGTTCACTCTCGCACTCACTTATAAGAAAGTGATGGATGGATTATCATTTATTTATTCCGTGATAAGCGTAACCATACCATCGTATATACCCGCTGGTCTTTAATAGTAATGAGTTAACATAAGTACAAATATACAACAAGTTTTTTTTATTTAAAACTTTGTAGTGTCCACAGGAAAGACATAAAACTCATCGTATCATAATACTCGAGTATACTATAAGATTTGAGGGGTCTCTTTACAAAAGGGATTACTTTTGTATAAGATTCATAGAGAAATAAGTCCTTTTGTAAAGGGCAGTCCTCATTTGTGTTGTATAGGTAGGTAAATAAGGGACGGCAAACACGAAGTTTGAACACCCATGGCGTTTAGGTTACGTCACTCAATAAAATTTAATAATCATCCACAAAAAGTGGACGAAAACTGGAATCTAAATAGGTATTCGCAAATTTATACATTCGGTCAACAATGTCACCAGTACCAATTCTATGCCGTAAAATCTCTACACGCATGTTTTATACACACGCAAAATTATATTTGTTACCGTGAACTTGACAGGATTCCAGTATAATAGAAATATCATATTTAAGCGAAGATCCATGCAGTGGTGTGATCAGTGTTTGTTTATGACGCTAAAGTGACTATTCTCAAGATGCTTAAGGTGAGTTAACTTTATTCTAAGTATTTTGTACCTTTGCAATAATTGTCCTGCAAAATGACTTTAAAACTTAACGAATACGGATCCACAAGAACAGATTCATAGACTAGGTGACTATTTTAATGAACAGAGCAACTATTGTTTTGCGTTATCCCTAGATTTCAAACGTAACTTTGCGTGTAAACTCAATTTCACCTATTTATTGATGACACGGGTTTAGAATAACTTCTAAGAAAGGAAACTCTTTAAGTACCTTATGATGGACACCTGTGATTGATGAATATATGCTACCAGCATTAGACACGCCCTAGTCTAGTGCAGATCCATTCAAAATAAGGAAATAACGTATAGTGTAGGGACGTCAATTTTTACCTGCATGCTACGTTTACGCCTTTTTAAACATATATGTAGAATAACGTAGGTTCGTATCTGTATTACAAAATTAATTAAAATAATCAATAAAAAATGCATTCCTTCCTACTAGATTATACTATACTGACAAATTTAATGCAGATATTATTATTCCTGTATGTCGCACCCGCTCACGGGACAATAGTGTCCCGGACCTTTGGGAGGCGTGCGCGGAGCCGAAGCCAACGCGTAGAGGCCCTTTCGACAATTTAATTGAATGTAAGGTGTACAACAAGCGAATGCTGTCCCTACCCGTGTCATGGGACGCACATAGAGACAGCGCCTTCTAGGTGCAAGAACTATTGAGGGATATATGGAATCTAAATACAAATTGGGCTATGGGGATGAAATGGAGGACTGGCTAATTGGGCTATGGATTGAGACAATCGGGCGTCTACCAGGAAAAAAATCTCATGTGTAATGGCACTGGTAGACGATGACTCGCCTCCTGCTAGATGGGCCCCCACAAATAGCGACACATAGAGTGGCCTATAGGCAACATCGGTGCGGAAGGCTAAGGGCGGAGAGGTGTAATACTGGGCTTTAAACCGCAGCCAACTAACCCCTTACGATTCCAAATTCGCCCCCGAGCCGCATATTATTATGATTATTAGGTACTTTTACATCCTCCGAGTGTGTGTCTGTAGGCAGTGTCCGCCCTGTGGTACAGTTATCCCTGTAAAATAAGATAAATAAGTTAAAATCCGTGCAGCGAGCGGACAACGAATTTCATTGAAAAAACGATTATACTATCTATGTATTGTTATATTTTACCTACTATTTGTTACGTTAAGAATTTGATTCTTCGTATTAGAATATACAATAAAGAGGATTTGTATTATATTGCAGAACACGCTCCTGTTAGCTGTAACTTTGGCCGTCTTAATGTCGGTGGTGGCTGCCCAATATGGGGGTGGTTACGGCGGCCAGGGCGGTTACGGTGGTGGTTACGGCGGCCGTGGTAACCAAGGCGGCTACTACGGCCAAGGAGGCTATGGACGAAGCCAAGGCGGGTTTGGACGGGGCCAGGGAGGTTTTGGGGGTGGGCAGGGTGGTTTTGGGGGCGGACAGGGCGGATTCGGCGGCAACCAAGGTGGATTTGGAGGACAAGGAGGATTCCGACAGGGTGGTTTCGGGCGCTAATTCATCTAACACGAACGTCTTGGTGTTATTGAAACACAAAAGGGGCACAGGACTGGATTGTAATTTATTTCATAATATAGTTGAATTTTTATGAACTTAATTAAATATGTTTTGTTACATTAATAAGGGTTATCATTATTAATATCCCAAGAATCCCTTAAGCCGAACGAATTTGCGAGACACATTTTAGCTATTCTGCCGTATTACAGTAAAAGGTCGTATCTTTATACTGATGTCATAGTAAGATACGTCCTTTTACCGTAGCATGGCAGTATTGTTCACCACACAAATTCCTACAAACTTCAAATCAATAACCGGCCTAGTGCGAGTCTGACTAGCGCACCGAAGGTTCCGTTTCCGTACAAACTGAGCCCATCTTATTAACACTTTGGCGACCAAGGATTTCGTAGCGCTACGCGTGTAGCCGATAACATGGGAAATGCGTATGTAGCGAAAACTCGCTACGAGCACAGTGCCCACGGAGCGGGTTCCCGGCGTTCAAAGTGTCTGGCCGGGTTAAGTTAAGTCACAGGTTAAGTTTGGACCAGCGGGCCTATGATGGTTGCTTTTATCACGCGATAAATAGTTAAGTGACAAAGCATTCGTCCTGTTTTGACAAAATGCGAGTGTGAGTGACAGCTGCCTTATCATTTATTTATCACGTGATAAACGCAACCATCATAGGATGGTATGGATGTCGTCGCATACAAATTATTAATTAAATAAAAAAAATACATTCACCAAGACATGCTTGACCTTAGTTGGGTCGTTTTCTGAATAAAAATAGTTCGCTTTGTGTAACGTTTTCAGATATTTATTTATGTAACCATGTAGGTACTCGTATTTTTATCCTTTTTTTTATGCCAGGGGGCAAACGAGCAAACGAATCGCCTGATGGAAAGCGATTACCGTCGCCCATAGACACCTGCAACACCAGAGGAGTCACAAGTGCGTTGCCGGCCTTTCAGGTGGGAGTAGGTACGCTCTTTTCTTGAAGGTTTGAAGGTCGTATCGTTCAGAAAACGACCGCGACCCAACTAAACTATGTGTGTCTTGCGGAATGTATTTTTTAGGAATTGTTCTGTCTCGAACCGTTTCGCTTTTTGCGCACAGTCGCCATCAGATATATCGCAGCATATAAGGCGTTCATAAATATCTGAATACGACTCGTATTGACTTGGCGTCACAGTACATGTTCAGATATTTATGAGCGCCTTATATGCTGCGATATATCTGATGGCGACTGTACCTATTAGGCGCTCGAAACGGTTCGAGACAGAACATTTCCTTTCCATTCAGTTCCTAAGATTCCGCAAAGATTGGTCAAGTTTTGGTGGAGGAAACAGACGAGAACGAAACCTCGATTTGTATAAACCGGTTACGTTAAGTTTGAACCTCATTTGTATTCGTCGCCATAGTTGCCAGGTACAAACTTAATGTAAACTGATGGTATGAGAAAAGGAGCAGTGATATATCCTCTCAATGAATGCATCGCCGTAATCGCCATGAATAGTTTGTGCAATATATTTATTTCACAAGGGAAACTTCCGGTAGTAAAAAACACCCATATACAATTAGCATTGTTTAGTATTGTACATTATTATCTTTATCTATCCGAATATCATAAACCCTCCAGGATGCGTTGAAGAACCGCACATTATGACCACCATAAAAATAGACAGTTTTGTTAGAACAAATTTCTTATCTGTAAAATGCTTTTCTACTCCAGTACTTTTTTCTGTCATTTATATAGTTACTAACTCTAATTATAAAGACATAAATTATAAAAGTCTGTAAAAGTCTATACTCTACTGCCCAAAAAAACACTGCTAAACGATGTTATAATGTCGCCAAAAAAGCATTACTTAGTACCACAGATTACAAAATACACAGCTGCATTCACACTTAAATGTCGAGTCGTAGAAAAAATATTGTATGCAACGTTGTATAAGTAGGTCAAAAAACGCTTGTGGCATCTTTCCTACGATGTGAGCGTAGCCCCCTGCGCTTTTTGCCTCCTCTTATACAACTGTTGCATAAAATACTATTGTGTAACTATAGCATACAATACTTTTTATACGAGCAAAACTCAAAAAACATTTTTTACTTTAATCGTCATTCTCCAATATGATTTTTTTATTTTTGATGTAACCTTTTTCGTTCAACTTAAACTGACCTATTAAAAAAAAACATGATCGCGATGGCCATGGCGGGTACCTCGTGATTGGTGATTTTTTTTGACAAGTAATTTCAACCAATCAGTGAGCATCAAATAAGCTTATGTTCTCTTTTTTAAATTATTAGAGTTGTCTAGAGAGATGTCTTATGAATATTAAAGTTCTGTAGCAGGTACCATATAGAGTATAGAATTTTGTTACAGGATTAAAAAGTGCGTTATTGTGATTTTGTCTGTGAAATTATAATCGACAGATTAAAGTCTGCGAGTATAAAAAGTAGTGTATGTACGAGTAACTGTACATAATTAGGCATTAAAACGTTTCATAAACCCACACTCGTGTTTAATACCGTCCATTATGTACAGTCATATATTGTTTAATTTTATTTAATTGTTAGAGCCGTGGATGCCGGTTTGTGTGACCTTGATTTTTTTTTTTTAATATAGGTACTTACCTGTTATTTGTTTTTTTTTTTTTTTCTAAAATCTTAGGACTTGCCTACTTCACTGTTAAATTGGTGATAAAAACGTTTCCCTTGATGTCCATCGTACCTGAATAGTTTTTACCTTTTTTTCCAATAAATGCGTTAATACCTTTATCTAGCGGACATTATGATGAGTTGTAAAATACAATTAGCATGAATTTATAGGATTGTGTTTAATTGTATAAGTTTTGTTAGAGTTTGAAAACAAAAGGCAGCGGACCTCAAACTTTACTTACAGTGGAATAAATAAATAAATATCGGACAACCACACACAAATCAATCTAGTCCCACAGTAAGCTCTAGTAGGCTTGTGTTATAGACACTAAACGACGATAAACATACTTATATAGTTAAATACATACTAAAATACAAATAACATCTATGACTCAGGCCCAAATATTTGCGTTCATCACACAAATATTTGCCTTTGTCGGGAATCGAACTCAGGACCGTCGGCTCAGTAGGCAGCTGCTTAACCACTGCGCCTACCGCGTCGTCAAATATAGGAATCTGCCTGACGTTTGATATAACGTTTTTTGACCTAATGTAACTTTTATATAACGCGTTGTTTCAGTAAACGTTTTATATCAAACGTTAGGTACATCAGATTAACAAATATTATTTTAAACATTACCCTGTGGATAATGGTTCATGGTTTTGACATATAGATAACTTAAGTATATTTTATCGTAGGTACAGCAGCGAGAATATGATGGTTGTTTTTATCACGCGATAAATAAGTGACAAAGCATCCGTCACGTTTTGACAAGATGCGAGTGTGAGTGACAGAGGCATTTTCACTTATTGACCTTACGGCCTATGATGGTTGCGTTTATCATGAAACAGAAATCGTGCGTCACTCTTGCACTCACTTACTTATAAGAGTTATAAGAAAGTGATAGATGGCTTATCATTTATTTATTCCGTGGTAAGCGTAACCATACCGTCGTATATACCCGCTGGTCTTTAATAGTAATAAATTAACATCCACTATCCAACAAGATTTTTATTTAAAACTTTGGAGTGTCCACAGGAAAGACATAAAACTCATCGTATCAAAATCCAAATACTTGAGTATACAATAAGATTTGAGGGGTGTCTTTACAAAAGGGATTACTTTTGTATAAGATTCATAGAGAAATAAGTTCTTATGTAAAGGGCAGTCCTCATTTATGTTGTAGGTAAATAAGTGACAACAAACACGAAGTTTGAACACCCATGGCGTTTAGGTACGTCACTCAATAAAATTTAATAATCATTCACAAAAAGTGGACGAAAACTGGAATCTAAATCGGTATTCGCAAATTTATACATTCGGTCAAGAATGTCACCAGTATACCAATTCTATGCCGTAAAATCGCTACACGCATGTTTTATACACACGCAAAGTTATATTTGTTACCGTGAACTTGATAGGATTCCCCAGTATAATAGAAATATCATATTTAAGCGAAGATCCATGCAGTGGTGCGATCAGTGTTTGTTTATGAAGCTAAAGTGACTATTCTCAAGATGCTTAAGGTGAGTTAACTATATTCTAAGTATTTTGTACCTTTGCAATAATTGTAATGCAAAATGACTTTAAAACTTAACGAATACGGATCCACAAGAACAGATTCATAGACTACGAGTAGGTGACTATTTTAATGAACAGATTTCAAGCCACTATTGTTTTGCGTTATCCCTAGATTTCAATCGTAACTTTGCGTGTAACCTCAATTTCACCTATTTATTGATGACACGGATTTAGAATAACTTCTTAGAAAGCAAACTCTTTAAGTACCTATGATGGACACCTGTGATTGATGAATATAGGTCTTTCTAATGCTACCAGCATTAGAGACGCCCTAGTCTAGTGCAGATCCATTCAAAATAAGGAAATAGCGTATAGTTTAGGGACGCCAATTTTGACCTGTATGTTATGTTTACGCCTTTTTAAACACATAGAATAACGTAGGTTCGTATCTGTATTACAAAATTAGTTAAATTAATAATAAAAAAATAATTCCTACCAGGTCCATTCCTACTGATAAATTTAATGCAGTTTTTTTTTATTCACATCCTCCGAGTAAGTGTGACCTGTGTGTCTGTATGTCAGTTTAATATCATATTTATCATAACTCCGAGACATGTTGATACATATCGCTCCGTGCCCTCAACTTAATGGCGGAAAACATTGACCTATTTGGGTGTTCTTTGAATGAGTTCACAAAGTGAGCACTGTTCGTATTATGTTATAGTAGTAATAAATTAGACAAGGGATAGTATAAATAGCTTAAGGTAGTTACACTATTGTCTTAGGATTAGTTTCCTGTAAAAATAGTTGTAAGTGTGGAAATAAATAAATATATAGGTAAAGCCTTTTTTGTTTCAAAAGGTGATTTGAGCGAGATTTGTAATTATTTGATTGAAAGGTGACTTTAAAATCATCTAGTCAGCCATTGGAGCATCGTTGGAGCTGCATTTAGCCGGGATTTTATCATTTTATTGATTACTTACTGTTCATTCATTTTATCAAATCAATTGTTGCAGATTACACTATTGTTGGTACTGGTTGCGTTGTCGATGGTGACCGCGCAGTTCGGAGGCCGTAGCCGCAGACAAGGCTTCGGTGGCCAAGTGGGTTTCGGTCAAGGGGGCTACAATCAAGGCCAAGGAGGTTATGGTGGACAAGGAGGATTCGGTGGACCCGGGTTTAACGGCCAAGGAGGCTTCGGTGGACAAGGCTTTAACGGTCAAGGAGGCGTCGGTGGACGAGGGTTCAGCGGCCAAGGAGGGTTTGGTGGCCAAAGAGGATTAGGTGGCCAAGGTGGATTTTTTCTTAGGCGGTAACAATTCAAACGGTAATAGAGACTTAGAATAAAACACGTGGTAGTGTATTATTGTTTTAATTAATACCTAACTATGTTACAAATGAATCCTAATAAATACCGATAAAACTAATAGCTGTTTTAATTATAACGAAATAATACTACTTTAAATTGGTGCTGGCTGAGAATATTGGCTGATCGCTGACCTAGCACTGGATATGACTTCGGACATTACTTGCAGTAAAATATTTCCAAAATACAGTGCTAGTCGAGACCCTTTCACCAACGGACTTGAATTCAACTTTTCATCGGCTGGCGGCGCTTTTACCTCGGCTTCTATACTATTCCCCGTAACCACAGGCAAAACGTTCCCTTCTAGAAGTGGTTCTACTGGTGGAGGCGGGGCGAGAGCTTCCACTGCTTTGAGATATGCGTTAATTTCTTCCACTCTGGCTATATCTGTAAGCAAGTTACCTTGGACCACGCCTTTTGGTGGTGGCGGTGGCACCGGTGGGGGAGGTCCTGGTATTGGAACTGATGCAGGACTGGCAACCGGTGGTAATATGGGAGTTGGTACAACTACTACTGGAGATGGGCTCGGTATGCTCACTACAGGAGGAGGAGGGGGAGGAGGAACGGGAGTCACAATAATTACCTCTCCTACTGGCAATCTGGATAAATCGGCCGGAGTTATAAATACAGGAGGATTTACAGAAACTGGTGGAGGTGGCACGCTTACGGCAGGAGCGGGACTTGATGTTTCTGGCAGGTTAGGAGTAAACAGTGGAACTGGAGGTTGGGGTGGAGGTTGTTGAGGTGGGGCAAGAGGAGGTCCAGCTTCTAAAGATTTCTCTAGTGATACCCTAAACATAGGCGCGTCTTCAGCTTTCACAGGTATCGGTGCCAACTCGAATGGACTCCTTTTTGCTATTACGTGCTTTGTTGCGAAATGTCCAAACTTTGTCCATTTTTCTTTAATAAATGTAATTGGCTTAAACGGAACTGGTTTGAAGGAGAAATCAAAATTCTTCTTTATGTTCACTTCTTTAAATAGCAACGGTTTGGAGTTTACAACTTGGAACACGATGAGTAACAACAGGATCTGAAAAAAAAACAACTCTTAAGGAACTGATGCGATGCACGATCAGGAGAATTAGTTCTTATAACAAAGCAGGACTTACTGACGTTCAAAAAGGTGTTAGTTTAAGAGGCCTTATTCCTTTTAAATTTTATTTTTTTCATATTATGAATTTATGACAAATAGGTATATTGATAATTTCAACCAATTTTTTGAAGTGAATTATACTTTTCCCCGAGTTCTAGGTAGTAAAATAGCTAGTTCATGCTTTCATTGCGTGCAGTCAAAAATAAGTAAAAAAAAACTTATTTTCCGCGTGGATTTAGTTAATTTCGAGTTTTTGAAACAAAAATTATCAATGAAAAATTCAAACTGTAGGTTTTAAATATATACCAATAAATCCCAATAGCCCTCTTCTAGGTAGTAAGTGTAGTAACATCAATAATATGTTAAGAAACATGTTTGCTCATAGAGAAAAATCAACATTTTAAAAGGAATAAGGCCTCCACACGTTAATTACTTTAACATTTCAGAATTAAGTAAAGTCCTGTTTTGTTATAATTATAATAGTGGAATTCGTGGAATATTACCTACAAATAAAAATATAAAATAAAAGATTACCTATTTTTAGCTTTAAAGAGCAAAAATAAAACTAGGAGCGGTAAATAAGAGACGCGGGTTCGAACCCGCTTTGCAGTTGATCGCATTGGATTTTTCCGTCGTAATTAACCTTTTTATTAATATTTAAAAAAGCAGTATTTCACTTATGAACTTTAAATGTTACATGTCCGTTTGGATTTTTTACATTACAATATGTAGATAAGCCAGCTAATTTGTCATATATATTCACCACGAATCACGAATGACCAAACTTTCCGCTCCACTATTTCTTTTTCACATATCACGTTTATCACTTAGCGGTCGAAAGACTCTTTTAGAACTTCACAAGTAATAGCTATCCTTAAGAGGCTCAGAATTAGGAATATAGGACAAAATATTGTATGGAAAGGAATATGGTAATGTTAACATATGGTTACCATAATAGCCTTATGTTCGACACTTGCACTACATACCCTCAGGGTCCCGTAGACCCTAAGAAACCCTGACTTATGGTACTGTATAGGTGTATTATACCTACGTATTTATGAAAGTTAAGTTCACTTAGAATTTATGAAATTAGATACCTTAAAGCCAGCCATATTGCACAAATGATTGGGAAATTCTGATATACAAAGAAGACGATCTTTTAAATAAACTCTCTTAGACAGTAGAACAATCGAAGATTAAAAACGCCACAAAACACGCTATCTAATTCTAGGGATAATTTCTGCAGCTATCACGCTATTACTTTTAAGTAAAATTAAACTGTATAGACGTCAAGCGAAGTTCTATTTTACAAGTCTTTGTTTTGCTAAGATACGCCTGTGCGTTAGTTCTAGTTATCGAATTGTACCGTAATTATATAAAAAAGGACAAACATTGTTTCTAACTAAAAAAGAAGACTCATTATAAAAGGGTAATTGTTGACACTTAATGTCCAAGGCTTAAGAATTATTGTCGAATGGCCTAGTTTTCAGATCTTGGTTCCATGACCAAGTTACTGACATTGATAGCACGGTTTAATGTGCACTAGCAAGCTCTTTTGCATTAGTACAACTGATGAGTCAAGATGATATATGGTCATAACACTTTCACGGTCAGTAGGTACTTTGAGATATATAATTAAGGATATTGCACCACGTCGTTGGATGGCGACTTTTCTTCTCTTCGCGAAACTGTCACTCTGTCTACAAGACGATAATTCTCATAGGTTTAATATTAAGGCAAATGCCTTGTGTTGTGTCCGTGAAAGTTTTAATTTCTTAATTTTAACATTTCCCCTTCCTAATAAAATAATAAATGTCTGATTCTGATTCTGATTTTGATCCTAATTTTATTCTCAAAAAAATATGGTATGAAAATATTAGTTTTTTTTTTTTAACAAATATTCGAGTTTATCACACAAGTATTTGCCCCGGCCGGGATTTGAACCCAGGACCGCCGGCTCAGTAGGCAGGTGTGTACAAACTGCGCCAAACGCGTCGTCTTAAACTGACTGACTTTAAGAAGAGTAATCCTATTATTCTGAGAATAACTATGAAACCTTTATAAATACTTTTTTTTTATGCGTAGGTATTATAGGTTCTTGTTCGAGCACAGGACCAGTGACACGTAGTAAATTATATAAGTACTAACTTATTTGTTTAAATACATATTAAGTAACTGCGCCTGTGTATGGAAATTACACTGTTTGAGTAATATGATGTTACTGCATACATTGGAAAGCGATGACGCGTAGCTACGGAAAACAACGCAATTTGTCACCTTATTGCAACGAAATAAGATACACGCCTATATAAAAATATAGTGCTCATTTACGAAAACATGATCGGAATGACGAATTTCGCTTCTTCAACCGCGATAATCGGAAATTGAAGACGAAAAACCAGTCCACATAAAGTTTATGGTGTCTTTCCGTATAAGGTTACCTGCATGTTACTTACGAACCGACCAAACAGGCAATCAATTTATAGATTATTTTTTATTGTAGTTATTCGTAATGAAGTATACTCGTACTCATATATTATGCTGAGGTGTACAGTCAACCAATTTGATTTCTAGGCCACTATAGAACTTTGTCACAATGACAGTGATATCAGATTTCAAGCGGCTGTCATATTGACGTTCACTGTGATATGGTACGAAATGGCCTAGGAATCAAATTGGTTGACTGTACCTTTTCGAGGCAATTCATAATTAGTTAGTAGTTATTATACTTATGTCATAGTTTTTATTTCTTTTGTTCGTCACTATTTATGTAATTATCTTTTGTTCCCGAATAAATGTTTTCTTTCTTTCTTGCTATACATGGCGAGGAGTGTCGTCACATAATAGTAGTCGATGAGCCAGTGCGCACCAGGGTGCCTGCTCCGCCTTCCAACTTCATTGGGATCAAATCAGCACGTATCCGTAGCCATACCTAGAGAATGTGGGCAGAAAGAAAATATCAACCCAAATATTACGACTTTGGTAACGAAAAGGCACCACCAACCATCTCGTTAAAATAAACATGCATGAATATATTATAAATAAATAAATAAATATTAAGGGACAATCATACACAAATCGACCTAGTCCCAAACTAAGCAAAGCTTGTACTATGGGTACTAGACGACGATATACATAATATATAAATACATATATAGATAACATCCATGACCCAAGAACAAATATTTTGCACAAATATTTGCCCCGGCCGGGATTCGAACCCGGGACCGCCGACTCAGTAGGCAGGTGTCTACCTACCGAGCCAAACGCGTCGTCAAAAAAATTATAAAAAAAAAATTATAAGCAGAGATATACCTATGTAAATTTTTTAAATGAAATTATGAGTATAAGTATGAAAGCGATTTCTTTTTTTTTGTATAGGGGTCCAAAAAGCACTGTAAGGTAACCCAAAGGGTCCACATTAGAGAAAGGTGAAACACTGCCTTAGATTATTGTACCAATATTTTGTAATGTACCTAAAACGTTATTATTTCACTAAAATAAACACCTAAATAACGTGGTGGCATGTATGTAAAGGGAATTTAATTTATTGCATATCGACACTGACTGAAATAAAATATTTGTTTATCAATCATTACTAACCGCTAATATTTGTTGAACGATTGAATGAAAATGCCCAAATGCACCAATATAATACCTAGTGCTCGAACGGCCTAAACCACCCAAATTGGTGGTATTGTGGTTGTGGTGGGTGGATGCCCCCGCCGCAACCAGCGACACTCAATCGGCGCTGTCACCTTTCTCCACGTGCCCATGCCTCGCGGAAATTAAAAAAAAAAAGTGAGTGTGGAACTGTGAAGTGAAGAATGTTCTAGACCGGGATTGGAGTTGTGAAACAGGTTACCGAGATTACGGAGGACAAGGTAACTTTCTTTATATTGCATACATTATTGATCGCCAAGGCTCCTTATCCGTTCAAAAATGCTGATTGTTTTAGACATTTTTCTCTATGATCAAACTTGTTTCTTAACATGTTACTACTTAGGACAGGGCTATTACGATTTATTGGTATATATTGGAAACCTACAGCTTGAATTTTTCATTGATAATTTTTGTCTCAAAAACTACTCGAAATTGACATAAGTCACGCAGAAAACTGGTTTTTTCTTTCAATTTATTTTTGACTGCACGCAATGAGAGCATGAAATAGATAGGTATGTTACTATCTAGAACTCAGGGCAAAGTTACTTCAAAAAGTTGGTTAAAATTATCAGAATATGAAAGATTTTTTTTAGAAGGCCTCTTAGTAGCATAAATGTCCGATATTCCTTATAATACCAGTTTTGTGGTTATGACGACTGTCTACCTGTAACGGGCAAAATTCTAATTGAGTATGGTCTTTTTTTCTTCCTAATTAATTTGATCGTTTTTACTGATCCGGTCCTGCCATACGATGAATAAATAAATAACAATAATTGTAGTTGTGTCCGGGGATAACTTTAATAATTAAATTAATAATCACATGTTTATCGCGATTTTCTCAAGCATATAAATTAATTTGAAATAGGATATTTGTATACCAAACAAGTAACTATACCTACGTTTATTAATTAGCAAGTTATCAACTTTTACTTAGTTGAAATGAACTATAATAATAATACATTTATTATGGATCTAAAATAAAACATAAAAATAACAAATTTATGGGATTAAAGCTAAAAATTAAACTAAGATTAAAATATATTTACAAATGAAGTGAATGATTGAATGATTCATTGAATAAATTAATCACTCTTCCTTTTGTTGGGTATTCCTAACCATCTAAACTCTATTAATATAATTGATATTCACAAACTTTACAGAAAACAAATACTTACTCTTTATTTCACACCTCAAATACACAAGGAAACAATACATAAGAGGCACTTGCAATAAATAATAAGCAGAGGAAACAACAGGCAGCCTTATCGCTAAATAACAATCTCTTCCAGACAACCTTTCTGTAGCGGAGTAGTTAAAAAACAAACGTTTGAATTGATGATTTATGTATACTTAAAGAACCGCGAAAAAAGTTAGAGAATTAGGACTTAAACGTTAGTAGAAAAGCTGAAATTTTACACTAAAAACTTTCAAACAGGAAACACACAGGGAATACAGGTAAGTTATAAACTTATAAATAAAATAAAATGTCTTGCGAGAGAACAAGTAAATAAGTGTGGGAATTTCCTGCTCACGCCTGTATTTCCTGGCAATTATACCTAAACCAGAATTTTTTATTACCGAAGAGCATCTATTAGTCTCACTAACTTTGTAGCTGGACTGCTTGCCAAAACATTATAGACTCAATTAAAGAGCAATTTTTATAAAACTATGCATATGGTTTATTTATTTATTTAAACTTATTACCTAATACAACTACAAGTACAAATGGTGCGCTTAATGCCTTTGCCTTATCAAATTTTCTTCCGATTAACAACTGGTGTCAATATAAATATTGTTGTCGGTAAGTATACTATAATAGGTTATAGACAAACAGTATTCATTATAAAGACAAATTAATTAACTAATTATTGTATTAAGCGGTTTACACTCACTTGAAATTGTCAGGAACGGCCCGACATGTTTCGAACTCGTAAGGCGATCTTCATCAGGGACTGCTGTACACCGACCGTACCGTACGAGTTCGAAACATGTCGGGCCGTTCCTGACAATTTCACGTGAGTGTAAACCGCTTCATACAAAAATTAAGTAAATATGTCTCACGAAAGTTTTCATAAGATTACATTTAACTAAAATTAAGAATTGTAATTTTAGTGTGTTTATTTATAATACACTCGCATATTATTACCATTAGCACAAGTTACATAACACTGACAGTGAGTGAAAACTCCATAAGAGGTGGTAAAAAATTGATATCGATTACGGCTTTGTCTCTCGATCGATCGGTGTAATGCAGGTACGATTTCTCCTGCCTCTAAAGTCGGTATTTTAAACAATTAAGAATTTGAAATGCCATACGGAACTAAGACTGTAATACAATGTACCCCGGACAAGTGATTGGAGTCAGTGCCGGCTTTACCATAGACACACGGCCCCAGTTCTCAGGGGGCCTATGATGGTTGCTTTTATCATGCGATAAATAAGTGACAAAGCTTCCTTCATGTTTTGACAAAATGTGAGTGTGAGTGTTTTGTCATTTATTTATCACGTGATAAACGCAAGCATCATAGGTCCCCAGATTAGGATCCCGTAAAACCATCTGACGTTTTTTTACACCTTTGAGGGTTCAATCAATGATCGGCCCCTTCATACTACCACAGAAAATACTACTAACTAACAACGACGGTCTTAGACAATCTTGCATGGTGTTACCGATGAATCCACCAGTACCGCTTCAGCATTACAGGATTTCAACCTTACTGGATGCAATTTTAGCCCTTGATTCAATGTTTAACATGTAAAACTGTACTAAGGCACTGACTGAACATCAATTGACATAACATGTTTGTTAAAGTTTATTCATAAATGAGATGTAAGTATACATCGGTAGATTAAAGTACAATAAAACTAAACCTAAAAATTAAACTAAACAAGAACATACTAAAATTAAACTAAATCTAATAATGCCCCCTGCGGCATAGTGCCGAAGATGCTGGCGGCATTTCCTCGCTGAATCGCCAAACTGATTCTTTGAGCGAGGAAACCGCCAGCTCTCTGGTCACCTTTGTTTACCTATATCAAAAATACCGGCGGCATCGACGTTGTGAACCAATGGTGTACTAAGCCCATGATTCAGCTTCATTTAAAACCGTCTGCCCATTAACTCATTATATTTAATAGCGTAACAGGTGCCTTTCTTATAGTTCACATGTGGTATAATTTGTGGGTCGCCATTGTCATTCGCGACGCGACAACACTAGTTCCTCGGGCATTATAATGACAGTAAAGAGACAGCTGTTTTCGATCTAGATATCTCTAACGGGCCTATTAAAGATTAACAGAATGATATCTCTCCCTATGTTTTGCTTTGGCAATAGGAACTAAAAACAATATTCAACCTATAACAAATTTAGGCAGTTCCAAGTAGACTGCTTAAATAACATAAAAGATCTTAAGATCATTATGTTCAGAAAGGGACTACTGATTGTTACAGCTGTCATAATCATAACAAGCTTCGAAGTATCACGTTTCGGGCGGAACAACTAGAGAGAAACTGTGTAAAGGTCCGCCATTTGGACTTTGGTTATGTATTTTGTGCAATAAAGTTTAAATAAATAAATAAAAATAAAGGAATTTCATACAAAATTGCCTAATGCCGGGAAGTAGGATTATTTTTTTTAAACATGACATTTATGTTCATGAAGTGCTGCTTTTTTTTGAGTGGTGTATTTTTTTATTTCATTGCACGTTTGAGAAAATCACTATCTAAGGCATGTATATACTTACATGCCTAAGTCGAGAAAAGGGCTTGCCGACTTCGTATCACTATCCGGCTTCATATCGTCTATAGGTACCTACGAGTACATACCCGGCAAGCCCTTCTTTCTCGGCGTCTGCAGTAATGTATTGATTTATACAAAAACGACCTGATAAAACATCGAATAAAACTAATGTACAAAATAACGAATTTCTCAATTAAAACCGGCCAAGTGCGAGTCGGACTCGCGCACCGAGGGTTCCGTACAAACACTTTCCATCCCTAAGTGTTTAAGTTAAGTTTGCACCTGGTATGTATAGCGCCCCATATAAATTAGGTGCAAACTTGCAAAGTTAGGTATTAAAAAAAAACTACTTACTAGATCTCGTTCAAAACAATTTTCGTTGGTAGTTTTTATAGTAATGTACATCATATGTTTTTTTTAGATTTTTCATTTTCTTATTTTAGAAGTTAGAGGGGGGGGACCAACTTTTTTCCACTTTGGAAGCGTCTGACACGCAAACTATTCGGTGTAGAAAAAAAAAATTTTAGAAACCTCGATATCATTTTTGAAGACCTATCCATAGATACCCCACACGAATGTGTTTGATGAAAAAAAAAATTTTGAGTTTCAGTTCTAAGTATGGGGAGCCCCCAATATTTATTATTATTTTTTTATTTTTGCATCAAAATCTTAATGCGGTTCACAGAATACATCTACCTACCAAGTTTCAACAGTATAGCTCTTATAGTTTCGGAAAAAAATGGCTGTGACATACGGACGGACAGACGGACAGACGGACAGACAGACAGACATGACGAATCTATAAGGGTTCCGTTTTTTGCCATTTGGCTACGGAACCCTAAAAATGACCAGATAGATGTAGGTCATTTATATTATATATATATTTGTATTTATGTATGTGTATTGAATTGCATATATGTGTATGTATAGGTAGGTATATCGTTAATATATATATATATCAAACTTATTGAATTTTGTCTCGTTTTAGGTTTTTAGCTACGGCTTTTTATGATCCTGCACCAACTGCTAGTTTCTGTTTGGCCCTATGGTTGACTGGTAGAGAATGCCTTATGGCATTAAGTCCGCCATTTGTACTCTTACTTTTGTATTTTGTGCAATAAAGTTTAAATAAATAAATAAATAAAAAAATTATGGAACGAGAAGAAATCGTAAGTAAGCTCGCCAATAAACAGAAACCTAAACATTCTTACTCGACTATAAAAACAAGAAATTAGAAGAAGTCGTTAATACACATATAAAAATAGCAAGAAACTATTTAATTGCAGGTACAACATATAACTCCGCAGTTACGCATTTTATCTATCTCTTCAATCGTGCATTAAACCATGTGTACCTACTTACTTAACATGCGAAACTGTCGTAAAGTCTTACTTTCTTTTTTTATTTTAATTAATTATTCATACTTATGTTTCATGCCCGTAGTCAGTTATTGTTTGTAAATGAAATAGGAGGGCCAACCAAGGTCAAACAAACTGTTAGCGCTAACTAAGTTTCACATTAATATGAATAATACAGAATAAGGTACTTGCGCCAAAGATGGCCCTGTTCCTAAGATAGCCGACTTCAAAATTTTATAGTAATAACCGTTCGAACGAATTCAATTCGTATTCCGTACAAACACTTATCCCATATTAACTGGCCGAGATAAGTTGAAAGTTTGGACCTGGTATGGCGCCGGATACAAAAATGAGGTGCAAAGTTAACGCTCGATCACATTTGTAGTATGGAACCACTTAATATTCTTTTTTTATTTAGGTACGCGAAAATTTCAAATGTCTAGCTATCACGGTTTATGAGATACAGCCTGGTGACAGACAGACGGCCAGTGGAGACTTAGTACGGAACAAGTTAACGACAACGGCCGGGTTAAAATTAACTGGAGCGGTTCACAAATTCTCCATTACGTTCAACATTGACCTAGATAATATTTATACGAACTCAACAGAATATGGTATCATCTAAAATCTAAATTGAATATTTATTTTGTATTTTTGGCTATTCAATTCCAGTGAGGTTATCCGACATTTATTTATTTATCATCTCGTAATGCAAATCTTAAAAACACTGCACCATATTATACATATTTAGTAAATATCAATGCAATAAAATAAATATGCATGTATCGAAAAAATACCATGAGACATAATTGACTTAACCCAGACACAGACATGACTAGCAAGTTCAAGCATACAATATCAATTTAGTTTCTAGTAGTTAATATTGCGTAACTAACGTTTGAAATTCGTAACAGTGTAACCAAAGAGGCGACCGGTCGTATTCAATTCACTTTCCTTGGTTTGTGTAGACTTCGCATGACTAATGTAAACATATTTGTTACCTACACCATTTTTGGGGTTCCGTACCCAAAGGGTAAAAAACGGGACCTATTACTAAGACTCCACTGTCCGTGTCCGTCTGTCTGTCACCAGGCTGCATCTCATGAACCGTGATAGGTAGACAGTTGAAATTTTCACAGATGATGTCTTTCCGTGCCACTGTAACAAAAATTACGAAAAAACCAAAATAAAATAAATTATAAGTGGGGCTCCCATACAACAAACGTGACGTGCGTTAACTTGGCATACCATGGTGCTAACTTAACCCGGCCAGTAAGATGGGTTAACTAAGTGTTCGTGCAGAACCCTCGGTGCGCGAGTCAGACTCGCACTTTGCCGGTTTTAAGTAGTTTCTCACGTTGCACTTTCTACTCAGTACAGGATATCCCGTAAATGAGGATAGCACACAGCTAGAATAAATAACATGGCGCGACACTTCGTGCACCTCAATTTCGTAATTCATTTGAATTCTGTTCCAAAGTTCCAACAACCAAGATGGGTAATGCATTATACATCAAATTTCTTGATCGTTAAACGAGTTGTGTGTTATGTAATGGATGCGAGTTTTTTCTTAATAAGTATTATAAAACGCGTAACTAATTTAAATTCTGTCTTATAATGATCTGCATTAATTTGCAATTTGTACGGTCAACAACCACGGCCAAGTGCGTGTGTTATAGCCATCCATTAAAATCGTAAATAACTGTCACAATAATTTACAAAAAAATTATTTTTTTCTTTTTTGTAATTGTATATCTAGTTAAATACGTCTTCTATCAACAGTGCTTACCTACTGCCATGACTCGGTGGGTTTAAAAATACTGCACATTGGGAATTACGAACCGTAAAATTAGTAGTTTTTTTTGCACTTGGATTTTATCTATTGTGCGCTATTATAAAAACTCATTTGACAAGGGTCTATCGGGTACTCGGCGACGATATACATACTTAAATTCATTTATTTATATATATTTATATTGACAAATATATACTTAAATACATAGAACATCCATGACCCAGGCACAAATATTCGAGTTCATGGACCAAGACCACCGGCACAGTAGGCAGTTGCACTACCACTGCGCCAACCTCGACGTGATAATTACATAATTCAGGATTTCATAATACATACGTACTTAGGTACGTTTTACAATATAAAAATATAATAAACTAGCTTTTGCCCGCGACTACGTCCGCGTGGAACTTGGAAGTATGGAAGCAACCTCGTACAACACGATAGATATCCACCTAATCACCTTAATTAATAAAAGGGATTATTAAAAGTGCCTAAGCAAATTTAAGAGCAATTGTGCTTTTGGTCTAATCTTTACATTACCTACGGGTCATCAATGTCATCATGAAATTACGTACTCACTTTTACATCTTTTAGGGATAATTTCCAGGATGAAAACTATCCTATGTCCTTCCTCGGATCTTAAACTATCTCTATGCCAAATTTCATCAAAATCGATTCAGCGGTTTAAGCGTGAAGAGGTAACAGACAGACAGACACACTTTCGCATTTATAATATTAGTATGGATATGGATTAACGCGATATAATCCGTAAATTTATATAAAATAAAATACCTGCTTTTACTTAGTTCCAATGGATATTCGGCTTCTTAATTAGTGACACTTTCACATCTAACACCTATCGTTAATAAAATGCAGATGAAAATGGATTGCATCGAAGTTCAAAGAATTTCCTATGATGAAATTATAATAAGTTATACAGAAACTCGCTTTCACGAATCATCGGTTTTGCGTTACTGTTAGTTGAACGGTATTAATATGCTTTCTCTTTTGTTTCCAGAAATCGAACGATGCTGACATTAATGGCGAAGGAATTATTGGTTATTACAATGCTAATTGTGGCATGCAGTGGTGGTGTTTTACAAGAATGGTGGCACAACGTCACGGAGACGTCAACGTCAGAAGTGGAAGGTCGAGGCTCGATGTCAGACGCGCTAATAAACTACTTGGACTATATCTTCCCAAAAGACGATTGGACTTCTACAGTACTAAAGCGGTTGTTTATGCTTTTGACAGCAGATAACTTAATAGAATTTAGTAGTGAATTTATAGGACTACAAGAAAATTGGTAGCGCCATAGTATTACAATGGGAGGGGTTAAGTATTATCTTAGTCGGTAATAGAGGCTTTAATAAGTTAAGCATTATTTATTTATTAATAAAAGTTTAAGTCCTGTGCATTTAATGACAATGTTTTAGATTTTCTCACGTACCTATACCCTTACCATGAGTCGACGTGACCGTGCTCGCTAGAAACAGCGTACAGTGCGACACAAAAGAGTAGAAAATAAATGAGGGCGCCACTTCCTTCGCAACTGCCACATTTTTGACGTAAAGTGCTTGAATATGGTAACAATTTTGTATGAAAAATTTTAGTTTCTTTATCATCCGTTTTCTACTCTTTTGTGTCGCACTGTAAACGATTTATACGGAGAATAATACAGCGCCCCTACCGGATACTTTGTAGAACTACAGTTGTCCATACAAATCGTTTGCGGAATCGCTAGCGAGTACTGTCACTGTAAACTCATGGTAAGGTTACTATTCCATCCATCCTCGTTAGGGTAATTGCAAGTAGGGCTTGCAATGCTGGGATTGCTTAGTATGGGTATGGAAATTTTCGATACTGCCCATACAAGCCAATTCCGGAATTGCAAGCCCTAATTGTAAATTACACTCTCTAATGCTTTGTAATACGATCAGCAATTCTAGCACATCTGTGATACGCGACGCGTCTCCACGACCAACAGCGTCGCATTTTGTGCAAAAAACCAATTTCAATATTTTACAACAACATGACTTATTACCAGGAGTGCTAGCATATCTTACCGAGAATTCGCGTCATCTGTCTTGCTCGCACGGTATTGAAAGGAAATTGACAGGTAGTATTTGTCGCGAGACAAAAAGTCGCGTGCCACAATAATGCAGGAACCGAAGATAAAAAAAGAAAACTCTTTGTAGGTAGGTAGATTTTGATTTTTTAACTAGAAGTTGCCCGCAACTGCGGCCGCGTAAAACTTTGTAAAGTTCGAATCACATTTGTTAAGCGAATCCCATTAGCTTTGTACCCGATGAACAATACTCATTATCTGTATTGTTAACGGTGGCCACAGCTGCCACTTCGAAATGTAAGGCGTTATAAGTGCAAATTACTTTTACACTAAATTAGTCTTTAAATCAAACGAAATAAGGTTTACTCTTAAACAAAGAGAACACAGATGTTGGTCACTTCGTAAGTGAAAGAGCAGTGTAGTTCCTATCGATGCTTATAATGACAATGAAGTGACCAACATCTCTGTTCTCTTTGTTTAAGAGTAAACCTTATTTCGTTTAATTTAAAGACTAATTTAGTGTAAAAGTAATTTGCACTTATAACGCCTTACATTTTGAAGTGGCAGTTGTGGCCACAACTAACAATACAGATAATGAGTATTGTTCATCGGGTACAAAGCTAAGTGGATTCGCTCAACCAAAAGGATTATTTCTATACTTCACCGTGGTCGGTTAAAAGTATCTAACCATCTTTGGATGTCCAACTGTCCCTGTACCAAAATTAGTTGAAATCTTTACCAACAGCTGGCGAAGTACACGCTGTTAATATTTTTTCTGAAATAATGGCCGCTTATGATTTTTAAACAATTAGGATTGTATAATAGCATAGATAAACGCTGTTATTATATCTGGCCGTGGCTGAGTGCAATTTGACGTGTCTAACCCTGAACCATGATTGGCCTCAGTTACCGTCAGTATCGTCATTTGAAGACTAGATACTCTAGAATATTCTGCGTCTTAATCAGTAACTCTCCATTCATGAATTAATGAATGGAGACTCCCGTGGCCTTCGCGTGAGCGCTTGAATTGCGACGAGGAATTGACAACATTTCATATTTATAACAGGTGGAAATTAATATAGAGATCGACAGCGCTTTATGTCGTGTACCTTAAAAAAAAATCTTGGAATTTATTCTTCTGTATTTAAAGAAATATAAGAAAATACATCAAATAACTGCAATCTAAGACAATACGGGCTGAATAGGGTTGTTGTCTAAACCAAAGAGCGAAAACATATATTTTTTTTTTATTTGACGTTGACAGATGACAGATGCATACCGAGTTTTATTAAGTTTTTTTTAATAAGAAAACCGACTAAAGTAACCGTTCCATTAAGTTCTGGTTTTGGTGTTGCCACATTTTAAAATGAGTATGTTTTTATAAATTAATAATAAAATAAATAATCATCTCAGAAAATAAATAAAAACAGAGATTACTTCATCTTTTTAAGCAGAATTCAGAAAAGTAATAAAATGATAGTCTTAAAAATATGAAATGTTGTCAATTGTATAAGTATTCATTTTATCTTTAACTATAACATTTAGGCAGGTAAGTAAGTAGGTATAATAGGATACACGTAAAAAAAAATATCAAACTCATTGCGCAGTATGAATGACTGAGCAATCTTCGCTCTTTTTACTTGAGATAAGGTGTAACCTGTGACAGGAAAGTATGTAAGGGCATACCTACCCTATTATTTTGCTAGAAAGGTCCCCGCAACTTAGTCCTATAAAGGTCACAGCACACATATCAACTCGGAAAGGGATCGTCACCCTATCAACTCGAGCCGTTCAGTATCATTTGTATGAAACTCCCTACTGCAACGCAGACTAATCGGAATCGTAACGTAATCGCCTCACCTCGGGACAAGCTCACGAACCGCGGTGCGGTGCGTGGTCGACTTGCAGTTCCCGCGCTTGCGCCTATCCATACCCTAGCTTACGTCTTCGTCCACGACCCTCCTGCAGCCGGCGTTACCGAACAACCGTACGGTCGGCGAGCCGTAAGGGTCAGCTCACACCGAGACGCGACGCGACGATACTGGGAGAGGCCGGTGATTTCGCGCGCCGCCGCGAGACGCATCGCAACGTAGCGAGGCGCATCGTAAAATCGTTGGCAGCACGACGCCTCGCTGCGCAGCGAGACGCCGCGCAGTGCCGCGTCCAACCGCCCCGCAGTCTACCTATTGCAAGCGCATGAGAACGGCGGCCTCAGGCTGCGCCTCGCGGCGTCGCGCGACTTCGCGAGGCGCAGCGCCGGTCTCACACGCCGCGCGTACCGGCGATGCACCGCTGCGTCGCGATGCGTCGCTCTACGCCGCGCGGTATCTCGAGGCGCAGCGCTGCGTGGCGCAACGTATTTTGAATTCTCACGATGAAATGTGTCCCTTTTAACCCATTCATTGCCGAGGACGCGAATTCGCGTCCCATGTATGTGCAATCGTAATGCCGAGGACGCGATTTCGCGTCCTCGAGTTATTTGTTTTTTTTTTTTGCTAGAAAACAAGTGTAGGTACTTAAATGCTGATACCAAAATGTTACTTTATTTATGAAGGATAATATTATACTGTTGCTGGTTTTTGGATTCCGTGCATTTGTAATTTTCATAATTCTTATCTCGGATGCCGAAGACGCGAATTCGCGTCCCATGTATGTGTAATCGTAATGCCGAAAACGCGAAATTGCGTCCTTGACAACGTAATGCCGCGGACGCGAATTCACGTCCTTGACAACGTAATGCTGCGGACGCGATTCGCGTCCTTGAAATGGGTTAACCTAATGCCGCGGACGCGAATTCGCGTCGTCGCTTGGAAGGCGGCACTGCGTGATGAGTAAAAATATGAGGCGTCGGCAATGAATGGGTTAATGTAGTAAATAAAATATAATTTTGAGTCGCTTTATTGAAATGTGCGCGCAGCGTCGCGTCGCGTCGCGTCTCGGTGTGAGCTGACCCTAAGCGCGGCGTCGACTAGCCGTACCCGAGTCGACGTGCCGGAGCTTGTTATCCGCTTACGTTACTTGGACGCCTGTTTGACGGCAAGGGGAAAGGCGAGGCGGTGACGATCTACTCCTGAATTGATATGTGTGCTGTGACCTTTAACATTGCTTTTTTTCTTTACCACAGTCGGGCAAAAAGTATCCTTTAACCATCGTTAGATGTCCAGCTATCCCTGCACCAAAATTGGATAAAATCCGTCCAGCCGTTTTGGCGTCGCTTGTCACACAGATATTTTTTTACCAACAGATGTTGTGTATTGACGACGCGTTTGGCTCGGTTGGTAGACACCTGCCTACTGAGTCGGCGGTCCCGGGTTCGAATCCCGGCCGGGGCAAATATTTGTGCAAAATATTTGTTCTTGGGTCATGGATGTTATCTATATATGTATTTATATATTATGTATATCGTCGTCTAGTACCCATAGTACAAGCTTTGCTTAGTTTGGGACTAGGTCGATTTGTGTATGATTGTCCCTTAATTTTTTTTTTTTTATTTATTTATAGCTGGCGATGGCAGGCGATATACAGTTCACGCAGACCTGCATCACGCTATAAATTATTTCCTGAAATCATCTCCTCTCCACACAAAACTGATGTTCTTTACTATTTTAGGATTTTGTATTAGTACCTACCTATATATTTTATAAACGCCTTCGATTTTGAACCTATCAAATTATATTCCCATGCGCATTTTTGCAGTTTTCCGTAGGCACTGTAATACAAGTAGGTACGTAAACGTTAACATGCCTGTATGAGCTTTCAATCCTGGAAATTTCAATCTTATATATTGACATTTCAACTCTACATTTAGGAAGTCTTGTTCTTTCTACGAAGATCACTATTTACCTTTTTTCACAAAGCTACTTCTCAGGTCTCGTCAACTCGTCTGTACTCGTCAATCATTTTTAAAGGATAATAGAGGCCACTATGATGATTTTATTGTTCCGTCGTATGCGTTTTAACCTTTTGTACGCTACCGTCGGCTGCGGCCGTCAACGGCGAAGCGCTCCACTGACGCCTACGTCGGCCACAGCCGTCACCATTTCAATGATCAATAACTTTGTAATTCAAACCGCTACAAGTATTTATCAATCCCTGTTGGTTATAATCGAGATGATATCAAGCACGTTTTTTGCTTCACCGCTTGGCGTTCAAAATGTTAATACGCTGTTTCAATTGGGTCCATATTGGCTCACATAAAATCGATCCTCCGAATTTTTCTTCTACTACCGATTTGTAGTCAGAATCATCACTCTTCCGAATTTTTTACTTCATACTTTTGTCCGTCATAAATTTGTACTACTACTAACCGAGTTCATAACATACAGTTTTCAGAACATTGTAATTCATAATGTCGTCACCCAGATTATGTGTGTAGTCATAATTCTGATTTTCATATTTATTTTATTCAGAACTATAAATTACAATAAACTTGTCAATCATAACATTTAAATATCGACACAGTTTTTCTTCATAACTTTTTTATTCATAATGCTTGTTTTCATATTTCTTTCAATAATAACCATAAAAATTCATAAACATTGTAAATCATAACATTAAACAGAACTCTGGAGTCTACTCATATTAAAATTGTTGATGGCGAAACATTTTGATTACATTTGTATTGTTGCTATAATTCATCATTGAGGGTATCTATCGTTTTGCACTGACGCTACGTCTTAACTCGGCCGGCTGCAAGAGTAGGGGTTTTGTAAAGCCACGCTTTAAACAGCCATATTTTCCGAGTCCATTATGACTCAAAAAGCATGCAAGCATTTTGACGCTCCGCTCGCTTCGCTCGCTCCGCTATACATGGTTACAATACAAACCTAACCTAACCTACAGTTTTCGGTTTTGGACACATGTTCCATTTTGGCGCAGTTCTTCCTAACGGTATGTATTAGTATATGATTACTTACTAAATACTGTGTCTTTTTGAATCAATCCTGGCTATGCATTTGCTTATTGAATTTTTTATGTAATAGTAGATTATTTACGATTAAATGTACAGGCAAGCATGCAAGCATTTTGACGCTCCGCTCGCTTCGCTCGCTCCGCTATACGTGGTCACAATACAAACCTAACCTAACCTACAGTTTACGGTTTTGGACACATGTTCCATTTTGGCGCAGTTCCTCCTAACGGTATTAGCATACTCTTACTTACTAAATACATACTGTTTCTTTTTTAATCCATCCTGGCTATGCATTTGCTTTTTAATTTTGATGTAATAGTAGATTATTTACGAGTAGACATACAAGCAAGCATGCAAGCATTTTGACGCTCCGCTGGCTTCGCTCGCTCCGCTATACGTGGTCACAATACAAACCTAACCTAACCTACAGTTTTCGGTTTCGGACACATGTTCAATTTTGGCGCAGTTCTTCCTAACGGCATTAGTATACTCTTAATTACTAAATACTGTTTCTTTTCTATTGATTAAAAATAGTTACCGAAGAATTGCATTTTTATTATTTGTTATTTTATAATATGCCAGCAACGAACTTACCTACTCCGCGTATAGCCTGTCCGATCTCTAAGGATAAATGAAGTCACTTTGGGACAAGGTACAAACAACTGTATAGGTGTAAATTTAAGGTCGCTTTTCACTTGTGCCAGTTTGACAGAATTTGATCTTAAAATACCGGATAGACTTATACCTAAGCAAAATTAACCTACTTTATTACGATCAAAAATTAAGGGTAAAATTCGTTTAAAGTTGATTTGTACATGAAATTATTCTTCTTTGTTTTAAACATCTATCGTTGTTTATGTTATTTGTACGTTTTTTGTAATAACATTTAACAGATGGTCATTTACTTCGCCTATGGACGGCGGGGTCATCGGGATGCCGCGGTAGGTAATTTTATCCGCATTGACAGTGTCAAATAAGTCACATTATTTATAAAAATATATATATGTCGGAGTTTATAAGTCAACACAAGTCAGTGTACAAACTATATGATAGTGAAGTTTATGAGTACAAATAAGTCTACTTATAAAATATTATGATAGTGAAGTTTATGAGTAGAAACCAGTCTGCTTAAAAAAAATATGCCAGTGAAAAATAGGATCAAAAACAGTTATGATGAATAAATGTATGAAAACAAAAAGTAGTATTAGAGATATTTATGATAAATTACATTATGATTTTAAATGGTTCGGAGTTATGATCGGTAGTAAGAGTGACTAAGTATGAGTAGTGACTATTATGATGAAAATGTTTATGAGAAACATTTTCGGAGTTCCAATAATCGGGGTTGAAAAATTATGTGAACTTTGGCGCACCCTATCAATTATATCAAAGACGACTCCATTAAAACAGGCAAATAGAACAACTAGAAGCCACAATACCCTTACTATGTTTACAGCGACTGTATTCGCTAGCAACTGCGTAGGTAAACGATTTGTATGGAGAATTGTAGTTCTACAAAGTGACCGGTAGGGGCGCGGTACTGTTCTTCATACAATCTGCACCTCTAGCACAACTTTGACACGCGGCTCTTTCTCGCGCGAGATATGCTACCTATCCCTTTCTGTACAGTATCGTGAGAGAGTGACGGGTGATGCTAGACCTACTGTTTACGCTGTCGCTAGTGAGTACCGTCACGTTAAGTCGTGGTTAGGGTACCGATCACATATCCCATCTGGGTGGGTCCATAGAAAAGAGTGGACTGCGATAGAAGGATTTTGCATCAGTAGATAAGTTGATCTGATCATAAGAAAATCAATGCTGCATTTTAATAATACTATCTATTTTACATAGACAAACTCGCATAAGTCTCAGACATTAAAATATACAGTCGCCTTCGCGACCGAAGTACCGACATGCAGCTCATGATTAGGAATCGTGAGTAGATTCAAATGTCGAGCGATACGTGAGTCGCCGTTTCATTTATATTTTAATACATCTAGCACTGGCGTAAAACAAAATCTCTAGGCTAGCCGAAACCTATTTAGGCTTACTTTTTTCCGAAAACAATACAATACAACAATATTTTATTGCACACCAATAAAAGTTAACAAAAGGAAACAAGACGAATACAATTTATAAATAACGGTAGACAACAGGTGGACTTATCGCTAAAAAGCGAAAACAATAGGCAACATTTTCTAAAATGTGCAAGCCGGTGGGAATCGGGTTCTATGCACGCCACGCCACTGATCTAGGGTGAAGGCAGACGAGGGTAATTTGAGTCGCGTAATTTCGGTCGCGTCATGCCACGTGATCAAGTCACACTAACCCTTAAATGCATGGTGTAAGATGCAGCTTACATAAACAAAAATGAATTACTGGTTGAAAACTAGAAACATTAATTTGAAATAACATAATATTTTATAATATTGTGTTTTTTTTTAATTCATGCATTTAAGGGCTAAGTATGGCGCGACCGAAATTACCGCGACTCAAATAACATCTGGCTTCACCCCTAGGGTCTATTTACACGTTATCGCCCGGCGGGTGGTCGGCGTAAGTTGTCGAAAGGTCCATAATATCCGCACTCAACTCTCCCGTCCCGAAGCCTGCAACCGTTATATAGAACCTTAGAGTCTGTCCTGCTTTCCACTCTCTGTGGATTCTTGTTGTATCCGCAAAGTTCTCTATCGTCGATGTACTCGCATATTGTGTCGTTGTATTCGTAAGGCGCACACTTCTTCTTTCGCGGGGTGAGCGTCCTGATTGCGACTGGCTTGCGGCTCGTCAGAGGGTCTCCGGGTGCAGCTGCTGTAGTGTTAAAATAATAATAGAATCCTTCGTTTTTGCGCCGTTCCGGGTCACGTGGTCTGCAAGGGATACTGCACACTAGTGCCACGCACATCTGACAATGAAAATATATAAAATGGTAATATAAATAGGTCTGTTAGCTATATTTTTTAAACAGCATATGTGACGTTTTCAACCAAAAGGTTTTTACGTTGTCGCTTACCATAAGGACGAAATTTGCTTGACCCATTACTCCAATAACCGGGCAACCCGTCCTACGAGAGAACGTGGTAGGTACCTTTTGTTTGAAAACGGCAGATATTAACACATTTTTTACAGCAACTTCTATTGCATGTCAAGCCAAATTTAACGACCCGTAAATGCAATTCTAATTGCCATTTTACTACAGAGTTGCAAACCGGTAATTAATTGTATGAAAATTACCGATAAATTCCCGGTAATCCGGTAGTTTTCATACAATAATTCACCGGTTCGCATACCAGTATCCTTTAAACATCTTTAGTTGTTCAGCGATCGCTGTTAAAATTGGTTAAAATCCGTCCAGCGATTTTGGCGTTACAAGAGGACAAAGGAAATTTGAACAACGGATAGCACTGTACGGCGCAACACTGCTGCATCTGCTCCATAGAAAACTAATATTCAAGACAATTTTAGAATGTTATATACTTAACTATGCAAAATTCAACATTCTCTTTTACAAGCTCGTCATATTCTACTGGGCAAAGCGCCTTCCCGATTTGTACTCGTTTTTCTAAGTATACTTAACAACGTAGAAATAAGATTAAGTAACTTACCAACAATATAAAGGCGTACATGCCGTGATCGCTCAATCTACTTTAGTAATTGAAATATCACAGGAAAAGTCATAAAGCGCAGATATTTCATACGAATCTGAATGGAACGTTCATTACATTTATACTTTGTCAAAACTTCAGAGTACACGTAGCAAACACGCCACATACCCCATGTGGCGTGGAGGGCGTGGATGACCCAGCTAACCTCAAATGGACAAAAATCTAAAGCAGGTTATTAAATCACTAAATAATCTGTATTAACTATATAGATGTATGTAGCTCGTAAAGCAACCATCAATAATAAGATTTTAATAAAACGCTATCGTGGCTTTTCATTTAAAAGTTAATTTCAATTTCAATCAATCGTAAATCGGAGACATGAAAGACTGCTATGTCAGTATGTTGGTACTTGTACTTGTACGTGGTCGTAAGTGATTGTTATTTTAATTATTCATTTAAACTTACTTTATTGCTTGTATTTATTTGTTTACTTTATTGGACAAAACAAAAGTCAGTTCAAATGGCGGACTTAATGCCAAATGGTATAGGGCCAAACAGAGATATTAGAAGTTGGTGCAAATCAGAAATTAAATTTGTATTTTAGTAGGTACATAATATGAAAGTGTATTATTATAAGGTACAATATTGATAGATTCATTGTATGGTACAAATGCGTACGATTTTGTACAGTTTGAAAAAATTGCCGCCATAATTTTTCAACATAAGAAATAGTTCCATATACCTACGTTCAACTAAATAAGACTGTTTGGACTACACCTACTTCAGCTAACACTTACTAACTTCAGTAGATAATTTTATAGTCAATTACGGCCATAAAAACGGTAACAATGTCCACTTTATGAGCAAGTGAAAACAATCCCATAATGGGTCTGATCTGTTTATTTCCGTAAACCGCCAAATGTCTTACAAATAACGCAATGTCTTACAATTAATGAGTAATAAAGATCGTTAAACCTAAACCTATATCGAGTAAACGCTTAAGGTTCCCAATTCAACCGTTGTATTGCTTTGTTATTTTTAGATGAGCATCACTCTAGCATACACCGCTCCCATTGATAATAGCACGATTCTCTTGAATTCTACAACCACTTCAACTGCCGGTGCGGCATTGGATAAACCTGTGTTGCGAAGTGAAACTGACAATACTCCAGGAAAATGCTGCTCTTTAGGAAAGATGTGTACTGACAAATGCCCTTACGAATTTGACGATAAATGTCAGATCGCCGATAACAGGACACTGTGTGGTTACAATAAGAATCAGAAAAAACCAGAGATTATTGAAACGACAACAATTAAATTTGGACTTATTTGTCAGTCCATCGATGATCGTTTAGTGTGTGGAGACGGGAAATTCTCTGGCGTTACGCCAGTTGAAAGAACGACTGACACTGAAGCTACACCACCATTCACCACTGAATCTACACCTGCAGCAGACTCGTCAGCCTCAAACGAAGATATACAGACTCTTAAAAACTCTGTAACATGGAAACCTAAAACAAAACACATACGACAGACAACAGTAGAATGTGTGCAAATCCATTCCAAGGTAGCTTGTCGTGAAATATATGTCGATTGGGATTAAACATTTAGCATTGCACTGCACATCATTGTGACGTCGCACGTAATAGAATTGTTTATTGCATGCGTTTGCGTGTGTGTCACTTACGAATGAATACAAAAAATCATCATATTAACTCAACACATCTCAAAGGAATCGCTTTCCTTTGAGCCAATGTAACAGAGTCACATAAATATGATTCAGTTGTTGAATAACGACTGATCAAAAGATTTTAAAATGAAAATAACTCTGTCTTTTAAATTTATGTATGTAAAGAACTATTATACACTGCTCAAAAACTTTAGCCCTTATTTTCTTTTGATTTCTTTGTCGCAAGATGAAGGATCAACCACACAGCTGCCCAAGACGTTGGCGAACCGTAAATGCAGTCAAATGTATAAAAAAGACGTGACGCAAACGCCACTCGTCCATTATTTATTAATTTTCATATATTTTATGGCGTAAACGCATCGTCAGCGTATTTTGAGCAGCAGTGTGGAGAGCATACGTTAAAAACTTACGGATACGACACGTCACTGCGTAAACGAACATCTCCTTATTATGAGCAGGGGTGTAGTCGATCCTTGATTTGATAAATCTAAAACACTGATATTGATATATGTTGAAGTACTTATGTACCTAGTTTATTTTACTAAATCGACGGAGCTCCTATTTCTGGACGGTTTGCCAATCGGGTATTTTAAGGTGAGTACCGTACGAACTTAAGTATTTGTGCAATAGATAGTATCATCATTTTCAAATTGTCCATGTTTTCGCAATATTCCTAGAATTTTCGCAAATAATCCTAAGACGTGCAATAATTCAAAAAACAAAACAAGATGTTCTAACAGACGCCTAATTATTTCGTAATTAAGCTACATAACTCAAATAGAGTTTTGCTCAGCAATTTCGTAGGCGCTTAATTTTTAAATATTGAAATATAAACGAAGAAAACAAAAAGCGCGGTTAAAAAAAAGAGTACTTTGACTTATCGTTGCCATCATATTAGGCAAACTCTGGTCATTCTCATATGATATATCAGCACAGTCTATCACAAATGGAAGTAGAAATAAGAACATCAGATGGAATATATATGTACAAACATTTAATAAACATTTCATTATATTGCACTTAAATGACTGGATTCGAACTCACACTCAGTGCAAACTTGCTCGAGGTGCTTAACTAGCGTGCCACTAATATGATGGGTGCAGATTTGGTCTGTCACTGTGGTTATCTTCGGAGTAACACCAATTGGGAACATGTAACAAAAAACACATTGTACCAATAACTAAATGAGATTTTCCACGGATCATAATCTGACCAATGTGATTAGAACAACTTCAGAAATGAGAGTCAAAGTGAGACGAGTCCGGACGAGTACTGAACGTTTTTTAAATCTGTTGTTTAAAAAACAATTATCTGTCGAATTTTTGTCTGCATTTACAGTGGCTACATTCGACAGTGGCGCTAACTGGTGGGCACAAAAACCGAAAACGGCCCTCAGTTAATCAGATTATGACACTCTTGTCCCTCTTCCTCTTTCCCGCTTTACACGTTTCGCAACAATTTATTTTAGTGTCAAATTCTCATCATGTCTTTACTGCTACTGCTGCGAGTACTGTAGTAGCTTAGTGTTGAACGGCAGTGGGTGGGCGCTGAGAAACTTCTCGAGCAGCCATTCGTCTAGCACTGTCTGACTAACATAGGTTGATGTCACGTGTGGTTTAGTGAATAGGGGTGATGGGCTGATGGCTGATGTTAAATTCTATACTGTGGTATATGAATAAAAAAAATAACAAAAAAAGAACAGACTTCAAAATAAGCTGAAAAGCCTAAAATAACCCATTCATGTAAGTACAGATTACATTTGAATCACCCTTTGAAGTCATTTGAATGCCATTTATATGGCGTGTTTGCGTCAACCTTTAACGGTAATTTCTGACTTTTAGAGTTTTTAAGTGTAGTTAGTCCTATACAGACATTTCATCCCAATAAAAAATTGAATCTATTGATTGTTAGTTACCTTCAGAATACGAATAACAGTGGATATTCTTGTAGTTTCTGCCTTTCGTGTTTATCTATTGCTGCGGCTGTGAGTTAAGTAGCAGCATGGTGTCGAGTGGGAGCGGACGGGCGCTGAGAGACTCTTCGAGCAGGCGCTCGTCAAGCGTACTGTTTTGTAGGAGCATTTGCACGTTCAGCCCCGTCAAGTCCTGGATGGAGACAATAGTTTATGCAACTGTTACATAATGAGAGGTCTTAAAACACGAGTGTGGTTTTATGAAATGAACCGAAGGCGATTTGACCTCTCGCATCGTACTAACGGCGTAGTTAGACTGATGCTGAGGTATACAAAAAGCGCGCAAACGTAACGTTCCTCTTTCTTTTGTTTATTGGGAATACTTATGTTCAGTAATTTTATTGGTGCCTCCGGATTTAAACTTGCGAATCTGTGAACAGGTCGATCTCGCGAGTTTGTTTCGAGGTAATGGCAGAAATTTGTCATTTTACAGGTAATTATGGTAGTAATGTATGGTAGACTTTAAATACGGGTCTAGGGGTCAATAAATGTAAGTACAGTTTTTTTTTTAAAAAACGGGGTAAAATATTTTAGTATACAGATCCCTTTAAAACTTTAAGAAAATATTTAACTTACATGTGTGATTTCAAGAGCATTATTTGTCGAAAATGTCTCTGCATTGTATATTTTTTAAGTGTCCCAGGTAGCAAGCAGACTGTATAGAGCTTATCCAGCTATTATAACTCTAATTTAAGCTGTATGAAGACTGTATTAGTGCTTATGCAGCCTGTTTGCTATTTGGGTTTTTACGGACCGAACTCGACCGGGGTACCAACTGATGAGAACAAAAACGGTTGCCCTTATTACAGTTTGCCTCGCATTGCGCAATACGATTAGTTACGAATAAAGACTCGTCGGTTAGGACCGCGGGCAGAAATAGGCTAGTTGACCCATGACAAATTGTATTTAACTAATGTTTATTCCGTATAGTATTTATCAAAGGAAACCTAAGGTACATATATCTTTCAATTCATAAAAGTGAAAGATGGCTGAAATTTTTTTATTTGAAAATATGGTTTTAATCTGTATTTTGAAATGCTTAAAACGCTGTCCGCCATTTTCGCTTATGATAGTGACGTCATGGGTCCCATAAAGAAAACTGGAAGTATACTTTGACGAATAGTGCTGTCCCTCTCGATCTCCTGTCAAAGTATATTGGAGTTAGCGGAATGGCACTATGCGACGGTCGAATTTAGAATATTTACGCGTAATTCTACGTCACGCCACAGATTAGCAGAAGGCAAAAATGCCGGACGGCGTTTTTGACTGTTCATGAAATTTCCAATTTTCAATGAATAAATTTTAGCTTTCTAGCTTTCACAAAAATACAAGAATTTTTTTAGAACTAGTAAGATCATTATTAACCATTTGAAATATATTTCAAAACTGGGTCTACTAGCCTATTGAGTGAGGGCGAGAAGTTTAGGGGACGCCTTTGTCCAGCAATGGACTTCTATCGGCTGATATGATGAAAGACTTCGTGGAAGTGGCTCGTGATCGTACGTGATACATATAGAAATAATCCTTTTGCTAGAGCGAATCCACTTAGCTTTATACCCGATGAACAATACTCATTATCTGTATTGTGAGCTGTGGCCACAACTGCCACTTCAAAATGTAAGGCGTTATAAGTGCAAATTACTTTACACTAAATTAGTCTTTAAGTCAAACGAAATAAGGTTTACTCTTAAACAAAGAGAGCAGAGATGTTGGTCACTTCATTGTCATTATAAGCATCGATAGGAACTTCACTGCTCTTTCACTTACGAAGTGACCAACATCTGTGTTCTCTTTGTTTAAGAGTAAACCTTATTTCGTTTGACTTAAAGACTAATTTAGTGTAAAAGTAATTTGCACTTATAACGCCTTACATTTCGAAGTGGCAGCTGTGGCCACAGTTAACAATACAGATAATGAGTATTGTTTATCGGGTACAAAGCTAATGGGATTCGCTTAATAAATGGGCTTCGAACTATACCTCAGCCTGAGGCACGCCGTCGCCGCGCGACAGCGGCCGCCGCGCGATGCCGCGCCCGCGCCGCGCGCTGCACGCCGCCATCTCCGCTACATCCCGCGGAAATCACAGCTCATCAGATAATAAATAATAAATAACTAGGTCGATGCAGAGTCAGCCACCGGCTAAGCTTGCACCATAAATTGGAGCGGAGTTTTTTTTTTTTTTTCGAAATTTTCTCTTCGTCACGACCTAGCGAAATTTAATTTGTGCATTTTAAAACAAAAATTTCTAAAATCGGTTGAGAACTCGCTGAGATCTGCGCATTGTTACAAAGTCCATTCGAGTCGATCCATGGGAGCTTCGCTCGCTCCGCTCCAATAATAAATATCAGACAACCTCACACAAATCAACCTAGTCCCAAATTAATCTCAAGAAGGCTTGTGTTATGGGTACTAGGCGAAGATATACATACTTATATAGACTAGGTCGATGCAGTCAGCCACCGGCTAAGCTTGCACCATAGATTGGAGCGGAGTTTTTTTTTTTGTTTTTTCGAAATTTTCTCTTCGTCACGACCTAGCGAAATTTAATTCTTTCATTTTAAAACTAAAATTTCCAAAATCGGTTGAGAACTCGCTGAGATCTGCGCATTGTCACAAAGTCCATTCGAGTCGATCCATGGGAGCTTTTTGTTTTTTTATCAGAACTTTTTAATTAAGAACAATTTCGAAATTTTCTCTTCGTCACGACCTAGCGAAATTTAATTTGTGCATTTTAAAACAAAAATTTCCAAAATCGGTTGAGAACTCGCTGAGATCTGCGCATTGTTACAAAGTCTATTCGAGTCGATCCATGGGAGCTTCGCTCGCTTCGCTCGCTCCGCTCCAATAAATAAATACTTAAATACATAGAACATCCATGACCCAGGCACAAATATTCGTGTCCATCACACAAATATTTGCCCTTGCCGGGATTCGAACCCGGGACCGTCGGCTCAGTAGGCAGACTTTGCTTAACCACTGCGCCAACCGCGTCGTCAAACCAGATAGATAGATCGTTATTGCTCTCATATAGTGTACAGCCCGTCTAGGACAACTATGTTTCGCGACTCGACTTAGCGTCACATGTCACTCTCTCACAGTACTGCACAAAAAGACATACCGTTACCCAACTATAGTCCAGTACACACAAATTTAGTCCGAAAATTACTCGTTAATATTATGACAATTATTACGAATAAACTGTAAAGTGAACAACATAATTAAACAAACTTAAATAAAAACGAGTATAATCACTGATAGGATATAGATTTTGAAAAAAATAAACGAGTTTTGTTTTGGACCATAGTTGGATGATTGGACTATAATTGGGTAGTTTCGCAAAAGAGTCAGGTATCACAGTTATGCTAGAGGTGCAGATGTATTCATTCCAAAGGTCGTATATGTATACATAACGTGAAACCCTTGCATTGCAATATTTTGCAGTGACTTAATATCTAATTAAGTTATGCTAAACAACATCGAGAAAAATACTTAAAAATAGCTTAAATTTAAAGAATTACATAAAATCAGCTCGGTAGATAATCACAAACTAGTGCCTATAAGAATGAAAGGAAAACCCTTGTCACTCGAGCAAAGCCGCGAGAAAACTATTAAATTTATATAAAATACGTCGTACTTCGGTGAGCTGAATGTTGCATCCGTACATCATATTTTTAAGTTTTGTATGAAAATGATCGATAAATCATATAAAACATCCGTATTTCATTTCCATTTTTATGGCGCCCAAAGTTCTACATTCATGATTTAGTCTGTAAGTTTTTTGTAGGTAATGGTGATACCTTTTGGCTGCAAAAATATAAGTATGTTGTTTCTTTTGTTTGTTTTAAAGTGAATAGTTTAAAGACGAGTTAATGCCTCACCGAGACTAGAGTGCACAGGCGGTGTGAGGTCCCACGCCACCTCCGTCCTCCTCACCCCGGACAGCATCGACAGGGCGCGGTAGTTGTCCGGCACGATACTGCTCGTACCCTAGAGTATAAACACGATACGTTATCATCTCGAGTACACGTAACTTTAAGAGGCCTTATACATTTTTTTTTCATATTATGACAAATGCATTGATAATTTCAACCAACTTTTTAAAGTGAATTATACTTTTACCTGGGTTCTAAATAGTAACATAGCTATTTCATGCTTTCATTGCGTGCAGTCGAAAATAAGTAGAGAAAAAAAAACAGCTTTCTGCGTGATTTTGACAATTTCGAGTCGTTTTTTAATGAAAAATTCCCGTTCCTGGTCCTGTTTTAAGTAGTAACAACATTAATAACATGTTAAGAAACATGTTTCATCATAGAGAAAAATTTCATTTTATTTTATTTATTCATTACACCATGGTTGTTTACAGAGATGTTACACTTGTTTGAGTCCTTTACATGGGCCCTGTTAGGGCATAACAATATCTTAGAAATATCGGCCAAGTGCGAGTGGGACTCGCGCACGAAGGGTTCGGTACCATTATCTGTAAGTTTGTTGTATGGGAGCCCCCCTTAAATATTTATTTTATTTTATTTTTAGTATTTGTTGTTATAGCAGCAATAGAAATACATCATCTGTGAAAATTTCAACTGTCTAGCTATCACCGTTCTTGAGATACAGCCTGGTGACAGACGGACGGACAGCGAAGTCTCAGTAATAGGTTCCCGTTTTTACCCTTTGGGTACGGAACCCTAAAAATTGACTTACACTAGGCTTACGTCTACGTCTAAAACCATCAACATTTTTTAACGGATAAGGAGCCTTAAACGGTCACACTAAAGACAATGTAGCGGAATAAGGCGCTTTTCAATGATGGGTCTATGGTAGTCTTAAGAATTACCTTAGGGAAGGACATTTTGGTGATTTCAATGACGTTTTCGCGTGCGATGTTGTTGGCGGCGAGGTTCCGTAGTACTTCCTCGGGGCTCGGGTTCAGACCGTGCACCTGCAACAGACGCTTTATGACTGACTGTCCCATAAGTAGAACAAAAAAATATGTGCACTCAGTAACAGAAGTTGCTATGCAGAATACTACTTACAGACTAATTTGCACCAATTATTACATAGTTAGTCTGTTGATAATATTAGAGCTATGTGCAAATCATTTTGAAAATATGATTTGCGTAGCTTACTCCTATTACAGAAAGTTTATAGTACTATTGTGTTACATAAATTAAATTAAAAAAAAAAAAACCCTTCTGATTGACTTTTCGCTTCAATATAAACATTTGGTTTACGTTAACAGACGTTACTGCTTTAATAATAATAATTGGTGCAATTACCTTTGTAAATAATGTCACCTCAAAATAAGTTTTATTTGTGACTGGGATAACGATGTAAGAAATTGAAGAGGTCCAATCTGTGATACTTTTTATTTAAATCGAGTTTTTCCAAATTTTCCAATTCATACCAAAAATTATCATGGAAAGTTACATTTAAACTTAAGTATGCATTAAAAAGTTAATCCTATCACATACTACACATTTTTCTAACAGCGTTTTTGTTCTCACCATGAGTGATTTTAGCCAATAAAATAAACTTTAGCAAGACATAGAGTTCATCATTATAAATGTAACACCTACTTCTCACTCTCGGGTGTCCCTTGTTTTGTCGACAAACTTTTCATCGAATTTCATTTCATCGAAAACGTTTCAAGTAACATTTAATTCACGAATTATTGTTTGGTGGAATTTTATTTCATGTTCATGACCAGATCATTCCAATTTTTATTATTTTATAGAATAACTGTTTAGGGAATATTATTTGGTTTATGATTCATTTTGTATGAATTTTAAATGGCAGAATAACAAAACAACGAATTTCATTGGTTCGAAATTTTATTACATTACAAAATATTTCTATATCGAGTGGTCGAGAAATCCTAACATTTCCTATTTCGCCCTAAGGCCGGTCCGACTTGGCTTAGGTTAGGTACGACGACGAGCGAAGCGAGAGCATCAGAATTCATAAATTACAAAATTGGAACGAGCGAGCGAGCGAAGCGAGCGAGCAAAACCTTTCAGAGCAGATCCGACGTGGCCGGGTTAGGTTAGAAGTTCAGGCGGGAGCGAAGCGTAGCGAGCTCCCGCCTGGCCTTCGAGGTTATTTTTTTTTGCGTACCGAAAAAAGTTTTGCTTGTATTCATACTGATCAGTTGATCTAGACACGCGGCAGCGTGTCCAGCCAAGTTCACCGCAGGAACTGGCGAGCAGCAGCCGTGTGTTATATTACACGAACCGTTTGGAGCCACTTTTGACCCCCCAATAACTCCAAATCTATTTAACATAAAAAAATGAAATTTGGCTTATGTATTAAGATCCTTTAGAACAAGTAGATCCCCAAATTTCATTAATATAGGTTAAATAGTTATTGAGATATTAAAGTCCAAAAAACGGTATTTTTATCACTGACTGACTGACTGACTGACTGACTGACTGACTGACTAGTAATCAAAAACCTAACCCACTTCCAGGTGACCTAGAAAGGTGAAATTTGGCATGCAGCTTAGTAATTGTGTGTGTATACATATAAAAATCGAAAACAGTGATTTTTTTGTTTTTTTATTATTATTATTATTATTATTGATGGTTGTTGCCTCAGAACTCTGTCATTTATAAACCGATTTGGAAAATTCTTTTTTTGTTTGAAAGATATACTAGAATAACATATACACTCACACGCACACACTTACACATACATGCACATAAAAATCCAATACGTACTAACCGTTTTGGAAAATTCTTTGTTTGTTCAAAACTTTCAAAAGATGTACTAGAATAGCACACAGAACTAATTAACAAATAATAATTAAGTAATTTACACATCATAATAATTTCTGTACAAAAAGTAATGATATCCCATCAAAAACATAAATGTAAAATGAGAGCCAAGTTCAATATCGCGTGCACTTCGCCGACAAAAGAATTGAGATCTGGAAGGGCGCCAAGTTCTTTGCCCTAAAATTTTTAGATACAAGGACATGCGACATACTCAATGCATTTATTTTACTTGAGGTGTAATTCAATATCAAGACTTGACTTGGCTAGTTTTAAAATATAAATTTATATTATAAATCAAAATCAATCAAATCATTAACCTATTTTCGTAAAGGTAAGTACGCAAGTTAGTGTACGGTTTGTTACTTATACTGTTAGCTTGATAATGAACTATGACTATGTTACTTTTATAAAATTTAGTTAGTTTGTGAAAACTAGCCAAGTCAAATCTTGATATTGAATTACACCCCAAGTAAAATAAATGCATTGAGTATGTCGCATGTCCTTGTATCTAAAAATTTTAGGGCAAAGAACTTGGCGCCCTTCCAGATCTCAATTCTTTTGTCGGCGAAGTGCACGCGATATTGAACTTGGCTCTCATTTTACATTTATGTTTTTGATGGGATCACTATTCATACGACTTGTTTATACTAATATTTGTTTTCAAATATTTTCTTACACTACAAATCTAACTCATAATCTTGAGAATTCATAATCATCCAAATTCATAAATTACAAAATTTGAACAAGCGAGCGAGCGAAGCGAGCGAGTAAAACCTTTCAGAACAGAACTGACGTAGCGAGCTCCCGCCTGGCCTTCGAGGTTTTTTTTTTGCGTACCGGAAAAAGTTTTGCTTGTATTCATACTGATCACTATTCATACAACTTGTTTATACTAATTCATAAATTACAAAATTTGAACGAGCGAGCGAGCGAAGCGAGCGAGCAAAACCTTTCAGAACAGAACCGACGTGGCCGGGTTGGGTTAGAAGGTCAGGCGGGAGCGAAGCGTAGCGAGCTCCCGCCTGGCCTTCGAGGTTATTTTTTTTTGCGTACCGAAAAAAGTTTTGCTTGTATTCATACTGATCAGTTGATCACTATTCATACGACTTGTTTATACTAATATTTGTTTTCAAATATTTTCTTACACTACAAATCTAACTCATAATCTTGAGAATTCATAATCATCCAAATTCATAAATTACAAAATTTGAACAAGCGAGCGAGCGAAGCGAGCGAGTAAAACCTTTCAGAACAGAACTGACGTAGCGAGCTCCCGCCTGGCCTTCGAGGTTTTTTTTTTGCGTACCGGAAAAAGTTTTGCTTGTATTCATACTGATCACTATTCATACAACTTGTTTATACTAATTCATAAATTACAAAATTTGAACGAGCGAGCGAGCGAAGCGAGCGAGCCAAACCTTTCAGAACAGAACCGACGTGGCCGGGTTGGGTTAGAAGGTCAGGCGGGAGCGAAGCGTAGCGAGCTCCCGCCTGGCCTTCGAGGTTATTTTTTTTTGCGTACCGAAAAAAGTTTTGCTTGTATTCATACTGATCACTATTCATACAACTTGTTTATACTAACCGCCGCCACCGCCGCGGAGGTCTATATCGAGTGGGTAATAAAACTTTGCCAATCAATACATCAATCTATTTATTACAACATTACAAAATAATAAAAGATATATGGTACCCACATTCAGCGCGTGGATCCGCTAGCATTGCGTTCCGTTCTCACCATAATGCCGTAGATAACTTTTGTATGCCAACTATCTTAAATTTAAATAATAATCCTTGTAATAATTTATATGTTAATTAAAAATACTTGAAACTATAAACCACAAAACGTTTTCCATGACATAATACAACTATGTAATGAATCATCCGACAACTAAAAATACACGATTTAAAATTACTTGTAATGATACTAATGATAATGATCATTCCACGACCTGAATTGTCGACGAAATGAAAATACATGAAACGTTGACTTTGAAATGAAATTCGGCGAAGTGAGTGTCGACAATTTGATGATAAACCCTCTCTCTCTCTCTCTCTCTTTCTCTCTCTCAAGCCGTGAGTACTCAGTATATTGAGTCGGCTCACCTCGAGCACGGCCAGGTGCAGCGGGTGCTTGAGCCGCGCGTGCGTGTTGAGGTCGGAGCGGATGCGGAAGCGGTATGAGTAAGATGGTGGTGATGGTGCATCATCAGTCGGCTCACCTCGAGCACGGCCAGGTGCAGCGGGTGCTTGAGGCGCGCGTGCGTGTTGAGGTCGGAGCGGATGCGGAAGCGGTATGAGTAAGATGGTGGTGATGGTGCATCATCAGTCGGCTCACGTCGAGCACGGCCAGGTGCAGCGGGTGCTTGAGGCGCGCGTGCGTGTTGAGGTCGGAGCGGATGCGGAAGCGGTATGAGTAAGATGGTGTTGATGGTGCATCATCAGTCGGCTCACCTCGAGCACGGCCAGGTGCAGCGGGTGCTTGAGGCGCGCGTGCGTGTTGAGGTCGGAGCGGATGCGGAAGCGGTATGAGTAAGATGGTGGTGATGGTGCATCATCAGTCGGCTCACCTCGAGCACGGCCAGGTGCAGCGGGTGCTTGAGGCGCGCGTGCGTGTTGAGGTCGGAGCGGATGCGGAAGCGGTATGAGTAAGATGGTGGTGATGGTGCATCATCAGTCGGCTCACCTCGAGCACGGCCAGGTGCAGCGGGTGCTTGAGGCGCGCGTGCGTGTTGAGGTCGGAGCGGATGCGGAAGCGGTATGAGTAAGATGGTGGTGATGGTGCATCATCAGTCGGCTCACCTCGAGCACGGCCAGGTGCAGCGGGTGCTTGAGCCGCGCGTGCGTGTTGAGGTCGGAGCGGATGCGGAAGCGGTATGAGTAAGATGGTGGTGATGGTGCATCATCAGTCGGCTCACCTCGAGCACGGCCAGGTGCAGCGGGTGCTTGAGGCGCGCGTGCGTGTTGAGGTCGGAGCGGATGCGGAAGCGGTATGAGTAAGATGGTGGTGATGGTGCATCATCAGTCGGCTCACCTCGAGCACGGCCAGGTGCAGCGGGTGCTTGAGGCGCGCGTGCGTGTTGAGGTCGGAGCGGATGCGGAAGCGGTATGAGTAAGATGGTGGTGATGGTGCATCATCAGTCGGCTCACCTCGAGCACGGCCAGGTGCAGCGGGTGCTTGAGGCGCGCGTGCGTGTTGAGGTCGGAGCGGATGCGGAAGCGGTATGAGTAAGATGGTGGTGATGGTGCATCATCAGTCGGCTCACCTCGAGCACGGCCAGGTGCAGCGGGTGCTTGAGGCGCGCGTGCGTGTTGAGGTCGGAGCGGATGCGGAAGCGGTATGAGTAAGATGGTGGTGATGGTGCATCATCAGTCGGCTCACCTCGAGCACGGCCAGGTGCAGCGGGTGCTTGAGGCGCGCGTGCGTGTTGAGGTCGGAGCGGATGCGGAAGCGGTATGAGTAAGATGGTGGTGATGGTGCATCATCAGTCGGCTCACCTCGAGCACGGCCAGGTGCAGCGGGTGCTTGAGGCGCGCGTGCGTGTTGAGGTCGGAGCGGATGCGGAAGCGGTATGAGTAAGATGGTGGTGATGGTGCATCATCAGTCGGCTCACCTCGAGCACGGCCAGGTGCAGCGGGTGCTTGAGGCGCGCGTGCGTGTTGAGGTCGGAGCGGATGCGGAAGCGGTATGAGTAAGATGGTGGTGATGGTGCATCATCAGTCGGCTCACCTCGAGCACGGCCAGGTGCAGCGGGTGCTTGAGGCGCGCGTGCGTGTTGAGGTCGGAGCGGATGCGGAAGCGGTATGAGTAAGATGGTGGTGATGGTGCATCATCAGTCGGCTCACCTCGAGCACGGCCAGGTGCAGCGGGTGCTTGAGGCGCGCGTGCGTGTTGAGGTCGGAGCGGATGCGGAAGCGGTATGAGTAAGATGGTGGTGATGGTGCATCATCAGTCGGCTCACCTCGAGCACGGCCAGGTGCAGCGGGTGCTTGAGGCGCGCGTGCGTGTTGAGGTCGGAGCGGATGCGGAAGCGGTATGAGTAAGATGGTGGTGATGGTGCATCATCAGTCGGCTCACCTCGAGCACGGCCAGGTGCAGCGGGTGCTTGAGGCGCGCGTGCGTGTTGAGGTCGGAGCGGATGCGGAAGCGGTATGAGTAAGATGGTGGTGATGGTGCATCATCAGTCGGCTCACCTCGAGCACGGCCAGGTGCAGCGGGTGCTTGAGGCGCGCGTGCGTGTTGAGGTCGGAGCGGATGCGGAAGCGGTATGAGTAAGATGGTGGTGATGGTGCATCATCAGTCGGCTCACCTCGAGCACGGCCAGGTGCAGCGGGTGCTTGAGGCGCGCGTGCGTGTTGAGGTCGGAGCGGATGCGGAAGCGGTATGAGTAAGATGGTGGTGATGGTGCATCATCAGTCGGCTCACCTCGAGCACGGCCAGGTGCAGCGGGTGCTTGAGGCGCGCGTGCGTGTTGAGGTCGGAGCGGATGCGGAAGCGGTATGAGTAAGATGGTGGTGATGGTGCATCATCAGTCGGCTCACCTCGAGCACGGCCAGGTGCAGCGGGTGCTTGAGGCGCGCGTGCGTGTTGAGGTCGGAGCGGATGCGGAAGCGGTATGAGTAAGATGGTGGTGATGGTGCATCATCAGTCGGCTCACCTCGAGCACGGCCAGGTGCAGCGGGTGCTTGAGGCGCGCGTGCGTGTTGAGGTCGGAGCGGATGCGGAAGCGGTATGAGTAAGATGGTGGTGATGGTGCATCATCAGTCGGCTCACCTCGAGCACGGCCAGGTGCAGCGGGTGCTTGAGGCGCGCGAGCGTGTTGAGGTCGGAGCGGATGCGGAAGCGGTATGAGTAAGATGGTGGTGATGGTGCATCATCAGTCGGCTCACCTCGAGCACGGCCAGGTGCAGCGGGTGCTTGAGGCGCGCGTGCGTGTTGAGGTCGGAGCGGATGCGGAAGCGGTATGAGTAAGATGGTGGTGATGGTGCATCATCAGTCGGCTCACCTCGAGCACGGCCAGGTGCAGCGGGTGCTTGAGGCGCGCGTGCGTGTTGAGGTCGGAGCGGATGCGGAAGCGGTATGAGTAAGATGGTGGTGATGGTGCATCATCAGTCGGCTCACCTCGAGCACGGCCAGGTGCAGCGGGTGCTTGAGGCGCGCGTGCGTGTTGAGGTCGGAGCGGATGCGGAAGCGGTATGAGTAAGATGGTGGTGATGGTGCATCATCAGTCGGCTCACCTCGAGCACGGCCAGGTGCAGCGGGTGCTTGAGGCGCGCGTGCGTGTTGAGGTCGGAGCGGATGCGGAAGCGGTATGAGTAAGATGGTGGTGATGGTGCATCATCAGTCGGCTCACCTCGAGCACGGCCAGGTGCAGCGGGTGCTTGAGGCGCGCGTGCGTGTTGAGGTCGGAGCGGATGCGGAAGCGGTATGAGTAAGATGGTGGTGATGGTGCATCATCAGTCGGCTCACCTCGAGCACGGCCAGGTGCAGCGGGTGCTTGAGGCGCGCGTGCGTGTTGAGGTCGGAGCGGATGCGGAAGCGGTATGAGTAAGATGGTGGTGATGGTGCATCATCAGTCGGCTCACCTCGAGCACGGCCAGGTGCAGCGGGTGCTTGAGGCGCGCGTGCGTGTTGAGGTCGGAGCGGATGCGGAAGCGGTATGAGTAAGATGGTGGTGATGGTGCATCATCAGTCGGCTCACCTCGAGCACGGCCAGGTGCAGCGGGTGCTTGAGCCGCGCGTGCGTGTTGAGGTCGGAGCGGATGCGGAAGCGGTATGAGTAAGATGGTGGTGATGGTGCATCATCAGTCGGCTCACCTCGAGCACGGCCAGGTGCAGCGGGTGCTTGAGGCGCGCGTGCGTGTTGAGGTCGGAGCGGATGCGGAAGCGCTTGGGGCAGCGCGCGCAGCCCCAGGCGCGCACTCCCGTGTGGATCAACCGGTGGTTGCGCATCGCTGTCGCCCTGTCGTCCAATATCCTACTTAAATACACAGAAGGTCGGCCAAGACTATTACGGAGATGCCACGGCTTTGCATGACAGCGGCAGCGGCAGCGCTGCGCGGTACGGTGTCACGCTCACTCGTATGGCCGCCGCGCCGCTGGTCGCGCAAAGTCGTGGTATCTCCGTTAGGCTGCCTGTCCACTAAAGCGGAGCGGAGAAAATGAACCAATCAGGCTGTGTCTTGTGAAGCCCAATAGAGTATTTCAATCTGAGGTGTGGCTGGTCCAATTTACACATCTCCGTTCCACTTCTGTGGACAGGCGCGTTAAGGCTGCGTTTCCACTAGAGATATGTGAGGATGCGTAGCGAAAGATGTGGTTGTTAAAAACCAATATAATCAGCTGCGTTGAGCGAGGATACGTGTATGATGTGATTATATTGGTTCTCAACAATCACATATCTGGTGGAACCGCAGCCGAATTATAATCAGCAGGAAGTAATGTCGACTATATCTATTTTAATACTACTAGTCAAGTCAAGAAGTCTTCCGAAAGTGTACAATTTAAGACAACTAACCTGCGGAACGCCACTCCACACACATCGCACGGAAAGGGCCGTTCGCCGGTGTGAATCCTGTAGACAATGAGGATGCCAAATCAATATTATACAATGTCCCGGATGTCACATGAGAAGAGTCAACATTGCTTTAATAGAAATGACGTGAACCTGACTTAGGTTGCACTGCCAGGGGTGCAGAACATTTTTATTAAAGCAATTTTTACTCTTGTATCTCTAGAGTTGATAATCCACCAAAATGACAAAGCACGAAGGCATTATCTACTTAACACGCTTCTCTTTATGACGGACGACATTCAGGTACAAAATCACACCATAGTACTATTTTTCTTTAAGTGGATCGTACACAACGCCAATCGAAAAACTATACCTGGTGTGCTCGGCGAGGACGGAGGCGGTGCGGAAGGTGTGGCCGCACACTCCGCAGGTGTGGGGCCGCTGCGAGTGGCCGCGAGTGCTGTACCTGGTGTGCTCGGCGAGGACGGAGGCGGTGCGGAAGGTGTGGCCGCACACTCCGCAGGTGTGGGGCCGCTGCGAGTGGCCGCGAGTGCTGTACCTGGTGTGCTCGGCGAGGACGGAGGCGGTGCGGAAGGTGTGGCCGCACACTCCGCAGGTGTGGGGCCGCTGCGAGTGGCCGCGAGTGCTGTACCTGGTGTGCTCGGCGAGGACGGAGGCGGTGCGGAAGGTGTGGCCGCACACTCCGCAGGTGTGGGGCCGCTGCGAGTGGCCGCGCGAGTGCTGCGCCAGCTCCGCAGGAGACGAGAAGCGCGCGGAACAGTCGTCGCAGTTGTACTGCAGGTCTTGTCCGTGGATCTCTCTGGAAGATGAGTATTGAACAAAATTACCAAAAATAAGGATAGCGAATGAAGTAAAATGTTAAACAGAAGATCAAATATTTTACAATGAGGAACTATGTACATACAATGGGAGCCCATTTACTTCCCAAGAAAATTACTTTACGTTAGGTATTAAGTCAACCATCAAGACGCAATGAGTAAAATGACTAATTGACACGTAACTTCGCTATAAGACATCTTGCTCCAGTCAGAAACCACGATCAAGATGCGTTCGAGACAGTGCTAACAATTCAACTCATAGGCACCATTATATTCCGATGAACAGCTATAGAGTACAAACACTATAAACAACAGCTATAAAGAAACGTGTAAAATGATTATAATTACTTAAGGTGGTTATAAAGCAGCTGTTGGTGGGAGAAACTTTCGCCGCAGTGCGCGCACGCCGCTCTCGATGTGTGCGTGAGCGTGTGCGCGTCCAACTCCGTCCGGGACGCGAATACCGCGCTGCATACGTGGCATGTGTGGGCTGTGTATAGCAACAGTATGCCACAAGTTAGACAGGTCAGTCTGTCGGTGCAAAGTTGCCGTGTGTACAACTTTGCACCGACAGAACAGCGCGTTTATAACGATACTAACGCACGTTACAGTAGTTTTATCTCACGAGCGCGGTTGAGCCATAATAAGCGTGCGGATTTATTTTTTTGAGGATGTCGATTCTATTTTTTATTGGGATCAAATGTCTATGTCTATATGGGACTTAGACTAATCTAATAGTCAGAAATTACCGTCAAAGTTTAACATTCCTACAGAGCACTACCCAAGCAGCACATTAGTGAATTTTGCAGCTTATCTTATAGCTTCATGTTTGTTGTATATCAGCATGTGGGTAGCTGGAGAAACTGTGGGGTACCCCCAGTTCGGTTCTGACGCGTAAGCCAAGACACGTACGTAACATTCTGGCGACGGGAATAAATAGTAATTGTGTTTTAAACATAGTGTTTGAATGTTTAAAAGTGATTATTTGGTGTGCGGATTAAGATGTCGGTGAAATTCAGTGAATTTAACATAGATAAAGACAACTGGGAAAATTATGTGGATAGGTTCGATTTTTGCTTAGTGGCGAATGGTGTACAATCGGACGAGCTAAAAAAGGCAAATTTGTTCGCAGTTTGTGGTCATACGTTATTCGATTTAATCGTATCATTAATTTCGCCGAAAAAAGTTAAGGACATAACCTATGCAGATGTCAAATTGTTGTTGGATGATTATTTCAACCCAAAGCAAAATGAGATAGTGCAGTCGTATAAATTTCACATGAGATGTCAACTAGACAATGAAAATATCAAGGAGTACGTGGCTAGTTTGCGTAAATTGGCTATAGATTGTAATTTTGCCGACCTGGATCGGACATTACGCGATCGGTTGGTATGTGGCATCCGGGATAAAAATATACAGAAACAGTTATTGCAACAAACGTCCTTGACATTCGATCAGGCAATAAGATTTTCGTTAACAGCCGAAGTGGCGGATGCCGGGGTGATGGTTATGGCGATACCGGGCCAGAGCGCAAGCGCGCCGGCGCCATTGCGCAGTACCAGTAGCGACGAGCCAATGGAGATAAACAAGATTAGAGCGAAACCGTTGGAACCGGGCAAGGAGTGCTGGCGGTGTGGCAAAATACATGGGAAATTCTGTAAATTCAGATACAGTAGATGTTATGTATGTAAAAAGATGGGCCATATCGCCGAAGTTTGTTCGAGTGCACGGGACAAAAGTATTAAGTCAAAGGAAATAAGTCAGTTTAATGGATTGTATGAAAATAACAGGTGTAATTTTATGTCCAATCGAGTACCTCCTTTTAATGTGAATGTGGAAATTAATGGTCGGCAAGTTAATTTAGAAGTTGACTCGGGAGCAGCGTATACAATGTTAAAGGAAAGTACAGCCATGTATATCTGGAGTGGTCGGATGCCTAATTTGTGTGATTCTAGGGTCCGGCTGACCACCTGGACAAATAGTCAGGTGGAGTTGCTAGGAGAGACTACTGTCAACGTTACATTTAAGGGGGTACAGAAAAAATTGAATGTGCTCATTGCTAAGGGCGATGGACCGAATTTGTTGGGTCGTGATTGGTTCCCGCAGTTAAATATTGATATCCACGGATTATTTAACATGAAAATTGAAGATGTAAACATTGATTCGGTGCTAGGAGATTTCAAAGAGGTTTTTCAACCAGGATTGGGAAAATACACTGGGCCAGTAGTGACTATACCTCTGAAACCAGATGCAAAACCAACATTTTTAAAATGTAGGCCTGTTGCCTTTGCTATTAAGGAGAGAGTTATCAAGGAAATAGACAGATTGGTGGCAGAGGATGTTTTAGAACCGGTGAGTCATTCTGATTTTGCCAGTCCGATTGTGCCTATTATTAAGAAGAATGGAAATCTTAGATTGTGTGGGGACTATAGAGCTACAGTAAATACGGCTACAGAAACGGATACTTACCCTTTACCAACATTAAATGAAGCATTTGCAGTTTTGCAAGGTGGGGTAATTTTTAGTAAGATTGATTTAGAGCAGGCTTACACCCAAGTGGTGGTCGATGAACCTACCTCAAAACTCCTGACATTAAATACCCCTAAGGGTTTGTTTAGATGTAAAAGATTAGCCTTCGGGGTCAAAGCCTGTCCTGGAATTTTTCAGCGCATGATGTCTAACCTTTTAGCAGGAGTGACGGGTACAGCCGTACTGTTGGATGACATTGTAGTTACTGGTCACACAATACAGGAACATAATGAAAGAATTCGTCAAGTTTTGCAAATACTTAAAGATGCTGGGTTTAGAGTCAACAGAGAAAAATGCAAGTTTGGGAAAGCCAGTGTAGAGTTTCTAGGACATGTAATTGATGCAGATGGGCTTCATCCTTGCGGAGATAAAATCAAAGCTATTATGGAAACACCAGCACCAAAAAATGTAAAAGAATTACAAGCTTTCCTAGGACTATTGAACTTTTATGATAGATTTCTGGCCCAGAAAGCAACAGTAGCTGAGCCATTGTACAAATTGTTATTAAAAGGAGCTAAATGGATATGGACACCTAACTGTCAACAGGCATTCAACCTGTTAAAGAACATGCTGACTACAGGTGACACGTTGGTCCATTATGATTTAAGGAAGCCTATAGTCATGACTTGTGACGCTTCCCAATATGGCTTGGGAGCAGTTTTGGAGCATAGAATGAAGGATGGATCCCTGAGACCGATCATGTTTGCTTCCAGGACCATGAGCTGCCATGAACGAAATTATTCACAAATTGACAAAGAAGCGGCAGCTATCATATTTGGGTTGCAAAAGTTTTACTCATACATTTATGGTCGCAGAATAGTCATCCAGACAGATCACAAACCTCTTTTGGGGATATTTGATCCTAAGAAGCCGATACCAAATGTGATATCTCCTAGGATGTTGAGGTGGGCACTGCAGTTAAACTCATATGACTACGAGTTGAAATATGTTGAAGGTAGTAAAATTGGAAATGCCGACGCTTTGAGTAGATGGCCCACTCCGGAGAATGTAGTCGAAGAGTCACAGGAGCTAAATGTGTTGTTATTGTGTGAGACACCAGTCGAGTTACAGATGACAGCTAAAGATGTAGCGAAATTGAGTAAAACTGATGAAATTTTGTCAAGAGTTATGTTTTGGATTAGAAATGGGTGGCCTGGTAAGGTAGATGAAAAATACAAAGATTACTATGTAAGAAGAGGCGAGTTGACGGAATATAATGATTGTGTTTTGTGGGGAAGTAGAGTAGTCTTGCCTCAGAAACTACATAGAAGTGTCTTGCAAGAGTTACATACGAATCACGATGGTATAGTAATTACAAAGGCTGTAGCAAGGAGTTATTTCTGGTGGCCTGGCCTAGATAAGGATATAGAGGCAATGGTGCAAAATTGTCAAGTGTGTAAAGAGGTAAGGAATATGCCAGCCAAAGTAACACACAGATGGATTACTCCGCCAAAAGCTTGGTCTAGACTACATATTGATTTTGCAGGTCCATTTATGGGCAAGGTGCTTTTAATATTGATTGATGCTTACTCAAAATGGCCTGAAGTTAAGATAGTGAGTGAACAAAGCTCGAGTATGGTGATTAATAAATTGGATGAGATTTTTGCTGAACAAGGTCTACCGGATACAATAGTTAGTGATAACGGAAAAGCCTTTGTTTCAGAAGAGATAACTCAGTATTTTAAAAGAAACAATATAAGACACATACTCGTGCCTCCTTATCACCCAGCATCAAATGGACAAGCAGAGAGGACCGTTCAAACTATCAAACAGAAATTAAGGAAGATGGCACATCTTCCTTGGCAGTCTAGACTACAGAGAGTCCTGTACGGGCTACGTACAACACCGAATTCAGCTACGGGTAAGACGCCCGCAGAACTGTTGAATAATCGACGTTTCAGAACTAAATTTGACAAGCTTCACCCCCTTTCAATTCAAGAAAAGGAGACTGAAGATATCGAAGAAAATGAAACTAAAAGAGTGAGAGAATTCAAAGTAGGAGAAATAATTTGCTTCAGAAATTATAGAGGCGGACCTAGGTGGCTCGAAGGGACTGTAGTTAAGAAAATTGGAGTAGTGCGTTACAAAATAAGACAGGGGGATAAACTTTTCATAAGGCATGTAAATCAGATGCTAGGATTTTCCAGGAATGAAGAAGTTGAACAACACACTAGGGACGGTTTGACTAAGGAAACCAACACCAGAAATAGCGAGGAGATAAGCTATGAGGAACAGCACTCACAGGAAGAGGGCGGAAAAGAAGCATATGGTACCGTGAGGATTCCTCCTCCAAGCCAGTGGGCTGAAATTATTGGGGTAAAGGATCCAGAAGAGTGCCAGGTACATGATGATACTACTTATAATGCAATATATAGAAATGAGCAAGGTAGCAACAAAAGACCCAGGTCAAGTGAAAGCCCACCGTCAGCTGCACCCTCTAAGAAAAGGATGGCATTTGAGGACTATGATGCCGGGAGTGTGGAGGACGATAGTCATAGTGCAGATGATAACGATAGTCATAGTGCAGATAGCAATTAATCTTTAAATAAAAGAATAGACTATAAAAGCATGCGTAGGTTATAAGTGAACTATTTAGTGTAAGTGCATAAAAGTGATTTTCAAACTGACTAGTATATAGTGACTCAAAGTGAAGTGTCCTCTATCAAGGGGGAAAGGCATGTTGTATATCAGCATGTGGGTAGCTGGAGAAACTGTGGGGTACCCCCAGTTCGGTTCTGACGCGTAAGCCAAGACACGTACGTAACAATGTTCTAAATTAGTGGCTTAACAGAGTTTGATAAAACTTATAGCTTTAAACACAACTCAAAATTGTATATGATTTCATCCTGTCACTTGTAGTTGCTTAGGAACGTTTTTTGTTTCTACTTTATTACTGATGGTGGGATAAAGTCGATTTTGCTACTTAAGGTTGCATGCAGGATTAAATTGTCACTCAATAAGAAGCAACGGTGCTATGGCCCCAAAGTCACTTATCAGCAACTTTTACATATAAGTGTAGTTACGTTTTGGAGGAGGAATTTGGAGAGCGAAACCTCGAATAGAATGGAAAAATGAGCATTAAGATGTGGGTAACGTCGAGCGCATACCTTGCTTGTCATCTACGGGCAGGGTCACGTAGCTGTGCTCCTTCTTCCTGTGTTTGTAGAGCGCGGTCTTGTTTGGCAACACTTCGTCGCAGTCGCGGCATGGAATCCTTTACAGTGGAATCTATTTTACTATAGTAGGAGATACGGTATAACAAATTTAGCTTAATCTGTTCTTTTATTGGACAATAGTAACGTGTATATGTTAGATAATAAGTTCACTAATAAATCGCAATTGGGAACATTAAGTTTTGCAAAGGTATTCATATTACAGTTATATATTTTTTTTGAGCCATTGAGCTGTCATCAAATACCGTTTTCGAGGCCCTTACCTGTAGTCGTTACTGACAGTCTTGGTGACTCCGTTACTCAGACCAGTTTTGCCGTGCACCTTCTTTCTGTGGTATGCCACGCTCCAACTGAAAATTAATACCTATGTTATTGTTTCAAATAACTATTACAATGTTTTGTCGTATTATATTAATGATAATATCGAGAAGCGGACACATGTCTCCAATTCATAATTTGTATATCGTCGGGGATAGTGCAATACCGCGGAAGTAACAAGTGTAGATACGAATCAATATTCAAACAAATGCTAAGTATTTTATTATAATGAGAATTTTATCGACAGCTGTTACTTACGCGGTATTGCACTATCCCCGACGATATGCGATCTCGGCATCCCGGTATTACCAGATAATACAAGAATCTCGGAAACATACGCCAATGTCTCATTGGGCCAGACCGTATACTCTTTGCCCCTGAGCAAGCCCAAAAAGTAACCTGTGTTAATCCAGGGTGTCAGCTACCAAATACCAAATTTCATCAAAAATAATCCAGCCGTATGAGCATGAATAAGTAACAAACATACACATAAACACACTCACAATCTTTTGCCTTTATAATGTTAGTGTGATAAATAAATATCAGAAAACTACACACAAACCGATCTAGCCCCAAAGTAAGCTCTAGTAGGCTTGTGTTACGGGTACTAAGGGTAAGTGCGTAGGTATGACGCTATACCTACGCACTTATATACATAAATCAATACTTAAATTCAAAGAAAACATCTACGACCCAGGAGGAATATTCGAGCTGAGCACACAAATATTTGCCCTTACCGGTATTCGAACCCAGGACCGCCGATTCAGTGGGCAGCTCCACTACCGCTACATCAATAATGAAACCATTATTACAATATGTTGAAAACTCGCCTGTTCGGGAAGGTTTCCGAGCACTGGTTGCATTGATAGATGAAGTTTTCATTGGCGTGTTTCATTCGCCGATGCACCTGCAGGTACGTCCAGTGCAGGTACGACCGGCCACAGTCCTAAGGAAATGGCAGTAATGAGATAATCAATAAAATATATCAGAAACATTTTTACATAAATCAACCTAGTCAGAAATTTTGCAAATAATAAACTTGAACTGTTGTTCTAGACGAAGATGTGTAATTACGATCACAACTGGTAGCTGAGGTCCCGCGGATATTACGCGGGGAAGCCGCCGTAGCCCAGAATGCCGCGGGCGGACATTAGTTACCTCGCAGAGGAAGTGTTTGACGACGGGGAAGCCGCCGAAGCCCAGAATGCCGCGGGCGGACATTAGTTACCTCGCAGAGGAAGTGTTTGACGACGGGGAAGCCGCCGTAGCCCAGAATGCCGCGGGCGGACATTAGTTACCTCGCAGAGGAAGTGTTTGACGACGGGGAAGCCGCGGAAGCCCAGGCTGCCGCGGGCGGACATTAGTTACCTCGCAGAGGAAGTGTTTGACGACGGGGAAGCCGCCGTAGCCCAGAATGCCGCGGGCGGACATTAGTTACCTCGCAGAGGAAGTGTTTGACGACGGGGAAGCCGCCGTAGCCCAGAATGCCGCGGGCGGACATTAGTTACCTCGCAGAGGAAGTGTTTGACGACGGGGAAGCCGCCGAAGCCCAGAATGCCGCGGGCGGACATTAGTTACCTCGCAGAGGAAGTGTTTGACGACGGGGAAGCCGCCGAAGCCCAGAATGCCGCGGGCGGACATTAGTTACCTCGCAGAGGAAGTGTTTGACGACGGGGAAGCCGCCGTAGCCCAGAATGCCGCGGGCGGACATTAGTTACCTCGCAGAGGAAGTGTTTGACGACGGGGAAGCCGCCGTAGCCCAGAATGCCGCGGGCGGACATTAGTTACCTCGCAGAGGAAGTGTTTGACGACGGGGAAGCCGCCGTAGCCCAGAATGCCGCGGGCGGACATTAGTTACCTCGCAGAGGAAGTGTTTGACGACGGGGAAGCCGCCGTAGCCCAGAATGCCGCGGGCGGACATTAGTTACCTCGCAGAGGAAGTGTTTGACGACGGGGAAGCCGCCGTAGCCCAGAATGCCGCGGGCGGACATTAGTTACCTCGCAGAGGAAGTGTTTGACGACGGGGAAGCCGCCGTAGCCCAGAATGCCGCGGGCGGACATTAGTTACCTCGCAGAGGAAGTGTTTGACGACGGGGAAGCCGCCGTAGCCCAGAATGCCGCGGGCGGACATTAGTTACCTCGCAGAGGAAGTGTTTGACGACGGGGAAGCCGCCGTAGCCCAGAATGCCGCGGGCGGACATTAGTTACCTCGCAGAGGAAGTGTTTGACGACGGGGAAGCCGCCGTAGCCCAGAATGCCGCGGGCGGACATTAGTTACCTCGCAGAGGAAGTGTTTGACGACGGGGAAGCCGCCGTAGCCCAGAATGCCGCGGGCGGACATTAGTTACCTCGCAGAGGAAGTGTTTGACGACGGGGAAGCCGCCGTAGCCCAGAATGCCGCGGGCGGACATTAGTTACCTCGCAGAGGAAGTGTTTGACGACGGGGAAGCCGCCGTAGCCCAGAATGCCGCGGGCGGACATTAGTTACCTCGCAGAGGAAGTGTTTGACGACGGGGAAGCCGCCGTAGCCCAGGATGCCGCGGGCGGACATTAGTTACCTCGCAGAGGAAGTGTTTGACGACGGGGAAGCCGCCGTAGCCCAGAATGCCGCGGGCGGACATTAGTTACCTCGCAGAGGAAGTGTTTGACGACGGGGAAGCCGCCGTAGCCCAGAATGCCGCGGGCGGACATTAGTTACCTCGCAGAGGAAGTGTTTGACGACGGGGAAGCCGCCGTAGCCCAGAATGCCGCGGGCGGACATTAGTTACCTCGCAGAGGAAGTGTTTGACGACGGGGAAGCCGCCGTAGCCCAGAATGCCGCGGGCGGACATTAGTTACCTCGCAGAGGAAGTGTTTGACGACGGGGAAGCCGCCGTAGCCCAGAATGCCGCGGGCGGACATTAGTTACCTCGCAGAGGAAGTGTTTGACGACGGGGAAGCCGCCGTAGCCCAGGATGCCGCGGGCGGACATTAGTTACCTCGCAGAGGAAGTGTTTGACGACGGGGAAGCCGCCGTAGCCCAGAATGCCGCGGGCGGACATTAGTTACCTCGCAGAGGAAGTGTTTGACGACGGGGAAGCCGCCGTAGCCCAGGATGCCGCGGGCGGACATTAGTTACCTCGCAGAGGAAGTGTTTGACGACGGGGAAGCCGCCGTAGCCCAGAATGCCGCGGGCGGACATTAGTTACCTCGCAGAGGAAGTGTTTGACGACGGGGAAGCCGCCGTAGCCCAGAATGCCGCGGGCGGACATTAGTTACCTCGCAGAGGAAGTGTTTGACGACGGGGAAGCCGCCGTAGCCCAGGATGCCGCGGGCGGACATTAGTTACCTCGCAGAGGAAGTGTTTGACGACGGGGAAGCCGCCGTAGCCCAGAATGCCGCGGGCGGACATTAGTTACCTCGCAGAGGAAGTGTTTGACGACGGGGAAGCCGCCGTAGCCCAGGATGCCGCGGGCGGACATTAGTTACCTCGCAGAGGAAGTGTTTGACGACGGGGAAGCCGCCGTAGCCCAGAATGCCGCGGGCGGACATTAGTTACCTCGCAGAGGAAGTGTTTGACGACGGGGAAGCCGCCGTAGCCCAGAATGCCGCGGGCGGACATTAGTTACCTCGCAGAGGAAGTGTTTGACGACGGGGAAGCCGCGGAAGCCCAGGCTGCCGCGGGCGGACATTAGTTACCTCGCAGAGGAAGTGTTTGACGACGGGGAAGCCGCCGTAGCCCAGAATGCCGCGGGCGGACGGCTCGGCGTGCCCGTCGCTCGGCTGGCTCTTCTTGGCTTCCGCTAACGGCCGCTTGTAGAAGCCATGCGTGGTTTTGTGCGTCGTACATCTGTAAACGACATAATCAACATTTTTTTTGGGAATCTACAAAATCATCATATCCCAGTTATTTGGGGTCGGCGCAGCATGTTTTCTTCCTACATTTTTCCCTATAACGAACTTGTATAAGTATTATACTTAAAAGAAAAATACTTACAGATGTTTGGATATTTGAATGTTTGTTACTTAACAACGAGTAAACAGTCACAGAGTTAGATAAAGCTGGCAGACCGGTAAAATATATTCACTTAAAAAACCTAAGGATGCGAGTGTAGCCCCGTGTAAATGCTACTAGTATTTTATATTGATCCGCTACTTTTTTATGCTTTTTAAATTAAAATTTCGAAAGTTCGGTTCCATAACATTAATTCGCAGCATTTTAGAATACAAATAAAACATACCTTGAGTAGGTGGCGAAGCTGACTTTACAAATGTGGCAAGTGAATGGATTCTTTATCCCTTTGTGGATCACTCGATGGTTGTTCAGGTCCTCTTCCAGGTAAAAAACGCTGAAAAATTAAGTTTCTCATTTAGATACATACATCAAGTATAAGTTTATTTTATGATGCTTGTCTTGTGTGGATGTTTTGTGGTTGGTAGGGAAACTTGGTGTCGATATTAAGTTAGCTGACGATAATATTCGATCAAGTAAGGTTACTGATTGTCGGATCTCAATTCATTATAGGCCAAGCCATATGGGCGATGGAGGTCCGGCGGTAGGGGAGCCGCAGCGATTATACGTTGCGTCAGACCTGCTGTGACATAAGTGCAGCGGACTCACTCCTCGCAGTACTCGCAGCGGAAGGCCTTCTCGACCCGCACGCAGCGCACGCACAGCCGCAGGTCCGGCGGTAGAGGAGCCGGCTGCGCTCTATACGTTGCGTCAGACCTGCTGTGACATAAGTGCAGCGGACTCACTCCTCGCAGTACTCGCAGCGGAAGGCCTTCTCGACCCGCACGCAGCGCACGCACAGCCGCAGGTCCGGCGGTAGAGGAGCCGGCTGCGCTCTATACGTTGCGTCAGACCTGCTGTGACATAAGTGCAGCGGACTCACTCCTCGCAGTACTCGCAGCGGAAGGCCTTCTCGACCCGCACGCAGCGCACGCACAGCCGCAGGTCCGGCGGTAGAGGAGCCGGCTGCGCTCTATACGTTGCGTCAGACCTGCTGTGACATAAGTGCAGCGGACTCACTCCTCGCAGTACTCGCAGCGGAAGGCCTTCTCGACCCGCACGCAGCGCACGCACAGCCGCAGGTCCGGCGGTAGAGGAGCTAGTAGCGCAGCGGCGCCTGGACAGCGCGCCTCGCGCTCTATACGTTGTTTTAGACCAGTAATTTCTGCAAAACAACAATGTATTATCTCTTTTTTACGTATTCATATCTACATTAAATAACCGATCTATATTTGTGTCTAGTTTCTCACAGTTTACGTATTATTCAGCAACAAATTATCAAACCTATAAAGAATAATCCTTACACCAAAAGATAAACAGAACGTTTACCTTGTGAGCGAACCCGTAGTCTATACGGAATCCTAAGATGAAATTATGTCAAACTGGCATAAGTGAAAAACGACCTTAAATTTACATTCATACGATTGTTTTCAACTTGTGCCGAAGTGACTGCATTTGATCCTAGAGATCGGACAGACTATAACAGATAACTCCTCCTTTCAGAATGACAAATCAAAATGTAGATGTCATTAATGTCATTATAATGACACTTTCCATCAGGTGTTACTGAGGTCAATCGCCGGTCAGTTTGTGAATAAAAAAAAATATAAAAAAATTAGCATACCGTCTTGAGTGGGTCGCACGAGCCCGCTCGTGGGCGACAGCACGGCGACGGGATTGTCGTCGGCCGCCATTTCGTTCGCGAACGCCTGGAGACACTCCGTCGATTTCTTTACATGTTCCTGTTGATACAAAATTGTTTTGAGTCTTATTTGTGTTCTACAGATTATGTTCCGCTTGCTATGACTGCTGGCTGATCAGGAAAAAAAGGGAAAAAAAAGTTTTCGTCATGCCTATCAATTAAATACTGTTTTGAACGAGTTTTGTAACTTTAATGTGTGAAAATCGTGTAAGTTTAAATCAATAGACTGCATAATGGAATAAAGGCTTGTCAGTTACAAAATGTAAGTATACTCTGTTTTTTAAGACAGGACATGACAGGGTTGGTTAATCCTCACTACCAGTAGTCTGACTTTGTGTGGGAGTATAACCGCAGTAAATACTCGGCCTACAAAGCTACTACATGTGCATGCGCAGCCGCGACCGCCGCGTCAGCTGTACAGGACACGCAGTCAGTGACCCTACACAGCTAGTACAGGGTGTACCACGGCAGCGGGCACGTCCTGGAAGGCGCGGCGGCAGGCGGCGCACACCGGCACGGCGCCGCGTCAGCTGTACAGGACACGCAGTCAGTGACCCTACACAGCTAGTACAGGGTGTACCACGGCAGCGGGCACGTCCTGGAAGGCGCGGCGGCAGGCGGCGCACACCGGCACCAGCGCGCGTCAGCTGTACAGGACACGCAGTCAGTGACCCTACACAGCTAGTACAGGGTGTACCACGGCAGCGGGCACGTCCTGGAAGGCGCGGCGGCAGGCGGCGCACACCGGCACCAGCGCGCGTCAGCTGTACAGGACACGCAGTCAGCGGACCCTACACAGCTAGTACAGGGTGTACCACGGCAGCGGGCACGTCCTGGAAGGCGCGGCGGCAGGCGGCGCACACCGGCACCAGCGCGCGTCAGCTGTACAGGACACGCAGTCAGTGACCCTACACAGCTAGTACAGGGTGTACCACGGCAGCGGGCACGTCCTGGAAGGCGCGGCGGCAGGCGGCGCACACCGGCACGGCGCCGCGTCAGCTGTACAGGACACGCAGTCAGTGACCCTACACAGCTAGTACAGGGTGTACCACGGCAGCGGGCACGTCCTGGAAGGCGCGGCGGCAGGCGGCGCACACCGGCACCAGCGCGCGTCAGCTGTACAGGACACGCAGTCAGTGACCCTACACAGCTAGTACAGGGTGTACCACGGCAGCGGGCACGTCCTGGAAGGCGCGGCGGCAGGCGGCGCACACCGGCACGGCGCCGCGTCAGCTGTACAGGACACGCAGTCAGTGACCCTACACAGCTAGTACAGGGTGTACCACGGCAGCGGGCACGTCCTGGAAGGCGCGGCGGCAGGCGGCGCACACCGGCACCAGCGCGCGTCAGCTGTACAGGACACGCAGTCAGTGACCCTACACAGCTAGTACAGGGTGTACCACGGCAGCGGGCACGTCCTGGAAGGCGCGGCGGCAGGCGGCGCACACCGGCACGGCGCCGCGTCAGCTGTACAGGACACGCAGTCAGTGACCCTACACAGCTAGTACAGGGTGTACCACGGCAGCGGGCACGTCCTGGAAGGCGCGGCGGCAGGCGGCGCACACCGGCACGGCGCCGCGTCAGCTGTACAGGACACGCAGTCAGTGACCCTACACAGCTAGTACAGGGTGTACCACGGCAGCGGGCACGTCCTGGAAGGCGCGGCGGCAGGCGGCGCACACCGGCACGGCGCCGCGTCAGCTGTACAGGACACGCAGTCAGTGACCCTACACAGCTAGTACAGGGTGTACCACGGCAGCGGGCACGTCCTGGAAGGCGCGGCGGCAGGCGGCGCACACCGGCACCAGCGCGGGGCACAGCGCCTCCTCGTGCGCGCGCATGTGCATGCGCAGCCGCGAGCGCCGCGTCAGCTGCTTCAGGCAGATGTGGCATTGGAACGGCTTAATCTAAACAAACAATAATACATTACTGGCGACGCCGGGAAACGAGGGCTTTCCGGGTAAGCTCTCGGGATGTTCCGCCAGAAACGTGATACTTCTTACGTATGTTTGAGAAAAATATATTATAGAAAATCTCACGTTGAATTAAATTGCTATTAATTAATTTTGACGACGCGGTTGGCGCAATGGTTAAGCAACTGCCTACTGAGCCGGGGGTCTGAGGTTCGAATCCCGGCAAGGGCAAATATTTGAGTGATGAACACGAATATTTGTGCCTGGGTCATGGATGTTCTATGTATTTAAGTATTTATTTATCTATATAAGTATGTATATCGTCGCCTAGTAACCATAACACAAGCTTAATTTGGGACTAGGTTGATTTGAGTGAGGTTGTCTGATATTTATATTTATATTTATTTATTTATTCTCTACTTTGACTTTAAAACAATAGATGAATTGCATTTACGTCGTCCACGAAACCTCTATATTTTATTAATGAATAGTAGTGCATACAAACTAATTATGTACATCTTCTATATTCTTGACGACGCGGTTGGCGCAGTTTGTAATATACCTGCCTACTGAACCGGCGGTCCTGGGTTCGAATCTCGGCCAGGGGAACATTATTGTGATGAACTCAAATATTTGTTCCTGGGTCATAAATGTTATCTATATAAGGTGCTAACAAATTAGCCACCGATATTTTAAGAGAAGATACTTTACGTTATAATAATTAACATTAACTAGGAATTAAGAAAAAATTTCATATAATTATTTCATTTTCGCCGAACGATTAAAATAAATTAAAATTCTGTCTAAAAATTATCGTTCTGTGCATATCCCGTGCATTTCACTTTTTATCTTTTAGAGACCTCTAGAGGTGCACTAAGGAAGTGTTTCGTGAATTTCGAGCCCCTTACTTCAGAGTATGCAATAATAATCATCATCGTTCATTTGCCCTGGCCTTATACCATTTATTTGGGGTCGGCGCAGCATGTTTTCTTCCTCCATTCTTCCCTCGCCATCTCGTCGTTTGCGAGCAAAAGCTAGTGCATGACAAATTGCTAAAGTCTTACCTGTAGGTGAGTAACTCCATGTTCGTCCAGGGTTTGCTTGTCCAGGAATCGTTTGCCGCAAGTGCCACATACATAGCGCCGTGTGTCGGTGTGCGTACGACTATGCTTCGTAAGAGACGCCCTAGACAATAAAACCACATTTAAATTGGTAGTATAGTAAGAATCCTAATCGAGTCCGAATCTACTTTCCTTTGTTACCTGAGAATAATGTCATTTCATAATATTTTCTTCGATTTCCGCTTCTGTCACACATTTAAATAAAACGATTTAAACGGATTACAACGCGTATATTAATTATTTGAGTCTCCCTGACGTTCCGATAACTTTCCAGTTACCGTTGTCAAAGGTTGCCAAGTTTATCTTATATGATATGCCATATCTCAATTCTAGCACGCGAACTTAACTGCTGTTATACTATAAAATACAAAATGTCTTAAACCTTAACTAAGCACAGAGATATTGGCATTGTTTGCAGGTAACAAAGATAATTCTTACTATAACGGGATAAGATAATTCTTACTATAATGGGATAAGATAATTCATACTATAATGGGATAAGATAGTTCATCAACCTTTTGAGCGGCAAAGACAGTAAAACATGTCGACGGAAAGTTGTGCCTCAGGCACCACGACGTCATTTGCCGGTATACAACGCCATACAATCTGCTCGTCTGAGACACAGTTTTTCGTCAACGAGCTGGGCGGTCATGAGGTTAAGAACAATTTAAGCATAAAAATAATTGATGAAACGAAAATGTCAGTTAGAAGACGCTGAAAATTGTGCTCAATAACGCACAGACTTACCTTAGAAAGAATGTTTTCCCACATTCCTTTACAGGGCACTGGTATCGGTTCTGTTTATCATGCTGGAAGTGGACATGGTCAAACAACTCTGTCTCCGTGGCGAAGGTCGCTCCTGAACACTCCAGACACGAATACTGCCCGCTTGCGTTTAGCATGTCGGTGTTATCATGAAACTGCCTGAAACATCATCAAAGTCAAAGTCAAAATATTATTTTATTACAAACTAGAACAATAACCAAGACGTAGCACTATTATGGCGCCGCGTCCATCACAGCCAGTGACAAAGTTACCGCGAGGTAGGGACTGCTACGGAAATAAAGGAATGGGCTGAACCTTACAATTCCAAGTGAGTGTAAACCGCTAATACATTTGTTAAATATGTCTCACATCTAAAGCAAATATTTGTAAATTCGAGTATTCTTATCCTATGGATGGATACTTACATATGAAATTTTAAACGCACTTTCGAGGTATAAGACTCATTGCAGTTGTGACAGGTCACAATCTGGGGGTCTGATGTCAGTTCCGTAGTCCTCTTCTTACGGGGCCTCTGAAAATATAATTAAAATAATGTTTCATGAGCACATTACGTGCTACTAATGTAGAGAAGACTTGTGACTAGCGAGTTAGTATTATCCAAATATATGGATGTTTTTCCAACAGATCTAAGCTAGGTAGAAATATAGTGAGTTACACCTAATGATGCGAGTAGTCCGTAAGTGGACTTTTCCATGTGCGCTTTAGCTATAGTGGAAATTCAGCCTAATTGAGACCTTGAAAATACAAATCTGGCAATATCTGTTCCCGTACCTAGTAGGTACATAAGTACCTTGTATGTACGGTTAAGGAAATTTAAACATGTACCGCTTTTGTCACTATGATAATAAGGATCAATAGGTACGCGTTTCAGTTTCCTTTACTATAAGTACGCATTCCAATATGTTTTTTTTTTTTATTTGAGTTTGACAATATAATTCCTTACTTGTAGCTTTTGCACGAATGTGGCGTTCACGTCCTTGTTCAGGCATTTCCGTTTCCGGCCTCGTTTGCGGCATTTATGCGTTGACACGTCCACCATTATTTGACTGTAAACATGTCACGTTACGATACTAAAAATTGACCATCTGAGCTAAACTTAAACACCGACATAAAGGAGTAGAAATTAAAAATTGCCAATACTGTACTGTCGTCCCTTTCTAGCCAACCTAAGAAAACGGGGCGACACAGTATTGCCGTTTACATTTAATTTTCTACACTTTCTTGTCGGACTGTAGATGAGAAACCGTACCACATGGGGACTCCTGAACACGGTACTTCACAATAGTGGTAATAAGTTATGTCACTCTAACCAGTACACACAAAAAACTACACACAACAAATAAAACTACCACAATTTTGTTGACACTATACAATTTTTGATTGAGGAACTATAGAAACTATAATGATGACGTCTACTAAATTCATCTGCTATAGATATAAATGGCCAATGATGATGAGAATAAAATAAGAGGAAACAGGGAAAAAAAGGTATGACTATTAGACGAACGTTCTTTTTTGAAAAGTAACAATACTACCCACAATCTGCGCAAATTTATACAACTTCTACCTGCAGTTGACACATTTTTGCGGTTTCTTGAAAACGGCCTCTTCGGTTTTTTCACTACCCTAAAATTCAAAAGATATAATTCAAAATACCGGTTCACTTCACAGTTTGTGTAATACGGAAGTCCAAATACAAAATATATTCGCAGGGTCTATATTGAGTTTTCCTCCTCCTAGAATTTTCGTCGAATGTTTAATTTCGCCGAAAAATCATTTCGTAGTTGTAAATTTTTCTTTCCAACCGTAAACTATTTGAGACTGTTTTATAACAAACCTAACCGAACCTAATCAATAGGATGGTATTTGCAAGATTATGAAAAATGTATGACTAGGTACAGAAGAATAAAAATTCTGCGAAATGGTTTTTCGGCGAAATTAAACATTCGACACGAAACAGCAAATTACTAGGAGTTAAAGTGCTTTCATATTCGAAATATAGGTCTGTGCATCAAAAATCCTTCGTATCTTGTTCAAACAATGAGTGCATTGGAAGGAGGTATTCTAGGAATAAGATCTTTTGACGGTCAACTATTCACACACTAAAGATCTGGTGATGATATTGGACACTTTAAGATAAACACATAATGAGGGCTATCGCGTTTGAATTCGCCGCTAGAGGCGCTAGTGTCGAGTGAGGTCACCATCGTATCAAATACATACAAACCACACCAATATGTTAGATTTTTTCCGCTACTGTACGTAAATCAAATTATTTTCTATGATTATAAAGCAACCAAAAACATTTATATATATTTTTTCTTTCACTTCGAAGTTAAGTTTCGTACTTGAGAAGCATAACATTACATTCATAGCACTTACTGTATTTTGCTTCTCAGGTACGGAGTTACCAATCAACAAAACACATCCAAACATTTGGACGCAGTTCATCCCAGGGATTGTATAAGTATTGTCTTTTATTTACATGGAACAGAGTGTGGAGCTGGTCGGCAGCCTCGTCGTCAGCGGTGTGCACGATCCAGATTGCCTCTTCATCGCTCGTATCCAAGGCCTCCTGTTTCACCTCCAACTTGATTTCTAGCGTACTCTCCTGGTCAATCTAAAATTAATTCAAATCATAATTTTTCAGGAAACTTTGGTTCATAGTAACCTGAAATAGTAGTTCATGCAACTGCTACATAATGAGAGGTCTTAAAATACGAGTGTGGTTTTATGAAACTCGCCTACGGCTCGTTTCATAATTGGATCACACGAGTGTTTTAAGACCTTATCATGTACAGTTGCATATACTACTTTATCTATACACACATTAAAAAAAAATGAAACGCTTAGTCCTGCCAGTCAGTCCGCGGGGCAAAGGAACACATGAGGTGACCTCGCGGTGGCTACGGTACTGTTATGTATGATAATTAAATCTCTGATTTTGGTTGCTGCCAAGTAATGTAGGTCCTTACCCTTATAATATCTGAACTTGTTATAGAAATTTTAAAGATGGGTGTAGATAAACTAATAGAAGAATAGAATAAAAGAAATTAAGTCCATGATGGGAATACATTTCGTGGGTAAATGGCCCTACGAACCTACCGGTAAATTGGTTATTGTACTTATTATAATTTTCCGGTATTTACCAGTTTGTCAAAACCAGTGGATATTTCGTGCACCTTCGTTGTGCACGTTCCCTATTCATCTATGAGCCGTCTGTAACGAGAATTAACACTTTCGCAACCAGATATAAAATTTAACCCTACCCCAGAAACCGAGAGCCCGCTAGGTGGGTAGCTTTTTAAGCAAAAATACGTGACCGGCATCTGAGCAAAGATTACGAGTGCCTACCAGGCGGGTTCCTGGTAGCCAAAGTGTTAAAGTAAAGCTACTCTTAGGTGTTCCTAAGGTACAAATGATGCGGCTTCGATTTTAAATCCTTAGCTTAAATGACAGACGTTTCATAATATACAAGTAAGATTTAACTACCAACCGAAACTATAGTAGTTAATTGACTGTGTATTTGATTAGAACTAAGTGTTTTAACTTGCTTTTTGGTTCTAAACTCACCTTCACAGGCTCCGATTCTTCCGTAGGTTTCTTCTCAGACTCTGGTATATCATCTGTAAAGAAAATCTCGGTGAACAACGTTATAACTATACTCTATCCGGATAGGTATTTAACTAAATGTAAACAAACCATAAATTAGGTGCTTTAATATATGCAGTGTGTGTTGTGTGATATGCAGTTAACCTTTTGAGCGCCACAGTCGGCTGTGGCCGTCAACAAAAAATCGTGCCCCTGACGCAACGTCGGCCACAGCCGTCCAAATTTCAATGATCAAAAACTTTGTAATTCTATCCGCTACAAGTATTTTTCAATCCCTGTTGATTTTGGGGCACATCTTTTTTTTTTAATCTTGCGTCAGTGGCACGGTAAATTGCTAGACCGCCAAGCGGTCAATAGGTTAAGTGAGTTAATATATGCAGTAAGTTTAGTAAATGAGTATTTCTCAAACATGCTCGGAAATGTTTCACTTCCCATTTGAAAATAGAATACGCAAAAAGCCTCATTTTTACTAATGAAATAAAAAAAAAGAATATTCGCTCCCTCGGGGAAAAATAAATGTATGAAAACCCATTTTCACCCGCTTCCATGACTTTTTAAAATTTCATAGGTACTGTACATAAATTGAAATCGGCGTAGAACAAATCTCATACAGCCATGACAACCACACGCATTCACACATTCGCAAACTTTGGCAAGCTGATCAGATTGGACTTTGTTTCTAATTGGCGCCCGACTACATCCAACGCCATTCGAGCGGGCGAATAGTCAGCTGATGGAATCAGGAACGTGTAAAGTATGTTTAACAGTTCGTGCAAGTTTTGTTTTTTTTTAGATGTCAGAAGAAAAAAGTAAGTTTAGGCGGTAAAATTACAATTTTATTTAATTGCTATTGAGCGTATGCGCGTAAATGATTTTCGAGTAAATAAATAATGCTACCTACTAAATTAAGAGATAAATATTATCAAGTGTACGACCAATTTATGTTATGGAAAGAAAGCAAACATGCAAATTCGTTTTCTACACGAACCTGACAACATTTTGAAAAGACAATCCGATGGTTATAAAAGCAAGAAATTTAAGGTTTTGACTGGAGAAAATGTTGTCAATTTTTTAAAGGGAGCACCAGACGCTACTTGGCTGTTGAGGTAAAAGTTTTATCATAAAATGTACCTATTTTGAACTGGTTATTTTTGTTTTAGTTAAGTGTGTGCTTTACTGTAATTCAATATATTTTCTTTACAGGTTGCCCTTATCATGGGACTAAACGGAGGAGCGAGCCGCAGTTAACAATTTACAAATATTACCATGGAAGACATCGAAAGCCACGACCAATCTATGATTGTCAAATTGTGCGACACTAAAACAAAACTTTACCGAGTATTTGTCATCCGCGGTGAATACCTCAATATCGTTCGAAAATATATACATAGAACTTCGTACCCCAAACACTAGTATATGAATCGATTTTTCTTAATTTATAAGGAGGGAAAGTGTACGCGGCAGCCTATTGGAAAGAATAAAACAAACATATACCTCTACTTTGTGTACTTAAATGATTGTTGTTCGTTTTTCTTGTTAATCCTATTAAATTACTTGTTATTTTGCAAGTGTATTTTCATTATTTCCTCACATAGTTTGAGAAAAGCACTATATAAACCTCGGCGGCAACGGGGGGATTGCCTGACTCGCATCTTTTGCAAGCCTCGCGATGCTCGGCTTGCAAACCACCTCGTCAGGCAATCCCCTACTTTCCGGGCCTCGGCAATAATGTACTATTTCCTAACCTTCTTTTCCATCGCTCTTCTTGTTGTTACTTCTAGTTCTTTTCGCGACGGGAGACAACTCAGACTGTATTTCCGACTCTGAAACAAAGTGCATCATAGCATCAGAACATCACATTCAAATTAAGTCTCAAATAGATATCCCAGAAGTTTCAAGGATGAGGGTATTGAGGGTATATTGAATCCATTGACGTGAGGTAGCAAATTAAGAAGGGAGCGAGCGTGCCTATCAGGTATCGAATACGGTACGGTCAGTATTCAATTACGGTTTTTTGCGTATTATTACACATTTTTATATTATAGTGGGCTAATTTTGAGGAATTGAAAAAAAAAACGCGAATTAGAAAGATCCTTGGTATCTTATACATATGTATACATGTATGGTCATAAACATATTCAAATATGCCCGCAAGTTACGGATGACAACCTACATCACCGTTTAGAAGTCTGCCCGTCTAGCACAACTTATTGGCTTCGCGACTCTTGTCGCGTGACATAGCATCGCCCGTCACTATCTCACAGTACTGTGAATATAGAGACAAAGGTAATGTATCTCGCGCGAGTCGCGTGTTACAGGTTATGCTAGAGCTGCTGGTAATCTAATGGTACTTAATTGTAACTTACCATTCTTAACATCATCGCTATTGCATTCCGTTTTGCTCTTCAGTGACCGGTCGTGGGCTGCCCTCAAGTGGCCTTTCAGCCATTTGAGATTCGCGTACCCTGAAACACAATGAATGGGTGGCTTCAAAGTGTTCCTTCAGTGACATAAAGTAATCAATATACATAATTCTGTGTTTGGGATAATAGACGTTTATAGTATAAATTAAAAAATGTATGAATTTACATGGCAAAATAAATAGAACATGAAAGGAGTCGCAATCAAAAACGTTACCTAGAGTATAGTCACAGACCATAAGTATAGTCTACATAATTTCTTACCATAATTACACAAAGGACAAGGGAACACATCGCCGTCCTCCATAACATGCTTATGGACGTCTCCGTGCTCCATTAGCTCTGATAGGTCAGCAAAAAGGCGCTCACAAAACCTGCAGCCGAGATAATAGTTAGTCTTAAGTCTTAATTACCAAAGGTTTGTAATAATAATAAGGTAATGTTGTTTAACGGAAAATTGTGCCACTGGCGCCAACGACGTCTATTAACGTCAAAATTTCAATGGTCAAAACATACTAATTCAAACCACTATCTGTGTTTTCCAAGTGCGTGCCCCACTTGCTTTAACGCTTGGCGTTCAAAAGGTTAAGTTTGTTAAAGTTTGTAGGTTCCGTAAACGATGCTAGTCAAAATAGCCTTGAGTTGAGTAACAACAAACACTGAAGAACACATTCTTTAACTAACCTGCATTTTAATTCGCTAATAGCAGAATTACTATCACATTGGTACATCCCTAGAAACGCCTTCACTTCCTCATCCGCCTCCTCCAAATTGTCAATAACGTCGTCTATTTCCGGTTCCTCTACTATTTCCACGTCACTAGAACTGCCGTCTTTGTCTTTGACTATATCATCATTGGTTTTAATTTCTCCATCAGAACCAATTTCCACTTTAACGAAATCCATGTGTTTCACCTGATTTCCTTTTAAAATTTCCGTTTCTATCTTGTCTATAATGGCTGCAGCTTCACCTACGTTAACAAAACCACCTCTTATGTTTTTAAAGTCTATAGAATTCGTTTTCTGAAAAATGTATTGCTGATTGTTTCTGATCACCAAATATTCATCTGGATCCAGATTTTGACTTGGACTTTTCATGCGTGATGGCTTAAAATTATGATCTAAACATTGTTCACAAATAATTTTAAGTTGTGTCGATAATTTCTTCTGCGGAGATGATCTATGCAGCTTCTGATCTTCATTGTCAAACAAGTAAAGTCTCTCCACATTGTTATCGACGAACTTCTCACAAATGAAACAGTTCTGACTCTCATTTTGACCTATCAAAGTTCCGTCGTCATCTATGTACGGCATCGGTTTAACATTTGTTGCCTTCGGAAAAGGTCTTGAAGGATCAGATTTTCGCACATGTCTTCTCTTCTCACTGAAACTCTGGTTACTCTCGTAAGGCACTGCGGGAGGGTCTTTAAATAGATTCAATACTTCATCGCGAGTGATATAATCATTTTTATTAAAAATATTCTCGTCATATTTCTTATAGTTATCGCTGATCAGACTCCTAGGAGATTTATTCTTGGCTGTCACTGGGTTTAACGGTGTGAACGTTTTATCAACATTGGCTTCCAAATATTTGGTGAATTGCGCTGCAAATCCTGAAGTATGATTGTTGACTGGTTTAAATGGTACACAGTTGATGAACGGTCTTTTAGGACTAGAGTTGCTAGACCATTTAGCAACCGGGCTAGCAACAATGTTTATCATTCGTGTGCTGACATCGCTCGGTGCTTCTACGTCATCATCGCCATCATCAATGTATTTCACGAAAGGTATTTTCTCTGCTATAAAGTCGAAAGGCGGGTCCTCGTTATCAAAATGTATTTGGGAGGCTTTAATTTGTGTTCCGTCATCTAAGACGTATACTAAATCATCCGCCCCATCAGCGTTTGGCTCTAACATTTGGTCAAGCGTTTGTGAACCTATGGGATATTCTAAATCGAGGCGATTGTTTTCGGCACTTATGAAGAATTGGTATATATTGTCTGTTAATGATACTGGCTGGTTTCGGGTCACGGAATTTAAATCTACCTCATATCCAAGTATTGCGCTGAAAGAAAATAAACGTTATCGACTATTGACGTTACTGTACGAGGGGATAAAAAGTTTAACACAAATAGCAACACTTGATAATCTCTCTTCCGAAACCATTTTTCGATTGGCGGGAAATTAGTCATCATAATTCGAATATTTACACTATGACATCATCTTCTTGACCGACTTCTCTTTCGTTTAAATTGGTAATATTTCGTTTTAAATATTAACATAACAGAAGTGAAGACAGGGCGATTGCATAGTATCATTTGATATTGAAAATACGACGAAACAAGAATCGGACATAAAATAAACCGGCGAAACAGGAATCCATACTATAATATTATAAATGCGAAAGTGTGTCTGTCTGTCTGTCTGTCTGTCTGTTACCTCTTCACGCTTAAACCGCTGAACCGATTTAGATGAAATTTGGTATATAGATAGTTTCAGTCCCGGGGAAGGACATAGGATACTTTTCATCCCGAATAAATTTAGTGTTCCCGTGGGATGAGCGGGGAACACCGCGGGGCACAGCTAGTTAGGAATAAATCATTCCTCTAATAAACTGTAGTGAGGCACAACATTAACTATGCCATTCGAAAACTATTATCCCCATACATCGACATATATCGCGATTAGTTTACGAAATGCAAATAAGTTAAAATCACAAATAAATATGATGTAACTACAAATTTACGGTTTTCGCATTTTTTACTTTTACGGTTTTAGGATTTTCGTTCATTCATTTATTCATAATAATGCATAAACGTCCTTGCCTTTAGATTGCGTTAACCTAAATTTGATTTTTTTCACTGCTCCAAAGTATTTGATATCAAGTTCAGCTTGATACCTCCACGTGTTTGTAAGAAAAAGGTCTTGACAGACGGACATACAGTCATTAGGCATTAGGCGACGCGTTTGGCTCGGTTTGTAGACACCTGCCTACTGAGTCGGCGGTCCCGGGTTCGAATCCCGGCCGGGGCAAATATTTGTTCTTGGGTCATGGATGTTATCTATATATGTATTTAAGGATTACTAATGTTTGGCAAATAATCTTTCCCAAAGTATCACATCGCAAATTTTGTTTCCCAAATTTTTATTTGGCAAAAAGTGCAATTAGCAAAACTACGTATCGCAAATTTACAGTTTGCAAACATTTTGTTTAGCAAGTGGTTGCTTAGCAAATAATTACTTGTCAAGTTTTACTTTCCCCATTTTTTTTTTGCAAATATATCGTTTGGCATAACATTCTTATCCCAAAATATTGCATGGCATACGATTTATATCCCAGTATAAGGTGAAATAAGTAATACTATGATGTTTGGCCCACTCACTATAGGGCCGCGTGGCTCGCTCGCTACGCTCGCTCGTTAAGGTCGCAACTCAACCTAACACTCCTCCTCGCTACGCTCGTCGTCGTACCTAACCTGAGCCAAGTCGGATTTCCCTTAAGGTGAAATAAGTGATATTATGATGTTTCGCCCACTCGCTATCACTATAGGGCCGCGTGGCTCGCTCGCTTCGCTCGCTCGTTAGGGTCGCAACTCAACCTAACACTCCTCTTCGCTACGCTCGTCGTCGTACCTAACCTGAGCCAAGTCGGATTTCCCTTAAGGTGAAATAAGTGATATTATGATGTTTCGCCCACTCGCTATCACAGGGCCGCGTGGCTCGCTCGCTACGCTCGCTCGTTAGGGTCGCAACTCAACCTAACACTCCTCCTCGCTACGCTCGTCGTCGTACCTAACCTGAGCCAAGTCGGATTTCCCTTAAGGTGAAATAAGTGATATTATGATGTTTCGCCCACTCGCTATCACTATAGGGGCGCGTGGCTCGCTCGCTACGCTCGCTCGTTAGGGTCGCAACTCAACCTAACACTCCTCCTCGCTACGCTCGTAAGCCAAGTCGGACCTGCCTTACGTACTACTATTAGGTAATATTTATGAATACTTAGGGCTTACAATTTACCAGACTTTTGCTATAAGTTCAGCTTGCAAAGTGACTAATTTGGGAAAATTTTGTTTGGAAAATAATTTATGACAAAATCAAACATTTGCTTTATAAGCATTTGCTAAATAAAATCTTGACAAAGTGAAATTTTGGGAAAAGATGATTTGACCAAATGAATACAATGGGAAATGTAACTTTGCTAGAGATGCATTTGGGAAATAAAACTGTTGCGATAAGTTATTTGGGAAGTCATATTTGGGAAACATTATTTGCCAAACGGCAGTACACCATGTATTTAAATATTATGTATATCGTCGTCTAGTAACGGGTACAAGCTTTGCTTAGTTTGGGACTAGGTCGATTTGTGTATGACTGTCCCTTAATATTTATTTATTTATTGTGTTGATGTGTATCCTATTTTTTCCGATTGAGAACCCTTAAACAAATCCTTTCAAATCTGGACCTGTCAAGCCCGAGAGGGGAGCGTCCGAACTAGGGTACTTATTCCAGAAAGCACCAAATACATATTTGGAGAACAGAATATGTCTAATAGTAAGAGAGGATATCGCATACATTAAAATAATTTAAATGGGTAATCATTGGGTTGATAATGTAAACCAAAATAGTTTCCGAATATTGAGACTCTAAGTTTCGGAAACTATTTTGGTTTAGAGGGTCATAAAATTAATATATATGTTCTATTTAAATGGGTTACCATTGAAATTGTTTAATTGCAATGTGAGATTATCGCAGAAAGTGAAGAGAATATTAAGTTGCAGGACGTTTTTGTTTCACAAAAATGCCAGATTCGGGCTAGAAGCCATACTCCATATCTGTGCGTGCCTGCTATCCACTAATTTACTCTTTGTTGTCAGTCAATGTCTGAATTTATAAAACCGGCTAAGTGTGAGTCTGACTCGCGAACCGAGGGTTTCGTACAAATACATATACCATCTTAACTGGCCTGGTTAAGTTAAGTTTGCAACTGGTATGTATGATGCCCCATACAAATGAGGTGTAAAGTTAATGCAACCAATGACATTAATTGTATGGGAGCCCCCTTAAATATTTCTTTTATTCTGTTTTTTAGTATTTGTTGTTATAGCATAGCGTCAACAGAAATACATCATCTGTTAAAATTTCTAACCATCACCCTCATAAGATACAGCCTGGTGACAGACAGACAGACAGACGGACAGACAGATGGACGGACTGCAGAATCTTAGCAATAGTGTCCCGTTTTTACCTATGGGTATGAAAAGCTAAAAAACTAAGTATGAAGGGAAGTCAAGAAGGAAACTCACTTGGCTTTAATCAAGAATGAGTGGAAGTCATCATTCGGATCAATGGTGAGTGATACTTCTTCACCTGCTGCATTCTCTGTGCAGAGGATGAGAGGCGGTTGACTAGCAGCCATGATTACTGAAAATGACAGAATAGTAGCATTTCATTTAGTTACACATAATTAGAAATATGTTCACATGGGGAAATGCCCTATATGCCCAGGTAAATATATAGTTTAGTTCATACTCATACTAATTACAATTTTTTATATATAGACAATGAAGGTAGTGATCATTTTGCCAATAAAATCTTGCATTTAAGCCTCATTTAAGCTGCAATGAGTAAAAAAAACAGATGTATCTGTAAAAGAATACAAAAAGACAGTTAATATGTGGTCCGGATCCTATACAAACACAGACGAAGGGTTAAACCACATTGAGTTGTGCACTAACATCCTAATTGCAACTACTTTTTCCGAAAAGTTATAATGATTGTGCTCTAAGGTATCGAATTACAATCTACCTGATTGTAATTTGGATATAAACGGGTAAATACCTGAGAAGCTTAGGTATTTATTCATGAAATCCATCTCTGGACATAAAAGTAGTTAAGTTCATTTTGTTGCGTTATTTATTATGTATGTTAGATTGTAGGTATTTAACTATGGGCCATTAAAGCTTGAAGTAATATATTGAATTAAATAAAAGATAGGCATTAAAGTATTGAGTAATACAGTATATGTTATATGCTGCTTATGCTGAACATGGAATTTACAATTATAATTACAAATGCTAAGGGTAATAGCCCGTACGGTTAATCATTTCATGAATATGTTTGTTGATAAATGCAAAGTAGATTTAAAGTTTTGTCGTAACAATGAGTGAATTATATTTCCAGCCAAGTCAAATCAAAATCAAACAACCAAAAAACATAAAATGGAAGTGACTGGCTAGTAAATTAGGAAATAAAATTAAACTGCCAGTGTCATCTACGATTTCGGTAAAGATTTCCACAATTTCTTAACTGTTAAAATCACTACAAAGATTATTTTTATGTGGAAATAGCAAATACTCACAAATTATTCAATTCAACTCGAAAAAGCACAATTTCATTCCAACAATTGGCACATTTTTGCAGAAAAACAATTGAAAATGAAAACATTCGGAAGAACAAATTCAAATCATAACCATAAACAATCAAATCTACTATAAGACCATAAACAATTTGACTTTTTAAATGTCAAATCAAGAAAGAGAGGAAACAATAGTTTTATCGCTTTCGAGCTCTTTCGAGTTATTTTATTTTATGATCTTATAGCCGGCGGCGTACACTACTCGCGAACTTGACCGAGTCCGAGTCCCGTTGATCGAAGTAAAGTTTTTATTACTTCCTCCATTGAAGAGCCTCTCCATACTTTCATCATATTCGCCCAACCTCGGTCAACTTCGCAAGTAGTGTGGTGTGGCGCTTGAATATGATTTTATGAATACTTTCATAAGGATAAATAAACGTAAAACATAAATGTCTATAAAAAAACGTAAAACATGAGGTATAGTCTATCCAGAACTCAAGGTTAAATATTATATTAAGCAGAATGAGATATTGCAAGATTTCAGAAGAAGGATTAAAAATTCTATATAATTTTTATTCGTTTTTGAACGAACCGTTAGGTTCTTACTTTTGAGTTTGATCTGATATGATATCATATGATGATATGATGTCAGTGTCAGTTAGATACGTTATTTTTGATTGTTGTTGGTGGTGGTGAACCATTGGTGAACATATATTGTTAATTTCTTTTAATACACACAGATAAGTATAATTAATAGTATATTACTGCCGAGGCCGGGAAAAGTCAGTTCGTGGATGAGTATGATTTTGAAGGACGAGGCGTAGCCGAGTCCTTCAATAATACGAATCTGCGAACTGACATTCCCGCCGAGGCTTGTATAGTGCTTTTCTCCAAATATGCTTGGAAATAATCACCAATCTACATTTTAATTTAATATATCAGTACCATGAAGTTCATTTGGTACTTATTTTTTTTAGGAATAGGAATAAAATTTCGGGTCCGAATCATATGTTTAATTTAAAACAAAATATATGAATAAGAATTAAATATAATATGAAAACACAATAACAAAAAATATGCACATAGGTAAGTATAAATTTTGGTTAAATTCACAACTTCTAAACACACTGTTTTTTTTAGGAACCATACCATATTTATCATTCGGAGAAGATCATAAGTTCAAAAAACTTTTATATTGATTTGGACACAATCATTTCTGTTTTATTTTTTATTTGTTTACGTTTGGTACACTTATTAATTTTCAACTCACTCATTAAATATCATCATATTATTAAAAGTAAAACTTTCGTGAGAAATCTCTAATAAATAACTAATCATCATGAAAATAAATTAACCCTTTACCGCATATAGAAAAAAAAAAATTGTTTGAATTTGAACCTTGACCTGTGCCAATAAGGTCCAAGTTCATATCTGCCATATATGGCTTCGTATGCGGTAAAGGTTTAACCAGATATAAGATTATTATTTAAATTGTTTGTCCGTTATTCGAAATTTGTCGACATTTCAAATACATTGACAGTAGCAGAGCAAAAAAAATTTCAGTGGATGAACTAAACGCAGAGAACAATTAAAAAGTTTATAATAGTTTTTATTTTTAAAATTTAGTAGACAATTGGCTGTATGGTGAATTATCAAAGTCTTTGAAAAAATTAAAAGTAAAAATGCAGTAACCGGCCAAATTAAGATATACCCTCATTTGTATGAGACGTTATAAACGGAAGGTGTGTTTTTTACTTAATCGTCTTATTTAAATAATATTGATTTCCCGGCTAAGGCCAATAATATATATATTTTTTAATTTTTATTAACGCCTTCTAAATATAACGAACGATTTCGCGGTCCAGTTTTACTACATTAATGGGAACATTTCCAAGCAAGTTGGAGAAAATACAATTACTGCGCCAAGAAAATGTTGTGTTGTGTCCATGCCGAACATGTATGAGAAGGCAATATAAATATTTACCTACAGCAAACTAAAAACCTTAGTAAGTATTTATTCCTGAAAATATATTTTCGCGCAACTAAAGTGATCCACATGCAAGCTGCTGGTGCTGCTGAACCGGTGAGCTACAAGACCCTTAAGACGGCACCGAGCGAAATGTGAAAAAATAGGCAGTTGCCGTTAAGTAGATAACGTCAACACTAGTTTCTTAATCAATTTCTAAACTATATATTTAGCACTTCGAAGAATGTGTTAATAACTTTTCCGTGGTAAAATTATAAGATTATTAATATTTTACCCTAGAGAACTAAGTAAAGTTGGACGAAAAAGGTAAAATCGTAAGCAGGCGTTAAGTGTTTTTTTATACTTAAACGATGGAAATCTATTCTGATTTTCAGTTCAAAAAAAAGATGAATGTTTACATTGCAATTTGTCCGCATCAAATATTTCAATTATTGTTTGGTATTAAAGGTCCAGATTTATCAAAAAGTGCTTTTAATTCACCATACATTTTTACTATGGCGGCCGCGCGACGTTCGAAATACGCATTCCCCGCGCTCTATGGTTCAGTCGCTAACGCTCGGCGCCCTCTTAATAATTATGAATATAAACATTGTCCCTTAATATTTATTTATTGGAGCGGAGCGAGCGAAGCGAGCGAAGCTCCCATGGATCGACTCGAATGGACTTTGTAACAATGCGCAGATCTCAGCGAATTCTCAACCGATTTTAGAAATTTTTGTTTTAAAATGCACAAATTAAATTTCGCTAGGTCGTGACGAAGAGAAAATTTCGAAAAAAAAAAATAACTCCGCTCCAATCTATGGTGCAAGCTTAGCCGGTGGCTGACTCTGCATCGACCTAGTTGGAGCGGAGCGAGCGAAGCGAGCGAAGCTCCCATGGATCGACTCGAATGGACTTTGTAACAATGCGCAGATCTCAGCGAGTTCTCAACCGATTTTAGAAATTTTTGTTTTAAAATGCAAAAATTAAATTTCGCTAGGTCGTGACGAAGAGTAAATTTCGAAAAAAAAAAAAACTCCGCTCCAATCTATGGTGCAAGCTTAGCCGGTGGCTGACTCTGCATCGACCTAGTATATTTATGCAATAGGCTAGTTGACTCATGTCAAATTGTAATATAGGTACTAATTTTTATTCCGTATAGTATTTAGCAAAGGAAGCCTAAATACATATACATATATTTTTCAATTCATAAAAGTGAAAGATGGCTGAAAAAATTGAATTTGAAAATATGGTTTTTAATCTGTATTTTGAAACGCTGTCCGCCGTTTTCGCTTATGATATAGTGACGTCATCGGTCCTGTAAAGATAACTGAAAGTCTACTTTGACAACTTCGAATAGTGCCGTCCCTCTCGATCTCCTGTCAAAGTATATTGGAGTGAGCGGAATGGCACTATACGACGGTCGAATTTCAAATATTTACAGGTAATTCTACGTCACGCCACAGATTAGCAAAAGGCAAAAATGGCGGTCGGCGTTTTTGACTGTTCATGAAATTTCTAATTTTCAATTGATAAAATTTAGCTTTCTAGCTTTCACAAAAATACAAGATTTTTGTTTCAGAGCTAGTAAGATCATTATTAACCATTTCAAATATATTTCAAAACTGGGTCTACTAGCCTATTCTCGCTACCCCCATATTCATAACGTTTCGCGGTTTTCCCCCAATCGTTTAAATCACATATAACCAAAATTGTCGAAAGTGGACATACACCTGAGTATGCATGTAATTTGTTTCTGTTTGATTAAAGAAATTCTATTCACAAGACAACTGGCATGACACCGTCCAAATTGATGTTTGGGAGGGAGTTGAGGTGTCGTTTCTCGCTGCTAAGGCCAAATCCCGTAACTGCTTTAATTGATAGGGAACAATTAAAACATTCATTATCAACCAACCATGTTAACAAAATATTTTTATGTGGGGAGAAGGTTATGGCAAGAGATCATAGAAAAAAAAAATGGTCTCTTGGTAGGATCGTAAAGACGATTGTGCCCGGTGTGACGTATGAGGTAGAAGTCGATGGTCTGCAGTGGAAGCGTCACGCCAACCAACTGTTGAAATGTAGTCAAACTTTAGATTAAAGTTAGATATATGGCTTGATGTGTTTTATATGTACCATTGTGAAAAATTATTACTTAGTTTATAGAAGATGCTTATTCTTTTGGTTTTATTAAGTAGGGAAGAGTGTTATATATCTATGGCAACGGCTTATTTTGTCATCCCTGTCATTCGGTAAGATATTTTATAAAAACGAAATAAAACGTGTCTATCAAAAATACAATTCGCGTATTAATTAATTACTAGCGGATACAACAATTTAGTATTTTATCCGCTTTTAATAATCCCTTTTATTAATTAAGGTGATTAGGTGGATATGGACATCTATCGTGTTGTACGAGGTTGCTTCCATACTTCCAAGTTCCACGCGGACGTAGTCGCGGGCAAAAGCTAGTTAACTATAAACCGTTTATACATACAAAAGCGATATCACTTATAGAATTAGCGCAATCTGTTACCAAATACTAACGTTTTTAATAATTAATCTTTTAATTCTGCTAAAAGGTTAGTTCTCTCAAAAACTTCGCACTTTTCCGCCAAAATATGTATGACAAAAGTAAATAATAGAATATGTTCTTTCTAAAAATGTATAATTTATTTCTATTACTCTTTCATTCACCGTTGCAATGCTATTTTAAATTTAATTCATTTGGCCATTGAGCGAAATATAAATACATATTCGTACTAGTTAAACGGCGTTACTTTTAATATCATAGACTTCTTATATATTTTTCTGTAATCTATAGGTATTAAAGTACCAGAACTTGACCAGAACCGAACGGTAATCGCTCACTTATCGTAAATACCTACCGCTCAGAAGGCGCCGTGGCTTTATCAAAATAAAATTCCCTTATCTAAGGGTTACAACCCTCGAATAATCCAGAAATGAAACGGTCACGTTGTGAAATTCGTGTTATGGCTACAGTCCGAAATAAACGAAATAACTTTAATAGTCTCTTTAGTCCGACCAGTGTATCCTGTCACAAAAAAGAGCGGTATATTTGAAAACTAGTGTTGTTTTAGGTATTTTAATATGACAGCTTGTTTGCTAATAGTAAACTTGTTACATGCTCGTTATTATATACTTAATTATTCTTTAATAAAATCCTTGTATTAATAAAATCTCTTGCTGCTTGCTGGGCAGAGTCTAATAAAAGAGAGAGGCAATGTTTCCGCGTGACAAAGTGTCAGGCGCTTTGGGAAGATTTTATGTCTTTAAATAGGTAGTATATTTATAAATATTGAAAAAGGTAAATTATGAAAGAGCAATTTAATGTGATCCACTGCAATGTAAGCACGACAAGGACTCAAACCTGCGTCCTTACGTTTCCGGCGTTCCCAACGGAACTATCACATCGTTACGTCAATCACACCAAATCGTTGATTCCATAATTCTACGCTACTGGAGCGCCCTCTGCGTCATATCGGTGTGATTGACGTAAAGATGTGATAGCTCAGTTGGAAGAGCACTAAAGACTCCGGAAACGTAGGGTCGCAGGTTCGAATCCTGCTTACATTGTCAGTGGATCACATAACATTTTTCTTTCATAATCATAATTTACCTTTATGGCAATATTTATAAAATTAAAAATGTGATATTTGTACATCAAAACGATAAAAAGACTACTAAACAAAAAGTATTGTATAGATTTGGTGCTCCTTGAATGTGCCGCTGCCCGCTCGAGGCAGGCACCCCGGGTAGGCCTCCTTGATGATCTGGTCGAATCGTGTGCTTACCTCAGCAGCATCGAAATCACCGATAAAGCTATCTACTTTTTTTTTCGAGTTTGAGAAAATAAACTCTGATGAAAAATGCCATCGGCATCCGCAAAGCTGAGTATCAGCCCCGAGTGACAAATATTAGGGCACGCCAAAACAAAAAATACTAAACCTATAATTCTAAACGAGATTGATCTGAAGACTTTTATTTTTCATCTATTATACCACACACTATCGTCTTCCGAATTTCTTTGCACCTTGAAGCCGTGGCCGTGGTTTTTGGCGTTGTTGGTGTTGCTGCTGTGGTAATTGTCCCTGGTGTTATAAATCGAGGTGTTCTTTTATTTACTAGTTTATCTACTTCCGGGAGCGTTGAACGAGTTTTAAAGGAAACGTCGTAGATGGGTGGTCGTCGTATGCCATCATACGGTCCTACTACATACCCGCACTCTACCCGCCCCCGTCGGAACCAACACCGGTTATCCAAGCGTGTCCAACCCTCAGCCGGGTTATCACCAGGTCCACCGCTGTTCATATTATAACCACATAGCTTTCTGTCATTGACGATCTGACACTTTTGACTGTCGAAATTATAGGAACAACAGTTTTTCTTTTGCGATGGTTCCTTATTATGTTTCAAAGCTTCGCGTGCTATGAATGTTCTATCTGAATCACGAAGGGCATCGTTCGATACTTGCTCTCGAAATTCACTTATTTGAGGAGCACTGTACGTCAGTACAGTGTTTATCTAAAAATAATAATGGAACATGACATTGTTTTAAATAGTATAATTAGTATAAGGAGGCGCGAAACTGAGTCCCAAAATATAGGAACCAAACCAAACCTATGTGTAGTCGTCCAGCCGTAGCTGATGTGTCGAACCATAAATTATTGATGCTGGAACAAATACGCAAGGCAAAGACAGAGCGGATGTAGACACTATTAGGCGGGACGGGGTCAGGGAGACGAGTTGACTTAAGTTGGTCGCGTTGAACCCGGGATAAATAAAGGATAAAGCATTCACTCTTGCACTAATGTAGTATGTCAAATTTGTTTGATGAGACCGCCTAAAGAATGAAAACCCCAATTACTTAAAGAAATATCTAAGAAGCCCTTTTATACGGCCAACTGTAATACCACGCGTGAAAGAAAGCGGGATCATTCAAAAATAAAATTGCAGCCTTTATAAAATAACGAAAGTGTGGCAGTCGATGGTTTTTCCTCTATACCGCCATAAACTTGGTTAACTTACCATGAATATACTGAAATGGCTGACTTTCATGATTTCTCTTATCACGGTGGTATAATCTTAACAATAATTGCAATTAAATTTTCCGGAAACTTAGTAAGGTTAGCAAAATAGTTCGATGGAATTCAAAATATTTAATTCATTGCTTCAAAAATGAATGGATTCCAAACAAGTTTTATTTCACGTTCACGTCCCTTTTAGTGTCAGTAACAATTGTTAATTAATGTTATCGACTACTTTTTAATGGAACAGTTTTATAATACCATCAAATCGACAAAATACTAAACATAACCAGAATTGTAAATGAGCTGGAATAAAAGCCTTTTATTTGTTTCATTTATCTAATTGTTGCACTATTGTCTTCCGTACCTGTCTACGCAACTGTAGCCGTGGTGTTGGCATTGTTAGTGGTCGTGGTGTTAATCGAGTTTTTGTTTATTAATGAGTTTAACAATGCTGTTTGGCTGGTCAGGTTCATTATCGCTGGAGTAGTGAGGTTCAATGTCGCTATCCGGGTCCGTTGAACGAGTCTTAACCGTCGCCGACCGTAGACTGGTGGTCGTCGTATCCGACCATCGTAGACTGGTGGTCGTCGTATACCATTATAGGGCCCTCCTACATACCCGCACTCTACCCGCCCTCGCCGGAACCAACACCGGTTATTCAAGCGCGACCAACTCTCAGCCGGGTTATCACCAGGTCCGCCGCTGTTCATGTCATAACCACATAACTTTCTCTCGTTGACGATCTGACACTTTTGACTGTCGAAATTATAAGGACAACACCTTTTCTTTTCCGGTGGTCTATTCTTAATAGTAGTTATCCAATCATCGTGTCTTATGAATATTCTGTCTGAATCACTTCTTTGAGGAGCACTGTACGTCAGTACAATATTGATCTGAAAATAATACTAATCTTAACTAACAATGCTAATAAACCTATGTCTATGTCTTCAGTCGCCGCTAATGTGCCTATTACATTATTTATGATCGAACAAATGCGTAAGGTGGAGCCGGGCTTCCCGCGCTATTCAATTAAATGTGGTCAAGGAGACGTGTTTACCTAATATATGATATATGTTAATTGCGTCAAACCCGGGATAAATAAAGGATAAAGCATCCGTCATTCGTCACTCACACCTTGTCAGTTTTGTTTGATGAATCTACCTCACTTACGTAAAAAAACACTTAAGCCCTCTTATACGTACACTTGACTGGTCATGGTCAACTCTACAGCCACGCGTGCAAGGGAGTATTTAAAAGTAAATCCGGCCTAGCTAAATATATCAGAGCCAACTCAGCCAAGGATAGACAAAGGCTGATGAACTCCATAGTATAGAGAAAACCGACATTACCAATGAGGAGGATAATAGCGGCTCCACACTCCACGAAGTTGAACGAAGTTGTGTGAGTGTGGAGGGGCACTTCGCTGCGGAAACCCATACTTCGGACAACCTCGGTCAACTTCGCGAGTAGTGTGGAGCCCGGGTATGGCGTTGACTCCCTTCGAGACCATGAACGCAACGTCACGCCCGTACCCAAAGGGTAAAAACGGGACCCTATTATTGAGACTTCGCTGTCCGTCCGTCCGTCTGTCCGTCTGCCCATCCGTCCGCCTGTCTGTCACCAGGCTGTATCTCAAGAACGGTGATGCTAGACAGTTGAAATTTTCACAGATGATGTATTTCTATTGCCGCTATACCATCAAATACTAAAAATAAAATTAAATAAATATTTACGGGGGACTCCCATACAACAAACGGGGTTGGTTGCGTTAAGTTTGCACCTCATTTGTATGGAGCGCTATACATACCAGGTGCAAACTTAACTTAACCACTTAAGGATGGAAAGTGTTTGTACGGAACCCTCGGTGCGCGAGTCCGACTCGCTCTTGACCGGTTTTTTTTATAAATAATGATTATATAGTCAGGATCTGACAGGTGCTTTGTGGTTATTTTCTGACGCGCCAAAACTCAATTATATTACCATGAATATACTGAAATGACTGCCTTTCATGTCTTCGCTTATCACGTTTGCATAGACGTAACATTAATGCAATTAAGTTTGCTGGAGACTTGTAAGGTTAGCAAAATAGGTCGATGAAATTTAAGAAAATATTTTATGTTTCACAATTTATATGGAATAAAATGAACAAGTTTATTTCAAACTTAGGTCTTGTATAATGTCACCGGGCACTACACTACTCACGAAGTTGGCCAACTTCGGTCAACTTCGCGAGTAGTTTAGAGGCCAGAGATGTGATTGAAAATGACCATTATCATGGCCTCTGCATGGCCATAAAAAACTGGTTTTTAATACAATTTCAGACTTTTTATAATGTTATAATAAAAACAAAAAAATATTGGATAGTGTTTAAATATTTTCTCATTATAAGGTAACAATTAGGTGGCATTGGGAAAATAAGCAGCAATTCCTTGACTCGCCTGTTGGCAGACGAAATACGTTACCCTACTAGCTCCACACTACTCGCGTTTCCGCAGCGAAGTGCCCGAAGGGTACATACACACTTGTCAATATCAAAATTTCAACATATGACTATGACAAGTGCCGACCATCGAATGGTTTTACTTTCTTTAAATATGGTTACCAAAGCACCTAACAAAAAATATCTAACAGTAAAGGCCTACATTGAATATACGATTTTTAGTAAACCATGGTTTAAAAAAATTAACCGAACTTTGTGGCCACCACAATATACTAAACTGAACGGCGGCCGCAACTTAAAAATAGTCGACGTATTTTTTTTTCCTTACAATAGTCGGGTAAAAAGTATTCTATAATCATCTTTGGATATCCCTGTACCTAAATTGGATAAAGTCCGACCAGCCGTTTCGATGCGATGGGCGGACAAAGACAACAGATGGCGATGTACGACTGGCGCCAAGCAGCTGCTTGGCGCTGTTAAGATTTTTCCTGAAATAACGACCCCTCTCCATAGAAAAACAATTTTCAATACTATTTTAGAATCTTATGATAGTATTGGCGACCTGTAATAATGGTAGATTATACAATAAGAGCACAAAACGAGCCATTTTATACCAAGCCGACAATGCGAGGGCACTGCGAGGGTGAATACCTAGTGGATAGTCACGTTGAGGGTAAAATGGGTTTTACACTCTGCTTTTTACCATGATTGGAAGGAAATAAAACAAGGGCTAAGCATGAAAATTATATACATTGACGAATACATAATGAGTTTATCTCCTCAAAATTATTTAAGTTTTTTGTTATTCTCAACTTATGTGACGATCGACTATGGGTAGCTCCTTAAAAATAAGTAAAATATTTGTTTATTCTGGTATTAACCTAATTAATACCAAGTTATAAATATTTGTGTTACTTGTTTTGTTACGTAAATCGTAAATGACAATATTCATCATAAATTTGTATCATAGTATAGGTGTAGGTAGATAGTAAATACATATTTCATCATTAAATTACGACATATCCTACATCTTTTAAAAACATCTCTATTATAATGAAGGTGTGAGTATGTGGTATGTGGCCATACGGAGCCACAGCAAGGAGTCTTAAAAGAAGAAATTACTGTATACACAAGAGCATAAAAGCCATGTTTTGAATGTTCTTTCGACATGAACAACTTTACGAGCATGAGAAGTAAAATACCCTTTTTTCTTTTATTTATCTAGGTAATACACCCTGCACTATCGCGTTCCGAATCTGTACGCAAATGGGAACCGTGGTTTTCGGCGTCGTTACTAATTTGGGTACATATGGAGGTGTTTTGATTGCTAGAGGTTCATTATTATTGCTTTCGTGCTCAGATTCATTAATGCTTGGGTAGTCATCAATTTCAATATTGCTTGCGTCAGGCTCGCTTTGTTGTGCAGAGTCAGGTTCAATCTCGCTGTCTGGGTCCGGTGAATGAGTATCATCGTAGACTGGTGGTCGTCGTATACCATCATACGGTCCTTCTTTATACCCGCACTCTACCCGCCCTCCGCGGAACCGACACCCGTTATCCAATTGCGTCGAACTATCACCAGCTTCATCGCTCTGCATATTATAACCACATAGCTTTCTGTCATTGACAATCCGACACTTTTGGCCGTCGAAATTATAAGGACAACACTTTTTCTTTCCCGAAGGTTTATTGTTACTAAGTCTCAGAGGTTCGTGTCCTTTGAATATTCTATCTGAATCACGGAGCGCATCGTTAGATACTTGCTTTCGGAATTCACTTCTTTGAGGAGCACTGTACGTAAGTACAATGTTTATCTAAAAATAAATATAAATCTTATCTAACAATGTCATAAATGAAGGGTAATATGAGGCTAGGTGCTAAACAAGTCCCGAAATATAGGGACCAAACCTACATCTAGTTGGCCAGCCATCGGCATCGCCATACCACCTACAATGGTATTGTTTATTAGGTTCAGTCTTAATACCTACGTATGCTATGCTACGTATTAAACTAAAAATTAGTAAATAAACAGAGTTTTTGTCGTTATTTGAAGTAGGTAAGTACTTAATTTTTTGGGTACGGCAAATTTTTACGGTAATTTCCAACTAAACGTAGGTAAGTAGGTACCTATTCCTAAAAAATAACGCTGAGCAACATAACTGCGTTGGTCTACGTTGGTCACGTTCAACGGTATATAAATAAATGACAAAACTTTTCTCACTCGCACCTACTTTCCCTGACGGCAGGGCTATCTTGTCGCGCGACTCGGTATCATCTGTATTTCTCACACGATATTGGAGTCCTCGTGCAACAAAGAATTGGCGATTTATTATTTATCCCTCGTTGATAAACTCGACTAGCATACGCTCGATTAACTTACCATTAATATACTGATATGGCTGGCTTTCATGTCTTCTCTTATCACGATTGCAATAGTTGCAATTAAATTTGCCGGAGACTAGTAAGGTTAGCACAATATTTCGATGAAATTCAAGAAAACAATTTATTTTATGCTTCATTACTGAAATAGAATAAAATGATCAATTTTTATTTCAGAGCACGTATAGTATCAGTAACAATGGATCGTAAATATAATCGTATTGAATTAACAATATCAATGATTGTAAATAAAAATCCTTAACTTTTAAGCCACATGAAATTCAATGAAAGTGAGCTGCTATGACTTTGCCCACAGAAATATATCAAGATAGAAGGAAAGAGTTCAGCGATTTGTAAGGAGACCGAGCGTGTAACATTTTGCGTAGGTACTTTGACGTGACGAGCGTAATTTAGTGATGGGAAACATGAGCCGCGCGAAAACGATTCAGAAACATCGATTCACAGATCGATTCGAACACGGCACCGATTCTATGCATCGCCACCCACACCCACACCACACCGCGCCGCGGCCCAGCCGCCGTCACAAACAAAAACAGTCACGATAATATTTGCGAGTAGGGGTTTTGTACGGCCACGTTTTGTACAGCCACGTTTTTCGCGTCCACTTTTTTGGATTCGGAAAACATGGCTGTACAAAACGTGGCCGAGCAAAAATGGCTTCGAAAAACGTGCCTGTACCGCGGTTGTCCGGGCCTGTTTTTCACGGCCAAGTTTTGCTCGGCCATGTTTTGTACAGCAACGTTTTCCGAGTCCATGACGCTCGGCCCGTCTTTTTTCGGCCGCGTTTTGTACGGCCACGTTTTCCGAGTCCCGAAAATGCAAGTAGGTATGCTATACTAGTTCGGTTCTAGCGCTTCGCCGACCGCTGCCGCGGTACGCTCGCTTCGCTCGCTCGGCTCGCGCGCTGTTGTGGTCGCAATTGTAACCTAACCTAACCTAGCAGTTTGGTTCGCGGCCAGCTTTGTTTTGTACGGCCATGTTTTCCGAGTCCATGGACTCGGAAAACATGGCCGTACAAAACAGGGCCGGACAATACGACCCTGTACAAAACTGGCTTCGAAAAACTTCCCCGAACAAACATTGCTCGGCCACGTTTTGCCCAGCCGTGTTTTGTACAGCCGTGTTTTCCGAGTCCATATGGACGCGGAAAACGTGGCTGGACAATACATGGCTGTACAAAACGGGTTCCCATATTTGCTTTGCACTATGTACTTACATTATATAGCTGCATAATAAATAAGAACGTAATTATCATTTCCTCTGTTTTCAAAATCGATTTTAATCGAATAAGAAAATCGCAGTGTACAGCAGCACTATTCTTACTTTTGACAGAAAAAATGAGAAATCGACCTTGAACGTGACTCGACAGTTTGAATAGCATATTTTTACATCGCTGGCTTTGAATGCACGCCAAGGTTGGCACGTCAAATTAAAGCCGCAATGGAAAGCTAGCGTTGGACACAACCGCCCGCCTTTGTTTTGATGAAAATAATAAAATAAATGGTTTTGTAATTAATAACAGATATTTAAGGACAAATTGCAAATACCAATGAAAGGAAATACCTCGATTAACAGCTCCAATTTTATTGGAAGTGTTTGAACAATTAATTATTGCGCAACAAGCCATTTTGTTTTTAAGACCTGACGTCGCACACAGACCGCGGTCGGGAGCTGACTAATGTTCGCGACGAGCAAAGTTGACACCGTGTCAAAATTTCGCCACGCGAGGTACGTACACTCTTTCCTTCTATCTTGATATATTTCTGTGACTTTGCCAAATGCATACTTGCTTTTCAATTCGGTAGAGACTGAAAGAAATTACATTTCATAAATTTCTGTTTTACTCTTTTATCCATCCATTATGATAGGATTGGATATTTAAGGTAATTCGTAGGTGCTTATTGAATACATTCATGTGACACTAATTTTTGTATTAGTTATAACTAGGATCGTGATACTGTCAGTAAGTTTTTCACTAACACCATTATAAGTTTTTTAAGCGCCTACTTTGTTTTATCAGCTAATTTACTTTTCAGTTGCCTATCTTAAGTTACAATTAGTACAATTATTACAATCCCCTCACATCATGGTATAAGAAAACAAGGTATGGCACTCCGGCTAGTAAGAATTTCTACGTCACCGATTAGTTTCCGCTTTATGGTAAGTTGGTAACATAATAATCATAAGGAAAAATTGTTTGCCACCTATCGTACAAAAAAAATGCATTTATGTGTTACAATTGTCATGTTCTTTGACAAAATTTTATTTTGTCGTAATAATTGTTAAATCAATTAATCAACATATGTATGTACACTATTTTAAGAGATTCATACAAGGGAATCGGGGATTATGATACACACCTGGCAACACAGACACGGATTGACAGATCCAACCAACCAATCATAGTGTGTTGACGTCGAAAGCTCCGCCTGTCATTGCGGAGTAACATACCTACGTTTTCTTAATTTATACAATGTGCAATGCTTTAATTGCTTCACGAACATCACTACTGTAGTGTGGAGACGTGCTCGTTTGTCCGTCTATGCCCCTCAAAATGTCCGATCCACTGTTAGAAAGGACTCGCCAGCTATTCTCCAATTCAAGTAAAAATAAAAATAACTGCTAGGTGCGAATCGGACTCGCGCATCATTCCGTACCATTGAATATATATATATTTGTTATGTTTTTATTTTCAGTATTTGTTGTTATATCGGATATAGTAATGCATACTCCACGAAAAATTCCATTACCAAATAAACTTTAATCAATTGAAATACTCTATTACTATTCAACGGTTACCTACCTAGAGCAATGGACGTTGAAAAACACAGATTTTGTCTGATGATCCTCTTTTTTAACCCCGTCAAAAAAGAGGGATGTTATAAGTTTAACATGTGTATCTGTGAGTCTGTATGTGGCATCGTAGCTTCCAAACGGACGGTCCGATTTGAGAGGAGGGAGGAGAGATTTAAGAGGTCGGGGGTATTTAAAATTTACATAATTACAGAACATTTTAAGTTGTACACCTATGACGATAACCGTTAGAACAAAAAAAGTAGAAAATATAAAAAGTTTTTTTTTGAATGGGGAGCAGCAGCAGTGGCGGGCCGTCTTTAGACCTCGATTCCCACTGACTTGCTGTTGCCACTGAAAAAAATTCGCATAATCGACTCAACTTCTCTTCTCAATGGAGATTAGGCTGTTTACCTAACAACATTTGAAGACAACTACAATTGTATTTTTTACTTTAGAGCAATAATGATATTTACGATCTATATAGCATTTTTCGGAATAAGATTCGTATACCGAAATATACAAAAAGATTGTGTCAATATGACCTGTAAATAATTATTCCTATTTAGTTTGGCGAAATTTCATTCGTCCTTGACGTTTTGCAGTAGGTACAGTCATGTCGAGTCACCGCAAAATACTTAATTGGCATTCCCAAGGTACCTTAAATTGGCCTATATTTACCAATTTTGATAAAATATTGGGGGTATTTTTTTGGTACATCCCAATTGGAAGCTGCTGCAGTTAGTACTAGCTCATCCATTATTGGCACTAGGACAGCACTAATCAGTCGAATTAGAAACGTGACAATGCTTTTACAGGCAAGTTGAATTTACTCTTCTTTATTATTTTATATTAAAGATACACATGATAGGTTTCATCAATTATTGTATTTTTTCGTCTAGTAATTTTCATGTTCGTTGTCGATGAGAGCCATAGATAAACATCTTATTGATTATAGCAATTTTAACTAAGTCCAAAAATAAAAATAAATAGTTCCAAGATTGGTTATTTAAAAGTAACTACAACTTAAGAAAACTTAGAAACCTGGAAATAATTTCAATTATCTCGGTTAATTTCAAGTCAAATTACGGAAGGAAGTAAAGTAATTGGGTTTCTCTTCATTAGACCGAAAGAGCTCGTGATTTTGACTAGAAAACGTCTAAAATACCCAAAATCTAAAAAATGGGGTGTACAAAAAATAAAATGCCCCTTTTTCATTTTTATTACAGATATGTTTGCTCATAACTCAAGTCTTATCGATTTCTCATATTGTATATTGTGCTGCATTAGATAATACTCTGTTTCTTCCAACTGGTGACAATGCTAACATCGCACCTCAACCGCAGATTCAAACATTCACAAAATCAGACCGAGAGTCTCCAGTATTACTACATACTACAATTACTAGTTACTCGACTGGAAACCATACAATTTTAAGACCTAAAGTAAACACTGAAAAAACAAGAATACACGACATTCCTGCTAAAGGAGACTCAACTATAAATTCTGACACAAACACTTCTCAAGTAGTTACTACTAGTACTAATATTAAACGTGCAAATTCTGATGTTACTAATCAATCTAACCATATTATATTCGGAGTCGTAAATGCAACGCATGTCAATAATAAAGAAAAAAACAATTATTTTGAAAATGGCACTGGTTCAGGGGTAAATAAGGACAATAACGATACAGCACACTTGAATCGATGGCATAATAGCAAAGTAGCCGCAATTCTTAAAATAACACCAGGAATAAGAGTAGCTCGATGGGCAGATTGGGCAGAAGATCCACGTAATGAATCAATCCTTCAACCAGATGGTTACATTTATAACGTAAGTCTCTGCAGATACGTAGATGACCGGGTCTTATGCGGTTATGAAAAAAATCCCGAGGAACCAAAGAAAAAGGCGATTATTGAATTAGACGATGTTTGTAGAAAATATGGCGATAGGATCGAATGTGCCTATTGGGAACCCCCTTTCCCCGATGTTTATAATCTAGATCCGCAAAGAGATAAAATAGCCAATTTAGATTTCGGGAAATATCCACCTGAAATACTCATAGCTAGAACTGGAAGGCTCAAAAATAAAAAAAGGAAAAATAAAGGCAGATGGTTACTGCGATCAGAAATATTCAACATAACAAGACCAGAAACGGATGCGAAAGAAAATCCAAAATCATACAAAACCTTACCTAATACACTGAAATCAAAAAGTAATATTCTCAGAGCAAATCTCACGTCGACTAATTTTAATGCTACTGATACTGATACGATTTCTACGCAACGTACGAAACCGAAAGTGAAGTGTATTGAGAAAGGTGGTCGAATCTTTTGTCCTACGGTGTAATTATTAATGATTTGTATCGTTTGTAGTTATTATCTTTCATGAACTCTATTCCAATATTAAATCAGCGTATTTTTTTATCTATTTCATTTCATTTAACTTTTTACTGTATATCCCGATTAAAGTTAATTTTGAGCAGTTAAAACTCGAATGTTGTAAGCTTCTTTATTGCAGCCTTACAAGTTGGGATTTTGTCATGGATAGCGGCGCTAAGTTCAAAAATTGGGCAAGTGCGAGTCCGACTCGCGCATGTAGGGTTCCGTACCTATATATATGTATATATAGGTATAACAAGTTTGTTGTATGGGAGCCCCCCTTAAATATTTATTTTATTTCATTTTTAGTATTTGTTGTTATAGCGGCAATAGAAATACATCATCTGTGAAAATTTCAAGTGTCTAGCTATCACCGTTCTTGAGATACAGCCTGGTGACAGACGGACGGACGGACGGACGGACAGCGAAGTCTCAGTAATAGGGTCCCGTTTTTACCCTTTGGGTACGGAACCCTAAAAACGTTGATTACCGGAATACTGATCCATCCGGCGTTCATCATCTAAAAAAATACGTTTGCCCTCCAAAAATTTAGCTAATATTGAAGACATCTAAGTAATTATTTTGGCTTAGTGACCCAAACAGAATCCTCTAGAGCACGCCACTTTGTCCCGGTCCTGCGCAGTTTCTCGCCAGTTTTCTACTGAAGAAGACTGCCACAGTCCAATAAATATATAGCTAACTGTTAGTCTTACCCCATTAGACAATAAACTATGTTCGTCTTATCCCACCCTTTTAATTTTACTTTTAGTCATGGAGTAAAAAAGATATTCGCACATCTAATTAGGAGTTCTTGCTCTTGCAGTTAGTACTAGTTCACCAATTATTGACACTAGGACTATCGTAATCAGTCGTACTTGAAACAATGACAATACTATTACGGGTAAGTTAACACAATTGTTTTATTATTCATAAAAAAACTAATTTAAGTTACACCTATTTCGTGAATTCAATATCACTTTGCACTTTTTGTTTGTTATTTTATAATCAACCGACGAAAGTAGTATATAGTAAGTATAATTTAATGTGGCCAGATTGGTTTTGTGTTATCAAACAATGAGACCGAATGGATATTGTGTGCATTATGAACTGCGGATACAAACTGCTGCTTTGAAAGAAAAAAATGACATGTGGCTGCAGTTCATGATGCACGCAATACCCATCGAGTCCCATTGTTTGTTAGAACAAAGCGAAGTGAATTCGCCCTTAAAATGGATTTCTACTTTACCTACTTACTCGGCTAGCTCAGACTCAGTAGTTTTGAGCGATATTCAAACTGCCCTTCTATTATAGTCTAAGATATCACATCCAGATGAAAGGTGTACAAATGACTTTTAATTTTTATTGCAGATATGTTTGTTCTTAACTCAAGTCTTTTTCATGATGCACGATGTATCCTGTTCAGCATTAAAAGCTGCATGGTTTGATTCTATTGACGACACTGTTGGCAGCGCACACCAACGGCAGATTAAAACAACCACAAAATCAGATCAGGAATTAGTAATGTTACTATACACTACAATTACTAGGCATTCTATTGATAATCCTAAAATTTTCATACCTAAAGCAAACACTAAAAAATCAAAAGTATTTGACATTCCTATCAGAAAAAAGTCTGCTGTTGCAAATTCTGTTCTTGTTGATTATATTACGCCCAGATTGGTAGTTGTTGTACCCTACGCCTATAAGATAAAATATTCTTATCGTTTTGGACATGCTAAGACTTCTGGAAAAAACAATGGCAATAACGTTGCAGCACTTTGGAACCGATCGCAACGTAAAGAGTTTACAGGGATACACGAAAAAATATCAGAAGGTACCGGAAAAATTGCTCGAACTGACTCAGAGCCCAGTTCTTATGCAGTATTTCGGTCGGAAGGGTACACTTATGACATCAACAAGTGCCAGACTGTAGATGAACGAATTCTATGCGGTTATGATAAAAATCCTCAAGAGCCACAGAAAAAGACAATTGTTGAATTAGATGATATTTGTAGAAAATATGGCGATAGAATCGAATGTGGTTATTGGAAGCCCCCTTTTCCAGATGTTTATAATCTAGATCCGCAACATCCGTTGGCTAAGATAGATATATCGAAATATCCATTTATTCCTGAGCTGAGATCTGGGAGACCCCAAAGTGAACGGAGAAGTCGAAATAAACCCAAGTCTTTATTACTGGCAATCATAAATACTATGTGATATGAAGTATGAAACCTACCACGATCCGAAATATGTAATATGGCAGGATCTTAAAATCAAGAAAGAGAAAATATCAAATGAAATATTTAAAAACGACAAAATTAAAAACTTGGACAAAATCATCTCCAACACAAAATACAAAGCTCATGCGCTCATCTCAAATTAACTGTATCACGTATGAAGAAAATAAATGTTGAAATAGTAAAAACTATATTTTTCCGTTTAATTCATTTCTTAGCCATTTAGTTTAATATTTTACTTTGAATTGCCTTATTATAATACGTCTCATTCGATATAACAAACATTTATATAATATGCATCAATATCTGTATAAATATAAATGAATCGCGAAAATGAAATTATGAAAAATTGTCGGGAAAAGTGAAAATCCAACTTTTCTCTTTCATACAAACTGCTTTGCTTCTGACAAAACGACGTCACGTTCTTCGGTTCAGGTAGAATATCATATTATCTTGTTCTTGTAGGGATATATAACCCAACCAGCAAAAATGTCATATAAGCTAGGCCTTATATGTCTATTTAGTCGGGAAAAGGTAATGTTACAGTAGTCGTCGTGACGACATGTCGTATAGAAGCTGATTATATTACAATATGGCTTATACAGCAATTTAGTCAAGTAGTCATGTCAAATAAACGTTTACACGACCGTAATGCGATAATTATGATACTGCACTGTAGCAATCACTAGATTACTTTTATACAGCTAATTGATGCTGTAGCTGTTTATTATATGTCTCCTTCGCAACTAGAAGTAGTGTAAACGTTTTTGATAATGCCATTATACGACTAGTCATATTGTCAGCGCAATTACAATTATTATACAAAATACTCTGGTATAAAAGGGACTTAAATGACTTTTACGGGTGCCCTTCGCTTGGTCTAAAATTGTATGTTCTAAAATTGTTTGGCCGAAAATGTTTGGTCTAATATTTAATGGTATACTTATTCTTTAGCATAAAGATTTTTTTGCATACATATTTGTTATCCTAAAACATGTTTGACCTAAAATTGTTTAGTATATTTTTTTTATGACTAAAAGGCTAAAAGTATAATATTGTTAGGTATAATTATTCTTTAGCCTAACATAAAACCTCCTAAAAACCCATATGCTAAAGCGAGCAAGCGAAAGTATAAGTCGCTCCCAGAACAATAGTTTAGGTAAGGTTGGATTTGCGTCCCCAACAAAAATAAGGCGCTCCCAGAACAGTAGGTTAGGTTAGGTTAGAACTGCGTCCCTAACAAAAATAAGGCGCTCCCAGAACAGTAGGTTAGGTTAGGTTAGAACTGCGTCCCTGACAAAAATAAGGCGCTCCCAGAACAGTAGGTTGGGCTTGGTTAGAACTGCGTCCCTAACAAAAATAAGTCGCTCCCAGAACAGTAGGTTAGGTTAGGTTAGAACTGCATCCCTGGCAAAAATAAGTCGCTCCCGGAACACTAGGTTAGGTTAGGTTAGAACTGCGTCCCCAAAAATAAAGCGCTCCCAGAACAGTAGGTTAGGTTAGGTTAGAACTGCGTTCCCGACAAACATAAGACGCTCCCGGAACACTAGGTTAGGTTAGGTTAGAACTGCGTCCCCAAAAATAAGGCGCTCCCAGAACAGTAGGTTAGGTTAGGTTAGAACTGCGTTCCCGACAAACATAAGACGCTCCCAGAACAGTAGGTTAGGTTAGGTTAGAACTGTGTCCCTAACAAAAATAAGGCGCTCCCACAACAGTTGGTTAGGTTAGGTTAGAACTACGTCCCTGACAGAAATAAGGCGCTCCCAGAACAGTAGGTTAGGTTAGGTTAGAACTGCGTCCCTGAGAAAAATAAAGCGCTCCCAGAACAGTAGGTTAGGTTAGGTTAGATCTGCGTCCCTAACAAAAATAAGGCGCTCCCACAACAGTTGGTTTGGTTACGTCCCTGACAAAAATAAGGCGCTCCCAGAACAGTAGGTTAGGTTAGGTTAGAACTGCGTCTCCAACAAAATGTAAGTAATATTAATTTAATAAATGCGACAGTTTGGATGCGATTATTATTAACACCAATATTCGGAATACCAATTTTATGCCTAAAATACATTCGACCAAACAATGTTATTCCATACAAATGTTAGACTAAACAATTTTCGGCCAAAAAAATATATGCAAAACAATTTCGCCCAAACAATTTTCGACGTAAAAAACCATCGACCAAAGATTATTAGGCCAAAAAATATGTGCCGAAAAAAATATCGGCCAAAAATTTTTAGTTAAACAGATATAGACCCGACTTTTACACTACAAAAAGTTGTGTAAATGCACTTTATCTTACGATTATTAGAATATCGAGTAATGAATGTAATAATAATGATCTCTATAGAACAAATAATGATGCTTGCTTATACGACGCCAAAACAGTAAATATTCAGCGAAGTCTGTTTTAGCGATAACTATGCGACTCATTATATATTATGTCGTGTAAAAGTAGTTTATAGCTCTTGTATTAAACTATACGCTTTATTAAAATGTTAACTTATTACTTTTACTTGACTATAACTCTTAAAATAATATTATTGTGACTTTTAGACAGCAGTCTTGGCGGTCATCATAGACCTACTTAAATTAATAAACATTGAGTTATGAAATAATGATATGCACATCTACAATCCTACATACTTAACACAAAACAAATTAGAGTGCTTTTGTCTTTTTTGCTAAGAACCCTAAAATTTGCATCATGGCGGTAACTAGTCGAGTAATACATATAAGTAAGTTGTTATCCGAACAAGACTGTATGTCGCATACTGGTTGTGTAAGTGAAACGAGGGTGCTTAATGGCGCTTGTTGATCAATTTATTTGGTCGGAAAAAAAATAATTACATAAATTATCATTTAAAACTCAAAATCACGAAGGGGCATTAAAAATTTATATACCAATTAGTATATGATTTGTCACTAAAATAAATTTGCAGGGAACTACCCAGTACTATTTCTATACACACACCATGGCACAAATGTCGAATATTTAACAAGTCTTAGGAAAACTACACTTTAGTTTCCTCGACATTATATTTTTTTGATAAATTCTTTAAGCTTTCTTCTTTATGAGTTCAAGAAATTGAAAAAGTCGTATAAATGCTGCCCCAACTCCGCTATAGAACCAAATAATCGCTTAGTGATATATTCTAATAACAGTAAGCCGGCTATTAAGTCGAGTAATCGTCGTGAAAGAGACCACTATGATGCAAAATCAGAAATAGCGCGACTGTTATACCACTTCTACACAACATACCTGTTCTATAAGCCCTGTTTCGGTTGACTTTTATAAATAAAATAAAATAAAAATAAAAAACCTTTTTATTCCATAACGCATAATTAACAAATAGGTAAGGTAACTTAATTAGAAAATTATTATTATTTTACGCTAGGACCCCTTCTGGGTAAAGGCCTCCTCCAACTTTTTCCAACGTTCCCTGTCTTGTGCCTCTGTAATCCAGTCATTCGTGACCTTAATAATGTCGTCAGCCCATCGAGCGCGTGGCCGCCCTGCTCTGCGTTTGCCAGTTAGTCCCTTCCATATAGTAACCCTTTTGTCCATTTGGCGTCGTGCATTCTTGCTATGTGGCCTGCCCATTGCCATTTAAGCTTGAGAGCGTGCTCGAGGGCATCAATAACTTTGGTTTTTTCTCTAATATTGGTATGTTTTATTTTGTCTATCCGTCGTACTTTTAAAACGCTCCGTTCAATGGCTCTCTGACATGATTTAATTTTATTTTTTATGTGGTTGGTGAATTTCCACGTTTGGCAGCCATAACTAAGTGTAGGAAGCAAGCATGAGTCCAGCAGTTTCTTTTTAAGATGTAGGGGCAAGGAGCTTTTCAGCACATTTGACGGTTGACTTTTACTCGACTTAATTGCACTATAATTGTGCCCAAACCCCGTCGTATAAACTAGGACTCGACTGTTATACGACTATATGCCACGACTAACAGGTCACGCAGATACGTTGTCATGATGTTTATACGACCTGATTTTGCTGGTTGGGAATTTATTTCAACATTAGAAAAAAGGTAAAACAAAGAAACAGTAAATAAAAAACTTAGACACTACTAACAACTATGTATAAAAAAGCTAAAACTAAAATAAACTATAACAAATTCCAGAACTAGCTCCTCTGCGGCATGGTGCCGATAATGCTGGCAGCATTTCCTTGCTGATCAGGGATTACTTTACTAAATTTTGGTTTATGTGACCAATAGCCGTAACAATCATCCTACAACTACCACCACCTCCGTGATCTGTTATCGGTTATTGTTATTTATTAAAATTTAGGGACTCATGATTAATTTCAGTAAAATCTTGTAAAAGACTAATAAAATTCTATACTAAAATAAATAAATATTGGACAACCTCACACAAATCGATTTAATCCCACAGTAAGCTCTAGTAAGCTTGTGATGTGGACGCTAGACAACGATAAACATACTTATATTTATCGTCGTCTTAGTGTCCATAACACTAGCTTATAGATAAATACCTACATATTTAAATACAAATAACATCCATAACTCAGGCACAAATATAATAGCATAGGTTTTATATCAAGTAAATATAGAAAATCTCATATATTTAGTTTTCTAAGTATTTATTCTATTGGACCTTTTAAACGCCAAGCGATAGCCTATCGTGCCCCTGACGGCACAGAAAAAAATGAAAATGGGAAAAATTCAATCATTAAAACATTATTTTTTATGATATAAACATATCTAAATTATAGAAACTTACGTTTTTTTATTTTTCTTTTTATTCTGTAATATTTTTTTGCACGTAGTCTGCACCTATTATTATAACTATAAATTTTAGAGAATGCAATCAACATTATCGTCATACAATGTTTGCACGATTATTGGTGAGTCTCTTGCGAAATTTTCAGGCAACAACACGTTAGTCAATTTTAGAATTTCGATTAAAATTAGAGGGTAAAGGTTAGATAGTGCTGTAAAACAAAACACATAAAATTATTATCGTAGCCTTTTGTCACATAATAACAATATGAAGTGGTTGCTGAACAATGTCACTTGTTGATAATCTACAAAGTTTAATTTGAAATGTGTCCGATAGTGCTTCAAACTTTATACCTATACCCAATATATGTATGTAAAAATATTAAGTAGGAACGTTATTACTTATTTTTGAAATAAGGCAATTATAGTCAAAATAATGAATATTAAACGGATTATATCGCACTGCAAGGCTACCGAAACGTCAGGGAGGCTCAAATAATGAATATACGCAATATAAAAATTATCCATTTAAATAAATGTGACGGAAAGGAAGCGGAGTTTGCCTAAAATATATGTAACAACACCCTACTATTATAATGTATTAATATATTTTTAATTTCAGATATTCTTGATGTCAACTCATATAATTTCAGTTATAAAGGAAGGCCACTGCGCGCCTAAACTAGGGGGTGTACTTTTCGAACAATTACTGCTTGAAACTTTTATTGACAATGAAAGCAATACCAATACGTACTACAAAGACCAACAGGCATTTGCAGCGCCAGATTCTCACGACAACATTAAAAATACAACATCGCTATACGCCAAACTGACTGGAAAGTCAAAAATAAATCTACCAAATTTAAGGTCTGAAAATAAGTCGAAACTCTTGGAAGAACATAAAATTCCACTTCCAGCGGATTATTCAGACAAACGTGATGGTAATACAAATACGAATCTTTCAGAAACAATTACATCACAAAATGCGTCACCGAGAACTACAGAAAACATAGAAGCGGATATTGCTTCCGATTCAGAAAATTCTAATGTTAATAAGTTTAAGTCACAGGCCGCAGAAAAAAGAAACAATCCTATAAACAATGCCGGGACGCCTTCTGAGAACAGTGCTAGAAATGGAACAATCCTTCAATCAAATGGCTACGCATTTAATGAAAACCTATGTCAACTGAAAGATTTTAGAGTTTTGTGTGGTTACAAAGGCCCACAAACACCGAGCGAACCAGAACCAACAACTATGTTTGCCAAGTGGAATGACAAAGATTGTATACTTCGCGAAGACCGGATTGAATGTGGTTATTTAAAACATTCGGTTGATAGTTATAAGCAACAAAACGCTGAGACAACTGCATCGAAAATACTTATATTAAGAAACGATACTCCGAAACCGACTGTATCTTCCATTACTTCCGCTACTGCCCCTTCTGAACAGCCTGTTTCTACCTTTACGACTGTTGTTACTAATCCTGGTCAAGAAGTAGACGCCACGACTAATACAGATAGTGAGTCTAATTTAGCGAAAGTTAAATTACTAGAATTGATTGATAGAGTTAAACATGTTTTCAATTTGACAGTTATACATTTGACTTCTAGTACTACTGCGGCATCTAGTACTACTGCGGCCTCTAGCACTACTGCGGCCTCTAGCACTACTGCGGCCTCTAGCACTAAAACGGTAGATAATCTAAACTTATCCGAATTTAAAATTTTGAAATTGATTAATAAAGTCATTGCTCCCATTTTTACAACCCTTCCTACTATCAAGGACCCGCCTTCTACTCCACTACCTACACGTATGAAAGAATTACCTCCAGATGTACATGACTTAATTATTAGAGTAGTTAAAAACATTTTGGCCAGTAGCATTATTCCTACCATTACTACAACGGAGACTAATCTTACTACAACCGGTACATCGACTACTACTGCCACTCCCTCTACTTATTTTTCCAGCACTGCTACTATTCCCCCTCCTCCTACTACTACGTCTACCCCTGCTCCATATATTGATGAAAAGGAATACTGCATAGAGAAAGATGGCCGAATCATTTGTTATGATTACATTAATGAACCACCGGCAGATTACGTTGATGATGATGATGATGATGATGATGATTACTTAGAAAAATGAACAATGTGATGCCTTGATCGCAGTTGGTAATTCAACGTTACCTTATCATTATAATCAGAATGAATTGTTTATTTTAAAGCTTTTTATTTGAATTATATATATATCCCCTTTAAGTTAAGTTTTGGCAGTCAACTTCTCTGCTAGTATTGTTATTACTTTACAACGGCGTCATAATGGCTACTGTGTCTATGTCGTTAAGTTTTACGCCATTGCCGTTCTTCTTCTTCTTTCTCGTTGGACCACCCGGTCGTTTATGCCCAGAAACTTTGCACTGTATAACATATTACTTAATTCTAAGGCTTTTTACTGGCACAAAACCAGAATCTGCGGCTGCATAGACGATTTTATCTTCACCAAGCTTAGCCAGTACAGGCTATAACGAGAGGTATAAATATGATAAGACTCACAAAAGTCTCACCCTAGAATCTATGAGGCTTTATAAATTTATCTATCTTCTTATATATAAATCTATATTATCAAAGTCTGGCAAACTTAATGTGTAAAGTTTACGTTCCGAAGCTAAATCAAGGAAGCTAAACAGGAACAATCCTTTCTTTCGTCTACTAGCCATTTCCTTATCCACAAAAGCAATGTATTTATCTAAGTATTTATTAATCAGAACTTGCTTGAGTTAGTTGCACCGCCCACAATTTATCTGCTTTGCCCAAAGGTTGACTGGTAGAGAATGCCTCATGGCATTAAGTCCGCCTTTTGTACGATAAGTTTTCTTTTGTGCAATAAAGATTAAATAAATAAATAAATAAAAGCTAAAAAAGCTTTCTGTAAAGATATCTAGACTTCGGCTTCAGTTTTTTCGCAATAGGCGTGCGACGTGCTTAATAGTTTCACCGTTTGCTAGAGCTTCTGCGTCATATCGTTTCTTAATCGAGTCGTATTATCTTCTGGATAACCACTTATTGTGGTGGTCGAATGAAAATTCAACTAATTTACTAACATCTTCCATTCCAGTTGACTTTTCGACTTGTACCACAGAATAGATAATAGCTTGTACTTTCTATTTGTACCTATTCCCACCATAAAAAAAACTTTTTTACAAATTAATCATAAATCTTATACTTTCCTACATTCCTGCATTCTCGTGCTTATATCGTGATGTGTTGTCTTATACGGTTAAAGAGCTAGAAAAAGTGTAAATAATAATACATTACTGCAGACGCCGGGAAATAAGGGCTTGCTGGCTGATGAGTACTTAGGTATAGACTTGGATATTGATATGAAGCCGGTAAGCCCTTTTCAGGGCTAAGATATGTACAGTGCTTTTCTCAAACATATGCAATGGAATAAAAAAAATACACCACTCCAAAAAACATAATTCAGCTGTTTAGCCCGTTCATGAACACAGACGCCATGTTTAAAATAAAATTACTTCTCGGCCAAGGCCTTCAATTTTGTATGAAATTCCTTTACAGTTCTCTCGAATTGTTCCGCCCGAAACGTGACACTTTGAAGCCTGTTTTAACGCACGTTATGACGATATTTTATTGCATGTTTGAGAAAATCTATTTATGAAAATAAAATATAAAGTTGTTGACAAGAGTGTATATTCGAAGGGCACTTCCATGAAAATATAAGCTTGATTTTAAGCATTGAAGTTACTATTTTCCATAAGTTCCGTGTGGGTTAAAGCCTGTGTAGTAGCATCCTCCGTTTATATAGTTGCATCCTCCTTGGCCAGGGGGGTAAACGTTATAATAGCCGCCACTGCCAGGATAGTAGAGGCCCTGTAGGGGCTGCAAGGGCTGCGTTTGCCTTTTTTGAAGTCTTCGTCCATAACTTAGGACGAGGTTTTCTGGAAACGGTTCGGGCGCCGGGTACGCCAGCACCAAACTGGCGCACATTAGCATACAAAAACAAATTATCTGAAATAAGAAATAATTAAATAAGTTTTTCCACCGAATCTAATTTTTAAGCCCTAGCTAACTTCAGTAAATGTCTTGAAATGCAATGTTTCTGAGTATAATCTACTTAATATATATTTGACATTTGACTAAGAAATTAATAATATCTTGTTAAAATAAAAACATAGCTCTAATCAAAAAATACTGCCCTAATACGAGTTCCTACTTCTATATAAATTATATAATACCTAAGTTAATTTTACTAACACAGCATATGGATCATTGTTATTACAATAAAAAAATATACCAGGTGGGCCCTGTAACAGGAGCAATAAATTAAAAATAGATTCTACCCCTCAAACTTAACAACATTTATTAAAAAACTTATAATAATAACTCATTTTTAATGTAAACCTGTTAAACAAAGTTTATTCAAAGAAGCAATGTATTGGGAAACATTTGATGTTTTAGTTAAGTGACAGCTATGTCAATGCTAAGGCGATGTCAATGTTGGACGGCGTACATTGAAAATGCTATTTATTTACTTTGTTTGAAATGATGAACATATGAACAGTATTTTTAAAAAAAGTTTCTGAATAGATGTTGTTCAGTTTGGCGAGTAAAATGTATGTTTTAATTTTTTGCTCCTGTTACAGGACCCACATGGTATTAAATTGAATTGAATACATACAATGCACGCTTTGGAATTGGAACCTATCATCCCGATATTTTTTCATATACATATCTATACCAATATGTCCTATTATTAGACCTCTAAAATGTTGGTGAGGGGTCGTGATTTGCGGAAGAAACGCGTTGCATATTGATATTTGTTCACGCCAACTATGGGTCGAAAATCGGAAAATCGTTGTGCGCTAATCACGCCAAAACGCCTGAACCGAATTTTAACCGATTATGGTACAGGGATAGCTGTAGATTCTAATTCTAATTTTAAAATATGGCTTCCATCAAAGTTAATGATGATTTCGCCAATTTCGCAATGCCGTTGTTCGGTGAGGTTTTGCTTTTTGTAAAGTGATAGCGATTTACAAAAAACCACGCGGACTATCGGGCCTTGACCCAGGAAGGGCTATGAACGCTTCAAGTTGAATTCTTCATTAGCTATTCACTCATACGTTAGATCACTGCACAATACGCTATCAATACTACACATTGAATAACAAAAATGAATAAATAACGAACAACAAAACTTAAACGCATGCGGCCATCTTAAGTCACGAACCGGAAGCCCGCTGTAGATTCGATTAGATTTATTTATTTCACAATTTAAAATGTCAGTACTAAGATCGTCATAAAAATAAAAATTTGTTTTAATAATTGTAAAAACATAATAATTGATTGCAACCACAGATATTTATATGTCATAACTCATAATTGAGTAAAATGTGGTAAAAATTTCTTAAGGGATTGTCAACTTTCTAAAAATCTAGGTACTACCTACAATAAACACAATGTGAAATACAGCTAATAATTACATGTCACTAGTGTCACTACATCAAATAATTTGAAATTAAATATGTCGAAAGTATCTTATAGATTGTCAATGTACTACAAGAAAGTAAATACAATTTAAAATAAAAATATAAATTATATATCCATAATATACTAATTTAGCGAGTATAGTGTATTATCGAATAAAAAGTTTCTCAATTGTTGTTTGAATTTGTCGTCTGATGCCTCGATTCGCAATTCGTGCGGTAGATGTTTATAGAACGACGTTGGGCCGATGACGCGTGGGGTTTTTTTTTAAGTGCTATCCGACGTGGGAGCGTCTTACGACACTCGTACGTTACATCCAAAGACGTTTGTAGAATACTTTTTATCCGACTACGAGAAAGAAAACAGGGTTGCGTCTTCGTTCACTTATCTCTTTGTATTTCTTCGGGTGTCTTGTCTTATAGTTTTTTTTTTTATTTTCATAAATGTGTGCAATTTTAATAGCACTCACCGCGTTCATGCTGCCAACAACTGGGGGCCAGTGTGTCGTGACCACAAAAAGAGGTATGTTATATAGAAAGACGTGTAAGTCACCAGAGCGATATGCATGTTGCGTATTATACGCATCATAGAGCTGACATTCTTTGTCATATTATACAGAACCAGTACTTGGAATTCATAAAAACGCTGTTGCCAGGTGAACCACCGATTTAACAAACTGATTAAAAGATAAACTCTGAGCTAAATGCGTTATTTTGTTATTCTATCCTATTTGAGCTTTTATTTAGCTTGCAATAAATATTTGTTACCTACCTACAACTCAATTTTGAAGCAGATATCTCCAACCAATTGAGCTGAATTTTTGCATACCTTACATACCTATACCTACCCACTTGAATGTGGTGAAAATACAATAATATGGTACCATGGGGCTGGTCTGATGATAGAGCCGGAAGGTGGCCCTAGAAACTCTGTAATAGATAAAGCAATCCTACCGAGTATGGTGCCTTTAGAATCGTCGTGAGTGAGCAATTGAATGTCCAAAGAAGAGTACAGTCCCCTATAAAAGTTGGTCACAAAAATTTAACTTTTAACAGAAACTTATTATTTGTATCAAAACTAATTTAATAATCTTTTTTATTTATTTTGTGGACCAACTTCAGCCAAATATCCTTAAATCACAGGATGTTATGTGCTGTTAAAAATGTAACATTTGTATTGAAACATGTTATCTAAAGCGTAGTTGTGTTTATTCTATCCTTTAAGTCACAGTCTTCTTAATTTAATTTCACTTCACAATAACTTAATCTCAGTGCAGTAAAAGTCGTTAGCCGTAGATCAATCCTCCAAAACCTCCGCCATAGCCTAATCCAATGCCTCCGTATCCGATCCCATAGCCGCCTCCGTAGCCGCCTCCGTAGCCACCTCCATACCCGCCTCCATAGCCGCCTCCATAGCCCAGTCCTCCGCCGTGGCCCCATCCTCTATCCCAACCCCCGTGTCCCCACCCGCCGTGGCCATGATGGCCGCCGTAGCCGCCGTAGCCGCCGTATCCGCCCCAGCCATGTCTGTAGTGAGTCTCCTGGGGTTGCAGATCTTCTTCTACAGACGCTGTCCCACTTAGAGTGCGGTCGTTCGGAACTGACTCGGGTGCGGGGTACGCCAACGCCAAACTAGCGCAGATCAGCACACCTAAGCAAAGTACCTGAAATATAATAATTTTATTAGTTTCTACACCCAATTTTGCTACTCTGAACTTGAGTAAATGTCCAAAAATTTAAGAATAATGTTTATTTTTCTTACAGTAAGAATAAAATTAACTTAAAGTATACATAACAATAAAACCAATAATGTTTTTAAATAAAAAGGTAGCTCGAATCCACACAAATATACAATTTCCGATTTCGAACGATTTTAGCGCAGAATCGTGAAAATACCGTTAATAAAAGCGCTAGCCGGCCGATAGCATTTAATATAACCCGGGTATTTTTTATTCTTTTGCTAAATGTGTGCAAAAAAAGCTCAGGACTCACCGTGTTCATCTTGTCAACAACTGGTGACCAGTGTGTCGTGGTCAGAGAAAGAGGTCTTATATATCCAAAGACGTTTGAGTCATCGTGGCGACACAAACGCTGCGTAGCGTACGATACGCATCATGTCTCTGACCTTCTTCATCGTAGTTTAGGTACCTACAGTACCAGTATCTGGAACGTATAAAACGCTGAGACGTAAATGAAATGAAATGAAATGAAATGAAATGAAATGAAAAATGAAATGAAAATCTTTATTTGCTTTAAGTGTAGTTACATTTGGCTGACATAGTAAATGGCTTGTTTTTAGATCATACACTTAGCTTATCACAGCATGCAAAAATTTCAAATATTATTATTATTAATTATTAATTTATTATTGTGTTACTCATTTTCCATTATTTTACAATGACTTACACTCTAGAAATTCATTTAATGTATAGAAACATTTTTCTTTCAACCACTGACATAACACTTGCACGTAGCACTTGATTGTTAAGAATATAATAGGATACCTAGATATTATATTCTTTGCATATTTGCTAAAGATAAGTAGGTACCTAGATAAGTGTCATAGTATGGTATGTGACAATAGGTAGCTTATTCTGCTATCCTCGTTTCAAACCGCCGACGATTAATTTTACGAGTTTAATTACGTTAGAGTGAGACGAAACTACGTCGTGCTCACTCTAACATATAACTGCGTCCTGGTAGGTTTGCCGTTGTTTGCCAAGCATGTGGACACGGCATTTATGCATAAATTATTATGAGTTTAGTTCACGAAAAAGCAAAAGCGGCTTATTTAAAACCTATCGATATTGAACCATTGTGGTGTAACCACATTAAATATAATGAGACATTACATGTTTCATAAATTTATCTATCAACACGTATTTTATCTGCGCGTGGGGCGTTTGTAAGAAGTTAACGTACTGCTTTATACCAACTGTATTCTTCCTGATCGGACCGGACGCGTGACCAAATATACAACATTTGCATAAATAACAGCATACGTTTAGACGTCACCAGATTTCCCAAACACAACCATAATCAGCACTAATCACAAATTAAATCCTTATCTTGACGTATAAAAATCAAGGGATCCGGTTTTTATTCTTAAAGTTGATTTAAATATAAGCATGAGAGGCCTTATTCCATTTCTTTTTTTCATAATATGACAAATATATTGATAATTTCAACCAACTTTTTAAAAGTGAAGAATAAGTTTGTTCCTGAGTTTTAGAAAGTAACATAGCTATTTCATGCTCTCATTCTAAAAAAAACAGTGTTCTGCGTGAATTTTGACAATTTCGAGTAGTTTTTGAAACAAAAATTATCAATGATTAATTCAAACTAAGTTTCAAATAGGTATCAATAAATCGCAATAGGCAGGTCCAACTTCGAGAAAGAGATCAATCGACGGATTCAACTCGGATGGGCAGCGTTCGGGAAACTGCGAAGTGTTTTCTCGTCCAAGATACCTCAGTGCTTGAAGACAAAAGTCTTCAACCAGTGCGTATTACCGGTGATGACCTACGGAGCCGAGACGTGGTCTCTAACTATGGACCTCTTAAGGAAGCTCAGAGTCACTCAGCGAGCTATGGAAAGGGCTATGCTCGGGATCTCTCTACGTGATCGAATCAGAAATGATGAGATTCGTAGACGAACTAATGTCACCGACATAGCAAACAGGGTTAGCAAACTGAAGTGGCAATGGGCAGGGCACATAGCTCGAAGAACCGATGGCCGTTGGGGCAGAAAGGTTCTCGAGTGGAGACCACGTACCGGCAAGCGCAGCGTAGGACGGCCACCCGCAAGGTGGTCGGACGACCTGGTCAGGGTTGCGGGGACTCGCTGGATGCGGGTCGCTTCTATCCGGCCCATGTGGAAGTCAATTGAGGAGGCCTGTGTCCAGCAGTGGACGTCCTATGGCTGAGATGATGATGATGATGAATCGCAATGCCCTTGTTCTAAGTAGTAATATACATTAATATGTTAAGAAACATGTTTGATCAAGATCATAGAGAAAATACTCTAAAACAATCAGCATTTTTGAACGGATAAGGAGCCTTAAGCATGGCGAAATAACGCACAGAGGATCCGTTCCCATACCATACCGCACAAACGCACAATATATTGGAAATAAATAAGATGAGTCATCAAATAGTGTCACCAAAATTTTATCAACAAACAATATAAAGATTATGGAAGATTACTTAAAAAATATTTATTATCACTGGAAAATTATTTTACTTTATTTATTTGGAGAACAAACAGAGATATACATCAGAACAACTTAATTATAAATTATGTCATAAACAAGTATCTAACTATTTAACAGTTCTTACTAAGACATACATTGTTTTATGGATTGATCTATAAGTATTTAAAGACGACACTTTCTTAATGATGAAAAGTAGGTATGTTGCAGAAAAAGTGATTAAGCGGCATACTTACTTATAAGATAAGATTGAACCTTATAAATATAATTATCAAATAATTTTTAAGTCGTCTGAGCACCGTTTCGCGGGACTCCTATTTCTGGGCAGTTTGCCTATCGGGCAGGGCAGGTGAAGCTAATCTAACGAGCCTAACATATTCACTATAATATTGGATGTCTTATTTTCACAACCCGCTGATTTGACTCCACCCCTAATAGTTATTTTTTGCATGCAATACAATGCATTACAAATTTAAAAGTGAGGTTAACATTACAACGAGTGATACATGTCATATACTTAAACGTTTTAATGTACCAACACCAACCCTTGGATATCCAAGCAAAATGTTTGAAATTATACTATTAAAAGCGTTGTTTATAATTTATACAGGTTGAAATATAGGTTATACAGGTTTATTTATTTAATCCGAATGGGTCTGTAGGGAGAAAACGAAAACTATAAGAGATAGGAAAATCTGTTCTTAGGAACCATGGCGTCGATTTTAGATTTAATAGAAACTGCATTCATTTTTTTTATAAATCTCATGCATATAAATTCAATCTTTATTAAATCTAAAATCAACGCCACGGTTCCTAATACCAGATTTCCCTATCTGTTATTGTTTGTGACTTCTCCCTACTACCCATTTGGATTGATGACCCCGTATGTTATAATAAGATTTATAAGCAGGATTCCGATATAAAGATGCTTTTATACCTGTACTTCGCTGTCGGTGTTGATGTAAAGTTGTATCGAGGCAGACCCTATTTATTTAATTTTATTATAGAAATTACCCATTCATTGTAGTGTTACTGTATCTTTTTCAAGTATCCGACCGAACAGATTGGCTACTTAGTTATCATTTTATTTTATATTAAGTATATAAATATTTCGTAATAGTTGAATTCTCTTCTTCTTAGTGTCGTTTTCCTCATTGCTGAGAGTCGTAACCTCTATTTTATCACTCTTCGGAGGATCGCTCTCCACTTATCGCGATCTCTCAATTTTGTAACTAATATAGTATGTTTGAATTTTAGCCTAATTTGTTAATGTAGAAATCCAAGAATTCATTCAATAAATTCGAGTCCGTTTCCATACACCTCCAGCAACATCGGCGCCGACACCAAAGTTTAGGTATAAAAGTATCTGAATATCCGATGTCTAAGAGTGTATAAGCAATGGACGGCTGCAATTTTATACTCTTAATTCCCGAGCCAGATACATATAGATATTTTTTTGACCAACTTTTGGTATTTATTATTTCAACAGAATTAATAATAAAAAAGGTGATATAAACGGCACCGAGGTTTGAATCTGGGTTTCTTTTTATTTTGCTGCGTTTAAGGATAAGAGTTTAAGACTTAAGTAAAGTTATGACTAACTCAATCGGGATAGTTTAGGGCGAGGTAATAAGGTAACAACACGGTTTTCTTATCAACTAGCGAGCTTTTATGCCTAAGTACTACTATGAGTAGGTACTATGAAATATGGCGCCCGCAACTGCCCATCTTTTACTATAGTAGGGGAGTATAACCATAGTCGCGCATTAGTCTACACAGTTTTTTTTTTGTCGATAAGTCGATATGGATCTGGTTATGAATGAACCCATGATAAATTGACGGATCTCTGCAAATTATTATATGATCAATTATTGATCACCTATAGTAATTGAGATTTAGGTATTTTTAATAGTAACTCATGCAGTGGCTCTATGTAAGCATCTAGATAACAGCTGTTAGTGACATAAAACGAATGATTTGATTTTTATGAAATCTGTTATATTTTGATAAAATAATATCATCTATATACCTACATAGCATGTAGAGGGACTCTAAATATATACTTAAGCAGCATTTCCACCGCACACACTCAATTATAATTATATTTGGTCAATTGAAACATAATTACAGTATTATTATTTATTAAAAAATTACATCACAGTCTAATGTTATTATTTTTTAGCGTAGTCTATATTATATCACGAATCACATAAATTATTTGCCAGGGCAGGGAGGTATCGAGTATTCAGTTTTGTTTACAAAATGAAGTGTGGCTAGTCTAGCGCCCGTAGCCCCACCCTCCTCCATGCCCCCATCCTCCTCCATGGCCCCATCCTCCTCCATGGCCCCATCCGCCTCCATGGCCTCTCCCATAACCACCGTGATGGCCGCCCCAGCCGTGATGGCCGCCCCAGCCATGATGGCCGCCCCAGCCGTGATGGCGGGACTCTTCGGGCTGAAGAGCTTCTTGATCTACATCTGTCTCCAGCTCCGGTGCGTCCAGGTTCAGGGTGGTTTCTGGAGCCGGTTCAGCGGCAGGGAACGCCGTCGTCAGCGCCAAACTGGCGCAAATCAGCAGACCGAAACAAAGTATCTGGGAATGAGTAAATAATCAACATTTTTTTATTTAATCTTACGCGGCGGCTGTTTATCTTAAAGGCGGACTTAACTTAAACCTTAAATGCATGATGATGTATATCTACACGTTACTGAAATGACACAAGTCAAAATGTGAATATTGTCAATAAAGACCTTGATCAAGATTGTCCCGAAATCTCAAACTGACGTGGATTTATTTGCTAATTACGTCATTTTCAAAATAAAATTAGTGTAATTGTATGAATTTAAGGGTTAATGACATGAGGTATCCTCTGCTTTAGGCTTAAGGTAAAGCAGAAAATATATATCTGTATAAAATATGTATGAGGGCGACGCGGTTGGCTCAGTTTGTAAGCACCTGCCTACTGAGCCGGCGGTCCCGGGTTCGAATCCCGGCCAGGGCAAATATTTGTGTGATGAACTCGAACTTGTGCTTGGGTCATGGTTGTTCTATGTATTTATTTATCTATATAAGTATGTATATCGTCGCCTAGTACCCATAACACAAGCCTTCTTAAGCTTAATTTGGGACTAGAAGGTTGTCTGATATTTATTTATTTTATTTATTTATGAGTCGACAATTTATACAATTTGTTTTGCTTACTCCGAACTCTACAATCAATCAGAAAGTGGCAATTTTCTTGCTTAACTGAATACAGGACTAGGTATACACTAGTCGGTCTAGTTTCAAACCAAGAACTGTTTGCTTTAATTACTAATCTGGACAATTAAAAACCGGTCAAGCGCGAGACGGATCCGTGCACGTACCTATAACATTTTTTAAAAAAAACCTGCGAAAAACTTTTATTCTATCCCCGTACCGTTTAATTATTGTTTTAACTTATTTTTGTTTCATTTATGACATTAATGTTTATTTTTATTAATCCTATGTTTTTTTTGTGTAAGTATACTAGTCTAAGTTATATGACAAGTTGTATAAGTGGGGATATTTTTAAAGGTTTATCATCATTTGCTAAACAACTTTTCACAAATAATCACTTAACAAACAACGATTCACAAACTATTCATTTCACAAACCTGTCATTCCTTAAAGTGCTCATTTTACAAATAATTACTCGACAAATATACATTTAATAACTTTGACACTTTATAAACATATTGAAAGACAAAGTTTCATTTTAAAAATGTTCACTTCACAAATAAATCGTTTTAAAAATCAGTTATTTCGCAAAACGTTCATTGATAAACTATTGTTTCATAAAAATATTAAAAATAACTCTTTGTAACGAAACGCAGGGCGGTATGAAGTTTAATACTGAACTTCGTAATTTTTTTTAGCTGATTTTGGGCTTAAATTTGTATTGTAGATTACGCTAAAATAAACATGTATTGTTATTTAAACTTTTTCTCTCAGAGCGATATTTACACAGATATTGGGGTTCAAAAAAATATGTTTGCCATTTTTAGGCTAAATTAGATTGAGTGATGTTCCATTTTTTTAAGCAAGCATTTTGACGCTATACATGGTCATAAATAAAACCTAACCTAACCTACAGTTTTTGGTTTTTGAGCCATGTTACCTAAAAAACCTCAATATCTCAGTCAATATGAATCTGAACCAGAAAGTTCAAATATAAAAACATGCTTATTTTAACATAAATGGCGTTCACACCATGATGATTTATTAAACGAAATGTTTATCAAACAATGCATTTTATTAACATTGTTTTATCATTCGTTATTTTGTTAGTTGACTAAAATAATAAATGAATAATTGCTAAATAATATTTTGTGATATGATGTTTTGTCCAATAAATAATTCGTATTATGATCTATTTGTAAAACTATATGTTATGCAACGTCTAATTTGTCTAACGTTGTTTGTAAAATGAATATTTATGAAACGTTGTTTAGCAAGTGATTGGCTACCATTTTTAAACGACATTTGTTAAAATGCGCAGCAATCAAAATACGAAAGCAAACATTCTGGATAGATTGTGATATGCATACCTTATTCTATCGACAAATAAATATATCGATGTTACTGTCAACATTTAAATGTTAATCAACATTAAATATATTTTTTCTCTTCATTTCAGAATGAAAACAATAAACAAATTAAAGCGTGTATTTATTTGTTTATTTTAAATAATTTTCATAGTAAGTATACAATCAATATTTTTTCGATATTCGTCGGTATTCAAGATTGACGTCTAGATGAAAATATCCACTTCATTAGACATGATATCGCACCGATTTATAATAATCGTGAACTTTCAATAAGACATGTAATAATATATATATTGACATCTTTTTTATCGATATCAAATCCCTAGAGGGTGCCCCGAGTTAGCACAGGTATGGTGATATAGGTTAATTTGATAAATACACGCAAATATTAAACAATACACAAGTTCGTTTGAAATTACGTTAATTTAAGATGATCAAGTATGAAAAACACATATTCTTAAAATAAGTAAATTCAAGTCCTTATTCACTTACCGTGTTCATTGTGTCAACAACCAAGGAGCTGTGTGCCGTCGTCGCTTGAGGAGGTCTTATATATCCAGAGATAAATGACTCAGCGTGCGGATCAACATCAAGTACGCATCAACTTGGAAAGGAAAATGTTTCTGACCACCTCATATTGTTTAGTTGTTCTCAATTAAAATAAAAATAAAAAAATTAAAATATATTTAACGGGATATATTTAAATACACATCTGTATAATTTTTCAGTACACTTGGTAACTCCACTAATTAACTGAATGCATACCAGAAAAACTAATGCTGTGCAAAAAAAACAGTTGATTAACTGAACATGTCCTACAAAAAAAACTTAAATATCATACAAAACGAGATGACCTTTTTAACCGAATTCACACCAAAAATATGGTTCGTACATCGGATATATTTGAAAGTTTCACCAAAATACTGATTTGCACACTAATTGTCCCCGCACTGCACACTAAGATCCGACTCGGCCGGGTTAGGTTAGGTTCGTTTTTTTTTATATCCAGTAAAACAGTTTTGCAAATACCTATAGTATATTGAATTCGCATTATTTATTTAGTGTGCATAATTAGTGTGCAAGTCAGTATTTTTGGTGAAACTTTCAAATATTTTGATCGAAAAAAGGGAATATACAGATATCGATTTAAATACATGCCATATTTAACTAGCTGTGTTGCCCGCTACTTCGTCCGCGTGGAATCTTATCTTGAACATTTTACATCTTTATTATTATCAGATCGAAGCAATGTTAATATTGAAGTGCGGCTCCCATACAACAAACGTGATATTATTGCCATTTTTTACGTAGGTAATGGTACCGAGCCCGTACGCGAGTCCCACTCGCCCTTGGCCGATGAAATCAGGTACAGCTAGTGCCATCTAGGAACCCCTTAAACAACCACCTTTTGCATCACACCACCTTCAGGGCAGAATTTTCAAAAACGCTGAAATCAATTTTCTTGTATTCTCGCGCTCAAAAAAAAGTTTGATCTCAAAACAAACTTTCAACCGGGTGCGTCTCATTTCATAGAAAAACAATTAACATATCTTCATATAACCGAACATACGTTTGGTAGAATTTTCAGATTGTATAACAACGTTTCATAGAATGTATGTTTCATATATCGTTATTTCGTAGAAGCACAATTTATAGAAAGTCATTTCTTATAACAATCATTTGATAGAATGCACGTTTAATATAATGCACTTTTCTTATAACAATAATTTCATAGAATGTACGTTTAATAGAATGTACTTTTCATAGAATGTACTTTTCATAGAATGTACGTTTAATAGAATGTACTTTTCGTATAATATACTTTTTTATATAAATTTAAGCACTATATTACTGAATTTAGGCTGCGAAAGTAGGTACGAATCTAGGGCTCTCAATTTAGGGCTAAAAATTTTTGTCAGAGAAAGTTTGGCATACTATTGAATGGCATACTACTCGTTTATCCTATAAATTTTAAGCACATACTCATTTAAAGTACTAAAGCATGAAGGTGTGAAGTCAGAATCGTTACGTATCCTACCTTAAGGCTGGTCAGACTTCGGTTAGGTTAGGTACGACGACGAGCGAAACGAGGAGGAGTGTTAGGTTCAACTGCGATCCTAACGAGCGAGCGAAACGCCAGAACCGAGTTTTTTATTCCCCTCGTTTTAGATTAACATCAGGCGGGCCGCATTCTTGTTTGCCACCGTCGTAGTATAAAAAAAATAGATTAAACTGCAACACCGCACTGAACTGCTACAACTTGTTTATATACTAATATTTGTGTTCATATATTTTCTTACACTACATCATCACCCGAATTCATAAATTACAAAATTTGAACGAACGAGCGAGCGAAGCGAGCGAGCAAAACCTTTCAGAGCAGATCCGACGTGACCGGGTTAGGTTAGAAGGTCAGGCGGGAGCGAAGCGTAGCGAGCCTGGCCTTCGAGGTTTTTTTTTGCGTACCACCCAACCAGTTCCAGGAAAGTATTAGTAGGAAAATTACTTACGAATTAATTATTATTTACGTACCTTTCTATTAAGTGTGTATTATGTTATTTGTTTATTCTATTAAATGTTTATTGTATGAAATGTTCATTACATTAAGTATGTATTATATTATTTGTTTATTCTATTAAATGTTTATTATATGAAATGTTCATTATATTAAGTATTCATTATTTTTAGTGTTTATATATGAAACAAGCAATATATCAAGTGTTGTTATAAGAAATGAAAATATATGAACTGATTTTCTACGAAATGATAATTCTATCAATTGATCGATTCTACGTGTTGAAATTATGTTATATGTTATTCGATGTGATGAACGTTATACCATTTGTTGTTCTATGAATTATTACACACCCCTTTCAACCCCTTTTTCACCAGCTTAGGGGATGAATTTTCAAAAACGCAGAAATTAGTTTTCTTATTTTTTTATAAAAAAACATTTAACAAAGTTTCTAATTCCTAACTTAAAATAAAACTTATACCCGATACAACATTTCATCCTATTTTTAACTCCCTTAGGGGTTGAATTTTCAAAAACACCGTAATTACTTTTGTTGTATTCTAATTATATGCCTTTTGCACAAATTTTCAAGTTCAGAGCTCAAACAAACGTTTGATCTCAAACTTTCAACCCATTTTTCACCACGTTAAGGGCTGATTTAAAAAAAAACGCTTAATTCTCTTTTCTGCTATTCTAATTATAGGGCTTTATATAACATTTAAAGTCCCGCGCTCAGAAAAAGGTTTGATCTCCATACAAAATTTCAACCCCTTTTGTACCACTTTCAGGGCTGAATTTTGAAAAACGTTGTAATTAGTTTTTTTCTATTTTTTTTACGAAGTTTCAAGTTCCTAGCTTAAATTAAATTTGAACCCCAAGACAAACTTTCATCGCCCTTTTAACCCATTAGAGGTGTTTTTTTTTATAACGTTCAATTAATATTATTTTGTTATCCATACTATCCATACTAATATTGTAAATTCGAAAGTGTGTATGTCTGTCTGTTACCTCTTCACGCTTAAGCTGCTGAATCGATTTTGATGAAATTTGGCATGGAGATATTTTAAGATCCGAGGAAGGACATAGGATAGTTTTCATCCTGGAAATTATCCCTAAAAAGAGTGAAAAGTGAGTAAGTAGGTAATTCATGATGACATTGATGACCCTGTAGGCTTGTTTCTTTTGTCCATGTGTATGTCTATTTTTCGTATAAATATTTATAATAACAATTAATTTCATTATAATAAAGAATTCTGGGCTCTTTAAAGTTATAAGTAAAGTAACCTGAGTTACTGCAATTTTATTATAATTTACAGTGACAGGCTGACAGCGCTTGCTTGTCGGACGTCGTGTTCAGGTTAAATGCAATCTGAGCGCGATCAGTATTTCACGAAATACTGAAGTGTGTGCCGTACCATGGCGCCACCTATGGTCCCACCGGAAGATCAGCGCTGGCTCTCTCGCGAGCTAGCATTATGCTGAGGTGGGACCGTTTCAAGGCACTCATAGTTAGCTTATGTACTTACTTAGTTATAGATTTTTATGTTTAGTTTTTCTTTGTTTGTCACTTATCTACGCAATTATGTTTTGTCCCCAAATAAATGTTTTTCTTTCTTTCTTTCTTTCTACGAAATGTAGTGATTAGACCAAAAGTACAATTGCTCTTACATTTGCTGAGGCGCATTTAATAATCCCTTTTATTAATTAAGGTGATTAGGTGGATATCTATCGTGTTGTACGAGGTTGCTTCCATACTTCCAAGTTCCGCGCGGACGTAGTCGCGGGCAAAAGCTAGTGCTGTTATATGCCTTTATAAGAAGTTTCAAGGAATTTGTAATGGATTCAAACTTTCAACTCCTTTTTTAAACCTTTTAGGGGATGAATTTTTGAAAACGCTGAAATTACTTTTCGTGTATTCTTATAGTATGCCTTTACACAAAGATTCAAGTTCCGCGCTCAAAAAAATATTTATCTCCATACAAACTTTCAACCACTTTTTTGGGTCTATATCTGTTGGTCTAAATTTTTTTGCCCGATATTTTTTTCGGCACATATTTTGTGGCCTAATAATCATTGGTCGATTGTTTTTATGTCGAAAATTGTTTGGTCGAAATTGTTATGCATATATTTTTTTGGCCGAAAATTGTTTAGTCTTACATTTGTATGGAATAACATTGTTTGGTCGAATGTATTTTAGGCATAAAATTGGTATTCCGTATATTGGTGGCACTAATAATCCCTATGTTTGTCGGAAACGCAGTTCTAACCTAATCTAACTTACTGTTCTGGGAGCGCCTTATTTTTATGAGGGACGCAGTTCTAACCTAACCTACTGTTCTGGGAGCGCCTTTTTTGTTGGGGACGCAGTTCTAACCTTACCTAACCTACTGTTCTGAGAGCGCCTTATTTTTGTTGGGGACGCAGTTCTAACCTAACCTAACCTACTGTTCTGAGAGCACCTTATTTTTGTTGGGGACGCAGTTCTAACCTAACCTAACCTCGCTTCAGCATATGGGTTTTAGGAGGTTTTATGTTAGGCTAAAGAATAATTATAGCTAACAATATTATACTTACTTTTAGCCTTTTAGTCATAAAATATACTAAACAATTTTAGGTCAAACATGTTTTAGGACAAAAAATATGTATGCAAAAAAAACTTTTTGCTAAAGAATAAGTATACCATTAAATATTATACCAAACAATTTCGGCCAAACAATTTTAGAACATAAAATTTTAGACCAAACGAAGGGCACTACAAAATACTCATCTTTGTCTAAAGATTATGAATTTGCGGCACTTGCGGTAGAGACATTAGGACCCTGGTCGGCCGATATGGAGGCATTTATGAGGGCCCTGTCGCCTCGGTTGGTTCGCGTCTCAGGGGACCCCAGAGCTGGCGCGTACCTCTCACAGAGAATCGCTCTTACGATCCAAAGAGGTAACGCCGCCAGCGTAATGGGAGCCATGCCGCAGGCAGACCTGCTGGATGGGGTATTCTTTTTATAATAAATGTATATATTTTATTCTTATTTTTTCTAATTAGTTTTAGCCAATTGTACATAATAATTATAATTTCTTTTATATTTATCAGTAGTTTTTAGTATTATAAATATTATATTAAATAAATAATTAAAAAATTTAAATGCACTAGAAAGAAGAAAATATATCCTTGAGAATATAATGTATGTCCGGAAAAATCTACATGCATTCAAGCTCAACAGTGACATTCACCAGTATAATACAAGAAGGAAGAATAAGCTTGTTATGCCTGCTCATCGTCTCCGTAAAGTTAGCTCTTCGTTCGTGGGGAACTGTGTACGTTTCTATAACAAAATACCTACCGAGGTAGTGAGTTTACCTTCCAGCAAATTCAAGTCTCACATAAAACGTCACCTAATAAACAAGGCGTATTATACTGTAAATGACTTTTTAGATGATAGGGATGTCTTTAAGCCAGTGGTTTAGTCATGTGAATGTAAAGTAAGCATATTTTAATCGGTAATATTAGTTTATTTGTAATGTAACATGAGAGCACATTATGTTGTTTCTCACCGGGCATTTGCTTTAGTGATGAATGCCCGGCAGTGTGAGCATGTCATGCTCGCTTAAAGGTCTTTGCTTACGGTGGCGTCGTTGATCGGGTCGCAACCTTCCCTATAATATGGTTGAGGGAGGCGATGGCTGAGATATGCGTCATGCTCGTGAACGGGTGCCGTTTGTGGGGTCCGGTCTGTTCACACTAGCAAGGGCCAAATTAGTTGTGTAGTAACTGCTTACCAGCGTTTAGTGAATTGACGTGAGAGACTTCATCCTGTACTCGATTGAAGTTATTATTTTTTTATTTTTTTTTTATTTAGAGACTGTATACATCTCTAATAAACTTAGTGTACTGAACTGAATAATGACGCTCAGAGACCTTATACCTACATCTCTGAGGAATGAAATTTAACTATAAGCATATTATTATTATCATTATTTATTTTTTCTTTTTTGTATATTGTGACGCCTAGAGACCTTATACATCTCTAAGAAATTTAGGTTTAATAATTATTGTCTATTGTAAATTATTCACATTGACGCCGAGAGACCTTATACATCTCTGTGGAATTAAATTAATTAAGTAATTATATTTTATTGCATGTTGTGACACCTAGAGACTTTATACATCTCTGGGTAGGTATATTTAATATTTTAAATTGATCGTTAAAATTTTATTTTAATATTCCTACCTAACATTGATTTGGAGTATCTATATATCTCCTATACGTGTACGCATGTAATAATTAGTTATAGTTATAACACTAATGTAATGTAATTAATTGTTCTAAGTATTGTTTACGAAAAAATGACTTACTGTTGAGTTTCTTTCGGCTTTCTTCTCAACAGCGGTCTCCTCTTGCGAAATGCCGGTAGATTCACAATCTGACTTGTAAAAGTGCCCTTGTGGCCTACTTACTGAATAAATTATTTCATTTCATTTATTTCATTTCATTTCATTTCATTTCATATTTCATTTCATTTCAATAAAAATTTCCTTTACAATTTTGCGCAAACCTCGCGACAAGCTTTTATGATCATATAAATTGTGTATAATGAGGTTATACGTTGATAGTTAAAATTTTAAAGGTAAATTTTATTTTCTTATTAGAGCATTTAAATAAAAGCTTTTTTTTAAAGGTTTTTTGCTTTTAATTTATTACTACCGTAGTCGAGTATAAAGTATCTCATAACCATCTTATGTTGTCCATCTACCCTTCTTGTCCCAAAATCGTGTTGAGGGCGCATCGATATTTCAACCGATAGATTCAAGACAAAAGCAATCCTGCAGCGGAACCTATCTTGGGATTGAGATTTTTCATGAAATCATGCATGACCCCTCCATAAAGTTGATTCGTCGAGTCGAGAGCGACTGTACCTCCCAGTCTCGTGATGAGAAAAAACCGGCCAGTGGGAGTTGGACTCGCGCACCGAGGGTTCCGTACAAACCTGTAGGTATATAAGTAAAAGTGAAAATTTATGCTTTTCGCAATTTTCCCTTTATCTGTGCTATAAGAAGTTGCTTCGTAAGAAATTCAAGATTCTGAGTTCACGGGAAGTACCCTGCTGTAGTGTAGGGTACCTACAGGTTTTGACTCCCTTACAAGTGTCGAAAATTTGCAGCATAAACGGCTGTATCTTTTGATAGCGTTGGCTTAGAAGTTTGATTTTTTCACAGCTCCAAGGGACAGTAGATCTGAGTATTTGATATGAATTTCAGCTTGATACCTCCCTCCACGCGTTCCTGAGAAAAAGGGTCTTGACAGACAGACGACAACAATGTGATCCTATAAGGGTTCTGTTTTTTCCTTTTGAGGTACGGAACCCTAAAAATTTGCTCAGTGCTTGGCAAGAGTCAGGAAATTGGTCAGAAGGTCAAACAGAACCCAAGCAAGGGCGCAGCCACCGGGATAAATAAAATTGAGGGAACTCTGCAAATTATTATATGATCACCTATAGAGATCGAGATTTACGATTTTAATATTAACTCGTGCAGATGCTCTAGGAAAGCATCTGTTAGTGACATAAAACTAATGATTGGATTTTTTGAAGTCTGTTATTTTTTGATAGAATAATATCATCTATATACCTACTTAGTATGTAGGCGGACACTAATTAAGAGTATACACTTAAACACCATTTCCGCGATGGCACCCGAGAAGTCTTACAATTGAAACATAAGTACAGTATTAGTATTTATTAAAAATTTACATCACAGTCCACATATGTTATAAACTTTTAGCTATGTCTAACTTATATCACGAATTTCGTACACAATCACATACATGATGATTTACCACAGCAGGCGAGTATCGAGTATTCCGTTCTGTTTACAAAATGAAGTGTGGCTAGAGTCTTAGCGCCCGTAGCCCCCCCCTCCTCCATGCCCCCATCCACCTCCACGGCCACCTCCACGGCCCCCTCCGCCTCCATAGCCTCCGCCGTAACCGCCATGTCCTCCCCCCCAGCCTCCCCCATTACCACCGTGATGGCCGCCCCAGCCGTGGTGGTGGGACTCTTCGGGCTGCAGAGCTTCTTGATCTGTCTCCGGCTCCGGTGCATCCAGGTTCAGGGTGGTTTCTGGAACCGGTTCGGCGGCAGGGAACGCCGTCGTCAGCGCCAAACTGGCGCAAATCAGCAGACCAAAGCAAAGTATCTGGAATAAGTAGGTAAATAATGAACATTGATTTATTTAATCTTACGCGGCGGCTGTTTATCTTAAAGACGGACTTAACTGAACCCTTAAATGCATGATGATGTATATCTACACGTTACTGAAATGACACAAGTCAAAATGTGAATATTGTCAATAAAGACTGTCAAGATTGTCCCTAAATCTAAAACTGACTGAAATTAGTGTAATTGTATGAATTTAAGGGTTAATGGCATGATGTATCCTCTACTTTCGCTTTAAGGTAAAACAGACAAAAACATATATGTATGCAATATGTATGAGTCGACAATTTATGCAATGCGTTTTGCTTACTCCGGATGAGCAAACGAACTCTACAATAAGTCAGAAAGTGGCCATTTTCTTACTTAACTGAATACAGGACTAGGTATATACTAGTCGGTCTAGTTTCATACCAAGAAATTGCTCAATTACTAATCTGGACAATTAAAAACCGGTCAAGCGCGAGACGGATCCGTGCACGTATATCATTTGTAAAGAAACCGGCGAAAATAGTTATTTACGATACAAGCGTGTAAGGTAGGTGATTTCTGACGAGTGTGATTTTTAGTCACGAGCGAGGTACGAGCGAGTAATTAAACAAACACGAGTCGGAAATCATCTTACACACGAGTTTCGTACAAAACTTTACTATGCATGTACGAAAAAATAGAAAATACTTTCATACTCACAAAGACTTTTGCATTGGAATAAAGTGTTTTGATTTGATTTATCGAACAAGTGGCCGTTGTTATAATTTTTTACTTATTCGATAACGTTTTACGGGTTTAAATTTATTGTATCGTCCTTTATCGCGGCATTATTTCAGCAGATTTTCACAAATATCGCACTTTTTAATCCTTTAACAAAATTCTATACTCTATGATACCCGCTACAGAACTTTAATATTCATAAGACTCTACTCAACTCTCATAATTTCAAAAAGAGAACATCAGCATAATTGATTTAAAAAAAAACGCGCTACTGTTCACTGATTGGTTGAAATTACATGTCAAAAATTTTTACCAATCACGAGACACCCGCCATGTCCATCGCGATCATGTTTTTTCATAGTGGGGAATGACGATTAAAGTAAAAAATGATTTTCTGCGTTTTGCTCGTATAAAGAGTATTGAATGCAATAGTTACACAATTAGGTCTTAAAATCTCGTACCTTACTTAGGCCACTCGGCAAGCCTCGTGACCTAAACGCGGTACTCGACTTTAAGAACCGTCATTGTGCAACGATTGCATAAAATACAATATTATATCCCCGTACTATTTAATTATTGTTTTATCTTATTTTACAAGCTTTTATTTAACTTGCATTGTATGTATGTATGTATCTAAGTATGTTTGTTCGGGTGAAATCTTGCAACTCAATTTTGAAGCAGATATCGTCAACCGATTGAGCTGAAATTTTGCATACTTACTTATCTTCGATGACAATACAATAATATGGTACCATGGTGCTAATCTGATGATGGAGCCGGAAGGTGGCCATAGGAACTCTATAATAGAAAAAGCGATCTTACCGAGTTTGGGCTCTTTAGAATCGTCTCTGTGAGCATTTGATGGATATTCAAAGAAAAGTACAGTCGGCTATAAAAGCTTGTCACTAAAATGTCATTTTTGACAGAAACTTATTTCTTTCATTTATGACATTCAATGTTTATTTTTATAAATCCCGTTTTTTTGTGTAAGTATACAAATCTAAGTTTAATAGTACATGTTTTATACAACAGTTGTATAAGTGGGGATATTTTTAAACGACATTTGTTAAAATGCACAGCAATCAAAATACGAAAGCAAACATTCTGGATAGATTGTGATATAGGTAAATTTGATAAATACACGCAAATATTAAACAATACACAAGTTCGTTTGAAGTTACATTAATTTAAGATGATCAAGTATGAACAACACATATTCTTAAAATAAGCAGGCAATTCAAGTCCTTATTCACTTACCGTGTTCATTGTGTCAACAAGCGAGGAGCAGTGTGTCGTGCTCGCTAGAGGAGGTTATATATCCAGAGATAAATGACTCAGCGTGCGGATCAACATCGAGTACTACGCATCAACTTAGGGCAATTTTTCTAGCCACCTCATATTTTGTTGTTGTTGTAAATTTAAATATATTTAATTACATAAATATAGGAATCGTACCGTGAAACCGTCCAATTTTGCCCTAGCGGGTAAATGTTCCCATTGGCCTTGAAGCATGAATAAAATAAAAATGTACGAATTATTTTATTAGCGAATAGATGAACTTACGTATTTATATTTAGCTTTAAAAGTGAATCCTTAACCTATTTCAACATAGGTATATTTAGAACCGAGGGGACATTTATATCCGATAGGGTAAATAAGGGTAACTGTTTTTTAGACCCTTGAAAGTTTGCTAGTGACAATTTCTATGAACTGCGAAGTGGGCACAAGTATTTAGGAATAACGTAAATTCTTAGATTCAGTCGAGATGAACTCTACTAGACATTAGTTAGCTAGATAAATACTTCAAAAACAAAAATTGTGGTTGATCGAAACATTGTTGAGTTACCTTTGTTTTGATTTAATTAAACTGTAATCCTATATTGTACGATCTTCACTTATTCCTTCGTTTTCTTAGGCTTCTACCAGTTAAGTTGAAGTTACGGTACTGTTTTATAGCCCTAAATATGTGTCGTCTTACTGTGATCGCACACGAAAACAACATTTGCATAATTAGGTAGGTAATACCGTATCAAGTCACGAGAACACCTAAACATAATATCAACAAAACGTGATCTTGAATTCTAAGTGCGGTCACACTCACCTGACATACAACATTCGATCCGAACTCGACAACCTATATAATATAAGGCAGGTCTCATACAATGTAACCTATCCGATCCAGCGTGGCGTATATAGAACCAGACTCCCACGGCGTGTTCACTTCAGGACGACTACCGAGTTCCATTATCTATTGCTACTAAAGAAAAAGTAAGAGAAGAGAAGAGTACATTCCGGCTTGTCCCGAGTTTTTGTATGACGCTAAGCCATCCAATTTCCAATCTTTTCTGTTAGGAAAGATTAAGGATATTTGCTGAATTTGTAAATTTATTTGTAATACATAATTACTTAGTAGAGGAGGACTTGATAAAAACGTGTTAATATATATGGATATTAGAAATAATTATGATTCGGATTATAACTAATTAGCCGCAACAATGGAATGCAATTTACATGCAAACCGAAATATTGAAAAAGATTAGTTCATTTAATAAAACTGTCAGGTACGGTGACATGATGATATAATTTCGACTAATGATAACGATATCAAGGTAGTTTGAATAGTGCTCTGCTCTATGTAGGGTAGCTATAGTCTATATTATATAGCTTTGTGCGATGTTATAAACTAAATTCGATTAAAATTTACAAAGCTAAATATGTGTAATGGACTAGAGGGGAGTGCCTTAACTTTTCAAAAATTAAGCACGTAACGGGTATCCTTAAATTTAAAGACGCGAGTCGGGACAACCGAACCCACAAGCCTCAAACTTTTAGGACTCTTAAAAGTTTGAGGCTTGTGGGTTCGGTTGTCCCTGACTCTTAAATTAAGAGTCTTAAATTAAGACTCGACTCGAAGCTTACAAGACTCAACGTTTTACGTTCGTATTGCTGCTCCCGAGCGTAGAAAATTCAAATTTTTAACCGTCAAGTTAGCAGTGTTGGAGGCATTAACGCTATTCATTGGATGAATCGTCTTTCCTGTTGACATTACAAATAGTTAATACCTTGTCTTTATGTACATGTACCTAATTAATATTTTCATCGTATCTACCGGAAGTAGGTTCTGGAAGAACTTTCAAAATTTGAGTTCAAAAACAAGAGCCCGCAAAGAGCTCAAGTCTAAGGCGTGCTGTAAAATATCTCATAAATAACTCGACAGTTCAAGGTTTTCAGCTGTTCTTAACTTCAAGGTTACATTTGAGCCACTTTTAAGCGTGAACCATTCGGGTTTGAGACTCTATGAGGTTCGAAAATCTTCCAGGACTAGTCACCTAACTTTTTTAACAACACTGCAAGAAGACGTAGTTGTATCTTATTCGTCCTTGCGGTATTTTCATAGCATTATGGATTAAGGTCATTGTTGCTTAATGCCTTCTCGGTAGAAGTTTATGTAGCTTTTTCACGTTTCTGTTATAAGTCTGCCAGGTTTCAGACTTTCACGTTCATCCAAGTCCCTTTTTTGCTGAACCATCGTGAACTACCTAGGTCTTATTTAATTTGCGGCAATGACTTACAACTTTTATTTTGTTAGGAAGTTTTTACCTCTTGAGCTTTAGAGTTCGGGGTCAATGAACTTATTAAATACTTAGAGGTTTTATTTTGTATTTATCATACGCTATGTTCAAGAAAATTGGTCAATTATACTACTATAATATTTTTTTTTAGTGAGATATATATGTAAGTCACACGTCTTTTCTTTGGCATTCTCCCAAACAAAAACAGATGATCCTACGCTACAAATGTTCACATGATGATGACAGCATAATGATGACAAATATTTTTTTTTTAGTGTCATAAAGTTCTTGACATTGTGTAATTTGTGGCCGTAGCGCTAAGGGCACGACGCATTGTAAAACCTTTATTGATCTATACAATACCATCCTTTCCGTACACTTTACCAAACCTAACCCATTCAAGTTGGACCCAACCTCTCACATTCAGTCATTCTATGTATATGGTTACTTAATTATTTCCGAGACTAAGTTACACGTGAACCTTTTTGGCAGCTAACCCAATATTTGGTCTATTAGCCACCAGTCAGCAGCCACTAGTAGAGATTTTGAGAGCGAGGCCGAGGGGACAGCGTCAGTCAAGGAAATTGAAACGTTTTTACACTTTCTCACAATGACATTAATTGTCAAAATGCTACGTATTTCAGTTTGCCTTTACTGTAAATGCTGAAGCTGATATTAAAAACATCTGTAGGCAATCAAATCATCGCGAACCGCGTAGTAAAAATTGATTTATTTTCTAATTTACTTTGACGTCTTTTATCTATGTGCAAATTGGCGTCTTAATTTAATCGAACAGTTGCGCCCCCATGCGGAAGCCGGGCGGACATCCCTATCATTGTTGTTGAGTACCTAAACAAAACAATTGAATACCTTTAATCTGTTACGTACGAGGGGCAAACCGAAATGATCGGGAATTTAAAAAACTATGTGCACTATATACATAAATTATATTTTATTGTTTTTCGAAGTATTCTCCGTTACATTCAATGCACTTTTGCATTCTTTTAAACCAGTCATTAAAACAATAATTCCAGTTTGAAGTAGGCATTGCCAAAATGGCCGATTTATAGGCTTCCACAGCGGCTTCTGGGTTCTCAAACCGCTGACCACGCAATAAATCTTTAATTCTAGGGAACGTAAAAAAATCATTTGGACTCAGGTCAGGGCTGTATGGAGGATGGGACATCAACTCAACGTTTTCGTCGTTCAAAAATTTAGTTGTTTTGTGGGCGGTGTGGGAGCTCGCATTGTCGTGGTGTAAGATGACGCGGCGTCTCGGGTTCCCTTGGCGAAGTTCGGCCAGCACCTCCGGCAAACAAACTGTGATATACCAATCAGCGGTAACGGTTCTTTGTTCTTCTAGAGGAATTGTGGCAACATGCCCCTTTTTTGAGACGAACGAAGCCACCATCTTCTTCGACACGCTTCGAGAACGCACAACTTTCGTTGGTTTGACCTCGTCATCGAAGACCCATACTGCCGACTGGTGCTTTCTTTCAGGCTCATAAGAATAAATCCAGGATTCGTCACCCGAGAGCATATTATAAACGGCTTTTGACTTTCCTCCATTGTAGCATTTCAGAATAGATCGGCACCAATCAACACGAGCCGCCTTTTGCTCTTCAGACAAATTATGGGGTACCCATCGGGAAATCAATTTTCTGACACCCAATTCACCATGCAAAATAGTGTGAATTGCAGTCATTCCAATGCCTATGGTTGCCCGAATCTGCTCGTATGTCACATGTCTATCTTCTTTTAGTAGTTTTTCCACAGCCGCGATGTTTTCAGGCGAAACCGCCGTTTTCGGCCGACCTGATGAAGGTACGGTGCCAAGAGAGGCACGACCCCGTCGAAACTCAGCATACCACCGATATATTGTCGTCTGACTAGGTGCTTCAATGTCGTATATAGTAACAAGCTCATTGCGACATTCATCTGGAGATAAGCCACGACGAAAGTTATGGTAAATAATTGCACGAAAATTTTCACGCGTCAGCTCCATTTTGTTCATCGAGTTGTCAATTTAAAAATGGAATTAAAAAAATATATCGTTCTTTTTTTAAATTGTAAAAACGGCATCGTGATTGTAAGTCGCCAGTATGCATGTGACAAAAAAGGATTTAATGTAACTCAGTTTAAAGTACTCTATTCCCGATCATTTCGGTGTGCCCCTCGTAGTAACGGTATTCGCTTTTTTTCAAATTCAATTGTTTCCGTGAGACTAAACTAGCTTGGGTGTGACGGCTTATTTATCTAGTAGATTTTCAGTGAATATATCATCTTAGGCCCTTTATATAGATTGTATACGTGTTTTAATTTAAACGAGCTCGTCTAAAAACGTTGTGTGAAAAAAGGACCTTCGTGTCTACTATCATTTATTTATTTAATCATTATTGCCATAAAGAAATAACTTATCGTACAAAAGGCGGACTTAATGCCACAGGGCATTCTCTACCAGTCAACCATTGGGCTAAGCAGATCAATTGTAGGCGGTGCAAGTAATTAACTTATAACAAATTTTCAAAAGATATATACTTAGATAAATACATATTCCTATAGGATATATACAAATATATATATTAAATACAGATGAAACAACGTAATCACTAATCCGATCCGTAAACAAATCGCAATCAACATTCCGACCAAGAATTCTTTTGACTCACTATCGCAATCAGATACGGAGGATATTGACAACTCTGCTTTATCGCATTCGCCATCGACATTGCTACATAATAGTCTAAACAGGAGCTGCCCAGTTTCAGGAGAAAGTATATATAGTAAATTAGAATCAATGAGCCATGACATTAGTGACCTACAAGAAAAACTTAGTTGTGCGGAAAAAGAAATCGAAAATTTATTGTCAGAGAACCATTTTTTAAGAAATACAATTAATGAGCAGAACCAAAAAATAAATAAGTTATCGCATATATGCAAAGACGATGTTGTTCTCTTTTGAGGACAACATCGTCTTTGGATATCTCTCACTCCGAGGGTCAAGAAACGAAAAAAAATAAACTATGTCTTATTAGTTCAAATAGACGTAATAAGTTGCTGACAATTTCAAATAATTTCTTAAGTGAAAAATATGAAATTAGTCACTACTTAACACCAAATGTTGGGATCAGGGTGCTTTTAAATAATTTAGAACGTAAGTTGATAGACTACACTGTACATGACTATTGTGTGATATTCCTAGGAGATGATGATTTTAAAACAACACAAAACTATGCAAATTTGGTATCATCTCTTAAAAACAGTGTCCAAAATATTAGTCACACAAACATTATTTTTTGTCTCCCTACGTTTAATTGCGGGCCATATGCTAACCTATTTAATCAAAGAGTGGAACTTTTTAATAATTTATTGTATTTAAATGTATCCAAATATTGTTATGCGTATACTTTAGACTCTAACCGAAACCTTGCTTTTGATATGTTTTCTAGTAAATCTGGACGAGTAAATAACAAGGGCATGAAAACGATTTTCTCTGATTTAAGTCGATGGTTGACAGTGTTGAGTAACGAATGCAGCCCTGATGATATTGTACAGGAACAACTGAGTGATGTAGATCAGCGACTATCGTCGCAGTTTTTTCGTGAAATCGCCAGAAGTTCAATGTAATAATTCTGACGTCAATGATTTGAATGATTTTGTGGTCTTTCATCAGAATATGGCTGGACTACTAAATAAGCTAGACACATTGGAGATCACTCTAAAAAAAATCCAGACCAAAGGTTACACTATTGACGTTCTTTGTTTCAGTGAAGTTTTTGTTAAACGTGGTTCAGAGTCCAATATTAAGTTGAATGATTTTAAATTAGTGTCATCTTTTTGTAGAGAGAAGAGTAGGGGTGGAACTGCTATCCTGGTCAAGAAAGCATTGGATGCCAAGCCAATTCAAATGGTTTCTAAGTTAGCATCTGCCTTTTATTTTGAATGTTGTGGGGTTGAAATCGCTAAAATTGATGTAATAATAATAGCCATATACAGAATTCCCCAACAAACCCAATCACATGTAGGTGTTTTCCTTCATAAACTCAATATTTTGTTAAGTTATCTAACAACAAAGTATAAAAAGAAAAAAATTGTTTTATGCGGTGACTGGAATATTGATACCTTGAAAAACAATTCAGTCACGATGGAACTATCTAGTTTATTGAAAAATTATAACTTTACAATGCATGTAAAAACACCAACAAGAGGCAACTCATGTATTGATCATATTGCGAGTAATATCCGACAAGTTAAAGCAAATACACACAGTCTGTACCTATCGGACCATGATAAGGCACAGTCAGTTACATTTGATGTAAACAAACTTAAAACAATTACGACCTGGTTTGAGTTTAAAAGAGACTACGGACATGATAACATTCAAAAATTTTGTCATGCTATTAATGCCCTATCTTTTTCAGAGGTCCTTAGCTCTGACAACTGTCAGAAAGCTTTTGACGATTTTTATGAAACATATCGTCTGTTTTATGACTTGTGTTTTCAGATCTCAGATGGATGTCCAAAGGCATTCGAAAATCGTGTCTGGTTAAACGCAAACTACTACACCAGCACAAAAACAGCAGGAACGTAGGGACGATAAAACCTCTTTTGAAAAAATATACCAAACTGCTGAAGAAATGTATAAACCATTCTCAGCAAATAAGTAACACTAAATACATCCTAAACAGCAAAAACAAATGTAAAGCGACCTGGGACATTGTGGCAAGAACAACTTCTAGCTCAGAGCATAAACTAGAAATCGATTGTTTAAAGTATAATCAAACTACACTCACAGATCCTCAAGATGTTTGCGAAGCAATCAATAATCATTTCATTGGCTTACACAAGACGAATAATGTGCCTAACGCAAAACACAGTTGTAATGCTGACAGAAATTTATTTACAATGTTCTTAATGCCAGTAGATGAAAATGAGATTTATAAAGTCATAATGTCATTAAACAACAGTAAAGCTAGTGGCTGTGACGATATGACCACTAATATTATTAAATCAACTGCCACGAGCATAAGCCAACCTCTGACCCATATCATAAATCTTTCTTTTATTCAAGGATCGTTCCCAAAACAGCTTAAATTATCAATTGTAAAGCCATTGTTTAAAAAAGGAGACAGAGATGATCCAAACAATTATAGGCCTATCACAATAGTTCCTATCTTATCAAAAATAATTGAAAAGGCCATGTATACAAGACTCTATAGTTTTTTATCAAAACACAAAATTCTACATCCATGCCAATATGGTTTTCGAAGGGGATGCTCGACTGAGCTGGCATGTTTCGAATTAGTTCGATATGTCACAGAGTCTCTAAATAACAACACGCCGGTTATGTCTATCTTTCTAGACATGACCAAAGCATTCGATTTCGTTGATCATTCAATACTTCTATCAAAGTTAGAATACTACGGGATCAGAGGACTAACTAATGATTGGTTTAAAAATTATTTAGGTAACAGGTTGCAATGCTCTGAGATTAAAAAAATAGTAAAAGATGGTAATCATACTGTAAGGAAAACATTTAGATCTTCATATCGCGGGGTGGTCTCTGGTGTGCCTCAGGGTAGCAACCTAGGACCGCTGCTGTTCTTGATATACGTGAACGACCTTCCCCAGGTATCAAGACCGAAGTGTATACTCTTTGCAGATGATACCACTATAATTATCAAAAGGGAAGATCCAAACCTATATGAAGCTAGTATAAATAGGGCTTTAGATGATGTAAATAATTGGACAATCAGTAACAATCTTCATATTAATATTAGCAAAACGATGTTTATGCAGTTCCAATCTCATAAAGCTAATGCTGTTTCACTGAATATCAATTTCAATAATATCCAATTGAAAGAAACAGATAGTATTAGCTTTTTCGGGCTAACTGTAGATAAGTGGTTAAATTGGAAGGGACACATCGATTTAATATGTTCCAGATTAGATCGTTTCGTATTTGCCTTGAGACAAGTAAGGAGAACGGTTTCAATAGAAGCTGCACTTACAACCTACTATGGACATGTTGCATCGATCTTAAATTATGGCATCATATTGTGGGGTAACTCTGTCGATGTTGAAAGGGCATTCAAGGTACAGAAAAAATGTGTCCGCGCAATTACTGGAGATTCTAACTTGACCAGTTGTAAGCCCATATTTAAAAAACTTAATATACTCCCCTTAGCATGTATGTACATTTTTAGGCTCTGCGTATTTGTCAAAGAACATCCAGATTTCTTTGAGCCATGAACGAATATTTTTCATAGAAATCAGAGAGAGTGTCACCAAAACCTTCTATATCAGCTTCGTTGTCGGAAGCATATTTATAAAATTAACGCTTACAATATGAGCATAAACGTGTACAATAAGTTGCCAGATAACTTAAAGGCGCTTCAGGGTAGACCATTTACTACTGGCTTGAAGAAATGGCTGACCACTCACTGTTTCTATACTGTGACTGAGTTTTTGAATTTATCATTATGAAATTATAATTATCGGAAATTTTATTGACTTGTGGAATTTATTAATGTATAGTATTATTTTAGCTTTATATTTGATTATTTGTTGCTGTTTTTTATATATTTTGATATGAGATTTGACTTTTTATATTTTTTATTTTTTTATTTGATAATTTTAATGTTTCTAGATGCTATTTTATAATTGTAATTATCAATGCTGTATAATTTAATTTAATTTAATTTGAATAATGACTTGTTAGCTTTACTATTTTAATATTTGCATGTTGAGTATGTCGACTAATACTGTTACCAGAACGATTATTGTAAGACCTTTTTATTACGTATTATATGCAAATAAACGAATCTGAATCTGAATCTGAATCAGATAAGAGTTTCCTTGCGAGATTCGCGAAATAATGAAATCCACAGGAGGATAAAAATACCAGTGGACCTATGATGGTTGCGTTTATCACGGGATAAAGTAAGTGACAAAGCATCTGTCACTCACATTTTGTCAAAACGTGACGGATGCTTTGTCACTTTTATTTATCGCGTGATAAATGCAACCATCATAAGCCCGCAGGAATCGAACCCGGTACCTGTGGATTACCGGTCCAACGTGTTAACCTCTCCACCACTCTAACGCCGTTACGTAACGGATAGTGGAGAGGTTAGTTTTAAAGTAACAATCTGTCTCCAAAACCGGCAGTGTGCCAAGACTGAATTAAACTCACAGGGCCGGTTTTGCGAACTAATTTCTTATCTAGATAGTTGTGATTACCATTAAAAATTCACGGACAATGTTACAGACGTATCATAAAAGGAAAACTCTGTCGGTAAATCCAAGGACAGATTATAGCATGTACTATTAATCAACAGTCATACAAGCAGATCCTACACAGTGGACAAGCCCACAAAATACCAGAAAAACGAGTTTCGTGAGATATCCCCCTACGAAATTTTTATTTGCGATGAGGAACAAATGTAGATTATTGACCTTTATCGAGTGTTTTGTATTTCACTGGTGTATCTGTTTGTAGTAAATACTTGTCAAATATTTAAATTAATTTGCTGGCGGTGACATGTGTTCGTATTATTTAGGTTTGTAGGTTTCGCAACTCGTCAATCTTGAAATATTGGTAGGCTGGCTCTTGACTTCAAGTTTTTTAGGCAACATGGCATATATATAATTTTGTATGTAGAGCTTTTGTAGTATATGATTATAGGCAATTTGCGCCAAAAGATAAACTGACCTCCCTGCATACTTAGCATGTACCAATTTGACGCATTACTAGGTACATACGTTTTCTCCATGTTTCGCTGACTGAAAATACTTTTATATTTCTACACACGTATAGACAATACACCCACAACTATGCCAATTCTTGTCAGCATTGGCAGTTATTGAGGACCTGATGGTGATGATGGGATTCACGAGAAAATGATGGTACTCCTCTATTGTGTATTTATGTATATCCACACTAAGTAAATTAGTACATTACTGCAAACGCCGGGAAAGAAGGGTTTGCCGGGTGAGTAGGTATAGACGGCCGACCGTAGTGATACGAAGCCGGCATCGGCAAGCCCTTTTCAAGGCTAGCCATGTATATTGCTTTTCTCAAACATATAAAATGAAATAAAAAATACACTACCTACTCAAAAAATATATATATCATGGTTTATTTACGTTAGTTTTTTTTAAAATTGTCGTCGAACGTTAATGTATGTAAGTATACGTAAAACACTTTATTGTACACAAAAACAAGAAATAAATTTTAAAACAATAAACATGTACAAAGGCGAACTTATCCCTTTAAAGGATCTCTTCCAGTTAACCTTTGAGTAAATGACTCGTTACACCTACTCGTAGACCCTGCGCCGACTCAATGTTTCTGTTTAGTTAGCCCTATGGTTGACTGGTAGAGAATGCCTTGTGGCATTAAGTCCGCCATTTGTACTAGTTTGATCTGTGCAATAAAGTTTAAATAAATAAATAATTCAGCTGCTTAGCCTGTTAACGAGCAAAGACGCCTTGTTTGAAAAAAAAAACTTCCCGGCTTAGGCCTTAAATTTTGTTTGAAATTCCCTTACAGTTCTCTCGAGTTGTTTCGCCCGAAACTTGATACTTCAAAGCCTTTTTATAACGCACGTTATGACGACATTTCATAGCATATTTGAGAAAACTTTTTTTTTACGATGAACGTAAATTTAATTTAAGCTTAATCGTTCATGCCGTCATTATTGAAGCTTTGCATATTAATTACTTTTCCGAAATGATACGTCTTGTTTTTATTATTCCGGTGCAGCCGCATAAAAAATAAAGATGTAGTAATTTTTGACTTATGGTTATAATTTATAACCATTAAATCTATAAATATTATATTACTTATAATTATAACTTATAAATTTCGGATTGATTCTGAAATCGGCAAGTAACTTAAGTATTTTATTTAAATTAATTTTTCTCAAACATGCAATGAAATATTGTCTTTGCGTTCCTTATAATGGGCTCGGAAGTATCGGTTTTTGGGCGCAACAACTCGAGAGGACTGTAAAGGGATTTCATACTGCTTTTCAGGCCTAGGCCTGCAAAGTAACTTTTTTTTGGTTTCAACAACAAGGTCATTCACACAGCTGGCTGGTTTGACAAAAAGCAGGTTTTGTTTTTAAAGGTTGGTTGTTAGACACTTGTGGAAAAAAAATTCAAAATGGCGACTTTTTTTTTCAAAATTTCAAATTGGTGCTAGGCGGCTAAAACTCGGTATCGGGGGGCTCTCGGGGCTCAAAAATATGAATCTGAACTTGTCCGAATCTTGTCCGAAGATTCGGTCAAATTCGGAAAATATCGAAAAAAAAAAAACGATTTGTATGGAGAAAATTTCAAATTGGTCCTCTTCTTCTTCTTCTTCTTCTCAGCATATATGCGTCCACTGCTGGACATATGCCTCTTGCATGGATTTCCAAGCTGATCTTGATGCGGCGATCCTACTCCAGGTCGGCCCTGCCGTCTTTTTAATGTCGTCCGACCATCTGGCTTGCGGTCTTCCAACGCTTCTGCCACCCGTTCGCGGCCTCCAGTGAAAATCCAAATTGGTCCTAGGAGGCTGAAATTCGGTATCCGGGGGTTTTTGGGGCTCCTGAGTCAGAATCTGAAATCGGATTTTTAAAATTCGGTCAAATTCGGATTCGGGGACTCTCGGGGCTCAAAAATATGAATCTGAAATCTTGTCCGAAAATTCGGTCAAATTCGGAAAATATCGAAAAAAAAAAACGATTTGTATGGAGAAAATTTCAAATTGGTCCTAGGAGGCTGAAATTCGGTATCCGGGGGTTTTTGGGGCTCCTGAGTCAGAATCTGAAATCGGATTTTTAAAATTCGGTCAAATTCGGAAAATATCGGACAAACAATATTAAGTGTTATTCTTTGAAGTATATTTTTTTATTTCATTGTATGTTTGAGAAAAGCACTATACATGCCTCGTCGTGAAAACGGATTCCCGGCCTCGTATCACTATCCGGCCTCGCTCGCACGCTCGCTCGGCCGTATATACCTACTTGGCCGGAAATCCTCATTTTCCCGGCCTCTGATGTAATGGACTATTTATTAATTGTGTAAATTGAAAAAAGTCGCATAACGTTAAATGTTAATAAAAATTTATAGATTTCACCCGATTTGCATACATATAGTGAACTACTGATACGAAATAATATAAAAATTGTGGTGTGTAGTGTACCCACATAAAAGATGTTTCATAAATTTATAAATATAGTGAGTTTGGAACAGGAAAGCTCTAAAATTCAATGATTATAAAGAAGTTTCCGCGAAAAAGGTTTTCTTTTGTCGTTTGCCATAAAAACGCGTTGATAGGTTATTGATAAAAAAATGGTGTCTCATGTATGGTTACTAAAAAAAAATACTCTTTTGGATAGTAATACATGGTTTAACGCGAGCGAAGCAAAGCGGCATCCAAACTTGGCCCGCTCTACTATGCACACGACGCGCAGGCGTCGAAGCCGACCCAAACTCAGGTCAATAACATCATCATGAACTTGTCCGGTTCAAAGTCATGGCCAGTCTTATCAAATTGCGCTTTTTGATTTGTAAAAAATAAATTGATAGAATTTAATAGTGATCCCACGCAATCTTACTAAACAACTCCAGTTTGCTTTGCACTTTTGACCATGAGCTAAATTACACCAATGACGAATTATCCGAGAAACACCAGTATATGTATGTCTGCTTCAGTCCTTCTACCTTCCACCCATGTTGCGTCTTCCGTTTCGTAGTCTCCACTTAAGAAACTTTCTACCCACAGATCACTATTTCTACCTCTAAGGACGATGTGCCACGCCCACTACCGATTAAAATTCTACAATTTTCCGGCCCGTCTTTATGCAGATTCAAACAATGGTAAAAAAAGTACTTTGATGGTAATTTCGAGCAGTCAGGTGTTTGCATCTACTTTAGTTTGCCTACGGATAGCCGCATGTAGGGTTTGCAGAACTGGGAAATTTTAGTAGGTTGGTACCGGGAACTCCCGGTACTTACCATACTAAAATTTCTCGGTTTTGCAGGCCTTAAGCCTCTGCTGTCCGTCAGTCTGTCCGACTGTCACCAGGCTGGATCTCATGAAGCGTGAGTTGAAATGTTCACAGGTGACGTATTGTTGTTGCCGCTATAGCAATAAATACTATTCATGATAAAATAATAATAATTAAGGGGGGCTCCCATACAAAAAGAGGGGGTTTTCCATGATATTTCGTTCGACGGGCATTTTCTCATGAACCGTTATAGGTAGATAGTTGAAATTTTCACAGAATGTATATTTTTATAACCGCTATAACAACAAATATTAAAAATAAAAAATAGGTAAAAATTAAACCCCCCTGTCACATACACAGAACGAGTATTTTGCTCGGTATTGGTACGGAACACTTCGTGCGTGAGTCCGACTCGCACTTGGCCGGTTTTTATGTGATTTCTGTACGTTGCGATTTTGCAAATGTTAGCCAGTTTTTCCCCTCAGCCCTTCATGCGTCGTCTCAAATATATTTGCCAGTGTTTGGATTACGATCCGTGCTTAGGTTAATAATCTTTGTTTTGACCATTTATCGCAAACATTAACCTAACGCGTGGTTGCGGTTTTTCCGAAGAGCCTGCATATTACTCATTCGCTTAAGTAGTTAAAAGCGGTAATATAATTTACTTCTGTGGTCAGTATGTAACAAAGACATGTGTCGACAGTTGTTTTACGCATATGCTAAGTTAAAAAAGTTAATTGTGGCGCAACTGCCATTTTATAATTTACTAATAATAATTACTTAATGGTGCTGAAACGTCTCACTTTTTTTTACATTACAGATCAATTAAATTACAAGCATATATAAGTTGTTGTTTTTAGGGTTCCGTACCTCAAAAGGAAAAAACGGAACCCTTATAGGATCACTTTGTTGTCCGTCTGTCCGTCTGTCAAGACCCTTTTTCTCAGGAACGCGTGGACGTATGAAGCTGAAATTTATATCAATTACTCAGGTCTACTGTCCCTTGAAGCTGTGAAAAAATCAAACTTCTAAGCCAACGCAATCAAAAGATACAGCCGTTTATGCCGCAAATTTTCGACACTTGCAAGGGAATCAAAACCTACAGGGTGCTTCCCGTGAACTCAGAATCTTGAAATTTGGTACGAAGCAACGTCTTATAGCATAGATAAAGGAATAATTACGAAAACCATAATTTTTTTTTTTTAATACCTAACTTTGCACCTAATTTGCAAATTTTCGACACTTGCAAGGGAATCAAAACCTACAGGGTGCTTCCCGTGAACTCAGAATCTTGAAATTTGGTACGAAGCAACGTCTTATAGCATAGATAAAGGAATAATTACGAAAACCATAAATTTTTTTTTTAATACCTAACTTTGCACCTAATTTATATGGGGCGCTATACATACCAGGTGCAAACTTAACTTAACCACTTAGGGATGGAAAGTGTTTGTACGGAACCCTCGGTGCGCGAGTCCGACTCGCACTTGGCCGGTTTTTTTTTTTATTGTCCTAACTATAAAAGAGCATTCTTCGTCTAAATTAATAGTAGGTAGTAAGTAGGTACATACCAATATGACTCTTTATCCGTTTTAATTGTCGTTCCAAGGCTCCTTATCCGTTTAAAAATGCTTATTGTTTTAGACATTTTTCTCGTTAGAACAGGGCCAATGTGATTTGTTGTGTACCTATATATTTAAAACATACAGTTGGAAATTCTTCATTGATAATTTTTATTTCAAATACTACTCGAAATTGACAAAATTTACGCAAAATAATGTTTTTATCATCTCATTTTGGACCGCACGCAATGATAGCATGAAATAGCTATGTTACTATATAGAGCTCAGGAAAAAGGATAAACACTTTAAAAAGTAGGTTAAAATTAACAATATATTTATACCAATATGTAAAAAATACAATTTTTAAATTTATAAGGCGTCTTAATTACTGAGGTAGAGTGAGGAAGCTCGAGGCGAGCGAGAAATGTATGCAATGTCAAAAGCAGATGGACTACTTCACGAGCTAGTGAGTGAGTGTGACAAAATTGAATTTTTCAAACATACTTATATACTATATTGTAAAACTGTTCTAACCCTTTATTACAATAAATCAATGTATGTACACAGCAATACACAACCTTATCGAAATTAAAAAAACACGGTGTGGTATATGAGTCATATACCACACCTTGTTTTTTAATTTCACCTATATGACATGTTTAAAATGCGCTATAAAATCCCATTCTAGGTTAAGTAGTTGAACTCGGTAATAAAGTCCAAGTAATGAGCCACTTTCACATTACGTAACCATGCATCGACCGCCCTTGGCCCCCATGGCGGCCATAAAACGGAACAACGAAGGTGGGAGAAAGGCTATCCCTTGACCATTTCCATCTGGACCTCATTTGAGTTAAGTTCTGTGAAAGTTTGAATCAACACAAACAGATGTTTTGTTTCATTAAATAAGAAAATACACTTTCATACAGAAGTAGGTTTTAGTGTAGACAAGATTTTAATGTGACAGAAACTATCAAAATGTTCAAAATGTTGGTGAGTAGGTATTCTTTATTTTATTTAGACTAGAGTGGTACTCTTAAATTTATCTGTCGTGAGATTCCAAGTTCTTTATCAATTATTGTTTCTCGTACATTATGTTGTTATTGACACTTTTCCTTAATCATCATTCTTTCGGGGTGCCATTTTGACCATGAGATGATTCCAAGCACTAGATTAAGTTTCGATAACCTAGTTGGTAAGGCGTCCGTATTGCCCGCTGGAGAACCATTGGACTCGTGGGTTGGAATACTTGAAAATCTACTCGACTCGGAGCATATTTTTTTAATCTTATTACTTCAGTCTAATCGTAGTCCTTTATGCTTTTATATGTGAAAATCCAATAACATTATTTTAACTTTTACATAGATACCTATTTGAACACATCAAATATTTGCACTATATTAACGACGACTCGCAATAATGGTCGAGTACAGGTTTAAAATTTTTTGCAAAACAAAAAAATAACGGACAACTTAGTAAAACAGTCTCAAGTACCGTTTGGTTTGTTGACTTAGATATGGTTTTCCCCCACGTGTTTACATACCTATGTGTATTGTGAATGACATACCTAAGTGATACTCTTAATTCATAAGCTGACTTATTTGTTTGATTACTTCTTGGCCACAAGTTATGAATATACATTATGAATTAATGCATAGATTTACGCATAATAAGACCGAGAACCTACACTGGTGAAACGGTTCTCCCTCGAGATCCATAACAACTTTTGTCCTAAAATATTTGTCCTAAACACGTTTGACCTAATGTTCATTTGCCATAATGGTTTTGTGCTCGCTCTTTTGTCATTAGGGAACACAAAAATAGGACAACTGGTTTTAGGGATTCCGATATAGATCAGTTGAAACTCATATCTCGCAGCATCAACTACTGAACCGATTATAATAGAACTAGGTGAACTGAAATGCCACTATCTCCGATTCTGTCGTGCAAACAACAGTCTAAAGCCAATATCCTCACCTTAACGCAAAAAATCCAAATTAGACACAAATTAACCTCTGAATATTGATTCAAGTTAGTACAAACTATAGACCAATAATTCAATAAGACTGCCAATGCCTATAATGTAAAGCCTATTTATTATATGCATTTTATTTTTTATGTGTTGAGGGTTCCAATACTGACAAGCTTAGGAACCGTCATGATGGAATTTTGGCCCAAGGGGTTTTGCTCCAGCGTTTCCGCGGTCGGCTACCTAACAACACTGATTTGCGTTGCATCGCAGAAAACAATGTGACCAAGTTGTGTAGTTATTTTTATTATTGTTGTTTATAAGATAAGGTGGGTAAGACTAACATAGTTTATTATATAATAGGGTTATTTTAGGACTGCAGCAGTCTTCTTCGGTCGAAAACTGGCGAGAAACTGCGCAGGATCGGGACAAGTGGCGTGCTCTCGTTTCGGAGGCTAAGATCCTGTTTGAGTCATTGAGCCGAAATAAATAATAATAAATAAAGAAATAAATATCGGCTAACGTCACACAAATCAATCTAGTCCCAAATTAAGCTCAAGAAGGCTTGTGTTATGGGTACTAACTAGACGACGATATACGTACTTATATAGATAAATATATACTTAACTAGATAGAACAACCATGACCCAAGCACAAATATTGGAGTTCATCACACAAATATTTGCCCCGGCCGGGATTCGAACCTGGGACCGCCGGCTCAGTAGGCAGGTGTCTACAAACCGAGCCAAACGCGTCGTCAAATAGTGAGTTAGTGGCAGTCTTCCCCCGGTGATAGTCTTACCCCACCCCACCCTACCTTACGTATAATGTTTTATTTATTTTATTTATTTATTCAGGATTACCAACAGATAATACATCTTACATGCTCTTATATCTAGGTGTAACAATCATGGCTGATGCGCTTATCTAATTATAGGTAACCACAGCTTATACTTATATAATCTGTAAGGTATTTTATTTATGTATGGGTCTCGTAGCCTAAAATTAAGCAGTAAAGTCACGTTCTACCGTCCTGTAACGAACGGCACCCCCTTAAAAGGGATACCTAATACCTGTCCACTGCTTAATACACTAACTCCATCTAAAGAGAGTTCTCTATATATCTCCTATACGTGTACGCATGTAATAATTAGTTATAACACTAATGTAATGTAATTGTTCTAAGTATTATTTACGAAAAAATGACTTACTGTTGAGTTTCTTTCGGCTTTCTTCTCAACAGCGGTCTCCTCTTGCGAAATGCCGGTAGATTCACAATCTGACTTGTAAAAGTGCCCTTGTGGCCTTCTTACTGAATAAATTATTTCATTTCATTTCAGTTCATTTCTCGATAAATTAAGAAACGATGTTAACTTGTTTAGCAGAAATTTAAACGACTGAAAGGAACATAGACCTGACTAAGGTGGCACCGTCTTCAACAGTTACTTTGTATATCCGTTGGATTGGCAGTCTTGAATTACTAGTCCATATAAACGCAGGTTACGCTGGCATTATCGCAAGTCACGCAAAAACACTTAGGTACAGGTAGCACTAGCACCCGAGATATTTACGAGTAATTTTCGATGATTTCATTGATTAATAGCCTTCTTTATAAATGATGAGTAAATTATTATGTGTTGATGGTTTCCTTGCATTCAACTATGTGCAATGTGCATACTTATACCTAAGTAAATAGTTGACGAGCTCTGATTCATGTAGGTATGCAACAGTGAGGCATTCTAGGATTGAATTTTCAGTATCATATTTCGAAAAGGTTAACACTAGGGTTCGCAGAACCGAGAAATTTTAGTATAACAGTACTGGGAATGCGCGGTAATACCATACTTAAACTTTATTGTTTCTACTGGCCCTAATTAAAACCTATTTCACATTGGAAGGCAAATTAGTATTTCCCCAATATAAAAAGAAGCTGTGACTACAGACAGACGCATACGACTTTGATAAATTAATAAAGATTTCATTTTACAAATGTAAATAATGAAGCGAAAAATTCCAAAATTTAATGGTTGAGGCAGCTCCGTTGTAAACATTTGGTTTACGTTAGCAGACGTTACTGACTTAAGTTTTTTATTTATTGAAGTCTAGTCGCAATATGAATTTTAATTCTTATGTATTGAGGGTTCCAATTCCAACTGACAAGCTAGGAATGAATTTTGGCCGAAACGTGTTTGGCTCCAGCGATTCCGCGGTCGGCTACCCAACACCACGCCACACCACGGTCTTGCGAAAAAAAAGGAAAAAAAAACGGCCAAGAGCATGTCGGGCCACGCTCAGTGTAGGGTTCCGTAGTTGCCCATCCTTCACAATAGACTTTAAATTACGAGAAAGATTTCAAGCTCTATTAAAAAGGTCGTAAACGCCAAAGTAGCTGTAATTTAATTTCAATTTCAATTTCGTTTATTTCATAGTAGGATTATTACAATCACTTTATGATGTCAAACATAAGATAATAAATACAATTTACGATCACAACAAATGGTTAATAATAATTAATTTTTCACCTCACCAGCTCAAACATGGCGATTTTTCTGTCAGATAACAGTGAACAAAATGCGATTTTGTTTCGAGCGTGAGTAGCTTTTTAATTTTTTCAATATCTGACCACGAATTGTCATTCTTCAGCCAAGGGTTAATAATAAAATTCTAATCATTTGAATCTCGATGTACTTCTGTTTCTTTCATATATGTATATAAAAGAGAGGGATAGAAACTTATCAATTTGAAATTCGATTTTCGAATCCGACCTCGATTGAGAACAAACAGTTCGGATACGCGTTAAGTATACCAAAAAATCCATTATAAACACCCGAAAAAGTTTTAATTGCAACGTTTTTTTTTTTCTTTATAATATTTTTATTTAACGACCGGATATTAAAATTATTGTGCCTTTTATATAAAACAATAGATCATTGCTCAAATAAAATAAGATTTTTCATCTTATTACTTATATTGTAAATATAATAATAATTTATAATTTCATCATTTATCATAGATGCATATTCGAAACGTATCTACCTGAAAAAATATCGAGTTCATATTGTAATTGTTATTTTCCTTTGCATTTATTTTGTTTGGTGTTTTAGGAGCAAAAATATTAATCAATTTATAAACAGAATCTCGTAATATAATATGTATTTATAAATAAAAACGTCATGTAGATACATCTTCCAATTTGATCAAATAATGACAATAACCGTGTTGGTTGGTTGGTTATAATTTCAATTACATTATATTGTTATTCCTTTTTAAGCAGCACTTATCTATTTTCTGATTAATAATATTATTGAAATCAGCAACGAAGACTATAAACATACGTTGGAAGAAAAAGCACAAAATGTCGAATATGTTCTCGCTGATGAGGTGAAAAGTTGTGTGTGCTACACGAGAGCAAAGTTTTTTGCATCTCGTGCTGTTGAGTCCCTCGCTACACTCAGGATTCTAACATAGAATCACTCGCTACGCTCGTGATTCAAACGTAGAATCCTTCGCTTGCTCGGGGCTCAAAATCAGCACTCGTAACAAAAAACAACTTTGCTCTCTTGTTGCACAAATAACTAATACAATATAGTTTATCAATTTTAGTTCCATGGGTTTACATCATCGATATAGTCACTTATAGTATAGTATTCTTTTTGGCATAATTTTATTTTTAATCGCTAATTTAAATTTATGAACAGGCAAAGTTTGCATATGCATTGGGACTTTATTATAATAAAGTGTACATTTCCCAACGTATGATTTACTTATTCTACGGAGTCTACTTCTAGCGGGTACTAGATTGTTTTTGGTTATTATATTAATGTCGTGAATGTCGCATTTTTTCTTAAGTAGATGTTTGTTTTTATGTACATATAATAAATTTTATAAATGTACTGAGAAGCAAACGTTAGAATACCGGATTTTGCAAATGATTCCCTTAATGAGATTTTGGTATTTAGATTATAAATAGCTCTGACTGCTCGCTTTTGCAAGACAAATGTGCAGTTAGTGTCTGCAGCATGACCCCACAAGAATTACTTATTACTTTCTGGAAGTTATCGATTATACGCGACAGATTGAGCGGAATGTTTTAATCCAGTATGGCACTTAAGTAATATAATATGTAACGTTCGAAGTATAAGAAACGCGAAGAACACCGCGCGGCACTTACGTCATTTTAAAGAAAATTATGATTTTTTGCGATAACTCAAAACCTAATTCATTGGAAGTACTTATAAGGCCTCATTTTCATGAAGTTTTCCATAATTTTTTGACCCGTAGTTGAAAAGTTAGAGGGGGACACACACTATTTTTTTTATTTTCGGAGCGAATATTTACAAAACTGCTGACTTTATCAAAAAATAATGTTTGAAGACCCCTATTATTTTTGAAAGACCTATTCAACGACATACCACACACTAACATTGAAACGAAAAAAAAAATCACCCCCACGTTAGGTGTTCGAGAGGTAACCGAAAAAAAGTTTTTTTTTTAGTTTTTATATTACCGTTTTGTTGAGGTGATACATACACATACTCATACCATATTTCAGCTTTCTAGTACACCACGGTAGCACCACGGAGCTAAGCCACGGACGGACAGGCGGACATGGCGAAACTATAAGGGTTGCTAGTTGACTACGGAACCCTAAAAATATCACATATTTATTGTGTTTTTTTTTCGACAGAAGAGCAGTGAGACTTATTTATTCAATACAAGAAAAAAGGAAAAACTAAGAAACAGTAAAAAAAAGCTTTAACGTATACGTAAAAAAGAATAAATTCGTATAAGTAAATGAAAAACTTAGATGGGTCATTGTCAGTTCAAAAAACAAAATTTGTCTCTTCGGTGGACAAAAGTTAAGAGCTTGTATGAATCTAGGTTAAGTTGCTATTACATCGGATTATAGAAGAGGGAACGTACTTTATTCTCACAGACATTTAATTAGAAAATTGGGCCCTGAAATCCTATATTTCGCAAATGTCCACCGGAAAGACGCGCACCTAAATCTGACAATGACTCAAATAACAATGTACAAAAAAGCTAAAATTAAAATAAACTAAAACAAATTCAAAAAATTACTCCCCTGCGGCATGGTACCGAAAATGCTGGCAGCATTTCCTCGCTGAACAGCTATGCTGATACGTTGTGCGAGGAAGCTGCCAGCTCTTCGGACCCCGCAAGCCTTTTGGATAAGTCTTTGTAAAGCTTGCGGGCACTGAGACCCCATGGACCTACAAAATTGTATGAATTCGGGGCCGAGACCCCTATATACTTATATATACTTGGTGCGTTTTAGTTTTTCAGCCGCTTCAGCAGCTGCACCCGCTCTGCCAGATGTTCCGCAGTTTAGTTATACATATTTATTATTGTTGTTTATATGTATTAATCTGTAAGGTATTTTATTTATGTATGGGTCTCGTATATGTTTTTTTTTATTAATTTCAGGTTATAAATAAAAAAAAACCATTTCAATAAAGTATTCATATCCTAATTAATGTATTCGTCACTTGGGCGCGGTCACTAAGTAACCGTAGAAAAGTTTAAGTAGTCCCCGATGAAAAGCTCTAATACGACTTCGAAACATGTCGGGCCGTTCCTGACAATTTCACGAGAGTGTAAACCGCTTAATACCTACAATAATTAAATATGTCCCACGAAAGTTTTACTATAAGATTATCCTTGTTACAGGTATGTTTAACATGGTCCGCTCTCGTCTTCATGAGCCACGCCGCTGTTTTGGACCCTGCCCTATACCTGTCTCCAAGCCCTCCACTGACGGGCGACCCTCAAGCCCTGGACAACTGGTCCAAGGCAGAGGCTGAGCCTTCAGCCGAAGCCGAGGATGAAGAGCAGGGATACTTAGGTAACTGAACTGTGCACACTTTTCTTAATTTTTCAACCTCGAAAGGAAAACATGAAACCCTTATAAGATCACTTTGTTGTCCGTTCGTCCATCCGTCCGTCTGTCAAGACCTTTTATCTCGGGAACGTTTTTATCGAGTAGAAATTTTAACTGTAACAATTGAAGCTGTAAAGAAATCAAACCTCTAAGTTAACGAAAAAAAAAATATACGGCTGCTTATGCCGCATCAAACGGATATTTGGACACTCAAGAGTCTCAAGGTAATCAAAATTTATAGGGTACTTTCCGTTGACCTAGAACTGTGAAATTTGGCGTTATAATATGAAAATCTTTAAAATCTTTATTTAATGTACGTAAGTCAGTTTTCCAACGGTAAGTTAAGCTTGTCGATCAGTACCTAATACAGTTTATCTTTTCGTTAGAGCAATAATCTAGTGCTTTCATAGTTCGTACCGAACCCTCGGTGTGCGAGCTCGACTCGCACTTAACTCGCTTTGTTTTTGACATTTGATTAGGATTGTTCGTAAATAAAAATCTTAATATCCTTTGAATTATCCTTATCTATCCGATAAAAAATGCTGATTGTTTTAGAGATTTTCCTCTATGATCGAACATGATTCTTAACATATTATGAATGTTACTAGTTAGAATAACAGGGTTATTGCGATTTATTAATATATACTGCTATACACCCCAGGCCAAAAGTATGGAAACAAAGTTTATTTTTTGAATATTTAAAGTTTCCAATAATTATTCCTTGTGCAAATGTTAGTAGCCGTTAGGCCGCCCCCAAAAGATAAAAAAATAGAACATCCATGCACTATTAAAACATCTGCATATTGTAAATATATATATATATATATATATATACTTACCTAACTCCGGGACAAAGTGCATGTCGTCGTTTTTTTATTGCCTTTCTACAAAATGTTGCACTGGCAATTTTCATAAGCAGAATTTGCGTTATTGATTTTTAAAATGTTTATAATCATTTTTATATTGTGATTTTCTAATTTATTCCGTAAGGATCACAGGTTTGTATAAGCTTGTTTCCATACTTTTGGCCTGGGGTGTACAGTTTGAATTCATCATTCATAATTTTTGTTTCAAAAACTACTCGAAATTAACAAAATTTACGCAGAAAACTGGTTTTTTCACCATATTTTCGACTGCATGCAATAAATAAATAGTAAATATGAAATAGCTACGTAATTTTCTAGAACTCAGGGAAAAGTTTATTCACTTTAAACAGTTGGTTGAAATTATCAATACGTTTTAAAATGTATAAGGTATCTTAATATATGACGCGTGGCCCGTGACGTCATTTGCTACTAGCTTTTTATTTTGCTATGGAACAATTTTAACGCAAGTAGACACGCCACATACCCCCCCAAGTATCCCAGTATGAAGTTTCTAATATCATAATCCCAGTGATCAGGTATAACATTATCGATGGTCATATTTATTTTGCCCCGCTTAACCTCACCCATAAACACGCAATCATTATGATTCCGTATTATGGAGTTTAAGGTATACGATAAAGAGTAATTGCATTGTATAACAAATATCATTTATTGTTTCTAGTAGGCATTACACAAATACACATCACACGGATGAAGACAAATTGATTTAACGCATAACTCATTCGACATCAAGCGATATACGAGTAAACTACCTGATTAGTTATACGTAACAAATCACCAATAATGCACTTTATTTTTGTATTTACGCTGAACACATAATGTTGTCGTGATTCGTTCCAAGGTGTAGGTACCAAACTTGGAATGAATAAATCGGTCAAGTGCGTGTCAGACTCGCGCAGCGAGGGTTCTCTACTGCAACGTCTACAACTACAACGTCAGGTGCACTACCGGGTTACGTTAAGTTCTAACCTAATACAAAATCTACATTATTATACAAACATAACCAGGTTATCAAGGAGCACTTAACAACAACAGCAAGTCGCGTCCGCAAACTTATTTATTTTTTTAAAAATCTGCGTAACTCTGCTAGCAAGACACTGCTTAGAACAGTCTATATAAGCTTATGTCAATCTGTACTAACATATTGTATAACTGCATGGGGCGGGGCATGTAAGACCTATATGTTGTTGTTGAAAAAGGCGGAACGCGCTGTCCTTAAGGTTATCCTTCGAAAGCCGATTAGATTCCCAACCAAGCTTGTCTACAGCGATATCGACGTTCTCACTGTTCGTGGATTGCTCGTTCTGCGTGCAGTGACTAATGTGCATAAAACGGTCTTAGGTTCTTCTAATTACTACTCCATGCTACAGAAGCGCACCTTCAAAGTCCCCGTTCCGTCAACTAACTCAGTATTCGCTCAACGCTTCCCCAATTTCTTTCAGCCATTTGTTTACAATAACGTTAACTCCAAAATCTCGATTAAAGAATTATCGGTTAAGGAAGCTCAGGTAAAAACATCAATATGGCTCAGCTCCCTTACGTATGAGGAGATAGAGGATCTATTTAGAGTAGCTAAGTGATAACAGAACACTGACACACACACACAAACACACACAGATATACACATTTGCATACACTACACACCTCTACAACACGCACCGATATAGTAATTAGCTAGAATGTCTTATATATACAATTCGTGTTACTATGTATTTATTTCATTTCCCTAATAATGGTGGCATCTTATTAGCTTTTCGCATCACTTATGTAAACTCATGTCTGAATTGGCTTCCTACGAGACAGGCTGCGCCTAGTGTACCTAGGGGCCAGTGTAACCTCAAATTGTTAAGTTTTAGGTGCATGTTATTGTCATTTAGTTGTTATGTGGAAATTAGTTCTTTGTATAACATTAATATGATAGTCGTGTACAATAAAGAAATTTGAATTTGAATTTATCCATATTGAATATTTAACTTTACGGTTTCTCCCTAATTTGTAAGTACTACAAGACTTTGCTTCTTGCCAAATTTCATGATTGTCGATCAACGGAAAGTACCCTATAGTATTAGGGCTTGTAATTCCGGAATTGGTTAGTATGGACAGTAGTATCAGAAATTCCGGAATTTTCTATACTGTCCATTAAAGCCAATTCCGGCAAGCCTCGTATAGTAATGATTCTCTTATTCCAACATTGAAATGATCCTAGGGGGTAATTCCACCAATCTTAGAGAGATGATGGAAATCTCTCCATTTCATCGCCATCCGTCACTTTTGACAAGTGGCGATATCCCTAGAACATCGCAACTTAGTCAATCCGGTCCGGTCGGGCTTAATTTGCGTTTCCTTTGTATGTGACGGCCTAAATAACAGGCACATATATTAACTTGACCGTGTAGTGCGTGAAATTAGTCAGTTACGTTTCGTTCGAAACAGAAATTCATATGCATGAATAGCATTTTTGACAATCATTATCGCCGTCGTATTTCCAAAATTGAGATGAGATATGTCACTTGAAGCTCTTCGCATTTTAATGAAAGTTCAAAGGCAACATCACTGTTATCTAATAGAGATTTGACGTTTGGCGATCTCTCAAGAGGCATTCTCGAATTAGGTCCCTGTAAGAGTTCTGTTTTCCTTTTGAGCTGCGGAACGCTGAAAATAAGTAGGTAGTTTGCAATTTTATTGTAATGACTATTTCATCTCACTGCGTTATTAAAAATACATGGTTACTGTATAATTAAATTTGTTGGTGTAAATTGGATTCTAAATATACCTCTTATTGCTCCCTCTATTGCTTTTGGTTTAAACAAAATAATAAGCAAATATTTTAGTTAATTTTCATTCGCATTAATCCGCTTAATTTAATGTTTGGCGATCTTCGTAAATGGATATGTTACCTAATAGTAATTCTGTGTGTTAAAAAGTATGTGTTATGAATGCATTATCTTAAACTATCTTAGGTTCTTAATAATTATAACTATATATGCAAGGAGATTCTACACCGCTAGGCTTGCACTCAACTCTGGTGATCGAAAAACTTTGTCTGTGTAATTAAGTAATTCTATACCGTAATACCTTATTGTATTAGTTAGTTAGTATTTAGCTGTATGAGGTTATTTTTCCCTACGAGGTTATGTTACCCACCTATACCAACCTATTTTTAGAGTTCCGTACCTCAAAAGGAAAAAACGGTACCCTTATAGGATGACTTTGTGGTCCGTCCATCCATCCGTCCGTCTGTCTGTCTGTCGTCCCTGTGTCAAGACCCTTTATATCGGGAACGCGTGATCGATACGTATATCAGGGTGATATGATATCTCTGTAATTTGATATAATAATCGACGTCAATGTTAATCGCCCCTTTTCTGTGGAGCGTGTGTTGGCACTCTGATTTGCCGTAGTCGATATCTGATGCACTTCTCTCGCTCGGAGTTTTCAAGGCGATTTCAATGTTTACGTATTGTAGCTACGAGTACCTACTTATGCATGCTTAGTATGGTCTTTAAAATAAAAAAAGGTAAGTAGGTACCTTGGTGTAGAAGTTCTTCTTGATTTTAAATGGCATCAAAAGAAGTTAAAGTGCTACAAAACCAGATCCGGGACATTATTGTACACAACGAATTTAAAAACGGCCTAAAAGCATTTTTGCCAACGAAGTGTTTTTGATCGGTAGAGGAGTTCCGTAAGCATAGCGCCAATTAAGTAAAAGTATTAAATCAAATCAAAGTAACTAAATAGTATGTAATTAAACTAGACATTGGGGCTACGAATTGAATCATAGATTGTTATTATTTATTTATGCATTTGTAATAGTAGCTATATTATAAGGATTTCTAACACAATGTACTCGTATATTGTTATAGAATAAATGACTATGACTATGTATAGTATCCGCCGGAGTAATGTCCAGTCCACACATCCGGATCCACGGGAATCACCTCATGCACATACATACATATATGTACATATTCCTCACATCTTACTGTAGGTACGAATAGAACTGCGAACTCCATTTCAAATAGAATAAAGTTGCTTTTAATGTGCCAACTAAGAATAAGTTACGACGTTGTGGTTGGGGGCTACCATCACGTATCAAAAGGCAGACTGATGACAGAAATTACTCATCAAATGTTGAAATTACTCGTATGTGATGTTTTGACTCAATTGGACATTTATGATTGGACTAACTATGCGACTAATAATGGCGATATCCTTAAGTTGCACAGTTGAGTTTCTAGAATATCATATTTTTATAAACCAACTATGTGTACTGGCTATATAGATACAAACTAACGTGTTTACTTGTTTCATTATCTTTTTGGCAACATTGTCAGAAAATATAATTTACTTCATCTGATGTCAATTTTTTTAACTAAAATGTCTTGCATAAAGCATTCGGTAAATGTACCTAGAAGTACACTAATGCCTAAGTAGTCATCATCATCATCATCAGCCTATATCAGTCCACTGCTGGACATGGGCCTCTCCCATGGCACGCACAAAGACCTTACTTTATACAAAGTAATACCCGCAACCCGCTGTGTCAAAACTGCCCGCCCGACTTAAAACACCCCGCCCCGCATCGCACCCGGCTCAAAAGTTCCCATAATCCCGCAGCATTATCCCGGAGACTTGTTGAACCAAGTACGACCTAGTGCGAGGATCAGAGCCAGAGCTAGAGTATCTTTAATTCGACTGATTTTCAACCGACTTCAAAAAGTAGGAGAGAATTTCGTTTCTACAGAACTTCGTGATATAAGAAAAGATATCGAAAAAAATTGAGGGTTGGCCAGGTTATTCCCATAAAATTTTGGTGAAGACCTGATAACGAAATCCATGAGAAATCGGGGGACCTCCTCCAATATTATAGTCACATCTATGATGATTTCGGTGTTTTATAGTACCTAACTTGTTCAGTAGTTCTCGGAAACACTGTTTCTTAATTTTTTTAAACTTTGTTGCACGTTACAAAAAGTTACAAATGGCGGACTTAATACAATTATATGTTTCTTCTCGTTGAAGTCGGATATGAAATTTTATGTAAATATGTGTTTTCTATGTCTTTGATTTTCGGGATTGCATTGCTCTTTAAAATAACAACATCCTGATTTTACAGACCCGATGACAGAAGGGCACGAGGTTCCACAAGCGCGGACATTCTGGCCAGCCCAGCCCCACTACGGCATCAGAGGAATCCACATCCCCCTGACATTCACTCTGACTGGTAGCTACGGTCACTCGGGCCCGAGCACCGGCGTCATAGGAAGCTCGTATACCGCCAAATCACCCACACATGGTGTCATCAGTAGCTCATATACCGCCAACACACCCATACGCGGCGTCATAGGCAGCAGCTATGCGACTGTATCAGATGACTCAGAGGACTCGAGCTACGGGAAGTCAGGGTTAGCTGGAAGTAGCTACGGCTTGTACAGGTCTGGGCCCGGGATAAGGGTCTACGGTGGCAGTGCTGGGGCGCAATGGAGCGGGTGGGGCAACGGGAAGTGGGGGCATTACGGCAAGGGATAAACAATAAATTGATGGAAATTCAACTGTTGTTTTCTTTTAAATACTCATACAGATAGCCTCGTAAAGAAGCTTACTGGAATTATTTCATATCTGTGATCAATTGATCATAAAGAAAAACAACAAAAAATCGACTGTGCGTGCTCGGCGTGCTCGCTGCAAACTATGACAAAAGTAAGACTTCTCCTATTTAAGAATGAAGCACCTTCCTAAGTGGAAATAATCTATTGGCACTATTGCCAATCTCTATAGATTTCTAATCAATTATTTCCATTAGACGTAGTCTTACGCGCTGGCATAAAAACGCTAATATTCTTTTCGAAATATCGCTAACCGCGCTGACAAGCTCGTCACCTTTTGGACCTCAAAAACAGTGTCCAAATAAAAAACTTCATAATTTTACCCGCTAGAAGTATTTTTGCTTTTTTTTACTGTGACGTCAGGGGCACGTTGAATTACTTCATCGCTTGGCGTTCAAAGGGTTAACCACCACACTTATACAATCCGACAAAAAAGTGTAGAAATTAGAAACTGTCAATACTGACATTACTGACCCTACAGTATTGTCAGTTTCTAAGTCATATTTTCTTAGATTGATTAGAAAGGGACGGCACTACAGTATTGCTACTTCTTAATTTCTCCTCTTTTATGTCGTAGATACTGTATAACATGTAATCCTAGAATTCTCCCTTGGACATCTCTTATACTGATTATTTCATTAGCCAGTATATTCTGACCCGTACTCTAAAACACGTTACACTACTTCACGTGTCTCGATAATATCAGCCACGAACTAGGTCCGGAAATATGTAGTGTGACGTGGTGAATTCAACTCCTGGGGGCCTATATGGTTTGGCTTTTATCACGCGATAAATAAGTGACAAAGCATCCGTCACGCTTTGACAAAATGCGAGTGCGTGTGACAGATGAATATAAACGCAACCATCATAGGCGGGGTAATTGAAAAAATTAATAACAGGTTCATATTTAACCGGTTATCGACCTAAACTGGACCATGACCGGGATGCCCCTTGGATCCGTCCTGGGTAATTTTGGGAAATAACACCACATAATCTTTCAATTAATCGCACAACTGGTCGCGTTAATATCTCATCGCTGGCAGTAGGTAGCTGTTTTTCCTCGTTATTATCCTTTAATCCAATCTGTTAGGGCGGATGATACTTAGTGATCGTAATTGCTACAAGACAAAGGTTATTTGCATTTAATTAGAAAATATATTATTTTGTGCCTGTGTAGGTTATAATATATGATAATGGTGGGTAAATATCACGAAGAGGTACCTATCTTAGGTAGGTATAGGCAGTAGAACAGATACCTACTGATTTTTTTTCAAATATGTGGATCATACTGGAAACAACAAAATATAATAGCTATGCATCTATTGCATCAGGAAAGGGACATAGGACTAGGCATTTTATCAACTGAGTGAACTACGACAAAACTGTTAGAAAATAATGTGTAATATGTTAAAACAGTAGAATGCGATCCTAGTGCATAAGAAATGCACAATGCATTACAAAAACATTTTTATACCTAACGCACACTCAAGATTCTTTAGAAGATGTTCATACCCATTAGTAGGTACTCAATATAATCTAACTGACGACAAAAAACCGGCCAAGAGCATGTCGGGCCACGCTCAGTGTAGGGTTCCGTAGTTGCTCATCCTTCACAATAAACTGCTGTTTTAAGCCCGAGGTTTACGTTAAGAAATATTTTAAGCTCTATAAAAAGGTCGTAAACGCCCTAGAAACTGTAATCACTTATAACCTTCTGGAAGTCAACTTACGACCTTTTAAAGAAAAAATATGAAATTTGGCGATAACTCAATAGTTTTCATTGAAAGTACTTATAAGGCCTCATTAACATGAATTTTTCCGATTTTTTTTGACCCGCGGTTGAAAAGTTAGAGGGGAGGGACACTATTTTTTTTGTTTTTGGAGCGAATATTTACAAAACTGCTGACTTTATCAAAAAATAATGTTAGTAGACCCCTATTATTTTTACAAGACCTATTCAACGACACCCTACACACCAGTGTTGAAAAGAAAAAAAAAATCACCCCCACTTTAGGTGCTCGAGGTACCCGAAAAAAAAATTTTTTTTAATTTTATTTTACCGTTCTGTCGGCGTTATACATACACATACTCATACCAAATTTCAGCTTTCTAGTACTAATGATCATGGAGCTAAGCCGCGGACGGACGGACAGACGGACATGGCGAAACTATAAGGGTTCCTAGTTGTCTACGGAACCCTAAAAATCACGCACTTATATGTTATTGAAGTCCAAAACCCTTCGGGTATTGGGCTAAATACATAAGTAGATCGACCAATCGAATGATCCTCTAACAGTTTTAGATCATAAAATTAGATACCTTTACATGTTTTTATTTAGCCTATTCACATAAAAATGAATGGCATAAAGGTGCTGTCACGTGCTGTATAATAAATTACTCCGGTAGTTTGCACCCATTTATAAAATCATAACTTTCTAAAGGTCATTCCGCTAGCATTGTCATCTGGATATCAATGTCAGCCCCAATGCCGCGAATGCACATCATGAAGCCACACCACAATAGTCCTGACTGTCACCTGTCAACTATGATGAACGCTTCCTGAACCGAGGCACATAAAATCTGGAAATCTGTCATTGTAATACCATTGTTGCTGCGATGTTGAGTGCGGTCGTGATCCTCTCGCTGCTACCAGTGTTGATCTCGTGTGCTGGCGATGGAAACATTCATTTGTTAGAAGAGGAGGTCGCGGAAGCATTGCGGGCTTGCATGATCCCTGGCGATAATAGCAATAGCAGTAAGGAGAATCAGCGACAGCGGCGCTCAGAGGAATATGGATACGACGAACAATACGCTGATCGAACTCCACGTATCGACAACAATGGCAAACAAGACGTGAACCAATATGGGCATGAAAGACGGAATACTTCCATGAGGGAGCAGATACATGTCTTGAACGCTACAGATTTTGATTACGGGGGATACGGGTCGGGAAATGGGGGGGAGAAGCTGGTGAATACCGTGCCGCGGCCGGCGAATGGAGGGGACTATGGGAACATGAGCTATGTGAATGCGAACAGGACTAGGCGGAGTGAGCCACTGCTGAACAAGCCTGATTCGGATCAAGTGAGTATCCTTTACAATTTCACTGATAATTACTGATTAATTATCCTTTATTGAATCTGAACGTCTGTGAATGTACCTACTGTCACAGAAAGTGTTAACGGTACCGGTTCGATACTTAAGAGGTCTAAACCCAAGCACCAAATAGCATCGAAATGTATACATACTCCAATGAGGTATTTATTGAACTAGGAGGAAGGGAGGCGCTGATCGCACCAACCTACTCCCTAAAACAAAATAAATCTGCTGATAGTGCTGATGACCCTTAATAACTTTTATTATTTTGGTATCTATTTGGCATAGTTTGTACATAACTTAACTAATATAAGGTTATTGCACATACTTATTCGAATAACTAATAGGTACCCACATTTCCACGGTGAAATGTACAGGTAAATCAATTAAACGCCTGGAATAAACTGCTCTAGAATTCTTCTGATGTGGTGTAGTTTGCTCCTGCAAAATTGAATTAGCAAAGTGCGGTAATAACATTTCTGTTTATCTTGTTACAGTGCCTGAGTCAATGTGTCTTCGCAAACCTGCAAGTAGTAAGTTTCTTTTTTTCTATGATATTTTCAGACTGGATCGATTTAAATAACAGTTTTTTTTTACTTTTGTGATATTTATGAGGTCGGTTACCGATAGTAAAAAGTTGAAAACGTATGTTGTATAGAATTAATTCGTAGGTATACCCTCCTATACACCCGTGTTCGTGGCCTACCTCGTGCTCCCGGTATTTTTGTTTATTTAAATGAAGGGCACACGAATTCGAACTCCTGATGAGACCTTACCTAAACCCTCACCCTCAGTTTCCCTTACCTTTCTGTATAAACATAAACATAACATACCTACTCGTACAATATTTTTCTTCCTAGCCTAGGAACTAAACTCAAAATAACTCTTTGCCAGGTGGATTCCCGGGGAATTCCCCGAGAGAGCGAACTCTGGAGTCGTATTCAGTCATCCGTCACATCGCAACAATCACGTGCTGCGCTGCACGACCAGACCAGGGCCTGCTTCCAGGAGCTGCAGTCAGGTACCGAAATCCATTAGGAGCCTACAGTGATGCTTTAGTAATCTAGTTAACAATAACGCTTCTAACACAACTGTGATCACTCTGTCGCGCGATATAAATTGCCACCTAAGTAGGTATACCAGCCCGGATTGCGCGCCAAACATGCTGAGTAAAGAGTGTGCCTCTCCACACTATCATATGCACCAAACCTCGGTCAACTTCGCGTATAGCTCAGGGTAATTATTTTATTTTCACTTTCAGAAGCGGAAGATAACGGATGCTCGTACTCCAACAAACTTGAACGCTGTCTGATGTTACGCCTCTCGGACAGAAAGGCAAGTGTTTCTGATGCTTCGACTCAAAGCAGCGGACAGAACTAACTGCGATTACGCACCAGGACTGGAAAATCATATATCTAGGTATCATATTTATTTATAGTCCGTTTTTTGGAGCTAAACCCATATTTAATCATAGCGAAAGTATTAAGTCATAGCGAAATGGCTTTATATAAGTCGGAAATTTTAAAAACTCTAGACCCAAGTAGTTGAACATAATGGAGACGACCGATTTTATTTACACGTGATGTTCTAACGGCTGGACAAGTTTTTACCTATGAAAACACTCTCAAATAAAATAAAACACATCGAAATCGGTCCATCCGCTACGACCACAGACGCACAGATCCAGGGCTCTAACATATGAGATCACCCTCCATTTTGCGTCGGGGGTTACAAACAACAACGGTACATGAATTTAATTTAAAGAACAGTATTTTATAAATGGATTCATCTAATAAAAAATACAACGTATACCTGTGCGTTAATGTTTTTATGGCCTGGCCTCGACTTCGCGCTACCAGCGAAGGCACGGAGGCGTGAGCGAGACACCTGCGCTCCGACCTTCCGCTCCCACCTATAGCCGCCGCTCGCCGCTCCGCTCGTCGCTCGAAGTCGTGGTCGGATATATTAAAACACGACACGGCAAGACTAAAGGTTTTTATGATACTATTATCTTATCGTAGTGTCTCTTACTGTATATCTGTTCAAAACATCAAATACAATCATACCGTTTTCATAACTTAACTATACCTTGAGAATAAGCATTAGGTAGGTAGGTACTCCAACTGTTGCTAGTTTTGTATTCGTCTGTATGTATGGTAGGCATGAATTTAAGGTTTTTATTTATTTATTATTTAGGTATGTTATGAATAAAATATGTAGGTGTCCTAGGTAATATGTGTATGTAACCTACCTATTAATTCAATTTAAATGGTTGGTAGATTTGGTAGATATAGAAGCAAATCAGAATAAAGTCTGAACGAGATATATTGTTTTATTATATACTCCTTAGTAATACAATATAACCGGGTAGTGCGGATAAGAAAGAGGATTCGGATAGTAAATGTAGGCAGACTTTAGTTTCGTAAGATTTTTGATTTCATGTGGAAGTATGAGAGCATCTATGTCTGGTTCTTGTCTGGGCGCCGCATTCTGAAATTATTAACAACATTAAATACTAATATTTTTTTATTAAAGATGACACGTCTGCTATAGAGATGCGCAGAATGTGTCACTAAAGTGAAAATAGTAATCTAGTCTGCTAGCATAAACCAAATAATTACAATGAAACGAAATTTTAAAGAAGAAATTAATGGTTCTGGCGGGGTCCAAACACGAATTTCGCATCGGTTCAATGGTCCAATAGGTAGGACGCCCGTGTTGGTCCAGGAAGCCGTTGGAGACGCGGGTTCGTACCCCACCTGAACCATTAAATTTTTCGCTTTTTTGTTTAAACATTTAATTACATTACTAGTAATTACTAAAACACTGCGTAACCTTACAAACGCCACAGTCGTCGTATCCCGGTATCGGAAAATTGTGCCAATAAAGCCATCAACCAAATTTCACTGATCAAACACTTCGTAATTCAAACTGTAGCTACGAGTGATCAAAACCCTTTTTTTTATTTTTGTGCTGCGGCACAGCCAATGGGTTCATCGCTTGGTGTTCAAAAGATTAAGGGGGAAAACTAACTTTGTCCATTTGATGCTTTTTAGGGCTCCATTGACTCGTAGAAACTCATTTCGTCGAATATTTCATTTCGCAGAATTTTTGTTACTCTTTAGTCAATACATTACTCATTAATTAATTTTAATTCTTGCAAATATCATCCTATTGATCAGGTTAGGTGAGGTTAGTTTTTATTGCAATCTCAAATAGTTACTGTTGCAAAGAAAAATGCTTTCTGCGAAATGATTTACCGGCGAAAAAAAAATCTAGGAGTCAATATAGAACCGTTTTTTAATCTACGTCCAAATTTTTGTTTAGTCATGATAAGAAAATAGAGATTAAACTCGCTAGATGTTGATTTTACGCAACAAGTACTCATTTGTAATTAACACCACATGGCTCCATTTAATTTGTGCCCATTAAAAAGCCTAGAAAAAGAAAAAAAAACTACCCTGCTATACCTATATACATATTTTTACCCTTGGCTATATGGCATAAAATATTAAACATAATACTTACGCAAATGGTGTTGTGTCTTGATAAACTTACAGTGATAACACAAAATGATAATATTGTTATGAACATAATCACAAAACGCCTATAAGCGCCTATAGGCGAATGCAATAATGCAACTCGCAATCTGAAATTTTTGTACGTACAGGTACTGATAAGGTGTTGAAATAAAAATGTTACTACCAAAAACTTACGTAAGAGACTTTGGGTAAATAATAATTTATTTTAAATTGAAACTTACACTTTATGACTATGTCGAGGGTCAGTAATTTTTTTGGTTTCTCCTATTTAGAGTTCCATTACACAAAGGAACCACCTGCTCCAATAAAATGTTGTTTGTTTAGCGTAATTCGTGGTAAAACGAGCATTTTGACCGCCGTTCCAGTGTGTTACGAAATTTTCAATAATATAACTATTAATATGAAATTCGAAATCACAACAACTCACAAAAAGCGTTAATTTCTGGACTCTCAAATTAAAGACATGCAACTTCAAAAGTAATGTTGTATCCGTCGGTTTTTTCAGTTTCGTCCTATGGTTGACTGGTAGAGAATGCCATTTGGTATAAGTTCGCCATTTGTACTGTTGTATTTGTACTTTTGTTTTGTGCAATAAAGTTCAAACAAATAAATAATACACAGGAACGGGCGGCGAAACTACGAAGTGTTACCATGTTGTAATATTTTTTTTAACTAAAGTCACATTACACTCATGTACTCAAGTTAGTCAGTTTATCTGTATTATAATGGAATGGAAATACAGATGTCACAGGTCCACATTAACAGACTATTCAATAAATAAAATAAACTAGAAAAGATAAAAGCTGACTTATCCACACATAACATTGTACAAAGTTTACATCACATTTCATAATACTTCAATGAACTGCAGGAGCCAACGTCGTTAGAGTCAGTGTGTTCAGTGGGAGAGGGGGTCTGTTCACACACACTTTAGGCTGGGCCTGGATGTGTTTTGACCACCTACAGAGATGCAATAGAGACTCTTTCTCGGAGATAGACAGCCGTTCCTGTAAAATAAATATTTTGCTTCAAATTATATATAAATAAAATCAAGATTATAGCTACCCGAGGCCTAGACGTGGCAGTACCCCAGGGCTCCTAGATCCTGTTCAAGGTAGTAGCTAAGGGCCCTGGGGCAAACCTAGAAGTAATTGGGCTCACACTGGGGCCTCAATCTTTTATTTGCCTTGGATCCCTGACATACCTATCTAAATAAGTTGCTGTACAAGGGACATTAGAAAAGGCAGGACGCTGAGGGTCAAAAGATATTACTACTGCTGTGGGGGTCTCTATATCAATAACTAATAAAGTGGAGTTCAATCAGTAAACAAGCGTATTTAGAACTTAAATAATTACCAATAAAGGATATAAAACATGGTAGGCAGCAACATCCGCTATAGTTAATGATTGCCCTGTTAGGTATGTGTTTATCTGCAAAGATCTATTGATATCCTGAAAAATAAAAATAACTGCTTTAATAAAAACTCCACCATTTACATATTACATTTTACGATGTATATTTCTCTTTTCAGTTTTTCAATGTAACATCATGACTTGCTCAAATAAAATCAGTATTCAAATGAAATTTCTTCACAGTTTTGTTTACACCTTTTAATTGTTATACTTTGTGTTTAATTTATTCAGAATATACAGGCAATTATTAAATGTGTAGAAGCCAAGATTGTGTTGTCAGTCTATTAAAAAAACAAACTTTATGTCAGAGATAGACCTGTATTTATTAAAATTGAAATATCTTTCTAGATATAGATCTTTGAAATAAGCCCACTATAATATAAAAATGTGTAATAATAAGCAAAAAACTGAAATCGTATAACGGTATTTTCTATGAAGCCCAATAATGGTATCCAATCCCTGCTTTATGTTGCTATAAATATAACTGTATTGCTAGACCATTCTATAACCACTCAATTGCTTCGAATTTTGAGTTGGACTCTATTTATATAATAAAATAAGAGCGGTGACAGGTAGCCGTAGTTACCAAAAGCAATCTAGTGGGTATACATACTTGTAGGAAGCTCTTGGCAAAAGCTGGGTTAGCTGCAGCCTGATTGGCATACATGGAGATGTGTTCCAGCCACTGGTAGCATAGCAGAGACTGCTCTTGGGTCACTTTTACTCCGCTTTGAGCCACCAAACGCATTACTATTGTTGCAAAGCCTTCAACATTCTGCTTGTTGAGTACTGTTGTTAATACCTATAAAAAATACATATATTTTACCCCTGTCAACTGTTAACAGTTATGAACGATCTACCTTAAGTTAAAGCAGTCGTTAAACATGAGTACATCCAATTTCACGTGGCAAACCTTAAGAGTGAAAACTAGGCGGGGGGTCTTACTGAGAACCTTAGAAACGACAAAACACAATGTGTAATGTAAGAAGTTTAGCTTTCCGTTAATCAAAATAGTTGTGGTTTTATATAAACCTACCTTTTCCGTATTATAACAAACTGTACCAACCGGTACGTTGAGATATTTTCCGAGCATTTTCACCACTTCCACTGTGCAGGCGCTCATTTTGATTGAAATGTTAACTAGACTATATAGTGCTCCTTTTCGTGTTTACTAGATTTTTAGGTCTTTCATTCAAATTTATTCAAGGAAATTAAAGTCCGATTGAAATTGCAAAGAACCGCAAAATGTGCCAGCTGCAAACCAAAAGTCAAAACTGACAGTGACATTAGATTTAGTTCAGATACCACTAGCAAAATACTACTAGAGGTAAAAAAAATAATAATAGTCCCTAAATTGCAAATTCAGATATTACTTGAAACCAATCTGAAATCATTTTTTTATGCAAATATACGTCATAACTTTGCTACGCTCTCTCATTTAAAATTATTTTTTAAATCATTTTATAATTGGACGCTCCCCTTTATTTCCAATTCTGTTTCAGAACGTCGAGCGAGGCATGTTCCAAAACTTACTAATCTTTATTCAGCCGTCGATTTTATCATGATTTTAGGATGTTACATATAGTACGAATTAGTATGTTTATGCCTTAAATAACATACATGTCGAAGGAATTAATTTGTTATTCGTCATCACCATTATTTGTAGTCAGTTCATTCAAGCTGGAAATTATCTGGAGACGTTCATGGACCTGCTGTAGCCAGCACCACCTAAACCACCTTAGTGAAGTGAAATCTTGCTGGCTTCAGCACGAACATATCACAGATTACTATGAACATATTTCCTATCTCGGCTTAGTGACACTTTTCTGTCACATCAAGTAGTCCTAAAGTATTTATTTTAAAAGCTTTTATTTAACTTGCAATGTATGTATGTATCTAAGTATGTTTGTTCGGGTGAAATCTTGCAACTCAATTTTGAAGCAGATATCGTCAACCGATTGAGCTGAAATTTTGCATACTTACTTAACTTTGATGACAATACAATAATATGGTACCACGGGGCTGATCTGATGATGGAGCCGGAAGGTGGCCATAGGAACTCTATAATAGAAAAAGTAATCCTACCGAGCTTGGGCTCTTTAGAATCGTCTCAGTGAGCATTTGATGGATATCCAAAGAAAAGTACAGTCGGCTATAAAAGCTTGCCACTAAAATGCCATTTTTGACAGAAACTTATTTTATTATGACATTACATGCAAGGCCTTAGGTAGGTACATCTCTAAAACTTGCCCAAAACTAAAACACCTACTACGCTGCATTATAATATGGTGATTTAATGAATATTAAAGATGTCTTCCTAATGCGTTAGCAGTTAGAAGATAATTATAAGAAAAAACCGGTAGTAGGGCTAGTTTCGATCCTACGTCCCCTTACCCGGAGAGCGAGAGGGGTGGCTAAATTCGAACTTCATATTATGTACATCCGGCTAAATTAATATAGACACATCTGTATGAGACGTCGTATACGGAAGGTGTATTTTTTACTCAACCGTGTAGGTAGTATTATTTCCCGGACATGGCCGGCTTTTTTTATTTTTTTTAAATTTTATTAATGTTTAAACCAAGGTTAAAACCTATAACAACGGACTTCGCGGTCTATTTTTATTACTTTAATGGGAACATTTCCGAGCAAGTTGAAAAAACACCTTATTCGGGTCCGCCAACAGCAGTTGTGATGTAAAACAATATACGAGACTCACAAACAATGGCAATAAGATCGTGTTCAATAAATAACAAGTGATAATTCATTCATGATGTTATAATTTAATAACTCCAAATATTTTACACAACAGTTACAGAACATAAAATACCTTTGGTATTGCGCCGTAAAGGTGGTAATAATTGCACATAATTAATTTCATCTAACTACCTTATGTACAAAAAATACAATACATTTATATAAAAACTGACTTCGCAAATACTAGGTATAGGTAACATTTTAGTTCACTTGAATATCATTGATCGCTATAAAATATTTCATGAGTATTTTATATTGGAGATACATTATCGTAACTAGGTATGTATATGGTGTTTTTACATGTTTTGGATTACTTTTATATTATAACTTATGATAAAAAACAATGTTGTGTTAAAATATCCAGTCCAATACTGTAATAAAATCATGTCAAACATAAAATTTGAGATAAATAAATAAACATCACATTCAAATAAAATATCACAGAAAATTATTCACAATATAAAATTACAACTATTAACTGCCCCTGTTTAAAACTTCATTGAATGATTATTATTTGGTAAGAAATGCTTATAAATGAAAAATGTATCAAGAAATTAGGTCTTACAATTGGACCCTTCTCTGATCCAATAATTTCTCTTATGCTCAATGATTGTAAAAAATAGGTAAATGCCGAAATAAATTACTTATATTTAATAAAAAGATCTATTCATAAAAACTATTTTTCGAAATGTGGCAAACATTTCAATAAAAAAGATCGGGTTCGCTATTAAATTTAAACAATACTTCATTTCACAATTCACGTAACAATATACTTAGAAAACAAGTTCTACTTACAATAAATTGATTATTTTAATACTTGAGTAGGGAATGCAAACTCGGTTAGTTTGTCATAGTAAAACCGGTTATGACCGGTTATTTAAAATAACCGGGTTTGCATTTCCTGTTTGAGTCATACAAAATGCGCTGGAAGGCAGAATATCTGAAATCCCATTCCTTGGTCAAACGTGCTATAAGAATATAAATACAAAGCATTTGTGCCCAAATCAATAGTTTTCCTACGGCTTCTAGTAAATTTCTTGCTTTTACAGACTCCAGCACTTCATCATCCGTCTCATTCTTAACTATACACAGAAAAATAGACGGTTCGTCTGACATAAACGATAAAAGTTAAGGGTCTTATAGGGACAGTAAAAAGGTTCTTTGATTTCTACTTCGTACGTACGAAACACATTCGATACAAATTTTAGGATGGTTTAGGATGGTTTTTACACGAATTGCTTTTGGCCTGAAACACACTACGATTAAGTAATCACAACTATTGTCGTTTTAGCAAAAAAGTCTTCCTTTGCCTCATTTTAATCAAGGAAACCTGCAAATGGATGGATTTTGAGATATTTCAAGTTTTTTTTTTTCAAATAGCAGTTTCCATTACAATTTTTAGTTAACGTTATTCTTATTACAAATATTTCAAATCCTAATGTGCGCCAGGCCAGGCCTTAGAACCAACTTGAATTTCCTCAAGCTAGTAGAGCTAGTAGTGATGTGCCGATTCAGAAAAGTTCCGGAAACTTTCCTCATTTTTCATACAAGAGGAAAGTTTCCGGAAATTTATGGAAACGGCACATCTCTAAGGGTGTGCTATCCCGGAAAGTTTTAGTATGAGAGTACTGTTAGTAGTGATTTTAGAATTGTCGGTACCGCCTTACTAAAATTTTCCGAGGCTGCACGCCCTAAATGGGAGTTGTGCGTAACTCAGTTCTACTCAAAGTCTACGCACTAAAAGCATTATCAACAAAGCGAGGGCGTTGCTTATACATATCACAGGTTGCGTATTCCGGCATGTACGCACTTGGCCCGCCAAACTCGTACATGCCTTAATATTATGTAATACTAGGATGACAATAACGAATGGTCAATGTGCATAGCCTAGAATTTACAATTAGGTATAAATAGCGGCGTTACTTACTAAGGCCTAGTTCAGACGTATAAGGCTGTCCGATTGGTTATAGTATAATTGCGCAATCATATTGCCCAATGTTAGATTAGTAGAGAATACCTTATGGCATTAGGTAAGTCCGCTATTTTTATGCGCAATATGTTTAGATAAATAAATAAATGAACATGTATGATTAATTAATAATTGAAGATTTGAGGGAATTTTATTGCGTATTTTTTGTCATTGTGTGGTCTGTATTTTTATAAAAAATGCAGTTTCGTCCAGTACTTTTTTTTTGTAATATTGCGACTGAAACGAATAAAATAGCTGCTGACAAATTTATTATTATTCTTGTTGTTAACAGAAAAAATAACAAGCAAGGCAAGTTTAATGTTACGGCAATAATATTGCGCAATCATACTCACTTGTACGTATGAACTTTACCATCTTCGGAACTTAACTATCCGGGGATCAACACTGTAGACTATTTTAGACACATAAAATCACTATTCGAGATCGGCGATGGCAAGATGAATCGTACCCTTAACATGAGTTGACGTGGACGTACTCGCTAGTGAGAGCGTAAAAAAAAATGAAGAACAGTACAGCACCCTTATCGGTCACTTTGCAGAACTACAATAGGAGTGTGGCCTGGATTATATATGATTCTATTTAGTCCGCCAGTTAGAATATTGAAAAATATTGGATGTGTATGTTTTTGCTTGATCGAATTAATAAAAAATTACAAAGATATTATCAAAGTTCTGGAGTGGGGGAGTTGTGACGTCACTGGTAAGTAAAAATTGTACGCACAAGTGTCGTCACGCGGAGCTACAAAGCCCTATATCATCGGCATTTTTTGTTTGATAATGAAAAGAAAAAGTAGGTACGTGTTTATTATATTTTAATAATCTAACTGATAGACTAAACAGTTTTTTAGTCCGGTTGCCTATTACCCCATACAAACCTTTTTTATCACACTTGCTCGTAAATCAAGGGTTTACATGCTAGAAAACCGGGCGGTAAGTCATATATTACGCCCCAGAGCGGTAAGTAATTTTGGTATCGATTACTATTTATTACTTTTGTTCTATTTCTTCCAAAGTGTGATGAAAAACGTCGTACGTGTCTCTGGTGGTAAAGGAATTCCAAACTCGTGTCAAGCCGGAAGCGAGGGCTTTAAGCCCTCGCTTCCAGCTTCGGACTTCTAATAGACACTCGTTTGTAATTCCTCGTTTATACCCTCGTTACGTAATGTACTATTACGGAGTCGCTAGCATGTCCGGTCACTGTAAACTCACGGCAAGGTCAGTAAGCTAAAAGGTCCCTTCGTAAACTGTTGCCCGTCACTTGACGAAGCGCACGCGCCCTCACGCGTGCTCGAGCCCCTGCACCTAACACAACTGTCACACGCGACTATTTCTCGCACGAGATAATTACCTATCTCTTTCTGTGCAGTAATGTGAAACAGTGACAGGTAGCGCTATCTCGCGCGACAAGAGTCGCGTAGCTAGACGGGCTGGAAGTCCCCCGGCCAGTTCTCGCGGCGCGCGGCGCGGTCGGAGCCGGTGCAAGCGAAGAACAAGTCGCTCTCGAACGGGTCCGACTCCCTGCTGAAGATGCTCACCGAATCGGACTTCTTGATAAAGATAAAGATATTTTATTGCAAGAACAGTGTAGCTACAATGGATGTTGATAACACAGGAAGTTCATGTTCGACCTAAAATAGGCATGCAATATAATTAATTTTTGTTCGCTGTTTACAATATTGTGAAGAACATAACTTAGACAGTAGTAGGCACAATTCTATATTAAATGTCGACTTGTTATTAATTTGATTACAATAGATTACAATATGTCAAAATTGGGGAATATATTTGTTTTAAATGTTTTTATCATTATTATTATATTGTTCATTCAGAAAGTCTTGTTTATGATCCATGCGTACGTCAACGAAAAAAGAAATTAAATAAATAACATGGTAAATTGTAGTGTTAAGTGGTGTAGAGAGACCTCATAAACATGGACGCAACTAAACGGTGGCCGCCGTGTTGATACTTTAATGTTCTGCCGTACCATATCGTTGGTGCGCGCGGGTCGCCTTACATGCTCCGTCTAGTGGGGGTTGTGTGCTTGGAATAAAGGTTTACAATGTGCCAGGTAGTGGGTGTTACCTTGATGTCCCGCGGCGGCTGGCGCGGCCGCAGCGGCAGCACGTCCTCGTCCTCCTCGGCGATGGAGGCGGTCCGCGGTGCCGGCGCGGCGAAGTCGTCCTCGAACAGCGAGCGCGGGGACACGGAGGACGAGTCGAAGCGGAAGCGGGTCGAGGGCGAGTCGCCGTCGTGCGCGCGCATGCTGCCCGTCGATAGTGGAGATGCCGTCATATCTTCGGGTTCGAAGGCGAACCTGAATAGACAAGGTTTTAATTAGGTGGTGACGCGGTCATCTCTTCGGGTTCGAAGGCGAACCTGAATAGACAAGGTTTTAATTTGATGGTGACGCGGTCATCTCTTCGGGTTCGAAGGCGAACCTGAATAGACAAGGTTTTAATTTGATGGTGACGCGGTCATCTCTTCGGGTTCGAAGGCGAACCTGAATAGACAAGGTTTTAATTAGGTGGTGACGCGGTCATCTCTTCGGGTTCGAAGGCGAACCTGAATAGACAAGGTTTTAATTAGGTGGTGACGCGGTCATCTCTTCGGGTTCGAAGGCGAACCTGAATAGACAAGGTTTTAATTAGGTGGTGACGCGGTCATCTCTTCGGGTTCGAAGGCGAACCTGAATAGACAAGGTTTTAATTTGATGGTGACGCGGTCATCTCTTCGGGTTCGAAGGCGAACCTGAATAGACAAGGTTTTAATTAGGTGGTGACGCGGTCATCTCTTCGGGTTCGAAGGCGAACCTGAATAGACAAGGTTTTAATTAGGTGGTGACGCGGTCATCTCTTCGGGTTCGAAGGCGAACCTGAATAGACAAGGTTTTAATTAGGTGGTGACGCGGTCATCTCTTCGGGTTCGAAGGCGAACCTGATTAGACAAGGTTTTAATTAGGTGGTGACGCGGTCATCTCTTCGGGTTCGAAGGCGAACCTGAATAGACAAGGTTTTAATTAGGTGGTGACGCGGTCATCTCTTCGGGTTCGAAGGCGAACCTGAATAGACAAGGTTTTAATTAGGTGGTGACGCGGTCATCTCTTCGGGTTCGAAGGCGAACCTGAATAGACAAGGTTTTAATTAGGTGGTGACGCGGTCATCTCTTCGGGTTCGAAGGCGAACCTGAATAGACAAGGTTTTAATTAGGTGGTGACGCGGTCATCTCTTCGGGTTCGAAGGCGAACCTGAATAGACAAGGTTTTAATTAGGTGGTGACGCGGTCATCTCTTCGGGTTCGAAGGCGAACCTGAATAGACAAGGTTTTAATTAGGTGGTGACGCGGTCATCTCTTCGGGTTCGAAGGCGAACCTGAATAGACAAGGTTTTAATTAGGTCCAGTACCCTTCCCATGTTTTAAAGTGACCGCATTCACTAGCGACAGCGTAAACGATTTGCATGGAGAATAGTACGGCGCACCGTACGGGTTACTATGAGAACTACAATTCTCTATACAAATCGGTTACCCAGTCGCAAGCGAATAGGCACTGTAAACTCATGATAAGAATCCTAATTGTTTAAGGCAGAAGTTCCAACCCAGTCCCAAAGAGCATGCATACTAAAGGTCTTCGCACATTATAACAACTCAACGGCGACTCGATTCTATGCCAAATATTGAAATTTAAGCCCTATGTCATATTTACTAGGTTTCATTTCAAAAAATGTACGACACGTCGTCCACTCGTCGTCCACTACTAATATCATTTTTTGAAATTAAACCTAGTAAATATGACATAGGGCTTAAATTTCAATATTTGGCATAGAATCGAGTCGCCGTTAAGTTGTTATAATGTGCGAAGACCTTTAGGGGGCACGCGTAAGAAAAAGCGTGGATAAAACATCAAAATATTACATAAAACATTACAACCTTAAAGGGGAATAGGGGATGAAAATATTTTCTTTAATTTCGGAGGTTAGCAAGAAAAAAGGTTTGGAAACCCTGGCCAAACTAATGTCACCTTAAGGCGACTCCGTACGTGGAATGGTGACTTTTAAATTCCTAAGGCTCGTAATCTAGCCAACGGAAAAATCTGAAAAAAATATATGTTATTTTTGACTATATCTTTAAAAAAATTATAGTTGGATTTTTTTTTAAACCAATAAATACTATGCCAAAAATAATGTTGAAATAGGGTCGTTTTCGATTTTTATTTCCCTAAGGCTTCTAAACTACAAGTGATATTTACACGGCTCTTTTGAAAAAACATTGGCAATTCTTTGATCTTTAATCGTATTGTTTAAAAGTTAGTAAAATGCAAATTCGGTCTAATAAAGAATTTAAAAAACCGAATTTCCGCGAGCGCGGCCGTGCGCTGGCTGCGAGCTCAGTGTAAATCTAGCTGTCGAAGGGGAAGGCTGTGTCTCTTGCTCTCGCGATCCATCATGTTACGAAAAATGGTTATAGTACCAGATCCCGCGGAGATTTGATCTGTCCTCGTTCTTTTTTTTATATATTTCAGAAACACGTCGATAATAAATTTTAGGTACTTAATCTCGTCAGTCCCTACATAATTATTTATGTAGTACAAATTCAAACTGAGTTTTGAAATTGACTTTTATCTAAAAAAAACGAAATTCAAAAGTATAAAAATTGCTTTAGCCGACGAGTTTATATTGATTTTTCGTACACGTGTTACGGTTTCCCATGTCAGCGATATAAAAACTAACATCATAATCGCGCGGCAAATGAGTAAAAATGCTTGTAATTATTTTGACTCATAATCATACCTGTGCTAACTCGGGGCACTTTCTAGAGATAGGATATCGATATAATTAAATTAATATTTGTGTTCATTGAACATTCTCGATTACCTACTAAAAAGAGGTTTGATTTCATATCTGATCTGATATTGAGCCTCTTAAATTAAGATAAAATAAAAGTATGAGGATTTCATTTCAATCCAAATGACAATTTACGTATATTATGAAAATTATTTTAAAATAAACATGTAAATACACGTTTTAATATGTTTATTTTTTTTTGTTTGAAAATGTGGAGAAATAAGTAATAGGTATTTATTTATGTCGATGAAATTAGATGTTGACAGTAACATCGATATATTTTTTTGTCGATAAAATATTTTGCTACGTTACTTTCGTATAGGTGCCCCGAGTTATCCCAGGTATGCTCATAATATTTAAAGTACGTTAGTATTTTGTTTTCAATTCTAGTATCTACTAAAATTATTAAACTTTATTGCATACTCTATCTATCTATCAATCAACCACAGAAATCGATTGCTAAACATAGGCCTCCCACGACTTGCGACAAAGTGCGATCCCGTGCAGACCGCATCCATTGATTCCCCGCTAGCTCACCAAGTCATCATTATTGCATGATATACACAAGAAATACAAATAGCGGACTTAATCCCTTGAGACATTCTCTACCAGTCAACCACTGGATTTAACAGTTACGGTGCAAATAAAGTGATACAAACTCAACTCATTTAACTAAATAATATAATATATGTATTCCATAAACTGACTAAAATACTTACATATATTATGTACGTAATCAAAGTAAAACATTACAAAATAAATTAATCAGAGGTATTGTCTAAGAAATGCTTGCGCACCATGCGCTTGATCGTGAATTTTCTTTGAACTTGTCTGATGATGAGATTTATTAGCTAAACAATTAAAAGTTTAAAATGTTTTAGATTTCTGTAAATATATAAAATCTTTTATAATTAAATAAATAAATAATGAACTTTAATCTCTAAGTTAGCCACTAGGGCACTTTTACATGTCAGTCTACCGGTATTTCACAAAATGAGACCACTGCTGCCTGCTGAGACTAAATGCCTAACGAAACTCAACAAAACTAAATACTGCTCTAACAAAAAAGAGAAACTGGATTGAGGGACAATCTTAACATTGCCGTAAGTAAATTATTGTCCCTATATGCTGAAGTCACCTAAGACTGAAATTACACCATGCAGCCCATTATCCAATAGTCAAGTATCCAAAGATTAAAAAATAAGCACTTCAATTTCTTTCTGCGTTTAGTTTTTTCACAAAGACGACGCTCTTTATTATTTTGACAACTAGTAAAATTCTATCGGCCGCGCTCCCACTCGGCCCGTTCAATGGAAATTACGACATAAATTGTAAAAGTTCTGAGTACTACGTACTGTACCTGTAAATCTTAAATTATATTTTTAGTCATTTGATATGTAATCATAAACAAAACAATAGAAAGGTTTTGTGAATAAAAACGTTGCATCTAGTGGAGCAATAGGGAAATTAGCCTAATCTGGACCGCGCTCCTGCGTTGCATTGCAAGATGGCGATGCAGTGGTGACTGCACCGGCTGCGGCGCGGGGAATATGCATTATTGCCAATCTTACGTAAACAAAATATGTCAGTGCCGGTAACTTTGTGAGGTAGTAAGTACGGTCTGACCAAAAAGAGTACAAAAAACCGGCCAAGAGCATGTCGGGCCACGCTCAGTGTAGGGTAGTCCGTAGTTGCCCATCCTTCACAATAGACGAAAATTACGGGAAAGATTTAAATTACGAGAAAAATTTCAAGCGCTATAAAAAGGTCGTAAATTATTTATTTATTTTTTCCAGTTAACTAATAAGTTTTAAGTTTACTAACTATCATGGATGACTGTTGTCTAAATAAATAAATTTTGAATTTGAATTTGAATAAATATCCATAATAATGTGTTAATAAATTTAATTAAATATTTTGGTACTTGGTACCTACATGTGATACATACAGTAAAACTAAATGATGATCATAAGGTTACAAAATTTAAAATTTGTGTATGATTGTACCTTAATATTTAAAAAATCACAACATTATGAAATCTAATGGCTAAAATCTACAATTTGTCTGTTGTTTCCCTTAACTTTGAAATCGCATGAAATAATTAAATTTATCACTATATTAAACAATATAAAAAAAAGTTTCAATATTATACATTAAAACTTTTTAAACAACGAAGTAACAGAGATGAGCCCGCGACGCCGGATCTCGGCCTACAGCGCAGTATAGCGGTTAAAGTTACGTAAAATTGTAGCGGAGCAGCGTGGCTAGCGGGGGGTGGGCGCCCGGATCCTCAAGGTCATCGACGTTAGGAGTCGCCTTAATAATGTCAATTATTATCATTAATTAATTAATGAGAACGTAAGGTTTTACAATCTTAAGTATTTTGAAGATTTTCTAGTGAATATCTTAACATTCAGTTTGATATTTTGGTTTCAAATTTATTAAACAGAAGAGTTATGGTATTGGTATGATATTTTTACAAGTTATTTGCATAACATTGATAAGGCAGAGGGAATTTTTCCCAACATACTAAAACTAAACGTTAGGTTAGGACATTTGCCATATAAAGGGTTAAAGGTTAAACTTTACTTGCATTGCAACACAGTAAGTCACTCCTCTAGAAGGGTGGTTCCACAAAAGTTGGGTAACTTTGTGTTCCAGTGATATTTATATTAATATATATTATGTACCCAATATCCATACTAATATTATAAATGCGAAAGTGTGTCTGTCTATCTGTCTGTCTGTCTGTCTGTTACCTCTTCACGCTTAAACCGCTGAACCGATTTAGATGAAATTTGGTATATACATAGTTTCAGTCCCGGGGAAGGACATAGGATACTTTTCATCCCGAATAAATGTAGTGTTCCCGTGGGATGAGCGGGTAACACCGCGGGGCACAGCTAGTTGTAAATGACTCATGAAATAGTGTATTTTTAATCATGTCACTCACTTTTACCTAAATCATATTATTTTTAATAATAAACAAAACTTCTTTTGTCTCCGTAATATCAGTCCCTAGCCCTGTCACATTTCCAAAATGCTATGTTTCTTCGTCCGGTTTTATCATGATATGATGCTATTTGAATTTTAACTAACTTAAACACACTAAAAATTACATTCCTTACTTCCGCAAAACAATTCAATAAACAAAAATAATCATTCTTCATACCTTTTTGTAAAAAAAAGTAGCGTCATCGATAATTACAATCAGGCCCTGGCCACTTAGAAAATTTAAAAATACGCGACATCCGTGCTGAATGACTCTTTTGAAACTCATTCATTCAAAAGTAATCACATGAAGTTAGCCATATGCGTGGACCGATCCGCGTCGGTCATTTTCACGTCAGTGCAGTCGGCGTCCATGCTGAGGAAACACGTGCTGTACCAGTCAATTACTCAGGCCCTAGGTGAGTTATTTTGCAAAAAGTTAATTAGTTATCGTTTCCTTTTATTTGTGTGTAAATGGGATCTGTTTGTTTTGATATTATAGTTTCTTACAAGTTTCGGTAGTTATGTCTTTTCAAACGTAAATTACGAGTGATTTTGTTCAAATTCGTCAGTCCCTAGACCATCAGGCCCTTGTTGTAAATGTGGCTAGGGACTGACGCAAATGCTAGGGGCTGACGTTCATACTTTTTGAGGCAAGTTCATAAATTTAAGAAACTTGTATTTGTTGTAGAATATGCTGCCTCGAAGGAAAATCCCGTTTTCTAAAGAAGAAAAAGCAAGAAAAAGTCAGAACAGCCAAAAAAACGATTAGAAAATATTAAATATGATCCCGTTTTATTAGCAGAGTACAAAGAAAAAGAAAGATTAAAATACTTCAAAAAAACGGAAAAAGGAGAGCGAAAATGCGTGAAAGATATGGCCCCACGTGAGTATAGATAAATGAAAAAAAAACTGGAGCACTTACTCGGCAGCTTAAACAAAATAAAAAAAATTGGTAAACATATATGCTGATAAATACATTGAACAAAAATACGTCACCATCTACTGACGGAGAAAATTATCCTCAGGTCCCAGAAGAAATAAATCCTGAGCGACAATCTGATAATAAATAAATAAATATCAGACAACCTCACACAAATCGATCTAGTTTTAGTCCCAAATTAAGCTCAAGAAGGCTTCCGTTATGGGTACCAGACGACGATATACATACTTATATAGATAAATATATGCTTAAATACATAGAACAACCATGACCCAAGATCAAATATTCGAGTTCATCACACAAATATTTGCCCTGGCCGGGATTCGAACCCGGGATCGCCGGCTCAGTAGGGAAGCCAAAATCTGATGGTATTGCTGATCGGAGACAAGCTGGAGCTAAAAGGAGAAGTATTTTACAACGAAAGATAAGAAATAGATAACTACAGAAGAAGAATCATGTTATTACTGAACTAAAGAAAAACTTGCTAACCAAAGCCAGAAGTACAAAAGACTAAAACGCACTATAAAGAAATCAAAAAAGTCACTCACACCCAGAAGTAAAATTGAAGAAATGGCGAATGACCCTAATATGGCAGGATTAGTAAAAAAAAGAAAACGAATTCAACAACAGGGATGAAATTGTACTCCAGCAATGGAGAAATAGTAAAGAATTGACCATGGATATGAAAAACTAAAAAGGAGCGATATATAACTAAGTATAAAAAGGAGATACAAAAAATGAAACCTTACGATTTGATAATAATCTAAGTATTATTGGTACTAAGTAGTGTTGTTGTTGGTAAGAGATACATTCCTACTAGAGAAGGCAGTCTTTCTCTATAAAGTTGATTGGATTTTGCAATAAATAAGTTAATTAATAAAAAGTGTAAGAATTACTAAATAAATGATTATTGGAAGTTAAACATATGATTTTATTCTATTAACAATGTTTTGCGTCAGTCCCTATCATATCCCGTCAGTCCCTAGAACACAGATTTCAGAAAAACACAAATTTCCCTTTAAATATCCAGTAAAGTGACCGGCCACTTTGGATACAAAAAGTAAATTGTTATAAGTATTGTATATAATAAAAAGTTTTCTAATTAGTATCTAAAAACACCTATTTCAAAATTTGTGCGAAAATTACCCAACTTTTATGGAAGTACCCAGAAACAGTATCCAAATTCAGTCTCAAGAATAAACGTCTTGGTTCAAAAGTCACTCACCGCGTCCCCTCCAGGTTAGCATACGGCGCCTTCTTCCTCACAGTAGGCGGAGGCTCTTGAAAATCGTTATCGAAAGGACTAGTTCGCTCCCTCGGCGAGAAGTCATTCGAGAACCGATAGTCCCTCCGCTGCTGTCTCGGTTCTTCTCGGCGTGTGCGGCGGCGGGAGTCGCGGGGGTCACGAGGGTCGCGGGGGTCACGTGGGTCACGGGGGTCGCGGGGGTCACGAGGGTCACGGGGGTCGCGCGTGTCGCGGTCGGAGTCGCGACGGGAGCAACTGTTATTGGAACGCCGCGCCGGCCAGCCAAGTGTTGAGCCGTACCTAGAGTTTTATTATTGTGTCAATGTTTAGTATTTCTATATTATGTATCCCATACCATTATGCCGATTTTGAGTGGTACTCATTTCTTGTACTGGCACGGTCTAGTTTTTGCTAACTGACGTTGAAAGTCATCGAATAAACAAAGTGGACACAGGGTTAACTATTCCGCGAATTTCAAGTGGTTTTCGCACAAGAAAATTAAAAATATGCACAGTGATAAAAAGTTTTTTTTTATACGATTAAATATTTATTTCAGGGAAAGAAAGAAGAATTGAGCAGCATTCCAGTAAAGAATGTTTTGAGATTGGTTGTTAACAAACTGCTACTGACATTTTATAATGTATGTATATGACGAATGCACATTGTCATATGAAAGCTGTTTGTTGCGCCACTATCCCAGGGCTAAACCGCAAGTTGTTAGGCTATAGCTATACATATTATACAATGAGTAAACATGTTAAACCATTATACCTTCGTTCACTAAGCTCGTCCATCTGTCTGGAATCATTCCGCCGCCGCGAGTCGCGCCACCCCAGCGACCCGTAGTTCCGCTCTGAAAGGTTATTATTGACATTATTTTATTATTTTCAATATTTACTTGGTTGATTAAGGTTAGGAATTGCTCTATCTATCACCCATAGAAATAAATCATCACTGCATAGTATAAAACAAAGTCGCTTTCTGCTGTTTGTCTGTCCCTATGTGTGCTTAGAATTTAGATCTTTAAAACTACGCAACGGATTTTGATGCGGTTTTTTTAAATAGTTAGAGTGATTCAAGAGGAAGGTTTAAATGTATAATATATGCATAATATAGTATAGTAGAGTTAGTATCAGCACTGCACCCGTCTGAAGCCGAGGCGGGTCGCTATAGTCATCAATAAACGTCAAACTATAATATATTTTTTCCACACCTATATTGTTAATTTAATATTACAAGCCCGGATACTATAAGTAAAGACGGTGACATATTACGATATACGATGTTATTACCCTACCCTGGTGTAATCGGCAGTACAGAGTTATCTATCTAGAAAATTTATTATATGATGATGAATATGTATGTAGTGTAAAACAATCGTGCGATCATATTATGAAACTCGTCTTCGGCTCGTATCATAAAACCACACTCGTTTTTAAGGCTTCTATTTCAAGAGAGTATCTCACCGTTGCTTCGCCACCGCTGCTCGAGCCCCCAGCCTCGGGGAGACGACCGCCCCGACCCGCAGCCGTCACTGTAACTGACGCAAAACAGGACATTAGTCCCATAACGATATGATTATGGTGAAGGTTATAGTAATTAGATTAGATGTATTTGAAAGGTTCTTTGCTCCATCTCTCTCGTAAACGAAAAGAAAGCAAATGACGAAATGCTCTGAATTATTCGCAAGGGATTGGCTAGTTTTCACACAGAGTAAGGAGTGGAACAATGTGACGATTTTGCCTACTCCACACATAAATTGTAGGTATATCTTGCAGAGGTACTTCAGGCCTTTCTTCAAATAAATTGATAAAATACCTACGAGACCTGTTGGACGACATAAATTTCTCTGTTGGTTAAAATTTTTCGGTTAATTCGCCTATAATAGTACATTACAGACCTAGGGCGGAGAGTAAGTGAATGTCTCAGACCGCAGGTGTTTGTGCGCCATAAATATGCGATCTGGCGCTTTACGAATTACCGCCCGTGGTATATCTAAAGTGTTACGTCTTGCCTTGGCCAGGAAGAAATTTTCTCCTCGCCTAGCGGGCAGAAATTTCAACATAAAATGATTGACTGTTGAGTTTCGTTCGACATTTCTCCTCAACGGACTTGTCTTTTGTAATGCCGATAGACTCAGACATATAAAAGTGCCCATTTGGCCTACTTACAAAATAAAGTTCACGATTAGATCACCAGAAACTACTTACTCTTCCTCCTCGTCATACGAATGCCTTGGCTTCCTATGTCTCTCTCTTTCTTTATCTCTGTAGTCCTTCGGCCGCTCCCTGCTTCGCGAGTCCCTATAGTCCCTCTCTCTACTGTAAGTGCGGTCTCTGTCCCAGGTATCATTCTCCCGATCTCTACTCCTCCGATCTCGCCGTTCTCTATGGTCCCTGTGATCTCGGTCTTTGCTGTCTCGCCGATCTCGGCCGCTGCCCGAGTCTCGTCTGGATTCTCGCCCCTCTCGGCTGAGATCTCGGTCGCGGCTGTCTCGCTTGTCCCGTATTTTGTCTTTTTCTCGCCCGCTGCCGGAGTCTAGGCATTCTCTTGAGCCTTGAGATGAGTTGTGCCTAGAAAAGAGAAAATCGTAATTCATACTTTAAAATATAGTCGTGTAGTGGACATGTAGCTACAGGTAATTTATCTGTAGCGACAACATAATAGTTAACCACTACATAAACGAATATCACTTGTAACTATTACTGTAAAAGTTTTTCTTGGTCGGATAATGCTCATAGTGATGCAATAATGGGCGTAGGCGGTTAAGTGCAAAAATATTCGCGATAAATAATTTGACGAACAATTTATTCGAATAACGAATAATTCAGGTCATCATTCGTCATTCGCGAATCATTTGGTTATTTTTATTCGTTATTCGTCATTCGAATAAATTTGGCCATCTCTAAGCTCTGGTGTGAGGTTGTCTGATATTTATTTATTTATTATTAAATAAACTGCGCCGCGCGGTGTTACCCGCTCCTCCCACGGGAACACTAATTTTTTTCGGGATAAAAAGTAACCTACGTGTAAATCAAGGGTGTTAGCTTCATTAAAGCCATACCGAGAGTCGCGGTCCCTGTGCGGCGCGCGCTGCAGCCGGCTCGGCGGCGGCTCCTCCTCCCACGGCGACGCGTCGCGGGACGACGACGACGTTTGCACTGCAACACGAACAACCGACCTCAACATACCGGGCAGTGCGAACCGGACGAGTTACTAAAAATATCTATACAAGCAAGTCACACAGCGGGGCTGTGGTGGCGGCGGCGACGCTCGCGCCACTGCCGGGGCTCGCTGTCGCGCGAGTCCGACGACCAGGGCGCCGCGCCCGGCCACACCCTGCTACATACACACCGGGGTCTGCGCGCGGCTGCGCGGGGCTGTGGTGGCGGCGGCGACGCTCGCGCCACTGCCGGGGCTCGCTGTCGCGCGAGTCCGACGACCAGGGCGCCGCGCCCGGCCACACCCTGCTACATACACACCGGGGTCTGCGCGCGGCTGCGCGGGGCTGTGGTGGCGGCGGCGACGCTCGCGCCACTGCCGGGGCTCGCTGTCGCGCGAGTCCGACGACCAGGGCGCCGCGCCCGGCCACACCCTGCTACATACACACCGGGGTCTGCGCGCGGCTGCGCGGGGCTGTGGTGGCGGCGGCGACGCTCGCGCCACTGCCGGGGCTCGCTGTCGCGCGAGTCCGACGACCAGGGCGCCGCGCCCGGCCACACCCTGCTACATACACACCGGGGTCTGCGCGCGGCTGCGCGGGGCTGTGGTGGCGGCGGCGACGCTCGCGCCACTGCCGGGGCTCGCTGTCGCGCGAGTCCGACGACCAGGGCGACGCGCCGGCGCCCAGCACCGCCCAGCGACCGGCGCGCGTCGTGCCGCGTCCGTCCACACCCTTCTCTGTGGTCACATTGACAATCGACATTAAGTCAAAGCGAGTTTACTAGTTATAACCTGAGAAGCATGACACTCTAAGTGCATCCTTACCTGAGAACCAGAACACTAAGTTTACGTAATTAACATAGCAGTTATAGTGTTTTGCTTCTGAGGTGCGGTACGGACTGAGCATTGGCTGCGACCACAACGCCAAATTTTAGGGGTTCTGCTGGTTTCGCCAAATTTCAATTCGCAACCAACTTTTCGCAGAAGTTTCATTTCGCAAACCACTCGTTGGCATAACTTTACTTCGCACTTTTTTCATTTGGCAACAATTTTAATATTCCAAAACTTTACTTTGTGGCAAATTATTATCAAACAAAAAGTGTGCTTGGACAAATAATAAATCGTCAAATATCTTTTCGGCAAATAGAAACTTTGCAGAATTATTTTTTAATGCAAATAGGTTAGGTTAGAATTAGAACTACGATCCCCTAGAAGATACGGCTGATGGAACAGTAGGTTAGGCTAGGTTAGACCACACAACGCGTGAGCCAGAGAGTAGCGAGCGTGCCACGGTCAAACGAACTACTACTAGTCAAACAGGCCACTGCGACCCCCAGCACATAAATGACTGACATGACAGTAGTTAGGGTAGGTTAAAACAGCGACCTCTTAGAAGACAAATGGCTGACGGAACAGTAGGTTAGGTTAGGTTAGAATTGCGACTACAAAGCTCGCGAGCCACTGCGACCCCCAGCACATAAATGACTGACATAACAGTAGTTAGGGTAGGTTAAAACAGCGACCTCTTAGAAGACAAATGGCTGACGGAACAGTAGGTTAGGTTAGGTTAGAATTGCGACTACAAAGCTCGCGAGCCACTGCGACCCCCAGCACATAAATGACTGACATAACAGTAGTTAGGGTAGGTTAAAACAGCGACCTCTTAGAAGACAAATGGCTGACGGAACAGTAGGTTAGGTTAGAATTGCGACTACAAAGCTCGCGAGCCACTGCGACCCCCAGCACATAAATGACTGACATAACAGTAGTTAGGGTAGGTTAAAACAGCGACCTCTTAGAAGACAAATGGCTGACGGAACAGTAGGTTAGGTTAGGTTAGAATTGCGACTACAAAGCTCTCGAGCCGAGGGAGCTAAAGAGCGTGCCGCGGCAGCAGCCGGCGAAGCGCCAGACACGAACTGTTCCTAAAGATGTTGTTAAAAGTATGGTATGCCAATCAATATCAATACACTTGGCGAATACATCAATGACATCTAAGAAACTCCCAAGTAATAATTTGCCTTGCAATAATTTACAAAAACCTTTAAAATTTACTTGGAAAATTATATGCGCGTAACGTTGAGTATAAATAGTTGGAGAGTTAATAAAATTGCCAAACAAATCGCCGAAACATTAGTAAACCGAAACTGAAAATTTATCGGCTCTGCTACTGTCAATGTATTTTAATGTCGACAAATTTCGAATAACAAACAACCAATTTTAATAATAATCTTGATATGCGAATATTCTTTATTAGAGATCTGTCACGAAAGATTAAATAATATTGAATTGAAGGTTAATGAGTGTAACCAATCGTACACTAATAAATAAACAAAACAATAATGATTGTGTCCAAATCTAAATAAAAGTTATTTTTGACTTCTCTAGGTATAGTTTCTAAAAAAAATTGTGTGTTTAGAAGTTGCCGATTTAACCAAAATTAATAATTATATTCATATTTGTTATTATTGTGTTTTCATATATTTTAGTTCTCATTAACATATTTCATTATAAATCAATCATTATTCGGCACCGAAATTTTATTCCTAAAAAAATAGGTGCCAAATTAAATTAACTTAATGATTTTTATTATTATACATTGGTGATTACTTCCTCGCATATTTGGAGAAAAGCACTATACAGGCCTCGGCGGCATGTCAGTTCGTGGATTCGTATTAATTGAATTCAAAATCATACTCAACCACGAACTGACTTTTCCCGGCTCCTGCGGTGATATACTATTATTTACCTTTGGTATCCGGCGACGATCCACTCGCCACATCGCTAATAGACCCCGTGGACAGCCTGGCGGGCGGCTGCAGGTCCCGCACGGGCGCCAACTCCACCGGTTTCTCCTCGACCTTCACCTCTTCCTTCTCTTTCACCACCGGGCTCTTCCTGAACGCCTCCTCCACGTGCGAGAAGGACAGACTGCTGTTATCGATACAATCGAAGAAATCGGAGTTGTCGAATCCGTCTGATTTTTCGTCAGATCGCTTTCGCTCTTTGGGCGCTTCGGGCGGCAAAGATTCGAATTCCTCTTGAGGCTCTGTTATAGTTATTTCTCGTAACGCCGCGTATCTATCATTGGTGTCTTCTATTTTGACTTCATTCGCGTTATTCTCTCTGGGCGACACTGATCTTCTAGATTGTTCTATTTGCAAATTCTTCATAACGGTCTTGATGTCTTCGATTTTCGCGTCGATCGGCGTCGGCTTAGGACTAACGGATTTTCGGAACATGTTGAACGAGTCCAAGGTTAATTCGTCTAACGTTTTCAAGGGGCTTCGGTTATTTTCTTTCACATCTTCCCGTTCTTGATTCGCTCTCATTAGATCAGTTATAGCAGTCAATTCTTCTTTTTCGTCCGAATCTTGTTTGGGTTCTTCCGCACTTATGTCATCGATAGGGTCTAATATTGATTTGGCTTTGAGTTCCTGTTCCTGTATTTCCCTGAAGGCTGCGTATCTGTCGTAGGAGGGGTTGGATTTTTTGTCGAAATCGTCGAAATTGGCGACGAATTCGCCCGCTTCTGTCGGCGCGAAGTTGTCCTCGAACTGCGGCTTGAAGTCGTCGGGGGCTGCGAGGGCGGAGGGGGCGGAGAGGGCGGAGGGGGCCGCGAGGGCTGCGGGGGCGGAGAGGGGTGTGTCGGACGCGGACGCGCGCGGCGGCGGCTTGTCCGTCACCGCGGGGGACATGGCGACGGAGAGCGACGGCTTGTCGGTGTCTGCCTTCGTTGGCGGTTCTATGTGGATATGCTGCGATAAATACATTTTTAAATTTACATAATATTTTTTATTAAAGCCGACGTCTGCTAGACGTCACTGCTGTAAACCAAATGTTTAAAATGAAGAGAAAACATTAAAAATGTTATGCCTTGAGCGGGATTTGAACCGACGTCTCCATGACTTTCCGGGACAGACGGATGAACTACTAAATGCTCTATCAGAGCCATTGACTAAAACATCGAATTGTTCATCCAGTTGCTTAATTTTTTATGTACTTTAAAGTGGCGTCGTAGCTTACAGATTATTACTTTTTCCGGTGCCACATTATTATAAAAGTTAAGTACGACCATAATCTTTTGATACGAATTCAAATTACATAAGTTACCAAAAAAGCAGTTAAAATACTAAGAACATGTGTATTTCAACAGAAAACAAAACTATAATTTCAAGTTTAAGTTTTGTGCCTAAAGAAAATTCTACTAGTTAAAGTCTTGTATAACTATAATTGAATAAAGGTAAGGTTAGTGTGAATTACCGCTCTATCGTTGTCGGCTGCTAAGTACGACCGGAGGTAGTCTGTGAGCTGCGGCAGCGTCATGGACGACAGTGTCGCGGCAGGAACTCTTAACCTGGAAGAAATACACTCATTCAATACACGCAATGCACTTGGTAGGTGGTTGACATTTTACTTCCTCTTTTTTGTGGCAAATGATTATTAATTAAATTGTCAAATGTCGTCGAAAAGACTTTCGGCAAATAGAAACTTTGCTAAATTATTTATTACATAGTAGGTTAGGTCAGAACTGCGACCCTATTGGAGACAATATACATCTGCTTGTAAAATGTGCTCACTGCTTTGTCTGTTGCGTTAATTTTACTAAATGCTTTGGAACTCTTACGTATACCCTGCAACAAACATAGCTTATTGTTGAGTGTTCTGGCAGAATGTCATTAATTATTGGTTTAAGGAATTTAGATTAAAACTAAAGAAGGCCGCTTTCCCGGTCAACCACATTAAATGTGCTTCTCGTCTAGCCACTCCCGCCGCACCCGAAACATGAGACTTCCAATATTTAAGAAACGGAGTATTAACAGTTCCGTAATAAAACTTCTCGTTGTTCTAACCTGTGTGCCAGCTCGTGGCGGAGGCGCGGGCGACAAGTACTCGTCCTCGCTGCTGGTCGTCGCTGAGGACAAGCGGGGCTTCATGCTGCGGTCCGCCTGGAGCAGTTACCTGTGTGCCAGCTGGTCCATGCTGCAGGTGAGCAGCTGGCTGAGCGTGATGTCGAAGCGCCGCGCAGCAGGCAGTGGCGGAGGCGCGGGCGACAAGTACTCGTCCTCGCTGCTGGTCGTCGCTGAGGACAAGCGGGGCTTCATGCTGCGGTCCGCCTGGAGCAGTTACCTGTGTGCCAGCTGGTCCATGCTGCAGGTGAGCAGCTGGCTGAGCGTGATGTCGAAGCGCCGCGCAGCAGGCAGTGGCGGAGGCGCGGGCGACAAGTACTCGTCCTCGCTGCTGGTCGTCGCTGAGGACAAGCGGGGCTTCATGCTGCGGTCCGCCTGGAGCAGTTACCTGTGTGCCAGCTGGTCCATGCTGCAGGTGAGCAGCTGGCTGAGCGTGATGTCGAAGCGCCGCGCAGCAGGCAGTGGCGGAGGCGCGGGCGACAAGTACTCGTCCTCGCTGCTGGTCGTCGCTGAGGACAAGCGGGGCTTCATGCTGCGGTCCGCCTGGAGCAGTTACCTGTGTGCCAGCTGGTCCATGCTGCAGGTGAGCAGCTGGCTGAGCGTGATGTCGAAGCGCCGCGCAGCAGGCAGTGGCGGAGGCGCGGGCGACAAGTACTCGTCCTCGCTGCTGGTCGTCGCTGAGGACAAGCGGGGCTTCATGCTGCGGTCCGCCTGGAGCAGTTACCTGTGTGCCAGCTGGTCCATGCTGCAGGTGAGCAGCTGGCTGAGCGTGATGTCGAAGCGCCGCGCAGCAGGCAGTGGCGGAGGCGCGGGCGACAAGTACTCGTCCTCGCTGCTGGTCGTCGCTGAGGACAAGCGGGGCTTCATGCTGCGGTCCGCCTGGAGCAGTTACCTGTGTGCCAGCTGGTCCATGCTGCAGGTGAGCAGCTGGCTGAGCGTGATGTCGAAGCGCCGCGCAGCAGGCAGTGGCGGAGGCGCGGGCGACAAGTACTCGTCCTCGCTGCTGGTCGTCGCTGAGGACAAGCGGGGCTTCATGCTGCGGTCCGCCTGGAGCAGTTACCTGTGTGCCAGCTGGTCCATGCTGCAGGTGAGCAGCTGGCTGAGCGTGATGTCGAAGCGCCGCGCAGCAGGCAGTGGCGGAGGCGCGGGCGACAAGTACTCGTCCTCGCTGCTGGTCGTCGCTGAGGACAAGCGGGGCTTCATGCTGCGGTCCGCCTGGAGCAGTTACCTGTGTGCCAGCTGGTCCATGCTGCAGGTGAGCAGCTGGCTGAGCGTGATGTCGAAGCGCCGCGCAGCAGGCAGTGGCGGAGGCGCGGGCGACAAGTACTCGTCCTCGCTGCTGGTCGTCGCTGAGGACAAGCGGGGCTTCATGCTGCGGTCCGCCTGGAGCAGTTACCTGTGTGCCAGCTGGTCCATGCTGCAGGTGAGCAGCTGGCTGAGCGTGATGTCGAAGCGCCGCGCAGCAGGCAGTGGCGGAGGCGCGGGCGACAAGTACTCGTCCTCGCTGCTGGTCGTCGCTGAGGACAAGCGGGGCTTCATGCTGCGGTCCGCCTGGAGCAGTTACCTGTGTGCCAGCTGGTCCATGCTGCAGGTGAGCAGCTGGCTGAGCGTGATGTCGAAGCGCCGCGCAGCAGGCAGTGGCGGAGGCGCGGGCGACAAGTACTCGTCCTCGCTGCTGGTCGTCGCTGAGGACAAGCGGGGCTTCATGCTGCGGTCCGCCTGGAGCAGTTACCTGTGTGCCAGCTGGTCCATGCTGCAGGTGAGCAGCTGGCTGAGCGTGATGTCGAAGCGCCGCGCAGCAGGCAGTGGCGGAGGCGCGGGCGACAAGTACTCGTCCTCGCTGCTGGTCGTCGCTGAGGACAAGCGGGGCTTCATGCTGCGGTCCGCCTGGAGCAGTTACCTGTGTGCCAGCTGGTCCATGCTGCAGGTGAGCAGCTGGCTGAGCGTGATGTCGAAGCGCCGCGCAGCAGGCAGTGGCGGAGGCGCGGGCGACAAGTACTCGTCCTCGCTGCTGGTCGTCGCTGAGGACAAGCGGGGCTTCATGCTGCGGTCCGCCTGGAGCAGTTACCTGTGTGCCAGCTGGTCCATGCTGCAGGTGAGCAGCTGGCTGAGCGTGATGTCGAAGCGCCGCGCAGCAGGCAGTGGCGGAGGCGCGGGCGACAAGTACTCGTCCTCGCTGCTGGTCGTCGCTGAGGACAAGCGGGGCTTCATGCTGCGGTCCGCCTGGAGCAGTTACCTGTGTGCCAGCTGGTCCATGCTGCAGGTGAGCAGCTGGCTGAGCGTGATGTCGAAGCGCCGCGCAGCAGGCAGTGGCGGAGGCGCGGGCGACAAGTACTCGTCCTCGCTGCTGGTCGTCGCTGAGGACAAGCGGGGCTTCATGCTGCGGTCCGCCTGGAGCAGTTACCTGTGTGCCAGCTGGTCCATGCTGCAGGTGAGCAGCTGGCTGAGCGTGATGTCGAAGCGCCGCGCAGCAGGCAGTGGCGGAGGCGCGGGCGATAAGTACTCGTCCTCGCTGCTGGTCGTCGCTGAGGACAAGCGGGGCTTCATGCTGCGGTCCGCCTGGAGCAGTTACCTGTGTGCCAGCTGGTCCATGCTGCAGGTGAGCAGCTGGCTGAGCGTGATGTCGAAGCGCCGCGCAGCAGGCAGTGGCGGAGGCGCGGGCGACAAGTACTCGTCCTCGCTGCTGGTCGTCGCCGCGGAGGACAAGCGGGGCTTCATGCTGCGGTCCGCCTGGAAACATACCAATATTTCACTTGTATCTTAGATGCTTTCCGAACGATTAATTTTCTACTCTGCACCCACTTGAAGCATCTCTGTTTGGTCCTATGGTTGAGTGGTAGAGAATGCCATTAGGCACTAACTTCACCATTTGTACTGACTTTTGTTTTGTGCAATAAAGTTTAAATAAATAAAATAAGTCAATAAATATTTATCGATCTACTATGGTAAGGGAAATCAATGGAAGAAGTAGCAAAGAAATGAGACGAAATTATTTCATGCGAGTAAAAGAAAATGTAGTCAATACATTGTATCACTCAACCAAAAGGATGGAAATTATTTGACTAATACGGAAGTGCAACAAGACATGCCATTTAGCTCGGAAGATTTTTTTTTAACTAGATACAGTAGCGGCAATGAATCTATTACTTCTATGTATTTCGTATGAAAGATGCCACAAATGTACAATCGGAAAAGGTAGAACCAAACACTAACCTGCTATTTCATTTTTAGCAAATTTATTTAGTCTATTTTTCCATCCTTAAATCAAAGTGGTGGACATGGTGCGTGTTTCTAAAAATACGCCGTTTTTTATTGTTAAACATTCAGTAACTATTTAGAAATTCAACATATAATAATAATTGGAACAAACTAAAAAAATATATGATTATATTCACTATGTACTATTGGCAATTTTCATTTGAATTCTATCCTTGGATCCTACAAATCATAAAATGAAAATGTTCGACAATGATAGATTTTTTGCCGCTACTGTGATGAATGTATGTAGTAAATGTTACCAGCGGCTCCCGCTTCCTGTTGGGGCGCGACAGCGGCGGCCCCTCGTCCTCGGCCTGCTGCGGCGGCCGCGGCGGCGGGCGCGCGCCCGGCTCCGCCACCTTCTTGTGATGAATGTATGTAGTAAATGTTACCAGCGGCTCCCGCTTCCTGTTGGGGCGCGGCAGCGGCGGGCCCTCGTCCTCGGCCTGCTGCGGCGGCCGCGGCGGCGGGCGCGCGCCCGGCTCCGCCACCTTCTTGTGATGAATGTATCTAGTAAATGTTACCAGCGGCTCCCGCTTCCTGTTGGGGCGCGGCAGCGGCGGGCCCTCGTCCTCGGCCTGCTGCGGCGGCCGCGGCGGCGGGCGCGCGCCCGGCTCCGCCACCTTCTTGTGATGAATGTATGTAGTAAATGTTACCAGCGGCTCCCGCTTCCTGTTGGGGCGCGGCAGCGGCGGGCCCTCGTCCTCGGCCTGCTGCGGCGGCCGCGGCGGCGGGCGCGCGCCCGGCTCCGCCACCTTCTTGTGATGAATGTATGTAGTAAATGTTACCAGCGGCTCCCGCTTCCTGTTGGGGCGCGGCAGCGGCGGCCCCTCGTCCTCGGCCTGCTGCGGCGGCCGCGGCGGCGGGCGCGCGCCCGGCTCCGCCACCTTCTTGTGATGAATGTATGTAGTAAATGTTACCAGCGGCTCCCGCTTCCTGTTGGGGCGCGGCAGCGGCGGGCCCTCGTCCTCGGCCTGCTGCGGCGGCCGCGGCGGCGGGCGCGCGCCCGGCTCCGCCACCTTCTTGTGATGAATGTATCTAGTAAATGTTACCAGCGGCTCCCGCTTCCTGTTGGGGCGCGGCAGCGGCGGGCCCTCGTCCTCGGCCTGCTGCGGCGGCCGCGGCGGCGGGCGCGCGCCCGGCTCCGCCACCTTCTTGTGATGAATGTATCTAGTAAATGTTACCAGCGGCTCCCGCTTCCTGTTGGGGCGCGACAGCGGCGGCCCCTCGTCCTCGGCCTGCTGCGGCGGCCGCGGCGGCGGGCGCGCGCCCGGCTCCGCCACCTTCTTGTGATGAATGTATCTAGTAAATGTTACCAGCGGCTCCCGCTTCCTGTTGGGGCGCGGCAGCGGCGGGCCCTCGTCCTCGGCCTGCTGCGGCGGCCGCGGCGGCGGGCGCGCGCCCGGCTCCGCCACCTTCTTGTGATGAATGTATCTAGTAAATGTTACCAGCGGCTCCCGCTTCCTGTTGGGGCGCGGCAGCGGCGGCCCCTCGTCTTCGGCCTGCTGCGGCGGCCGCGGCGGCGGGCGCGCGCCCGGCTCCGCCACCTTCTTGTGATGAATGTATCTAGTAAATGTTACCAGCGGCTCCCGCTTCCTGTTGGGGCGCGGCAGCGGCGGGCCCTCGTCCTCGGCCTGCTGCGGCGGCCGCGGCGGCGGGCGCGCGCCCGGCTCCGCCACCTTCTTGTGATGAATGTATGTAGTAAATGTTACCAGCGGCTCCCGCTTCCTGTTGGGGCGCGACAGCGGCGGCCCCTCGTCCTCGGCCTGCTGCGGCGGCCGCGGCGGCGGGCGCGCGCCCGGCTCCGCCACCTTCTTGTGATGAATGTATGTAGTAAATGTTACCAGCGGCTCCCGCTTCCTGTTGGGGCGCGGCAGCGGCGGGCCCTCGTCCTCGGCCTGCTGCGGCGGCCGCGGCGGCGGGCGCGCGCCCGGCTCCGCCACCTTCTTGTGATGAATGTATCTAGTAAATGTTACCAGCGGCTCCCGCTTCCTGTTGGGGCGCGGCAGCGGCGGGCCCTCGTCCTCGGCCTGCTGCGGCGGCCGCGGCGGCGGGCGCGCGCCCGGCTCCGCCACCTTCTTGTGATGAATGTATCTAGTAAATGTTACCAGCGGCTCCCGCTTCCTGTTGGGGCGCGACAGCGGCGGCCCCTCGTCCTCGGCCTGCTGCGGCGGCCGCGGCGGCGGGCGCGCGCCCGGCTCCGCCACCTTCTTGTGATGAATGTATCTAGTAAATGTTACCAGCGGCTCCCGCTTCCTGTTGGGGCGCGGCAGCGGCGGGCCCTCGTCCTCGGCCTGCTGCGGCGGCCGCGGCGGCGGGCGCGCGCCCGGCTCCGCCACCTTCTTGTGATGAATGTATCTAGTAAATGTTACCAGCGGCTCCCGCTTCCTGTTGGGGCGCGGCAGCGGCGGCCCCTCGTCTTCGGCCTGCTGCGGCGGCCGCGGCGGCGGGCGCGCGCCCGGCTCCGCCACCTTCTTGTGATGAATGTATCTAGTAAATGTTACCAGCGGCTCCCGCTTCCTGTTGGGGCGCGGCAGCGGCGGGCCCTCGTCCTCGGCCTGCTGCGGCGGCCGCGGCGGCGGGCGCGCGCCCGGCTCCGCCACCTTCTTGTGATGAATGTATGTAGTAAATGTTACCAGCGGCTCCCGCTTCCTGTTGGGGCGCGGCAGCGGCGGGCCCTCGTCCTCGGCCTGCTGCGGCGGCCGCGGCGGCGGGCGCGCGCCCGGCTCCGCCACCTTCTTGTGATGAATGTATGTAGTAAATGTTACCAGCGGCTCCCGCTTCCTGTTGGGGCGCGGCAGCGGCGGGCCCTCGTCCTCGGCCTGCTGCGGCGGCCGCGGCGGCGGGCGCGCGCCCGGCTCCGCCACCTTCTTGTGATGAATGTATCTAGTAAATGTTACCAGCGGCTCCCGCTTCCTGTTGGGGCGCGGCAGCGGCGGGCCCTCGTCCTCGGCCTGCTGCGGCGGCCGCGGCGGCGGGCGCGCGCCCGGCTCCGCCACCTTCTTGTGATGAATGTATGTAGTAAATGTTACCAGCGGCTCCCGCTTCCTGTTGGGGCGCGGCAGCGGCGGGCCCTCGTCCTCGGCCTGCTGCGGCGGCCGCGGCGGCGGGCGCGCGCCCGGCTCCGCCACCTTCTTGTGATGAATGTATGTAGTAAATGTTACCAGCGGCTCCCGCTTCCTGTTGGGGCGCGGCAGCGGCGGGCCCTCGTCCTCGGCCTGCTGCGGCGGCCGCGGCGGCGGGCGCGCGCCCGGCTCCGCCACCTTCTTGTGATGAATGTATCTAGTAAATGTTACCAGCGGCTCCCGCTTCCTGTTGGGGCGCGGCAGCGGCGGGCCCTCGTCCTCGGCCTGCTGCGGCGGCCGCGGCGGCGGGCGCGCGCCCGGCTCCGCCACCTTCTTGTGATGAATGTATCTAGTAAATGTTACCAGCGGCTCCCGCTTCCTGTTGGGGCGCGGCAGCGGCGGGCCCTCGTCCTCGGCCTGCTGCGGCGGCCGCGGCGGCAGGCGCGCGCCCGGCTCCGCCACCTTCTTGTGATGAATGTATCTAGTAAATGTTACCAGCGGCTCCCGCTTCCTGTTGGGGCGCGGCAGCGGCGGGCCCTCGTCCTCGGCCTGCTGCGGCGGCCGCGGCGGCGGGCGCGCGCCCGGCTCCGCCACCTTCTTGTGATGAATGTATCTAGTAAATGTTACCAGCGGCTCCCGCTTCCTGTTGGGGCGCGGCAGCGGCGGCCCCTCGTCTTCGGCCTGCTGCGGCGGCCGCGGCGGCGGGCGCGCGCCCGGCTCCGCCACCTTCTTGTGATGAATGTATCTAGTAAATGTTACCAGCGGCTCCCGCTTCCTGTTGGGGCGCGGCAGCGGCGGGCCCTCGTCCTCGGCCTGCTGCGGCGGCCGCGGCGGCGGGCGCGCGCCCGGCTCCGCCACCTTCTTGTGATGAATGTATCTAGTAAATGTTACCAGCGGCTCCCGCTTCCTGTTGGGGCGCGGCAGCGGCGGCCCCTCGTCTTCGGCCTGCTGCGGCGGCCGCGGCGGCGGGCGCGCGCCCGGCTCCGCCACCTTCTTGTGATGAATGTATCTAGTAAATGTTACCAGCGGCTCCCGCTTCCTGTTGGGGCGCGGCAGCGGCGGGCCCTCGTCCTCGGCCTGCTGCGGCGGCCGCGGCGGCGGGCGCGCGCCCGGCTCCGCCACCTTCTTGTGATGAATGTATGTAGTAAATGTTACCAGCGGCTCCCGCTTCCTGTTGGGGCGCGGCAGCGGCGGGCCCTCGTCCTCGGCCTGCTGCGGCGGCCGCGGCGGCGGGCGCGCGCCCGGCTCCGCCACCTTCTTGTGATGAATGTATGTAGTAAATGTTACCAGCGGCTCCCGCTTCCTGTTGGGGCGCGGCAGCGGCGGGCCCTCGTCCTCGGCCTGCTGCGGCGGCCGCGGCGGCGGGCGCGCGCCCGGCTCCGCCACCTTCTTGTGATGAATGTATGTAGTAAATGTTACCAGCGGCTCCCGCTTCCTGTTGGGGCGCGGCAGCGGCGGGCCCTCGTCCTCGGCCTGCTGCGGCGGCCGCGGCGGCGGGCGCGCGCCCGGCTCCGCCACCTTCTTGTGATGAATGTATCTAGTAAATGTTACCAGCGGCTCCCGCTTCCTGTTGGGGCGCGGCAGCGGCGGCCCCTCGTCCTCGGCCTGCTGCGGCGGCCGCGGCGGCGGGCGCGCGCCCGGCTCCGCCACCTTCTTGTGATGAATGTATGTAGTAAATGTTACCAGCGGCTCCCGCTTCCTGTTGGGGCGCGGCAGCGGCGGCCCCTCGTCCTCGGCCTGCTGCGGCGGCCGCGGCGGCGGGCGCGCGCCCGGCTCCGCCACCTTCTTGTGATGAATGTATGTAGTAAATGTTACCAGCGGCTCCCGCTTCCTGTTGGGGCGCGGCAGCGGCGGCCCCTCGTCCTCGGCCTGCTGCGGCGGCCGCGGCGGCGGGCGCGCGCCCGGCTCCGCCACCTTCTTGTGATGAATGTATGTAGTAAATGTTACCAGCGGCTCCCGCTTCCTGTTGGGGCGCGGCAGCGGCGGCCCCTCGTCCTCGGCCTGCTGCGGCGGCCGCGGCGGCGGGCGCGCGCCCGGCTCCGCCACCTTCTTGTGATGAATGTATGTAGTAAATGTTACCAGCGGCTCCCGCTTCCTGTTGGGGCGCGGCAGCGGCGGCCCCTCGTCCTCGGCATGCTGCGGCGGCCGCGGCGGCGGGCGCGCGCCCGGCTCCGCCACCTTCTTGTGATGAATGTATGTAGTAAATGTTACCAGCGGCTCCCGCTTCCTGTTGGGGCGCGGCAGCGGCGGGCCCTCGTCCTCGGCCTGCTGCGGCGGCCGCGGCGGCGGGCGCGCGCCCGGCTCCGCCACCTTCTTGTGATGAATGTATGTAGTAAATGTTACCAGCGGCTCCCGCTTCCTGTTGGGGCGCGGCAGCGGCGGCCCCTCGTCCTCGGCCTGCTGCGGCGGCCGCGGCGGCGGGCGCGCGCCCGGCTCCGCCACCTTCTTGTGATGAATGTATGTAGTAAATGTTACCAGCGGCTCCCGCTTCCTGTTGGGGCGCGGCAGCGGCGGCCCCTCGTCCTCGGCCTGCTGCGGTGGCCGCGGCGGCGGGCGCGCGCCCGGCTCCGCCACCTTCTTGTGATGAATGTATGTAGTAAATGTTACCAGCGGCTCCCGCTTCCTGTTGGGGCGCGGCAGCGGCGGCCCCTCGTCCTCGGCCTGCTGCGGCGGCCGCGGCGGCGGGCGCGCGCCCGGCTCCGCCACCTTCTTGTGATGAATGTATCTAGTAAATGTTACCAGCGGCTCCCGCTTCCTGTTGGGGCGCGGCAGCGGCGGCCCCTCGTCTTCGGCCTGCTGCGGCGGCCGCGGCGGCGGGCGCGCGCCCGGCTCCGCCACCTTCTTGTGATGAATGTATGTAGTAAATGTTACCAGCGGCTCCCGCTTCCTGTTGGGGCGCGGCAGCGGCGGCCCCTCGTCCTCGGCCTGCTGCGGCGGCCACGGCGGCGGGCGCGCGCCCGGCTCCGCCACCTTCTTGTGATGAATGTATGTAGTAAATGTTACCAGCGGCTCCCGCTTCCTGTTGGGGCGCGGCAGCGGCGGCCCCTCGTCCTCGGCCTGCTGCGGCGGCCGCGGCGGCGGGCGCGCGCCCGGCTCCGCCACCTTCTTGTGATGAATGTATGTAGTAAATGTTACCAGCGGCTCCCGCTTCCTGTTGGGGCGCGGCAGCGGCGGCCCCTCGTCCTCGGCCTGCTGCGGCGGCCGCGGCGGCGGGCGCGCGCCCGGCTCCGCCACCTTCTTGTGATGAATGTATGTAGTAAATGTTACCAGCGGCTCCCGCTTCCTGTTGGGGCGCAGCAGCGGCGGCCCCTCGTCCTCGGCCTGCTGCGGCGGCCGCGGCGGCGGGCGCGCGCCCGGCTCCGCCACCTTCTTGTGATGAATGTATGTAGTAAATGTTACCAGCGGCTCCCGCTTCCTGTTGGGGCGCGGCAGCGGCGGCCCCTCGTCCTCGGCCTGCTGCGGCGGCCGCGGCGGCGGGCGCGCGCCCGGCTCCGCCACCTTCTTGTGATGAATGTATGTAGTAAATGTTACCAGCGGCTCCCGCTTCCTGTTGGGGCGCGGCAGCGGCGGGCCCTCGTCCTCGGCCTGCTGCGGCGGCCGCGGCGGCGGGCGCGCGCCCGGCTCCGCCACCTTCTTGTGATGAATGTATGTAGTAAATGTTACCAGCGGCTCCCGCTTCCTGTTGGGGCGCGGCAGCGGCGGCCCCTCGTCCTCGGCCTGCTGCGGCGGCCGCGGCGGCGGGCGCGCGCCCGGCTCCGCCACCTTCTTGTGATGAATGTATGTAGTAAATGTTACCAGCGGCTCCCGCTTCCTGTTGGGGCGCGGCAGCGGCGGCCCCTCGTCCTCGGCCTGCTGCGGCGGCCGCGGCGGCGGGCGCGCGCCCGGCTCCGCCACCTTCTTGTGATGAATGTATGTAGTAAATGTTACCAGCGGCTCCCGCTTCCTGTTGGGGCGCGGCAGCGGCGGCCCCTCGTCCTCGGCCTGCTGCGGCGGCCGCGGCGGCGGGCGCGCGCCCGGCTCCGCCACCTTCTTGGGGGGCAGCGGCGGCGGCGGCGACGCGCTCTCCAGGTTTAGTTTACAGCTGGGCTGTGGACGCTGTCGGATCGTGCTCGTGTCCGTGTTCTAAAATTAAAATGAAGGAATTTACAGCAGATTGCGTGGTAAGGTTAAAATTGATACAATCTTCAGGGGATCCGAAGAAAAAAGAATTGTAGGAGGCTGTACCGTAAACATACAAGTTACAATGAAACGAAGAGGAACGCGACAACGTTCGAAATTTCAGATTGGTACCGTCCCATCCTTCTTGATCTCCTGTCTAACAAATATTTGTATGAGCAGGACGGCACGATCCGACGTTCGAATTTCGTACATAGTAACCCTCAAGGGCGCTAAATACAATAACGTAACGATGTTATTTGTAAAGAAACGGCGAATGGTCAATTCACCGTAGTACGCATACAATCTATTTGTCAAATCTGTGCCATATTTATTAACTTGACCTAAGACAAAGATATATATTATAATTTTTTTATTGAATAGGATACCTGTCTTTGTAGCCTAGGAGACTTAGGAACTGGTTCAGGCGGCAGCGTGACCTGCAGCGGCCCGTTGAACACGTTCTTGCCCTCCGGCGGCGCTTCTTTCTCCTGCGGCTCCCGCCCGATCCTCCTCTTATACTCCTCGCGAGGCCCCAACGAGGACGAGGGCTTCGGAAACTCCGCCATACTCGTAAACGGGTCGTCCTTGAACGAGTCCGAAAAGGGATCAGTGCTGTCGAACGGATCCGTCTCCTCGAACGGATCCGAGTAAAAGTTGGCAGAGTAAACCGGGCGCGCAATGGACACCGTCCCGCCCGAGTGGCGCGACAGCGACGTCATGGTCGTCTGCCCGTACTCTTTGCTCGGCTCGGGCACCTCAGACAACAGCGACTGTGTGCTCGGTACGAGGTCTTTGAGCACTTTCTTTGGCGGATTTTTGAGCTCCTGAAAGAAGAGTTTTTTGTCAACGTAAGGTTTACTCCGGCCGGTGCCGAGGGGGTCTAGTTCCGTGAATACGTCGTAACCGAGCGCCGTCGGGGCCGCATACCGGACCTGTAACACAGGTATCGGGTCGTGAGGACCTGCGACAACGGTGCGAGGCTGCGCGAGCTACGTGTACTCTGTAGAGTAGAGGGACGCGACGAAGCATCTACACACGACACTTAGGGACATGCAGTGGGGGCGTGGCTATATAGGCGCTGGCTAAGGCGGTTACGTTTTTGAGGAAGGGCTCAACTAATAGAAATAATAGATCAAGTTAGCGCTACAGAAGTAATTGTACGAGTAAGTACCGGAATTTAAGAACGCTTGAAAGTTGTTACACCTATTAAGTCAGGGTTTATACGGTGGCACTCTAAGGATATCATTATGATCTTAGCCGTCATCCCTACTGGGGTGTATTTTGACATACTTGTTCCGTTGAAAAATATTTAGTTTTCAAGTGTATCGTCGATCCAGTGAAATAGGCATTCGTAAAATTTAACTCGAACGCTTGATATTTGCTGATAATATTTACGACATATATTATACTTACGCTACGCAATATGTTATGAGGCTAATGAGACTAACTTTAAATGATGCTGAGTATGATGATTGAATTGATTGATACAGAGGGATCCATGTTGTGCTGATTTATTAACTGGTTATTACGAAAAATAAAAGAAAGCCATTACGAAATTAATATTAACTTCGTGTATAACTATTTATACGATAACTAGATTCGAATTAGAGGAAACTATGAGTATTATAGACTTTACTGAATTTCGCCACTACCTACAAGTTGATTTTAATTACTAATATTGTTTTACAAAAAACTGAGAAATTATTAAAGAAAGTAACATGACCTACGTCTAAATTCAGAACATTTTTCTCAAAATCAAGGCATATTTCTGACATTATACTCAACTTTGTAAAGTTCGAGTTGTTGAGTCTTCAGTAATATTGTAATACAATTTTAAACCCTAATTATTTTCAGTATAAAATGTACCAATAAATAAATTGTGATAGCAATTAGCAAACAATACTTCTTTTATAACAATACGTCAAGTCAGTTGTGCGGTGAAAATGGTAACATAAAACGAATTCACAGTAGCGACAAAAATCTATCATTTATAATCTATCATATTCAAATATACCATATTTTAAGATTAATAGGGTCCAAATTAAAATGCTAATAGTGTAATAGGTATTTTATATAAAAATATATATATTTTAAAGTTTAGTTTCAGCTGTTAAATGATAAATAAACACGTATTTTTAACCAACTTCAAAAGAGGAGAACTCAGAACTTTCGACTGGGTCAACCGATTTTGATGTTTCTTTTTTTATTTGGAAGCTGGTGCTTCCGGTGTGGTCCATCAAATTTGGTCTAGTTCTGACAAAGACATCCACGAGAAAATAATATAAGTGTGTTATTGTTTGTTCCATTTCGCTCATTGTCGGTTATTTTTTTGTGAAATAGTGATTATATTTTAACCACTAAAAGAAAAAAAAATTACAAAAATTAACCGACTTCTTTAATCTGTACATGGTCGGGTAATTTTTGGCTTTTCACATTTTTTTTTGAAGTCGGTTCTTTTATTGTTAAAAAATTATAAAAAAAACGCGCCCAATATCTTTGCTTTAAATAACTATTTAGAAAAATAATTGTTTTATTTGCTAAAATTGAAATGGCAGGGTACATTTTTAAATGTTTTCTGTATGTCACTAACAATCTATGGATCATCGATCCGAAATAAATAATTTGAATTGAATTTGAATTGAATAGCTTTCTGTTTTAAAACCTTTTGCTATTGTAAAAGTGTGGTTATCTTTTATACAAATTACACAGATATGGTAGACCTTTTTCCGCTACTGTAATTTGACATGCAGCACGATTTAATAACTGAGTGTAACTTCGCTTGTCGCATGCTACTCTTTCATCTTTCACGCACAGTACTAAATGGAAAGAGACACATAGCATTTGTCGCGCAACAAAGAGTTGCATGTCACAGTTGTGCTACTACTGCAACGGATATTAAAGTGCTAATTACTTGTGATACCTCAATGGCGTGACGTCAAACAAAAACTCAGAACCAGCCAGGGCAGGGCCCTTACCCCTCTTCAGAAGCAATACATAATTGACAACATTGAAATAGTGTTAAGTTTAAACTAATTTCATTACTTTATTATCAGAGAATCCAAAACTATTATTTTTATTTGATATAAAATTTAAAAAAAATGAGAGCAGCTTCGTCATAGATTCAGCGCGCAACTGACGTCACCTCGTCGAAAAATAACAGTCGCAAACTACAAAAAGAACAGTGGTACAATTTCCATACTAAATCCGTCTTAGTAATAGTCCGACTGTAAGAGTTTCTGCGCTGTGACCAATTACTTGTACTTACTAAGCTCTTTTAGACTGAGGAACTCTTCAAATGGATTTTTTAATCATAATATGGGATATTTTTGAAAATTTAAAAATGGGGTAATATTTTTTTTTATCCTTTAATTGATAACATCGGAAAAAGGCCTAGTTAAAAAATGCTGTTGGCAATAAAATTGTGCTCAATCGTTGAAGTGGGATTTTGAATCGGGTTGTATGGACGCCATGCCATTGACGAAAATGTGATGTGGTATGCGTGTGGAATGAAGATCATTCTACGGTGTTTCTAAGGACCGTGCAGGGATCGACGAAGCGTTATGGCTATACCTCGGGGTTTTCGTTGCTGAAGGGCTACTCCGATGTTCGAAATTTTACTGTCGTATAGTGCTATTCCATTCACTCAAATATACTTTGACAGGAGATCGAGAGGGATGGCACTATTCGACAGTCGAATTTTGAACATCGGAGTAGCCCTTCTGGTCTAGTATTAAGGTGTCCTCTTCTTTTATAGAAAATCACTTCACCGAAAGTTTCATTTCACAGAATTTTAATTTTATAGACAAGTTTTTCCTCGGAACTCATACATTTATCAGAAATCTTGGAAATGTCAATCAATAGATTAGGTTAGGTTTGTGTTATAACATTCCAAAATATTTTATAGTTTCAGAAAAAAAATGCTTTTAATGAAATGAAATTTCTATGAAATGAAAATCCGATGAAACACTTGTCTATAAAACAAGGGTAAACCCTAGTGTTCAATCATTCGTGCACCGATACCCCGGGGTTATGACAGAGGCGGGGATGAGCGAAATATTGCTGTTCCTCAATCAATCATTCTGTGATGAGTGTCAATGCATTCAACTAAAATGAATCTTATTAATTAATATTTTGTTTAAAATGCAGTATAATACGGTATTTAATTATACCGCGAATTTTGAATAAAAAAATTAACGAAGTTTAACATTCAGTATATTATAACGATGTTTGATGACATTGCGAATTTAGAATTTAAATAATTTTGGTGTCAGTTTATTGTTTAGGTCTCTCCCCGCCTCTGTTGATTGGTTTGAACATCATACAAATGAAAGCAAATTTGTGACTATAAGCTACATGATTTAGAGATGAAATTTCAACGTTATTGTAAATTTGTAATACTTAATACCTAATGGTATTCTTCGGTTTAAGAGGATTTGTTATGTGTTTCTTTCTAGAAGCATGAGGTCATGACCTCTAAGATATGTCTAGAATCAAGATCGAACACTAACAATTTTCAGGTAATTTGACTCCCTCTGAATCAAAGATAATAATGTGTATATCACGGAATAAACAGAATCGTCACAGGCCCGAACTGATTCGAAATTTAGATCCACCCTTGAGTAAATTAACTCGAGAGCTGAACACCCACGTATCTACAACAAAGTTACAATAACGTTTTGTCTGTAGAGTACACTGATGACTTTATTATGCCAAAACGGGACTTAATCGCCCCTCCCTCTTCGAGACTATGGACCTAAAATCACGTCTCGTGATTGGGTCAATTAACTTTTTTCTGTCGCTTGTTGCCATGGTGATGTCCCCTGGGTTATTGTTTAAAACTACTATTATCGGCGGCAATATTCAACAAAAACTTTGTAATTGCAGCAGTATAAGCCTATTCTTATTCAGACTATCTCTTGAAAATACCAATACTATAATACATCGTCTGTCGTCGTTTGACAACCAAGCCCCCTCTAAGTAACAAATATCTACTTTAAACAAAGCTCGCATCTCAGTGTCAACCTGCTCACTAGATACGAGGTTTTTAGAGCTCTGACAGAAATTTGAGTGAATTTTGGTGGTCACAAGGGGATATTATCAACACTTTTCTAAGAAGTTCATTCACCATTGTCTCCTGGGTGACGGGACAAAATAACAAAAAGAAAAACTTGATTGACCCAATTAAATAAAAACCATTTCGAACGCGATTAAGTCCCGGTTAGTTACGTATGAGAGTCGTGTGAGTCTTAGAGCCGGCGCACACCACGGCTTCTTGTGGCCGCGACAGTACATCTCTCTTTTTCTCACTTCGAGTGTGCAAAAGAGGCAAGTGTACTGTTGCGGCCATAACACAGACCACCCCCACTAGACGGAGCATGTAAGGCACATGTAAGGCGACCCGCGCGCACCAACGATATGGTACGGCAGAACATTAAAGTACCAACACGGCGGCCACCGTTTAGTTGCGTCCATGTTTATGAGGTCTCTCTACACCACTTAACATTACAATTTACCATGTTATTTATTTAATTTCTTTTTTCGTTGACGTACGCATGGATCATAAATAAGGACGCAACTAAAAGGTGGCCGCCGTGTTGATACTTTAATGCTACGTTTACACGCTTGCCAAGCCTCGGCAAGCCTACAGGACGCAGTTATATATTAGAGTGAGCGCGATGTAGTTCCGTCTCACTTTAACATATGACTGCGTCCTGCACGCTTGCCGAGGCTTGGCAAGCGTGTAAACGTAGCATAATGTTCTGCCGTACCATATCGTTGGTGCGCGCGGGTCGCCTTACATGCACCGTCTAGTGGGGGTTGTCTGTGTGTGAGTCGTAGAGCCGGCGCACACTACGGCTTCTTGTGGCCGCGACAGCACATCTCTCTTTTTCTCACTTCGGGTGTGGAAAAGTGGCAAGTGTACGGCCACAAGAAGCCGTAGTGTGCGGAGCCAGTTAATGACAGATGGTACTCACCGGAGCTTCAGGCTGGGGTCGGACGGGCGGCGGCGCGTCCAGTTCAGGCCGGTCCACCAGGTCGAAGGGTATGCGGGGCTTGTCCGGGCTGAACAGCACGCGGGCCGGCGCGCGCGCGCGCGTCGTGCCCGTCGCCGTCGACGTGGGGGGCGGCGGGAGTAACCCCTTCTGATGATCATACCAACAATCTTATCATAGTCTAAGAATCACAGACAACCCCCACTAGACGGAGCATGTAAGGCAGCCCTCGCGCACCAACGATATGGTACGGCAGAACATTAAAGTATCAACACGGCGGCCACCGTTTAGTTGCGTCCATGTTTATGATCCATGCGTACGTCAACGAAAAAAGTAATTAAATAAATAACATGGTAAATTGTAATGTTAAGTGGTGTAGAGAGACCTCATAAACATGGACGCAACTAAACGGTGGCCGCCGTGTTGGTACTTTAATGTTTTGCCGTACCATATCGTTGGTGCGCGCGGGTCGCCTTACAAGTGCCTTACATGCTCCGTCTAGTGGGGGGTGGTCTGTGCTAAGAATATATATACTAACGTAAAAAGAAACGACAGCTTGTGTGCAGTAACAAAACTCGCGGCTATCTGTGCGTGTCGAGGGTCGAGCGCGGAGGCGAGCGCGGGACGCTCGCGGGGGTGAAGGGCATTCACGTGAATGCCTCGTCGAAGGATTCGGCATTACAAGGTCACCGACGCCCGAGTTACACCGATAGGCCGCTGTCGCGCCTGTGTCATAGTAGTTCATGCAAATCTTACGTAATAAGAGGTCTTAAAATAAGAGTATGGTTTTATGAAACGAGCCAAAGGTGAGTTTCATAATAGGATCATACGAGTGTTTTAAGATCTAATTACGCACAGTTGCATACACTTCTTTATCTACACACATATTCATCATCATTATTATAGATTTTCTATTATGAAGATATGAAACACTCAGTCCGCGGAGTTGAGGAATACATAAGTTGACCTTAACCACAACAGTATCATACACACGGGGCGCGTATGGTACTGTTATGAAATAACATCTCTGATTGTTGCTGCCGGCCTGCCTGCATTTATCACGCGACAAAGAGTTGCGTGTCACAGTCATGCTAGGCACACGTACCGTTGTGACTTACGGCAAAGAAACGTGGTCACTGACAATGACTAATGTGATTAAGAACCACTCAGGATTCCTTACGATATAAATTAGAAATATGGGTGGGATGGGAAAAACAAAGTTGTGTCGTGTCGACTTATTTTTACAAAATTAGATATGTGATCTAAAATTATGATATCAAATAAGCCTTAGAACAGATTATCATTATTATAGGGCCTAATACATCTTGACAGATGATTCAAGCAGCGTCTGTATGCGAGAGACAGTATCTCGTGACTAAGGGACGCTATCCGGGAGCGACATACACGTCCACATTTTCCACCCGTCAAGTGGGATGCCGTGGAGGAGACAGCAGTATCGCGGCTGTGCTTTTTAGCACGCTTTTTGGCCAAGTCCTCCAACCAGTGTTATCGTGGGTTTCTCGGCCGTTCGCGACTATACTAGCGTAGGTAAAATAGCTACTGCTAACCTGCGACGGCACAATAAAGGAGTCTCCAAACGGATCGGTAGATGGCGTGAGCCCCTCCACCTGAGTCAGCCCCCTCCTTAAAGAGCTGAGCTCTTGTTCCAAGTCTACCAGCTCTGCCACGCCTCCTTCAGCCGTGTCTTGAGTTTTTGGTGTTGATGTGCTTGTCTCTCCAATTGTAGTTATGCTCTAGAAGAAGAAATAAACTTTAATGTTAATCTTATGGATCGAAGCAATCGGATTGAATTTATGAGTAGTAGAACATTAAACAAATCAAGTATGTTTTTAAATTAGTTGGAACGCAATAATGTCAATATGTTGAGTAATTAGGTACTTTTTTACAGCCTTGTAAAGTTTATTTTTTTGGCAGAAATCACTCATTGTGATCTATAAAAACGCTGTAAAAAAATATGTTCTATGTGGGACGGTGAACTTTTTTTTATTGGTTAATAAATGAATGGCGGTGTTAATGACAAAAATAGAAAATTGATTTAATGCATAGTTTAAATGTAACTTTTCATGTAAATTTTTGGTAAGAATTGAACAATTTTGAGAAACTCGATTAAAAAAAACTATTACAGAACGGATTAAGGCATATAGGGTTCAAACTCTTCCAAATAGTCCCCTGTAGGTATCATCTCCAAAAGTTTCTACATTAACATCGTTATTCCAAACATCCTGTATATTCAACTAACTGCGCCAAACGTTGTTGCCCGCGGTTTACCAGATAAAAAGTAACCTATGTTTTAATACAGCTACCGCCATCAAAATTGGCCGTTTGAGGGTGAAGAAGTAACAAACATACAAACACACTCACAAACTTTCGCCTTTACAATATTAGCGTGATGATCCATAAAACGGCAAATAAAACAACTCAAAAGTTAGACACATTAGATTATTTTATAAATAACAAGCCGGTACCACTGTCACTTTCTTCTTTCTACAAAACTGAAACGAGAGCAAGTTCTTTCTAGGCATTAAAACACAATAAACTAAATGACCGATGTAACTGGAATATAACTTAAACGAAAAATTCAATTTTTCCGTCTAGTGCGAAACGCCTACAACGTCAGCCGTTTTCTGGTCACTGATCAAACAACCAGACCGGAATGTATCAATCGTCTGTTGTCATTCCGTTCGCGTATTGACAGAAACAATTATGCACTGTTTAGATACTCGACGGACGTTTAGCTGAACGTCAGTTGACCGACAGCATCGGTTTTAATTGTGCGTTTTTAGAAGACTCTTTAAATAATTATTTTTTGGAATTATTTTGATCACAATACTTGTTTTTTCTTTCGAAACTCAGCCAAAAAATAGTCCCATTTTTTATGATTTTGACACTCATTGGAAATAATAAAATCGTACATAGCAAAATGTGACGATAGACGTGGGAAAATTGGAACAATTAGTTCTTTGCATTACACCTACGTTTGAATTACAAATAACAAATATTTTGAAAAGAAAATCAATTCCCACACACTTGTTTTTAAAAAGCCGAGAAAATCGAGAAATCCGTTTTATAATTTAGTGCAGATAAAATGCAAGAAATAGAGCTTACAAAAAGAAACAATAAAATTAGCACACAAGTGTCTTATACTTCTACACAAACTTAGATGATTCGAAATAATCCAAGCAGATTATCGTGACGCAATTCTTAAAGTCGGCTTTATACATGTTGATGACCTCCACACTACGTTATGCAAATTGCAAACATCGCCAAATCTGCCGCGTCAAGGGACCGTGGGCTTTGTCCGTAACCTCGCCCTTTCATAATGATGTGCATATATAACAGTTATAACCGAGCATAATCCCGTACGGATGCATAACGATATACCCGACTTTAATATTCGCGCGTTAAAGTATATAGTCCCAGTGAGTTAATAAGTGCGAGTCGTATTCTGCCGTACTGTGGTAAAAAGTCGTATTATTATATAGTATTCATCGTAACATATGACTGTTTAATTAAGGTAGACAGTATTCTGGTTTTAAGTTGAATGTACAACCTGTGGTAAGTACAGCTAACAAGGTCTAAGACGGGAAAGAATTTGTATAGAATTACGACGGGAGACGGACTGCTTTTTGCGATGTTTTTAATGGTTTTCAATGTCATTAATATAATCGGTGTAAATTAAATTTATAGCTTAGAATAGAAGAACTGGAGTAACGTCTGTGGGTTTGTTACCTGTTTGGGTTATTCTTTAGGGGTCTGTGCTTCTAGAGACAATACACAGAAAAAAATAGGATCACGTTGTTAATTATTTTCACAAAAAACCCGGGTATAATTTGGAATACGTTGGGTACGTAGTTGTATTTAATGAGTTATTATTTTCTGGGCAGCTAAAACAATAACGTGACGTTGATGCCCAGGAAATAGAGACCAACTTATTAATTTAGCTGCCAAGTTATTATTTTTGTAGGTATTCTTCATACCTTATTGAAAAGAACCGCGATGAAAATACGCATTTCAATCTGCGAACAAGTTAATCTTAAACGTAAAGTCGGACTTGTAAACGTATGCGGAATGAAATTTGGACAAAGTTCAATACGTTATTTAATTAAATTAGTTTACCTAAATATGTATTTATTTGTACTTATATTACCACAAAATAAATAAAATTTAATGTAAAAAGAAATTTGATCCCATCCGGGCTGTTTTTCGACAGTTTTCTGGCACTTTCTTCATGGCCGCCGTATATGTGGATGTTGGCATTTTATTCAACTCCGATTTAATTTTTCTTTTTTAAACTTTCTATACTTTTGGGTCGAAAATTACTTGCGTACACGCGTCTTTTCAGATTGGTCTTCAATTGGTCGTAGTTGGGGTACGTTAGGTGGGTTTGATTCTTTCGGTACGTACGGGATTTCCAGCTCATCCATTTCCTTCGTAGTTTTTTTTTATAATGACTAGATGCTAGATCTGGCCAAAACACTACATTAGCTCCTCTATGATTTGACCGTATAAAATGACGCACAACTGGCAAACATAGCTCAATGTACCGGTCAGCAGTAACCGCCAAACCAGATTCAAAAACACCGGCTTGGACATACCACGAGGGCTTATTGCTACCCATGGTAGAACTTTTTTTGGAAACTTCGTGTGTTCTACATATTTCACAGATTCTTTGGTCCGGTCATAAGCCTTTTCAAAATAAAAGTTACCCTGCCATTCATTCCCATCTAGGGTCAAATAGTATTCATCATCCATAACGCACTCTATGTCGTTTTTTGCGTAGAATATACGTTTAACCAAAGTTTTAAGTCTTTTCTTTTGAGATAGTTTTTGCTTTTCGGAGACGGTAGGTTTGACTTTTCTTGATCGTTTAACAATTCCCATGATATTGAGATGCTTTTTCACAGTTTTCCCGTCGCAGCCGAATTTATTTCCAAGTTCTCTGTATGATTTTGCCACACGACCGGCCGTCATTTTCTTTAATTGACTCCCCTTCGAAGAACTACTTAAAGAGCTTACCTTCCCCGAGCCAGATTTTCTAAAAGTTGTTTTTCGCAAGGAATAAGATAACAAGATATTATAAATAGTACTTCTGCTCTACCCCATTTGCGTGAAATGTTTTACGACCCTCGACTTAGGCCAGTCCGGGTGAATGTCGTCAAATTTACACACATTCTTTAGACGTCTTTCTTCTCGATTTGCCATAATAAATTCAATGAAAAACACACAACCATGAAAATTATGCAAATTACTGACAGATGTACTCGGAAACAAATCACATTCACAAAATTTCAAATTTCTACCGTTTTATGTTTAAGTTATGCCTAAAGAGTTTGTCCAGATTTCATTCCGCATACGTTATTTCCTTAGGGCAAGTATCTGTCTTTTACTTTTTTGTGTATTGCCGAGCCCTGTATATTAACTTACCTTAGATTTAATCTCAGTGGCGTTGGTGGTGTGGCGCGCCAGGCTGCTGGTGACAGATTTGCCTTCCAGCTGCTGCTTGGCCAGTTCTATTTCCTTTTTCTTCAGCTCGAACACCACTTGGAACAGGTCTCGCATTGCTATGACTACCTATGGACAGAATATGGATTAACTAAAAAAACTACCCCACGGCAAAAAGAGAGGTGCAATCCGTGTTGTTTATGGCATCATAGCTTCGAATAGGGCTTGTAACCGTTAACTTTAATCCATACCAATTAACCGGTTAGAGATTTCGGTTAATCGTTATTAACCTCGACTTTTTTGTACGTTCATATTTTTATATCGTAGATGGGTAAGGTTCAGGAGCGTTTTGAACGCTCCTTGACTTATGTTTCGTTTTCACGAACAATTATAATTGTTATATTTAACATTATTTTACCCAAAACAAAGCGTTATTTGGTGAGCTCATAATAGAGGGCTTTTTGTGAAATATGATGGACTCCATAAATAAAATGATATTCGACTAAATTTCGTAACACAATGGAACGAGCAGTTGGAACGCTCCTGAGCCTTAGATCTGGATCAATAAATACGGTCGCTTGGCAATAAATTCCAAATTTGGAAATTATCCGCAACTTGCCCATCCGTAGTATAATATTTATATTACACTATAGCGCTGGGTGCTGGGCCTATTCCTAATAGTCCAAAACCGTCTGACTCTTCAGAATCGTTGCAATATGCTCGTGGGATCCATGTTTCTCCACTCTCTCCGATTCTACACATGTGACTTTTTGTCTTGAAAAGCGGAGGCGAGAGATGGGCGCTCATGGGTAAATACCCGATGAAGACCGGGTAAATACCCAATCTACTACTACTGCCCGGTAGATTAGGTATTTACCCGGTAGTTGTAGGGTATTTACCCATAAGCGCCCATCTCTAAAGGCGACAGTTAATTTAATTGCTCAGATCACGTAGTAGGAAACTCTAAATTGAGTGCTTCCTCGCGTGGGCGGCTGATATCCACATCCTACCTATAGCATATATATAACATAGCACATTACATTATAAATGATTATTGACGAAGACCCTATCTCCATAAGTGAAGTTATGAATAAAATATCTTTAATCAACTTAATGTCGTACTTTGAGTAATAAAGGTTAACTAACAGAGATCCCTTAAAGGGATAAGTCCGCCTTTGTACATGTATTTCTTATTTTTGTGTACTATAAAGTGTTCACATACATGCATACGATTTGATAAAGTCCCAACATACTAGTCAGTATTAGTAATTACAAGAAATAATGACCAATACATATTCTGGTATGTGAACAATCCAGAAATTTTAGTGGATCATTTCTATACAAAAGAAGCGACTAAATATTGTGTACTTTACAATGCTACAGAAAAGAGAACAGATCAAAGAATACAATATACATAGGTATACATATATGTAATTTGAGTTCATCCGTAAAACGTCAGTACCCTTACCTTACCATGAGTTAACGTGACCGTGATTGTAGTTCTATAAAGTAACCGAGGAGCTGTACTATTCTCTATACAAATCTTTTACGCAGTTGCTAGCGAGTACGGTCACTGTAAACTCTTGGTAAGAATATGGTCTACTTAAGCATTAAGTTAGTATCTTGGCATTATATTTCTTCTTTTATATTTCTCTTTGACATAGAAAACTCCCATGAGACGGGTTGGTCATATGAAATGGGTTTACGCATGTGTATAAGTTGAATATCACGATACTTCATCAGGAGCGTCTTTGACGTAGATACCTTTTATGACTAGGCTGTGTAGCATAGGCGTTTAAGGCGGGGCCGGGTGGGTCGTGCCCACCCCAATATGGTCTAGTGCCCACCCCAGGATGTTAGGTTTCCGAGAAATTCATGGTTTCATCTTATAGGCCATGACCCAGGCCCCGTATGATAAACATCTTAGATACGCCAATGCTGTTTAATGCAAATTTCAGGGTTGGATCAACTATAATTCACACGATAATTCTTACAATGAAGATAATCGTCCAAGTAAATTTCTTCGATTTGTTTCCTAAATTGAGCTTTGAATGGTGCCATCGCGTACCGGGTGTTTTAATGTTCCTACAAATTCGGCATACCGTTGCATTAGTCAAGGTTCTTAAATTCTAGTTATTGAAACAATCCGTTTGTCCTTTTGTACACACGATTCATTAAACTTTATTTTACTTAAAATTTACAAAATGCCGTTGAATAGGTACTTATTTCAAAAATAAATAAGCAGAAATTCAAAAAATAGCGTCCCCCCCATAACTTTTCAACCACGAGTCAAAAAGATTATGGAAAATTTCATAAAAATGAGGCCTTATAAGCACTTTCAATGAAAACTATATTGAATCAAATCGGTCGAGCCGTTTTTGAGTTATTGCAAGAATTCATAATTTTCTTTAAAATGACGTAAGTGCCGCGCTGTGTCCTTATACTTCGAACGTTATACACATTTATTTAAGTGCTTAATGCATTAAAACATTTCGCTCAATCTAGCGCGTATAATCGATAACTCCCAGAAGGTAATAAGTTATTACAGGTACTTTGGCGTTTACGACCTTTTTATATAGAGCTTAAAATCTTTCACGTAATTTAAACCTCGGGCTTAAAGCCGCTGTTTTAAGCCCGTCTATTGTGAAAGATGGGCAACTACGGAACCCTACACTGAGCGTGGCCCGACATGCTCTTGGCCGGTTTTTTAAATAATAAGACTAATAGCGGGTATATTTGACATGTATAATATAACTACAGAAATTCCTCTTTGAATAATAAGACTACTTTTATAGCGAGTCGACCTTATATCAGCAGCGTGGCGTCCATAGAATTCGATTTCCACCGGCTTGCCCACTCCAATGCTACTGAAGAAAAAGTAAGCATAATCTACCCCAGCTTGATGTGACTTTTTGTTTGAATCCACGCGACTGCTGTATACATATAATATAGAAGTGAAGTCGCCAGTCGGATTCGTCATTCAACATCCTACCCGGTGATGTCGACACGCCATAAAGTAAATACATAACATATCAGTATACCATGAGTTAACGTACCGGTTTCGCTAGCGACACCGTAATGCCTTGATCACACGTACCGAGTAAATGGGCGAGACAGTGCTCTGTCTCGCCCGTTTGTCTTTTGTGTGACAGGGACGAGAGCACTGTCTCGCCCACTGTCTCGGTACGTGTGATCAAGGCATAAACGATTTGTATGGAGAATAGTACAATGCCCCTATCGGTTACTTTGTAGAACTACAATTCGCCATACAAATAATAATAAATAATAATAATAAATATCGGACAACCTCACACAAATCGATCTAGTCCCAAATTAAGCTCAAGAAGGCTTGTGTTATGGGTACTAGACGACGATATACGTACTTATATAGATAAATATATACTTAAATACATAGAACAACCATGAATGACCCAAGCACAAATATTCGAGTTCATCACACAAATATTTGCCCCGGCCGGGATTCGAACCCGGGACCGCCGGCTCAGTAGGCAGGTGTCTACAAACCGAGCCAAACGCGTTGTAGGGTTGTTAGGTGGTAGAAGTAATGTAAACAACCACTTTAACTCCACTACGTATAATGTCTAAATAAATAGCACAACACAGAAGGTATATCCAAAGTTCGAAGATAGGCACACAGAAGAAATAGCACGGAAGGAAGAAACAATATAAATATACAGCATACGGTAATAAATGAAAGCGAAAGCGATAGAAATCGTATAGCAATAACGGTCGAGAGCGGCATGCGCTTCGCGTCAGATAGGTGCATCGACTGGCGGTGCGGGGCGCTCGCCGGTCGGCCGCCGTAAGTACTAGTCGCACGTCACAAACCTTATCTAAGCAAACCGGGCTCCGCGAACAAAGAAACTTGCAGCGCGGGCGCGGCTCCAGTGAACTCGACCAGACGGCACGTCAATATTGTATTGACGGACGAAATGTAAACATTGTGTGTATCTTATTGTTTGTGTGTAAATATATATATGGAATGTATGTGTGTGTAGATAATGTTATAAATATATGTAATTAAATATTATAATAATTGTAAACCTTTTGTATTAAATAGATATAAATGTAAATAGTTTAAATATGTTAAAATATATAATTTTAAACGTGATTTGTGGGAGAGTATCCCACATCACTCCCCTCCAGAGACCTGGTTAGGGGCGATAATAGTCCGGGAAACGTACTTGTCTTCCTGAACGGGTAGTTCTAGGTACGTTTGAGGGAACCGAGTTAGGATTAGGATTCAGACTCACCTTTTTATTTAGTGCTTGGCGAGCTATGTCTGGTGGTTTGACAGGCTCGACGGTATCCTGATCCTTGGCTGAATCAAGGCCGTCCGACAGGTAATATGCCGGTTTTAGGCGGTCTATTGTGACGGAAACCGGTTTTCCTTTTATGAGAAGTTTGAAAACCTTATCGGTTCTGTCTAACACTTTGTGTGGACCTGAGTATGCAGGTGTCAGAGGAGGACGTGAAGCGTCTTCACGCAGGAAGACGTGTTCTGCCGTCGCTAATTCCTTGAACACAAAGATCTTGTCCTTATTATGGCGTGAAGCTGGAGTCGGTTGCAGCTTGAAGGCAAATGAGCGTAACCTGGCAGTGAAGTCGGTAATATCCGTGGTACCGGGTACGCTTGGGTCAAAAAATTCGCCTGGAAGGCGCAAAGGCTCGCCGTATAATAATTCGGCAGAGGAAGCTTGCAAATCTTCCTTGAAGGCGCTTCGTATGCCGAGAAGGACTTGGGGCAATGTCTCGGACCAATTGCTGTCAGCGTGGCATGTAATGGCGGCTTTGAGCTGTCTGTGGAAGCGCTCCACAATTCCATTACATGCAGGGTGATACGCCGTTGTCCGCTTGTGTTTGAAGCCGATGACTTTGGCGAGGTATTGGAACAGTGTGGACTCAAATTGTCGACCACGATCTGTCACAATATCTGTAGGACACCCGAACCTGGATATCCAGCCAGCAAGTAGGGCTTTTGCCACTGTCTCCGCTGTAATATCCGCTATTGGCATGACCTCCGGCCATCGTGTGAAGCGATCAATGGCGGTCAAACAATAGCGGTAACCTTGAGACATAGGCAAGGGGCCAATAAGGTCAATATGTACCTGCTGGAAGCGAGCACGAGGTAGTTCGTAGGTACCTAAAGGTGCAGATACGTGTCGGCTTACCTTTGCTCGTTGGCACGGTAAACAAGCTCGTGCCCAGTCTCGGCAGTCCTTCCTTACGCTGGGCCATACGAAACGCTGCGCTACTATCTTAGCAGTCGTGTTGGCTCCAGGGTGACTTAGGGAATGGAGACTGTTGAAGATGGTTTTGCGATACGGCTTAGTAACAAATGGTCGGGGAGTCGGCGTACTGACGTCGCAGTACAGAGGTTCCGGACTTCCCGGGTATGTCATCCTTACCAAGCGTAGTGAAGACGAGGTCAAGTACTCGGCGAGTTCAGGGTCAGACGTCTGAGATTTAGCTAGGTCAGCGAGATCGAGAGGCATTTCCAGTTCCTCAATCCGAGATAAGGCATCGGCCACAACATTATCTTTGCCAGATATGTGCCTGATATCGGTTGTGAACTGGGAAATGTAATCTAAGTGCCTATACTGCCTAGGCGAACAGTTATGTTTCCTTTCGTGGAAAGCAAAACTGATTGGCTTATGGTCAGTATAGACAATGAAGTGTCTCGCCTCTAGCATATGCCGGAAATATTTAATTGCCTCGTAGATCGCGAGTAATTCACGATCGTACGGGGAATATTTTGTCTGGGACGGGCTCAGCTTCCGGGAAAAGAAGGCTAACGGCTGCCATACCTTGTCTGGTAGCTGCTGCTGCAATACTGCGCCCAAAGATACGTCAGATGCATCTGTAACCAATGCCAGCTTTGCTCGCGAGTCTGGATGAGCTAGCAAGGCGGCATTGGATAGGCTTTCCTTGGTATCTTGGAAAGCCTTGAGAGCATCACCGGTAAGGTTAATGGGCGTAGAACCTTTGACTGCTCCGCCTAGGAGTGAATTGAGAGGTGCTTGGATTTGGGCGGCACGAGGCAGGAATCGCCTGTAAAAATTGGCCATACCTAAAAATCTTCTCAGCTGCCTAACATCCTTAGGAGGCGGAAAGTCACGTATGGCTTCGACTTTAGTGTCTAGGGGCTTGGTACCGCTCTCCGAGATCAAGTAACCTAAAAAAGTTACCTGGGGAACGCCGAAGACGCACTTAGACACATTTATCACCATGCCGTAGTCCCGAAGTCTAGTGAATATTTCGCGCAGGTGTTGTTTGTGCTGTTCCTCGTCTTTGGAAAAGATTAAAAAATCGTCGAGGTAACAATAGACGAAGTCTAGACCACGTGTTACTTCGTCAACAAACCTTTGAAATGATTGACCCGCGTTCCGAAGTCCGAAATTCATGAAGGGGAATTCGAACATTCCGAACGGGGTCGTTATGGCCGTCTTTGGGATGTCCTCTGGACATACAGGTATCTGGTTGTAAGCCTTTACAAGATCAATTGTGCTGAAGATCTTACAACCAGATATGCTATGAGAAAAGTCATGCAAGTGACGAATTGGGTATTTGTCGGGTATGGTACGAGCGTTGAGCTGACGGTAGTCGCCACACGGACGCCAGCCGTTGTCTTTTTTCGGCACCAAGTGCAGCGGTGAAGACCAGGGGCTCTCGGAGGGTCGGGCCGTACCGTTAGCCAACATACCTTCAAATTCTTGCCTTGCTACCTTCAGCTTGTCTGGAGCAAGTCGTCTCGGGCCGCAGGATACTGGGGGACCTGGAGTGGTGCGAATGTGGTGTTGTGTGTTGTGTGGTATTGTGCGTTGCGTGCCGGCTGGTCGCGTGATTTCAGGAAATTCCTGTGATAATAAGCGATGAAAGCAAGACACGCCAGTCAAGACCTTTACAGAAAATATATCGTCGCAAGAAGCATTAATAGCAGATGAAGCTAAGCTAGTGGTGTTATCAACTAGTTTCTGGTTTCTACAGTCTACTATTAAATTATAAAACGATAAAAAATCAACACCTATAATAGGTTTTGTAACATTAGCAACAACAAAACGCCATGGATATTCGCGTCGAAGTCCGAGGTCTAGGTTAAGATGCGCAAAACCGAAGGTGTCGATGGTCGTCCCGTTGGCTGCTGTGAGCTTGTAGTCCGTTGGTGCTCGACGCTCGCGCAGAAATGACTTGGGGAAGACACAGAGGTCGCTGCCGGTGTCGACCAAGAACTGCGCCTTCGACCTTCTGTCGGTGACAAACAGGCGACCAGAAGAAACAGGGCTATCAGCTGTCGCCATTACCGACTGCCCGCGGCGTTTCCCGACTTCCCGTAGTCACATGGCTGCACGCACCTATTTGCGTTCGCGCCATGCTTAGAATGGTACCAGCAAGTCGGGTACTTCCGGTAACTAGACTGGGATCTAGTGTTGGATCTGGTCTGCTTGCCGGAGCGGCCGCGATTCCGTGATCGTGATCTGCCTCTGCGATTGTCCTGTGTCCTCAAGGCCTGCACCTGCTTCCTGAGCTCGGCGATTTCCTTCGCCAAGGCATCGTTGCTGGAGCCTGGTTGACTGCACCCGGTGTTGTAGCTCGCAGAAGCGACGTGTGACGAGCATGCGCAACGTGGGCCAATGTCGTGGACCCTATCCGCGAGGTCTGCGAGGATGTCCAGCGATGCTGTAGGGTGCCCCGCGAGTACAGTCTGGATACTCCGAGGTAGCCTGTCGGTCCACATCATGCGAAGAACGTCGTCCGTGATGCGCTTGGCTGCCAGCCCTTGAAGGTGTCGCAGGAACTGGGAAGGTTTGCGATCCCCAAGTTCCTCATGATGAAGAAGCTGCTGTATCTGCCGTTCCTTGGTGTCACTGAGTCGGCTGATTAGTTCGCTTTTAAGCTTGAGGTATTTGTCGTTGGCCGGTGGATTCGTTATAATATCCTTTACCTCCTTAGAAAATTGTCGATCTAGTTGACTGATGACGTAGTGAAATTTCGTGACGTCACTAGTTATGCCGGCTATTGCAAACTGACCTTCGATTTGTGAGAACCATATCTCCGGTTCCTCTGGCCAAAAAGGTGGAACACGCACTCCAACTTTAAAAACATCCGACGGAGGTGCAGTGGAAACGCGCTCTGCAGAGCCGCTCGGTTGTGGGGCCTGGGCGTTGCTGTTTTGACCGGTACCGTTACTCATGTTTCTCGAATCTTCTACGTACGGTTTTCTAGACGAATCTTCAGCCTGGTAATGTGTCCTTCAGGGGTCACCACTGTAGGGTTGTTAGGTGGTAGAAGTAATGTAAACAACCACTTTAACTCCACTACGTATAATGTCTAAATAAATAGCACAACACAGAAGGTATATCCAAAGTTCGAAGATAGGCACACAGAAGAAATAGCACGGAAGGAAGAAACAATATAAATATACAGCATACGGTAATAAATGAAAGCGAAAGCGATAGAAATCGTATAGCAATAACGGTCGAGAGCGGCATGCGCTTCGCGTCAGATAGGTGCATCGACTGGCGGGACGGGGCGCTCGCCGGTCGGCCGCCGTAAGTACTAGTCGCACGTCACAAACCTTATCTAAGCAAACCGGGCTCCGCGAACAAAGAAACTTGCAGCGCGGGCGCGGCTCCAGTGAACTCGACCAGACGGCACGTCAATATTGTATTGACGGACGAAATGTAAACATTGTGTGTATCTTATTGTTTGTGTGTAAATATATATATGGAATGTATGTGTGTGTAGATAATGTTATAAATATATGTAATTAAATATTATAATAATTGTAAACCTTTTGTATTAAATAGATATAAATGTAAATAGTTTAAATATGTTAAAATATATAATTTTAAACGTGATTTGTGGGAGAGTATCCCACATCAAATCAAAATCGTTTTCGCAGTCGAAGCGAGTACTGTCACTGTAAACTCATGGTAAGGGTAGCGATCGATTTACTCGCCAGTTACTACGGAATTGTATAGGTCATCTTTTAATTAATCAAACACTTTCCCGCCCTCTTACACTTTCGTCACACACCCCCTTACATACGCCGACGACGCGGCGGTAGCTGCCTATTGAGGCGACGATCCTGGGTTCGAGTACCGGCAAGAGCAAATATTTGTGTGATGAACTTAAGTATTTGTTCGGGTCATCGAATACGCCTAACAAGTATCGGTCCTGTCAGGAATAGTCCCGCTACAAACAGCTTTCATATGACAATAATGTGCATACGACATATATTTGCATTATTAAACGTCAGTAGTGATTTGTCAAGGGTTTGTCACCAACCAAATTCAAAAGATTGTTTACCGGAATGCTGCTCAATCCTTCATTCTTCTTGTGAAATTAATACTGAATCCTATTGAAAAACTTGATTTTCATCACTGTGGATACTTTTGACTTTATTATGCAAACATTTAGTCCTGTTTCCTCTTTATTTACATCAGTGACGTTCACTGACTTTCGAGGTGAGTTACCAAAATTTGTCATTGCCAGTAAAACAACTTAGTATCACTAAAAATCCGCCATATGGCGTGGGCTGACAAACACCCTGTTCGGCTACAAGTATGTATCTATATAAGTATGTATATCGCCGTCTACACAAGCCAAACTAAAGCTTGCCCGTGGGACTAGATCGATATTTATAATTAGAAAAAGGAGTAACGAGATCTTGATAGTAGTAGCAGATACACTTACTTGGAACAGACGTTGGAAATTGCGCCCACAACTGGTTTAAATGGGGCTGGACTGAGTCCCCCGAGTGCGAGTGTGGGCACCCGAACCAGACGATCAAGCACATCGTATTCGACTGTCCTATCACCAAATTCACAGGAGGAATAGAAGACATCAAAAACCTCACTGAAGTTGCCAGAGATTACTTGGAGAAGGCTAACTTCAAACTTTAAATTAAATTTAATTAATTGTACCTACCTATATCCAGTGACTGAAATGCCATACGATAAATAAACTAGCAGCTTTATCAGTCTTGATACCGAAGAACCGGTGTCCGGTGTCCGGGGCGCCGAATATGTATCCGAACGCGCGGGAATCCGTCATGTCTTGCGCTGTTCATGATATCTTGATATCAGTAGCAGGTACACTTACTTGACTAGCAGCTTTATCAGTCTTGATACCGAAGAACCGGTGTCCGGTGTCCGGGGCGCCGAATATGTATCCGAACGCGCGGGAATCCGTCATGTCTTGCGCTGTTCATGATATCTTGATAGTAGTAGCAGGTACACTTACTTGACTAGCAACTTTATCAGTCTTGATACCGAAGAACCGGTGTCCGGTGTCCGGGGCGCCGAATATGTATCCGAACGCGCGGGAATCCGTCATGTCTTGCTCTGTTAAGAGATCTTGATATCAGTAGCAGTACACTTACTTGACTAGCAGCTTTATCAGTCTTGATACCGAAGAACCGGTGTCCGGTGTCCGGGGCGCCGAATATGTATCCGAACGCGCGGGAATCCGTCATGTCTTGCTCTGTTAAGAGATCTTGATATCAGTAGCAGTACACTTACTTGACTAGCAGCTTTATCAGTCTTGATACCGAAGAACCGGTGTCCGGTGTCCGGGGCGCCGAATATGTATCCGAACGCGCGGGAATCCGTCATGTCTTGCTCTGTTAAGAGATCTTGATATCAGTAGCAGTACACTTACTTGACTAGCAGCTTTATCAGTCTTGATACCGAAGAACCGGTGTCCGGTGTCCGGGGCGCCGAATATGTATCCGAACGCGCGGGAATCCGTCATGTCTTGCTCTGTTAAGAGATCTTGATATCAGTAGCAGTACACTTACTTGACTAGCAGCTTTATCAGTCTTGATACCGAAGAACCGGTGTCCGGTGTCCGGGGCGCCGAATATGTATCCGAACGCGCGGGAATCCGTCATGTCTTGCTCTGTTAAGAGATCTTGATATCAGTAGCAGTACACTTACTTGACTAGCAGCTTTATCAGTCTTGATACCGAAGAACCGGTGTCCGGTGTCCGGGGCGCCGAATATGTATCCGAACGCGCGGGAATCCGTCATGTCTTGCGCTATGAAGGAGATTTTGTGCACGGGGTGGTGGTACAGTGAGTCCTGGAAAATTTAATATAATTAGTCCAAATTTCATGTATTTATATCCCCTAGCTGGGATCTATTTATACCGGAATCCCTAAATAATTTTTGCATTCCCTAATACTATTTGTTATAATGATCATTTGTCCTAACACTCATATGCCCTAATTTTGGTTTCCCTCACATCGTATACATGATTTTTTTTGCCCTAAAATTTTATTTCCTAATGTCACTTGCCATATTGATTATTTATCCTAATGTCATGATCCCTAACAGTAATTTATCATAACTTTCAAAGATAAAGTAGGTACGGTCACCTACCCTGAGCTTTGTCACCGCGGGCGAGGGCTGCTCTCCCTTCGCGCCTCCGTCTTTACAAAAACACTCTAGGATGGTCTGTGTCGGCAAGCGTCCTACTAGCGAGAGCCCTAGATTCGGACTTTCGCAGCTTAATATATCGTACACATAATATAGCATTTCAAAAGTACTACAATCCGCTATCCAAATAATAATCCGCTATTTATCTTTATCTTTCAATTATTATTTACTTTTAATTTCCAAATTACAGAAAAGGACATTAAATATGTACTTAACTTTTCGATTTTATCACAAATACAATATTGATTCCTTAACTGTAGAGCCAGTGACCCGCCTACGAAGTTTGAGATTCCATGTTCAAATCCCGATAAGTCGTTATGGCAAAAAAAACATCAGCAATACTGATATTTATGGTAAGAACATACTTCGGACAAACGAGTATTAGGACAACCTTTACATTATTGAAAATAAATGTTATGACAATTAAGTTTTAGGAGTAATACCCATTAGGACAAAACAGTTAGGGCAAGTGATATGAGGGCTAACATTGTTATGCAAAGTTTGCAAGTAATATGCCTAAAAATATTAGGGATAGTTATGGTAAAAATGCTTCAGACAAATGAGTTTTAGGGCAAGCATTATTATCGTTAGGGCTAACCCGGCTAACGCCGATTAGGATAAAACAGTTAGGGAAAGTGATTTTAGGACAAACGTTGTTAGGGATCGCGAAGGTGTCTCCTAGCTGAGCCGATTATATATCGTTCGTTGACAGTAAATACTAACAAAAACAATTGTGTCAATTTTCCTTTGCGACTTTTCCCAAAAAACAAACAAACAATTGTTCAAAGGAACAATAGACAACAAAACAATACCGGATTATTAAATTATTCTGTGCAGATTTTAGCTTTTGTTTAGCTTAGTTGACAGAGAAAACATGCTATAACGAACTTTTCCGACAAAAAACGATAGAGAAACATTATGTACGTATACTATATCTGTACCACCATACAATGCTATCGAAATTGGTCCAGCCATTCGAGCGTGAAGCAGTAACAAACATAAAAACACACTCAGAAACTTTCGCATTTATAATATTAGTGTGAGCGATATAGGTAAGTATATCACAATATGCCGAGATTGCAGAGTTAGCCGCTCTGCGAGAATAACGTTGTATGTGCCCTGAAATTCAGATGTCTTACGTGTTCCACCTAAAAACAAAATCTTATAAGGTACATCTCAGGTCAGCATAGGTCATTCACCCCAGATAGGATCGTTTGATAAATTTTGTAGCAACCCAATTAAATCACTCTAACAGCATCTAAGTTTTTAATTGGGATCTATTTTATTTCTGGCACTTTTAACACATTTTCAAAGAATATCACAGGCGAATACGATTGAATAAAATTCGCTGTGTGGATCCTGAAGTTAATAACTTTTGACTAGGAAGCGTAGTGAAGGTAAATCGCTTTCTCACAAAGGAGAGCTCAGTGAATTGAATATTTGGAGTTATTTAATATCTGAAGGAAAGTTTTACCTTACTAATAATTTTCTTTCAGCTTAAACTGCTGTTTTAAATCGTTTTTAGGCACTTTTCGTACTTATGCCCTACCTACCTAAGTAGAGTATTTTAGTTAAAGCAAGGTTAGGTAAGTAACTACAGCTAGAATCGTATCATTTGAGTGTTTGGCTAATAACATGTTGAAAAAGATTTCCAATTATGAAAGTGTGTTCTTGATTTTTTTACCCCCTCCCGCTCCGACACGACTAAAATCACACGTACTTTTTTAAACCATTAATACAAAGATAATACGTATTTTTATGTTTGAAAAAAAAAACAGTAGCCCACTTTTTTAATTGGTAAAGCTTTTTCAACGTGCTAAGTATACATTTTTTTTTTATTTGGTTCGTCCAATCAAAAGAGACTTACTAGCATACATAACTAAAACGCCAACATTTTTTAAACATCAATAAAAACTTACGCCAGTTTTATCATCCCGCAACCTCAGGCCATCGATAGCGACATGCACTTGTATCCTCTGCTTGTGTTCCCCTGCCGCTCGGATGGCCATCTTCAGGTCAGCCAGCGCCTCCTGGCACATCCTGTCCCCCCGCGCCTCCGGCACTTCCAACACTCCGATCAGCTTCGCCCGAAAAGACACTCCCTCGCCCAGGAACCGGCCCGGCTCGTTCTTGTCTGCACAACGCGTTTTCCATTTTTGAAATCCGTACCCGTTCCTCAAATTGTCTAAAGCGATCGCCATTGTTTAGTTAGACTTTTTATTTGCGCAACGTGTAAGCTCGTGGAACTAAACTATGGAGTGCAAGCAAGCTATGTTTAACAAGCGACACTGAACACACGAAACTCAAAATAGACCGCAGCTAAGCTATGGTACCTTCCGCGATGAGATTTCTTAGCACTATCTTTTTTAGCGTCATTTTTGTAAATAAAACAAAGCTACGCGAGTGGAGTGCAAAATAAAAGTGAGCCCGTCCTATTTCTGTCTCTGTTTACGGTGCATCATTCCCGTTTAATTAAATTTCCTGTTTTTAAATTTAGAATCGGGACTCGTCGGGACCTCCCGCTAGTCCCGTTACATCGCCGGTATGATACCATTAGGTACAATCTACGATTAATCTCGATTAAGCAAGAAAATATTACAAGTCAAGAATGTTGCTAAACTACGTAAGGATATGTCGTCATAGACTAGAAATAGTTATTATTTGCGAAAGAGCATGCTTTGTTAGCTTGTTATGTACTCCGTGTGTTTACTATTAGGAACTAATTACCGCGTTGTTGAGATGCCATCTTTACTAGTACCACCAACAACGTCTGAACTCTAGCATAGAACTCTACTCACTTTCGTTTGTGTTCTATAGCAGCATATTTGCGTAAGAAAAGTATACAGAAGTCATTTGCATTATCTCCAAGAGAATGCTTCTGATAACGGTTCTCAGAAAGGAAGATAAGTGTCTAAAAATGCCTTTTATGCACACAGTACAGATGTCATAAATTACGAATATGCTCTGTTATTTTACACTGAGCTCTATGACTTTGTCTCGCTCGTTAAAATATAAGCTGTTTAAGGTTGAAATGCCTTAATAAGGCTGAATTTTGTTAACTGAATCACGTGAGTGAAGCACGTAGCGGCAATATGCCATTGATATAGAAACAAATTGCAACAAGAGACATTAAAGTGCGATACATCACACGACCTTCCTGAACAGCTGACCGAGCAGCTGTAACGGTCCGAGTCCATTAACAAGCAGTTAGTAGACGAAGGAAGGCGGACAGTCGAACAGAACACCATGCGAGCACACAACGAAGCATGATGTGACACAATTACTTACCGAACTGCCGCAAGAGGTGCTGGAAATGACACACCTGCATTATTTCCCTTACTAAACGGAACAATGTTAGTTACGTCTCGCACCGTCCTCGCCGCCGACCCAAAGACTCTCTGTCCAAAATACCAGGGTTCTCTAATTATGACATGAACTAGCATCAGGACACTAGCTTGCGCTAGCTCATAGGGTGAATCATAGCTCCCATGCTTACAACATACATCGCAAAATATAAATAGGAAAGCGTTGATGCTATCGTGATTGAGTCAAAATTAACTATCTAAATAACACCGCATATTCGTAAATAAAAAGATAGAAAGTAAGGGAAGCGAATCGAGATAAACACGTTGGTGCACTCACATTTGCAAGGGCTGGTTTTCTTTCGGAGGGTTTGCATCGGAAAGTCAGTCGGTAACTTGTGATTGAACATCGGAATATCGCGTTAGACCTTTGTTATTACTGAAATGCAAGCACTGTTGTAATGCACTCCACACGGGCTGTACGCGTTAGAATATTATATTGGCGAAATTCACTACGTGATTTATTGATTTTTATACTGGACGCGTTTGTCTTGGCTTTTGACGCGGCGTTTCGTTTTCATTATCGACATCGATATCCTTTTGCGCGGCTTAGTTACTTGGTTAGTTTAGTCAGATTAGTGTATTTAGTATTTAGTGTTTATAAATTTAGTGGGAGATGGTTCGCAGCGGCCGGCACATGGGCGAGAGCACGCACACTAGCGCGCATGGTCGGCGCGCACACAAACGCAGAACAACCCTTGATCAATATTCGTACCGGAACCCTACACTATGCAACTTTCATGGTTCCCTCCGTTTTGTTATGATCGCGTTCGCGGGCGCGTTACATTTGTCGATAAAATAATGGATGTTAAGCGTTTAATGGAAATTTTATTCAAATGTACTATTATAAATTACGTATAGGTATTTAATACAATATAGCCGCAAGAAATAAAAAATGTACTTACATAAAAAGAAACAGGAAAATTCTTATTATAGTTTTTTTTTAAGATGTGACTCCTTCATTAATTACTTTTTGACTTTTTTCTTAGCATTTTTAGTACTAGCTCCTACGCCGTTTTCTGTCGTTGTGTATAAGGAACGTTTAATAAAAGTTAGGAATACAGCGCGTCTATGGCAAAATGACGTAAACGACGTTCACTTCTTATGTACATACATCCTTTTGTGCTAAAGGTGAAAAGAAGTCTGATATTATTATATGTACTTATTAGAAATAATCTATATTCATTCATAATTATTAAGAAATTAATGGCTGGTCTGGTCTGGTTATTTATGTGTATGTACCTAAATACTGGTTAACAAAACAACAAATTTCTAGAAGAGAGTATAGACTGAATGAAAAAATAACTTTTAATTATCTATCTTGTAGGCTCTCTTTTTTGTAAATAATTACACAAAAACCTACAGATACTTCATTGCAGACATACCTACAAAGAAGTGGCTCTGAAAAATACATTTGATCTCAGCTCTAGTGACATTAACATCATCATCCAAAATATCTTTCACTACTTTTATATTATTTTAAGCTAGAGATAAATAAATAATAAATAGCTATTTATACCTAAAATATAGTGTGTGTGTGTGTGTGTGTGTGTGAGTGTTTCTGTTTTCCCATTTTATGTTCTATATGGAATCTGAATTTCAAATACTTTCAGTCCATGAGTTGTTAGGATGGTGTTCCCATATGATTATCTTTTTACCCATATCACTAATGTAATATTGTGTTTTCAGGTTTCATGCTTTGTTAGTTACTTCTTTTATGGAACAGTTACACATGATTCAAGTATGAATATTTTGATTGTTAGTTCAATTTATTTGCCAAGGAAACCATGGCAAAACATCAAGTTATATAATTTTGAACGGACTTCCAAAAGGAGGATGTTCTCAATTCGGGTTTTTTTTTTCTTTTTTTTTACCTTAGAGCTAACTCCATTCAAATAAACCAAATTTAATAATTCCTTTTTTGTTCAAGAGGATCTCCAAGATGGTCCCATACAATTTTGTTGAAGATCTGATGACGAGATTTATGAGAAATAGAAGGAACTCTACAAACATCTATGGCAATTTTAGTTAAGTGTTTCTCATAGTAGCTTGTTTAGTTGTCCTTGGTTATACGATTTTGGCTCTTTGTAGCCACTTTTTTCTTAAAAAGTATTACATATCTAATATTTGAGACAACGTAATAACTAATTTAAGACATAAGTAGTAACATTAATATAACTAAGGGGTCATCCACAAATTACGTCACACAAATGTCGACTTTTTGAACCCCTCCCCCCCCTATGTCACGCTTTTTTGCTATACCTTTAACATGTACTGTCACGTTTGGTATGACCCCCCCCTCCCCCTTAACGTGTGACGTAATTTATGGATGACCCCTAAGTCCACAGTTAAGATCTTAGAGATATCTTAAATGGTTGTCACGTACTCCAATGACAAACATTGAACAAGGTTCATATAATACAGATAAGATATGAGAATCAAATGATATAAGACCATTGTTTATATTGAACTGTTATAACCATGTCCCGATGTTTCCGGTGCAAAAATAGCCTAGTGTTAAATTTTTTTTGGATACTACATGACGAAATACACACTTACTATAGATACATAATATGTACTAGTATACCCAGGAATATATATTCAAATTTATCACTCAAATATTAGCTCTCGCCAGGAATTTTTGGTGCACAAATGATCTACGCGTACTGCCGGCCTAGTGTCAAAATCATTTGTATACCAAAAATCCTGGGATATAATCATGTCCAATATTTGTCTGTTATAATACAGTGTCTGTTTTTGTCAAATGGTCAACATGTGGGTTCTCAGCAGATTAAATTATAAATGTTTCAATCAATCATGTGACTTTTGGTTAAATATTGATAAGTTTATTAATTAAGCAGTTCTCATAAAACCAGTCTGGTTAAATTTAAGTGATACACTGATACATTTTAATCTACACATTAAATAACACTTTCAAACATTATTCAATAACGACTGAACTAAAAGTGGCCATAACATAAATACAGTTACAAATAGTTCGTGTAGCTGAACAATTCTCATACGTAATGTAATTTGTTATTTGCGTACTTTAATTGCTCTGAATGTAACCGTTCACAGTCCATATAAATTAATCCTTACCTTTGAGAGCAGTCATTCCAATTCGTTTAATTATTCTGACTTATTTCACCTTGAAAATATGATCCTAGACCCCGAAAAACGTACTTTTGAGGTTCATAACAGACTGCTTTAACATTTAACACTTTTACACGAAAAAAATATATGATTTATGATAAATTATAATTGTAACTGACGATTATTTACATGTGACGAAGCAAACTATAAATGCATTAAATTTTCATTCCTTTATTTATCACTCAATTAATAATTGCATTATAATTGGAAAGTATGAATTTTAAATACAAAAACTTGGACAGACTTGGACGAAGTAATACGAAGACGTCATGTCGACCGAAAAAATTTAAACGACGTACGTAGTGATGTAAATATAAGAATTTGGCGTGGTCGATAATCAACATTAGCATGGCGTCAAGGTTTTTTCTTAATTTAAAATTTTTGACCTAGCAATTTATTTATTCTTAATAATTGAGAATTAATTTCACTTAAGTACGCGCTCTATTTTAGATAGATCAAAATAGTATGCCTAGTTGTTTTGGTAATGTTTTTTTTTTCATATTAAGGGAATATAAAAACACTTTTTAGGGTTCCGTAGCCAAATGGCAAAAAACGGAACCCTTATAGATTCGTCATGTCTGTCTGTCCGTCTGTCCGTCCGTATGTCACAGCCATTTTTTTCCGAAACTATAAGAGCTATACTGTTGAAACTTGGTAGGTAGATGTATTCTGGGAACCGCATTAAGATTTTGATGCAAAAATAAAAAAATAATAATAAATATTGGGGGCTCCCCATACTTAGAACTGAAACTCAAAAATTTTTTTTTCATCAAACACATACGTGTGGGGTATCTATGGATAGGTCTTCAAAAATCATATCGAGGTTTCTAAAAAATTTTTTTTCTAAACCGAATAGTTTGCGTGACAGACGCTTCCTAAGTGGAAAAAAGTTTGTCCCCCCCCCCCTCTAACTTCTAAAATAAGAAAATGAAAAATCTAAAAAAAACATATGATGTACATTACTATAAAAACTACCAACGAAAATTGTTTTGAACGAGATCTAGTAAGTAGTTTTTTTTTTAATATTTTAATACCTAACTTTGCACCTAATTTATATGGGGCGCTATACATACCAGGTGCAAACTTAACTTAACCACTTAGGGATGGAAAGTGTTTGTACGGAACCCTCGGTGCGCGAGTCCGACTCGCATTCGGCCGGTTTTTTATGTGATTTTTGTTATACTTTTTCATTGTTACGTTTTTTGTGTGTCTTATTACTTAAATCCCATACGTTAGTCGGAATCAGCATTTTAATACTGCCCGCGTTTGTTCTTCAACACTCCCTTTGTTCGCCGTATTTACGTCAACTTCGTTATTGGTTCCTTTCATAAACTACGTAGAAAAACTCCAATTTAACAATACCACTACCGAAGTTTATCGATATTTATGTTAAAGTAGATCGTAGCGCAACACTACTCCCTGATTGCCACTATTCAAGATCTAATTTAAAATTTTAAGATACAATTGCATCGGCGCGTTTATTTCTTAAGCTTAAACAGTTAATATTTTTCAACTTGTTTAAGGCCATAATATTACCTCCCATTTTAAATAATTCGGAAATTAAATCGCCTTATATAGTACATTTACGATGCCATAAAATTGTCAATATAAATTACAATATTTTGTAAACACAAGATTTTACAAAAAAAGTATTTGTTATATTATTTAAAATATTTTAAACTAACTTTATAAAGGTAAACGTAGTTTACGAATGTTTTAAATAAAACTTAAACATCACATTTTCTTCTTTAACTTTGACATGACTGAAAATTTGACACTGACAATCACAACTAACTTCACTTCAATCAACTTCACAAGTTTGAAACTTTGAAAGTAAACAATAGTCATTAGGATTGTTGGGACCGGTAGAATCTATAAATATTTTAATATTGGATACGAATTATTAATTACATAAATCTAAAACCATGAGTGTATTATATAAAGATACCGCTAGTATTTTTATAGATCAGAGTAAATACATAAATAATATTTACAGTCGTGTCTCTTTTGGTGATAAAACGAATGTTTACGAAATTAATAAAAGTTTATTTTGTATTATACGTGATAAAGAACCACCCAACAGAAAAAGAAAACTGGAAAATCAAGAATTGTATGAAGAAGTAGGTTATAGCGAAGTCTTAAAGATTTTTCTATTGGTTTGATTTTGTAATTTTTTAAGAAGGCATATTTTTCCTATTTATATTTTCATTACATAATGAATTGTACATCATAAGATATTTCAATAATAAAATATATTTCAGTGTTCAAAAGTAAAAGAAATGTATGAAAAATTTATAAATAAACTACCAGACAATATGAAATCATGCTCCAACATAAATGGCAACACAAACCAAGTGAGGGACTTAGCACAGCAGTTGTTCGAGGCCACGATTTTTGATCATAAAGGTATCAATGGAGGCAATAATTCTGAAAGTGCACTGGTATGCACTATTAAAGATAATAGCTTTCTTATCCCCCCTAATTCTAGGTAAGTAAGGTTTATAACGCAAAAAACAAAAAAAGATGACGCGGTTGGCGCAGTTTGCAGACACCTGCCTACTGAGCCGGCGGACGTGGGTTCGAATCCCGGCCGGTGCAAATATTTGTGTGATATAAACAAATATTTGTTCTTGGGTCATGGATGTTATTTATATATGTATTTATATATTATGTATATCGTCGTCTATTTCCCATAGTACAAGCTTTGCTTAGTTTGGGACTAGGTCGATTTGTGTATGATTGTCCCTTAATATTTATATTTATATATTTAATTCCTACTGGAATATTTAATCAGAATCAATTTAGTATGTAAAGATGACACACACCTATTATGCTAAGTATATTTTTCCATTGCTTTTTCTTGGACAAGTTCATTTTGGCATGTTTTCTCTTGCAATTTTGGTGAAAAAGGTGTGATAGAAATACAAATATGAGCTTGCCTGAAAGATGATGTCTAAACATTGCACTGCAGAGAGCCAGAGAGTAAACAAGGATTTTTATTTAAACTCTATTCTAGAGATTATAGCAAATAGACAACAAAACAAAGACAGAAATTTGTACTATGAGTTAGTCCAGTAATATTTATCTCTTTTCAACCCCTAGTGTGTGTCTGTTAACACTTTCGCAACCAGACAAAAAAGTAACACATATCCCAGAAACCGGCCAAGCCGACTTTTATAGCATCAACCCGGCTACCGGGTTGGCCGGCATCTGAACAAAGTTTACGAGCGCACGGCGTTCGGGTTGTTGGTGTTGAAAGTGTTAAGGATTGGATTCTGCCCGTATATGAAGGCTTTCCTTTTGCATTGTCTACTGTTTTTTTTTATAAACTTACATAGGGAGTGTTAAGGCTCCTAGAAAGATAGGTTACATTCAAATAATTTTAATCAGATGCCAGTCAAAGCATTTCATTGAACTTGCTTTCAAATATATGTATATCGTCATCTAGCATCCATTGTACACAAGCTTTGCTTAGTTTGGAACTAGGTTGATGTGTGTAAGATTGTCCCTTAATATTTTATTTAATATTCTTTCAAAACAAAATGTCTTATTTACAGAAATGTACATTTTCAGGTTCCTATGCGGATGTGTAAAGGATAAATGTGGCAAATTGAATGGCAGTAAATTTGACCTAGTGATAGCAGATCCTCCATGGTGGAATAAGTACATTAGGAGGCTGAGGCACGCTAATGACAAGCTCAGGTATGTAGAAAAACATGTATCCTTGTTGCATATAATACATCCTCTTTGTACATCCATATTGTTATTACTATAACAAATTCAGATACTATAGGTATCAGTGGTGTGACATCCATACAACCCAAATCCCACCGATACGCCTGTTTAAGGTGATTGAGCGCTGTTCTCTATTGCTATTGTGGAAAAAGCAAGCGCTCTATCCTAGCTTGCTCTGAGTTTTAGATTGATGCCACACCACTTATAGTGTGTTATTTCATTAGATTACAATAGAACGTATTTATGCAAAAGGGAACCAACCCACATATAAAACCGTGTAATATGAAACCCTGTATCTATAACATAAAGTACAAAAGTTACATGTGTGTTGGTTCCTTTTTGCATAAAACATCCAATATAGGATGATGTTATGGCGACCCCACCCGCGCCGCCGCCGCCTCATTCATTCCTCTACTTACTATAGACTACTACATACCTACATGAATGATAATCTATGATATGATGATGAATACGTAAGGGTTACAATGACGCTATACGCGGGTAAGTCAGGTAAGTATAGGTTAACGCGGGCTGTATGTCTAGCACAACTTGGCTACGCGATTCTTGTCGCGCGACATAGCCTCGCCCGTCACTCTCTCAGAGTATTGTGAAGATCTTACAATGCGCCTATTTTGCGTGAACGGTTACTGGCACTACTCTTGCCCCAGGGGGTTGGTCAGGTAGCAAAGGTAAGTATGTAGATTTGGACTACAAAAATAATTCTTCCAATAATTGGACGAATTTATGCAAAAGGGAACCAACCCACATATAAAACCGTGTTTTATGAAAACCTCTACCTATAACATTGAGTAGGTACAAAAGTTAAATGTGTGTTGGTTCTTTTTTGCATAAGTCAAAAAAATCAAAAAATCAAAAATCAAAAATATATTTCTTTTCAACAAGATTATAGATAATGTTGAATTCTCCTTTTAAGTTAGTACTTGTGTTAGAAGAATTCGCTCTCTCATCCAAGTTATACACGGTTAAAAATAAATAGTTAATAGGGTATATCTAAGATTAAAGTGTACAATTTAGCCCTTATACTATAATAAGTACGTCAATTAGTGAGTATTGGTGTTCACCCATGCATCCAGAGCATCTGATGACAGTGATGACTAAACCTACTACAACTATTTAACTTTAAAATAATCAATGCTTCGTTTCAGTTATTCAATGATGTACAATGACGACATTGCCTCCATACCCGTGAAGAATCTCCTGGCCTCGGACTGCCTCGTTGCCGTGTGGTGCACAAACGCTCCAAGCAACATTGCAGCCGTCAAAGACCTGATATTCCCCCAGTGGGGGGTAGAGTACTTAACCACCTGGTACTGGTTGAAGGTATGTACAAATTTTACAATAAGCAGAATTCATTAAAGCACTGTGTAATAATATTATTAAAATAATCGTGAGATATCTTTAATAATTATAAAAAACGGTTTAAACTCACGTAAAAAGAGTCAGGTATGGCCCGTGAAAACCACCAATGCAGTGGGCCGTGAGTCGCGTAGCAGCACGGACAGCTGTCCCTAATGAAGAGCTTCACATGAGTTCGAAACATGTCGAGCCATTCCTGACACTCTGAACAGAATTTAACACTTAAATCACCAAAGGTAAAGTTTGGGTTCATAAAAAAATAGTAACGAGTGACAAACAAGCAAGCAACACGCACGCAGGGGCCTAGCTGCCGCCGTATCAGCCATATCGATGATAATGATACAGTTAGCTTTCTAGTTACAGAGTCCAATAGCAATTAACCACTTTTAGGTTTTTTTGTCCATTGATTATTTTCAAGTAAGTAGAAAAAATTACCTCGTGTTAGATTTTCAATGTCTAACAAACTAACGCAAAAATGTATACATGTAACACAACCCGATTAACTAAACTAAACCCACTAAAATTCTGTCTCTTCAAAACCTCGCATCTAGTTTGTAAATTGATACCGTGATACGAGCAGTGTTAAGTAACTATTTGTAACTTAGTGAGTTTTGATTGTCAACAGACGTTAATGTGCCTATAAAAATACATAGATTCTTTTATAATCATTTTAGTAATTATAAATTATTTAATTACCTACTGTGTTGTTGTCTAGGTTACGACCAACCTGGAACCACTATGCGACTTCAGCTCTGGGTGTAAAAAGCAGCCGTATGAAAGGATTATACTGGGGAAGGTCGGTGACATATCTGTCCCGGAGGAGCAGTTGATTGTCAGTGTGCCGAGCGCTTTGCATTCCCATAAACCTCCCATATTGGGTAAGAACTATTAACTTTTAAATGTATGAAACATGTAATGCTTCATTTTATTTTATTTCCTGGTGGAAGAAACCTGTAAAGCCTTTCAAGCAAGACACAAAGCATAAGGAAAGATTCGAAAGGTTGCTTGGGGGTTAGGGTGGCGGAAAGGTTAACGCGCTGGATCGGCAATCCTGAGGTACCGGGTTCGGTTCCCGGACTCTTCCACCAGGTTACACATTTAAATTTTTCTTTGAGCTTTGTATCAATGCTTTTAAGTTTAATCATAAGGTTTATTTCTTCTAAAGTGCGAGCAGTGGTGCGGCGGGATGTTATTTATTACTAGTTAGTGTTAGGACATTTCGTAGCATGCCGTGGTTTTAAAATCCATGAAATCGCTAACCTAACCCAACTCTATTACTCTAGATCGGCCCTTTAATTTTACAACGACTTGTAACTTAGTGTATTTTCTGTGAACTCTAAATTGCGGGTAGTCAAATAAAGGACAACTTAGTGTATTTTCTATGAGTTCACGTCAAACAATGACCACTCAGAAAATCATGTACCTAGTATAATATGGTTACTCCATTATAATTTATAATAGGACGTACACTCAGCATCAAAGGTAGTTGACAATTGTAGTATGCCTGTAGTAAAATTGTCAGCTTTCCTAGGTAATATAAGAAAGTGTACTTTTTGTTAATAAATTAAATACTTATTCAACACATTCTAACTCTCCCACATTCTTCTGGAATGAAATTACTTAGTAGCTATTTTAAGAAATATTGACTCTTTGCCCCCATTACTTTGAGTGTCAAAGGTATTTTCCAAAAGCCTTACCTTAAATTTTTTTTCAGAATTGTTGTCGCCGTACGTGAAAGTCTCAAAACCTAAAACTCTGGAGCTGTTCGCGAGATACCTCCTCCCTAACACTACCAGCATCGGTTTTGAGCCGTTGAAGTGGCAACACATGTCTCTGTACGATGAAATAAGTTGATGAATAAAGACTGAAGGTAAAATTCATTGTTTAACTTATGTATTACTAGATCTTGCCCGCGGCTTCGCTTGCGTTGAAATCGGGATACCTCACACCTGTCCTACGGGAACCATCATTATATATTAATCCCTGGGCAACAAACAGTTTTGACAATTTCAAATCACCAGGACTAGATGGAATCTACCCAGCCTTATTGAAGTGGGGAGGACCAACTCTTACCGAACTAATATCCAAACTTCTCTGCAGCTGTATTGCCCTCCGATATATACCGAAGCAATGGAGAGAAGTTAAGGTAATATTTATACCAAAACCCGGAAAAAGCGACTACACTGACCCGAAGTCATTCAGACCGATCAGCCTAACTTCTTTTATGCTGAAAATACTAGAGAGACTATGTGACAGAGAACTAAAGGATACTGCACTCAAAAACATAAAAATCCACCCAAACCAACATGCTTACAGTCAAGGCAAATCAACAGACTCGGCACTCCACGCAGTGGTAAGCAACATCGAAATCGCACTAACAAGGAAAAGCTCATGTCTGGGAACCTTCATTGACATAGAAGGCGCTTTCGATAAAACAAATTTTAGCAGCATCAAACAAGCTCTAGAAAGACATGACACAGAACCATTGCTAATAGAATGGATAATGAACATGCTAGAACAAAGAATCATAAGACTAGCAGAAAACAAAGATCAGCAAGCGCTAGTCGTGAGAGGATGCCCACAAGGAGGAGTCCTCTCACCCCTCTTATGGAACCTAGTGGTAAATGATCTGATAACAAAACTAAACGAGAGTCATTTCACGACCATAGGATACGCGGACGACCTTGTCATACTTATTAGTGGACTGGTAATAAGCACACTGTGTGAACTCACACAAACAGCACTAAAAATACTAGAGAAATGGTGCAAGGAGAATGACCTATCGGTAAACCCCAAGAAAACTGACACAATTCTCTTCACACACAAACGCAAACTGGGGTCATACGAAATGCCAAGCCTTTTCGGTACAAAGCTTACACTCTCCAAACAAGTAAAATATTTAGGAATAACCTTAGATGACAAACTAATCTGGAACAAGCATCTTGAGGACAGATTAAACAAAGCCACAGTCGCCTTCTGGCAATGTCGAAGAATGATAGGCAAAAGGTGGGGACTCGCCCCGCACATCATTCTGTGGCTATACAAAACGGTAATCGTACCTATGATCAGCTACGGAGCAGTAGTATGGTGGCCCCGAACGCAACTAGCGTGTGCGATTGCCGGCCTGCAGAAAACACAAAGACTGGCATGCACGGCCGCAACAGGCTGCATGAGGACCACTCCTACCGCAGCACTAGAGATGATCCTAGGTGTCACGCCACTGCACATACATATACAAAGAGAAGCAGCCGCTACGGCGATACGACTAAAAAGCCTAAACCTATGGACGAATAGTAATACCCAACACACAAAGATCTACAGTGAAATGATCAAAAAATTCCCTACAATAGAAGCACCAATTGACAAGATACCTAAAACATTAACCTGCAAGAAGGAATACGTCATACTCCTAACAGAAGACCCGAATGAGGGGCTCAACCTAGAGGACCTGAGAATCTTTACGGACGGGTCAAAAACTGAGAAAGGAACGGGATGTGGTGTATTCTCAGAGGATTTGAGTATGCACATCTCTAAACCCCTAGGTGTACACAACACGGTATTCCAAGCTGAATGCGTAGGAATAATAGAAGCCTGCAACGCTATAAAAAGACGCCAGGTTCAGAACACAAACATACGAATACTTTCAGACAGCAAATCCGTACTACAAGCACTAAACAGTGATATGTGTACCTCTGCTCTAATATACGAATGTCATCGCTGCATCACAGACGTGTGCGATGACAAAAATACGGTAACATTACAATGGATAAAGGGACACAGCGGCTCGAGAGGCAATGACGCAGCGGATGAATTGGCCCGTAAGGGATCGGAGACACCGCCATGCGGGCCAGAGCCAATAATACCCCTACCACAATCTTACATATACAACATAATGAACCAGCACACATTATACCAACACCAGAAATACTGGGAAGACATGGGAACGTGTAGACAAACAAAAGAAATACTTCCGAATAGGAATCACAAACTCACCACCATCTTACTGAGAATCCACAGGAACCAACTACGCAAGATAGTAGGATTAATAACGGGACACAATACTCTGAACAAACACCTCTTCAATTTAGGTATAACAGACAGCCCAGTATGCAGAGCATGCATGGAGGCAGAAGAAACCACCAATCATATTCTACTAGATTGCAAACAGGTAGAAGGATACAGGACGAAATACCTAGGATCTCCAAGTACCGTACACGAAGCCATAGGCAACATCAAGGCTTTACTTAGGTTCGTGGAGGAGCTGGGGTGGTTGGAGTAGCGCTACCCCCTTTTCACGCAAAATAGGCACGTTGGATGTCGACTTGCGGAAAATGCCCAGCGCAACTATATATTAATCGAGTTAGAAAATAGGTAGCATATTTGGTATGTTCTCAGTGTGTAACTATATATATCTGTTCCAAATTTCATGAAAATCCGCCCATTCATATCGGTTGAAATATCATATTACAATCATTATTGCCTACCTATTCCAATATTTTAAAATTACCTTAAACTAAATAAAAGTACATAATTTGACCGTACCTACATGACAGTGACGTCATACTTTGCGTTTCTCTTCATCGTACTATTCCAGCGTTTTGACGTTGCATAAAAAGTAGCTGATTGAGTTTTTCAGGGAACTCCGCGGTATTCGGCCTTTAATTCAAACATAATTGTAATAAATATATATTTATCATTATTATATTACACGCAACAGAAAAAAAATGCAAAAAAATCGCGGCACTATAGTACTATATGGGATATTAAAATTAATATAAGAAATCCGCGATGTTGCACGGGCCGGCCGTGCCAATCGCTACTAATTATAGACACGAAAGCGTGCGATACGCGATGATTATCTTCCTAAACTGCTGTGCAAATGTTAATTTTAACTTATAATTGCAAGCATCGGTGGTTCAGTGGTAGAATGCTCGCCTGCCACGCGGGCGGCCCGGGTTCGATTCCCGGCCGATGCAATCTTTTTTGTTTTTTTTTACTTTATTTTTTTTCGATAGAATAAAATGTGTACAAATATAAAAACATATACGTTTTTTAAATTTTCGAAAATATCTGCCACCGATACGACGACCCAAGCGAAGAGCGAGATCTACCTTTTCTCTATCTATCTTTATCTCGATCTATCTACCTTTTCTCGATATTTATTATTTATTTATTATATACATATAAGACTACATTTATAAAATGTCTCGTTTAGAGACCATCATGTCACGCAGGTATCTACTCGTAACTACAGCGTAGAAAATCATATAGAAAAACTACAGCCGATGGCATTTTTCTTGCGCGTTGTGACTGTCACAATGGGAAATGGATGAAACATTTTAAAACGCTCGATTCTCTTTATAATTAGGAATAACTCCCTTCATTTCTAGAACATTCGTTTCTGTAACACAACACTCACACTTGGGTATATGCGAAAGTGTTAATTGTTTTCTCTGTAGAGCTGTTATCTTTTCTCCCATCCATTTATGTATAGTACAGTATTTACAGTCAAGGAAATTTAAACACGTACATTTTTCGCTCTTGTCAATGACAATAAGGATATAAAAGGTACGCGTTTCGTTTCAGGGGCGTTACTCCGAAAAACGAAATTCGAAATTTCGTTGTCAAACGGTATTCCCGTCTCTGTCTCTCTAATATAGAGTGAAAGAGATTGGAATAGCCTTTGACAACGACATTTTTAAATTTCGTTTTTCGGAGTTGCACCCCATTCTATTTTCCTTTACTGTATATTGGTATACATATATACCTACCTGGCACAGGACGACAACAATGTTTTTTTTTTTATATACTACGACGGTAGCAAACAAGCACGTGGCCCGCCTGATGTTAAGCAGTTACCGCCGCCTATGAATGTTGATTGAGTTAAATCAAGTAAGGGATAACAAATGAAGAAAAAAATAAAAGCTATGCTCTAAATATTAAATACACTAGTTTATTACGAGTAATTAATAATAATGCATAACATAAGTCGCAATCGCAATGGAGCGACTAGCTCTTCCCGTTGACAATGACGCTGGTTTTCACGTTCTTCTTCGGGTACCCGTCCGGGTTCATGGTCTGCCATCGCCAGAAGTCGGTGCCTGTAATTATTATAAAATTAGTTAAGGATCACTGAATCATTGCATTAAGAGGCTTAAACTCAGCAAAGTTACCGTGCGGCTGTACGGGTAGCAGTCCTTGATGAGCTCCATACGAGTTCGAAACATGTCGGGCCGTTCCTCACAATTTCAGCACGTGAGTGTAAACCGCTTAATAGAATAATTAAATATGTCTCACGAAAGTTTTAATAAGATTACTGAGTGTGTATTTTTTGTTACGATGCGAAATTTATGAAGATCGGAGAGGAGATATAGGTTTCGGCAAATGAGAGTTATGTCTCCCTCGCATCAGCACCTCTAGCATAACTGTCACAAGCGACTATTTCACTCGCGAGATAGTTGCCTGTCTCTTTCCGTGCAGTAATGTGAGAGGGTGACAGGTAGCGCTACGTCGCGCGACAAGAGTCGCGAAGCATAGTTGTGCTAGACTGGCAGGATTCTTCACGAGGACACTAGACACTGCCAACTAGTAATTGTACACTTGATGATACTTATTGATATTCGATCGTCTGTGTAGTCGATAGACTACCCTAGAACCTATCAAAACGAACGGACGCTGTGGAGAAACAGGTAACAAACCTGCTCGAAGAGTTTGAAAGAGGGAAGCTAGTGGTAGCCTATATCAGGGCTAATAATGATGCAATTACTCATATCCTCGATGATAGGCTATGGACCAGAAGTTACCAAGATTCTCGAACCTTGTGAGGTTTGCTGGAAGCGGCTGGAAGGAGGCTACTGAACTTATGCCAGCCATACTAGGATTATGATGATGAACTTACACATCTCCTCGATTGTGTGCTTGGTGATCCAGTTAAGCTCTTTCTTGGCGAGCGTCGCATCAGCCCACATGGCGGTGATGTCTCCCAGCCGCCGCGCCTCGTACTTCAGCGGGATCTTGGTGCTGGTCACCTTCTCGAAGACTTCTACCAACTCCTTTACGGATACGCCTCTGCCAGTGCCGAGGTTGTAAACCTGTGGACAATCAGTTTTATATAACATCGACTAAACAGTTTTATTTTGTATTGGAAGCTTTCGGTACTACTGGTTTGCTGGCATTTTTACTATGGGAGTTACCTGCGAGTGTTTCCCAGAGGAGGCAGAATAGATATTCAAATAGGATAGACCATTAATCTTCTATTATACGTATTCGTATGCATTTTTATATGTATCTACCTATATGTACAGTCATTGACGTATCCGTAAATGGCGTACCTGGCTCCATAACCTTCACCTTCAAATATATCATATTGTTTTATAAAAATAGTGAATGATTGCTCGAAATACTAAGTACAATCCCGATCCTGCATTGCGGCATTGCCCGTTGGCACGACATTATACTGATCGATAACTTGTTCTGTACCTATTTCCGAATCACAATGCGGTAGGCGTAAGCAAAGTCAATTAAAAACTCCATAAAACACAATTAGTCAACTATCCTACAACTCTACCTATAAATTAACTCGTACCTAAATAATATGCGCTTTAAGTCCCGTCTTCTTATGTTAAAATCGTACAAGTTAATGAGAAATTATACGTTAAACACGTATAAATGTGGTTTCTTTCTTTCACAGGCATAGGCCTAAGCTATAGCTACTACAAGATTAAGTTGCAGCATTTTGTAGTCCTATAACTGTTGTTATAAAAAGTGTCGGTATCAGTATTAAAATGCCGGTGGTACCTTTAGTCCAACGTGGTTTTCACTGAGTAGATTCAAGGCTGCGACGTGACCGCTTGCCAGGTCCATCACGTGTATGTAGTCTCGCACACCTGTCAACAAAAACAGAATGTCACATGAGCTAGCACTTATTGACTGAGAGACCGTATTTTATTTCCCATGTCCGGATGTTTTGGTGTCCAGATGCTTTCGTTCGCCTAGAGGTCGCATTTCTCAACCGACTCTCATGAAATGTTGGGACTAGGTTGGATTAGGTATTCGAAATTTTTCAAAATGGCGGAAAATTAACCAACTCGCGAGGTCTGCAGCTCACAGAGGCACTAGTTAATTATTCCGAAGGCATCTCATATCCTAATGCCACTAGATATCATCTCTGTTACAAAAATAACTTTGAGACGATTTTGTGAACTGGCGTAGAGACAGAGTCGTCTTCTCCGCTCAGTACTACTATTACTCATACAATGCAATTTTATCAAAACGTTGATGGTAATCTTTTTTTTTTATTATTATCAACTAACACACGAGAACATCAGCTAATACTTTTTCTAACTCTTCCTTACTAAACAAGACTTTTCCTCCGCCTCCATGCAGACAAACTGGCTGGATTCTGGTCTATTAGATTATATATCATGGAACTAGCTAGTTGATAACTTACCAGTGCCATCCGGTGTCTGGTAGTCGTTTCCAAAAACTGTGAGTACTGGCTTCTTCCCCAACGCCACTTGTGCCATGAAGGGCATCAGATTTGTGAATTCCTTGGTTGGGTCCTCGCCTATGAGGCCGGAGGGGTGCGCGCCGACGGGGTTGAAGTAGCGAAGCGAGATTATGTTCCATCTCTGCAAAAGTGACAGTATATCGTTGACTAAAGGTTATTAGAAGCGCCGCGCGGTGTTACCCACTCATCCCACTGGAACACTACATTTTTTCGGGATAATAAGTAGCCTATGTGTTAATCTAGGGTGTCAGCTACCTTCATACCAAAAAAAATCAAAATTGGTAAAGCCGTTTGAGCGTGAAGAAGTAACAAACATACTCACAAACTTTTACCTTTATAATATTAGTGTGATGTAGAACACAATCCTCTTTTCTGTCTTCTGTAGTCGGGTAAATAGGTATTCTATAACGGCTATAACCATCCTTAGATATCCTGCTAAATGTGTATCAAAATCTTACAATATCTATTCCATCATTTTGGCGCTGGGAGGCCGCGCGAAACGGCATTTCGATTCATAAATGGTGTTATGTCTTTATGAACGACGTATATAGGTAATCTTAGATTAAGGTCATACTGTTAAAGTTAACCTTAGTTGGACGCAGTGTCAGTTATAAGTCATAATTAAACCAGGGTCGAACAATGTGGTCAGAACAATGTCATTCTACTTATCAAGTTCTCACGAAAGGCTCTCATTATTAACTCAAACCGTTATAAGCCCCGGTTCGTACATCAGTCAAGAAATAAATATACCTATTTAATCTTAATGGATTTTGGGTGAAGCATGATCCACGTTTGACCCCGTTATCACTTAGCATCAGGAAAGGTTAGGGTCAATCTACTTTTTACCACGATACATGGGTAATAATTAGGATTTTATAGTCAATCATTAATTTCAACTTATTTATGAAAGGCGAAGGTATCTTCGCAGATAAATTAACGTGGTATACAGACCGCTATCGAGGTAATACTTATATCATAAAGTTTCCGTTTTTATTAGGGTTCCGTGCCCAAAGGGTAAAAACGGGACCCTATTACTGAGACTTCGCTGTCCGTCTGTCACCAGGCTGTATCTCAAGAACGGTGGTAGCTAGACAGTTGAAATTTTCACAGATGATGTATTTCTATTGCCGCTATAACAACAAATACTAAATATAAAATAAAATAAATATTTAAGGAGGCTCCCATACAACAAACTTGTTATACATAGATTATGGTAAGGAACCCTTCATGCGCGAGTCGGACTCGCACTTGCCCAATTTTTTATACTGCCTCCAATGTTGAAACTCGTGCGTAACACGATTTTATAGATGCATACTTCGCTTCTGATAGATAAATTTTCAGTAGCTATTAAACATTGTTACAGCAACCTTCATGAAGGAAGAATTTTGGCCGAAAGGTGTTTTATTCCGGCGTTTCCGCGATCGGCTACTCAACACCACGGACTTACGAAAGACATCGTGACCTAGTTGTTTAGTATTTTAATATTTAATATGTATGTTAGATTGTAAGGTATTTTATCTATGGGCCTTTGATGCCTGAAATAAACGAATTATTATTATTATTATTATAAATAAAGTAGGTACAAATTAATAATACAAACCTTATCAGCTGTGCTCAGGTCTTTAAGCATTTCTTCAATGAAGTACTTCGTCCTGCCGTAAACATTTGTGATACTCCCCGTCGGATGGTCCTCTGTGATCGGCAGATGTTTCGGTTCTCCATAAACGGTGCAAGAAGATGAGAATACCATTTGGAAGCAGTTGTGAGAACGCATTATCTGAAAAGTTGGTTCACTTATAATTTGTCAATCAGTAAGTTGGCCTATAAAAAACTTGATTTGTTCATGGTCAGATGTCCGTTACATCATTGATTATTGACATTCTTGATAAAGATCATAGTGTGAAAATGATGCGTGAGTCCATATTCAATGTTCTGTAGCCAATATGGACAAATGGCATTACTGTGAGTCGAGGACATTTAAAAAGTAAAGGATTAAAGAAGCGAAAGAAAACTACTTCCAGCGACACTATGATGGTCGAATTTGAATAGTTAAATAACAAAGCAGCTGTCCCTTTCTGACCCATATGAGTGTCAGAATGACAGATGCGTTATATGCCCATTTATCGTGTGTATTTACAGAAAATTGTAATTTGGGTCTCTTCAAGGTAAGAGTGAATAGGCTATTACTGAACCGGCGAGCTACATCCTCGACCCCGTAATAGCCACTTACCATCAGGTGTTAGTGTTACTGAGGTCAATCGCCGGTCAGTTTGTAAATAAATAAATAAATAAATGGGCGAGCTGCCTTACGGTTACTTACCTCGAGTAAATTGAGCATGCCGAGCAAGTTGTTCTGGTAGTAGAGAAGAGGTTGCTGCATTGATTCCCCGACGGCTTTCAACGCCGCGAAGTGGATCACGCAGTCTATGGGGTGCTGGAAAATAAAGTATTAGTTCCGTTTAATTAATGTAAGTGCGGAAGAACCGTGTGACTCTGAAGTACTTGATATAGCCACAGAATCGCCAAACTAGTTAGTAAGTACTACGCAGGTACGAATAGAATTAGTACGAAGATGAACCTGACCAGTAGTAGAGTCTTACCCTAGCTGTACTTTACTCGCAAAGTTGACGTAAGTTCGCCAAAGTATGGGTTTCCACATCGAATTGCCCCTCCACAATTTCCTATTCGCTAGCGTCAGAGGAAAAGACCCGTCCTTAGTAGCGAACGCTGCAGCAGTAGCCAAAGATAGCTAAGCTATGAAATGGCGTGTGCGAAGTGTGTGAATGTGAGATGATTGACTTGGTGATGACTGAATAAGATAGGCAATTTCGGGTTATTTCTTTTTGGATTAGGCCAATCCAATCCCAATCATTTCCATGAGTAGGTATCAATCTCCAGGTTGTGTCGTCCAGTTGGGATTGACATAAAATCTGATAATGTTAACTCAATGGATGAAATACACGGTAAATTAGTAGGTAAGAGATAGGTAGGTAGGTTCTTACCTTATCAAAAATATCCTTAATCTGTGGCTTATCCAGCAGATCAGCCCTATAAAACGTGACCTTCTTCCCCGTGATCTCCTCAACCCGCTTCAGGGCCGGGGAGCCGTCGTCGTCCCCTACAGCGTTGGCGAAGTTGTCGATGGCAACCACCTCGTGGCCCGCCTGGACCAGGTCGACCACGCAGTGGCTGCCGATGTAGCCGGCGCCGCCGGTCACTAGGATGGTCTTGAATCGTGGCATTGTGCCTGGTTGCTCTGGAATGAGAAGATAAGTTATTGATCTATCCAAAAAAAACCTACTACGACGAAGCATTTACAGATAATAAGGTTGCATTGCATTGCATTCCTTGATAAGATAGATAGAATATCTACAATACTCTTTATTGCACACCTCGAAAAAAAAGAAATACAAACACAGGAAAAAACTTAAAATTACAATAGATGGAGACAACAGGCGGTCTTATCGCTAAAGAGCGATCTCTTCCAGACAACCTTTGGGTAGCGGACATTTTACGAACGTCAGAAATGAGAAAACAAGTTGAAAATTATAAATTGTGCGGATGTTTGGACGAGTTCAAAAGTTAGAGGAGTTGAGTTAATTTTTTCTTTTAATTACAACAATATGCTAAGAAAGATTCGTTACGTCATGACGTAACGTATTATATAGTAAGGAGTAAGTATGAGATATGTAGTACCTACCTATACTATATAGTTAGCAGGAACCTATCTACAGGCTTATTTGCTCACGGTTTCTCTATTATAAATTGCCAGCTATTCTAATTTCAGATATTATTGTGGTGTCAGTGACAAATTAGCATTCTACTAAGTTTATCTAAGCAATCGCTTAAGTATCCTTATCCCACGAGACAAAAACCTAAAATCCATTATTCCATTATTTAAAACCCATTCTTTTAAAACTGTATTCATAAATTCGTTTTTATTTCACAAGCAGTCAAGATATTGCGTGAGAATGAACATTAGTATAGTTTTAAACACGACATTTGATAATTTCGCTTAGATCAGTGTCGTGCTAGTTTCTGTCGTTTGATGCCAGCGGGCAATGGCCGCAGAAGTAAATAGAAAGTTGACGTAAAATCAAGGACAACTAAACAAACGTCTTCTTAATCGGTGTCTCGATTCTTGGTTAGATAGGTATCATCAATTCATCACTACATTGTATAAAACAAACTCGCTTCCGTCTGTCTGTCCCTATTTATGCTTAGATCTTTAAAACTACGCAACGGATTTTGACGCGTTTTTTTAAAAGATAGAGTGATTCAAGAGGAAGTTTTATATGTATAATTTATCAGCATAGCACCCGTGCGAAGCCGGGGCGGGTCGCTAGTCAACTAAGAAATAAGTCTGTCTCAAATGGATATTACTGCGGGGTTGGGGTTGCATCGTCATCATATCATCCGATAGACGTCCACTGCTGGACAAAGGCCTCCCCAAAGGTCTCCACAAAGATCGGTCTTGCGCCGCCCTCATCCAATTTTGCTCGCGATCCTAACCAGGTCGTCGGTCCACATTGTTGGGGGCTTTTCTGTACCAACGGCCATCGGTTCTACGAGCAATGTGTTCCGCCCACTACCACTAAATAGCGACTATGACGATCGCGTTGCAATAAATGAAATGATACAGCATCCGTTACTTTCCCGCATATATGTTAGTGTAGTGGTGTAGTGTAACAGTCGATGCCTTACCATGTATGTATCAATCATACGATAATATTGCGGATTTATAGAAAACGTTGAATCTTGACAAATCCCATTTTCAAGCAATCATCATAACCATTTAACGATCAATTTGCTTTAAGGCTTGATTGGCCCAACATATTTATATTAAGGTTTATACTTAGAATTTATGTCAAGTTTATATGACATTTTGCTAATTATCTTTAATCTCCGAGTCAGCCAATCTTCACTTTACATTTATGCACTTTAATTGTCCATTCCATACCAAATGCACAATTTGTAGACTTCAATACTACCCGAATATATTCTATTCTATTTTTTTAAAAATGGCAACCGGTCACAGTTAAGCGACCATTATTACTGCCAATGTCTCGTTGCCAATCGCACTCGGCGACTAGATAGAGGATTGATACCACGTTGTACGGTGAGTTGATAAAATCGTGCTTTTTGTAAAGTGATAGCGATTTACAAAAAACCACACGGACTATCGGGCCTTGACCCAGGAAGGGCTATGTACGCTTCAAGTTGAATTCTTCATTAGCTATTCACACATTCGTTTGATCACTGCACAATACGCTATCAATACTACCTACACATTGAACGACAAAAATGAATAAATAACGAACAACAAAACCTAAACGCATGCGGCCATCTTAAGTCACGGACCGGAAGTCTACCCGAATATACATTATAGGTAGGTATGGTCAGCATCAAAAGTAGCTGTCAAATTGACATGACGAAATTTTTGAGTACTTATGTCAGCCTATTCTATTTTTTATTGGGATCAAATGACTATATGGGACTAACTACACTTAGACTGCCTACGGAGCGCTAAAAACGCGCCATACAAAGGGCCATCTAATCGTGACGTCATTCCAATTTATGTTATGGGTACTAATAAAGTGCGTTTAAGGTCACGGTTGTCATGCAATTATTGTTTTGTTAAATTACGAGGATCCTGAAAACAATTTCAAAATTTATAATATTACATATTATGTTACTTAATTAATGGTACATATATATATATATATATATATGCATATATATTTAATATTATTATAGTATCCATACTAATATTATAAATGTAAAAGTGTGTCTGTCTGTTACCTCTTCACGCTTAAACCGCTGAAGCGACTTAGATGAAATTTGGTATGGAGATATTTTGAGACATATTTGAAGGACGTAGGATACTTTTCATCCCGAATAAATTTAGTGTTCCCGTGGGATGAGCGGGTAACACCGCGGGGCACAGCTAGTATCTGGGGGCACGGCAGTGCCCCCGCCAAGTCGAGCAAACGCGCTTCCCGGCACGCCGTAACATCCTTTTCTCGAAGCCATTCAGACCATTTTCAAACTCCCAGTATTTCATTACGGACAAAGCTAGAAGCCTGAATTTTTAATGACCAGGAGAGCATGATATAACCTAGGCATATTCCAAATTTCATTCAATTTGAACCAGTAGTTTAGAAATTATTTAATATTATTATATTATCCATACTAATATTATAAATGTAAAAGTGTGTCTGTCTGTTACCTCTTCACGCTTAAACCGCTGAAGCGACTTAGATGAAATTTGGTATGGAGATATTTTGAGACATATTTGAAGGACGTAGGATACTTTTCATCCCGAATAAATTTAGTGTTCCCGTGGGATGAGCGGGTAACACCGCGGGGCACAGCTAGTATCTGGGGGCACGGCAGTGCCCCCGCCAAGTCGAGCAAACGCGCTCCCCGGCACGCCGTAACATCCTTTTCTCGAAGCCATTCAGACCATTTTCAAACTCCCAGTATTTCATTACGGACAAAGCTAGAAGCCTGAATTTTTAATGACCAGGAGAGCATGATATAACCTAGGCATATTCCAAATTTCATTCAATTTGAACCAGTAGTTTAGAAATTATTGCCAGTCAAAGTTCCTTAATTTTGTCACTCACTGATTCACTGACTCACTCATGATCATACGAATTCTAAGTTACTTCTAGAAGACACACAAGCTTGAAATTTTGTGCTCTATTACGGTTTGGTGTACAAATCATTAAAAAACCTAAACATTACAAAATTTCCGTGTAGTTTTCCAGTTATGCGAGCTGCATAGATAAATTTGTATTTCCTTATGAACCCTATAAAAAATACACGATTACAAAGTTAACTTTGCGGTTCATATAACCTTCGGTTTAGATACCTCAGGCACAGAATACTTATTAGCTTATTACCTAATACCACAGACCACCCCCACTAGACGGAGCATGTAAGGCACATGTAAGGCGACCCGCGCGCACCAACGATATGGTACGGCAAAACATTAAAGTACCAACACGGCGGCCACCGTTTAGTTGCGTCCATGTTTATGAGGTCTCTCTACACCACTTAACACTACAATTTACCATGTTATTTATTTAATTTCTTTTTTCGTTGACGTACGCATGGATCATAAACAAGGACGCAACTAAACGGTGGCCGCCGTGTTGATACTTTAATGTTCTGCCGTACCATATCGTTGGTGCGCGCGGGTCGCCTTACATGCTCCGTCTAGTGGGGGTTGTCTGTGCCTAATACATACAGAATGGACACGCTCATCGCCGTACCGAATTGAGTTACCTCACCCCGCAGGGGCAGTGAGTTGGAATCGTGATGGTAGCGATGATGATGATGATGATGATGGTGGTAACTGGTGGCGGTGATGGGGGTGCTGGTGATGATGATGATGATGATGAAGCTGGGGACTGGTGTTGGTAATGAGGGTGTTGGATTGTTCAGATGATGATGGTGACTGGTGGTGGCGATGGGCGTGTTGGTGATGATAATTATGATGGTGGTGGTGGTGACTGATTCTGATGAAGGTGGTATTGGTGATGATGATGATTATGATGACGACGATGGTGGTGACTGTTGGTGATGATGATGATGGTGGAGTGGAGGTGACCGGTGGTGATGATGGGGGTATTGATGGTAATGAAGATGGTGGTGACTGGTGGTGGTGAGGGAGGTGTTGGTAATGATGATGATGATGTTGATGGTGGTGATTGGTGATGATGATAATTATGATGACGACGATGGTGGTGACTGTTGGTGATGATGGTGGAGTGGAGGTGACCGGTGGTGATGATGGGGGTATTGATAGTAATGAAGATGGTGGTGACTGGTGGTGGTGAGGGAGGTGTTGGTAATGATGATGATGATGATGATGGTGGTGATTGGTGATGATGATGATGGTTTTGTTGTAGATAATTAATGATGATAATGATGATGACGATGATGATGCCGATGAAGGTGATTAGGTATGATGATGGGGGTGTTGATTCAGATGGTGATGGTCATAGTGGTGATGGATGATGACGATTGTGATGGTAATGCTTGTGGTGATGGTGATGACTCACCACATTACCACCACGACCATTACCACAACCACATCCCCAACACAATAACCACTACCATTACCACTACCACCATCATCGCCGCCATCATCACCACCCTCATCATCACCATCGTCATGAGAGGAATCATGAGAAGAATCATTATCTATAATGAGAGGGGTCATTATGGATCATGAGAGGGAGTGACAAGTCTGTGTGGTTTACATTTAGTTAATGTCAACTTCGGTAGTGTTAAAGTGCAAAACTCCGCAATTTCGGAGTATAATAGACTAAGAAGTAATTACCGTCCTGGCTTGTCAAAAATCGCTTCATAAAAACTTTCGAGAAAAGCCCACAGAGACAGAGAGTGGGCTTTAAGAAAGACAGTTGCGGATACACAGCTAGTAGTCCTTAAAGGAAAAATAAGGAGGACCACTTACAAAAAGAAATGAGATCCCATCAAAAACATTACATGTAAAAAAATTGCAAGTCTCGCAACCTTCTACCGAAAAAAGTTGTGAGATACAATATAAAACCAACTCGGTTAATTTATTCAGTATCTATCAAAGTGACCCTTCGCCTTCCCTTCGCCTATATGACAACTTTGACATACATTTTCACCGGATTACATAACTAAAAACATATTACCATGACCGTGTTAGTACCCGCATTAATGACTTGGCCATCGCACACGATAATACCTTCTACATTAAAATCTACCAAATTTTATTAACGCTTTGAATGTCACGCAATACAAACATAAATTCCTACTCATGGTTTCATCTTGGACGTCCTTAAATAAAAGATGGATCTGGCCCGACCGGCAAAAGAGGACGGCAGAAGAAAATATAGGCAGACGAGATAGTAAAAACAGCTGAAAAGAACTGGATACGCACCGCTCCATACCGATCTATTGGTATGGATAAATAAAGCAAAAAATATAATAATCACTTTAATAAAATGAGATTTATTCGTATTATTATATACTTATGTTGTCGTGCGATGGCCAAGTCATTACATTTATGATAAAGATAAATATGTTTAATATTAATGCGGGTACTAACACGGTCATGGTAATATGTTTTTAGTTATGTAATCTGGTGAAAATGTATGTCAAAGTTGTCATATAGGCGAAGGGTCACTTTGATAGGTACTGAATAAATTAACCGACTTGGTTTTATATTGTATCTCACAACTTTTTTCGGTAGAAGGTTGCGAGACTTGCAATTTTTTTACATGTAATGTTTTTGATGGGATTATATAATATTGGATGTGTTTCTTTGTTTCATAACTACAGTAGGATGCTGTAATTGACATCAGTCGTTATCCCTTGCTTACTAAAATTGTCAGCTACTTTTAAAGTTGACTGTACGAGTATGCAGTTTAAGTTACGCTTGAATTAATTACCGTCTAATTTTAGTCCGTCTGTCACGAACAATATCCCATTAAACCCGCGGAAGACCCTGATGGTGATGTCTCATCATCATCATTCATCACGTAACTATAGTAATCAACTATCAAATAGGAAGACACGATTATTAAACGTGATTTACTACTCAAAGAGCAATTAATCGATGACTAAAATCGAAGATATGAAAAAATAGGTAGGTACTTACCTATTTCAATGATACAAGGAAAAGTTTAGTTTAGTAAATGATTCATGCTCATGACGAAATATTTTATATATAAAACTCAAAGGTGACTGACTGACTGACATAGTGATCTATCAACGCACAGCCCAAACCACTAGACGGATCAGGCTGAAATTTGGCATGCAGGTAGATGTTATGACGTAGGCATCCGCTAAGAAAGGATTTTTCAAAACTCACCCCCTAAAGGGGTGAAATGGGGTTCCAAAGTTTGTATGGGGAAACAAGATTAGTTAGACTATTTTATTCGAAACTTCACAAGAGTATTCCTAACGATAAATGAGTAAACACGTGTTTCAGGTTTTTTGAAAGTCAACCCCTAAAAGGGAGAAATGTGGTGACAAAGTCTGAAAATCAGCATGGGTATTGTTTTTATGGCTTATCGGGTCGCTGATTACAAAAACCGCAACGATTTTAAAATCCAACGTGGCGGACGTGAGTTACCATCTCCCCTGGGGTGAAATGGGATTGAAATGTCTAAATACTAAACCGCTGGTTCTAGAGAGTTCAAATTTGGCACGTAGGTTCCTTATAAGGTGAAGCGGTGCACTAAGAAAGGATTTTTCAAAACTCACCCCCTAAAGGGGTGAAATGGGGTTCCAGAGTTTGTATGGGGAAACAAGATTAGTTAGACTTTTTTATTCGAAACTTCACAGGAGTATTTCTAAGAATAAATGAGTATACACGTGTTTCAGGTTTTTTTTTTGTTCAACCCCTAAAAGGGAGAAGTGTGGTGACACAGTCTGAAAATCCATTGGTAATGCTTTTATGGTTTATCGGGTCGGGTCGCCTGTTGGGGTGCGATGGGGTTGAAATGACTAAATATGAATACGGGTGTAATTTTTATGGTTTGTTGGGACGTTAATTACAAAAATGCCACCGATTTTGAAATTTTATTTGTGGTCATGAAAATTCTTGAAAATTTTGCGCCAAATTGCAATTTAATCGGTCCAGTAGTTTTGCAGCAAATCGATTGTAACAGAGGGACTGAAAGACAGCTACACGTGATCCTATAAGGGGGTTCTTTTTTTGCTTTTGAGGTATGGATAGAGACCCGCGTTATCCTAATAGATTAAACAAATAGTATTTGGTGGCATCTCGATCGTCGTCAATCGGTACCTATAGGCGGGCGGCGCGTTGGGACGGGAGGAGTAATGATCGGGAAACTTCCTGCAACCGTAATAAATACATTCAAGCTTTTCAATAATAAGTCATTTCAGAATTCTGAATTACGTTTATCTGGCTCAGAATAATACATATTTATTCATCAACGAAGAGAACCTCAATATCTTACAATAGAACATGACGTAACTTAGAACATGGCTTAGAATCATTAAACCAATCTCGAATATCCCAAATCGATAAGCGGAGGCTCGGGACATTATAAAAGCTTTATACAAATAAAATCCATCACATATCCCGGTGTCTTAGCTTCACTTCGAGTTATGAATTTTGAAGTGAACTTTATTTGGTACTTACAGTAAAAGCTGAGATCGCTTGATTTGAGTGCTTGAGTTTTCGGTTAAAAGTATTTCCCAGTAATATTAGAAAAGCAAAAGTCTGTGTATGTTTTGTTACTTCTTCACGCTAAAACGGCTGGACGGATATGCATGACCCAACTAGCAAAAATATGTTGTACAAGTGTTCTACAAACGTTTTTGATAAAACTTAATGGTATGCAATTTAATTATAACAACATGCAACGTTTGTGAGTGATATTATTATCGTATCAAATAATATCTGAAAACAGTAAGTATTACACTTTAATATATTTACTTTACCGTTTTAAGTAACAGACTCGACATCAGATCTACAAGTGTGAATGAAATGCGAACATTACTTTATCGATCAATTTGCAAGGTTATTGAGTATATTTTAAAAGCCCCCTTTAAATATTGTTGATTTCATTATATTTTAATAAATTAAAATAATTTAGGTTTTAGCCTCTGTGTAAATATGACTTGTTAAAACTTATTGTACTTAAAAACGCTGCCTTATGACTTAGAATAACACTTTGCCGACGCCATCACTACCTAGTTAGGGTTCCCTACTGCTGGGGCCTAAAGCTTGTGGGACACAGTCATGTATTTGTGATATTATGTACTTGAATAATAGTAATAAGACATTTTGACTTTGACGCTGCCATATTAATTACCTCTGTGGTGACATAATTTATTATTCATTATTATTAATTTTAGTTGCTGAAAAAAATTGTGCTTTTAATTTTCAAACACGTAATTCGTATTTTTTTGTAGATCGTATGATACAAATATGGCCTTTTTGGATGTGGACACTTTTCTTAAGAAAGGTGACTTCGAAGAGCTGTCACACCGATTTTCTATAAAAAAAATATCTACGGAACCTTCCCTCTCTGGCATGTTTATTTCTCTTGGCTGTTTTCCGTTCGTTCACTGTCCGAGTTGAAGATGTTATGAAACATTTATGTCGTAAGATCTATCTTTTTATCATAAGACGGCTGTGTATATGACTGTCATATGTCATTTTAACAGTATTAAAGTTGTAAAAAGTTAAAATTATGATTAGTCGTACAGTAGTCACTCTAAAAGCTTTTATATGAACAATCTGCTGTAAAATGTCATATTAATGTGGTAAAACCGGGGAAATGTCACGGCTAAAACTTTTGTACGACAAAGATTAAAGTTGCTGTAGTACTATGTCATACAAACGTGTGTACAACTGTGTTTTATGAACAAATTACTTTTAAACTAAAATGCTGTATAAATAACAGTTACATAACGTCACGTTTTAAAACTTGCTTATTTACGACGTATCTACGATGAAATAGTCATATAATGTTGAGATTTTATAACCATTTTGTTAGTTGGGGAGGGAAATGCAGATTGCAGATTATACCCTAACTTAACAAATAGCCTACTTTTAATCCTGAAAAAAAGAGCATTGTTCCCGTAGGATGATGTATATTATATAGGCACGCGAGCGAAGCCGCGGGTTAATGCTAGTATTTTATATAGGTACGTATATGCAGCGGGACCCCATGTAATTATGGTTTAAGTCCTATATAATCCAGTTGGTATATATTTCTACCTCTCGATTTATGTACTTTTAAATTTCTACCTTTGCAAATTAATGAAAAAAAAAATGATTCTGTGCCAGCGGGGCCCTTTGTTAATTGTAAGTTTACAGACAAAATGAATTACTATTCATGGAGACTCTTATTTCTACCTTCCAAATAACTTTTCACTACACCCTACATATAAATAGTTTTTGAGAAATACGCGTTCGAAGATTTTGATCTTCGAGCATGGCCCTTTGGTATTTAGTGACTTAGATGACCCCAGGTAATTTTAAAAAACAGATAGTAGCTGTCTCTGATAAAGAGCTTAATATGAGTTCGAAACATGTCGAGCCGTTCCTTTTTTACCGTTTTTATAATTATTACATTCCTTAAACCTCGAGGCTATAGGCGTTGAAGTACAAGTAATGTGTGGCTAATAAGCTAGGGTGATTCACATAGTTTTATTCTATTTTAAAAATCAGCCGGTCACCTTTCCCCAATCCATTATTATTTTCTTGCTAGAAATGACCTACCTAAACAAGCTTTTTCCTCGGTTTTCATTAACGAGTATGAATTATACATACCTATAATAAGAAGTACCTATCTTTCAATAATCAAGATATTGGTGCATTATTACCACACTGATTTACCTAAAACTTAAATGACCTGTCTTTCTTTCAGTAGATGGAGTGGCTAAGAAGAGATGTCACTACTGCTTATTTCTAATAAATCAACCACAAAAAATAAGAGAAATACTTAGGTTAGGCACGCGGGCGAAGCCGCAAGAAGTCTAGTATTTTCTAGTTTTTCTTGCGCGTATAAAGACCTGAGGACGAAGCATAGTTCAGCTAAAAATAGAGAGGCGTTGGACCCATTACCCTTCAGATTATTAGCGCCACTAAACGCAGCTTGCACAACTCTGAGAGCTTGCTTATGATTTATCCTTCTTTGTGGTTGGGTTTAAACACGTTGAACTCTTAGCTAGCAATCTTGAGGATTTCAGTGTTTTAGAATATGTACTGTTAAACAAATAAAATAGTACAGGTTCTTATAGTTTAAGCACTGCAAATGAGCTTTATTTACACGAGACTCAGTATCATACGATATTATAAATTACATTCCGTATATTTAGTAACTTACTAATCGCCCAATAGTCAAAACGTAAACTTTGCTTAATGTATATAATTTACTAAGGGCACTCTAAGGCTGTATAATTCGCTATTTCGAGTTCGCTTTTTGAAACTAAATTAGTTACAGCTAACAAAGGTACTCATAGACCTCATAGTATTAAATTGGTTAAAAATTAAATCCAAAATTTATTAAAATCATTCGTTCCACCTAAATAATAATCTTCAAAATACGAAGTTAGGTAAGTAAGTAAATCTCATAAAATACCTGCCTGGCAAATTAAGTACCTACAGGAGTTTCGCAACGTTTTTCCTTCACTGAAATTAAGTAGCTGTTAATAGATACAAACTGAATTAGAAATATATCCGATTTAATCTTAATAAAGTATAAGTACGTCATGGAATATAAACTTACACTGTTTAAAAGACAAATGCAGTATATGTATGAGTTTTACACCGAATTATTACGTTCTTTCGTTAGTTTTAACTTTAAGTCTTTGATGTAATGACGGGAGCGATAAAATTCACCATTCTTAAATCACGACACCTCATACTGATTAGATTCCAATGACGCTTATCGAAAGATTAGTTAGGTATGTAGAAAGATACGTAAGTATGTGCACGTTTTTAGCAGTGATTGAAAAAAAAAAGCCAAACGCTTCTAGATCTGAAAAAAAAATCCTGTTGTTAACTTGTTACTGTAAATATAAAATAAGTTTCTGTCGGAAATGACATTTTAGTGGCAAGCTTTTATAGCCGACTGTACTTTTCTTTGGATATCCATCAAATGCTCACTGAGACGATTCTAAAGAGCCCAAGCTCGGTAGGATTGCTTTTTTCTATTATAGAGTTCCTATGGTCACCTTCCGGCTCCATCATCAGATCAGCCCCATGGTACCATATTATTGTATTGTCATCAAAGTTAAATAAGTATGCAAAATTTCAGCTCAATCGGTTGACGATATCTGCTTCAAAATTGAGTTGCAATATTTCACCCGAACATACATACTTTAAACATACCATGCAAGCTAAATATAAAAGCTTTAACAATATTCGTTCGATTTAATGTATAGGTAGGTATCTATTTTAATTTATTTAACTTTTTGTACGACAACATGTTTTTGTGTCACTTTTCATACATCCGTTTTACTTTATTTTAAACCACTTTTTTTTTGCTGTTGATAAACACTGTAACCAGTGATAACATACCAGTTTGGTAATCAATTATTTCACCCATCGGCCGATTACTTTCGCAACATATTTTACCCAATTATATAATTATAAAAGCAACCCTGGCCCGTATTACATAAAGTTAACTTTACAAAACAGCCACGAGGATACGATGTTGAGGAATTAACTGATAACTGCAATCGACGCGGCGCCGGCGCATGTTTTTTTTTCGTTTTTCTGTTAGGGTGCAGTTCATTCACCCAGCGTAATGTTATGGTAATTATACGTCAAGTGTAATACCTACCGTCGGTGCGTTATAAACAACGAAGGGAATCGAGATGGGCGCCTTATTTTTTACAAATTGTCAGATTAAAATCCCGCGGTTTTGCTTGCTTGGTCGTTGGAAAATTGTAGGTGCAATTGCTTACAAATAGCTAGAATTACCAGTTATTGTCTGAACAAAATGCTGCCGAAATATTTATAAAACTACCTACCTTTTCGAGTGTATTTTCCTGTCCATGATGATGTTTATCTTGATTTGTAACGATAACGAGAATAATTACTTAATTCACTTAAAAATATGTTTTGACAAAAATCTTGATCTTGATAATCATGATTGATTGATTGATAACTTTAATAAGGCATAAATGTTTGGTTGTAATTGTCAAAATTTTGTAATTATGTCTCTGGAAAAACACTAGTCTGTGAATGAGATCGATATTCGGCTCGAAGGATCAAAAAACCGGAAGAATGTGAAATTAATGGATTTTATTACGATATTGCAGATGTAGGTACTTGGGGGCTCCAAACGTAGGATTTTGGGCTCCCTTTTCATGGCATCCCTACTTGTACTTATACCTACGTGAATTATCTGAGATGAAGATTATGGATATAGTGGCCTTATAGTATGCCCGTCTAACAATGTACTTTCCCTTATTCGTTTTCTCCGGGCTTGCGTTCTATTCTTTGTATAAGTACCTATCATATGACATATGACATCCTGTAGTCTGTCTTTAGCATAATTTTTTTGCAGACATCCTCTAAGGGGTCATCCACATATTACGTCACGCAAAATGTCGACTTTTTGAACCCCTCCCCCGCCTATGTCACGCTTTTTTGCTATACCTTTAACATGTACTGTCACGTTCGGTATGACCCCCCCTCCCCCTTAACGTGTGACGTAATTTATGGATGACCCCTAACGACTGACATTTTCTTAATTAGTTTAATAACCCGGTCATTATATTAAAAGCAGATGCTTCCAAGACGTATAGGATAATGTAATGAATGAATGATTCATGGATACCGAGAAAAGACCGGTTTTAAGCCACTTGTTATGCGGATTACCCATAATTGTAACCGGAGATGAGGCACATTCTATGGAAACCAATAACTTGTTGCTTGTTAATTTTCTATAACAATATTCAGTTTTAAAGTTGACTAAAATTAAAAGGTATCATTTAAATGGTTAGCTTAAATTATAAATAAAGTATAAAATATTTTTTTTTTCCTGGCAAGTGGGAAATAAACGATGAGTGAGAGATGTACCTACCTAAACGTAAATTTAAGTTTGTGCAACTGCGCATGAAAAACAGGATCGTATCATCGGATTCCTATTGAATTACCTATACATAGTTAAATAACTATTCTGTCAAGTTGACGATTATTTTAATACGGGACAGATCGAATTGAACAAATTTTGTAAAATCTTCATTTATGCTCTCAGACTATAACAATAGGTTCAAATTTGTCTAATATTAAATGTAGAAAAAGTTTTCCGCGAAATAACACTACCTAACTATCGGGTCCATCAAGGAAAGTCTCAAAAAAAATCTGTATAAAAACGTATCAAAAACATAAAAGTAAATACTTACGGCGATTTCTAATTCCCATTAACTGAACTTCACTGCATGCACTGTCTCGAACGGTTTTAAAAAGTATAAATTTCAAAAATGGAACGATCGCGGCGAGGTACGCGCGCGCGCATCTAACGTGGTGGCGCGCACGTCACTGTTCATTGCAAACCTGGTTCTCTATCACACGGACGTGCTGCGAAAGTTGATGCCAACGCCATATATTTGCAACCACTTAGAGTCCTGTTCCACTGGGACGCTATGGCAGCGCCGCCGGTTACCTAAACAAAAATGTAAATGTGTTAACCAAAGTTTTAAATATGATTTCTTTGGATACGGTATATAGCTGTCCAAGTAGCACACATGCATAAGCGCTTATAAAGCCCCTATACAGTTTAAATTAGATTAGAGATATAATGGCTGCTTAAGCTGATGACGTCGCTTTAGCATCTAGGTGAGGCAGTCACACGGTCCCGTTACACGGTCATACTGAGGATGGGTTCACTGTGCACTGCCGCGCTAATACGCTACCTACATGCTCAGCTCTGCCTTCCTTTGTTCGGGAAAATTCAAAGCGCGTTCGCCACTCCTAGAGGCGCACTTACCAGTTGCTCGTGTCGCCACGCCAAAGTCGTAATTAGTGTCATGTAAGTTGACACAATCATTGTTTTGCACCAGACGCAACGGTAGGATGTTGATGTTTTCATTTCAAATATGCAAATTTATATTACACGTTGTGCGACATTCCTATTCTTCAGATTGATTAATGATGTGCAAAAAGGGACTTATTTAAGTAGTTACGCAAGTTTTAGCGAGAAGGTCTCTTCTGCGAGTATAGTAAAATTTGTTGGCATACAACAGTATTATAATTTTGACGTCTTCTGTCTTTTGCAATGTTCATAAATAGTCAATCACATGTTTCCATTAGTTTCTAAGTTATCAACGTAAACAACGCCCTACTTTTTCTCTGTGCTCATTTCCTTCGGCAATGACCTTATCAAGATCAACCCTCTACCGGGGTCATAAATCTGGTGGGCATAACTTTCGAAGGCCTCTAAACCTTAATGACCGTAACACGCAACTAAACTACCCATATAATAATAAGTAATGGGGGTTCAAATATTTTCGTTAAATGGGTTTACAAAACGTTAGCGGTCAACGAACAATGCTAGGCTACAGCTAGCCTACAGCAGACCTAGCATATATTAACGCGATTTTGCTTGTCACGCGACTCAGTATTACCCATCTCGTTCGCAACGTTATTGAAAGGAATGTGACATGTAGTATATGTCGCGCGACAAAGTCGCGTGTCACAGTTATGCTAGAGGTGCTGGTCTGACGCTGACGCTGTTAGTGGAGACCCTAACTAACTCAAATTAGGTCCAGTCCTGTCGATGTGGCTTAGCAGCAGATCAGCTGATTGCACCATTGAGCGTTAATAAGTATACTTGGACAAGCAACACAGAAAGATCTACACACGACTATTGTCATGTTAGGGATTTTTATTCCAATTCCAAATTGACTAGAACATTTCTTTCATTTATTGCCAGGTCAATTTTAAAACATGACACCCACGGTAAAATCCCAGATTCGCGTCGGTGTGAGAGCAGTCAAGTCCAGTCTCCGACAGTGACCTCGTCGCCATTGAAGCTAAAAGCGCGCCACACAGACTCCACATCGAGCCAAGCCATAACCCCCCTCACTGCAAAGTCACAAGAGTCTTACCTACTCCCACATAAGTTGGTCGCAGAATACCGTAACCACATAACTTGGTCGGATGGTTAGTTTGGGCCACAGTCCCGTTAGCTATCTGTCCTTGCTTGGCTATCTTCACTTTCGGATAGGTATCTATTATAGGTATGAGACGGTTAATCTAACGTTTTTTTCTGAGGTTCATTGTTGATGTTGTTTTAGGTCGGAGTTTGTGTATTACACCTCGGCTATTTCAAAGACTTCAAAGCGGACATACGTTAGTATGTTGCACGTATGTCCGCTAATAAACTAAAATTTGAGTATAAATTGGTTGTATATTCTGATTTTTTAAACACATTAGAAGATTCCTTGTACATACAATCAACATGTAGTTTACCCGTGTGAATAACCAAAGCCTATTTGCATAAAAATTTGCGCCCTGTATTCAACTGTAACTAGGGACAGTCAGCATAAAAAGTAGCTGATCATTTAGCATGTAATTTGATTAGTAAAATAGTCAGCTAATGAGAGAAACGAAACGAGCCGTCCATAGAATCCGATTTCTATTTTCTAGCCTCATCTCTATTTTTCTTAGACACAGAAGAAGCAAGCTAATTGACTTGACCGGATCACGCCTCCTGGCAGGTAGCTACCTACTACGGCACTATATTTTTTATTTTATTTAGCTTTTTAGAGTGTCTCCTGTTAGCCGTTGCTTCCGGCCAACCGACTAGACTAGGAATGCATCTAAATCGTCCTGCCATCTCCTGATCTCCGTCTCGGTCTGCCTTGACGTCGCCGCCTATCTTGCGGTATCCACTTGGTGATATAAGCCCACTTGTCCGGGTGAATGGGGCTAACGTGACCAGCCCTGTCCCACTTGAGTTTGGCGGTTTATGCTCCACCATCAGCTATACCTACTTGTTTAGGAGCGCAGCGTAGTGTTCCAGATGCGATCCATCCTTTTAACACCTAGGGTGCTGCGCTTCATTACGCGTTGGCAAACCTTCAACTTGGACTTCTGATATTTGTAACCCAAAACGCAACAACCTGTCAAATTGTTGTATTGATTTGCAATAATATATTACTTACTTTGTAGTAGCCTGTCCAGTTCTTTCTTGTTGTCTGTACCTACCTATAAACTGAATGTAATTAATGTCGCAGGATTTTTTCAAGCTTGGCTGGTATTGGCGCTGTGTAGTACAAATCGTTTACGCTGTCGCTAGTGATTAAGTACTGTCACTGTAAAATGGTAAGGGTACTGATATGATGCGTAAATACTCGTGTTGAGATTACCTCGAATATGATCACGTCAACTCATGGTAAGGGTACAGGCATAAGAAAGATCGGTGATATGAACGTTAACGGAGCGCGACGGTGCAAAGCCGGAGGGACGACTCCACATAACCAACCTTTCTTTCATGTGGCTCAAGCAATGTTCGACTTTTTTTATATAAATGTAATACCTAAGCATTACCAGCTATTAATAAATGGCACTGCACTTGCTAGAGTAATTAAGTGTACTTTTTTTAAATGTCGCATTTTTTGAGACAGTATACGACATTGATAAAGGAGTAATTTTGGTGTTACTAATAGGTATTCTTGCGTATATTGGCTACCTCGAATGAAAACAGAACAGGTTCATGAAAACGGATAAGTCATTTCATGTCGTGGTATTTTTTCTGTGAGCTAAGTTAAAAAACGCCAGTGGACTTTATTAAAATATCAGTCACGTTTCGGCATTAACTGATTTTTTGAACCATTCATAAAAAGATCAAAACACAAAGAAAACATTTAAAAGCGTACCCTAACCTGGTGGAGGAGACCGGGAATCGAACCAGTTATCTCTGGACTGGATTACCGGTTCCACATGTCACAACTACTCCACTACCCAAACGCCAGACCAATCGAAGTTTTCATTATAGGTACGTTGATCTTTCAACGGGTTTACTTGAAATTGTTTATTTGAAAGGTTTTACAACATAGCTTATTTTTTCTTTGTGCTTTGTATACATATATGGATCAATAAATAAATGTGCTTAGTATCCCACATGAAATATTATTAAACATTACATCTTTCACACGCTGCCACAAAAACGCTGTATAAATCAGCCTATACTTCTTTAAATCATCTGATATAAAGAAGTATAGGCTGATTCTTTGATAAATAAATTAAACTACAAAATTAATAAAACAATTTAATACTTCCTTTTGCATTAAGTACAATAACAACCAACAAATGATTTAAATAATTATCTCATTCTGCCATTTCTGTCGAAACGTGTGTCTCTCGCCGCTTGCACCCTGCAACTCGATCAGACGCTTCATACAAATTACATTAATTTTAACATTTATTACATTTCAATTAAATATGTTCAATACTGTTCATATATCTTCTCTTATAATTTAAAATATTAATGAATTAAAATTGGTGAAAAGGAAGTCGGTGTCGGTATCGTTCGATTTCTAAACTAAAGTTTATGATTATGATAAAAGTAATAACAATAATTACAATGCTCGATCATGTTTTTTTTTTTCACACAAATACACTTAATAATTGTAGGTATGTATATAGTTGGATCACTTGACCCTTACATTGCAAGAATATTTGCTATGTAAGTATATCCACAATATAAGAGTTAAATGCATCAGAGTCAAAATAGGTCAATGACGGGTCACAGCATGTAATAATAATAATTATGTCACTTATTTTTGGCATTCATAGGAAGTAGGAATAATCCAAACAATATAAATTTAACACTAGTTAAAAACTAAGCCTTTAAATTATAAACTTAAATGACGAGTCAAACAATAAAAAAATTAAAACTAAACTTTGGTCGTTGTGCCATTTTTTTAGGATTTATAGGTATTTTTCTATTTTTTTACTTTTTTCTGTTTTTTCTTCGATACTTTTAAGTATCCTTGCGACCGTTGATACATTGTCGGTGTCAGTTGATAACGTAGCGTAGGTAGTGTGTTTTACCTGAAAATACAAACAATACAAAATTCAGTTAAAATTCATCCGATTTTATTTTATCCATCAGATGAAGTGCCTTATTCGTCAATAACCGCGTATACACTGATTTACCTGCTGTCTTCAAACAATGACAGTCCTCAATACATATCATAAATGACAACTTTATCGCCGAGATGGTACATGCTAAGTACTTATACAAAACAGGGTAGACAGAACCACATACCAGTGGTGTTGCATCAAAGAACTCCCTGGGCAATTCGGAACAGAACTGCCTTACTTTCTCCATAAGGGCTCTAAATGGGCAAGCCGATGGAAAACAAGTTCTATGAACGCCTCCCACTGTTGCTCGATACTTGACCATACGTTTTGTATTGTAGGTACTACTTATGCATATTAATAAGTACTATCGATTCTCAACATAATTTTAGACGGTGGAGTTGTCTTTATACGCTATATGAGAGCAATAAAGATTTATCTTATCTTATCTTATACTGTGACGATCACGAAGTCTGAATCTTTACGGTAGATGGCGCTACGATGCCGCCCTAAGGCATGCAAGAAGCAATTGGTTGAAAAACTTAATGGCCCTCGCATCACGTTCAGTGGTCCAATAGTTAGGACTGCAGTGTTGGCCCGGAAAGCCGTTGGAGACGCGAGTTCGAATCCCGCCTGAACCATTAAAATTTTCGCTTCATTGTAAAACCTTCAGTATTATAAATTTTTATTTGAGGACTTCTCAAAAAAGAAGGTCATTTTTGTTCCGTATAGGATGGACGATACTGCTATCCCTTTCATTCTCTCTTTCTCTTACATAGTTTAGACCCATAGGTTCAAATCCGGTTCGAAGGACCAAAATGTTGCGTGTGAATGTGAATGTTATGCAGAGCTGGTTCGAAATCATACGCATAGACTGTTTAGCTCTGAATTGATATGATAAATCTTAACCGACGTTCAAAGTAATTTTTAAAGTAATTTCTAATGTATGAACTATGTGTATGGCTCGAACGCCATGAGACAGAGAGAAAGGGACGGTAATGTCTTCTGTCCTATACGGAACAATTTTAACAGTTCCTGAGCTGTATATTATACTGGTGGAATACGTACGTGTCGCATCAATTAGTTTTCTTGACGTCTTTGGACTCCTCCTTGGGCTGGCCCTTGCCCAGCAGCTTGGCCAGCGAGTCCCAGATGCCGCCCATGAAGAGGGCGCAGAACAGGTTCTCGAAGGGCACGAACGGATCGTGGATGCCCAGCAGGATGGAAGATAGCTGGAATTTATTTATTTATTTTCTTTATTGGGGAAAAACAGACATAGACAGAAACAGTTACATAATAAGAAAAGAAATCTTACGTTAGGTATAGCCTACATCCTAACACAATTCCCACTAAGATTTTATGTAGGTAAATAAGGTGGCATTGCCATTAAAAGAACACTTGATTAACACTACTTATACTAAAACTGAGATGAAAACGTATTATACTAATACTAACTTAAGGTACCGTAAAAGAAGAACCAGACAAATTCTAGGTTAAACAATGCGCACGAGAGTACATACACATACAATTCCTGAGTGAGTGAATGACTAGTAGTTTACAGTAAGTAGGAATTAGAACATTTACAGTAAGTATACGTTCAGACAGCTGCGTGAATTAGAACAGTTACAGTTTTGACGACGAGTTTGGTGCAGTTTGTAGACACCTGCCTACTGAGCCGGCAGTCCCGGGTACGAATCCCGGCCAGGGCAAATATTTGTGTGCTGATCTTGAATATTTGTGCTTGGGTCATGGTTGTATGTATGTATGTAAACACTTTATTGTACACAAAAACAGAAATACATTAAAACAAAAGAAATACATGTACAAAGGTGAACTTATCCCTTTAAGGGATCTCTTCCAGGTTGTTCTATGTATTTAAGAATATATTTATCGTATATCGTCGTTTAGTACCCATAACACAAGCCTTCTTGAGCTTAATTTGGGACTAGATCGATTTGTGTGAGTTTGTCCGATATGTTTATATTTATTTAAGTCACAAGTAGGGTTGCCAGGTCGCCAAACCTAATAGTCGGACAGACCGGCCAGTTTGGCCGGACATTTGTATAAAAAGGCCGGACACCCTACATTATTGAGGATTTTGTGTCGACTCGCTTGCGCTCGGCCATGCTCGGCGCTCGCTCGTTTGAGAAAAGTAAAAAGCCTAACAAAAGCAGGACACCGTTTATTTTAGCCGGACAAGCAATCAAAAAACCTAACTGTGTCTGGCTTTATCCGGACGCCTGGCAACGCTAGTCACAAGCATGTCCACATAAAGTAAATCTGTCTATGTTAACACAAGTTACAACAGTATCTTACAACGTGTTCATTGCTCAATCTTATTATACAGAAAAACATTGGAAAATAAGTCTTATGTCTGAAAAGAGCAGCACACAGAAAAGAAAGAAAGATTAGGTGAATAGCACCAGATGACCAGGGGGCCTATAAGGGGGGTATTTATAACGTGATAAATAACAGTACCTGTCACACACTCGCATTTTATCATAACGTGGCGGATGCTTTTGTCACTTCGCCAGAAGTACCTTGTCACTCTTCTGTTTTGACAAATTCGGCCTGTTACTCTATTGTAATAAACTATTGCGACAAAGTACCAAAATTGTCGGTCACTCAGGCGGACTTTCCGCTGACATTGCAAGGTCAAGTCTGTCGTAATCATGATTGCATATTGTAGCCATAAGCAAGCCATTTGTATGTATATATTTATCCCATAGTATTTCCTAATGAGAGCATTATATTACAGCGTTACCTATGCTTGTTGTTGCTGATGATAGAGAAGTGTTCACTAAAACTCATGCAAAAACTTGTGTTACGACGGCACTAACGTCGACATATTTATTGTGCGAGTACTTATTTACACGTTCACAGACACTACGTCGAGGGACGTAAATTGTGATCCTGGTAATACGGAACCACGTCTGTGGCCGATGAATTTGAATTCAATAAAAACGGGAAGTACGTGACCCTGTCCCGTTTTTGGCTTAAACACAAGTCGATAGTGCCACAACAAACACCCCTGCTATAACACGCAAGTTACCTTTCACGCACAGTTTTGAAAGACCTCGTGTTGTGACACTACGTCTATGGACGGACTATGTGCATATTTAATTTCGTCTGTGGCCGTAACACGCGTCTTGGGAATCGCGTAATACTACAGTTCGTTTAAACAGGGTACGTCTTTGTCCGGTAGTGCCGTAACACCGGTTTTCGGGATCGCAAAATACGACATTTTGTCTATAGACGGTATGTCTGGCCGGAAAATATCTGTGCCGTTGTGCCGTATCATGCAATTCCTAAATCAAAATAGGGCTTGTGTCCGTGAAAGGGTTAATCAAAACTAGTACAATCTTTAACCGCACATGATACCGCACTGTACCGCAGGTTACAAATTAGATTAGGTACGCAGTATTTTGCTTTATAGTGGACTAAGACTATTTATAAGGTTTATGGTCGGTTGTTAGTATGGCTATAACAGTTGATTTTTATGATACCACCGTTCAACGTTTTATGTCTAAAATTATAGCATGTTATAAAAAGAAACTATACTCTCTTGAAATAGTGCTGTGGTCGAAGCTCAAACTTGGCAAGGGAGAGGAGGATAGAGGATCATGAGATTCATGAGTACCTTCTCGGTTGGATCCAAGTTGAACTCTTGGGAAAACGTTTGACTGAGTCCTCGTGCACAGTAAACTTGGTTTAAATTGGAGATGGTCAGAGCCATTTCAGACTCAGCATCCAGAGTAGGAGGCTACCCCGAGGTTCAAAATTCGAAGTTTCTACCATGCGATCTCTGTCGCACTCCTGTCGAACAATGTTTGGCTGAGTGGGACGGCCTGATACGCAGTTCTACTTTGGAACATCGGAGTAACTTCCATTAGATCAACGTATCCAGTACCCAGTAGTTGTGACATTGATACAATATTTATTTTACAAAAAAGTGTGTCAGAATCTTGGTAAATATAGACCAAATGGAGTCTTGCAAACCCTATTCATCAAGCACCAAATTCTAACTGTTGCTTCTAGCAAATTCGTAAGGAAACACTTTGATTTATATTCCCCTAAAGCAGCAAAATAAATCAAAAGAAATGAACGAAACGTAAATCAACTTCAAATGCCCTTCTCAAAATTAAAACTTATTACGCGTGGCCCCCATTATATGACTATCAAAATTTATAATCACCTTCCAAACTCTATAAAAGATCTAGAGGACCCTAGATTGTTCCAAAAACAATTGAAATTGTATTCAGTTAATGCTTTTTTTTATAATTTAAATGAATATTTTAACCGTGTTAGTATGTGAGTATGAATATATACATAATATTATGCTTAGCAATAAGTAAATAATATGAATAATCAGAATTGAAATTAATGCGTTGTAATAACTTATGAATTTAGTGTGACATTTAAGGAATAGAATAAAATAATTGTAATTAAATTAACTACTTCTAGCCCTCTGACATTGCTGTGCCCTTTGCAGGGCGTCACATGTAGACCTATTTATTTTTAATCCCAACTATGTTTGTAATGTGACATGCTATAAAGAATTTTGGATTTGAATTTGAATTTTACCTTGAAGTAGACGAAGAAGATGACGATGCCGAAGTAGACCAGCGCGTGCGGCGCGGAGATCAGGTCCGTCTTCTTGTCCAGCACGAAGATCACAGACGCCACCAGGGAAGCCTTAGTGTAGCTGGAATTGGAAATGTGTAGTTACTTTAACAAACTGACTACTTATAGTTGATCAGGAATTTTGGTTGTAGGACTTGTAGGTTATTACAGCGGCGCTGGCCGCTGAATTGTCAACTTCCCCAGCACATCCTGAGGATTGGAGGACTAGTTATAGTTACTTACCTACCTACCAACCTACTAATTGGCCACCTATGTAGCAGGTATTTACTTGCATGTTTCTTTGTAGAGAGTGATACTGCTACCTTGTCCAAGTGAGCAGTTAAGCACATATGGACATCCATTAAATAACACTTAAATCTATAAAGGACTTTTTATAACGAAGAAAATAAGTAGACATATTCGCTTTAAATAGAACATACCTGCACAATGAAACGAAGTTATAACTGGCACCAACTAGAAAGTAGGTATGCTCTTTGAAACAAAAAATGATCAGTTCACCCGTTTTCTTGTAATCGGGGAAAGACACATACATAAAAAAGAAACATCTCGACGAAATTAGAACCTGCTCCATTTTTGACGTCGGGTAATTCAATATAATGGAAGGCATTTGGTACTTACAAGCTAGGCTGCATGGTTTCCATGGCGGTCGGGGTCCAGGCACCACGGATCAACCGCTCCACCAGCTTGGTGAAGCCTGCGCCGTTACCCTTGAGGGTACCTGCGGACAATGTTGTTATTAGAATCGTGACTTAAGTTTAATGCATATTTGTTAACAATTAGACTTGGATGCATTCGGTAAGCTCAAAGACGTCTTCAGCTCAAAAATCCCACAATCACTGAAAACGAGAGTCTACAACCAGTGCGCATGCGAAACATGGACACTAACCGCTGGAAGAATGCACCGTCTTAAAGAGCCACAGCAAGCTATGGAGCGCTCATTCTCGGAATCTCTCTGCGACATTTAATGCGGAACGAAGACATTCGTCAACGCACGAAAGCTACCGACATCGGCAAAAGAGTTGCGCAATTGAAGTGGCAATGTGCCGGTCGGAGACCTGGAACGGGTGGCAGAAGCGTTGGACGACCACAAGTCAAATGGTCGGACGACATTAAAAAGACGGCAGGGCCGACCTGGAGTAGGATCGCCGCATCAAGAACAGATTGAGAATCCATACAAGAGGCATATGTCCAGTAGTAGACGCATATATGTTGAAAGAAGAAGAAGAATTAAAGACTGTGGCTGACTAGCTGTTTGATCTGAAAGATCATATTTTGATAACCCTTATCGTTATCAAAATGTATGATTATATGTAAGGGGCAAGGCGAGATTCCAAAGGCCCGCGCATGAAACCTTAGGCAAGTAGGCATGTACAGTCAATAGTGGGTGCCTTCGTGAGTGCACCTGCCTACTACCCCCTTCCTTTCTGTGTGTGATAGTATCCAAAACTAAAGCATTTCTGATAGAAAAGTTGTTTGCACTCACCAATAATGATCATGATCAGGTAAGCGTTGGGATACAGTTTGCCGGCGTGGCTGACACCGTCGTACACTTTCTTGGCGCGGTAGATTTCTTTCATGGCTGAGGCGACGATCTTCACAGGTAGAAACTTGGCCACTTTGTAACCGACGTCGAAGGGAGTGTAGAATACTATGTACCTGGAAAATAAAAATAAAAGATAAGTATTATAGGTAGGTAATATAGTAAAGATTTCATCAATCCATTCCATCGAGTGGACCTAAACGGGCTATATGCTTGAGGATAGACTTAAAGCCATACCTTCATATACTTTGTATAGAAATTTGAATTCGACACAAAGTTGATTTTCAGCATTTACAATGTTACACGTGCGGAGTTCTGAGCAAAATATTCCATACTTATAAATTTACAATGAGTAGGTATTGGTAATTATAAATATGTTTAGTTCATAGTCATTACAGCTCTAATATGTTTTAAATAAAAAATTATTATTATTATTTATTATTATTATTGCACTGGATGGACTGAAAATTATCGGTAATTTAACGGTAATTCGGTAATCTCCATGAAATAAAAATACCGTTTTGCATTTCTTAGAGGGGATCGAATCAATTTCACTGGCGTGCCATGGGACCCTGACGAAGATGCCGCGACTTTGCGCGACCAGCGGCGCGGCAAGCGGTTGAGCGAGAAATCCGAGTGCGGCGGCATAACTTAAGGCATCCATTCAATCCATTCATTCTGTTTTATTTTATTTGATGTGATTGGATTTGATTTCTGTTTTATTTGATGTTTTTTTTTCTGTTTTATTTTATGTTTTGCTCATTTTTATGTTCATTTTGTCTCAATTTATATGATTATAAATTATAATGTGTTGCAATAATAATATTTTAATTTATAATTTACTATAGTAACTTTTGACAAATACCTATAAACCTAATTAATTATTACCTACTTGTGTTATATTGTTTAGTTTAACCCTTTTGACGATGCAAAAGTGATACTTGTGATCCAATTTGAATAAATTACTTTTCTTTCTTTCTTTCTTTCTTTCTTTCTTTCATAACGAGTAAGCGAGACACACCGTACCTACCTACACCGCTGCCGCTGTCGCGCCAATTCGTATCATCTCTGTATGTCTGTCAAGCAGTGGACTGAACTGATAAAGGCTGACGATGATGATGAATGTGTTTTGTAGAAAAGGCGAGGCTGGAGAATATTTTAGCGATGTTGGTAAGTACGTATATAGTACGTTTCTGTAGCTTATTATATGAACAGCGTTCGAATACCAAGTGGAACCAATGTAGCAATTATTTACCGGGTTCTGAAGCTATATCTCTCCAGCAATATGTTATCAACGAAGATGGCGAGCATACTGGTCAGCGATTATTTACTTACCTAAAACTCTCCCGGGCACATCTTAGGTGTATTAAGACCCGGTGGCCGGTGGTAGAATAAAACATCGTCAATAATTTTTTGGGGCACCGAGGGATCCCTCGTCCGATTTTGGGTCCCGGGTACAAGTCCGGTGAGCCTTTATAGAAAAGACAGAACAGCTCACCAGATAACGGTGCCAGGATGAACTCACCCGGGCACATCTTAGGTGTATTTATAGACCTGGTGGTCGGTAGATTGAAACATCGTCTATAATTCTTTAGGGGCTCCGAGGGATCCCTTGTCTGATTTTGGATCCCGGATACGGCACCGGTGAGCCTTTATAATAAAGACGGAGCAGCTCACCAGATGGTGCCGGGATGCGCTCATCATGTATAGAGCAACTCACCAAGTTACGGTGCCGATGAGGAGTTGTGGGGTGTTCTTGAGCGGTGCCAGGATGGGCTCGCCCAACAGTCCATTGACCACCATGCCACCCGCGAAGATGACCAGCATGGTGGACAGCCAGCAAGCCAGCGGGTGCTTACGGGAGAAAGCCTGAGCACCTAAAATAAAACAATACACATGTAGGTAGGTAATAAGTACAGACAGTAACCGACTAGCAGGCTTAACGCATCTTAAGTTTCAACCAGAATTTTCCACAGACGTTGATCAGAAGGGTTACTCCCACGTTACTCCCATGTCCGAAATTCGATCCTCGTATCGTGCCGTTTCCATATCATGTTAGACAGGAGGGTGAGAGTCAAAGTTACGAACATCGATTTTCAAACTTCGGAGTAGGTACTCTTCAGTCTTGGTCCAATGATGGTAATGTTTATCGTGCGATCAATAAATGATAAAACGCCACAATGGCTAAAGCTTATCATTTATCGATCGCGAGATAAACGCGATCATCTTAGACTCAGTGTGTGTCGCGGTTGTTCGCACGGTAAATATATTTCACGTTTTTAACTTGGGAACTTTATAAACTCATTTTGTAAATTATTTTTGGTCTGAGAATAAGCATCTTTAGGCCCCACAAAATATTGGTGAAGATTAGATGATGGGATCCATGAATAATCAAAAGAGCTTCTCAAATAGGTAATATATAGGCACAGAGGGGCACATCTATGGTGATTTCGGCGTTTTTATAGCAACTCTTTCAGATATTCTCGGAAATACGAGTTCTCGTTGAAGTTGGTTTTTGGTATTTCAGCAATAAGCCCACCTCTATTGTCTACATCTACACTACACTGTAGTACAAATGAAGGCTCAAATTGCACGACACCTTCAACCTCCATTCATTTTATGGCAATACTTGTTGTTCATTATTAAAAATAGGTGGCAGTCAAACATTGGGACGTTCACCTTATTATTATACAAATTGTATATAAAATTTTATCTACCACGGTAAAATTCGTTATTTATATATGACATATTCGTTTCAATCACTACATAATGTGTTGAATCAATACACGGGCACGTAATTCTAATTCGCTTTCAGTAAGCTAATTCAAGACTAGTTGTCATGCGATTAGCAACTCTATTACAAAATAGTATAATACTTTTCATAGTGCCTGATGTAATACGCTCAACCAATTAATAACACCCCAGTTCACCCGATGGGGACTACGGGAGTGACTTTACCACTCCCAATCCCAACTACATAAATGTCACGATAAATAGTCTTGATGGCACCCTCTCGTTACTGGCATCCCTTATTATTGGTTAAATACGATCGAACTAGGAAAATAATATGAACTCAACGCCTTTATTTGATTGATTTATAAAACGTACGACGCGAAGCAAAAATTTGTTGCTTTTATTCGTGGGAGTACTAAAACAACCGTTAAATGCAACATTGCATTATTATAATTCTAATTACTACTCCGAAAAGCTATAGAAAACTTTTACAACACGCCTACTCAATGCTACTCGTTTCCGGCAACTCAACGATGACGTAGTGTGTTGTAGATTTGATTGGGTAATTTCGCGCACTGTAGACATGGCTCGTTGGTCTAGGGGTATGATTCTCGCTTCGGGTGCGAGAGGTCCCGGGTTCAAATCCCGGACGAGCCCGGTAGTAATTACCTTTTTGCAATTTATTAATTAGCTTTTTATAACACATTTGTCAAACGAATGACTATGGATAAAAATTGTATCTTTTTTATTTACTAAGAAAATATTTATATTTCAGTTTTGCGCCATCTATAGGATACAGCTGGAATAATCACGTCCCTTTGCTGAAAACATCTGCAGGACAATCTTAACAAAAACATAACCTATATTTCCTCCACAACAAATCGAAATTTTCACGATGTTTGCCTGTATTTTTCTTATATATGCTGGAATGCGCGATGTTTATCTAATTTATTGATAAGGTCGTTTATTACATTTGTACCATATAACATTATAAATGCAATATCTCTTGCAATTAGATAAGTAGGTAAATAACTATTACACCGGTAAATAAAAGCGGCAAAGTTCAAATATTTTCATACAAATTGGTGATTTATATTTAGCCACCAGGTTATAGCATTAGATATAGGAGCAGTTGTGTGATCCGCAGGGAACCATTCTATTTATAAACCGGGTAATACTATTTATTTTTGGTTCAGCTCATACATTACGTTTACGGACAAAATAGCGCAGAGGATGCGGAAGCGATACATTATAAGTACATTAAGAAATTGGCGGGTCATTTAAATATAGAATAACTTACCAGAACCCAAATCCTCTCTCACGGAAAGTGCACATAGTAGCGAATGTGCGATGTCAAAATAGGGGAACATTTTCAGTTTTATGACCTGGTTGGCCAGGTCTAAGAAGGCTTCGGGATCCATGGTGGATATTTTTTGGTAACTACAGTTAAATTAGAATGTATGGCACAACTAAACACCGACAATATGCGGGACGGCGTCCGCGACTAACCGCGGGCAGAGAAGCCGCGAGACTGAGCGGGGAGACTGAATGTGGACGGAGCTGATTGAGCGATTTTATTATTTTTGTCAAACGACGCCGGTGAATTCACAGATAAGATTAGCCGGCACGGAATAGTTGGCTGAACTTCTACTTTTTTATTTTCCTAGATATTTTGAATTTTGGCTGCTTTTTATTCAGCTACGGAATTAGAAGAATATTTTCAACTCGTTAGCTACAGTTTCCGTAGTGTAGCGGTTATCACGTGTGCTTCACACGCACAAGGTCCCCGGTTCGATCCCGGGCGGAAACAGTTTTATATTTTTTTTCTGACCCATAAACATAACACTGTATAGTGCCAAGGTTTGATAATCAATCTATCCTTTAATTTCGTTGCTGTTTTGTTTTGATACAGATCAAGATGCTTCGCTTGGTCAACTCTGTAACACGAAAAATGGGTCGATTGCAAAAAAATTGTACATAGTGTGACGAAAGTTACCCATACATTTTGTATGACTAACTTTCGTCACACAATGTTATGTTATATTATGATAATGAGTAAAGAAATAAGTAATCATGTTATAAATATTTTGTATTTCAGGTATAACTTTTTTAAATTTCTGCTGTTGGCTTACTCATTACGAACTCTGTTTGGCTAAGTCTGTGTTTTAACACTTTTTTTGTGACCGTGCAATCATTTGAACATCAGCGGCCAAACTGCTAATGCTGCTACTTTTTAAATATTTTTTACATTATTAAAAGGTAACAAAACAGGGTAGCAAATAGGTGTGGCATACCTACAATGGAAACACGTCAATCAATTCATTATGAAATATATTTATAACAATATCGTTCACAATTCATAAAATATTCCAAAAATCCATTAGACTTAAAAAACGTTATAAAGATTAAATAAGATTCATAATTTACGAAGCAACATACAAAAGAAAAGAAGTAAAATTTTAACGTCAGTCTTTTCTTATCAGATAGTTCGCTACACAGCCAAATCTTTGGAATTACAATTTTGATTATCTTATCAATAAATAAAATTTCGTATCATCTAATAATCTCTATAATATAACAATTCGGTGATTCTAAAGATGTTGCAACAACCGTAAGTCTGCTGTCAAAAAATTCAAAGAATGGGTTGCCCAATTAAAGCTGCAAATTTTCATGCAATGATATTCCGTAGCCGTACTTCTTATCATATTATGGCCCACTGCTTTGATATTTATGCCAGCGGACTGACGGGGGTTGAAACACCTGTAGAATCAATCAATCGATTATCATGAAATAATTGCACAAATGAATAAGATTAATCAATAAGATAAAAAAATATAGGTACAAACACTCTTAAAATTCGTGATTGCTATACTTACCTACAACCTTAAAGTATGAATGCGTTTAAGACTAAGTAACTAGATGTTAGGAACATAATTAGCTTCGCCTACGACTGGAATGGGCTAAAATGCAACAGGACTACTTATAGAGCTAAGTGGCGAGTAATTATTATAGACCTAGTGTGGATGGATCATAGGGTCAAGTTTAGTAAAAATTCTCACCTAATCTTGTTGCTGCCTAGTGGAATTCTGTAGTCTTTTGATATTGAAATCTTTTTTCAATACGATACCGAGGTACGAACTTTGCTCTAATTAGGTATTTGTAACTACATGGTTTTCCGTATAAGGGTGTTCGCCCACCGCGACTAGTGAGTACCTACTGCCTGTAACTAAAAATTATATGAAAATATCATTTGTTTTTTAATAACTTTACAAGCGAATGCTCTCGGTGACGAGCAGTACGAGCACCCTAGTGAATATGAGCCTTATAAAGACGCAAAATTACAGTTCGATTCAGATAATTAGACGAGAATCTTACCCAACTCATATGTATTTATTATTTACTTAAATAGGAAGCGGCACAAATCTTGAGCTGACACTTCCTATATTCCATGTTATTTGACGAAGAACCAAGCACCCAGGGCAAATGTCTAGATTTGTGCCTTGCCTATATCGATACCTTAGAGCACAATCGTACTAACTTTTCGGAAAAAGTAGTTGCAATTTGCAAGGACGTTAGTGCACAACTCTGTTATTAGTACGAGTGTGAACTAAGATATCGAGATTACATAATAATTAAAAACAGGTGTAGCATTCTGCGCACGTACAGTTCAAAATTGACAATGGGTTTATTTAACTGAGACAAAATAAAAGGGTTACTATTAGTTAATAACATTAATGAATAACAATGTCTTAAAGCGAAATCGCATATCAGAAACGTAAACCTGAGTATACATAATCTTAATTTAGATTACGTAGAAATTGTTTATCAAAAACAGAGTTATCATAATTGCTTACAAGAAAATAATGTCTCATCGTGAAATATACGAAATTTAAAAGATTTATTATAAATCTATATGACTTGGGTTATTAAATGACTTAATTAAAAAAAAGGTATTCGAGGAAATCCTTTGACAAACACAGGCAATTTTAAACGGATATGCCCATTGTCATTTTTAAACTGAACGCATCGATCTAGTGTGTTGTGAGATGAAACTATGTATGTCCCAAGACACACGCAAACGACGCCCCAGAACCGTAGTAAAATATCAATATCATCATCGGTAGAGCTACATACTAAAGTATAATATGTTTGTTATAGACTGGTTGTCTCAGACTATGGTATTTTAGTAACGTAGTAGATATTTGGAACCCAAGGGGTTATTTGCAACTAAGCAAAAACAATGTTTTTTTTTTCAATACTACGAAATTACATGTTTTCAGCCAGTCTCGCACACCTTGGATTCGCAATTTTTTTGCGCGATATAGCATCGCATCACTTTCTCACAGTACTGTGAAGATAGAGACGGGAAATATTTCTTAGACATTTTTGTGACTTTATTATTTGTGAAATCCATAGTCAATACGCTGAGACAACAAGTGGGGTTAAATCTTTTTGGGAAAAGCCCTGATCTCGCCGAGATTCTTAGTAGTTAAAACGATACAAAAATAGCTTACAACTATGCACTCAATGCTCAAAATGGAGCTATAAATAGGAAACTATAACTATGCTTGACATTTTATAAAAAATATTTTTTTTGTGAGAAGTTAAGGACGCACTTTATAATTTATTTGCTTGTCCATAAAAATGTATGTAGAACAAAAAAGTTGGAAATGTGTACGAGTCATCTTATTAAAAGCTGTACACTTGTTTTTGTGGATGAATGATTTTGTATGGATCGCTGAAATTGTATAAAAGTGTATACCGTAAAATAAAATAACGCATGATTGATGGATGGTATCTACAACTTTCCCAGGCTATAATATCTAGGGGCACGGTAGTGCTCCCGCCAAGACGAACAAAAACAAGCGAGGCACTTCCTACCTTTTCTCGATATAATAGAACCTGTGTAGAGTTTAACATCTAAAGCTTAAAACATTGCCCCGCTAAGACAATACGAGTAAATGGCATATAAGGAAAGGCCTTTTTTATTAGCTGCGACTATACAAATTAAAGCGCTAATTAATTAAATAGAGGTGAGCTGTTTCCGACCAACCGGAAACTTTCCTTATCTTGTGTGGGAAATCTCAGAAATCTTCGAAAACGGCACATCACTATATTTGACCTATTTCATTTTAGTAAAGCGCGAGCAAGAGGCATGGTAAAATGATGCCTAAAAGTGAGTACTCTTCAAAGGCCCCATAATAGAAGGAATACTAATTAACGAATGCAGTTTATTTTGCATCGCCTTATGCCTTAGCAGGTCAGAATAGTGTAAGTATATAACAAAATGTTTCGCTTAACATAAAAATAAACATCAGTAAGTTCAGTAACTATCATGCAACTCATGGCAAAGTCGAAAAATGTATTTCGAAATCTATGTACTCTGGGAACTTCCATTACAGCTACTTTGCCATTAAGTGGACAATGGTTGCGGATATAAATGTAACCGTACACACTAACTAGATGAGCAATAAACAGTCTTCAGCACTGTTCTGGGAGTGACTGGATACAGCGCCGTTTACGGTGTCTGTCTGAAGTTCTCTGCAACAAAATAGACCATCAGAACCTTGTGTTCTCTAAAACAAGCATAAAATAAAAATGTATAAAAGTCAATTATAAATAATATGAAAATAATCCTTTCGTATGTTGAATTACACAAAATATCGTGAGTTCATGCCTCCTATATATATATCCGTAAATAAGTCAATTTTCCTTTTTATAACAAGCTTTTATAGCCGACTGTACTTTTCTTTGAACCAAACTCAGTAAGATTGGTCAGCAAGGTGGCCACCTTCCGGCTCCATCATCAGACCAGCCCCCATGGTATCGTATTATTGTTAGGGATCGGAAATTCAGGTGGATATTTACCTAAAGTTGACAAAATCCTATTGCTATTCCTATTGCTATCTCACTCATACCGCCAAAGTTTAGGTATAAAAGCATCCGATTGTCCTATGCCTAATTATTGTATTGTCATCAAAGTTAAGTAGGTATGCAAAATTTCACCTATTTTTACAGTTTTTCGGCCCACGCCATATTGCGGATTCTTAGTGGTACTAATTTATTTTAATGGCAGCGAAAAATTTTTGGTCACTGACTTTGAAAGTCAGTGAATGTCACTGATGTAAACAAAGAAGAAATAGGACTAAATTTCAAGTTTTTTTAATAAAGCCAAAACTATCCACAGTGATGAATGTCAAGTTTTTTCAATAGGATTCAGTATTTATTTCCGGTAACAAAAATGAATTTGGTTGATGACAAATCCTTAACGAATCGCTTTTGACGTTTAATAATGCCAATATGACGTATGCACATTATTGCCATATGAAAGCTGTTTGTAGCGTCACTTTCCCTGGGCAGGACCGACACTTGGTAATACAAAAGAAGGGCTCTATTACGTGGTCAGGATCCTTGCCAAGACACAGGGTTATAAATAAAGGAAGTCTTGTTCCTAAATATCAATGCTTTCTACAAAACGCATAAGGATACGCTCACTGGTCGCGCGACGCAGATCCGAATGAAATCTTTCTTCACCTTTTGGTGTCACGGCCCAAAATGACCAATAAAATTCTTTCGCGACCCCCTAAAACCTAGTTTGTACGATTAAACTTGCAAATGTACACGCTTGAAAAAATCTGCATTCCTTGTAGTCACGAGACTCTCGATGCTGATCCTCGCGACCCCCCTGGATATATGCCGCGATCCCCCTGGGGGTCGCGACCCACAGTTTGAACAACACTGGTCTACGCTAACTCACCCTTCTTCTCACGGTTGGTGAAGTCCGCCGACGCCGCCCGACTCACTTGCGCGTCGCGCCGCTCGCCGCCTGACAAACGCACACACATATAGCCAACTATCACTCGCCACACAGCACCCACAAGCTTACTGACATCCCAATAGACTACGACATCTATTGCGATAATATCTAACATCAATGTTTGCGCCATTGTCCACACACAGTGATTCCCAACCTTTTCTTGACCTGGTACCACTTTTATGTATCTGTATCGGGGGGACCAAATCGTTCGCGGACCATATTCTGACTCCTACACGGACCACTGGTTGAGAACCACTGGCCTACAGACAATCAAGTGTCTGTCTGAATGCATTTTTATACACCAAAAGTGCCGTAGTCTAAATCTAGCTTTAGCTTAACATGCAATCTACCCATGCTTTACTATAATACCTATGTTTCTCTCGGAGGTACTCTTTACCGTCCGGCCGTTAGCTGAAAATAAAAAAAATCATTGTCAATTCCTCATCGCTGTCTAGTGTTCCGCATAACTGATGAGAGTGTCATTAAAGCATTTGAATTTGGCATTTGAATTCATCGCGTCGATTTTTTTGCTGTTCATTATGATCTTTTTGAGTTTCTTCGCGGGCGTGTGCTTGGGGAGAAAGAACGCTAAGATTCGTTTACCGATTTTCTGGCCTCTCTTTGGTGATCGCGGGACTCTTGTCTCGTTCTGGATGAATGCCTCCGAGTCTCTCATTGGGGAGCGCTTGGGCTCTGCGTTTGCCGTCTTTTCTTCAGTTAAATTTGGCGTTTGGTTGTTTTCGGGCGTAGAGTTGGCTTCTTTGGGCGGAGTATCTATTTTATCGGATGGTTGGGCTTCGGGTTTTGTTGGTGCGCTTTGTGGTTCAGGTGTGGGCTTGGGCGCGTCATAGAGCTCTGGTTTAGGGTTGGTTGCCGCTTCGTTGTTGGTTTCTTGGTCAGATTCAGCTGCTTCGGACCGGTCGCTCTTTATGCTTGTGGCGTTTGTGAGCTGAAAATATAAAACAAAGTCCGTCAGGCATCCTAAAAACATTTATCCGCTTTTTCTCGCTGCACAAGTCAGGCATTATTAGGTATACTGTTAAAAATGGTTATGACACCTATTATAATCACACATTCATTGAAAATATTCTGGTCTGATTTCGTGTGTGTGTGTGTGTGTGTGTGCGTGCGTGCGTGCGTGCGTGCGTGCGTGCGTGCGTGCGTGCGTGCGTGCGTGCGTGCGTGCGTGCGTGCGTGTGTGTGTGTGTGTGTGTGTGTGTGTCTAAAATATAGGTAACCTACGGTGTGGCTGGAGTCCTCATCAGACTCAGCATCCACGTCCGCCATAATCTTCTCGATGAGTCGCTCCATGCTGGCCTCGCTAGTGGACGCCACCGGACTTTCTTCCTGTCGAGGGCGCTTACTGCGTTTCACCACCTACAGACAGGTTAAGATGGTTTAAGAGACAAATTTTAACGAGTCGTATGCTTAGGCATAAAATACACGTAACTATGAAAACTAAGCTCTCTGGTACAGTCCAGGCTAAAGTCTTTTAATATACAACGAAACGATCGTATTTTGTCGCGTAGATAAGCTCGTTCTTATATTTCCATCTCAACTTTTTCACCGAAGTTGATGGAGAAAATATGCTAAAACAAACTTTTCCGACAGAATATTAAGGAAAACTATTATTCACTACATCTGTAGATAGTGTCACTTTTTTTCTCATCTTGGCGGGGACGCTGCGATGCCCCAAGAATGTATTTACTTGAGCACAATGCAATGTTATAGTAAGATACTTAGTGCTCATGAATAAAACAAGACTAGCAGGCCTAGCACATCTTACCGCGACTTTTTTTGTCGCGTGACTCTGCATAACCCGTCTCGCTTGCACGGTATTATAAGGAAAGAGACAAGCAATGTTTGTCGCGCGACAAAGAGTTGCCAATCACAGTTGGCTAGAGGTGTAGATGACGAATACTTACAAGTACTATATGTATATAACAGATGAAATATTTGTTTTATTTTAGAATCTCAAGAGCCAGATCAACCAGACGCGGCTTCAAATTTAATCGCAATTGATTGAGATGGCCCTGGACTTGAACTCGGAGCGAAGTCTGTTTCCTATTTTTGTTATTATTAAGACATAACTATACATAAAAACAGACCAAGTAGGAGTCGGAATTGCGCACTGAAGAGCTCTGTACCTTTCAATAATATATAGAAAATACTTTCATAGTGGCCACGGTAATACATACTCTATGAAAATTTCAAGTGTCTACCTATAACAATTAAACTGTTACAGCAAATAACGGAGAAATACACGTATTTGTATCAGTTTATAATTTCACATACCAATATTAATGCCTAGGGTAATTCCTATAGTTCTAGAAAGCTTTGGTATGGAGCCTTGCATTTACTCATAAATAATAAATAAATATCAGACAGCCTCACACAAATCTATCTAGTCCCAAATTAAGCTCAAGAAGGCTTGTGTTATGGATACTAGACGAAGATATACATGCTTATATAGATAAATATATACTTACCTACATAGAACAACCATTGACCCAAGCACAAATATTCGAGTTCATCACACAAATATTTGCCCTGGCCAGGATTCGACCCCGGGACCGCCGGCTCAATGGGCAAGTGCTTACAAACTGAGCCAACCGCGTCGTCAAATAATACTAGAAAATCTGTATTTTTCACGCTTTATCCCCCGAAAAGAGCTAAATATATATATATATTAAGTCACCTTCTTTCAAGCTAAAAACATACACACCACAAATATGTAGAAATCTGTAACTATTACACGCTTTATATATAGAAATATTCTAGCGCCAACGCCGCTAATCGTACAGTAATGTCGTCCGTCGATAACGTCTCATTGTAGCTCAATCTCGTGATAATCGTATCAATTCACTCATGCATTAGCTACTGAGAAGGCAAAGTGCGATCCGGCCACGAAGGGTTGGACGGAATGACAATCTTTATAAGATTGTAGTTGGTTGATTGATTGAGAAGCATTGCTTGGTTTGAAGTGAGATTGTCCCTTAATATGTATTTATTGACTTGGACTGTGTGTAGTTTACTCTTCCATAGTTTGTATAAACTTTGATATACTTGAGCCCAGTGGGAATATGACAGTTGCGTTTATCACGCGATAAATAAGTGACAAAACAACTTCAATCTTAGGCCCGCTAGAGAGTAAAAATCAATTTTATAAATAAACATTACTAAAAGCAAGTTGTTAATGTAAGTATAGTTAGTGATGACAATTATCAGGTTATATTTTTAATTCGTTATCATTTATTTGCTTCACAGTCTATTTGCTATTCTTGTTGGTGATTCATCTAATTTTAACAAACACGTTCGTTCCCATCCCAAATCTACTTATCCGAAGCATTATTTGCGCCATAGTCATCCATACCTATTATAATTACCTTCTATACCTCATACCTATATACATAATACGCATATACCTCAACTTGTTAATGTGTTTCGACATTTTGAGCACGATACCATACATAAGAATCATCGGTTTTTTATCGCTTATGAATAACGGGGAGTGCTCCGAAGAATTGTTCGGATTGATCCCTGCCGCATTTCCGCCATCGTTCTACGCAACAATTCGTTTATCCTCACCACTTAGACAGTTGGCAGTCCACAACTGTAAGTTTTTCTAGAAATTTTCTGCCTCGCACGACTGCATTGTGGAATGAATTATCGCTGTCGGTATTTCTGGAACCGATATAACCTTCAAGAAAAGAGCGTACTCCCACCTGAAACGCACTTGTGACTCCTCTGGTATTGCAGGTATCTATGGGCGACGATAATCGCTTTCCATCATGAGATCCGTATGCACGTTTGCCCCCTATGACATAAAAAAAATGTTGATTTGAACGTGCACTTACCAGGACTTCATCATTGTTGCTGACCCTCGTGGTGTTGTTGTTGCCGTAGGGCACCGACTGCCTTCTGAAGCACATGGTGAACTCGAAGCGCGACCGCAGCCCGCTGTACCACGGCTCCTGGGTCGTACTCGTGCGAGCCCTCATCATTCTGTTGCCCTGGTACTTCAAGGTGCGGAGATAACGCCGTTTGCCTTGTATGTATGTCACCTGGAAATGTGCATTGAGTTTTATTGTAAATAGTCTGCTTGTCTAGAGATAAATTGGGTTAATTATTATTTGTTCCTGTGATTTCGGTCGTTAGGGTACGATTCCTTTGACGCAGATCTAGGCGGAGCCCATTATTTGAAAGTCCGCTTCGCTTACAGTGTTTCTAGTAACGCGGAACGGACAAATCGAGCACTGTGATCGATTAACTCACAGTTTGCTTTTGTCTACTCCGTATACATTTATACGATAAATCGAAGTACGAGGACGCTGATTGGTCATCTCACGCTCTGGTGTCCTCCCCATTCCGCCCAGCTCCGCATTAGTGAAAACGCACTCTTATACAACTAAGATTGGTATATCCGTGTATTAATTAGCAGTAAAGATACAGTTTCATACAGCCACAGGTCATTTGATAAATACATCTAGTTCAAAGTTTAATTTACTTAATTAACCTGAAAATAAATCTGTCACTGGTGCTTTATATAATTAACATTCTACAGTTCATTGATCCGAATATGAGAGACAGAAGAGCGATAAATTGTATGAATTAAAACTTGTCCATTATTTTTTTTCTTTGTAAGTAGCGAATGCAGCAACCTAAATTTAGAAAAAAAAAACGTAAAGTTAAAAATGACAAATTCTGGAATCGACATGTTCCCTTTTTAGTAACCTAAGATAGAAAACTCACGTTTTGGTGTTTAATTGGGTATAAATAATGCAATGCGAGGTCACATAGCGTTGTAATAGTAAATACCTAATGTGATACTGGTCATCTAAAATGTAAGATACAAAGGCGGATGATTTCAAGTGGTTTGAGTCCCTCTTAAATTCTTAATACTTATCATTTGATACCCGTAGAACTGGCCTCCTGTCCGTCTAGCATAACTGCGACACGCGGCATATACTACCTGTCACTTTCCTGACAATATTGTGCGAGCAAGACCTGACGCTAAATCGCGTCAAGATATGCTAGCCCCGTTTAGCATTGGCAGGCGTCCGATTAAAGCCGGACATAGTTAGGCTTTTTGAATGCTTGTCCTGCTTTTAATAGGCTTTTAAAGAAAGAAAGAAATACTTTTATTCGTGACGTGACTATAGAACATAAAATAAAACAAAAAGCAACTATAATATTACTATGGCTGTGCCACGAAAAGGTCCCACCTCAGCATGATGCTAGCCCAAGAGCCAGCGCTGATCTTCCGGTTGGACCATAGATGGCACCACGGAGAGCTGCACGCGCTTAACATTTCGCAAACGAGCGAGCGCCGAGCGTGGCGTGTCTTTACATTTTTTGTTTGTCGTACCTATTAATGACATAGAATCGTCAATAACGTAGGGTGTCACGCCTTTTTACCCAAATGTCCAGCCAAACTAGCTGGTCTGGCCGGCTATTAGGTTTGGCGACCTGGCAACCCTAACCCTAGCCCTGATTTCACCTGAACCAGCGGGGCTAGCCCGCGACAGTTACCCTAATGACACTTTATGAGCACAGACTACCATTTTACCCTTCCAACTCACCACATCAGCTGACCGTAGAGGCGGCTTGCCCAGGACCAGGTTGACCAGCGAAATAGACTCGCGCGTAATCCTGAGCGCCACCAGCATCATGAAGAAGAACACCCATGGCAGGGGGCGGACGAGCTCCGGCTGAGGTCTTTCTTCTGGATCCACTATAAAACAAGATCAATATGTTTTTAGGGACCCTATTACTAAGACTCCATTGTCCGTCTGTCTGTGAGCGCGGCACGGACAGCGAACTGCCGCTGCAGGACACCGGCTCGCTCTGAGCTAACGTACGTACAATATCTATCTTTCAGCTAGTCAGTGGAAATTTTCACAGATGATGTATTTCTGTTGCCGCTATAACAACAAAAAAACAGAATAAAATAAACAACATATACAACAAACGTGATCGGTTGCGTTATCCGGCTACAGGTGCAAACTTCAATTAACCCGCCCAGTTACGATAGGATACGTGTTTGTACGGAGCTCTCGGTGCGCGAGTCCGACTCGCACTTGGTCGGTTTTTTTTGTTGACAACAGAATTAATAAAAAACACGAATGAGTAAAGTCAAGAACTAGAATAATGTTATGCTATGTGAGCGCAAGACATCACATCGCACTCTTCAGCCGTTTATGGCGAACGAATAAAAACATGCATTGAACACTTCGCACACGGTACGTACGAACATCAAACACAGGATGAAACACAATACGATTTCGTGTACGATGTTCGTGTTCACCATGTTTTTATTCGTTCGTGCACACGGCTTTGGACTATGAAGCGGCTAAAGCGAGTGTTCACGGCATGAAAACGAGGTGGTTCACCCTAGGGGGAAGAAATAAAATAATAAAAGCCAATTACACGGGGGAGGCGCAGCCCAGCGCGCACATTTCTCCGCCACCCACAGCGCCTTATCTATATGCCGAAGCACCGTCTGCCCCGTCTTGTACCTGGCTGCGTACTCCGCGACAGTTTAGAACCCTTCCTTCACTAATACTAAAGTTACTCACACGGGGGAGGCACGGCCCAGCGCGCACATTTCTCCACCACCCACAGTGCCTTATCTATATGCCGAAGCACCGTCTGCCCCGTCTTGTAACTGGCTGCATACTCCGCGACACTTTAGAACCCTCCCTTCACTAATACTAAAGTTACTCACACGGGGGAGGCGCAGCCCAGCGCGCACATTTCTCCGCCACCCACAGCGCCTTATCTATATGCCGAAGCACCGTCTGCCCCGTCTTGTACCTGGCTGCATACTCCGCGACACTTTAGAACCCTCCCTTCACTAAAACTAAAGTTACTCACACGGGGGAGGCACGGCCCAGCGCGCACATTTCTCCACCACCCACAGTGCCTTATCTATATGCCGAAGCACCGTCTGCCCCGTCTTGTAACTGGCTGCATACTCCGCGACACTTTAGAACCCTCCCTTCACTAATACTAAAGTTACTCACACGGGGGAGGCGCAGCCCAGCGCGCACATTTCTCCGCCACCCACAGCGCCTTATCTATATGCCGAAGCACCGTCTGCCCCGTCTTGTACCTGGCTGCATACTCCGCGACACTTTAGAACCCTCCCTTCACTAAAACTAAAGTTACTCACACGGGGGAGGCACGGCCCAGCGCGCACATTTCTCCACCACCCACAGTGCCTTATCTATATGCCGAAGCACCGTCTGCCCCGTCTTGTAACTGGCTGTATACTCCGCGACACTTTAGAACCCTCCCTTCACTAATACTAAAGTTACTCACACGGGGGAGGCACGGCCCAGCGCGCACATTTCTCCACCACCCACAGTGCCTTATCTATATGCCGAAGCACCGTCTGCCCCGTCTTGTAACTGGCTGCATACTCCGCGACAGTTTAGAACCCTTCCTTCACTAATACTAAAGTTACTCACACGGGGGAGGCACGGCCCAGCGCGCACATTTCTCCACCACCCACAGCGCCTTATCTATATACCGAAGTACCGTCTGCCCCGTCTTGTAGCTGGCTGCATGCTCCGCGACACTTTGGAAGCCTTCCTTCACTAGCGCTAATATATCCATGTCTGGAAATAAAATAATATGTATAATATTGAAGCTTACTGCACCCTGAATGGAACTAGACTCCTAACTTCTATCTTCGCGTCCGTAGAAGTTCCGTCCACGGATTTTTATTCGTCTTCAAGACAACAGTTATCACAGTATAGGCAAAAATTATATAAAAACAGGCAATGTCATAGGCGGCGGTAACTGCTTAACATCAGGCGGGCCGCATGCTTGTTTGCCACCGTTGTAGTATTAAAAAATTAAAATAAAATGTCTCCTGAATCATGATATTCAGCTCGAGCTCTATAATTCATGGAAAAACTGCAACACATCTAAAATTGCCTTAATTATCCGTTATTTAAATGGTAATCAGGTATTCAGATAATGGTGGAAGCTACCATGCAGGGTGCGGGTGACGGTCACGGCCAAGACCCACTCGCGGAAGTAGTGAAGCCATTTCATCACTTATCTAGTGGGCGAGAATCATTGTATGTTTATTAAACTTTGCTTTCCATTATAATATTTTTTAGTGGCGAGGTGTCCATATAAATCAGATCCAATCATCGGTATAGAGTTATAGAATATAGTATAGTAATATATATATATATATATATATATATATATATGTATATACTTATATATATATTCATTCACGAAATGGGGCGGATTTGTCCAACTGTATTGGTTCAATTTAATACGAGTCAAAACACACGCGCCGTCGTGAATGAACAGATTACAGAACCGGTAATTTTTATGACCACGGTTGATGGGATACATATATATTTTAAGCCCCCGACGAAAAAAGTGGGGAGTGTATGTGGCATCGTAGCCTCCAAACTTAAATCGGTTCATGCAAGTGCGGTTTATTTATAATAGAAAGCCTTGTCTGATGGTTCTTACTGTTCTTAGCCATATTTGGTGGAAATTAAAGTAGTGGTCTCCAAGATATTCAGATTTCATTGGAACTAACGGCATCCCGGCCAATTTCAAACTAAGAGTTCCACATTTTCGAGTTATGTTTAGTTTTAATAGCATTTTGTATATCACTCATCAAAAGAAGATGTCAAGACGACTAGTTACTCCTGTCGGGGAAGTTTTAAATTAATTATTCAGTTTTCTAGGTACACCCACTCTATCGTAGGTTCGTAGGCTTAAGCTTCTCCTATGCTGTAGGCTTAGGCCCTTAAGAAAAAACCGGCCAAGAGCATGTCGAGCCACGCTCAGTGCAGGGTTCCGTAGTTGCCCATTCCGGCCATTCTTCACAATAGATTCTTTAAATTACGAGAAAGATTTCAAGCTCTATAAAAAGGTCGTACACGCCAAGTAACTGTAATTACAATCACTTATTACCTTCTGGAAATTATCGATTGTACGCGCCAGGATGAGCGGAATGGTTTAATGCACTTAACTAATATGTGTAACCTAAAAGTATAAGGATACCGCGCGGCACTTACCTACGTCATTTTAAAGGAAATTATGAAATTTTGTGACCAAAAACGGCTCGACAGATTTTATTTAATATAGTTTTTATTGAAAGTACTTATAAAGCCTTACAAATATTATTTTTAAAAGACCTATTCAACGACACCCCACACACTAGTGTTGGAACGAAAAAAAAACACCGCTACGGGTAGGTAAAGGTGTACGACAGGTACCCCAAAAAAAAATTTTTTTTTAGTTTTTTTTTTACCGTTTTGTCGGCGTGATACATACACAACTCATACCAAATTTCAGATTTCTAGTACTAATGATCACGGAGCTAAGCGCGGACGGACGGACAGACGGACATGGCGAAACTATAAGGGTTCCTAGTTGACTACGGAACCCTAAAAACAATCGAAGATGTTTTGATTTCGAGTATTATGTACTTGTAAAGCAGGAGGATACCAACTGATCATTTTTTTGAGGTTTTAGGGATTCATTTCTTAATAAAGAAGACGAGTGTTGTTCATATAAACGTAATGCATAATCTTTGCTCACTAAAAAAAATTCCAGCTCGGAAATTAAACAAAAAATCAAATTATTCAATATACCTAAATGTTAATATCTACTAACTTTGTAATATGAACTGAGCTATGAAAACTCCAAACCCTGATAATAAAACTGTACTTTGAACACAACATGCTACATGTAGTATTAAATTGACATATGAAACGTCTATTTATAAAGTGATCATCGTAATCTTTGTTTTATTGGTTTAGGCGCATAAGATCCTACTCGCAGATTGTCCTTCTGGCCCTTCCATATAAATTAACTTTTTGCAGAACATCCCTTTCACAAAATGTTCCTCTGGCGAGATGCCTTGTTCGCAAAATATGCTGTTAAGTCGTTTAGTGTTTAATATGAACAAAATATAGAAATAAGCGATTTTTTGCAAATAACAAAATACGTAATCTAGGTTTTACGACTGAAGTGTAGAGTTGTGTTAGAATATAAGTAATTATCCAGACAGGACACTGCGAAAGGATGTTCGGCGATCGAGGCTTTTACAGAAGGGATATTTAAAGTGATGTGATCCTTAGAGAACGGGATGTTTTGCAGTTAAAAAAGGATGTTTAAGAAAGTTAGGATTAAAAGTATAAAAAATGTTGTCTACAATATAAAAATTATTAAATAAAACAGTAAATGTGAAGATTTCATCATTCACACGCATTGCACAGAAACAAATAAACATGATGTCCACAGCACATTGTCGGATGAAACAATGTCTATAGTGGGGCCAAAAATCTAAAAAGTACCCGTTAATATCAAAGATATTGAAAATAATATAACATTCATCAATGAATTAAAGAAATGGCTAACACAAACTAACTGGCTAACAAATTTATTAATGAAATAATACTAATAAAAAAAACGCCAAAAAGGAAAAACAAATAATAATAATGTTACTATTCCAATTTGTATTTAATAATTAATATTTTTATAATAATTTTTTTTTTTTTTTTTTTTTTTTTTATGTCATAGGGGGCAAACGAGCAAACGTATCGCCTGATGGAAAGCGATTACCGTCGCCCATAAACACCTGCAACACCAGAGGAGTCACAAGTGTTTGCCTACCCGGAGGACGAAGATAGAATGCCTCTATGCTAGTAATTTGTACCTATTTTAAAATTTAATAGTAATAGAAATGAATTTTTATAATGTGTTGACTTGTAAAATGTTGACATTTTATTAATAAATGAGAGACTATATTTGCATTTTTTCATGTTCATCTTGTTAATGAAGAATATCACCAACTTAGCCACCTTACCATACCTTACGTTACTTATTAAGAAGTTAGAACCTTGTTCGTTTAAAATAAACATTTTTAATACTATTTAAGGGGATATTTAATTCTGCCTGCAGTTTAAAACGCAACCGCATAATGTAGGAAATGATATGAGGTTGTGGGTGGTTATTCCCCTTTTTTACCAACAACCAATGTATTTCATTATACCATTTCTTTTTCAAAATATTCAGTAGTATTTCACTTTTTAAATGTATAATTATACTATCTAAGTATATTTTTTATACTCATGCTGCATAAGTCAGCAAACAACAAACACGAAGGCAAACCAACACAAAAAAACTGAAAATGTTATTAATAAAACAATACCTCATACAATGTCAAAGGAACACACACCAAATTTAAAAACATTTGGTTCGTTCATACATGTTTGTGTAGAATAACCAAGTACACTATCACCTTTGTATGTAACAATACATTGCCCGCTTAATAAGATAATTATCTCCTAAGAGCTATTTTCGTTTGGCCAAGTAATTACGTTATATTGAACACGTTATAGGGAGTGCAGCATAACATAAATACATCATTTTGACTTCTTTATACCTTATAGATAAAGTAAGCAGTGTTAGGTGAGAGGTCAGTGCAATCATAGGCAGATACGAGCCACGGTGCTGACAAATATCCAATCCACACCAATATAATTGATAGGTAGTTTGTTTGTCTTACTGTGTTGATTCAGATTAGAAAGCTATCTAAAACTTGTTGACTAGTAATTCTATATTTAATTTTTAATAACAAAATGGATCAGGCAAGATTATTTTTTTATTATAAATTTTACAAAACTCATTCCAATTAAAAAAACATAAAAATTGTTTCATTTGTGTATTATCATATCATAATTGATACACATACTCATTGAAATCATTTATATTACATGAAACGTTATTTACGTCTACTTATAAGTAAAACCCGCGATTGGAATGTTAATTAAATAGTAAGATGTGTTGATAATTATTACTAATGCCTACCTTATTTAAGATCGAAAAACATACGATGAAACGCGGTAAACATGATGAAATGAGTCAGGTAATCAGTTCTACAAATACCTAACTAAAATTAAATAAATGAATAAACTTACCCGCTCTTTAATATATTTACACTGCGATTGAAAGTCAATAGGATATAAGCGGAATCCGGTTCAGTTGCTATTGGGTATACAATTAGAAATATCACATCGGCGGGCTGTTTATTGGTATACGCATACGCAACTGTATTCGCGAAACAATATACTGGAAGGTGTTAAGCATTAAATCTTTTATAATTTACTATTATTTACGTGGGCTAACAAAAATGCCGACGAATCACGCACGCAAACCACCCAACGCACGGACCGAAAAGCAAGACAAGACACAAGAAAAGAAAAGTCTTGGAAGTTCTGACAGATGTCAATCTAATAAGAACCTTTCGCACGTGCCCCTACCCCATTAGAATAGAATGAAATTGCATGACTAAATTTAAAATGTAATATTCTTACAAATTAGATTCCTGTATAAATTTATTTTGAAACCTATTATTTTTATTTAAAATTAAGTTAATTAACTTACACGAAGTAAAATTTTATGGAGTAATGGCGCTATTACACGTTCCTAAATTAGTCACTGACGAAAGGGATGCAGCAATATGTTTTTTTTTTTTGGTATCGTTTAATCTGCGGGTCCTTGGGGACCCTTTGCGTGATTTGGCGCTGATACTGCAGCAATATGTGATACACGTATGTAGAGATAACTCCATCTCACTTCTTTTTTTAAGCTGTACTGCACTCCCCTCGTCAGTGACTAATTTAGGAAAGTCTGATAGCTGCATAACCGTTAGGACACATAAATCTGTCGTGTTTATGGTCGGCTTGTGAGCGAATAAAAAAAATAAGTTGATTGCTATATACATTTATGGTGTGGTTGGAGGGATGGCGGGTTTGTTGCAGTTTCTCATTTTGGATTGCAGTTTTAATTAGTGGCTGAAATATTATTACTAATTAGTGTTCCAATTAACATTAATCCTATTTTACTATGTTATTCTAAAGTACCCCGTTTTTACCACATTCGTTGTGGATAAAATGCGGTGGTAATGGAATCCTATGAAGACTCAAATTGCCTTTCTATGAGTGATAGTTTTTCTTTGTACGAGCGTTACATGAAAAGTTTTAATGTAGTGGATACATTTCGCGAACGAATCGAACCAGATCCAGTTTCATTATCCAGTAATTGTGATTACGAAAACCCCAGCATAGGAGGTAACATCGACTTGTCAGCTGCAGTCAAAGCGAATGTTCAAGAGCATAGTAAACATTACGAAACCGCGCACACCGACTGTGTTTCTTTGTGTCTCGGTGAGAATACTGCCGACAAGTGTAGTTTGATAACGGATATTAGTAATAAAATCGGTTCACCTTGTACTTCGCTGGCGCCATCACTGCACGAGAGCTCGTCGTTCACCGTCGATCACAACCTCACCGACAAGTCCAACCCGACGGACGTTCCCGTATCCTCGGATGAATCCAGCTGTTTCAAACAGCCTATTTTCATAACCTCTACTATGGAAAACAGTAACAATGCAGTTGACATGCTTCGTGACGTAAGACACTCTGAGAGCGTCTTTAAACTGCCGATTAGCGAGTTGTCTTTCAATGGCACGATAAAGCATGTGCAGAAGTTGAAGCCTATAGTAGACCCGATCACTGCTCTGACTGCTAATGCAGGACTGGTATTAGATGAGAAATCTCAAGAGCCAGTTTGTTTTGCGAATGTAAATGATAATAGCAGTAATGCTTTTGATGACAAAAGCTGTCACACTCCTACAGCCAGTGATGTATCTGATGAAAGAAGCAGCGAAAGAGACAAAGGTACAGAGAGCACTGGAGATTCACAATATGAGGATTTCTCCAGAAAAGACTATAATTTCCCGAGGCCTGAAGATAAAAGTACAAAATGGAGTAATGATCAGAGTTACTCGTCTTTAGAAGCTTCATTTGATAGTGGTGTCCGATCTCCAGATATGTTCTGTTCAGATGATGAAGAGGCGGAAGCTAATGACGAACCAGAGCCTTTTTGGAGTTTTCTGAAATCTTATGAACAGCATGATAAGAAGAAGGTTAAGAAAATGGAGGTAGGGATTGTTATTTTGATTCATGAGATCTTTGTTATAAATATTTTGAAATGAAAGCTCAATTTTAGATGGACTTCTTTTTGCAAGCTTAGAATAAATACACCCAGAACTAGTCTTCATACAACATATTTGTAAAAGATAAAGCTGGTTTTGATGTGTGTGTGTATACAAACCAATCATCGGAACATTTTACTTGTGACATTGATGTTGTGATCGATGTGTACTCGGACAAAACTAAGCCCGTAACGGGCTGCGGCTTATCAAAACAGGCTTCACTTTCAAGTGCTGATTAGGTTTCTAGGTATCTTATTTTTAGTAAGTCAGTGTCAGTAAGTCTTTTCTCAATATTCTATTGTGTCTCTTAGAAAGAAAAACAGACAACAAGTCAATTTACAATAGAAGTAAACAACAGGCGGTCCTATTGCTAAAGAGCAATCTCTTCCTGACAACCTTTTTGTAGTGTTATAGTCAGTCATATACATATTCAAACCCATTAAGTATAATGCTGTGTTTGTGTTTATACAGGAAAAGCTCCAAGGCATTCTTCCACCTCCATCAGTCACAACATTACGCACAGATGTCACAGAGATGCTAAAGAAGTACTATTGCTTCCTACCCGCCTTTAACAATGAGGTTAAGGTTGATACCCCTGTTGAAGTCCCTGTTACGCCCACTAAAAGAGTTTCCTTTGTAGAAATACCAACAGAATCTCAATTAACTAGAGAGGAGACTGCAGAAACTTCCAGAAAGGAAGAGAGACCGGAACGTGAGTTGGACACAAGTGCTAATGATAAAAGCATTGTTCTTGACATGTGCACAGAAGCAGAGGCGAAAGAAACGGCGTGGCCTGACTTGTTGAAGTGCAGGCATTATGATGTGTAGTAAGTATTTATTGCTTATAAATGTACTTAACTATGGTTCCTATCAGCCTGCTTGAATTTTGTCATATCATGAAATGCTGAAATAAAGAGTGCCTGAGTGAAATAAATAGTTAAGCTATCTAATTATGCATGTAAACCTACACTAGAACTTTCAGATTTATAAAGGTTACTATGAATGAAAGTGCCACTTAACTAACAATTTATTATAAATTAACGAAACATGTAATGTCTCATTGTTTTTTATGTGGGTAGGTACACCACAAAGGTCAAAGCACAAAGAAAAAATTAAATGCATAACCTGATGGAAGAGACCGGGAGACAGTCCCCGTTCTCTTCAGCCACATTATGCATTTCAATTTGAAATTTGTATCATTGGTTCAATACTAAAATTGAATTTCACTTTTAAATCAACGCTTGCCTTTATGCTAAAATATTGGCCAAAAATGTTGATGGAGGGAGGCATACCAATATCATTAAACATTGATGCTGGGATCCAACCATACCTCGAATTCTTATAGACTAGTTTGGTCCACATGACGCATCAGGGGTTAATAAAGACTAAGATGGTAGCAAACAAGCTGTATAAAACCCAGGCTGTATAAACAAAATACTACTATACTAACAAAATATTATTCATTCATTCATTCATAAAGCCATTATAACTTATTTAAATTGTATAAAGGCATATGCAGGCCATACTTGAGTAGTCTTTGACAATGTGAATGTGATGTTTTGAAGTGTGACTATTTATTACAATCCTTATTGGGCTATCGTTCCTTATGTTTGTTTATCTTTCAATGTGTGTCAAAGTCAACAAACATGGAACTGATAAGAAGTTCTTATTAGAAATTTTATATGTTTAATAGGTCATGTCATAACATGATTAATGATTATGTGATATTCTGTTATCATAACCTAATTTGTTCATATTATACCATCTTAATGATGATTTATTAGTCCTAAATAACTTATCAACATCTTTTATTATCATCATTAATTCATCATTTAACTAGTATAATATAATCAATACAAAAAGAAAATCATAAGTCTAGTTTAGTAAATATAATTTCCATACACAATAGAAATAATAATTTTAAACTCATTTTATCACTTTCTATAAGTAACATTCTACTCTACGCTAGCCAAACTTATTAATTACTGTGTTCACGAAAAACACTGGAAAAATTCTTTCTGTCAAAATGTTTGTTTCTAAATTGTTTGCTCGTTTTTTGGAATATCCTCTATAAATTTCTTTGTTTCAGTTACAATGCCACAGTGTATTCAGAAAAAATGGAATCGCTGGCCTTACGCTATGGGGAGAGATACGTCGGCGCCGAGACGGATACTAGTGTCAATGTTTACTCAGGGGGCCTACAGTCACCGAGCAGTGCGCACAAAAGGAAGGCACTGCGTCTCAAGTAAGAACTAACTCAATTGACAACATTCCATATTTGTAACAGGTGGAAATTAATATAGAGATGGAGAGAGCTTTGCGTCATCTACACCCTAAATTAATTTTAATAAATAAATAATAAAATAATTAGTAGAGTAAAATAATACACTAATACACAAAATATAAAAACACTGATTATGTCCTCTTTCTAAGCAGAATACAGTAAAGTAATAAAATTGCAGTGTTAAAAATGTTGTCACTTACCAAACACCTACCAGCCTACCCTACCACAAGTAGAATAAAGTTGCTGCTAACCTGACACGTTTTAGTAATGCAGACATTGCGGGATTAGCGATACTCGAATCCTGTCTCTGACTGTTCTAATGTATGCATAAATTTATAGGCTACTTCCGCAAGTCCTACTGATGTAACTGAGTCTATTTGTCGGTACTTGAAAGAACTAGGGATATAAATGACATGATATGTTTTATTTTCAGGATGGCCCAAGCCAAGTCCCCAGGCAGGCGGCTGTCGCACTTGGCGCGAAGGCGGCAAGCATTCTGCAGTGCTGCCACTATTAACGAAAAAGCGCAGGCAGGCACCGCTAAAATGGTTCTCATTGATAAGAAGTGAGTAAAACACACTAACATCACCAAATAATATTTAAAATTTTAATTGATTATATATATAATCCAAACATTTTTCAGTTATTTCCCTCATAGGAAACTCATCAATTCGGCCGAAAGAAAGAGTCCCCGCCTCAGACGCACACCAGGCAAGAAAACCCCTAGCCGGAAGACTCCAGGCAAAAAGACTCCAGCAAAAACCCCAAAGACTAAAAGTGGTGGCTCTAGCCGTAAAAAAATAATGAGAAGATTGCTTATGGACTCTGATAGTATGACCAGATCGCAGCCTACACGCGAGACTTTGAAAAGGGCATTGTTTGTCAGTCCGGAGAACAGAAAATCGATCCCTAATACTGCCAGTACCTCAGTGCCTCTACAAGCTATGAAGTCCAAGAGAGCTCTCTTTTCGTCCCCCGACCGATCCGCAGAAACGAAAAGCGCAGATGGAACCCAGAGTGACCATTTCTTGAAGCGCAAACTTGACGCTTTAGATGAACAACCAGAAAGTAGTAGGAGTAAAATAGCGAAAAGTCTCTCCTTCGGCGGAGATACGATAGGCAGTGTGAATCCGCAAATCATGCACCGGCGGGCGTCGGAAGTGTTCGCCAGAAGGAATTCGGTGGAGTTAAATGAAACTCATAAAAAGGTAAGATCAATTTTATAATATACAGTAATTTGGTTTCTATAATATCACTTTACTCCGCTTGGCTTTAGACAATTCTTTTTCTTGGTGCGAATTTGATCATGACACCAGATCTGCAAGGTCTTATCATTAATTTGGAGAGATTTCACGTGTTCCTGGACCCCGGAGCCTGATTAGGTAATTAGGCTATAATTGCAGTAATAATACGTACCAATTATGTACCAATAATAAATGTATACTGACTTACCATGTAATGACCATATTACTGTATGGTTAATAAATGAAACTAAACCAGGTCAAAAAAGATATTAATCATTAAAGATAGTCTTTAAGCATTTACCACTTGTAGCTTGCTAGCAAGGTGTAAGTGTACACCCTAAAGTGTATGAGGAGAAACCCAAGAGACCTTATGATATACGCCCAAAATGTAATTAACCCTTTGAACGCCAAGAGCCAGTAAAGTGGTCGTGTGCCTGTCGTGTCTACCACGCCAACGACCACTAAAGGGGTAATGGCGGACGCTGTCAAAGCAATTTTCCTGCTGAGAGATAAGGTATATTTTCGCTCTTTCTTTTTCAACTATTAGCGTACAAGCCCCATTTTAGCATGAGAGGAAAAGCGTTCTAAAGGTTAATGTTTAGTGTGTTAGTGTTTATCATGCCTAGGGTTTGACATTCCTGTTTAACGTTCCAGAAACTCCTATGGGCGGTGTCAGAAGCGCTGCGCGTGCACGGCTGGCGCATGTCCTCCGCCGGCTTCCGCGAGAAGGCGGAGGCGCTCGCGCGGCTCACGCGCCGCCTCCTCACGTTACCGCCACACGCTGCGAAGTTCGCCTCTCCCAAGCTCTCTACTTCCGAGACCATGCTCAAGTGAGTAAAGACCGGTCGACTATGGCTTTCTGATTGCCTGGTACAAACTGTAGCTCGCGACATCTGCCAGTATGCTGCTGCGGGTCATACTGTCTACCAAAGCGGCACCTCTACTTCGCACAACTGTAGGTAACACGCGTCTCTTTCTCGCGTGAGACATATTACCTATCTTTCTTCGTTGTACTGTGAGAGAGTGACGGCCGATGCTGAGTCGCGAAGCTTAGTTGTGCTAGACGGGCTGCTGTGATATACATTTAATCGCCAGATATAAAGGCTGAGTTAGACGAAGACAATTTTGAGACGCCTAAATTACGGCGCCTCGAAAAGGCACCGTATAAACACTTTCCGCGCCATTTTTTCGCGGCATGCCAGCGCTGGCGCGGAATAGAACACGGGCCTATTTTTTGGCGCCAGTGACCCCCCCAAAGAGTATGTAATCACTACGTTTTAAGAGACGGGAGTGCCATACAAAAAGCGTGAACTCGCATTAGTATGAAACGGGAGCGAAACATACTGCCAATATGAAGCCGCAAACAATATCAGTGTCAGTGTCAACTCATGACATAATGCCAACATCAAGAACAAAATAGGGATGTCACATGTTACACAAATTATCGATATCGGTATTTAAAAAAAATGGTTCAGGCGGGGTTCGCATTCGCACCCGCGTCTCCAACGGCTTTCCGGTAATTTAAATCATTAAATATTTCGCTTCAATGTAAACATTTGGTTTACTTTAGGTTACTGACTTCATAAAATAAAACAAAAGTGTGCAAATAATTTTATTTCGTTCAAACTTTGCTTGGCTTGCTGATAAACATAGACGAAAAAATCCGTTTCATAACTCCAGTCTATGCTCCAGGTTGGAAGTTCTGCAACACAAATAATACAGGGTAAACAGAAAATTACAGAGTAAAAATGTATCTGTTTGTCCAGATGAAACCGTACCATTCAGTCCATTGAAGATTTTTCGTAAAATATTTCTGTGACCATAATCTAACTCAAACTGGCATAAAAAGTAGTGATAATAATGTCTTATCCTCTCATCTGAGACGGCTTTAACAGCTGTATTCAAGTGCACACTTTTGTATAAGTACACATACCAATAGGCTTTTGCTTGAAGAAAGATATTCCGTGTTTACCCAGGTATTTTTCACTTCAAATGAAAATTATCGATAAAACTTACATACAGCACTATTGTTTACATACGTATAAGGGTATGTATTATTTTACCCGAAATACCAAGTTTTCAATGAAACTTACGATTAACATGGTTATAACACGCAGTAATTAATTATATTTTTTACTTACCGATCTTCGAACGGTGGAAATCTTGCCATGAATAGTCTTTTTTGACCGTCCATTCGACACGTTTTCATTCTGCATATTTCGCACTTTTTCCTTTTCAATCCACTCATTTTTGCAATTGTGATTGTCTTGTGTACCTTCTAGACGACCACTACACCCAAAGAATGCAAATTATTAGATTATTTGTGAAATTTGAATTATTTGAAAAGATCGCAGAACCTTGACAGAAGCAGACTACACAACAAAATAGAAACGTCATCTAACATGGCATGGCGGACAAAAATGGCAGCTGAAGTACAACCCGCCTAAATTCGATTGTCGCCAATTATCTAATGCTTTGTAGGTTTCAACGTTCTTTCAAACTTAGATAGGTAAAAAATTCACCTCCGTTTCATACAACCGTTGTCGATCGTTTTTTACCTTGAGAGTTGCGCGAGTCTGGACCCCCCCTCCGCGTCTTTCGCTGCCACTAATGACTGGTACTGAAAAAAAGCACCGTGTAAACACGGCTTACTGGTCACTGGCGGCGAGATTTAGGCGGCTGAAAATAGTCATTGTCTAAACGGTCGGAGGTGTGCTGTGCGGTAATCACTGGCGCCGTCATTTAGGCGTCTCAAAATTGTCTTCGTCTAAATCAGCCTTACAGCCACCACCAGTGAGGTCTGTCATCTGCCAGTACGTTGGTACCAATGTCGTGGTGTCAGGGCCTTATTCACACTGTTGCGAGCGTGTTTTCTATACAATATCAGTCACGGCGAATTCGCTGCGTGATCACCTTCAAACAAAATTCGCTCGCAACTCGCAATTGTGATAAGGCAAATTATTTTATGCCAAAAAAAAGTAAAGCAATATGAGCATTGAACTTTCTTTCAACAGTTTTAGTTCCAAATGGAACTATAAATTTTGTACATAAACAAAACTATATGTATATTTCCAGACTCGCTCGTCAGTACGTGTTCGCCATCATCCAAGGGCGCAGCATCGAGGATTGTTTCCAAGAGGAACAAATGAAGCTCGCCAACGACGGCACCAGCAAACTGTCCGGCTACATATCGGCCAACGCCTACCAACAGTTCAAAGCGAGACAAGCCGCACCCAGTACTCTCACATCACAAATTAAAGAAAATACCTGCAACGGCTCCTTCAAACAGGACCAACCTAGAAGCGGTTCTAAAAATGTACTCCAAGACAAACTTATCAATGTAGACTCCAGCTCTAATAGCAGCAGCGGATTCAGCATGCTGGATAAGTCAGGTATTTACAAGTCCAACTCCATGCCTTCCTTCGAAGAGGCAGCTAAAATGAGGGCCCGGAGACAAATTAGTTTTGACAATCTCGATTTCCCTAAAAGGTGAACTGTTTGCAGGGAACTATTTTAATTATTAAGATAACTTGACTGATTTCGGTGAAATATTTTTGTTTGAGATATTATTTTAATAATTTAAGTAGGTCAATAACTACAAAATAATATCTGGTATATTAATTAGTATGACTATGCTTTGTATGTGGTAGCATCGTTAGCTTATATCATTATTTGTTGAGCGTAAGTTCGTATGAAGTTATTAGTCCTAATGCCATGCTGGGCACGTGACAGTCAGAGCATAATTCTCGCAGGGAATTAGCGCGAAGGGAAGATAAAGATTAGAGTTGTACATTTTAGTGCAAATGTAGCAAAGTCTCTGACCTATGCGTAAACCCTTTCTATGCTATGTTCGAATATTAGTTAATACTTTATTAACGATTCGCACTTTTAATTGAGAGTATTAACTTTTTTGAGTGTTGGCAAAAACCAAGCAACAGACCGAAGGCAGACTCCAAGCAATTAACCAAAAGTATTCCACCGGTGTGAAAGTCTGGCGCTATATCTTTTTTTACTTACAACCTGCAATGATAAATCCTAAATTTGGGCTTGTATGATGACAGTAAAAGGACAGGTGTCCAGCATTGGCTCGACGAATATAGAATGAATGTACAACTTACTTAGAAAACGCTTTTAATTAATGGCTGTAGTAAACCAGATGTAATTAATATATTGTTGTTAAGTGTCACCATAGTCCTGAGGTTCTGTAGGCAACCTTTCAACATGCGTAACAAATTTGTGATAGCGCAGTTCAACCTGTAGACTGCCATAGTCATCATCAATTGATAGAATGACGTCATTCGGAGTAGTCGTAAGGCCCGGACTTCAATGAAGCGGAGACATGCGGAATTGACCAACCACGAAAGTGTAGCGGAGCCGAGATTCGGATTTCAACTATGCTCCGCGACTCTTGCCGCGCGGCATAGCGTCTTCTGTCACTCTCTGACTGTTCTGCACAGAAAGAGATAGATAAATATCTCGCGCGTATCACCGTTGTGCGAGACGCGCTGGTGATTGGTCGATTCCGCACATTTCTGTTCAGCTCCGCTTTAGTGGATTCCGTGCCTGAATACTACCCGAATCAATGAGTACTTTAGACAAAAAATCAACATCAACGCCTTAATTAATTAAACCTTATGACAGTTCAGAAGTTAAAATTAACCTATATTTGTGAATTTATAGTTTTTGCGCTGCACGAGAACCCACAGTTTTGAGCTAGTTTTTATAGTAAATACGAAACGTAAGGACTACTTTTCACCTGCGCAGTAACTGGCTTCTATGAGGCCAACTTTTGTTCATATTCAATTTCATATGAACAGTCCACATCAAAAGTAGCTGATCATTTTACTATACAATTTGACATAAGCGCGTAGTAAAATTGTTAGGTACTTTTGATGATGACTGTACCACGAACAATATAGTGTGCAATGTGCAAAACATTCAACTATTTTCTAAGTCAAAGCAAACTTGAAAACTTGAGTGCGCTGCACCTTTTTTACTATGAATTGATTATCTTCTCTACACACTGGATACAATTAAAATAACGTTTATAAAAAGACGAAGTTTTAATTTTCACCTAATTTTCTTCTAATGTCTGAAACTATTATGTGTGACACATCTAGTTATTTCATGAACTTCCATAGAGAATAATAATAAATGATTCCTCTAAGGTGCAGGCGCCTGTATAGTCATGTTTGCTTACGGAACCTAGTTAAGTAGTAATTTTTTTATTTTGTTTATAAGTTTAAAGTGTTATTTTAATATTGACTGCAACATACAAGGTCAAGACGTATGTACACTTATACATGTTTGTAGGCCTTATGGGCAGAATGATTGGCATATAAAATGTATTCTTGCATTTCTTTACTTGCATGTGACAATAGAATAAGGTTTTCAATGATCTTATGCTCATTTCGGGCTTCCTGTTTAATAGTTTCGCTCGTTATTATATTTGTAACTCGTAATAACAGTTTTGTAACTTGTCATGTAATTGCTACATTGTTTTCCTCCAGGAAAAAAAAAATGTTTTTCTCCTTTGGCAAGGTTAATTAAGACCATTTATGTGTTTTGTTACTATTGCTGAGTCCGATCTCACAATATTTTAGAGTAATAAATTATTTTTCTCCTATAAAATTTTGTTTTCTTTCTACTTCCGAAGGGAGGGGAGACCTTTAACCTGCCGCGCTACACCAAATAAGCTAAATAAAAAGAGGTTTTATTTTGTAGTAAAATTTAAGCACTGTGCAATCAGTTTCTTATCTATGGCGTCAATTAACAATGCGATGTGTATAATAACTATGATAAGATAATCCGTCACTGGAAACACGTTCGTTGTTGATACAAGTGGATGAAATTGAAGCTGTAGTGTTTGTTTCGAACCTTAAACATTGGAACAATGGGTGGATCACAGTCGTACCCTGGACTAACGCAGGATGTTTTAGAAGATTATGTAACACTAACATATTTACAAAAAGGAGAAATACTACAGTGAGTATATCTAACGGTATTGCATATTTTTCACCAGATTAAAAACGATTTTAAGCATTTTATTGGATGGATTACTCTTCTTTCACAAACTTGTTCGGGTGGAATATTTGAAGCATGTTGTGTTTCGCTTTACTGTTTTTTTTTTGTTTTAGCCTAATGAAAAAAGTGTATTCAATTGATCCAGAGAAAATCACGGCAGACTATCATCACAGATTCAGCAAAGAAGAGATACTGAAAAAGTTTGACATGCTCAGGGTAAGTTACAAAGTTTGACCTATTCGTTGTCATGAAATCTAATCATTTGAGTCCTCCTTGACCAAAACCCCAGCCTCAGGCAACATATAAACCACATCTAGGTATGATACACTGTATAAATAGTGGTAAATTAAGAGATGTCTAAGGCAGAGCTTTCTATTGTGCCTTATTTAGGTACAGTTTTGGTACTCATGGTTGAAAAAGTAATTGGCGTTTCTTGTCATCCGGTATCATTTATTAAACACAACAAAACAAAGGTAGTTCCGATAGCCCACTGCTGGGCCTCCCCGCTTTAATTATAAATATCCGTCCTGGTTCCAATCAAACTGAACAGTCGTTAAGACGCAACGTTATCTGATATATCTATTAGTTGAACTGTATCAGTTCTCGTCCGCGAAAAGAAACAGACGCGCAGTAAGTAACTGTCTAGCTATCACGGTTCATGAGATACAGCCCGGTGACAGACTGACGGACAGCGGAGACTTTAGGGTCCCGTTTTTACCTTTTGGGTACGGAACGTTACCCTAATAACGAAGAATACCTACAGATGTTAGTTGCATGGTTTTAAGATAGCGTTTTAGTAGTATAACATCAATACTCTTCGATTTTTTTACGGTAACTTGGTGTGTTTAATCCCGTTCGTCGCGTTTCACCCGACTGACCTTATATTTCTTTATGACAGAACAACCCGTTTCAAGATCGTATCTTCAGCGTGTTTTCCTCTCGCAAGGACGAGTGCTTCTCGTTCGAGGACCTGCTGGACTTGTGCTCCGCCATGAGTTCGGAGTGCCCCACTGAAGTTAAGGCCGAATGGGCCTTCAGGATTTTTGGTAATAACTTTCCGCTCCCCTCATTCAAAATATTGATTAACAGAAATATAAGAGAGTCGAAGTATATACCATTCTTACATTTATAGAGTGTTTTGTCATGGGAAGGCAGCGGTATTATCAATATTATCATAGCCTTCGGGTTTGGGTGACGTCGGAGGTTTAAAATAATTTAAATTTGTTTAGTAGTTAAATGTAAACTACATAGGAGTGAACGAGACAGGTATACCTAAACCCGAAGGCTATTTTAACCTACGTGTACGACGTACGTGTATTGGCTCAGTTCCTTGGTCGATAACTCGGTCGATATACGGCATGCGGGGACTCCCCGCAGACGGTATAACGACCAGTGAAACTCACAAGTCGATAACTCGGTCGACATACGGCATGCGGGACTCCCCGCAGAGAGACTTAGTTTCATTGGTCGATAGAGCCCGCATGCGAGGTGCGGTAGATTTCCACAACGCATGCCATAGGGCCCGCATGCGGGGAATTGTTTTCATTGGTCGATAGGGTCCGTATGTGGGGTGCGGTAGATTTCCATAACGCATGCCATTATGAGATTTCACTGGTTGTTATATCGTCTGTGGGGAGTCCCCGCATGCCGTATGTCGACCGAGTTATCGACTTGTGAGTTTCACTAGTTGTTATACCGCCTGCGGGGAGTCCCCGCATGCCGTATATCGACTGAGTTATCGACCAATGAAACTGAGCCAATACACGTACGTCGTACACGTAGGTTAAAATAGCCATAGTCGAACTTAGGCCCAATTACAATATCGCTAGATAGTGTCAGGTGTTATATGTAGGTAGGTATGGCTGATAATACCTATGCACGTTGTAATCAAATATATAAAACATTGGTTTCGTTGTAAACAGACCTGGACGAAGATGGGCAGATTTCCGCCAGAGACATCAGTGGAATAATCGACAGACTGACAGAGGACTCTAATAACAAGCTTCACTATATTGAGATCAGTTCCAAGAAGAAAATATCACAGATTGTAAGCAATCATTTCATTTTGTTTTACTTCGAGTCGCGAGGGGGAAGAGGAGAGTAAGCACGATCCAGAGACGATAGCCTTCGAGGCAAGTCGAACAACTATCAGTTTCTGAGCCCAGACATCCACTCTTGGATCTACCTTAAAGCTTCGCTCCGCTCCGTTCCAGTGGACAGGCAGCCTTAGCGACCAACTATTAATCTATGTGTCCATTTTACTGACGCGAAATCTATATCTTTTGTTGATTTATTATGCGAGAAAATTGTCTCTTTACCTCGCGGCCTCGCGCGCGCGCGGTGGTTGGACGCGTGATGTGATGTAAGTAGTTATTAGCCCTTCTTCCGCTGGTGAGACCCTAGTGAAGGACTTGATTTATGACAGACAAATGGAATACAATTTTCCATATACTTCATTTATTTTTCAGATACTGAGCGAGATGAAACTAGACGCAACGGGAAGCATGGGTTTGAGCGAATTCAAAATAGTAATGTCAAGGATACCGGAGTTTCAGACGTCTTTCTATTTTAGGATATAGGTAATTAGTTTCTAATCTATCTTGCATCTCTTTTACATGGCCTTACTTAAATAAAACTATTTGGATAAGATCGTGTTTCTTGTATTTTATTTGTTAAAAAACCATGGAACGTTTCGGGATAAGCAAGGTATTTGTTTTACACGATAATGATTTTTTTCGATGCCTAAGATTGAGAACGTAGATAGGCAGAATAATCGTTAAAATTGTTAACCTACTGATTATAAAGGAAAACAAAATAATTTTGGATGTAATATAATTTAAAAAATAAGTAAGATATTTTGATTTATTATTGAGTCAATCTTGATGGTCAATCCCGAAATAGGCTGTTAAGTTAAGAAACGAGTCAAGGTTTTATTTATAAAAAAAAATTGACGCACCTTATATTATTATTATTACAATGTTCACTACTTACATTGTGTGTATGTCAGCCGTCTTGTGAGTACAAGTAATTAATTTACAGGATTCTGGTAGCTTCTTTACTTGATGGTTCGAGGAATGCTTTGAAAGCTGGCTTGCTAGCAAAATCTTGCCATCTGGTGACCAACTTACTTAGGCTACTGCCGATGCCGAAAGCCTTATTGCAAACTGACTTTGTTGTAATTGTAATGTTCTACGATGGTAGGTGATTTTTATGAATATTCCACCACCGCCGGCCACTTGTACTTCATGTGATAACAGGAAGTCGAGGGAGGTTCTGTCACATGAAGACGGGAAGCCGACGTAGGTTTTGTATCGGTCGTTATCTGACGAAGGCCTTGCAAGCCGGCTTGTTGTAGCGGCCGCCGAGAGTGCGCTCGGGAAGGGCCGGGACGCCGCTTGTGCGTCCCGTGCTACCTGGTAATACTGCTGGCTGCTTGTACTTTACGTGGAACGACGGGAAGCTCAGATAGGTTCTGTGGGGAAAATGGTTTTATGGACAAGAGGCAACACAAGAAAAGACAAAAATACATCTAGGCAAGCTTCACCTTCCATGCAGACACTGTTGAGCGATAAGCGAAGCTGGAAGGAGCTATCCCAAATAGCACACAAGCTGCATAAGCTAATTTAAGCTGAACAAAGGCTGTACAAGCGGTAATTGTGTGCTACTTGGGATGCAACTGATCGCATCATCGCTTATCACGCGATGGTGTTACCTGTCTTTTTTGCGTTAGTTTAAATTAAAAGGCATTAACTGAATTTGTCGTGCGATAGAGTCGTGTGCCATGAATTATTGTGCAAGAAATAATGGTAAGATTTCAACCAAGTGAAATATAAATCGTGAAATATATGAATGAGAAATATATTATTTTAAGGTAAAAAAATAGTGAGTGCGGCGGTATAGTCGCAAGATCTAGTGGGCTGGGATGGGAACAGGCACGCCGTCCCTTTATAAATACGAGAACAAAGACATAGACCTTCATAGATATCCTACCTACTTATCTACCTACGTTGTGTCTAGTTCGGTAAAGATTTAATAAATATGTAGACCTGAAAGTTAGGTACCTAAGTATTGGATACAAACAGTATTAGATAGGTAGGAACTTACGGAGTCATATCGGGTGGGCATTGCCACATGAAATTAGGATCCATGAAGTAAGTCAGCGGATGGTACGCTTTCGGGTAGCCTCTGTAGTAATTCCTGTGACGCTGGCATGCCTTCGGGATAGACATAAATTAAATGTAAGTAGGACAAGTTAGGTAGTGTTGTCTATCTAGGAAACTTGCATCACGACTACAGACTACATTCTGGATACTGTAATGAATATAAAGTTCTAACAGAAAAAGAAGACCGCAATATGTATCTATTACAAAAAGAACTAATAAACTACATATAGGTAAAGGTAATTAACTTACATCATAAAACAGTTCAATTTCATCTTGTCGCCTATTATCGATAAATAAAACATCCATACTTCTACTGTAATTTCTCTAAGGTAAGTAACAAGTACATAAGAACAAGGTAAGAAGGCCAGGATCAGGAACTAGGTAATTACGGGTCTAACAGAAAATTTATGTACGTGTAATTTTAAGATTTAGCGCCATGAGCGTCATTCATAAAATACAGGCGACGTAAAGCTGACGTAAGATGGACGTAAGTAAAACCACAGATACTAGTCAACGGTTATATACAGTTCGAGTAGACTTAAAATATAATCGATTAATCGTTAACGAAAAAAGAAGATAATTGTTTGTAAAAAAAATTAACAAAAAAAAGAACCGACTTCAGTAAAACTAAAAAACCAAAAATAACCCATTCAAGTACAGATTACATTTGACTCACCTTTCGAAGTCGATCCCAAACCACTCAGTTCTTATATTTATACCTATATTATATTATAGTTTACGCGAGGTTTGGCACCGACTTCGAAGGGTGAGTCAAATGTAATCTGTACTTAAATGGGTTATTTTTGGTTTTTTAGTTTTACTGAAGTCGGTTCTTTTTTTTGTTAAAACATTTTTTTTTGCTTTTTAGTGGTTCTAGTGGCCATCTGTGGTGTTCATCATCAGTTTCCTTACACCAAATCCTATTTACTGAATGTAAATTCTTGACTTTATCAATAAATTACCGAAAGCGCCGTACATGTCCCTATAACATTCAACTATGAGTGTGAGTTCCTGTAATTGGCTCTGTATTTCTATTTAAGTTTTTATGTTTAGTGTATTAGCTGTTGGTTCTCCTAAAATAAAATGAAATGAAACATTTGAAGAGTTCCCTCGATTTTCCAAGATTCCATCATCAGATCCCGACCTAGTGCCAACGGGACCAACTCGGAGTTATACCCTTTCGATAAAAAAAAAATTGAAAATCGGTTCACGGTTCTCGGAGATATCGAGTAACATACATACAAAAAAAAAATTAGTTCGAATAGAGAACCTCCTCCTTTTTTTGAAGTCGGTTAAAAATTATGTAATATTTAACCAACTCAAATAAATCATTGGTATAACTTTTCTGTGACATACAATATCAATGGTTGGTAAATCTAAATAGTATACTATTCATAATGGAAGTAACTATAAAGTCGAAAACACTGTTTCTATAAAGTTATTTTTTTCGTTTAAAACTCCGTAAGAATATAGTGTCTTACTTGTTATGGACGGTTTTGGCCCGGAAGCTGCACTTTGTGATGGAAGCAAGCCGTTTTACACAGTGATAATATAGACCAAAATAAACGATTTCACTCGTGAAGAAATTAATTTCACCCTTAGGAACAGAGATAGCACCACTTATTAAAAAAAAATGAGAATTCTAAATCCTGAACGGATACTCCGATTTTGACGAAAGAGGTGTCAATCGGCAGATAATGCCCAATTCCCTTCGGACCCATGGCTCAAAAAATTAAAACAGGTAAAAAAATTTTTTGGATACCTAAAATATAATAATTTCTGAAAAAACTATTAGAAATTTGTGATTTTTTGGAATTCTTCTCGTAAAAATGTATGTACTATACGAGCTATTCATATGCTTTTTTTTTCTTAAATGTAAAATTAGTTGTATATTATTATAAATAAATAAAAAAGTACCATGTACCTACATTTTTACGAGAAAAAGTCCAAAAAATCACAAATTTCAAATAGTTTTTTCAGAATTATTATTCTTTAGGTATCCAAAATAATTATTTACCTTTTACCTCTTTCGTCAAAATCGGAGTATCCATTCAGGATTTAGATTTTTTTAAACTTTTTTTGAATAAGTGGCGCCATCTCTATTCCTAAGGGGTGAAACTAAATTCTCCTCGAGTGAAATCGTTTATTTTGGTCTATATTATCACTGTGCAAAACGGCTTGCTTCCATCACAAAGTGCAGCTTTTTTTTTCATAACAAATAGGACTACACGGCAAATTCACACTAACACCTACTCGTAGAGTGACATGAGTTCTTAGGCGAGCTACAGACTTACCGATGCTTTTATGTTCTATTTAGAATAGAACAGAAAAGTATTGAAACTGGAAGGCTAGAATGCAGTAAATGCACCATTCGACATATACCTGCCAATCCAGGTCGAAATAGCTACCCCATGTTAGCGATAAGCCCCCCGGTCAGTATTGCCGATCAGATCTAGGTAGCTAGCCGGGTTTGGCTCGGCTTGCGTGTGCTCCAAAAGCTCAAGAAGCCAAACATATATTTTTAATAGATGTATGCCATTAAGTAGGTATATTTATTTTTATTATAATCAGTATAACTAAATACAAAAATATAATTGGTGTTTTTCTAACGCGAGTATGCTTTGCATGCTGGTTTATTGTAACGAGCAGCGAGACTGCGTCCGGGTAGAGGTGGAATACCCGATGTTCGGCCGGGGGTAATATTTAAAACCGCTGGCTGCTTATACTTAACATGGTAAGCTGGGTAACTCAAGTAGACGCTGGAATAATGAGAAAAGAAGTTAATAACAATGTTAATGGGTCAACTAGAAGTATTAGAACATATTTAATTTTGTAATAGGTAAGTACTTACTGAGACATTTCTGGAGGACACTGATATGAATATTCTCCTTCATTGAAGTATGTCAATGGGTGATGAGCTTTAGCATATCCTCTGTAGTAATCTCTGTGCTTTTGGCATGCCTAAATAAAATTATAGTAAAATCATATGTTTTAGATGTAATTCCTACATTTAATTCAAGGTGGTAAAAAAGTGTAATTTGCTAGACCGCTACCATTTGTTGCACAAGCCGAAGGCGAGGAAAATAAACGTGGAATGATGATCTATTTTATTGTCCCCCGCTGCAAACCCACAATGTGTAATTTGGACGGCACAAAAATATTCAGCTTTTGCAGCGGGGGTAACTAACCGTTATTTATTATATTTGCATGTAAACTCACGTTATAGAAAGTATTTACTTCTTCTTGCCGCTCAACGTCCACAAATAGCATATATCGAACCATGTCTCTTTAATTATATAAAATAAAAATATGATAAAATAATTTGAAATACTCTCTAGTCAATTCAATTCAATTAAATTTTTATAAAAAAATGGCTACTGTCCATTGGGACCATTCTGCCAGTGTCAAGGTTGTAAGAACGTTGTACGGTGAAGTCAAAATAAAACCAGTTTTTTTATGTCCCTGTTTTGTTGTCATTTTCACGATTTCTTTTCCTAAATTTCCGGCGTGTTTCGTGTTCGATATGCTCTATGAAATCATAGACTAGAGACCCCGAAATAAAAATGGCATCGAACAAAAATGTCAACTGGAAACGTCAAAACAAAATCCTTAATTTTGTTGTAATACTTATTGTAAAATTTATATCTTCTTAATTACAAGTTTATATCCGGATTTAACAATTAATATGATTAGGGAGCGATGCTTAAAGACTTGTAGGCTAGTAAAATAAGGTGGCCTGGCAGCAGCCTTTGTTATTTTGGGTGAACTATTTTTGTCCGCTCTACATTCAGTGCATTGGAATAATTTTGACATCCAGGAAAAGAATGTTCTTCCTATATGGTGAGTACATTTCGGCGCAAGCTGTAATGAGTGTTATTAACGCGTGGCCGCCTAAGTAATGAGTAGCTGCTGTTGTTTTACATGGCATACGTCGCATCACGATCATTAACATATTTTTTACGTGCACGAAACGTCAGTTTAGTGGTGCATAGTTCTGCGGTAAGATTTCTTCGTACATAATGCGGCAACATATATTAGTTCTTTAGATCGTGGGTTTAGTTTTATTCTAATATGTATTGATAAACATCATAGCTTTCTAACTGGTCAGAGAAAAGTTTGTGGGTTTGTGTGTGGGTAGTAATTTTATTAACTAATTCTAATCATGTTTTGATTAAAGTATTAAATTAATAAATTAAAATTTAAAATCACTGTGCCATTTACCATGGCCATACCAATAATAAATCATTTGTGTGTTAAGTGATTGGGTCTAGCAACCATTATTTATATAGCTCGGAACTTAGAGAATCTTGTTAGAATATATGAGAATCAAACAAGAATATAGAAGTTAATTTGTGTGTTGGACCAGATCAGTAATCAGATTATCATCAGCAGGGCATTAATATGTACTACATTTAGAATAGTTTTGTTCTACATTTGTCTAATGTAGACAACAAGGAAATAAGGGAATTTTTTATTAATATTTCATTCTGTAATTACTCATTATGATTTCTATTTCATAATAACAAACGGTCTATAAATGTCTCCCTTACTAATTTCAGCCAACCTCTTCCCATCTCTATTGCCGAGTGTAATGATTCATACCCTAGTATCTCACTTACTCACCCTTACGACAAGGGTGCTTCTGCAAAGCTGTTTAAAAAATACTTGGCACACTGATGGCTCTATGCAACTACCTATAAGTTGCATTAGATAACTGATGTATCTGTTATTAATGCAAAAGATTGTACAGGTCATGGCATGCTCAGGTTATTTTTGTTCAACTTGTTAATTATACTACTACGCGGAGCTGGATGTCTGAAGTGAATATACAAACATCTACAGTATTTCATTAAAATTAACTTTCATACTCAGGCTGGATTCTACAAAACTTATATTATAAGAATAATGCTTACTCTCGGACAGTAATGTCAAACTGTTATGGGGTTTTGAATAAAAGTTCTGATGAATCCAGCCTCAAAGGTTGAAAATTGTATTTTGCTTGTTTTTTTTTTTGACATTAACTCTTTTTAAGTTTTCCAGCTGTTTCTTATCACTGTGCATGCCATGTGATTAAATCAATAACTGTCATAACTTTAACTTTCTTGTGTGAGATTTATTGAAAATGAATATGGACTCTATTTTGGTGACCCATAGCCAGACCAAGCTAATGTAAGAGTGATACATTAGATAACATATTATATTCTCAGCATCTGGTATTTATCATCTGTGCCAACCACGTAAAAGACTGTACATTTTACTTTCTTAAAATGTTTATTTCTAGTAATTTAAAAAGTTTCTGTCAAAAATGACATTTTAGTGGCAAGCCTTTAACCTCCTGACTTCCAGCGTCCTACACATAGTACATAAACTTCAATGAATAGTTAACTGTCAACTATTTGTCATAAGGCTAAAATTAAATTGACAAATTATGAATGCTGGTCGTCAGGAGGTTATAGCCGACTGTACTTTTCTTTGGATATCCATCAAATGCTCACTGAGACGATTCTAAAGAGCCCAAGCTCGGCAGGATTGCTTTTTCTATTATAGAGTTCCTATGGCCACCTTCCGGCTCCATCATCAGATCAGCCCCATGGTACCATATTATTGTATTGTCATCAAAGTTAAGTAAGTATGCAAAATTTCAGCTCAATCGGTTGACGATATCTGCTTCAAAATTAAGTTGCAAGATTTCACCCGAACAAACATACATTAAACATACAATGCAAGTTAATAAAAAGCTTGTAAAAAACTCTTTTGAAATGAATGGATTCATTCATTTCTCTGCAATGTTTAAATTACTTTTTGATACGTAATTATCAGTGCTTATTTAATCTTATCTCCTCTTGTGCCTTAGCTGATTCCTGTTTAAATAGATATCAAACATATAACTGAATGTACCAAAGATATATGATGCCTATAAATTTTTCTGGTTGCTTACTAAAAGTATGTTTTGTTCATAGTTTAGCATGTACTGGCAAAACATACTCTTGCCATAATCATGTCCTTGAACCGGTTTGACTCAGTTTATTCAAGACCTCAAAAGTAATAATAATAAAAATCTCAAATCGTATGTGGTTAAAATAGCCTATTGATAGATCAAACTTTTGGAGCTCTGCAATAGGCTCTTAAATATAAACTTTTCAACAATTCTTCTCAATCCTCACAATTCTGATAGTCAATTCCGCTGTCTGATAGTATTCTTGAATCCATCTCAGACATGTGTTTTATGTTTTGTAATAGTATAGCAAATAAGTATTAGCTTTAGCTGTACATGAAATATAAGCCTATGATATATTGATAGGTGTAGATGGAGTTTATAGCAGTGTAATGACCTCACTAATGCATGATTCATTGAATCATGTTTTGTGTCTGTTTCGCTTCAGTGGTTGATATCCTTTACATTGTAGTTTACACAATGCATGTGATGCATTTGTAGCTATAGACTGTTCATATACATATAGTATTTGTTGTCATGGTAACCATTGAGTCACGATTTGTGTACCAGCATTCTGGGGATCATAACTGCTTATCATTATGGAATGAGTAACATTTGTATTCAATAAACAAGGTCTGGAAGATAAAAAATTGTTTGTGTCTGTTTTCTATTGGACTTTTGAGCTATGGCTACAAATACTATTGTATGTAGATCCTTTTGGCATCCAGATACTGTGGCCTATAAGGTAACAAGCTCACAACTTGATGAATGAGGAGGAGAAATTTCCTATGGGAAAAGAAATGAGGCGGCCCAGTTTATTGTGTACCAAAACTCTTAATTAAGGCTTGTATGTAACTAAAAGGCTTCCCTCTATTTTTGTTAGGTTCGTAGTTCGTGGCATATGTGATGGTTATGGCGGCGGGCGGCATGGGCGACGCGCGCGAGCGGCTGCCGGCACTATGGCGGCGCATCGAGGACGCGCACTACAGCTACCTGGAGACCGACGACAGCCCAGAGAAGCTGCAGCAGAGGAAGAAGCTAGAAGGTGAGTCACGGGTGACGTGGCTGCCGCCGCTGTGATGCTATCAACAAGTGGTCCACACACGCTTTAAATTCTTAACTGTGACTTAACAGGGTTTTTTATTTATTTATTTAGGACAACAAACAGTAACACACATTGATTAAAAAAACAATAAGTACATCAAAAAATTTCAAACATGTGAGACCAATCACGTTATCCACGAATTACAATAGAAACACACAGAAATTGTATAACAGTCTGGGAATAACAATTAATTACAATATCAGAACTTAAAGACAGAGCAAACTAGGCGTAAAAATAGAATGATTCATTCCAGTATTCATAGCATTTTTCTCAAACATAAAATGAAATGTCGTCACAACGTGCGTTATAACAGGCTTCGAAGTATCACGTTTCAAAACACGAACAACAGTTGTTTACGGAACAACTCGTGAGAACTGTAAAGGAATTTCATACAAAATAGAAGGCCTAGGCCGGTAAGTTTTTTTAAGCATGGTTGTCTGTGTTCATTAATTGGCTAAACAGCTCAATTATATATTTTTTTATTTCATTGCATATTTTTGAGGAAATCACTATATATGCCTTAGCCGTGAAAAGGGCTTGCCGGCTTCGTATCACTATCCGACCTCCCTACGGTTAGCCGTCTATACCTACTCACCCGGTAAGCCCTTCTTTCCCGGCGTCTGCAGTAATGTACTATATGTCTGCAACCATATTTTCTTGTTTAAGGCTACATAATGGAGTACCTGTCGATCGTCCCGCACGAATGCAAGTTCGGGTTAGCGGAGACCGGCAAGGTGTTCCAGCGGACGGTGACTGAGCTATCGCAGTTCAGCGCGTACCGAGCGGGACAAGGCTGGGCCGCGTTAGCGCGGTACGCGGCGAATCTGTTAGCTCAGCCGTGGCGGGTCGAATACCGGACCATACGGGTGAGTGGACGATAACTGGCTGATCAGCATCGTCAGGACCAGGGTGTTTGTGTCTTAGTTTCGCAATCGTGATGGATCGGGTACCGTATTATAGGGGTTAGTTAGTAGGTCCTGTCGATCGTTGCGCACGTATGCAAGTTCGAATTCAATCGGAGTTCAGGGCGTACCGGGCAGGGCGGGGCTGGGCAGTGTTAAAGTCAAAGTCAAAGTAGTTTATTCTTCAATTTAGGCATAATGACAATGCACTTATGCGTTAGCGCGCGATGTCAATCTGTTGGTGCAACTTGGAGGGTCGAGTATTGAACCATACGGTTGAGTGGTGTACCATTCTTGCATAAGTGTTAATAGATTTTTATAAACTACTGATCTATAATACCTGAAAATGTCTATTTCACAAGGAACTTAAGCTTATCTCAAGCAAGTTGACAAGGCTGGGCATATAGCGCGAAGAATGGGGGTCTCTAACAAGATGATGACTACGTTACAATACGTCGGCCAGATATTGAAGTTATGATATAATAAACCATTGATCAAAGCTCAAAGAAAAATTGGAAAGCGTAACCTGGTGGAAGAGAGCGGGAATCGAACCCAGTACCTCTGGCTGGACCAGCAATGCAGAGGCGGTCGCCCACGGCGACTTTTTGTAGCGATGCTGTCGCGCGTTTACGAAACGCGCGACAGCATCGCTACTAACACGCGTTAGTCGCATTTGCAACGCGCTCCGGAAGCGATGCCAACACACTACTAACGCGCTACAGCATCGCGACTGTATCGATGCAAACACGCGACCGTGTCGGACGACATCGGGGAGGGAACGGAGGGAGGGTGGCGCGGTAATGGAGATGGAGAACTGAATCGCGACAGAAGCGCGACGGTATCGCGTTTGCATCGCGACTGAATCGTGTTATGTGGGCGAGGGCATTGCGACTGTATCTATGCCAACGCGCGACAGCATCGCTACTGCATCGCTACAAAAAGTCGCCGTAGGCGACCGCCCTTACGCTTTCATATTTTTCTTTGAACTATCAATGGTTTAATATAAAAATTGTGGTGTATACTAACAAAAAACAATGTTTCAGTTGTACAGCGGGTTCTACAAGCACGAGGTGGAGGCGCACATGGTGGGCGCGGAGGCGCTGCTGCACGCGCTGGGCTACCGCGCGGCGGGCGCGGGCCGGCTGGCGCTCCAGGCGCCCGTGTGCCCCGACACGGCCGCCGCCGTCTCGCGCGACGCCATCATCGCGCAGTGCGAGTGCCAGGTACCACCACTCATGCAGTCTCGCTCACTTCTCCTCTCGCACATGGCGGGCGCGGAGGCGCTGCTGCACGCGCTGGGCTACCGCGCGGCGGGCGCGGGCCGGCTGGCGCTCCAGGCGCCCGTGTGCCCCGACACGGCCGCCGCCGTCTCGCGCGACGCCATCATCGCGCAGTGCGAGTGCCAGGTACCACCACTCATGCAGTCTCGCTCACTTCTCCTCTCGCACATGGCGGGCGCGGAGGCGCTGCTGCACGCGCTGGGCTACCGCGCGGCGGGCGCGGGCCGGCTGGCGCTCCAGGCGCCCGTGTGCCCCGACACGGCCGCCGCCGTCTCGCGCGACGCCATCATCGCGCAGTGCGAGTGCCAGGTACCACCACTCATGCAGTCTCGCTCACTTCTCCTCTCGCACATGGCGGGCGCGGAGGCGCTGCTGCACGCGCTGGGCTACCGCGCGGCGGGCGCGGGCCGGCTGGCGCTCCAGGCGCCCGTGTGCCCCGACACGGCCGCCGCCGTCTCGCGCGACGCCATCATCGCGCAGTGCGAGTGCCAGGTACCACCACTCATGCAGTCTCGCTCACTTCTCCTCTCGCACATGGCGGGCGCGGAGGCGCTGCTGCACGCGCTGGGCTACCGCGCGGCGGGCGCGGGCCGGCTGGCGCTCCAGGCGCCCGTGTGCCCCGACACGGCCGCCGCCGTCTCGCGCGACGCCATCATCGCGCAGTGCGAGTGCCAGGTACCACCACTCATGCAGTCTCGCTCACTTCTCCTCTCGCACATGGCGGGCGCGGAGGCGCTGCTGCACGCGCTGGGCTACCGCGCGGCGGGCGCGGGCCGGCTGGCGCTCCAAGCGCCCGTGTGCCCCGACACGGCCGCCGCCGTCTCGCGCGACGCCATCATCGCGCAGTGCGAGTGCCAGGTACCACCACTCATGCAGTCTCGCTCACTTCTCCTCTCGCACATGGCGGGCGCGGAGGCGCTGCTGCACGCGCTGGGCTACCGCGCGGCGGGCGCGGGCCGGCTGGCGCTCCAGGCGCCCGTGTGCCCCGACACGGCCGCCGCCGTCTCGCGCGACGCCATCATCGCGCAGTGCGAGTGCCAGGTACCACCACTCATGCAGTCTCGCTCACTTCTCCTCTCGCACATGGCGGGCGCGGAGGCGCTGCTGCACGCGCTGGGCTACCGCGCGGCGGGCGCGGGCCGGCTGGCGCTCCAGGCGCCCGTGTGCCCCGACACGGCCGCCGCCGTCTCGCGCGACGCCATCATCGCGCAGTGCGAGTGCCAGGTACCACCACTCATGCAGTCTCGCTCACTTCTCCTCTCGCACATGGCGGGCGCGGAGGCGCTGCTGCACGCGCTGGGCTACCGCGCGGCGGGCGCGGGCCGGCTGGCGCTCCAGGCGCCCGTGTGCCCCGACACGGCCGCCGCCGTCTCGCGCGACGCCATCATCGCGCAGTGCGAGTGCCAGGTACCACCACTCATGCAGTCTCGCTCACTTCTCCTCTCGCACATGGCGGGCGCGGAGGCGCTGCTGCACGCGCTGGGCTACCGCGCGGCGGGCGCGTCATTTTTGTCTCAGCCCAAAGGGCAATCGCTTCCAAGGTCTAAAATGAATACTCAGCAATCAATTGGCTACTTCCCTCGCTTCGACAATAATGTAGTATTGTTCCTTGTATGACCACAGATAATGGCGCAAGTATGGGAGGCGGTGTGGAGCAGCGGCGGGCGCGTGACGTGGGCGCAGGTGGCGCGCGAGCGGGCCGCGGCCGTCGGCGCCGCCGCCGCCGCCGCCGCGCGCCTGCGGCCCCGGGACGGTGCGTGCCGGCGAGCGATACCGTAGCGGCGAGCCGCTAATGGTGTGGCGTGGCCTTATGTGGCGGGTGACGCCCGTGCTGAGCGATTAGCACAACCCTCTTCTAAGGGCTTGTGCACAAATCACGTGAGGTTCAATAGGGGGGAGGGGGGTCACGAAAAAATCACGAATTATCACGTTGGGGGAGGGGGGGTATAAGGAGACCTCACGTGTATTTTTCCACAGTGAACGAACTAAGAAAAAGTAGATATTTTTTCTCGGTTTTGTTAAAAATAAGTCTTCACTTGTTAAATACTTCAAAATAGCGAGTCTATTTTACGAAATTTTGGCTGAAAAAAAATACACGTGAGGTAGTGACGGGGAGGGGGGGTTAGCAAAGAACCTCACCAAATATCACCAGGGTTGGTGAAAAAGTAGCCGAAATACCCTCACGTGATTTGTGCACAAGCCCTAAATCGTGTGGGGTTTCCTTAGTGTCAATTTAGGTGCCAACAGCTTCGCGGCGATCAAAACGATACTAAAACAACTGGCGTGGCCGACCGACAGCGGTCAGTCACATTTCAACGTCTCGGTTCCAATGAGTAACATGGAGCAGCCGAGTGTAAACATATGGGTGAACTCAATTCTTCTCAAAAATATGTCCCATCAGTCTAGTGCCTTCAAGTAGAGTTTGCGCCAGACAATAACATATTAGACAGTTCCGTTAATTAATTGTACTAAATAGAGTTTGTAGATAGAAATGGTTAATTCTGCCTCTTCTACGGCCCTATTTTAAATGACATTTTGCCTTTCCAGATATATACTCAAACGTTCCCGTGACGATGCCGCTGGAACCCACGCAGACGATCCGGCCGCGGGCCGAGTCAGTCTACCACAATTCCAACCCCCACCTCCTCCCGGAAGAGTCCCCTCTCGACGACACGCCCACCCCCATCCTCCCCTACATGCTGCCCGCACACATCCCGCCCCAGATGATGTACCCGGTGCCGCACGACATGCCGCTCCCGCACTGTACCGTGCCGATGATGGGCCCGTACGGTCCTGTGCCGTACTTCTACCCAGTGCAGGCGCCCTACATGCTCCCCACCGCGATGTACGCCCCCATCAAACACGCCAACAATGTGCCCGTCAACGGGTACCCTCCTCAGTACAGGTATCCGACAGTCCCGACGGTCCCGACGGCCCAACTTATCGAACTCGACTCCCCATCTATCTACGAAAACGGAAAGTACGAGAGGCATAGAGACGATGATAGGAATCAAAAGAAGGGCAGACTGGAGAGTTCTAGAAGAAACAGCACTTCAAAGTCAGGCTTCAGTGACGTCTCGCTGCCGAGTTTACCCCGGTCCGACACGCAACCGGCCTTAAGCAAAGCGAGGGAAGACGGTATGGGGACCTACGAGAGCTGGGATTATGTTTTTAGGAATCTATCCAGTAAGGATAAGGATCACGAGGGCGACGGCAGGAGTCGATTTTCACCCTCACTCGACAGGGATTCCAGGACCCTGGATAGGTTAGATCGAGAAGAGAGGAGGGCCAAATACCAGCCCACTACTTTAGACCTAGAAGATGGATTACAGGCTTTAAATCTCGACCGGTCGTACGACGAGGAGATGTATCGAACGGCGAAGGTGAACGAGAACTTGATGAGGTTAAAACAGGAGCAAGAACAGAAGAGAGCTAAGCAGCTGAAGAAACAGACGGAAGAGAGGAAGATTAGGAAGTCTATTGAGCCAGTCGGGAACCCCAAAGCAGATGCCCTCATAACGCCTAAAGTAGCGCCTGATAAAATGAGGCTGCTAACTAAGAAGGACGTGAGAGATAGGAAAGAAGTTATAAAGCAGCAGAACTCTGTGAACGGGACAGTTTCAAGCGGGACGGAGAAGAAAGTGAAGAGGCCCGTAAAGCCCGTCGAAGCAGAGAAGCCTAGAAGTAAACCTTATGAGAATGGGCACTCGACATCGCACACATCTAAACCTAATGCAGGTTGGTTCATAAACTTAACATACCTACTTACTACTTATGCATAATGTTTTAGAATGGATTACCTAAAGTAGCTACATACAATTTTACCTTTGAGTAAAGTGAACTCTATAATTTTCCCGAAAATATAGCAAACTTTTAAACAATTGTACTTACGTTCAACCATTGATACAAAGATCAAAGAAAAATTGAAGCGGCTTGCGGAAGAGACCGGGAATCGAATCCGGTACCTCTGGAATACCGGTCCAGCGTGTTAACCTCTCTACCACCCTAACGCTAGATCACCTTTCGAATTTTTCCTTATGTTTTGTGTGTCGATCCTTGTATTGTTTATTTGAAAGGCTTTACACCTTAGTGAAACTTTAAACTTTGTCAATTTTAACCACTGACTCGTTAAAAACAAGACTACGACGAGATATATATTGATATCTGGCTTATTTTTTTTTTCAGTCTCAAGCACAACACAGCCAAATTACGACTTAAAAGCACAACTAATAGTGTCGTTAGACGAGACGGATTCGGTCCGACGCTCCCCTCCCAAACAGAACGGAGAGCTGAGGCCGGCCAGCAGGGAGGCCGGGGAGGGAGAGGCCAATAAAGATCGGTGGCAGTGCGCGACTTGCACGTACCTGAATAAAGCGAGTCTGCAAGCTTGTGAAATGTGTGGTGAGTGTTGTCTTTGTCGCATTCCGTCTACGCTATTTCGCCTGGTGACAGCCAAAACTCACTAAAACTTCTTTCACTACTCTACAAAACCGTAAGTATCTTGTAAGTAAATTGACACTGAGATACGAGCTTTGTTTTCAGTAGGCATTTGTTACTTAGTGAGTTTTGGTTGTCAACAGATGATTTGAAACATGATAGACCGATGCTCAGGCTTATTCAATGTGGTTATTTTAACTGTATATCAACTGAATTCGAACTGTACTGTTTGTAGTTGAGTTTTTAGTCGGATTGCCGTCGGTCTTCAGGGTATTTTCTATCCGAATACCATAGCACGAAAAGGAGGGGTTATTTTTTCTATTGCTTTCACATAAATTACGTAAACGTACACGTGCGGCGCAGTGCGGTATATCTCATAGAATTTCATGCAAATTATTTTTCGCCGCGCCGCATTGTGTTGCTCCGCTGCAGTGTAGTGCGTAAAGGTGAATCTTAGGGCACGCCTTGTCGCGAGCAATACGGTATTTGACTATAATGAAAATGAATTGACATTTCATATTTTTAAGACTATCATTTTATTACTTTTCTGAATTCTGCTTAAAAAGATGAAGTAATCTCTGTTTTTATTTATTTTCTGACATGATTATTTATTTTATTATTAATTTATAAAAACATACTCATTTTAAAATGTGGCAACACCAAAACCAGAACTTAATGGAACGGTTACTTTAGTCGGTTTTCTTATTAAAAAAAAACTTAATAAAACTCGGTATGCATCTGTCATCTGTCAACGTCAAATAAAAAAATATATATTTTTTCGCTCTTTTGTTTAGACAACAACCCTATTCAGCCCGTATTGTCTTAGATTGCAGTTATTTGATGTATTTTCTTATATTTCTTTAAATACAGAAGAATCAATTCAAAGATTTTTTTTAAGGTACACGACATAAAGCCCAGTCGATCTCTATATTCATTTCCACCTGTTATAAATATGAAATGTTGTCAATTGTATTATTGAAACCACTAAACACATATTCAAAAATACACGGAACAAACTAAACTTCCACTAACTTTTGGTTTTATACTATTTTTAATTGAACAAAAACTAAAAAGAAGACGTGTTTGAAAAACGATTTTTATGACGTCCCAGGCCAGTATCTTCACAGAAATTTCATGTTAACAGATCGTTTATGTAGAATAGCTGATTTGAGCTGTCGTCAAATACCGTATTTCTAATACAATAATACGATTTCACATAATTAATTTAATGAGTATGTTGTCATTGTATTAAGCGGTTTACACTCACGTGAAATTGTCAGAAACGGCCCGACATGTCAGTCGACAAAGTTGCCGCGGCGGTGTACGGGTAGCAATCCCTTATGAAGAGCTCCGTACCAGTTCGAAACATGTCGGGCCGTTCCTGGCAATTTGACGTGAGTGTGAACCGCTTAATATAATAATTAAATATGTTTCACGAAAGTTTTAACCCTTTGAGCGCCAAGCGGCAAGGCAATTCACCGTGCCACTGACGCCAAACCAAAAAAAAAAAGTGCTCCAAAATCAACAGAGATTGAAAAACACAGATAGTGGTTTGAATTAACATGTTTTTGACCATTGAAATTTTTGACGTCAATAGGCGTCGTTGGCGTCAGTGGCACGAATTCCCGATGACGTGATTTGCCGTCTTTGGCGGTCAAAGGGTTAATAAGAGTATGTTGTCGTAGGCAAATCAAAGCTCGGGCCGACGATCCAGCCGCTGCGGTCGGGCGGGCGCGAGTGCCCCGCCTGCACGCTCGTGAACGCGCGCGCCGCCGGCGTCTGCGAGGCGTGCGGCACCAGCCTCGACCACTGCCCCACCTACATCTAGTGCTGACAAGGGGAAGGGACATGACGGTGATGATTGATGATTTGGTGTAGGGACGCCCGGCCGGAGACAGGCGGGCTGTCGATCGCTTGGATGCGTTCATTCAGCCCAATTCCCAGTTGGAGCCAACGGTTACTGTCCCGGCAGCGCTTTCCTCGAATCTTCTTGTTCTCCTGCAGAAGGAAAGGACATCTTTAAGGTTAATGTCCCTCAGCTCCTCCTCTTCTAGTTTATCTTTCCCGAAGATGCTATAGCGTACTATAGCATACATGCCACACTCTGCTATAGCATGCTTACTTGTCTCCTCATGGCCACAATATGAGCAGCTTGGGTCACTTACTACACCCATGACGTTTAGGTGCCTGTTAAGGCTATTGTGACCCGATATTATACCTGTTAATAATCTGAAGGGAAGGGACATACTTTCAGGCTTCAGGCTAGTCCTTCGATCCAGTTGTAACGTGGAGCGCATGAGTCTGCCCCGACTTTCATCTAGTACTGCAGCGGGGAAAGGGCCACTTCCAGTGGTGTAAGGCTTAAAGCTAGGTCTTCGATCTAGTCGTAACGTGAAGCGCATGAGGCACCCGACTAGGGTTACCATACGTCCGGATTTGTCCGGACATGTCCGGACTTTTCGACTCTTGTCCGGACTTTGTCCGGCCCTTTAATTTGTCCGGCTTTTTTCAAATACGTTGGAATAATGAGAAAACCCCGCCCGCACCCCGCACCTACCCCCTCGCAAATCTCGCAATGCGAGCGTCTACCTACTACCATGCCTACCTATTTTTTGGTGACTAAAAAGTCCGGACTTTTTTCGATTCGTCCGGCTTTTTGCCAGGACTTTTCAAATTCCTAAATGGTAACCCTACACCCGACTAACGTCTAACTAAAGGGGAAGATGGAACTATAGGGCGAGACGGGCGAAACGCTACGGGCTTTCGGTCGGGCGATCGGTCCTGGTTCTAGGGTTTAATACCGAGAAGATCAAAATGGAACCTTTATTTAATATGAACGAGGATCCGATAGTTATGCCCCTAGCGACGTTGATGTAGGTCACTAAGGGCCGGTCAAATTTTTGCAGACGGTTTACTTGAAAAATAGCATTGGCTGCTGGAATCCTGTAAAGATACGCCAAATTTTAACGTACCTACGTTACCATTACCGACGGTTGAAAACTTGGATTATGACTTCGTAATTTTGTGTCCTCTATGGTCGACGTGTATTGTTTTCATCCAAGTTTCTTTAAACCATAAGGCTACTCAAGAGCTCACGGATTGTACTTGTTTTGTCTTGATAGAGTCGGATTACAATGAACATGGGAAGAAACGGCCCAGCAATGCTAGTACAGTTGCCGGCAAACTTTTTGAACAAAAAAGGTGGATGTGCGCACGTACATTTGTTCGTTAATCGGCTACTGAGCAAGATTATGCTCAAGTAAGTTTGCCGGCAACTGTAAAAGAAGAACATTGAAGTAAGATACCGCATTCAAATCTAATTTGTATTCAATCAATGGCTATTTGAGTGTGGTATTGGTGTAGGAACCTGCTAATACGAGAATTAGTCACTAACACAAACAAGCCAATTTACTAATAATTTACTTACCATTTTTTACGATATTTTTAAGGTTTATTTTTAAGCTCGCGTTGACAATATCGTGTCACATTGAATTTTGTGAATGTTAAGATGCTACCGAACATGGAAACAGATGGTTTTATCAGATAATTGGCAATATATTGACACCGTTGAAGATGTATTATACGTACCTTTAAAAATATAAATAGATGGCGTTAGTATCGTTGGTCACTTTCGCTATTCGACGATTGTAACGCCATACTATTGATACTGTTGCCCCATATATACACGCATTTTTTTTAAACATATTCACGGCTTTTATGCAGTACTTTAAAATTATTCTGTAATCATTCACGCCTCTATGTGAATTATTCAGATAGTTAAAACATTTAAATTTTCTGCAAACTGCAATTTGATTGAACTCTTACTTTGGCTAGATTTTCATCGGCAGTTACAACATCACGTTTATATAGAGGTTAGAGATGCATTCGGCTGACTTCAGAATTGGGTTACATTACAGCTGCTCCATTTTATCTGATTAGCCAATTGGATGCATAAACGTCTTTGTAATTTGTGCGAGGGAACAACAAATAGTCATTGTAGTAGAGCAGGCCGGTTGATATTGCGGCCAAGCAGCTATAATAGCAACCAGTTTTTATTGCGTTACAAGCTGTTACGATATTTGTTCTGTCAAAATTTGAGCAGGGTGTATGTGAAAAAGAAACGCGAGTTACTTTCTACCCGGTAAATATCCGAATCTCATCATAAGAACCTTCCTGAAACTTAAAAGAATATTTTTTTTTTTAGCTCAATTGGTCTAACAGTTCTCGAGTTTAGCGCTTAGCAACAGATTTAGTGATGAATTTTTATTTACAACAATAGATTCACCAAAAAGATGGATAACAATGGGTGATATCCAAGCATTATTTCTTGTGATACGATGTTGGTCGATCGCGGAAGCCCTCTACGATGAAGCGCTGCTACTGTTGTCACCGGCTCAAACTAGCATATCAAGTTGGAGCGATGTGAGCGCGCGCCTTCAAAATTATACTTTAACCCATAAACATTGCATCGAGCATTGCAACGCGCGTTCGCTAAGGTGTCATTCTTTAAACGGTCTGATTCCCTGGCATCTTGGCTATTGTGTATGTATGCCAAATAAATATCGTTAAGGACTGATCTACTAAAAATCGAATTCGCTAGTTTGAGGACAGCACAACAGCACACGCTACAGGGGTAACCTACTGTTTAAAGAATTAACCAAATCGCAAAAACACTTACCGTTCTTTGCCTTTCTATTTATAACGCATTTATGATACTATTAATCTACCTATGTTCTTAATGACACAAATTTTACTGTTCCCTTGTGTGAGAGATTATTTAACCGGTAAAGTTATTTTATACGAAGTTATGACGTTTTGGTGTAATACAATATATTGTCGTTACTCAGATGTAAAATTTTCGCATACTGTGTTTGCATAAAAAGTTGATTATTGAAGTGATAAACTGTCACATTATTGTCTGGTGGTAACCCAAAATTCAAGCAAAATGTATTAGTGACCATCAATATTAGCCCTTTTTTAGTTCAGTAACAGAAAGAAACATAATTTTTACTTCGCACTGTACCTAAAATCATATTTTTTAAACACTTTTAAATTGGATTAATTCAGAATATACAGAGGCTATAAATCTCGACTTATATAGAATAGTAAAAACATTTTTACAGAGCGTTTAAAAAATTATTTATTTCATTTATTTGATTATACAGGGTAAACAAATTATGATACAAAACATTTGATGTTATACGGATGATTATTTTACCTAAAGTCACGATATAATAGAACTATTGGAATAATCTGAAGAACAACAATGTGATTGTTTGTATTGCGATAAGCTATCATAATATTATTGTAATAATAGTGTTCGTTTATTCGCCTTCTAAAATGCTTTAATGTTAGTTGGGAATTAGATAATGCTTTTATTTTTGTTTTTAATAAATTATTGATCTGTGTATATAACTGTTAGAATTTGTAAATAGTAGATTTTAAAATATATTTATTTAGAGCGCAGTATGTTAAAGATGTTGATCAAATAGCGTACCTTATAAATTGTTGCTAACGATGGGGGTAAATACATAACATCATTTTGAGGGTGCATAAACATTGTTAAACACTAATGTAATTTTATGGTCACGTTTTATACAAAGTAACTATTATGCCTTTAGGCGAGTAGACGTTCCTGCCCTGAAATGTCCTATTATCATCGGTATTTGTAGCTGTTACTTTGAAAATGCGAAGGCCTGGCGACTAATCTGTCATGCGTTAATGGCGGATTTTGGATTTTACATTGTACTTATTAGTGAGTACGGTTTTACAGACAGTTGCGAAATTACTTTAATAAATTTTCAATATTTTTCTCTATTCGTAACGGTCACGTTTTAAAATGAATGCAGGTTGTTGCACTTATAACCGAATAGATACATATGAGTAAGATATCTTTGTAAAGAGTGAAAAGCCGATTAATTTTATTTATGGCTGAAATGCGCGTGTGACGTTGTGATTTAAAAAGACGAGAAATGCGTGTTCCTATTTAATAATTTCACAAATGTAATTTTAATGATAGGTACATCTTTTACCAAGTCCCATTAACCAGCACACTACAACTTGTATTAGCGGCAGCCGTTTCCACACCTTATACAGTTTAAATTAGAGTTATAATGGCTGTATAAGCTCTTATACAGGCTGTTTTGCTACCTGGGTAGTTATTTTATTGATTAAAGCTGAAAATACCGGTGGTCTTCTAACTTTATGGAACTGGCCAGAGCGGTCTGTGTTTAACTAATAATGATTGGTTAAATCACGGCCCGTTCCGCATCGCACAGCTTCGCGACAGTGGAAGTGCACCCTAAAGTCCGTACCTGACATGCATAACAATGTAACTTTACATTATTGAAGGCTATTTTTTTTGTTGGCCCTTGCAATAAAAATCTACAGACTGCAGCACTAGAATTTTCACTCAACATGTTTTTAAACAAAAACCGGTCTGTGGTTGTCACTGATCAATGTCAAAAACTCAAACGGTTTGACATTTACAAGTGTCAACAATCGACAAGTTTTTTTTTTTTTAAATTGGATGTTGAATGCAGAAATCAGCCATAAGAATAGTAAAATCCCGGTAAATTAAAAAAAAAAAGTTTGCAGAAACTATCTTTAAAACATAGAAATATAACTTCAAAAGACTTCATAGAAAAACTACCTTTTCAACCTAGTCCGGCTATTCATTGCTAACAGGACATTTCAGGTGGAACTACCGCAGAATAGTCTGCGTTAAATCCTATGCACTGTGTAAACATAACACATAGCGGTGTATGACGCGGTCAACGCACTAAGGACGTGTATTTTTCTATAATAAAAAGTAGTGTTTTTCTCATGCGACCATAAATTTGATAAGTCGTGCTTGAAATTGAATTGCGTTTAGTTGATCGAACGACATTACGAATAAACGCATCGTTGTAATAGGTCAGACATTTTGCAGATAGAAAAAATTATGTCTAAAATAATAAACTATTGTTTTATGACTTCAGTGTTTTATTTTAATGATTTTAATTCGCTTTCGGGTGAATGCCCAAAAAGTTTACCGCCTTAGCTTAGGTACTCAATAACAAATTCTGTTGTTCGACAACAATTAACCATCGAATAGCGTACCGGAAAATGCCACTGGCCATCTTTCCTTACCATCCGTTTATGTTAAGTTTGCACCTGGTAACTATGGCGTCGCATACAAATGAGGTTCAAACTTTGCGTAACCGGGTTGAAGATATCGAGGGTTCGTTCTCGATTGTTTCCTCTAAAACTTAACCAACTGAAACGAAATTTTGGAAACTGAATTAGGACAGTTTCTGTGTCGGACTGTTTCGATTTTTGCGCTTATTAAAGAATTTGTGTACCTACTCTGCGTCTGGAGTGAAATTTTGGCCAAAACCAGACACCTAGTACACGAATTGTATATAATAATAATATACAATTTGTGTACTAGGCGCAGAAATCGACGGTCCGATACAGAAGATTTCCTTCTCATTCAGTTGCCAAAATTTCGTTACGTTAAATATCAGACAACCTCACACAAATCAACCTAGTCCCAAATTAAGCTCAAGAAGGCTTGTGTTATGTTATGGGTACTAGGCGACGATATACATACTTATATAGATAAATAAATACTTAAATACATAGAACATCCATAACCCAGGCACAAATATTCGTGTCCATCACACAAATATTTGCCCTTGCCGGGATTCGAACCCGGGACCGTCAGCTCAGTAGGCAGTTGCTTAACCACTGCGCCAACCGCGTCGTCAAACTATTGGCTCAGTCTCTCGAATCCTCGATTTGTATGAAAAAATTTGCAGTGGTATATTCTCTTAAGGTTCCTTTTAAGATTCCTTATTGTATCCTTATTTTTTTTCGCACATAGGAACTTATTCCAATCGCTTATTCCCGTTTTGTATGGTTAACTGCGCCTAAATTTTGTCCCATCTTTTTGGTCCTTACCCTTTCCGGTTTTTTCGTCAGAGGATGAAAGAAATGTTAACACTACCTTGTGTAACTACTTGCAAGTTTTCAATGAACGCGCTACTGTTGCAGCTGCTACAGTCGCCATCAGATATGTCGCAATACAATGGAATCATAAATATCTGAACAACATTTTTGCTGTAGGTAGGTACAGTCGCCATTTGCGACTGTACACGCAAAATAAGCGCATTGTAAGACGGCGACTTGCGGAAAATCTGTCCGGGATAACCTCTACCTATTGTTCGGTCTTTAGTCCGTGTTCAGATATTTGTGACCACCTCATCCACTTCGACATTTCTGGCGACTGTGCATATATAGCCAGCAGCTGGTGTAGACTAGGCAGTCTGCACGCCGACTGTAAGCGAACTGTACTAGAGCTGCACCTAAACTGCATTTCTAAAGAATTATTACATAATTAATTATTACGTCAGTGATTAGAGCTAAGTACTAGAAACGTCGCGTCGCAACGATCTATCTAATCGGCTCACGCAAATGGGGTCACCTGACCCTTTCATCGCACATGAACAATATTAATTAATTGGAAGTTGGAACGTAGCTGTTTATATGTATAACGACGCTCTCGAGCGAAACAACTGGTCTTAATTGGTCTTTTACCGGTACATTTACCTTACTTATAAACTAAACATTCGTCTCATGCATTCACTTTCTTGGGACACTCTAAATTAATAAAAATACTTAAGTACTTAATAAAAATCTGTTTAAGTAATACTAAATTTATTACTGTTTTGGGAGTCGATCAATACCTATCACATTTTAATATAAAAAATATCAACGTCTCAGTTTAATAGCTTCCGTGGCCGTAGCCACCGTGGTTTCCTCCAAAGCTACCGCCGTGGCTTCCCCCGTGGCTTCCCCCGTGGCTTCCCCCGTGGCTTCCCCCATGGCCACTGTCGTGGTCGTGGCCACCACCTGTTAAATAACATGTAAACATGAGCGATTGATTGGTACAGTGGTGGGAGCTGTGTTCGAATTGGTTGAGAATATTTCAAGAATGGTGCTGGTTTTGATGCTATCCGCAATTCTACAAAACATGCGAGCGGTTAAAAAAATTTATGCTTCGGGCGGGATTTCAACTCACGTGGAGAAATGACGCCTGTGCTGTACCTACTTTTTGTTTTAATTAGGTACCTACTTTTTACAAAAAATAACCGACATCAACGAAAAGATATTCTATGTCCGCGAACAAAGACAACTGAACGCGAGCACAGATTATATAATACCATACTAGTTAAATTAAAGCCAAAATAAAAAAAAGCCAAAATTTAATGGGACCAACTTGGAGGTCTCGAACAATAAAAGTCTTATATTAAAATGGGTTCGATTTCGCTAGCCCGTGTCGGTAGCAGACGTCTCTGCTTTAAGAGGCCTTATTCCTATTAATTTTTTGTTTCATATTATGACTAATATATTGATAATTTCAACCAACTTTTTGAAGTGAATAATACTTTTCCTCGAGTTCTAGGTTTGTAACGTAGCTATTTCATGCTTTTATTGCGTGCAGTCGAAAATAAGTTGAAAAAACCGATTTTCCGCGTGAATTTTGTCAATTTCGAGTAGTTTTTGAAACAAAAATTATCAATGAAACAAATTAAGACTCTATGTTTCAAATATATACCTACTGTTCTAGGTAGTAACATCAACAATATGTTAAGAAACATGTTTGATCATAGAGGAAAATGTCTAAAGCAATCAGTATTTTAAAAGGAATAAGGCCTCTTAACAAATAAAAATCCATGGTCATGTCAACATGTTTACTAAACAGGTCCACAAGTTAGTGTGGTCTTACCGAAGCCGTGTCCGCCGTGTTCGTTACCTCCATGATGGTAGTCGCCATGGCCGTGGTCAAAGCCGCTGTCTAGATGGCTGATATGTTCCTGCCCATGTCCGTAGCCGCCGCCGCCATGCCCACTGCTACTACCGTGTCCTGTTTATCCAAAATTCATTTCAGTGTCTTGATAGTGTATGTAGGTACTTGGTAAAGCGTTCAGCTCTCCTCAAAACAGGAACTAGTTATGCAATTGCTAATTACATTAATACATTATATTACATTACGGTCAACGGTGGCATCCTCTAGTCTAGTGGTTCTCCACCTTTTCTTGACCAGGGACCTCTTTTATTAACCGACTCCGAAAAAGGAGGTTTCACTGTATGTATTTTTTTCTTTCTTTGTTGTTTGTGGGGATGAAATGTAAACTACTTCCTGCCCTCCGGCAATATATCACCCGCTAATTTGAAGTCGTTTGCGAAGCAAGTTTTGACTTCGGAGGACCACAGCTTGGGAGCCACTGCTCTAGCCTGTATTAAATAACCTGTCATAATAAAATGACAGCGCTAAAACTAGAAGCTCCCCATACGATAAAAAAATACATTAAGTATTCTTTTTCAGTGTGATTTCAACTTTAGTAAAGGGTGTTTGACCGCGACGCTTGGGGCTGACGCGTTGTAAAGCCTTTATGGCCTGGTCTACAGCTTACTACGAACGACCCAGCAGCGCCGACACTGATAAAATCAACAAGGTTGTCTTACCGAAGTCACCATGTCCACCACTTCCGTGGCTGCCGCCATGTCCCTCACTGCCGTGTCCGAAGCCTCCGCTCCCGTGGCTGTCGTGACCGTAACCTGTTCAGTTGAAAGGCTGGATAATTAACACACTATTGCGGCTGATCGTATTTTATTGGGCAAGGGAAGGGAGTCTATCGTATGCATCGGCGTCCTACTAGTCTAGGGTTGCCATCCGTCCGGGTTTCCCCGGATTTGTCCTAGTTTGGAGGCCGTCCGGGGGAGGTTTTCATAAAGTGTGAATGAAAAATAAAATAATAATATTATTTTCGGAACGGTCCGGGGAAAAAATGCGATTTACACCAAATGTCCGGGTTTTTTAAGTCTTTGTCCGGGTTCGGCGAACTTAGAGGTGGCAACCCTATACTAGTCACATAGCGTAGTTTACTTTCCAGCAGGGCTAGCATATCTTGCCGAGATTTCGGTTGTCGCCCGACTCAGCGTCACCTGTCTTGCTCGCATCGTATTATAAAGAAAGTGAAAGGTGTAGCATTTGTCGCGGGCCAAACAACTGCGTGTGCAAGATATGCCAGCCCTACAGGGAAGAGTCTCGCTGCGCCAATCATTACTTGGACGATGAACCAGAGAGCGCAGTTACTTTTTTTTTTGACGACGCCGTTGGTACAGTGGAAGGTAGTGCAGCTGCTTGCCCAGCTGACGGTTATAGGTTCGATCCCGGCAAGGGCAAATATTTGTCATCATCCTCCTAGCCTTTGTCCCATTTTTTGAGAATGAATTCTCAATCGGGGTCGGTTACCTAAATCCCAAGATGTGGCGTAGGCACTAGTTTTTACGCAAGCGACTGCCATCTGACCTTCCAACCCAGAGGGGAAACTAGGCCTTATTGGGCTTAGGTGGTTTCCTCACGATGTTTTCCTTCACCGAAAAGCGAGTGGTAAATATCAAATGACATTCCGTACATAAGTTCCGAAAAACTCATTGGTACGGGCCGGGTTCGAACCCGCGACCCCCGGATTGAAAGTCGCATGCCCTAACCACTAGGCTACCACCGCTTCCAAGGGCAAATATTTGTGTGATGAACTATTTAGAGGGGTGTAGGGCGAAATCGAGAAAATGGATTTTTGAAATTAGAACTACCTATATGTATAGTGTAGGTATGTAACTCTGTGCATAAGCTTATTTCTAAGTCTTTTTTTCCGATTTACCCGGTTTGAGCACGTACTCCACGTAGCCCTTATTTGTTTCTGGGTCATAGATGTTTTATATGTATATCTTCGTCTAGTACCCATAGTATTGCTTAGTTTGGGACTAAATCGAATTGTGTATCATTTAATTATTTATTTACTACTTAGTTACCTATATTTAACACTTGTTGGTAAACCAACTTCTAGAAAGAGCAATCGCTTAGCTAGCAGCGACGTGGCGTCAAAAGAACCTGATTCCCACCAACTTGCCCATTTTAGAAAATCTCCCGTATTATCTTTGGAAAAAAGCTTGCCCAGAGATTTCGTTTCACGCCATGCCACTGTTAGCTAGTAATTCGTTGACGCGATTTAAATACTAAGTAATTCGAAATAATCCACCTACCTGGGTAAGCTACGGCCGCTGCCACCACCGTCACCAAAATTATCTGTTAAATAATTTGGAAATATTAGTCGATTACCTAGCCACTTTTGTGATTTTGCTAGAGCTGTATTCGTCTGTTTTTCAAAAACGTTATAAAAGATACCCTATTTTCTGATTATATATAGAATGTAATACTAATTCAACGATATTAGAATAGGTATGACATCGATAAGCATATGTACAGTCGACCTATGATAATATTGAGTTAGAATAGAACCTTGTCATTTTGAAATTGACGTTCATAATTTTATTTAACTGTACTATTGTGCTTAATCATAGACACTATGTACAATGAGCTGCAGAATTGCATGACCCATTTATTTTATGAATGAATTCATTCATAAATGGACCATGCATTTGTGCACTGTGCAGCCCATAGTACGTAGTCTCTAATCTTACAACGAGAGATGGTAAGGTAGGCATTTGAAGACTGCACAAGTTTTAAAAGTAGTCTAGTACTGCCTTTTAGTACCTTACCCAAAATACCCTGCAAGGAAGTTTTGAAACACTCATTGATATTAAAACAGCCTGTAATTTCATTTCATATAAAATGCGTTCTTCGCGTAAGGCACTACGAGCGACGTCATACAATATCATAACTATGGCGGCAAACTAGTCAATAAAAACAAATGCAACTTAGGTAGATAAACAACGTGACTCACCAAAACTTTGCCCATCGTGTAGGTACGGATGTCTCACTGGTACTGTACGCCAGCAGTCTCCACTCTGGCTTAAATACTCGCATCGGCTCATCTCGAGCCGACCTCTAATGACATGCAGTCCAGTAATCTTATTGACGCGTATGCTCTATATCTAATTCGATAATTCGAAGAACGTGTAGTTTTCATCTGGGAACAGGAAAACGAGTGATACTAAGATTTCCTATCTACCGTAAAGTATTACTTTAGCCCTAGGCAGTTAAGAATGTCCACCCATTTAAATCCACTTCAGTAACTAGGAAAAATCTTAAATAAACTAAATAAAAAAATTAAAACACACCCGACACAAGTAGCTGGTCATCATGAGACCCTCATTCAATGAGTGATATAAAAAATGCTACTAAAACTGAGCATAACTACAAAATTTGGAATACTTAGCTTCAATATTGGCTGAGATCTTGTTACTTGTTTCAATTAAAGCTGAATATATTGGAAACTACTGGTCCTATTTCGACCAAAAATTAGATCGAAGGAAAAGTATTTTATCATTTATTTATTGATTAATGAAATCAGACTCAAATTGGTCTATCCGTTTAGGAACTACGATGCCACAGACAGACACACTGATACACATGTCAAACTTATAACACCCTTATTTTTTCATCGGGGGTTAAATAAAACAGTACCAGCGATCAATCAAAAGTGGTTTCGTCATAACATACCTATCTTTTTTAGAATGTATTCTTTAATTAAAATTGGTCTTATGGGTGTTCATTGTTACCTCCGAGGGCTATAAGTAACAAAACCTTACGTTACGACTTTTTTGAGTCGGTGCACCCCCATTCTCCTGCTAGGCGCCTTGTGATTTTTCATCATGTGCCTATTACTTAAATAACATTTGTAAGTACCTGTTCGGTGCTCCCTGACAATGTCGCTGCCCCATGAAATTTGTCGCGGCTTTTGTGCTCTTATGAGCTTTGATAACTTTTTAACAGTCTGTATATAACGAATACCTTGTTTTACATGATAAAGGTTAAACAACATTCTCCTTAGAACTATTTTAAGCATAAAGCAAAATTAATTACTCGTGTGTAAAAACAGTAGGACATTGCCCCTTATTATTCGCTATTCTTTAAACACAATTCAATCTGTCAGCACTAGAATGTTTGACACTTCTCGTAGTTGAAGTTGAATCAGTAAAAGATAACTTGGTGACAATGCAACATTGTGGTACCATCGGGCTGATCTGATGATGGAGATAGAAGGTGGCCGTAGGGTCTTCTAATAACGTACGATAAACCTGGCGTTTTATATTACAACTTATTAGAATCGTCTTTACGAGAATGTACTTTATTGAGGAATGTGTAAGGGAAAAGTCTGCGGATACACAGACACATAAACATTTACGAATAGGTACGTACATGAACATTTACGAAATGGGTTTCTTGAAAATAATATAACAATTTTGATTCTTGAAAAGTATGTATATTTTTATCATCTTAAAATAAAATTAATAACAGGCAAGCTCTCGACTTTCACAAGAAAAGGAAATCCCCGAGTAATAATAAGTTAACTCTATAAGGCTAGGACCACACCGGAACATGCCTTATATTTCGATGTACCTAAATGATACTGATTAATTTAAATATGGTGTTATGTAAAGATCGTAGGGAGAGAAAGGACGTGGGTATTGACCTCAATGTTTCCATGAAAAAAAAAATGTTTTCAGAATACGGAGTTGTAGGGCTCGTTTTACTAATAATCGAGAGTACCTCTAAGTGATAACTAGGCGAGAAGAGCCGGCAAGCATCTGGATATCTAAAGATACAAACATCAGCACGTCTAGCATAACTTTGACACGCGGCTCTATATCGCGCGACATATAGGTACTACCTGTCACTTTTCTTTCTATACCGTGCGAGTAAGCCAGGTGAGTCCGGGGAAGTTGCGGCAAGGTATGCTAGCCCCGCTGGACGTACAAAAGAGTTTTGGGTCAAACTGAAACGGAGACGCTACTCGCTCGCCCAATGATAAAAGACTAAAAGTCTTATTTAACCACATTAAAAACTGGCTCTGTGGGCTGTAGACCTCGCATGTTCGTATCGGAATGGCTGAAAAATGTATTTTTTAAACATTTTGAACCACCTAAGACATTTCCGTAAACTGAATCAAAAAAAGTCTACATAATTATCGAAGCAGCTCACAAAATTCCACGAAAATCGGTCGGTTGGTCGAAGAGAAATTCTACCTATACTCGAGAACAGCCGGCAATCTGGATATTCGCTCGCTCGGTCAAATATACAAAGCCACAAAAATCAATACATTTCGGGTCGAGTAGGTACCTACCCGAAATGTATGATTTTGCCCATATTCCACGCATCAGAAACATGGGCCTCACAAAAAAGATAGGAAGAAGATAAGACATCACCACAGATGTGCGGTGTGGAAAGATGTTCCGGGAATTCGGCATTAAGCGGCACCTAATATCGTCTATTGCCCAATTTCTATATCACATCCGCACTTCGGCCACGTATGCCGTCGGGAATCTTTGTATTTTCCTCTAAAGTCATACATTTTTCATTATTCTTGAAAATAGCATCCTTTATTGATTAGGTAAGGTTTGTTTATAACAATCCCAAATAATTTATGGTTCCAGAGAAAAATGATTTTTTACGAAATGACACTTCTAAATGAAACATTCGACGAAAAAGCAGAGAACCGAAACTTCAAATTTTAATGTAAGTATATGTATGTAAGTACCTTTAGAATTCCGACACTGATAATTTTCCTTAAAAATAGCAAGTTCTTGGCCATCTCTTATTTTTGTTTTGATTAAACCTTACTGGTTATGGTAATTATTATTCTGGTTCAGAAGAATATGAGCAAAAGTGCTACATTTTCTACGAATACATGAAACGTTTTGTTTCTAAGTACATAAACTGGTCCTGGCAATGTTGCTGTGACAAAAGGAGCATTTAATTTAATATGTGATATATGCTAATTGACTATCAAGTTTCTTAGCAATGGAATAAAATATACTGTTGTGATGTTAATGGAGCACCTAATGATAAAGCTATAAACTAAACATTATACACGTATTAATAATAAGGTACTATTGTGCTTGACGAGATTCAAGAGAACCTCGTGAAAGTCAAGAACGCAGGTAGTAAACATTCTATACAGCCATTATAACTCTAGTAAACTGTATAAAGGTTCTATAAGAACCTTGACTTAGCTTAAGAGTTCTATATCACGGTGAATTCGGTCATTGCCCCGATAGTCGATTTGGTGGACGGTATTGAAGAGTCGCGATCAACCATTACGTGTTATAGATGACTGAATCAACGGTCAGATAAAGAAAGCAGTCATAGTCACGACGTATACATCGTCTTTCCTCACATCAAATAACTAAATTTTAGATACACATGTATACACACGCTCAATAAAGTACATCTTACAGTGAGATCAAGAGGAATAAATTACCTATACGGTAAAATAAATCTCTTAACAATAGGTACACGAAATAATATTACTGTTAATAATACTAAGTAAGTACTTAAGAGGCCTTATCCTTTTAATTTTTTTTCTTCATATTATTACAAATATACCTACTGATAATTTCAACCAACTATTTAAAGTGAATACAACTTTTCCCTGAGTTCTAGAAAGTAATAACATAACTATTTCATGCTTTCATTGCGTGCAGACGAAAATAAGTTCAAAGTTAATTTCGAGTAGTTTTTGAAACAAAAATTATGAATGGTAAATTAAAACTGTAGGTTTCAAATATATACCAATAAATCGCAATAGCCCTGTTCCAATTAAAAATTGATAGTATAATACCTATGTTAAGAAACATGCTTGATCATACAGAAAAATGTCTAAAACAATCAGCATTTTTAGACGGAGCTTTAAGTATGCCGTCAAGTTATTAAGTAACTGTAAGTAATTGACGTGACTGAGACCGATTATTAGCTATGTATCTATGATACTATGATATACTCGTAGGTACTGTATGATCCATATATGCATGCGGATCTAGTCCGTCCGTGGATAGACGTTACTTTGATTTACGGGGTAACATTGATCACCGATTTTGCATGAACATCTAGTTTTAAACGCGTTCGTAATTAATGTGTTCTGGTGAGCTTACCTACTTTCACATTAAAAGCTAGCTTATAAGCGATAGCTTACAAAAGTTTATCATTTACATTAGTATTTTTGTCAACATTATGTAAATAAGCTAACACTTAAAGAAATATGCGTAAGGTTCTTCTAAATTGCAATAGATAATAATAATAATAATAAGTTTATTTTATTATAGATACAACAACAAATTAAATTATCAACAAAGAACTACTTAGTTGCGTTAATGACATTTGTTTAATATTCATAATAATGTAAGCCACAATCTTCCACAAGACGATTAATTATCATTAAACGATCGTAAATATTTGCAATTGTAGTTAAGGCAGATATATATTTATATCAGGATGTAGCGCAGTCTTAGGAATAAGATGCAATAGTACATTACATAAAGGCAGAGAATTCGTGAATGTCCCAGATCGCAGGTGTTTGTGGCTCAAACCGAAGGTGAGGGCCATAAATATGCGATCTGGCGCTTTACGAATTACGCCCGTGGTTTGTCTAAAGTTTTACGCCTTGCCTTGGCTAGGAAGCGAGATTTTCTTCCCAGGGGGCAGAAAATCCTACTTACGGCCTAGGATGACGTAAAATTTATTACAGTACGGACTTTAAAATAAACGGAAAAGCCAAAAATAACCCGTTCATGTACAGATTACATTTGAATCACCTTCTGAAGTCTGACTGAAGGGTGACTCCCCAGGTCTTGTTTACATGCATCTCGTTCGAATTATCCCCTAACTCCTAACATAGGGAGATGATGAGAGCCTTATGATGGTTACGTTTATCACGTGATAAATAAGTGACAAAGCATCTGTCACTCACACTCGCATTATGTCAAAACGTGACGGATGCTATGCATCATAGGCCCCTTGATGATGAATATCGAACAACTTTATAATCACGGATAAACATACATACGTACGGGTCAAACTGAGAACCTCCTTTTTAGGGTTCCGTAGTCAACTAGGAACCCTTATAGTTTCGCCATGTCCGTCTGTCCGTCTGTCTGTCTGCCTGTCTGTCCGTCCGCGGCTTAGCTCCGTGATCATTAGTACTATAAAGCTGAAATTTGGTATGAGTATGTGTATGTATCACGCCGACAAAACGGTAAAATAAAAACTAAAAAAAAACTTTTTTTCGGGTTTCTTCCGTACACCTAAAGTGGGGGTGATATTTTTTTTTCGTTCCAACACTAGTGTGTGGGGTGTCGTTGAATAGGTCTTTTAAAAATAATAGGGGTCTACAAACATAATTTTTTGATGAAGTCCGAAAATAAAAAAAATAGCGTCCCGCCCCTCTAACTTTTCAACCGAGGGTCAAAAAATTATGAAAAAATTCATGAAAATGAGGCCTTATAAGTACTTTCAATGAAAACGCTTTTAAGTTATCGCAAAATTTCATAATCTTCTTTAAAATTACGTTAGTGCCGCGCGGTGTTTTTATACATTGAACGTTACACATATTAGTTAAGTGCCATACTGCACTAAAACATTCCGCTAAATATGGCGCGTATAATCCATAACGCAAGGCTCGCGCCTCTACAATAAAATAAATTCCATAATCTCCATCTACTCCATGTCCAGATATGAAGCAAAAATAAAATTACAACAATGGCTACAAACTCAATCTTACCATGACAGTGAAAAACTTTTGCTAACGCTATCTTGAATGTAAAGCAACTTAGACATAGATTAACACGTAATTTAAAATTTCTACGCTCACATGTTTTTTCTTTTCTATCATATCGCTAACTCAGTTAAACTCAGTTTGACCACGTTATTAAACTCTAATTATGTTTTTTTTACACCTTTAATCCGTTTTACTTAATACCTATATGCTGTTACAAAGTCCAAATTGTTTGTTAAATTTTTCACTGTATCCGGACGAACTCAAGCCCCTAAGGCACAGGTTTATACCTAGTTTAGGGGTCGAAGCTCGATCACCTTACTTTGTCTTTCTTGTACAAATCATAAGAATTTTGTAAGTCTTTTAATGTAACGCATTTATGTACAATAAATGTTTTTATTATTATTATTATTATTATAACTTCCAGAAGGTAATAAGTAATAACAGTTACTTTGGCGTTTACGACCTTTTTATAGAGCTTGAAATCTTTCTCGTAAAGGACTTGTTATGAAGGATGGGCAACTACGGAACCCTACACTGAGCGTGGCCTGACATGCTCTTGGCCGGTTTTTTTTAAGTCGTTTAATAAACAAATATACTTGTAATAAGAAATATAAATATCAATCAATGAATCTTCGTTCGCGTCTAAACATAAATACACTCAAATCATAGAAGGGAATTCCCTTATACGGGAATCATGTTTTTTTTTTCGGGGCAAAAAGTAGCCTATGTATTAAGTTAGGGTATAAATTATATCCCTTCCAAATCGACGTGAAGAAGTAACAAACATACACACACAATCATTCGCTTTTATAATATTAGAGGGATAAGTAGGTAGGTATATGCTACCGCTAGTCTACATAGTCGCCTTTTTTTTACAACAAATTACAATTAAAATCAAGCCTTCGAAACACATCAGCCAGAAAACGTCCACTGCTGGATATAGGCCTCCCCGAAGAATGCCGCTCCAGCAACCTTCATCAGATCATCAGTCCACTTTTTGGATAACTTACCCACGCGCCGTTTTCTGGTGCCTGGGCGCGACTGAAGAACTCGTCAGCCCCGGCGTCTCGTACTAGAAAGTTATCTGTGGTCTACCTACCTACCTACCTACTACCACAGCTACTACCTAGATCCATATCATGGAGGGCTCCGATGACACGAGCCCCATAACCCGCCCGTGGCGGCCTCTGGTGGGAAATATCATGTTCACAGAACTTGCCTGAAGTTAAATACAATACTAACTACCCCCAATTTACGAGTAGAAGAGTCTTATAATTTTGTCTGTCTGTTTGTCTGTCCATCTGGCACCAGGCTGTATCTCATGAACCGTGATAGCTAGTATCACGGTTCATGAGATACAGCCTGGTGACACAGTTGATATTTTCACAGATGATGTATTTCTGTTACCTCTATCTCTATAACAAAAAATACTAAAAACAGAACCGTGAAATACGCCAACTTTGCCTCCACAGGGAACTTTGCCCAAAACGCTACTTAAAAAAAGAAACGTTACTGTAGACAATTTCAACATGATTATGGCAACACTACTATTTTTAGTGGAAAATAGATTATATCTGTGGTATCACTGGGAATCACATTTGCGCGCAACTTCATTCCGTAACGTGTTGGGACTAGTTGAATAAGGTGCGTGATTTGGCGGGCCAATTCTAGGTGAAGTTCTGGTGTATTTTTTACAGAATGGGGAAGCCTCAGGTGAATGTATCTTATTGCTTGTTATAAAATAAGAACTGTAGATAATTTTTATTGTAGTTTGTACTAAAAATACTTATTAAAACCGGAGTTATGATGGTGGGCAATGTTATCCAGTAACTTGCTAACCTATGAATGCCAACATTGCCCAGACTAAAAAAAGGGATAGGGTTGTCACCTTGTCGTAATTTTACCTGACTGCGTAAATAAAGGAGGGTTATGTATTTAAGGTAAGGTAAATTATATTTCTATTAAGCCGTTGTACTTTTAGCAGTAGCTGCATGTCATGTCATGTGATGTCCATAAAACAAAAAAACATAGAATATTCAATTATGACAATTAATATTTAGATTATTCTAACGAAAAGTAACAAAATAACCGCCTAACTATTAGTATCCAATATTAAGCATACATTTTTCATTTTGATAATGGTACTGGTAAAGATGGTTTACTCAACCAAAAGTGACAACCCTAACAATTTCAAACTGCTTGATTCGGCTTGTATGGAGTAAAACAAAATACCTATGTAACATTGCCCACCCATATTGCACACGTGTTTGTACAGTTAAGACCAAGATATTTACGTGGAACACCATTATTACCCCAGATTTTATACTGATCCTTATCTTAACGTTGTAGGGGCTATAGTTACGAAAATAATCGATTTGGGCAATGTTTGCAAAAGTTTAGATAACTTTACCCGAGGTGAAAATTGATAAAAAAATTAGTTAAATGTAGATTTAAAAAATGTTTCTCGTAATAAACGCATGCATATGAATACGATGGATGCGTTAGACAAAAAAAAACTTTATCCCGTCATAGAAAAAATTAGAGAAATTCGGGTTTTTACGAAAAAAGCGGGCAAAGTTGAATGGCATGTTTCACGGAATATAATAAATATTTTCAGTGGGGCTCCCATACAACAAACGCGATCGGTTGCGTTAACTTTGCCCCTCATTTGTGTGCGGCGCCATACATACCAGGTGCAAACTTAACTTAACCTGGTTAAGATGGGAAGTGTTTGTACGGAACCCTGGTTGCGCGGTTCCGACTCGCAGTTTTTTATTTCTTTGCCTGAGTTTTCGTTACAATCAACTACACTTGAGTAGGTAAGTATACAGTACCTATATGTATAGGTACTTACTTACCTATGCAGTATAGTATTATATAATCTGTGCCTATACCAAATTACAGCTTTCTAATACTAAAGCGCCAAGAGCTATGCCAAATGGAGATTGAGAAACCATAAGAATCCTTGTTCAACGTACGGAACTCTACTAAAGTGGTCTGATTTCGTCAAACGATAAATTGATATCCACAAGTTCCTAATTGGATGTATTTATGCAAAAGGGAACCAACCCGAATTAAACTAATGTACTTTATGCTATAGTTCGAGAGTTCAATGTAAACGGCTTTATATTGTAGGCTGGATCCATTTTGCATAAATACGTCCAATTGCGCTAATTAAATCATAGAGATAGTCAACGTTATGGCTGTGGAAGAAGGCTGATTTTCTTTTAATTTTTGCTGCTAATGGTTTTTGAATGCCATCAGACGATATATTTATGGTTCTGATATCTAGAGGTCATCAAACCGCGATGGTGGCAGACGATAATTCAAACAGCATTTAAATTTTTTGTGTTTTATTGTTTATTTACAACATATTCTTAGAATAACTTAACATAAATTGTCTATTGTAGGTAGGTACTATGTATTTCTTATTAGGCTGGCGAATTTATTTCAAAAGTAAGAGATAATAAAATTACTTTAATACATTTCTTTTTGCAATATACATGTCTCGTTAAAAGTAAAAGATATATATATCACACTCATAAAGTTAACAATTGTATCCAGGTAATCTGGCCTTAACACAGTAAACTTAGCTTAAGCAGTACTTTAACTTGACCATTTTGAATCACTCACAAACGCAAGTCCATATGTTATTTTGGACATTCATGTGAAAATCGCAATAAAATATTTTAGTAGGTTCGTACTTGTTATAATTTGCGTACTGATATTATCATTTAAGAGGCCTTATTCCTTTTAAAATGCTGATTGCTTTAGACATTTTTCTCTATGAGCAAACATGTTTCTTAACATATTATTGATGTTACTACCTAGAAGAGAGATTGGGATTCATTGGTACCTATATACCAACCTACAGTTTGAATTTTTCATTGATAATTTTTGTTCCAAAAACTACTCGAAATTGACCAAATTCACACGGAAAATTAAAACAAAAAAGAAAAAGTTTTTTTTTTACTTATTTTCCACGGCAATCAATGAAAGCATGAACTACCTATATTTTACTACCTAGAACTCGGGGAAAAGTATAATTCACTTCATTCAAAAAATTAGTTGAAATTATCAATATATTTGTCATAATATGAAAAAAATCAATTTTAAAAGGAATAAAGGCCTCTTCATAGCATATTAAATCTGTATTTATTCTCTCAAACCTGTGTGCATGCCATTTCTTCTAATTGCGTTCTCCTTAGGATAGTTGTAGTAAGGATAGTAAGTGCCTGTTTTTCTATTGTACACCAAGTATGGCGGCGGGCCACTATACTTATTATATTTGCTAAATGATCCATAGTCTGTATTCGAAGACGATGGCCATTGTCGTCTGTAGGAACTTCTTTTTACTTTCCGTGCATGCTTCAACATCTGTTCTAATAGTAGGTTGTAGTCCTTTTCGTTGAGTGGGCGATACTTTTTGGCATTAGTTAGGGCATTTTTGGAGTTATGTTCCTTTTTGTATGCAGCTACCACATGAAGAAGGGCAGTTATTAGCATGATCTGTAAAATTGAATTAAAATAACAAAAAAAAAACATTATATAACCACATAATCTCTGTCTAGTATCGAATTATTCCTGCATCGAAAACAAATCCCACATAAAATAAAACAACATTAGTGAAATATTTACACTTCTGCAGATAGGTAGTACCCATAATGAGACTATAGTGCGGTTTTTACTTTAAGTGAAAATTTTAAAATGAGTGACTATAACACATCAATCATCTATAGTCAATAAATGATTAAATCTTCTAAAATTAACGAAAATTCTAGATTTCAAGATCAATAAAACAAAAACTAGTAATGAAATGGCTGACGTAATATACGACGTCGAGACGACTAGTCGTTTAAACATTTTATAAAAATAAAATATTGGCTACTCTAAACTTAGCATTGCATGTTGGGTGTGTCAATAAGAAAACAGAAATAGATGTCATACGAGTATATATACCTATACTACACACATATATTATACCTATTCATTAACGAAGTCATTATTGCCATTACGTATTAACTGTAGCGGGCAGCCGTATCATAAGATTGTTAAATATTTCTGTATCCCCAATTTCTCCATAACACCAAACATGTGGGATATTATATTTTAAATCTTGCGAAAGAAGTGTGAGTGAAATTACCAGGGGAAAGGCTAGACTTATGGCAACGAGTTAGAATATTTAGATTAATTATATTTTTTACGAACCTCTCTTCGGGCAAAAACGACGCATTTAGTTTCATGTTATCAAATTATCAATACTTATACGCCAACCAGACAGGATACGTACCTTTAACAAAGACTGCCTGAAGCACACCATTGATTTATTTAAATAACTCGTCGAAGTTCGATGAAAACACAGATACCCAGTAACAAGACCTAATGAAATGGTTTTGAACTTGACTTTCGCATTTATACTCACTTACCTTTTGCACTGACCTACTGCGCGAGAACATGGAATCTGTAGAGATGGCACCTTATTGATCTAAGTAAATGTTTAAATGATGGCAACTTTTAGCAGGCAAGGGCCACAGATATCTACGGCATCGAATATTTATTTGTAATGAAATCACCTTTGTTTACAAAATATGTAAGCCACGCGGGAATGAACAGCTCACATCGTCACATCTGTCATCTCAGAATATTCGGTAGCTTATGAGGCGTTATTCCTTTTATTTTTTTTTCATATTATGACAAATATATTGATAATTTCAACCAACTTTTTCAAGTGAATAATACTTTTTCTCGAGTTCTAGGTAGTAACATAGCTATTTCATGCTTTCATTGCGTGCAGTTGAAATAATAAGTTGAATAAACTAAGTTTTTGGAAACAAAAATTATCAATGAAAAATTAAAACTGTAGGTTTCAAATATATACCAATAAATCACAATAGCCCTGTTCTAGGTAGTAACATGAATAATATTATTATGTTAAGAAACATGTTTGATCATAGAAAAATGTCTAAAACAATCAGCGTTTTAAAAGGAATAAGGCCTCTTAAATTCGATTAAAATGTACGTATAGAGATGACATATGTCACACGCACAAATAAAATATTTAAATTTGAAATAGATTATAGAAAGTCCATAAAAACACAGGTTTAGCCCGATAACCACCTCTACGTGTAGGTAGGTATATGTAGCCTACGAGTTAATCTGTCGATCGGTGGATTTTTGTCAGATTAGCATCGAACATTATTATTTAGCATTTTATTTATAAGCGTTCATTAATATTAAAGTACTGTTATGAAAATAAATTTTTCGTTAAGTCACAGTACTGTCATATTTCTTTGTACTGCATTTCACTCGCGCACGAATTGTACCTACGTGGTACCTACAGTACGCTATGCATCGAAGCGAACCTAGAAACCGTCCAAGAGCATGTCGGGCCACGCTCAGTGTAGGGTACCGTAGTTGCCCATCCTTCACAATAGACGGGCTTAAAACAGCGGTTTTAGGCCCGAGGTTTAAATTACGAGAAAGATTTCAAGCTCTATAAAAAGGTCGTACCCGCCAAAGTAACTAATTACTTATTACCTTCTTGAAGTTATCGACGGGGGGTTTGGATTTCTGGAGCGAATATTGCGATTCAACGACAACCCACACACTAGTGTTCGAACGAAAAAAAGGTTTTTTTTTAGGTTTTTATTTTACCGTTTTGTGGGCGTGATACATACACATATGTACTCATACCCGGCTTTCTAGTATTAATGATCGCGGAGCTAAGCCGCGGACGGACGGGCAGACGGACATGGCGAAACTATAAGGGTTCCTAGTTGACTACGGAACCCTAATAAACACATGCTGTATACAATACTTTATCGTTATCCGTTTATTTCCTCTTGTGATGTGTTCAGAATCGATAGGTTTTACCCACTGGCCACACAATCAGTTAGTTCATTTTTCTGTCACGGCGCTGCGAGCGCGCGGGCTGTCGCGGGCGGACGCGAGCCGGCGCCATTGCTGCCATGTGTTATTAACGTGACGGTTCTTGAACATTATAACCTCCGTGGTTTTCGGGCGATTTTGGAAGTTTTACGCTTTAACGGAAAGTGTTGAGATACGGCACAATTCCTTGTACGGTGGGCTGCTTCGGGCGCCCCAAGGATTGTTATTTAGAGTGATAAGGACTACTACAGTGTGAACTGTGTTTGGTGTTTTGCTGACGAGATCAGAGCGGCGGCGGCGCAGACCGGGACGTCGTTTATTGCCGCAAGTAACACACATACTACACTTTACACAAAACAGAAACACATACTTGCGGCCGGGAAGAGATTCGGCTGAAATCCAGGTTAGCAACATAGATTAAGTTAGGTTAAGTACATAGGGCGCGTATCGCGTTCCATTGTGTCGCGCTAGGCAAGATTGCTTTGATAGTTTCCCATCACATGGGCCCGTGGGAGGTTCAATTTGTGTCTGGCGGAAACAAATTTTGGTAGCAGAGCGTGGTTCATATCCACAGAAAAGATATTCGATTCATTTACGTAGAAATAAAGTAATTTAGTTGCATCGAAATCATAATTGAAATTTGACGGTGGATTGCGCTTGGTTCGCATTCCAATCTATTAACGTTATTACTTTCAATTAAATGTTAGTTGAGTGAATAAAGTAAATATAGTTGCGTTTCGATACGGAGAAACGTATTAATAAGTAATTAATAATTGGGGTTCCGCTGAACTATTATTCACTCAAAATACATTTAATTTAAATACATTTAGTGTTGTTTTCCTTTGCGTAATATATTGGTGTTGGGTGAATAACTTTGAAGTTGTCGCGTTTGTTACGAAAAAGAAAAACGGATTGTTATTGTCGAAAATCGGGGTTCCACGGACAAAATTATTCACCCAAATTAATTAATTTGTTTTCGGGTTATATTATTATTGATCCGTGTTATTGAGGTTGGTACCATGGCTCCCTCAGTAGTTAAAACGATCGCGTCAAGGGTCGAATCGGAATTAAGATGGTTTTCATTAGTCGTTACGTTAATTGGTCGTACGGATCGCGAGGACGCATTATTGTCACGCGCGCGACAGGTAGATGAAAGATATGACGCGGTATTGAAATTGCATGCCGAATACTTGGCCCGTATTGACGAAGAGGAGACTGGGGAAAGTCGGACCCAGGCTGTTGAAGTGGTGCAACGCAATGTAGACCAGTGCGGTGATATGGTGATGAGTATCATCCAAGCGGCAGCGGATATCGAGCGCGCCCGAAAAGGGGATGTTGGGGTAAGGCGTGCACCCAGTGGTGTGGCACTAATGGCGCCGTTGCCACCAGTGAATGTCCCGGAATTTTGTGGTGAATATGCCGACTGGCCGAGGTTTCGCGACATTTTTAACAGCGTGGTGCACTCGCGCACGGATTTGACCCCCGCGTATAAAATGGCGCAGTTGATGGGGAGATTACGCGGTGAGCCTCATGATATTTTGACTCATTTGGAGATTACGGATTCCAGTTACGAGACGGCATGGGGCCTATTAATTGACCGATATGATAATCGGCGATTAATTATTGATGGGCTCATCGAAAAAATATTTAGTATATCGAAGGTCACTAATGCACATGAAATAAGGTCGAAAATCCTTAATCCCGTCACGGTGGCGGTGAATACGCTGGAGCGACTCAAGTTGTCACTAGGGGATAACAAGTATATTATAGTGAACCGGGTTTTGCGCAAGTTACCTAGTGAGGTGGTGGCGCGGTTTGAGCAGTCACATGGGGGTGATTCGTCGAGTCACCTCCCAACATTTGACGAATTGAGGGCGTTCCTGGAGGGTGAGTGCAGGCGGGCGGATTGCCAAGGGGCAACCACGCCGCAACCCCCCACGTCACCCCGGCGTACGGTTGGGCCCAAACCGGTGGAGCCCCGTCGGGGAGGACAGCGGTACAACGCCCTCCAATCGGAGGTGTGCCCCTTCTGCCGGAAGGGGGGACACGCGATCACCGCGTGCGCGGATTTTGGAGCACAGCGGGTGCAGAGGCGCAGGGGGGTGGTCAAGCAGCGAAACTTGTGCTTCCGCTGCCTAGGCGCACACTATGTGCGTGAATGCAGTAAGACCACCAACTGCCGAGTATGCGGAGGAGCCCATCATGAACTTCTCTGCCTGGCTGAGAGTGGGGAGCGGTACGGGGCCTCATCGGGAGGTCATCCCCCCTCTCCTAAGCCAGCCTTGGGTGGACGGTCGCCCCCCCACCGGGGAGGGGGGTCACCCAGAGACCAGTGGTCGCCCCCTCCTCGGGGAGGGGGGTCATCGAGGGCTCCGGAGTACCGCCGGATGCCGCAGTCTCCTCCGCGGGGGGGGGGATCGGCGCCGAGATTCGGGCGGGTGCCCGGAGATGACCAATGGGGAGTCGGGTTACGCGACTTACTCGGCCGCGCTGGGGGGCAGGATGCCGCCCCCGAGTAGTCGCTTCTCCCCACCCCTCGCAGAGCGCCCACGCTTGATGGCGCGTCCGCCGCAGATGGGACGGATGCCGATGGGCTATTACCAGCCGGCGCGCATGGCACCGATGGATCGAGGGGTGTACTACCCGGGGTGGGACCCATACCTGGGCCAGGGGCCCTCTCCCCCTCCGGCGGAAAGGGAGGGAGGTTCCCCCTGCTAGCAATTAGCAGTCTGTTCATCCGTCGTGCCCACCCCACCAGTGACGGTATTATTACCGACGGCTAAGATTACCGTCAGGGGTACGGATGGACGGCCAGTGCCAGTGAGGTCACTCCTGGATTCGGGGGCACAAGGTTGTATCGTGTCCAGCCGCTTAGTGGCCAGGCTGGGCCTCAGGTTGGAGCCATCACGGGATGGCGCAATAGGTATAGGTGGCAATCAGGTGCCTCACATCAGGGGTCAGACGGACCTCCTGTTTGAGATGGGTGACTCGGCATCGATCACGCGGGTGAAGGCCACGGCTATTGTTTTAGATGAAGTGGTCGGGGTTCTTCCTTCGGTACGGTTACCGCCGGCGGTAAAGGAGCTGACCAATGGATTGGAGTTGGCCGACCCTCACTTCGCGATTCCCGGACGGGTGGACGTCTTACTTGGAACTGACGTCCTCGGGAAGCTGCTGCGGAGCGGTAAGCGGGAGCTGCAACCAAACGGGTTGGTGGCCGTGTGTACCGCAGGTGGGTACGCATTATTGGGCCCAGTACGGGGACCACAGGACGCAACGGATTATAGCAACATATACTACGGCAGCGTGTTATCGGAGGTCCTGCAAAGGTTCTGGGCAACAGAAGAGCCACCCACAGCTCCCAGGACAAACCCACTGGACGAGGAGTGCGAGACATTTTATCAGTGCAACACGGTGCGCCTCCCGTCGGGCAGATTTATGACACGGCTACCGTTTCTATCGACGCGACCTCCGCTGGGGAGCTCCAGGGGCCTGGCTGAGAAACGGATGATGGCCATGGAAAGGCGCATGAAACGGGACTCCAACTTTCGGCGAAAGTATGTTGAGTTCATGCGTGAATATTTGGCTTTGGGTCACATGTCAGTATCCAGGGTAGACTGGCGTTGTGAGGAGCACTACGTATTGCCTCATCATGCAGTCCTGAAGACACCTGACTCCAAGATCAGGGTCGTGTTCGACGGGAGCGCGGCGACATCTAACGGGGTGTCTCTGAATCAATGCCTGCACGCTGGTCCTAAGTTGACCAGAGACATTGCAGACATTCTAACGGACTTCAGGAGACACCAAGTTGTCTTCGTTACGGATGTGAGGATGATGTTTCGCCAAACGGAGATCCATGCGGATGACCGTCGGTTCCAGCTGATATTGTGGCGAGAGAGCCCAGAAGAACCGATGATCACGTATGAGCTGAACACGAACACGTACGGATTAAAGCCCAGCCCGTATGTAGCGATGCGGACGCTACGAGAGCTGGCTGACCAGGAACGGCTGCGCTTCCCTCGCGCAGCTGCAGTCATCGACCGGGATGTCTACGTGGATGACATTTGTACGGGCACGGACAGCATTGAGCAGGCGCTCATCCTAAGGGATGAATTGGTGGCGCTCATGGCCTCCGGTGGCTATGAACTCAGGAAGTGGCTGTCAAACTGCCCAGAGGTGCTGGCAGGACTACCAGTTGAGCACCAACAAGACCCGCATTTGTTTGAGGACTCGGATAATCCTCATGCGTTGGCAATTTTGGGGGTCCAGTACCGACCGACTCAGGATGTCTTCACATATAATTGTGAGGCCGAATTGCTGTCGAAGACCTGGACCAAGCGATCAGTCCTTTCGACTATCGCACGAACGTTCGACCCAAATGGTTGGATCTCTCCGGTCACGTTCATGGCAAAGTTCTTCATGCAGAAGCTTTGGTTGGCCCAACTAGGCTGGGATGAGCAGCTCACGGACGAGCTGCTGCACGAGTGGACGGCATTCGTGACCACATTGCCGCATATTAAAGAAATTGAGATCCCGCGCAAACTGCTCCCTCAGGCGGGAGCCAGGGTGACCCTGCATGGGTTCTGCGATGCTTCTGAGAAAGGGTACGCGGCCGCGGTCTACCTGAGAACAGGTGAGACTTCTGGCGAGGGCGTTGTACGCTTGGTCATGGCCAAGAGCAAGGTTGCGCCTGTTCGGACCCGGTGGACGATTCCGAAGATGGAATTGGCGGGTGCCGCGCTCCTGACCCGTCTCCTAAACCATGTGGCGCAGAACCTGCGTGGCACGATGGATCTGAATGACACGGCTTACGCATGGACGGACAGCCAGATCGTGTTGTGCTGGCTGCAGACTTCGGTCCATACGCTTGAGGTATTTGTGGCCAACCGAGTGTCACAGATAAATAACTCAGAGACTCCTCTGGTCTGGAGACATGTTCCAGGTGAAGTTAACCCGGCAGACTGCTCGAGTCGCGGCTGCCCGGCGCCTGCTCTGGTTGAGCATTCTCTCTGGTGGGGGCCTCAATGGCTGGAGCGGCCACATACGGAGTGGCCTTTCAATGACTGCGGACGCCAGCCACTACCCCCTGACCAGGGTCTGAGAGTCAATGTGACTACAGTGGAGTCTGTGGCAGTGGACCACACTCTTTTGGAACGGTATAGCTCACTAGGGAAGCTACTTCGAGTCACGGGATGGATAATGCGGTTTTTCCATAATTGTCGAAGCCCTGCTGCACAGCGCAACCTGTCACCTGTAATGGGACCTGAGGAGCAGCAAAGGGCTCTCTCACGTTGGGTGGGGGTCATTCAGGGGAATGAGTTCCAGGATGAACTTAGGATTTTGCGGACTGGCGTGGGCAGAATGAAGAAGAGCCGTGTCCGCCTCAACCCGTTTATTGATGAGCACGGAATGCTCCGGGTGGGAGGCCGACTACGGAATGCCGAATTGCCCTATTCAGCGCGGCATCCTTTAATTCTTCCCAAGAAGGGAGCTCTGGTGGAGCTGTTGGTTTGGGACCGTCACATCAGGAATTCACATGCAGGCTGCAACACTCTGCTGGGCATTTTGCAGCGGGAGTTCTGGATTTTGTCGGCACGGAGAGTGATACGGAGCGTTGTGTTTCGTTGCTTGCCTTGTTACCGGCTCAAGGCAGCCACAATGCAGCCACAAATGGGAGATCTCCCGCCCGACCGAGTTACGGAAGCTCGGCCGTTTGCTGGTGTGGGGACAGACTTCGCGGGGCCTTTCATGGTCAAGACATCACGCCTTCGCAATGCGAAGTCGGTTAAGGCATATTTGTGCGTCTTCGTGTGTCTGGCGACCAAGGCCGTTCATTTGGAAATGGTAGCTGATCTCTCTACGGAGGCCTTTTTGGCAGCGCTGGACCGATTCGTTTCTCGACGGGGGATACCGGCCTTGATACGATCGGATTGTGGTACCAACTTCAAGGGCGCCGATCGTTGTTTAAAGGAAATTGTATTATTTTTAAGTCAAAATGAGCGAGAGATCGGCACGGCCATCGCCAGTCGGGGCATTTCGTGGTATTTCAGTCCACCTGGATGCCCCCACTGGGGTGGAATATTTGAGGCAGTGGTTAAGTCTGCCAAGACTCATTTGTATCGGGTCATCGGCTCAACGATCCTCTCTTTCGAGGAATTGTCAACGGTGTTTTGCAAAATTGAGGCAGTTTTAAATTCGCGCCCCTTGTGTCCGTTGAGCGCTGACCCGAATGACCTGGAGGCCATTACCCCAGGTAATTTTTTGATTGACCAACCACTTAACGCCTTGCCGGAGTATCCGTATACAGATGTTAAGCTGTATAGGTTGTCACGGTATCAGATGCTGCAGCAAATGACTCAAAATTTTTGGAAGCGATGGTCGCTTGAGTATTTGCACATTCTTCAGCAACGCGTTAAGTGGACGGACAGGACGACCCCACCGTGCGTTGGAGACCTCGTACTGGTTAAGGATGCTAACCTATCACCGTTGTGTTGGCGACGGGGGCGCATCGTTAACTTGATAGCGGGCAAGGATGGGTCTCCACGGATCGCAGATGTACAGGTGAGGGACTCGATCCTTAGACGGGCGGTTTCAACGCTATCCCGACTACCGGGAGTTTGAGCGGACCGACGACGGGTCGGTCCGGGGTGGGTGGTTGTTCAGAATCGATAGGTTTTACCCACTGGCCACACAATCAGTTAGTTCATTTTTCTGTCACGGCGCTGCGAGCGCGCGGGCTGTCGCGGGCGGACGCGAGCCGGCGCCATTGCTGCCATGTGTTATTAACGTGACGGTTCTTGAACATTATAACCTCCGTGGTTTTCGGGCGATTTTGGAAGTTTTACGCTTTAACGGAAAGTGTTGAGATACGGCACAATTCCTTGTACGGTGGGCTGCTTCGGGCGCCCCAAGGATTGTTATTTAGAGTGATAAGGACTACTACAGTGTGAACTGTGTTTGGTGTTTTGCTGACGAGATCAGAGCGGCGGCGGCGCAGACCGGGACGTCGTTTATTGCCGCAAGTAACACACATACTACACTTTACACAAAACAGAAACACATACTTGCGGCCGGGAAGAGATTCGGCTGAAATCCAGGTTAGCAACATAGATTAAGTTAGGTTAAGTACATAGGGCGCGTATCGCGTTCCATTGTGTCGCGCTAGGCAAGATTGCTTTGATAGTTTCCCATCACATGGGCCCGTGGGAGGTTCAATTTGTGTCTGGCGGAAACATGATGCTTAAAATTACTTTATATATGTGCTATCCTGCGAAACCGATGTAAACACTACTATAAAAATGTAAATACAACAACTGTCAATTCCTAGTACTCGTAATCGTGCAAACAATGATAACTTCTACTACTAAGTATTTCTGGTGCGTATATTTTTTTCCTTCGACGTAAGGTTATTTATTAATAGATTGTTGTATGAAATGACTCGTTTGTTTTTTTCCTGCTGTGACTTTAGTACTTTGTCATTTAAGAACAAAGTCTTTTTTTAATGACATTAGAACACATTCGGGAATCGTCCCAATTTCTAATCTTGTTGATAAGATCCTGAAATAGTTTTTTTTTTCACCATGGGGGTCCAAAGCGCCCTTTTCACTAGTGGTTTCTGTCGCCTGAGGGACTTCTTATAACTAAAGACCATTGGCGTATATTGGCATATATATAGGGGGGTGGCCTGGTGGGCCGTGCCCACCCCAGTATGGTCTAGTGCCCACTCCAGGGATTTGGGTTACCGATAGAAGTTCATGGTTTCATCTCATAGACCATGGCCAGGCCCACCCCCGGGCCCACCCCAGGCCCCTGAAAAATAATGTTAGATACGCCAATGCTAAAGACTGAGATCTTCTGGACCCTCTTTTGAGGCTCCAGCGGGCCTATGATCGTTCCTTTTATCACGCGATAAATAAGTGACAAAACATCCGTCACGTTTGAACAAATTGCTAGTGCGAATGACAGATACTACATGGTCACTTATTACCATGTGATAAAAGCAACCATTATAACCAGTGCTGGTTGGGATTTAATTACCTTGATTGTTGTGTTGGGCAGTAGACAGTTTGGTAATTGTGCTCCGTCTGCCAGTTTTCTGTTTTGTTCCCAGAGAGGGCGCCTGGCGAAACAGTGCACCCTCGCTGCATACGCGGATGCGGGCTTATCCGTGTGATTTACTTTTTTAAGATAAACTAAAATACATTATTTTATATTTAAAACCTCCAAGAATGTGGAAAGTAGGATTTATCTTCGCCGAAATCCATTTTATTTTAATGTCTCTTCTACAGATTTTACTGACGGGAATGTAGAGCAATTATCACTTACTCAGAGCGTCGCCCCACTTCCGAAGTCGTGACACATGCTAGCACATTTACACGTTTAACAAACAAAACACTTTGGTAGGACTTAGCAAGTCCCATATCAGTATCACTGAAACTTCTATTCTGTGAAAGCTATAAGTATGACTATCAAATACCAGTAGGTAATTCTGGCAGACTGCCAATGATAATTATTCAAAGTCGTCTTCCAGCAACCTGTAGTAAACGGCGTCTTTATAGCTACGATATGTATGGAACAAAAACATCGGTGGAACGTTACTTTATGCACTTAGTCATTGACACTCTTTTTGCCTTTGCCGTGAAAAGGGATTGCCGGCTTCGTATCACTATCCGGCCTCCCTACGGTCGGCCGTCTATACCTGCTCACCCGGCAAGCCCATCTTTCCCGGCATCTGGAGTAAAGTACTATTATTTTGTGTTTCCGTTACCTTTATGTGATTCCCTTACTCCACCTGACCATATTGCACCCCTCAATTCGGGTAGAATATGAAGCAATCTCATGTTTGAGATTTACAGGATTAAAAAATCTCATGATTTGATGAATGCATTTTTGTAACATGGTCAGAAGATTTCCACTCAAATTTCTGCTACTAGTTGAGCCTCTCAACCTTTAGGAAATAACTAAAAATCTTGTCAATTTTCAATGTCGGTACGAATATGCTACTACTATTAGCAATATCACGGAATTGCTTAGCCCTTGCACCACGTTTTGGTCTAATCTATTGCATTGCTGATGATTAACATGAAGATTAAGATCAACATAATTAAATTCCGGCTGCATTAATACCGCAAGTCGTTCGGAACAGGTAAGCGGCTCGGGAAACCCAGTATAACAGGCTTAGATGACATTGTTGAGCGTTTTGGCAACCTGTTGGTTTTGCAACTTAATCGAATGTGGTAAATAAATGCCCTTCACCTTGGAATAGGACAGCAGTGCAGTGTCAGCGGATGACGAGCAATATCAAAATGGGATTCAAACTTTTTATTCTCTCGGTAAGTACTATTACTATTACTCATTAATAATCGGTATAACACAAGTCAAAGCGCGCTATCATTATCACAATGCAATTTTCTGTATTCTCAACGCGCCAAAATGGTTCAAAGTTTTTAAATAGTTTTATGTATGCATGTAAACTCTTATTTTCCATTAAATCAATTTAAAAAAGACGTTAAAAACAGTAGTTGTGTACAAACGCGAACTTATTCCTGTAAGGGATTTCTTCCGGTCATGAGAGAAGTAAACGTACCTAAGCTATGCAAACGAACATTTAATGCATTCTACTTACTTATTCGTATGGCTTCGTCCTTCGTCTATTATTCTACATTTTTCGAACGGATGGGTCAATGAAAAACACACGAGAAATAGGTAATGCCTTTCTTTTCGTACCGACTGAAGTTGTGAACCCTTCTGTAAGAAACTTAAAACCACATATGTATGGTTGTCTGGTAGAGAATGCTTTATGGCATTAAGTCCGCCATTTGTACTTATACTTTTGTATTTTGTGCAATAAAGTTTAAATATATAAATATTTTTCTACAGTTGGCTTGCCTGTCGTGCCTGACGCCGCCGGCGCTGGCCAGCATCCACGTGCTGAAGGCAGCCGCGGCGGTCGGCGCTGTAAAAGGAGCGGCGTTACTGGGCGCCGGCGCGCTCGCAATCAAGGGTGCCGCTATCAAAGGTAGGTTGCAGCTACCCACTTGACCTAAGACCATGATGATAGCCGGAAGGCCAGGGATGTCGTCGCGTGCCTGAGACCCCGATTCCGCACTCGCGGGCCCAGTGGCCCAGCAGTGCTCCCCAAACTCCGGCGAAGATGACTAGCCGGCTAGTTTTGAGAATACACAGTCAGCCAGGTAGGTTACCTGTAGCCAATTTAGTCGTTGAATTAATAAGTTTCTTGAGACACGCTTTTATTGCCGACTGTACTTCCTTACACAAACGTCAATTGCTCATCAAGATCAGCCAAATGAGTCCAAGCACGATGGGTTTATCTTGTGCCGTTTAGGAGTCCATACGGCCACCTTCTGTCTCCATCATCAGAGCAGCTCAAAGATACCAAATTATTGTATTGACACGCGAACTACGTAAACACGTAAAGTTTCATTTGGATACGAGGATTAGTTAAAAGTAGGGTAAAATGACCTCCAAGATTAGATTATGTTTTTGTTGTACAAACTTCCTTCGTCCAGGTAATGTGCATAGCCTACAACGAAGGCGCACTACACACGAATTAGTTACATTACAGATTCCATTAAATCGAGTTTAGATTGTTTTCTGTTATTCACATAACTAATCTAAGACTATATACCTATCGCTTACAGGAGCTGCAGTAGGCGCAGTGAAAGTCGCGGCAGCCAAGGGTGCGGCGATCCTGGCAGCCAAAGGTGCAGCAGTCAAAGGTGCCCTGGCGCTGGCGGCCAAGGCAGCCAATCTGACTGTGCAGAAGCTCGCTGCTGTAAGGCCGCCGCCGGTCATCGTACAGCAGCCTGCTGCTATCAGTTTCAGGGTAAAACATCTTGTTAAAGAAGTATTGATGCCACACCTGGGCATATAAGATATGAAGCAATTGATGGTTCTTGCGTAGGACTGGGTAGATTAGAGCGCCTAAGCGATTAGTGTTGGATCGGAAGGCCGTTGGAGGCGGAAGCCCGAATCCCGCCCTAATCTTGAATAAAAAAAAAATTGTCGCCTTAACTTTTTACAATAGTGCATGTTCCGTTTTTACAATGCAACTAATATCGATTTCAAAATACCTAAGTCAACTTTTTCAATCCTATTTTTAGCCAGGATGTGTCAGACTCTCAGCCTTAAAGCGTCATAGTATTTCACATGATTTAAAAGAAAAGGCAACGAATCGATGTTTTGTTTTGGCACAAATATAAAACAAGGATAACCTTTTTATTCCGCAAAATATGCAATTAGGAAGGGATAAACCAAAAACGCGTGCCATGTTTACAAAGGCTCGAAAAACATAGTGTACCTACGTATAAGTAGTAGTAAAAAATATTAAATAGATGGTATTTTTATCCATTTCTGTATTTAATACATGTAGGTAATCGTAGACACCTAATAACAAACGTGGCTTGTGTTTCCTGAAGGTCCCGACTGTGATCAAGGCACGCCCGCCTCTACTTCCGGTGTTGAGCAGCTTGTCATCGCTATGGAGCTCAGCCCACACCGCAGTCCAGCACAAAATCGACGGAGTTGGCAATGTCATCGAGTCCCTGCACCCCAGGCCGGTCGTCATCGAGGCTGAGGTCGCGCCACCCGTCATCAGTGCACCCGTTGTTTATAAGTGAGTATCACACAAGTCAAACAGTAGATACAACCATCGAATCCCTGCACGCCAGTCCGGTCGTCCTCGAGGCTGAGGACACCCCAACTAGCAAAATTACCTTATAAAGAAAGGCCTATATGGCCATAACTCTTATAGTCGTCATTTAAAGGCATTGTTTATGTCAAAATATCGTATAAATGCACTTTACAAGAGGGTTCAGCTAATATGGCTACTGACTTTATAATTTGGTTAGGTAAACGTCAACAAACCTAAATAATATGGCTACTATAAAACCTTTAGTTAATAAGGTTACAACCTTTATAATTCGGTTAGGTAAACGACAACAAAACGAAATAATATGGCTACTATAAGCCTAAAATTATGAATTATCTTATAATGGCTAATTATACGGGATTTTAGCCAAATAATAGTAGAAGCCATATAAAGGCTAGCATGAAGGCTATTTGATCTTGTAAAGAAAATACACAGGATTGTTATAAAGCATTTTATCTTATAGAAGTCAGAATTTTTACGTTTATATAGCAATGGTATACATGTCATTTTATGTGAATTTTAAAAGGGTTGAAGTCTTTGTTAGTTTGCTATATAGTAATTATAAGTGTGTAATTCTTATGATTGTCATGTACTTTTGTTTATATAACAAAGTCAGCCATTATACGAATAAAAGTTTGTTTTTCGTAAGTGAAATTACAAATGATGGATGTGGAAAAAGTTCAAGAGAAGTGGTGGTTACAAGAGGAAAGTGAAAAGCATGTACGAAAAAATGAAAAAATGACGTTAATAAACCTACAACCTCTACCGATGTCAACAACACTTCTTTTGTCAAGGACAACACATCCGAAAGTGCAAGTGGTTCCGTACAAAATTATAACTTAGAGCAGACTTATTGCAGTGAAAATTTGGAATATGACAGTGGGGAACAGAGTAGTGATTACGATGTGGACGGAAGTATAATTGTTGAGTTAAAAAAAGACAACTTACGTAAGAACATAATAATTGAATTTGGTCACGATTAATAAAGAAATGTGATGTCATGTGGGTCGAAGTAGTACGTTTGCAATTATAACAATTGTCTCTCTTTACAAAATGTGTCATTTGCCAAGGCCATATTGAACTATGAACAAGATATAAATCTTCTCTTCTAAGAAACCGGTCCACATCAATAAAAATTACTATAGTTTTCAGTTCGGCAAATCTAGGAAAGAAGTGTCTTTAATTAATTACGTCATTACGGAACCCTAAAATGTATCAAGATGGAGAATACTTAGGACAAAACATAACCTCTATAAATGTTTTTTTCTTGTAAACACCTTGTAGAGTTTATGTAATTTGCTTAAAGACTTATAGCAACAATAACGAAGGAATTAAAAAAAATCCAAAGTATTTTCATCACAAATCATTGTCAATTCATGGGGGCGTTGAAAATGAATTGAAAACCATACCCCATATCCTCATAAAAATGAGTTTCCACTTAGTTTCGATTATTAAAGACACAGAAGTAACATCAGAAAAATGGACACAGACTATATTACCTTTTTCAAAATGGTTGACGAATAAAAGATCTTTTATTTTATTCATCGATGTCACACGCACGATAATTCTTGTTGTATGATTGCTGCGACGTTTATGAGTTGGATTACCTTATAAACGATCCTTACATAGCGGTTACAAGAACACGCTTCTTACGACTGGAGTTTACATAGCAATTATAAGTGAATCCTTTTTATGCAAGCTTTATAAATTTCGATTATAAGGACTATGAACATATAAACGGATTACAATTGGCAATTACAAGGGAATCACACTTATTGCTAACCGTAACACATCTGGTATCAGATAAGTAGCAAATAATAAAACTGGAATATGGTAATTATAAGGTTCAATATCTTATAATTTGGGCCCAATGCCACCCTTATTAACGTTTATATGGCTTGTATAAGAATAATTATTTTATCTTTATAAACCTTTATATAACATATTTTTGCTACTTGGGACGCACCCGTAGTCAGTGCATCCGTTGTTTATGAGTGAGTATAACACAAGTCAAACACTGGACACAACCATTGAATCTCTGCACCTCAGGCCGGTTGTCATCGAGGCTGAGGTCGCGACACCCGTCATCAGTGCACCCGCAGGCAACGCACCCGTAGTCACTGCACCCGTAGTCTATGAGTGAGTATCACACAAGTTAAACACTAGACAAAACTATCGAATCCCTGCTCCCCCTAAGGCCGGTCATCATCGAGGCCGAGGTCGCGCCACCCGTCATCAGTGCACCCGTAGTCAGAGCACCCGTAGTCACTGCACCCGTTGTTTAAGAGTGAGTACCACACAAGTCAAACACTAGACACAACCATCGAATCCCTGCACCCCAGGCCGGTCGTCATCGAGGCTGAGGTCGCGCCACCCGTCATCAGTGCACTCGTCGTCTTGCGAACAAGCTTTGCATAATCATTAAAATAAAGAAACATAAAATAGATACAGTGAAACATAGAAACTCCTCCTTTTTAGAAGTCGGTCAAAAATAGCAACATACTAAATACTCATGATTGTTTAGCGTCACTCATTTATTAAAGTAGGTTTTCTTTTACAATAACTTCCTAAACTTTCTGTAAATCCGATAAAAAAAAACTAAGGTTACTTTAGGCAGGTATCATTAGTACTTCTAAATTCAATGATTAGAGCTTGTTTGTTCAAAATTATTCTTGTTACCCTCTTAATGTTTTCAGTTGATTTCCTTTAATTTATGAGTTTTATTCCGCGTATCGAGATATCTTTGTTAATAACAACATAAATATCTCGATAAACAACTATTCGTCGGGACCAGATATCATTGACAAGATATTATCGTTACGAGTATGTAAACAATCCATTTCGGTTAATTTATTATAACTAGAATTATCACTTGTTTACTAATTTGTTTCTGTTATCGGCTTGTACGTGAACGCGATAACATTTTCAGCTACATTGTTACATATTCTGACTGTCCGACAGACCTGCAGAAAAATTTAATCTGTTCCAAATTGACATCTGAAAAGTTTTGTCAAAATGCGAGTGTGAGTGACAGATGATGATAATCCCATCGTAGGCTGCGGACCACTTAAAATGCTTCCAGGGACCACCGCCAGTTAAGAACCACTGCTCTAATCACTCTGTCCGTTCCCACGCAAATGACACAATAAAAGTTATGTCCTAATAAATAAAAAGTATAGGTTTCTGCATTGTGTATCTAAGGTCGATCGGGCAAACGTGCCATGTAGGTATGTGAAGCGGGTCCATATTGGCCCACATAAAATCGATCCTCCGAATTTTTTATCTACATACTACCGATTTGTAGTCAGATATAAATCATCCCATACTAAATGTTTACAAATGAAGCGAAATTGAAAAATTTAATGATTCGGACAGAAAAATTTGAGAAATTTGAAAAAATTAAAGGCCGTTTCCGATTAAGGGAAGAAAATATGCCCTTTCGTGATAATGGACAGATTTTTTTTTCTACAGTCAGTTACGTCTAGTAGAGTAACTGTGTCAAGTTTGGTTGAAAAATTCTTTGTGGTTCCGCAGAAAAAAAATAAAAACGGAAATAATGAAATTTGGTTTTTCTCCAAAACTATTTAACTTTAATGTACTATTATTTTTTCATTCTGTAAAGCTTAGTCAAGTTCATGTTTTAAGTGAAAATGGTATCTCTATATCTAACAATTATGTAAAAAAATAGGTAAGTCAAAATTTTAATATATATATATTTTTACTTTTGTGAGAGATACCACTCTAATTGACATTTCTAAATAAGCCTTAGTTAACGTCCTGTAACACATATTAATTTGATGGATAAAATCGGAAAGCAACTGTGTCAAAATGAAATAAATAACTGGGCTGGAATTCATTACTATTTAATTAGTAAACTAATCTAACACTGCTAAATAACCAAAACATAATATCCTCTTTACAAATAAACAACATTTGACAGTTACAGTGACATTTGCTAGAAAATGTCACCTTTTTAGTTACGTAATGAAAAAAAATGCACTTATTCTAATCCTCATCGCTATCTTCATTGACAGTAACGTGAATTCCGTGATTCAAAAAAAGTCCACTTAAAGTTTCAGCAGGCCGAACGATTTTGGACAAATATTAATATCTATATATTAATATCTTGCGTACGATAAATAATAAACAATAGCAACAGTGTGTGAACAACACCCTACTGTTCGCATTCCGTTGGCACATCCACAATAATGCCGCCTTATGGATCCAACACCAATGCTGTTTGGGACATATTCGATAAAGCATCTGTAAATATTTTTTGAAATATGGCGAGATTGGACTTTCAGTTTCAGTATATTAGAATTTTCCTTCACATATTCCAAATTCAACGAACCATCTTCATTAAGAATTTTGTGATAGATACGAAATCGCTACTTATATCATTGCGAGGTGATATAATGATGTAGGTTTCTTTCTTAATATTTTTTTGATTGCATTCGCTTTAGAATTCATTTTGTAAAGACGAGTTATCTTTCTAATGTCCCTGAAATGTCATGTTACATTTAAAAAACAATTCATCTCTATTACTGTCATAATATGTATTTATTTTAATTTCGGTAGAAAGAGGATTATTGCGTGGCGAAAAAAGAATAGTTTGTAATTACAATTTCAAGATAATGAAGTCATACCCGAAAAGTCTTTTAATTTCCATTTTACAGTTAGTGTCGGAACCTTTAAATTGATAATCTGGTATAATGTTAAGTAAAGCTTATATACCAAATAGCAAAAATTATTAATATATGCATAGTTTTTATGTTATTAGAAAAATAATGACATTTTCAATAGCAATAAAAGGCAAATGTCACTAACTGTCAAATCTTGTTCATTTGTAAAGAGGATGTAGGTATGCTTTGGTTCAAGGAATATAATACTTGGTTATTTGGAAGTGTTAGAATAGCTTACTAATAAAATGTCATAAAATCCAACCCAGTTATTTATTTCATTTTGACACAGTTGCTTTCCGATTTTATCCATCAAATTAATATGTGTTACAGGACGTTAACCAAGGCTTATTTAGAAATGTCAATTAGAGTGGTATCTCTCACAAAAGTAAAAAAATATATATATTAAAATTTTGACTTACCTATTTTTTACATAATCGTTAGATATAGAGATACCATTTTCACTTAAAACATGAACTTGACTAAGCTTTACAGAATGAAAAAATAATAGTACATTAAAGTTAAATAGTTTTGGAGAAAAACCATATTTCATTATTTCCGTTTTTATTTTTTTGCTGCGGAACCGCAAAGAATTTTGCAACCAAATTTGACACAGTTACTCTACTAGACGTAACTGACTGTAGAAAAAAAAACCAAGTCATAATATTAAAGGGCATTTTTGCTTCCCTTAATCGGAAACGGCCTTTGAGACGATGGTGCCGACGATAAAGTCTAAATCTTTACGGTAGATGACGCTACGATGCCACCCTAAGGCATGTCGAAGCAACTGGTTGAAAAATTCAATGGCTCTGACATCTGATTCGGTGGTCCAATTGGGAGGACGCCCGTGTTGGCCCGGAAAGCCGTTGGAAACGCAGGTTCGAATCCTGTCCGAATCATTAAATTTTTCAATTTTCGCTTCATTTGTAAACATTTAGTTTACGTTAGCAGACGTAACTGCTTTAATAAAAATAAGCATCCCATACTAATAAAATATAAATGATTGTGGAGTTTATGAGTACAAACTAGTCTGCTTAGAAAAATTATGTGATTTTATATTATTATGGCGACGAACCTACCACAGGTCTGTTATTTATTTTTCACCTCACTAGCTCGGTAAGCCCAGTTTGTTTGTTTGATATCTATTGAGAAAATCGCTTTTTATCCACATGTGGAGAAAGAATTTTGACGTTTCAACGCAGCTAAAGTAAAATTTGACATGAGCTTATTTTCTGAAAAATCTCGTTTAAAATACCTACATGAAAGCTAATTAGACCTTAGTTTTAATAAATGGCAAATTGGTTGATTATTGCAGATATTTTTCAAAGATATAGTACAAACCCTTATTCTTTTTTCCTCGCTGTAGTGAGGTGAAAAGTTTTGTGTTATACACGGGCGAAAAGTTACTTTACGTCTCGTGTATTGAAACACTCGCTACGCTCAGGATTCTATTTTGAACCACTCGCTTCGCTCGTGGTCAATCATAGGATCCTTTCGCTAGCTCGTGTTTCGAATAAACACTCGCAGGTAAAATACAACTTTCCCCCCTTGTATAACAAATAACTATTTCTTTTAGCATGTTTTGTGAATAAAGTAGCCTGTCGGTTGCGCGATGTATGTAAGTAGTGAATTTATTTAGAACGATGGTGTTTTGTTACAGGATCGCCGAGCCGCAGAGGTTCTACCCGCTCATAGAGAGGGTCGAGGCAGACTGTCTGTGATCCGAGGCAACAACAGGCTATTTATATTAATTAATAATAATAAAATAATGGATAAATTAAAATTATTGTAGTTTTCTATTACATAGAACTTTGTATCTATGAAGCTAGGTGTTCGAAACAGGTCTAACGTTAAACTTTAAAACGTAATAGGCAACGTAGGTAGCACTTTCAGGTAGGTACACAATAACTATTTATATGATGCAATGTACCTTTAACTTAAAATGGTTGGTTTAGCAGACTGCTAAACCAACCATTTTAAGTTGAGGAGATGGGCATTAATCGATTAATTTTTTAATCGATTAATTAATCGATTAAAAAAGTTAATCGTAAAAGTTAATCGCGATTAATTTAATCTAGATTAACTTAATCGAGAGAGTCTTCGATTAACGATTAACTAATCGGCATTTTAATCGATTAAATTTCACGATTAATTTCGCGATTAAAAGTTGGAACGCGCATTTCGTGCTTTTTACGAAAATACAATATGTCTTGTACAGGGACAGAAAATGTACCTTTAGAAACTTTTTTGGTTCGGATACCTTTGTATCCGACCGTTCCCTCTTCCCTCTTCCCTCTTACCTCTTCCCTCTTCCCTCTTCCCTCATCCCTCATCCCTCTTCGCTCTTCGCTCTTCCCTCTTCCCTCTTCCCTCTTCCCTCTTCCCTCTTCCCTCTTTCCTCTTCCCTCTTCCCTCTTCCCTCTTCCCTCATCCCTCATCCCTCTTCGCTCTTCGCTCTTCCCTCTTCCCTCTTCCCTCTTCCCTCATCCCTCTTGTTACAGTAATAAAAGATGCTTTTTATAGTGCAGTACTCTAAGAAGTTCTAGGCAGGGATTTAGACTTACAAAAAATATCTTATTTTATCTTATATTAGTTAATCTAATCGAGAAAAATTAATCAAATTAACCAATCGATTAAAAATTTAATCGCTAAAAATTAATCGACGATTAACTTAATCGAGATTAAATTAATCGGAACTCGTACGATTAGATTAACTAATTGTCAATTTTAATCGTTAATCGAGATTAAAAAAGTTAATCTTAATCGTTAATCGTTAATCGATTAACTTTTGCCCATCTCGCTTAAAATTCACTATATTTATCTAGAATACCTAAGAATGTCCAACATCCCAATAGTGGTGGCGTGGTATCTATGATTTTAATTCCTACCGGCTTGCCTAGTTTACAGAATTTAATTTTACGGTTCCGACTTTACAAATGATGCGTTTCATTTCACGCTACTAACAGATACTGAGTGTGAGTGACGCGATGGTGTAGGTACTATGGTGTACAACATAAGTACTCAAAAATTAACCAAGGTTTACGTCTCCTTAAAATCAGAAATAAGAAGTAGCTACAGGGGGCTTTACTTTTATGAAACTTCAGAATTTAAGGAAGGGATTATCTACTAAGCACGATGAATGATTAATCTGTTTTATTTACTTACGATCTTAGACTATTTAAGAACGTTACAAAATAATAGAATTAAAAAATATAAACGCAATATAAATAATAAATATAAAACTATTCTAGGGTACCGCCGCCGGCAGCGGAGAAACCTTAAGCTTTAGGGCTAGAGTTTAGGACCACAGGGCCTTTTGAATTTGGGGCCGAGTTTAGGATTAGAATTACCGCCTTGATCCATCCATCCCATCTAGCGAAAGCGTCTTAACGTGTTGATCAAATATAGTTCGACGAAATGATTAGCGGGACACTAATGATTACTATTAATGTACTTATTGTATCGTATCGAATGTGCCAATAGTTCGCATCGCAAGCGCACGCCCGTCCACGAGTCCTCGACGCCCGCGCCGGCCGGCGCACTGGTGCATCAATAATAATGATAATTGATGCACTGTAGAGATGGGGAAGCGTTAACGTTCCAGTTCCAAAAAATCACTGTGTCTTTGTCTGCCTGTTGCTCACCGTTAACGTTACAATTACAATAGGTACCTACATAAATTAAAACAATTCGTATAATAATATAATTATATAAATTTATTTTCTTACCTGTTGACCACATTAATAGAAGAATTCCGGGACGATCTTACTTGTAATTTTATGAATATTGATTTATATTAATACAAAGGTTAATTATTATTCACTTCTGAATTCTGGTCTAGTACATGCGTTGCCTTAACATCCCTCGTTCAAATTCATTCTAGCAAGTATTAGAACGGCGTGAGAGAAAGTGCTGTTTTAAATGATACATGTATTGATTCAAAAGTGAATTATAGCCCGCAAATATGTATATATATGCCGGAAACAGGCAGGGCAGATGTCCCTAAGTGCAGGGTAACAAGTAAAAACATACCTACATGAGTTTGAAAGATTGCTCCTTCGTGATAAGTTCCAGTGATACGCTTCGATCCGCACGATAAAAAGTCACAGTAATCGTAACTTTTTCATCGTGATGTTATCGCCCACCTCTAATGCTGAAAACATTGCTGCTTGTCAATAGGAATCGTATGGACATAAATGGAAGGGTCGATTGAGCAATTTAAGCAAAACTCGTGCAACCGATCAAGTAGAAAATTATTAATAGCCGAACAAGCGGCGGTCCCAGGGATAGTGGCGCTACAAACATTTTTCATACGGCAATAATGTGCATACGTCATATATTTGCGCAATCGCGATTTGACAAGGATTTGTCATCAACCAAATAGTATATATTGCTTGGGAAATTGACCCATCTATTACAATGGAAAATAAATTAAAAATATACATACTAAAACTTAAAATTAAAAAGAATGCCCCAGTACCTACTGAAGCCGTGTCTGAAGGAGTCGTCCCCAGCACGCTCATCAACCAAATTCAAAACATTGTTTACGGGAATGCTGCTCTATCATTTGTTCCTCCTATCCTATCCTATCCTATTGAAAAACTTGACTTTCATCACTGAGGATAGTTTTGGCTCTATTATGCAAAAATTACTTATTCGGAATATTTAGTCCTGTTTCAGTAAGAGGGTGGCGCCTTGCGTTGCAGCGAGAGGTGGAAATAATGAGAGTACAAACAATCTGTAGATCATTTATATTATTTTCAGAATGTAATAGTACATGCATTTTCGCAGGCTAGATCGCGAATGTCCCGTCTAAGGAGTGAGTGAGACGACAATCACTCTATCATTTGAAATCTATTGATATTGACCAATGAGGTCCTTCAGTACCATACAGTGTAGAAATGGCAGGAAGACTTACCTCTTCTAGTGTACTATATAAAATACCTCTAACATGGGGTTATATGAAATAAATAAGCATTAAATGAAGCATCATTCCATTTTTACATCACACTAAAATTATAAAGGCGAAAATTTGTGAGTGTGTTTATGTGTTTGTTTATTACGCCTTCACGCTCAAACGGCTGGACCAATTTTGATACATTTTGGTATTACTTATTTAATCGTATGGCAGGGTTATATTATACGTCAAATACAGTTCATATATTAAGTTTATTTTGGTATGAAGGTAGCTGACACTGGATTAACATATAGGCTAATTATTATCCCGAAAAAAAAAAACCAGCCAAGAACATGTCGGGCCACGCCCAGTGTAGGGTTCCGTAGTTGCCCATCCTTCACAATAGACGTAAACTACGAGAAAGCTTTCAAAGTTCTATAAAAAGGTCGTAAACGCCAAAGTAAAAGTAATTACTTATTACCTTCTGGAAGTTATCGATAATACGCGCCAGATTGAGCGAAATGATTTAATATAGTATGGCACTCAACCAGTATGGGACAACGCACGGCACTTACGTCATTTTAAAGAAAATTATGAATTTTTGCGATTTTCTACATTTTACTCGTCAAACTAATTTACTTCTAAAAATACAATACAAACTGCTAATATTCACAACACAGGTTTCTCGTCAATCTGAACAACATTCTGTTCAGAAACTTAAAAAAGAAATACTGTTTTCATATGTTCATTATTTCAAACAAAGTAAATAGCATTTTCAATGTACGCCGTCCAACATTGACATCGCCTTAGCATTGACATAGCTGTCACTTTACTAAATATCAAATGTTTCGCAATACATTGCTTCTTTGAATAAACTTTATTTTACAAGTTTACATTATAAATGAGTTATTTTTAAAAGTTGTTTAATAAATGTTGTTCAGTTTGAGGGGTCGAATCTAGGTTTTAATTTATTGCTCCTGTTACTGGGCCCACCTGGTATATCGACCCGAGAAATGGGTCGAATGTCACTAAATAGACAATCATATTCTGTGCAATCTGTATTTTGAATGACTATACATTAATTAATTGCATTGAATGGATTCTCGAATTGCAATGACACGCGATGCATCCAATTGCCCGCTTAGGGTGTGCACCGTGATTTAGGGATCCGTAACAAAGAATCGCTGTTGCTTAGCTCATTTAGTAATGGATTTCATCAGATTCATGTCGGAAAGTTTATTTTAAATAAACACATCAACTACCATGTCACTAAGTTACACTATACAAGTAACCAAAACATGTTTATAGTGCTATTATGCACCGTAAAGGATTCCAGTGTTTTTGTCATCAACACTGTTTGCCATTTTATTCTGTTGATGTGTCATTGTGTTGTTGAAAGAAATAAATATCGAAATAGTTATTTATTCTCCATTGTTACTTAACGTAACGTGTCACCAATCACCATAAGGATATGAACACTTGCGAAAAAAGTGTATTGAAAAAACCATTAGGTATGCTGCTTTTAAATCTGACAATGCGCCCTCATAATAATCTTGTTTTAATTAAATTAAAACAAATTTAATAAAGACTGTGGCTGCTATAGTACACATTGGCTCCAGCTGTCTTCTAATATGTGCTATCATGGCGTAAACAGCGGCCATATTTTTACTAGTGATATAAATGATACTAAAAAACTGCTACAGATCTAATTAGTCCATTTATTAATAATTTTAACGCTTTTATTGTCACGTTTTAGTCTCGTAGCAGTAACACAAACTCACTTAAAGAACTATTTAGAATTTAAGTTATTTAGCAACTACACAAGGATTGCCCGAGTCGCTATAGTCGGTACTAATTTGTACCCATACCCACTATAGAAAAGTTTTCATCACTTTTACTGAACTAGCCCCATAGCGATGTTGAGGAAGCTTTAAAGAAGTTAAACCTTACGTAATGCTTGTACAGAGTACTTTTGTAGTGAAAATTGATCCTGTAATAATGTTTTCAATACTACTACAGAGCCAGTACTGTAACAGTAGTTTTGACACAGTATTAGTGCAAAATAGATACTTAAAAGTGTCAGTAAGTTCATCTACAGTACTAAATAGTACCATAATCGCTCTTTTAATATCTAGTAAAGTCACAGAATAAGTAAAGTGCAACACTTTATAGTTCCTTTTCTATGGTCCTGTAAGCGCTCTAAGAGCTAAAATATAGAACCTAATTGCTTTTTAATTTATAGAATTACTGTCTACTGTTAAACACCTTTATAGTACAAGCAGTCACAATGGATACCAGTATAGGCCTACTATATCACTGTTTGGTGATAAAACGCCTTGGTTCTAGAACTTTTTGTTCATAATTGGGGTTTCAACCCTTCAACCGTTCAAACCGTTTCGAAACAAATTCGCGAGGTCTACAGCTCACAGAGCCACTATATAGTAAGAACCATAGCTACTAAATATTCTCATGAACCAACCCGAAGAGATAGTTCATATAATTGAACTATCTCTTCGGGTTGGTTCATGAGATAAAACAACTAAGGAGGGACCTGCAATTTTTTTTTAAAGTGTACTTACAATGGACGGAATTGTTTAATTGGACTGATTCTAAACCATTGATACAAAGATCAAGGCTCAGAGAAAAATTTAAAAATGAGGTACCTGATGGAAGAGACCTACCTGGTGGATTGATTCTGTCATAGCATCTCATATTTATGGGTAATCCACCTTTATTGGTTGAACCGTGGGTTAAACAGATACTTTTATTAGTTTGTCAGCGTTCCTAGGGCCTAGTGGGTAACCACTGGTGAGACGAGACTCTGAAAAAAAAAACAGACAAACATGAGAAAAAGAGACTGAACAGAAGATTGTCTCTATTTATATTCATTATCAGATGAGAACGACATCTAATGCAGGGACGTTTTTTTCCCCTAGGGCGATCCGACCCATGGCCCGGGGCGCCAAACCGACAGGGGCGGCGTAGGCGCCCCTGGCCGATTGCATTTTGTTTTGGTATTGGCGCCATTCAACCGACTATTACTTCTCACCCTTGTTTTGTCAATGCACAATTCAAAATTAACATGAAAAATAACAAGAACTAGTTAGTCTTGGTCGAAAACACGCTTGCAAGTTCGTCAATATCTTCGGGGCGCGTCTGTAAAGTAAGAACATGCTCCGAATATAGGGCGCAGGCGAGAGGGGCAGGGGCAATAGGCCATACATTGTATCAGCGTTGCCAGATCGGATCTTTTTACACTATTGTACAACGCACCCCCGCGCCAAAAATTTCGCGCTCGGGTTTTCATCTGATTGTGTTACTAAAGTTACTACGTACCACCGCACCGAAAAAATAACGCGAGCGCAGCGAGAGCTAATTAGCTCTCGCTGCGCTCGCGTTTTCATCTGATCGTGTTACTACACACCCCCGCGCCGAAAAATTTCGGGCTCGCTGCGCTGGCGTTATATCAATTTCTGTTATAATATATACTATACTACGTAGTCTACGTACGTTTTTTCTGATTGTGTTACTACGAACCCCTGCGCCGAAAAATTCCGCGCTCGTTACGCTCGCGTTTTCTTTTTGATGGTGTTACTACGCACCCCCGCGCCGAAAAATTTGGCGCTCGCTGCGCTCGCGCTTTCATCTCATTGTGTTATGGCCAATAAGGTTTTTTTCATAGTTATGACCCAGCCCTTACACTTGCTATATCTAAGTGCCTGATAGACACAACTACCATTATATATATAAAAATAAACGTTAAATATTTCCTTGACTTCTGGGGCGGCGAAACTTATAGGGCCAGGGCGTCAAATTTCAAAATACGTCCCTGATCTAATGTCTAAGGTATTTTCTGCCTAAATATGCCATTACGCATTGAACAGTTTATACAATCTTCTAGGTCGGGACATTCTGACAGTTTATTATTCAACGGAACCTGCTATCTAGTCGCGATTACCAGTATTGTGGCTCGTTTTTGCCGCTGGCAACTTGGCAAGTATGTAATGAGCGGCCGGACAGGCGGTTCGGACGCTCCATTGCGTCAGCCTTGTGCAACCGTCCCTGCACCTACTGCACCTAATGCATCGCATTTCGCAATCTGATTTATTGCTATTAGACGCCCAATTAACTCATCTGGGATTATGACCTCACGAAAAATTAGTTTGCATGTTTGATCATGAGCAGATTTATCGATTCGTCCGCGTAACTTTCAGCGGGCGTGCGATTCGTAGGTGAATTGATTTCGTTTCCCGTCACGAACATTGCAAGTGCATGGATTTTAAAGGATGTGAATAATAATTTGGATTGCTAAGGAATTGTTTAAAGGGTTGTAATATGGCTAACGTTGAAAAACGCACCGCTCTGACCACATCTCGTCGGCGAATAGACACGTTTCACGCGCCGCCACCGCTTCGAGCCGCCGATGCGTTTTTTCAGCTGCAGTATTCAAATGGGGCGGCATCAGCATTGTAAATTCATGTAAATAAATTTCGGTTGAGTATAAAAGTGTAAGCGATTTAGTGGAAGGCATTATTACATTCCTCGGTTTGATCCGGAGTTGTACTGTAGCGGACAAACAAATAAAACAAAGCGATGTCTCGTTTTACGGTAAGGATTCTTCAGTGGGTGATACGTTGATAACAACGGCGTGCAGTGATTGAACGAAAAAAAAGTCAAAAATATTTAAGAAAATGAAAGGTTGATTTAAGTGTTTATAGAAAAATGTTTTTTACAGATTCTCTTTGTCATCGCTCTGGCGTATGAAGCTTTCGGAGAAGGTGGGTCAAAATAAACTTCAAATTTTATAAAGAAAAGATCCATAATCTCATGCTCATCTCAAGTGATATACTTAAATGTTCTAACGTTGAATTATTTTAGGTGTGAAGAAAGACACCGTCGCTACTGATTCTAATGCTGAGTCTTCGGGATATGCCCCGATCGTCGCCGGGCACGGGCTGGGCGCCGGCCTGTACGGTGGTGGCCTCGTCGGCCACGGTCTCGGCGGTCACGGCCTCGTCGCCGGAGGCCCCGCTGTCATCGCTGGCGGCCCTGGATTGATTGGCGGTGGTGCTCTCGTGGGCAGCGGACAGGCTCTCAACAACGCTGCTGCCGTCGGCGCGGCTCAACTCAGCGCCATCCAGAATGCCCAGGCCGTGCAAGCCGCTAACATCGGCAACGCCGCCAATGCCGCCATCCACGGAGCCCGCGTCACCGAGGGTGCCGCTCGTGCCGGACAGGTGAACGCCATCAACAACGCGAGGGCCCTGGATGCGGCTCGCATCGCTAACTTGCAGAGGGCTCAGGCCGCCGCTTACGAAAACGCTAGAGCCGTGGAGGCCGCACGCAGCGCCGCCGCCGGCAGCGCTATCGAAGCTGGCCGCGCTGCTGAAGCCGACCGTCTGGCCAACGCCGCCCGCTTCCAGGGACTCGCCATCGCCCAAGCCCGTGCCGTCGAAGCCGCTCGCATCGCTAACGCCGCCCGCGCTCAGGCAAATGCCGTGGCCGCCAGCGCCGCCCAGGCTCAAGCTGTCGCTGACGCCGCTGCCCGACAGGCTCAGGCTGGAGCAGCACTGTTGAGCGCCGGGGGCATCGTCGGTGTACCCGTGGCTGTAGGAGCCGGCCCCGTTCTCGCCGGTGGCATCGTCGGCGGCCCCGCCGGCCTCGGCTGGGGAGGTCTCGGCGGTCTCGGCGGCTATGGCGGCGGCTACGCCGGTAGCTGGGGTTCGGGACACGGTGCCGGAAAATGGCATTAAATTAACGAAATAAACGAACCTCTTGATTGGACACCCACATATTCTACATCCGTTTCAGCTTTCTCCATAGAAATAGTTGGCGGCAGATCTCAATACAACACGGTTGGTCATGTAAATATTAATGCCCTTAGCAGAATTTTGTAAACTTTTACTATTAAAAAAATAAATATAAAAATAGCATAGACTATGTTTGTTATTATTTTAAACCCTAAGTAGTTAAACGTGTGCGACCGTAAAGAAACGTAAAAAGTGTACCAAAATGCACTATTATTACTCAAACAATTTTGAGTAACGCGACCTACCTATAGAGAAAAACAGTAAAAAATCCGGAATAATCCGTAGGAGTAGGTAAATATAAATAAATAAATATCGGAAAACCTCACAAATCAATCTAGTCCCACAGTAAGCTCTAGTAGGCTTGTGTTAAATGGACACTAGACGACGATATACATTCTTATACGTATACATAAATACATATTTAAATACAAATAACATCCATCACCAAGGCACAAATATTCGAGTTCATCACACTAATATTTGCCCTTGCCGGGATTCGAACCCAGGAGCGTCGGCTTTAGGCACTTTAATTAACCGCTGCGCCAACCGCATATGGCAATTTTTGTTTCATCGTCGTATACACTACTTAAAATTGACAAAATTCACGCGGAAACTTAGTTCTTTCAACTTACACAAACAACTTGCACGCAATGAAAGCATTAAATAGCTGTGTTACTACCTAGAACTCGGGGAAAAGTAGGTATTTTTCATTTCAAAAAGTTGGTTGAAATTATCAATATAGAATAGAATAGAATAGAATATTAGACTTTCTTCTGTTATATCGAATCCACTCGTAACCGTCATTTTCGCTCTTCTGGCAATCTCGCCCTTTCTATCCCTCTTCACCGCACTGGTTTCATGTCCAATTCATTCTCAATTCAAGTGGCTCGCCTCTGGAACGGTCTTCCTCTCTCAATTAAACAGGCACCGAGTAAGCTAGCGTTTAAAAAGTCTGTGTGCAGCTTCTTTGCTGGCAGAAATGAAGTCTCTTAGTCTATCTGCTTAGTATGTTTCATCGCTGTATATATTTATGAATATATTTATTTATATTATATATGTTTATATTATATTAGATGTATGTATATATTTACATGTATAGCAAAATTATGTATAAGTATTACAATTATGTTGTGTTACTTATGTGTAAGTTAGTTGCACCGCCTACAATTTTTCCGCTTTGCCCTAAGGTTGACTGGTAGAGAATGCCTCATGGCATTAAGTCCGCCTTTTGTACGATAAGTTTCCTTTTGTGCAATTAAGATTAAATAAATAAATATTCTTTATTGCACACCTCAACAGGAAATAAATACAAACAAATTCAGATTGCAATATAATATTTGTCAAATATGAAAATAAAATTGGGCAAGTGCGAGTCCGACTCGCGCATGAAGGGTTCCGTACCATAATCTATAACAAGTTTGTTATATGGGAGCCCCCCTTAAATATTTATTTTATTTTATTTTTAGTAGTTGTTGTTATAGCGGCTATAGAAATACATCGTCTGTGAAAATTTCAACTGTTAATTGCTAGCTATCACCGTTCTTGAGATACAGCCTGGTGACAGACGGACGGACGGACGGACGGACAGCGAATTCTCAGTACTTAATAGGGTCCCGTTTTTACCCTTTGGGTATGGAACCCTAAAAATTAAAAGGGGAAGGCCTCTTGGAATAAAAAATAAATGATGTGTGTGGCGATCATCTTTCAAACGCAGGCAAGAGACTCTCTTTTACAGGCGCGCCTGGCGCCTAAGGGTCTCCGTTTCAGTTTGGCCCAAAATTCTTTCGTTTGTCCGGATGTTCTCGCCTGCAGGCCCCTTTTTCAACCGATTTTCATGAAATTTTGTTAGCAGGTTCAATAAGTAGGTAGGTATATAGTTTTTTTGTCGAGTCAGTATTTCCATTTTTTTTTTATTAAAACGTAAAAATACATGTTTCAGTCATTTCGAAAGATGATCGCGAGGTCTACTGCTCACAGAGAGAGCCACTAGTTTTTAATATGTACCTAATTATGAAATTAAAACGAAATTAGCCTAAATTTACAAAACATCCAAGACAGAAAAATCCGCAACCGGCTCGCAGGTCACAGGTTGCCAATCACTCGGAAAGTGAAAAAAACATGTTTACCAATCCTGATATAGCATCGCTATGCAGCAAAGCAACAAAACAACGTAAAGTAAACAACAAACCAAGGGCGTCGCCAGCCGAAGGTCCAGGGGGGGGCAGGGTGAGTTGATATAAATGCAGGATGAGGAAAAGGAAGGAAGGTAGTCTTAGCCTTGCTAGAGGATAGGAAGATTCACCAAACACATAATATAGAAGTGTATTTCGATTTATATTCATGGCGAGCGTAGCGAGCGCGAAATTTTTTGGAAGGGGGCGGCTAATAATCCTTATAGACAGGTGAAACGCGAGCGCAGCGAGCGCGAAATTTTTTGGAAGGGGACGGTTAATAATACCCACTTATAGACAGATCAAACGCGAGCGTAGTGCTGCGACATTTTTCGAGAGGAAGGGTCAACATAAATCCAAAAGAAAACGCGAGCGCAGCGCGAAAAGTTTCGTTAGCATTTGGTTAGCATTAACGTAAATTGAAAGACAATCATTCAATACATTCAAGGAAAATCACGAGTCACGGAACTGAGAGATCTTGCCACGAGCCGAAGAGCCACTGGACACGACGAGTAATAGACTCGAGGCTGGCCAATACACCTATACCTTTTTGTACACGGTGTTAGTTTGTCTATCTTCTTCTCGTACTCACTCAATTGCTCAAAGGTTAACTGGAAGAGATCCCTTATAGGGATAAGTTCGCCTTTGTACCTATATGTTGTTTGTAATAGATGTATTTTTTAACTGTTTTTGTGTACAATAAAGTATTTACTTACTTACTTACCTATCACAAAGCTTCATCAACCGAGCAAGCGCAGCATCTCCGTTACAACTTTATTTATTTATTGGTAACTTGGGCGAACATTCTTTCGTATGTCCGGATGTTTTGGATGTTTGGCTGTTCTCGCCTACCGGTCGCATTTCTCAACCGATTTTCATGAAATTTTGGGTCGATTGCAAAAAAAATTTACATAGTTAAAAGCTTAGTTAGCAAAAAATCACGATCGCTTCCTTTGTGTGACGAAAGTCAGTCATATACAAAACGTATGGGCAACTTTCGTCACACAAAGGGATCAATTATGTTTTGTTTTAATTAAAGCCCTTATCTAACAGTAGTAGGGATTCGCCGATTCTAGACACTGGGCGGACGGGCCTGATGGGCGGCATCCAGGGCGGATTTGGCGGACCACCAAACCTAAAAAAAAAAAAAAAAAACAAATAGCCCCCTACTTAGAGCGTTTGGAATAGGTCCCAGGACGCTCAGGCAGCTCTGTCAGGACTTACAGAACGCCCTACGCTAACAATGCAACACCTTCCCCGACCCATCGACCCTTTTCTATTGTCTACCCGAGCTCGGGTTTTATTGCCCTCTCGGACGCCGAGCTCACTTTTATTACGGTCTACTATTGTTTCCCTCTTTTATATTTCTCTTTGGCTACAACTGTCTACAACTTCCTTTGCAAACGGTATACACCTTTTAAGAACATTCTTTAGGTAAAGCTGGACAAATACCTAAACATCTCATACCTAAACTATCAGACTAGGTCCGCAACCTTGGTTCTTATTGGAATCGCTGTTTCAACCCAGCCTGTCTCACATCGTCTCTTTACTCCAAGGTTTCTTACTACGTGATGTGTGCTACGGTGTACGTATCACTAATCTAAGCTAACCTTTTTTTTTTTTTTTTTTTTTTTTTTTTTTTTTTTTTTTTTTTTTTTTTTTTAACGGAGGGGAAACTCTTTATGAGTACCCCCGGGCCTAGGGAGGCCATTGTGGGGGTTATGTGAGACTCACTCCTCGTCTACCACTCTCTCAGAGTGAGAGAGGGAGGGAGGAGCATACTCACTAAAACCTTCTCCGGCACTTTCCCGCTTATAACCAAATTGGGGGCGTCATGGGGTCGCAGAGCATTCTACCACGACGCCCCCGGCAGCCCCGATCAGTTTACGCCGGGGCACCCGCGCCTAGGGAGGGGAGCATCGCAAGCGCAACGAGCTCCCCCCAGACGTGCAGAGCCGTGCAATGTGGGCCCCTAACCCACTGGCTCTGCTAGGGGTTCAGGCGAGCAGCGAACTGCGCTCGCCTTCTTCCCACCCGTCTGCGCCGGAGCGGGTTTGCGTCGATGTTTTCCTCGCGCACCCGCTCCGCCGCCTCTTTCTGCAGCATTACGCTTTCGCAGAAAGAGGAAACTGCCCGCCATTTGGTTTTACTGCACAGCATAGCCGTGACTACACTGTGCAGTGAGAGATCTTGGCTGCCGATCTCCGCGGTCAGCCTTCCACGCTCTGCATCCCAGCGACTACACGACCCGAAGGTGTGCTGAGCCGTGTCGTCTGGGCTACCACACTCATGACACTGGGGCCTGAGCTCTCTCTGAATGTTATGCAGGTAATGACCGAAGCAGCCATGTCCGGTCATTACCTGCGTGAGCCTGTAAGTCAGAGCCCCGTGTTCCCTCTCTAGCCACTGGTCAAGCGACGGGAGGAGTGCCCCTATGGTGCGAGTTCCATAGGGGGAGTCCTCCAAGTCGCTTCTCCAGCGCTCCCTCAGCCTCTCTGCGGCCAGTCGGTGCACACGGTCCACCTCCTCTGGGTTAGGGCACTCTCCTCTCGCCCTGGGCCCTATTCAATAAACATTACAATCCGACAAATTTGTAAAAAAGTGACATAATTGTAGAATTGTAAGGTAAAAACTTGTTGAATAAAAGTACAAATTTGTAATTGTACCACTGCTAAAAAATGTTAAAATGTCACACTTGTAAACCCTGTTCAATAAAACTTTACAATTGCAAAAAACGCCTGTCGCTTTCGATGACAATTGTAATTTACAAATATGTCATGGTAAGTTACAATTTACAATTAAGTGTAATATTATGTTTTTTAATGACTAACAATGACGGTAGAATAAAATTCAATTGCTAACTTGTTCAACAAATTGCATTTCAGAGTACGTTCACGATTAAATCGCAGTTTTTATTCCAACCATATGTCGGTACCTACAATACAATACAATACAACAACACTTTATTGCACACCAACAAGAAAAATATTACATGAGAAATCTTAAATTAAACAATGGTAGACAATAGGCGGTCTTATCGCTAAAGAGCGATTTCTTCCAGACAACCTTTGGGTAGCGGAGAAAACAAAATTAAACAGAAAATAGTAGGTGTTGAGATAAGAACCTACTTGGACATACTTAAATAATATATTATTTTAAGTTAAGCACTATTTATTTCATACCTATTGTTTATCTTACTTGGTAATTACATATTATTAGAAAAAAAAACCTAAATCTAAATTTGGATCACATACCACCATGACGTTCATATAATGATTCAATTCTCTACCTACGAATGCTGGTTCATTCTGCCAAGGAGCATCCATTTGAATTAGAGAACCATCTACAATACCAGATATTCTAGGTATGTAAATTATGAGTCATAAATAATCTAAAAATCTCATGACAGTTTTCAGGCCAGCGGACCTCATCACCGAAGAATTAAAGTTGTCACCCGTGTCAGACAGTTATGTACAGTCGCTTTAGAAATTCCATGCGTACCTATCTGCTATTATAATGGTATTGTGAGCCAGAACCCATCCAATGCAAAGCGCACAAAGTTTGCTTGGCGGGTGTAAGAGCTGTGAGCAAGCTCGTTGCTCATTGCATTTATCAAATATTCGACGGTAGTCTTGCTTACTCTGTATTTCTCATTAGGTAAATGTGAAATCGGTAACATCAATAGATTGAAATTCCTCCTTCTTCGAAATATTCGCCTGCGTAGCACAATAACCACTGGATATTTTTCGTCACTTTCACTACTTGATGATCACGTGAGCATCATAGGTTTCGAAAAGCTACGAGTATGTCTAAACTGTATTCAACCATTTTTACACCGGGTGAGAGCGCATGTCAGAATTTTGTTACAATTCGACAAATATGTAAACTTGTAACTACAAGTATGCGTTTAATAAACTGGTTTTTCTGACAAAATTGTAAATTATTGCCTGTCAAGTGAAAATCTTTATTGAACAGAAATATGTAAAATTGTCGTTACAATCCGACAATTTTGTAAATTTTTCACCATTACAAAATTGTAACTTGTATTTTTTATTGAACAGGATCTACATAAAAATGTAAATTGTAATTGTAATTACAAATTGTAAATTGTAAGTTTTATTGAATAGGGCCCTGGCCTCCGCCCTCGTTTTGTATCGTTCCGCCAGAACCTGAGCGTCTAGCTCCCACGGAGGGGTGCAGGCGAGGAGGCAGGCTGCGGCAAAGGACACCGTCGAGTAACCCCGGATAATTCACTGGGCCACCACTCGTTGCGGCCTCCGGAGGAGGGACTTGTTTGCCCCGGTGACTTGGTCGGCCCATATTGGCGCTCCGTATAGCGCCATGCTTCGGATCACGCCTGCAAAGAGGCGGCGACACGTGGTTTTCGGGCCCCCCACGTTAGGTAGCAGCCGACCCAGTGCTGACGCAGCGCCCGCAATACGGGGAGCAAGTCTCGCAAAGTGCTCCCCGAAATCCCACTTTCTGTCCAGGGTGAGGCCCAGATATTTAATGTGGGCCTTAACCTGGACAGTCTCCCCTGCAACCGAGATTGTGGTTTCTGCGCCCATTCGCCAATTATGCCCTCCAAAGATGATGGCCTCGGTCTTCTCCAGGGAGACCCTTAGCCCAAGGAGCCCAATGCGGCCGACCGTTAGATCGGTTGCAACAGCCGCCCTCCTCAGTGTCTCCTCGGGGTCCCTTCCCCGCACGGCCACCATCGTGTCGTCCGCGTAACATATGGTGATCATGCGAGGGAGTTGCGCTCCTCGAAGGACCCAGTTATACCCTAGGTTCCACAATAAGGGTCCAAGGACTGAGCCCTGTGGAACCGCACAGGCCACTTCACGGGCGCACTGACCTCCCTTCTGCTCGTACAGCACTCTTCGGTCCGTCAGGTAGCTCTCTAGCACTTTCTTTATGTAGCTAGGCACCCCGTGATAACAGAGTGCCTCCTTAATGACCGAATAGGGGAGTGTGCCAAAGGCGTTGGCGATGTCCAGAGACACCGCCACTACCCCTTCCCCTCTGCTTCCCGCGTAATCGCTGAAGTCCTTAAGGGAGCTCAGTGCGTCCATGGTGGACCGTCCCGCCCGGAATCCGTACTGTCCATCGCTTATGTTTGGGCCGGTGTTCTCCAGGTGCTGGTGGATGCGAGAGACGAGGATCCTCTCAAACATCTTTCCAGTCTCGTCCAGCAGCACCAGGGGGCGATATCCCGATGGGGAGTCCAGTGGACGACCTTCCTTCCGCAGGAGGCACAGCTTCCCCTCCTTCCAGCATTTCGGGAACCGACCCACCCTCATGCAGTCCTCGAAGAGGTCCTTGAGGCGGTCCCCGAGGTGTTTCAGTGCTAGAGGAAGGATTTTTCCTGGCACTCCGTCCGGCCCTGGCGCCTTCCTACAGGAACGAAGGGGATAAATGACCCTCTCCAGCTCGTCGTCTGTGATCGGTGGGACGTTAGTGGGGCCCTCTGGCTCCTCAGTGGGGACAGCCATGCGCGGAGGGACAAAGTCGGGCGCTGGTGGGAAGAGGCCATCGACTATCCTCGCAAGAAGGTCCGGCTGTAAGGAATCCGTGGGGGGAGCACGTTTCATTTTGTTGCGGACAATTTTGTATGGTCTCCCCCACGGATCCCGGTCCAGCATCGCCAGGAACTCTTCTCGCGCCTCGTCCTTCCTACGAGCAATGGCGACCTTGAGGGCGTCCTTCGCCTCTCTGAGGGCTATGTAGCTCTGTTCCTCCTCCTCCTCTGTGTGCCGCCTACGTCTGCAGCGGGTGTAAGCACGCCGGACACGGTTACTAGCGGCGCGGAGGGCCGCGATCTCCTGCGACCACCAGTAAACCTGCTTTTTAGCAGGGGTTCGCTTCCTCGCCCTGGGCATAGCAGCGTCGCATACCCGTGTTAGCGACGTACGGAAGGCCACCGCTCTTTCTTCGACGTCCAGGTCTGCTGAAGGAGGAGGACACCACGCTTCCACCATGGCCGCTTCGTCCGCCATTTCACGGTCTAGGTTGGCAACTGACCACTTGGGGAAGCTCCTGCCGTTTCTGCCTCTTGTGCCCCGGTCTCCATTGCTGGGCGGCGTCACTTCTACTACTGGAGACACCCTCATCGTGATATAACGATGGTCGGACAGTGTCTCAACGTCTACCAGGACACGCCAGTTGGAGATGCGCGCAGCAAGTGCAGGGGTCGCGAACGTAACATCCACAATGGATCCTCCCTGCCTGCGCACGCATGTGTTGGCGTTGCCCTGGTTGACAACCTCCAGTTCCATCGTCACCGCCCAGTCTCTCAGCGCTGCTCCCTTGGGGTCTGTATTGGGGCACCCCCACGCCGCGCTCTTGGCGTTGAGGTCCCCAAGGACCATTACGTGCTCTGAGTCAGCCGCCCGGATCACTCCTCCCAGCCTCGCGAGGAAGCGCTCGAACGCGTCAAGTGGCAGATTGGGAGAAAAATACACCGCCACTAATGTATTTCCGCCCCATTTGGCAGCCACAAATCCCGCCCCGCGGTCCGTTCCAGTGAGAGGCGGGAGGTCGCCCGTCATCGGCACCATTATGGCCACTCTCTCGTCCGCGGAACCAGTCCAGTTGTCCTGAGGAGGGACAAAGTATGGTTCTGCTATCACCGCTACGCTAATTCCCCACTCCGCTACCACCTGCATAAGTAGGTCCTGAGCGCGGGCGCAGTGGTTAGCGTTGCATAGCAGAATGTCTAAATAGCGTTGTTGTTGTACTGGCATTAGACTTCCATACTCTGCCCCTCATTGTCCGGGTGATTGGCGTTCCCTTCGGGGGCTTGCTCGGTCCTTGTCGGGGCCTCTCTTCCTCTTGTCGCAGGTGGACAACACGATTTACCCCCCATTATATGATCTGCGGGACGTTTGGCGTGGTGGCACACTGCGCAGAATGAGGGTGCATCACAATCCGCCTTTCGGTGGTCGGGCCGACTACACCTATAGCACAATGCACTCCGGTCAACCGGCGATGGGCAAAGTGCGCGCGTGTGTCCAATGCCCATGCACCGGTAACATCGCATTGGTGTCCACTCCAGTACCTGTAGGTGCGCAGATGACCACCCCACCAGCAGGCGTCCCGTTGCTGCTAGCAGCTTGGCCGATGTGATCGGACACTCGACGATTGTTGAGCCTGTCCCGTTAGGACGTGTCTGTATGGCTCCCACTCTGACCTGCGCCGCCGAGCATTCTCCTTTAATGGACACTGCTTTCGCTACTGCCTCTGGAGTGACCGATTCGTCGAGTCCAGATACCTGGAGCTTCGCCATCTTCACTGGTCGGTACACCCTCGCGTCATTGCCCATTATTTCGCCCATCTTCCTGCACAGGTCATCAGCAATTCTGCTGTTGTCTGCTCCAGGCACCTCAATAACCCTGGCTCCAGCGGCTGTTTTGCGGATCCTTACATGCTCGATCCCCAGGTCTCCGAGGTTGAGCGATGTGGTCGCCTTGGTCATAACGGAGGCGTAGGTGGCCTCTGTCCCGGGCTTCAGCGCTACCACGATAGCAGCGGTGGTAGGCACGATGAGCTTTCGTGGGTCCTGCGGTGTCTTCCTAGCCCGGGCTTGCGCGGGCACAGGCTTAGGGTTGTTGGCCTTCTTCTTCCCCTTTTTGGCTACTACAGTCCATTGCAGGTGAGCAGGTGCTGCTTCGGATTGACTACCGACATGGCCACTAGGCCCAGCTTGGTGAACTGTAGCGGGATCTTGCTGGGGCTTGGCTTTACCTTTTGCCTTTTGTTTGGCCCTCGGAGCAGGGGCAGATCTGGCAGGGGGCATAAGGTTCGACCCTGTAGCACCAGACTTTGCCGGTTTAGCTGCTGGCGCATTTGTCGTTGTGGACGCAGCGGCTTGATTCCCCTTAGCTTTGGGCCTGCTAGCAGGAGGGTCTGTCCGCATGCGATCTGCGGCCAACGGCGGGCGAGGAATCAGTGCAGGCGGGAGAAGACTCTTGACCTCGTCAAGTCTTGCGTTGACCATGTCTCCTAACGAGACAAAGAGTTCCCTGGTCAATTGCTCTTTGAAGTCGTTTAGGGCATCGGTCACTGACGCCAGGATTTGGTTGTCAACGACACGAGGGGCCAGCGTAGTGTCAGTTCTGCGATCTGAGAACGCTGTTCGTAGCGCCTTAGTCTCTTTCCGCAGATGAGACAGCTCCTCCTTCATCCTCCTATTGTCGGCCTTGAGAGTACGGATCTCCTCTTCCTCTCCTCTGCCACCCAGGCGTTCGGCGGCCGCCAGTATGTCCTTGCATGCCTGGTACATACGGCTCTTGACCTTCCCGTTCAGATTGCTAGATTTGGTCGCCTCCTCCAGGACCGTCTTAGCAGCTTTCCGCACAACCTGGATGTGGTCATCATCCGTGGGGACAGACGGGCTGCGGCTGCGGCTACGGCTTGATTCCATTCTCCCTCTGGAACCATCCATTTCAGCATCCCTTCTGTCCCGTCTTTTCCGTTGGTGGGTTTCCCTTCTATCGAGAGGAGAACACAGTTTCAGGCCCTCTCGTGACCCATTTCCATGTGGGCTTTTAGCTGCGCTCTTGCTGCGGCCATCCCACTGTAGTGGCCCTTCGACCCAGCGCCCTTGCCCCTGCGTGCAGTACTTATCTTGAGCCTGGGTTCCACATCGTCGGCGCCAGCCGTACGTGGTCTCTTACCTCCTCCTGGCCGCAAGATATCCTCTCTTGTTGCCAGGCCAGCAATAACCGCTGGTGAGACACTCGGATTTTGGCCATCCGCGCATGCTCCCTCATTTGTGCCAAGGTCGCTAGTGTTGGAGTGCGACATCGGGTCACAGTCCCTCACTTTCCGATCGGCACCCTCCTTATTGCGCAGACCCTCATGCTCGAGCCTCGTCAGCTCGATGCGCAATTCCGGCTGCACTATTGCGGCTCCCACCTCACTCATCATTCCATCGGTTGCCGTGTTCCTTGCCGAGTCGTTACTTAAATCTAAACTTATACCTAGACTTTTTGGTTTCGAAATTTTGATTCCCACGATTGTGGGGGAAATACGTGGTCACTCCGGGTGGTGCCCCCTGCAACCGGAGAACCCTAATACCACTGGGAGGGCGGGCGATCTCCCAGGGTTGGCCGCTAACGACTGCGTTACCTACGCAGCCACTCCTAGGGGGTGTCAATCGGGGACCTGCATTGCGCGCGAAGAACCGGAGAATCTAAGCTAACCTATGCTAGATCACAATTCTAACCTAACCTAACCTAAGCTACAGGACTACGCCCAGCTAACGCAGGATACGTTACTTGACTACTTAACTTCAGGTAGCCTTACTTCAAAGTATGTCTTTTGTTACTCACTACATATGCTGCATTTGGAACGTTGTTCTATTTATATATTTTATCTTGTTCAACTTAACATTACTTCTAACCTAACCTAACCTAACTTCGAAAACTAATTTTGAAGAACTGCTTTATATACTTACCTACTTAAAACTATCTAAGGGCACAGCACAGTTGTTTTGGTCTTAAGAACGCTGTTCTAACCTAACCTAACCTTGCATAAATTTGAATACGTACTCAATGTTACTTTCATCTCTTTTTTGTAATAACCGACTTCAAAAAGGAGGAAGTTCTATGTAAAAATATTGCATGTAGCATAAGGATAATACGAATCTAATCTTACAATAGTAATGCGGTATTTTATACAGTAATAACTGCTTCAAAACTATACTAACTTAATTTAGCTGTAAGTTAAAAATACGAGTTCTATTTTTGCATATTTATTTATTTCGCCAAATATTATGTTCTTGAATAGATGCTTAAGAAAATACCTGAATAAACTTTGTAACTTGTACTAACGTGTATTTGTAGTAGGCTGAACTAAACTCGTTGATTTTTTAATTTGTTTGTTGGGTCCATATTGTTTGTAAAGATTTATGACAGGTTTCTTCTCCGAATCATCAAAAGATTCGAAAGTCTATTATAAATTTTATTACTGTTTGTTGGTGGCTGTTGGGCGCGGTACAAACTAGTCGAAACGTGATTTTAACGGTAATCTATTGTCGCATCCTTATAAAAGCCGATGAACAGTGACGATCAATAAGTATTCCGAACCGAGTCGTGCTTGTTACCAGAGCTCTCTCAGTATACAGTGACATAGTGTTGAATCGTGCTACAGTGCTTATAAAAAATGGAAAATGTAAGTATGTACTATTTTTTATAAAATATGTATGTAGTATTTTTATGTACTATTTGTTTAACAGTGTTTTTTTCTGTAACTTGTGTTTATCGTGTTACTTGTTAAGTGTGTTAATCGGATGTATAACTTATTGTTGAATATTGTTACAGTTCACGGAAAACACTTTCAAGAATTTTTATTACCCTGAACCTGAACATGATGATTCAGGGAGTGATGAAGAAGGCACACTCGGTTTTAAAGTGAAACAAGCCATAGCGAAGAAACGTCCTGCAAATAGTATCGAGAGTTTCTTTGAAAAACCGCAGAAAAAAGTGAAACCAGTGAAGAGATCTTCCAGTGTGTCGCAAAGTTCCCATACCGGTGTTGTTTACCTATCTTCGGGTAAAGACGATGCTGCGTATGCATCACACCTTATTAAAATAGAAATATACGATCTTGAAAAAGTTAGGAACATCGCACCAGAAGAGCACTGGAAGCACGCCGATGTGAGATTAAAATCTTACATCTCAACTGAGCAAGATCCACAGCTTGAGACTGTCCGTGATGTTATATACAACATGACGAAAGACATAGCTTCGAAGGACACGTGCGTGAAATATTTTATAAACAATACGAAAAAGTAAACTAAGTGTTTGTGTAGTTTTAATACTAGGTTAAAACTGTATTTATTATATAAGACATTAGATAATATTTTATAACATACCCTTGTGTACTACTAGTGTTATATATTTCTTACTGCTTAAACAACAACTTTTTTGTTATTCAAAATTGTTAAGACTCGTTTCATAACCACATGTTGTAATTTGTTTGTAGCCTAATCATATTGATCTATTCCCCTTTGCAAATGTATAAAAGTCTCTACCCTTTAATATAAAATCACTAAGCTACGTTTGTTATTTTAAGGAGAAAATTTGTTGTAATGTAATCAATAACTATTTTTAGGTAAATAAGGTATAATTAAGGTATTATTTATAAATAAAAAATCAATCGTTACAAAGAGAATTCTCAGAATACAAACTCAAAAAATCGGTCATAGTTTTTCCTTGATACTTAAAATATAAATAAACTAAACAATATTCACCACAAACTGAAGTGAAATGATTTTGAAGTGGTCTTTGGTTATAAAACCACCGTTTTGCATTTCTATTCAAAAATAACTTATGATAACCAGTAGGTTTCCGACCAAATGAGTCAAAGTATTCCCCTTATTGTTTTATTTCACAAAAATTGACTTAAACATATTTCTTAAAATTAAATCGTTACAAAGAGAATTCTCAGAATACAAACTCAAAAAATCGGTCATAGTTTTTCCTTGATACTTAAAATATAAATAAACTAAACAATATTCACCACAAACTGAAGTGAAATGATTTTGAAGTGGTCTTTGGTTATAAAACCACCGTTTTGCATTTCTATTCAAAAATAACTTATGATAACCAGTAGGTTTCCGACCAAATGAGTCAAAGTATTCCCCTACACCTTTAGCATCAATATGCATTGCAACCCAGTGGGAACCTGGTTTCGAATCAGGGTCCAAATTGCTTACAATAAAAACTGGACGAGCAACCCAAATAGGGATTCGGTTAGCAGCAAAAACATTTGATTTAAATCTAGGGTTAATTTTTTTCATACAATATTGAATTTCATTAGTATCCATAATAAATAAAACATGTATACATTAATCGATGATGTTACAAACACAGATTAAGAAGAAATGAGATTAATTGTTAATTTCACTGTATTTATATTTATTTTAACTGTTGTAATCTACAGCTACATCACGATTTTTGTTTATTTCAATAACATTATCAAATTCAGCGTACACAATACAGTTAATAGTAGTGCTCAAGGCATTATCAAAACGAACTTCTATCCGAACACTTCCGTGTCTTACAAGGTTCCAGTGTGAGGTAGAACTGGCTGACAGGTCAGGCGTCAAATCAAAACATAACAAACAGTAACCGTCCCCGTAATCGGTTCTGCTTATTGCATTGCCTTCATTGTGGAAGTGAATACCAGTCCCAGAAAATAGAGTATGATATGTTGATGCTATTAAACCAGAACTAAATGATGGTTGTAATGTTCTAGAAGGAATTTCATGACCGTCTACAAATAAACTAAAAGAATTCATATTATAATGTTGAAAATTGAAAGGGTTCAATGCAAAATTACCATTAAACGATGAATTTGATACAAAACCAATTGACAACATTTCATATTTTTAAGACTATCATTTTATTACTTTTCTGAATTCTGCTTAAAAAGATGAAGTAATCTCTGTTTTTATTTATTTTCTGAGATGATTATTTATTTTATTATTAATTTATAAAAACATACTCATTTTAAAATGTGGCAGCACCAAAACCAGAACTTAATGGAACGGTTACTTTAGTCGGTTTTCTTATTAAAAAAAAACTTAATAAAACTCGGTATGCATCCGTCATCTGTCAACGTCAAATAAAAAAAAATTCTATGTTTTCGCTCTTTGGTTTAGACAACAACCCTATTCAGCCCGTATTGTCTTAGATTGCAGTTATTTGATGTATTTTCTTATATTTCCTTAAATACAGAAGTATAAATTCCAAGATTTTTTTTTAAGGTACACGACATAAAGCCCTGTCGATCTCTATATTAATTTCCACCTGTTATAAATATGAAATGTTGTCAATTATACATCTTTTAGGTACTTGTCCAAGAAATATGTTATCTAAAGTTTTACCCTGTATTCCTGACGGTATTGTAAGTACCTTTACTTCTGCTCTTGTGATAGGGTATTTTGCAGTTGTTGATGCTAGCACTTTCTGATGAGCTAACAAAACACTTAGACTGATTCTAGCTCTTCTTATTATGAGACTAGCGTCCATTATTTGTACCTTAAATTTCTTATCTTGGTGACAAATAAGATTAAACGATTCTTTTGATCGCACTAACTTAACACGCATTTCTACACCATTCACTAGAAACTTCTCTTGGTTAAACATATCACCATGTAAATGTCCAATCATTTCAACTTGTTTACTATCTGTAACAAATTCCATCCTTTTGTGAAATCCTTTGTTATTTGCGTCAACGGTGTCCATATAATGTGCTGTATCTTCATACCATAACCCACAAGTAAGGTGAGTTTTTTTAGCTGCTGGTCCATAGTTAAGTAGATTTTCCATGTAAGCACGGTAAGCATATGTGTTGTTTGGTGGCGAGATTAGTTTTTGATTTAAATATACGTCAAGTTGATTAAAAAGGGAGTGCAACCAATTATTAACGGGGGCAACTTGAGTATCAGGCTTTAACTTTGTACCATCCTGGTTTAATATTTTGGCGTTTATATGTAATAATGTATGTGATAAGTCAATGTAGTCATCACCTGAACCGGGGACTTGAAACTCAATAGGACCATCATCACTTAAAGATGAAATTGGTTTATAATGAACCCACTGTCCACTCTCAATACTTGTCTGTGTCGAAGGTAGGGCAAATATATCTAACTCAGATTTTGCACATTCACACGAATGATTGTGTAGGAATGACATGATTTACTTTGAAAATATATCGTCACTATATTTATTTCTCTTAGCTCCTCTTCGGCGCGATGCTTTCAAGGTAATGAGAGGTTCTCGTCTTTTAGTTGACATTTTATACCCAGATCCCGACATCAGAGAATCGATCTTTTCATCAGCTTTTCTTTTTAAGTTAGAACTAGCTTCTTTAAATCGAGACCTAACTGAACTATCTATAGCCTCCTGACGACCAGCATTCATAATTTGTCAATTTAATTTTAGCCTTATGACAAATAGTTGACAGTTAACTATTCATTGAAGTTTATGTACTATGTGTAGCACGCGGGAAGTCAGGAGGATAGGGCGTGAATTTACCATATCAGATAACAAACCAACCCCCGCATCTAACGCTTCTTTTCCCACAGTTTTAAAACCACTAGACAACAAAGGAATTACTGACCTAAACAGTCCCTCCAAAAAACTTCCAATCCCATGCCCTCGCTGAAACGGAACACCTTTATAGACAATTCCTATACCAGAACCAGCTTGATGGGTATAATAATGATCGTAGGGACAAGAGTGAGATGATCTTTTATAATTCATCTTAGCCGTTGAAAGTGTAGTTTCACGCAGGAAATTCCGAATTGAAATGGCACTCTTGCACCGGTAGTTGTTCTTATATCTATTTCCATAGTATCAAATTCTCTACGTAAAACAGGTACATAATGAGCGGGTGAGAAAATGTGTGTTTTATATGCTCCATAATGGAATTCTGTTGGATCTAATGGTATTATTCTAAGCAACGTAGTTATAACATCACCAACTACCTGTGGTTGTATGATGTCTGTATAAACAAATAATTGTGATGGTAAGCCCAAATACAAATTAACAGGATTTTTACCAAATGAAACTTGCCGTAAATTTGTTTTCGGTTTAAAACCTAACTGTAGACTTAGTATTGGGGTTGTTATAAGAGAAGTTATATCGTTATTAATTGTTGCTACCCCAACCATTTTGGTTAGATTATCATATCTAAACTTTACATTATTTTTCAGTTGTGGGTTGTCATTAAAAGCTTGAATAAAATGGTCAACGTTGTCATATGTAGTTGCTGGTATATGAGTTTTTATATCTACAATTTTGGCTATCTTGTCAGTGGGTGACACTACTTTCTTTTTTAAATAAATCATATTTTCATGATCTTGAACATTGTACATTGAACAAGGGTATTGAAATTCTACTAAGCCAACTACCCATTCTCCTTCCAACTTTATACTCCTGGGTAATTTGGTTAAGAAGTGTGCAGTCGTATTATCGGTATAGTAGTCCGAGGAACTGTTACTTAACAATGTAATATAAAAGCTGTTTTCACTCATATTTTTTTTAAGCTTGAAGCGAGTATCCAAGAATTAAATTTGTTAGGATAACCTCGCCACTTCACTAGTACTTCTTTTCTGGCACCAACCCCACGTAAGCGTATTATTTTATCAATTTTATAATCAATGGAGGGGAGATAAGTCACTTTTTGTAATTCCTTAGAATAAAATGTACCAACGATAGGCTCACCTTCTAAATCTCTTAACGTATACACAACTCGTGGAAAGCGGTTTATTATTGAATCAATTCTAAATATTTCGTCACTCCAATTAGTTTCGTAACCCTTTTGAAATATATGTTTATATTTAGTAATTCTAACATGATCACCAACATTTAGTTTTGTGATTTCCAAAGTAAGTTGTCAATCCTTTTTTCTGTTATACAAATTACACCAAACAGTCATGATATTATCAAAATTTACATCGATAGGGCGCATTTTAATACTAGAATGATAACTGTGATTATAAGAATAAAGAAGTTCTTGCAAAATATCTATATATTTGTATGTATTCTTATGAGTAAAGTAACGCCACATTTTCATTTTAAGAGTTCTTTGAAACCTTTCTACTATACTTGCTTTAATGTCAGGATTGTTAGTAGTATAGTAGTTAATGTTTTTGCTCCTAAAGTAATCCCTTGCTGCCTTTGAAACAAATTCAGTGCCTTTATCAGATTGGATGTGACGAGGAGTAGAATTGGCTTCAGTAAATATGCTTTCAAAACAATTTATAACGGTTGTGGCATCTTTCTTTTTCATAGCTCTCGCAAAAGCATATTTACTGAACACATCAATAACACACAGAATATATTTGTATCCATCATTATATTGACTGTAAGTACCCATATCACTCAGATCAGCTTGCCAGAGTTCATTAAAGTTAGATAAGACGTATCTATTTCTTGTGAATCGCTTTTGAACCGGTTTATGCAGTGTGTAACTGTGTACGTTTCTTGAGATTGTAACCAGTTCTTTACTTCGCCTTTGTTCATTCGTCCTTTCATTTGTTTACTTAATTTATTTAAACTACTGTAGCCTGCTGGATTAGATACATCGTAGTATATTGCATGAATGTCTAATAAGGGCTCCATCTTTCCCAATCTAATTTCTTTTTGTTTGCCTTGAGCAGAACACTTGAAAGAGGTGTACTGGCGCTTGTGTCTTTAAATGATGATGACGATCGAGCACTTGACGGAGCAGATGATGCGTGAGGTTCACTCGATTGAGGTTTATTTATAAATTCTAGATTAGTAGGATTACCTATACAAGACGTAGGAACTTTTATATCTCTTAAAAATAAAGCAAACTCTTCCCATCCTGTTGGCTTAGGGCGTTTAAGAGATCTAACCGTATCGCTTATCAGATCGAGAATATTGCTGTTTGGAATAGTTCGATTGTGTATTACAACTTCACCATTTGTTTTCCACCATATTTTTGGTCTGCTTGACACAATACAATTCAATAATGTTCTGGTTTTTTTCTCATATGATTTTGGAAAATTATCTACAATACGAGATGGACTGAATAGTACAGTTTCTGGATTTTTTGTACCAGACGGTGTAGCTGCAGTAACTGCAGAAACATCACCATCTGGTAGTGTTTTATTTGTAACTGATTCATAATTTTCATCCTCCTCCTTTTTGTTTACTTTTAAGTTTAAATCTTTACTTTCATCGTTGAGTTGATCAAACCCCTCCATCACTATTGGTATTTTAAATGGTTTTCGATCTGATTCAATAAAGTGCAAAAATCGTTGTAGTGCTTGAGAATATAATGCCCACTTTTCACGATCATTAATTTTACTCTTCAGGATTTTTTGCATCTCTCCGTCTAGGCGAGATGATACATTTTCGGGTTGGCTATCATTTCGTTTGAGTCTTTCAATAAAGTCTGGTTCAACTAACAACATTTTTTTTGTGTTTTCCATTTTATTTTATGTTATGGAGCTTACTAAGGCACTTAAAACTGCACCTAATATAATAGGTAGAAATGCACCTCCTTTTTGAATAATAACAGTTTTCCTCAATTTGTGCTTCCCTTTCGAAACTAGTTTTCGTAATGTGTCTTTATATTTGTTTAGTTTTGATTTATCTTTTGATTCCAGTGGTATTTTCCCTTTTAAAGCGTTATAAATACACTCACAAATAATATTAATTTCTTCATCTTCACAAGATTTTAGCAACGCTGTGCGATACTTTGGTTTAAGTAACTGCAGTGCTTCAAGTAAATGTTTATATGTGTGTACTCTTGGATGCATTATTTGGAACTGATTAAAACGTGTTGATTCTTGTCGTATTTAAACCCTTTCTTGGGAACATATACGGTACAATGCCCATCAAAAGGAAATATTTTAGTTTTAAAACGACATATGTCATCGGTATTTTGCTTCAGATCAATCATAAGGTAACCATGAGCATCTTTAGTGGCATCTTTGTAGGCTTCATCTACAAATTTTGGGTTCTCCGGATAAACTTGTCGTGACAAGTAGCGAATTTGTGTTTTATCCCTCGGGTTTTTGAAGTATACAATATAGCTGGTATTCAATGAAATATCACGTTGTCCTTTGCCTTGATGAAATATGTTTTGAGTAATATAAAAAACACTTAAGTTTCTATGGTGACTTCCTTTTGTAAAAATATCAACGATTCGTCCATCCGATTCTCTCATCAAGTCATCAATTATGAGAAGCTTGGGCTTTTTTCCATCAAATAAAGAAAAATCTGGTATTCCTTGGCTATAATTTACATTTTCCAGATTGTACAGAGGTTGCATTTCATCATAACACCAAATAATTTCATCAAATTCAACATTACATACTTCTTTTGCATTGTTTAAAAAATTGGTAACAAACTGAGTTTTACCACACCCACTTGGACCCGCTACTATTGTAGTGAAAGGGTGGTTAAAATGAATCATTATAAATTTTCAAATATGTGTGTTCATATGTTAACGGATTGACTTCAAATGAGAAAATTTCTAGACCATAGCTTTTTAAATAAATTTGGTAAAAAAAATGGGGTAACAAATAAAAAAAAAACAAAAATTTTGCTAAATATTTTTTAATATTTATATAATTCTAGATAAATCACATAAAAATTTACAAAAACATATTTTTTGCCAAAAAAAAAAAAAAAATACAATATTATGTACAAAAAATAAATATGAAAATTGAATGTTCCGTCTTTTTATTTATTTTTTAAGAATTATGAGGTATTTTATAATGACCCCACGCAAGAGTATCCGAAGTGTTTTTCAATAAATATCGTTTTGTGTCGTTGTAAGATAATGATATTTTATTGACATTTTGCGTAAATAAAACATGCTTTATTGATCGGAATCGTAACATTTGAGCATGTTGTATATTTCTATCAAATAAACAACTTGTATAGTCGTTAAGGGTTAATTTTTTGGTAACACACTTGTTTATTCCTTTAGCTTTGGATATAATACCACTATTTTGAACATCTAAGGCATACATTTTTGATCTAAGACCAACACTCTTTCAAAATTTTGCCATTATTTTCGTCTTTAAAAAAACCTAACCTCTTTTTATTTAGTAATGGTAAACCATATGCATTGTTGGGTGGGTAATCAGATGTATCATAATACAAGTTCAGGTCAGATTTAATGTCCTCATAAAAGTCAGCAGTGTTTATTTCATATATTAAGCTATCAGTATCCGTGTAAAGGAGCTTGAGATTTTCCGTATATTTGTATTTCATATAATTGTAGTGGAATTCGTACATTAAAGTTTTCGATAGATCTAAAATGCAGAATCCAAGGTAAATTGGTTTGTTATAAAAGATTTTTGTTTTTTTCAATTGCACAGCAGCTAAATTCTCAGAAAATATTGATAAACTATGAAATTCAGGTTTAGATATTAAGGACTGTACCACTTGGGATTTTCCGCGATTTTCCCAGTGACTTAATAATTTAACATTCACACGTTTCGTGACATTTTCCATTGTTTTACCAAAAACAGAATTATTCATAAGTTTAAAGAAATCTTTTTCAAAATCAGACGTCGCCAGCGAACGCATTCGGGTATTCAAATCTATGTAACTTTTTAACCAAGTAGATTGTTTGAACTTCAACACACGATGGATTTTCACTAAACGCAACCCATTTTTTAAACATTGTTTAAGATTTCTGTAATGTAATACATAATTATATTTATTATTTAAATTGGGAATCAACTTTTTTTCTTTAGAATCACCTAGACATACATTTTCTGGACAGAACGGCAAATCTGAATGAGAGTCATGTAATTCCTTGGGGTACTCTAGATCAACTTCTAATATAAACCCATATTCAGCATCGTCTGAAACATTGAAATCGGTATCTTTATTTACCCATTCAAATTTGCCAGACGGAAGACATTGTGACATAGCCCACCCATAGAGATTATTTGCGTCTAAGTACATGAGAAAAGATGAAGGAATATTTGGATCATAGTCTTCCATAAATTTATTATTTGCTTTTGCATGTCTGTTGCTACATTGGGAAATCCCTCCTCGAATGTTTTTCGCTATAAAAGCTATTTTGTCGACATCTGTTAAAAGTTCTAAGCTTATTTTGGTAGTCCTCAACATCGAATCAAAGGAAATTCCAGGCGCGGTATAATAATGGGCGGGATCTAAACCATATGTCTTAAGACACACATTTCTAAAATTTTCAAATATGTCAGTTAGTAATAAAACATCTGTTTTCAGATAAAGATTGGAATAATCCCCCATATTTTTGCATTGGAAATGAGACCAAATATCTTGAGCATGTAGGAAATCGTTTTCGGAAATGTGACTGTCAGTCAGAGAACTATAGAATTGATCCTGTGTAGGAAGCGAAGTTAATTTCAGTGAATCATACGAAGTCATGTACTCATATGGATAGACTCCCTTCCGTATTAGACGTTTAAAGTCTTCTTCACGAGGAAAGTTCAATTTCAATTCGTAAAATTGGTCAGTAGTCAAGTTTTTAGCTAATTTATCCAAGCTACTCGACATAAATTTAAGAGAATCGACAAATCTCAATTTTACAACACGATTATTCACTTGTAAAGACTTAGAAAACGAAATATACTTTTCTTTATTTTGTGGGATTAGTTCTATGTCACCATCTTCAAGACCAAGTCCATGTACAATAAAATGACTATCGTAATTGCTCAAATTATGGAAAAATACAGGTACAAAATTGGGTGGTTTGTATTTTTCAGAACAAAATTTATGTGCAACGCCTTCGTAAAGTCCAGTATGATAATTATAAGAAACGGTTGTCATCATTCAAATTTCTATCACAAATATAACAAGCATGGCTTTGCATAATGTCTACCTTATTAGCATCTGTTAGAGGGAAAGAAGTTTTAGCAAACGCATTACTTTTACAAATAGTTTCTAAATCTTCTTTTATGACTTTCATAAATGTTTTTGCACAGTCTTCTCCTGTATATGTTCTGTACACAGATAACTTGTCATTATAAGAACATTTAATATAGTAACCGAAGCTATAAACTTCATGTTTTTGAATATTGGTAGTAGAAGATGTACTGGGGTTGTTAGAACAGGATTGAATTGTATTTAAAAATGCCTCAAAATCAGCGTATACAACAAAAGGTACTCTTAATTGTCGTTCATAATTATTAAAAGTAACTTGATTCGATGGAACATATTCGTTAAACCAATTTCTTGTGTCTTCTTTTTCGGATGGTAAGTTTGTGCATACGTGGAAGCAGTCGTTTTTTTGATGCTCGTTTAGTCTCTCGTGTGATGTAAAATTAATTAAGCAACCATCACAAATATGAACAGCATGTTGTGCATTTGATAATTGCTTAGACACTAACCTCGATAAATTTTTGATAAAACAATAATGTCCTTGGTTATCTTTAGTTATATACAACAAGTTTAAGTGATTAGACTTTTTTAATTTAGTTAAGTGTAGTGGGCCTATAACATCGTGTTTCTTGTTTTGAGAGTTGTACTCGAGACCAAATACATTAATGCTAATATCATTATTTTTTTCAAATTTATGGATATCTCTCAATTTAAATGGAAAAGTTAAATTTTCAAAGTTCAATTTATTCTTATGTAATATGTATGAACTGACCATATTTGAATGACTTTTGGGTTCGTATAAACCAGACAATAAAGCCCATCGAAAACACTCATGGTCATTGTTTTTTACATTAATAACCGCTTTTTTATTCTTTATATCACGAGGTAATTCGATAAAAGAAGAGCCGCGTATTGGATTATATTTGTTAATATTGAGATCGATATGATTAAATGTTACTAAACTCCACCCACTATCTTTTCTTTCAAAGTTTGACAACCTTATCACAATTTCATTTACTAGGGACGTAAAAACAGCAGCTTTATCAGTGCTGATATCAACAATATTATTACTTAATTGGAAATCAAATGTATTATTTAATTGTTTGGTATCTTGTGTAAAATTTGCATTAAGAATAAAATTTACTTTTAAAGCGTGATATTTGATAAGTGAACGATCTAATAATGTAAAGATCTTATCCTTGTGTTTTTGTAAAATAGTTTCGGGATCAAGAGGTTGGTGATCCATTTCATTAAATAATATTCTGTAAGTAGCGACTCTGGTTTTGAATGCATTTTCAATTAATTGGACATTAACATATTCACTATCGGATCTCAACACATTATTTTTGTGAATATTACTATTTAAATGGTTACCAAAATATCTTTTTGACACGAACTTTTTACACACCGAACATTCAATTTCAGAATTATTTTTTGTACTTACATTGACATCGGATAATGGTTCTTCGCTTGAGGATGTAGACATATCACGACTGTTGGAAGGGTAGTTTCTCTTCACTGGCACTTCTGCACCCGTACTTGTAGCTGTCCTTTTTCTCCCCCGTCCTACTTGGTTAGATCTGTAATAGAAAAAGTAAAACGTTAGTATTTAATACAAGATTTAAAACTTCAATACGTATACATAATAAGTTATACATCCGATTAACACACTTAACAAGTAACACGATGAACACAAGTTACAGAAAAAAACACTGTTAAACAAATAGTACATAAAAATACTACATACATATTTTATAAAAAATAGTACATACTTACATTTTCCATTTTTTATAAGCACTGTAGCACGATTCAACACTATGTCACTGTATACTGAGAGAGCTCTGGTAACAAGCACAACTCGGTTCGGAATACTTATTGATCGTCACTGTTCATCGGCTTTTATAAGGATGCGACAATAGATTACCGTTAAAATCACGTTTCGACTAGTTTGTACCGCGCCCAACAGCCACCAACAAACAGTAATAAAATTTATAATAGACTTTCGAATCTTTTGATGATTCGGAGAAGAAACCTGTCATAAATCTTTACAAACAATATGGACCCAACAAACAAATTAAAAAATCAACGAGTTTAGTTCAGCCTACTACAAATACACGTTAGTACAAGTTACAAAGTTTATTCAGGTATTTTCTTAAGCATCTATTCAAGAACATAATATTTGGCGAAATAAATAAATATGCAAAAATAGAACTCGTATTTTTAACTTACAGCTAAATTAAGTTAGTATAGTTTTGAAGCAGTTATTACTGTATAAAATACCGCATTACTATTGTAAGATTAGATTCGTATTATCCTTATGCTACATGCAATATTTTTACATAGAACTTCCTCCTTTTTGAAGTCGGTTATTACAAAAAAGAGATGAAAGTAACATTGAGTACGTATTCAAATTTATGCAAGGTTAGGTTAGGTTTGAACAGCGTTCTTAAGACCAAAACAACTGTGCTGTGCTCTTAGATAGTTTTAAGTAGGTAAGTATATAAAGCAGTTCTTCAAAATTAGTTTTCGAAGTTAGGTTAGGTTGGGTTAGAAGTAATGTTAAGTTGAACAAGATAAAATATATAAATAGAACAACGTTCCAAATGCAGCATATGTAGTGAGTAACAAAAGACATACTTTGAAGTAAGGCTACCTGAAGTTAAGTAGTCAAGTAACGTATCCTGCGTTAGCTGGGCGTAGTCCTGTAGCTTAGGTTAGGTTAGGTTAGAATTGTGATCTAGCATAGGTTAGCTTAGATTAGTGATACGTACACCGTAGCACACATCACGTAGTAAGAAACCTTGGAGTAAAGAGACGATGTGAGACAGGCTGGGTTGAAACAGCGATTCCAATAAGAACCAAGGTTGCGGACCTAGTCTGATAGTTTAGGTATGAGATGTTTAGGTATTTGTCCAGCTTTACCTAGAGAATGTTCTTAAAAGATGTATACCGTTTGCAAAGGAAGTTGTAGACAGTTGTAGCCAAAGAGAAATATAAAAGATGGAAACAATAGTAGACCGTAATAAAAGTGAGCTCGGCGTCCGAGAGGGCAATAAAACCCGAGCTCGGGTAGACAATAGAAAAGGGTCGATGGGTCGGGGAAGGTGTTGCATTGTTAGCGTAGGGCGTTTTTTTTTTTTTTTTTTTTTTTTTAGGTTTGGTGGTCCGCCAAATCCGCCCTGGATGCCGCCCATCAGGCCCGTCCGCCCAGTGTCTAGAATCGGCGAATCCCTACTACTGTTAGATAAGGGCTTTAATTAAAACAAAACATAATTGATCCCTTTGTGTGACGAAAGTTGCCCATACGTTTTGTATATGACTGACTTTCGTCACACAAAGGAAGCGATCGTGATTTTTTGCTAACTAAGCTTTTAACTATGTAAATTTTTTTTGCAATCGACCCAAAATTTCATGAAAATCGGTTGAGAAATGCGACCGGTAGGCGAGAACAGCCAAACATCCAAAACATCCGGACATACGAAAGAATGTTCGCCCAAGTTACCAATAAATAAATAAAGTTGTAACGGAGATGCTGCGCTTGCTCGGTTGATGAAGCTTTGTGATAGGTAAGTAAGTAAGTAAATACTTTATTGTACACAAAAACAGTTAAAAGATACATCTATTACAAACAACATATAGGTACAAAGGCGAACTTATCCCTATAAGGGATCTCTTTCGACCCTTTTATGAGTTGGTTGATTGTTCTATAAGTATACAGATCTTTTTTGACAAAATGACGGGTAATAATTAGACTGGAAACGTAAAAAAAAAACAAATTTCAGTAATTTCGAAACAAACTCGCGAGGTCTAGAGCCACTAGAGTAGTTCTATAATTTTTTTTTTTTACCTATGTTTTATAGTTCTTCTTCGGTATACTCTATAAAGTGTATCCTGTCAGTGACGGTATAGCCCAAAAATCTTCCTCTAGCCCCTGACCTGGCTCTTGCATATTGCTTAGCTACTGAATTCATTTGAATTTCGATGTGCAAGAATGATCGATCAGAAAAGTTAAGTGACTGGACATATTTTTGGGGGGCAGCTGCCCCCCCTGCCCCCCCTTGGCGACGCCCATGCAACAAACATACTTTTGTTAAGAAGTATTTAATGATTTAACGTTGCTTGAAGAAAAAAATTCGAAATATGTGTGAAAGACAACCTTTTCAAAGGAGGCTGAGCAGTGTGCCGACGAGAAGTTTCCAATGTTGCGAAATTTTCGACGTGATAAGTTCCCGTAGCATTGCTGTGCAGCAATAGCATTTACAGTTTACTCAAAACCGCAAACGCCTATTTTAGTTGAGCTACAGTCTACCCATCATTGCTATTACATTTTCGCAGGAAGCCTGCGGTGCATAAAGTTATGGTGGACTGGTCGGTGTACCTGCTTACGGTCGATCGTATTGACATCTATGTCACCTATGACAGCCTAGTAGCCAGCCACGCCTCCATTATCCGTGTGACATTTTGAGCGCAACCAGAAGGATGTGGCTTGCTTGCTACCGAGCTGCATAAACTAAGATATTATGTAGACCCATTTATTTTATACACACTCCATAGGTACATACTTTGACATCAGAGTCAAAGGAATCCATCATGTCACAGACTTTGTCAATCATGAACTCATAAATATAGAAACACAAAATAATCTAAACTGAATAGTCGTGCATAGTTTGGCCGAAGAATGATATTATCCGGCTCTGTGGTTCGGTAAATTGAACGGAGATGTACTCAGTGGTAACATTGAAGTCACATCTTAATAACAACCGACTAACCCATAATGATATTATTTAAGCAGAATTGTGTTGTTTGTAAACAACGGCCTAATGTCGTGTCTTAAATTCAGATAACTAGGGTATATAAGCCTATTCGGACGAAGCTTGCAAGACATAAGTTCAAGATTTTCAAGAGAACACTTGCTACAATGGCTTTCAAAGTAAGTTTTAATTTATTTTACAGTTTAGAAAATTCTGCATAGTATGCTCTTAATTTACTTTATTGGTGTATTTGATTAAAATCTTGTTCTGTGTTTAATTATAACAGCAAGAATGCATAGTACCAAAGTGTTTATTTTGATTTTTTAATCTCAGCGGAGAACTGTAATCAAAATAGTTGAAGGATGCAAGAAAGAAAAGACTTTTATCATACATTCAAAGTAAAAAATTCACTTGAAACCAAATGATAAGTTTGTAAAGATCATATAGAATTATTTTTGAGTGCTGGTAAGGATTCTAATAGGTGTTATTACTGACTGTAAACCTCTATACCAGCGGTTCCCGAATTCTTTTGGCTATGGAACCCTTTTTAGGGTTCCGTAGTCAACTAGGAACCCTTATAGTTTCGCCATGTCCGTCTGTCCGTCTGTCCGTCCGTCCGTCCGTCCGTCCGCGGCTTAGCTCCGTGATCATTAGTACTAGAAAGCTGAAATTTGGTATGAGTATGTATATGTATAACGCCGACAGAACGGTAAAATAAAATTTAAAAAAAAGTTTTTTTTTCGGGTACCTCTCGAACACCTAAAGTGGGGGTGCATTTTTTTTTTCTTTTCAACACTGATGTGTGGGGTGTCGTTGAATAGGTCTTGTAAAAATAATAGGGGTCTTCTAACATTATTTTTTGATAAAGTCAGCAGTTTTGTAAATATTCGCTCCAAAAACAAAAAAAATAGTGTCCCCCCCCCCTCTAACTTTTCAACCACGGGTCAAGAAAATTCGGAAAAATTCATGTTAATGAGGCCTTATAAGTACTTTCAATGAAAACTATATTGAACAAAATCGGTCGAGCCGTTTTTGAGTTATCGCCAAATTTCATATTTTTTCTTAAAAAGGACGTAAGTTGACTTCCAGAAGGTAGTAAGTGATTACAGTTTCTAGGGCGTTTACGACCTTTTTATAGAGCTTAAAATTTTTCTTAACTTAAACCTCGGGCTTAAAACAGCAGTTTATTGTGAAGGATGAGCAATTACGGAACCCTACACTGAGCGTGGCCCGACATGCTCTTGGCCGGTTTTTTATAGTCTATACAGTCTATAGGTACTTCAAACTTCTGAAATTAGTCTAAATCAGCACATTTCAAATCGGCAGACAAAATTAGTCGTGCAACTGAAAGTGGCGTGTCAAAGTTGTGCTAGACTGCTAGAAGTGCCCTGGCAAGATTTAGAGCAAAACACTTGTTTTATAAGGTACGGTCACTAATTATTATATTATTTTACAGATCGCGTGCGTCGTACTCGCCTTGGCTGCGGTGGCCCTCGGTAAGTGTACACGCTCTTTTATTGTCTTGCCATGATTTCCTGTTTTAAGTAATACAAGTGAGTACCTAGGTACTAGTGACCATTTCTCTCGATATATTATGAAACTACATCATAATCAACTTTTATCACGCCTGTAGTCAACAACCTAATACTGAAACTTTATTTGGGAATTTTAGGTCGTTTGCGAAATATAGTTTTAATTAAAATAAATAAAACAATGTAAATAACTCATTTTAATTCTCGATGTGTCGGACGTACACAGCTTTGGCTGTTGCAATGATCGGCTGAAAGACCAAGAAGGCACTAGAAGTTGGTGCAAATCAGAAATGTAATTGTACATAGGTACCTTGGTCTTATTTAGAGTAGCGATATCCGTATTTGTTTGTTATTTGTGTTTTATAATCTGCCGTAGTAAAACTATTTTTCTTCTTATACAACACAGAAATAAAATTAACGATTGTTATTTTCTGTATACAGGTTACCCTTACGGCCCTGGTGGTGGCGGCTCGGGAGGCCACGGAAATCAGGGAGGCCATGGAGGTCACGGTAGCTTCGGTGGCCAAGGACAGGGTCACGGAGGTCACAGCGGGTCCGGCGGCCACAGGGGATTCGTGAGCAATGCTGGCTTGGGAGGTTACGGTGGAGGCGACGGGGGACATGGACAGGCCGGTTTCGGAGGACAACAGGGTAGTTTCAGAGGACAACAGAGTGGTTTCGCTCAGGATAGCGGATTTGGAGGAGGACATAGACAGGGTGGTTTGGGACAACAAGGACAGGGTTTCGCGCATGATAGCGGATTTGGAAGAGGACATGGACAGGGTGGTTTGGGTCAACAGGGACAGGGGGGTTTGGGACAACAGGGACAGGGTGGTTTCGCACATGATGCTGAATTTGGAGGTGCACATGGTCAGGGTGGCCTCGGGCAAAGCGGACACGGACAAGGTGGCCAGGGTGGTTTTGGTGGACAGGGTGGTTTCGGAGGACAACAGGGTGGCTTCGGAGCGCAGGGTGGACATGGTGGACACGGACACGAGGGTCACGGCGGATACAAGCGACACGGATATTAAATTTAGATAAGATCAGATCAGAAGAGTCTACTAATAGTGCTTGTCAGAGCAGGGCCAGTACTATATCTTTGATGAGGTGTACTGACTCTGGTCGGCAGAAACAAATCTCATTATATTTAATTCGATACTTAAAATTTCCTCTTTTGTAGGTAAGTGTAATTACTGTAATTAGCCGTCCAAAGCCCTTCAGATAACCCACCAGAAATTGATAACACCCAGAAACAGCTATAGCAGAGTTGTGAATTCTTAGGTTATCTGATTAGTATGTTTCATCTGTATTTATTTATATGTGTATATATTATATGAATATATGTATTTATCTAAATATTTATTTATTAAAACTTGTTTGAGTTAGTTGCACCGCCCACAATTTCTCTGCTTTGCCCGAAGGCTGGTAGAGAATGCCTCATGGCATTAAGTCCGCCTTTTGTACGATAAGTTTTCTTTTGTGCAATAAAGATTAAATAAATAGTTAATACAATAAACAATGTTAAAAACAAACATCGTGTTTTTATTGCGTAACCACGTTATCTAATTGTCAGTTTAGGTCATGTAAGCCATCTGCACAGCCCGGAATAGGTACTGCCTCCTTACCTAAACCTTGCTAGAGTGTAATTAAGAGAAAAAGTTACAACGTACAATAAAAATATTTTGTTTTCTTGAATAGGTACGTTCCCGTATTATTCAGAGGATAATAACTTAATAAGTACATTAGAATGTCATGTTCACTTTATACAAAATAGAATGTTTAAGTTTCTATGGCTGACTGTTTGTCACTATGGGTTGTCAACGTAATTGTATTTTCTGCATTAGACAATTGGTATTCATGTATAATTTGAACCGTACTGCCTAGAGCATGGATACCGGTATTCGATAATATCGAAAAACCGGAATATCGGACCAAAATTCCGATATTGAAATATCGATTTTGTTTTTTCCCAATATCGGTATTTCGATATTTTCGATATAAGAACGAGGATATGTTTTTATAACGGCATAACATAGTGGCTCCACTTCGTTTGATGGTAAACAAAAAGGGGAAGAGACTGCCATGCTGGCCCGAGAGATGCTTCTTCACGCTTCGTTTGGAGGGGCCCAATTATTAAGACTAGAGTATAGCATCGCGATTCTAACGAAATAGGTATTTACGAAAACGCATGCTGTCGCTCTGAGCGCTCACACCCCCCGGCATCGCGCACAACACATACAAATCCCCTCACGCACACATCGAAGCAGTGACACAACGCTGCTAGGCTAGTTTGACGATTGACAAGCAATTGCGATAAATAAAGGGGTCTGTTTAGTTTTCTTGCGTACCTACGGATAGTGAATTGTTGTGGTGTGACTGAAATTCCGATATTGTTCACACTCACTACACTTGTCACTTGTTACCTTTTGTATTAAAACTGCACTGTCACTTTAACTTATACTCGTTTATTCAATTTTTTTTTTTTTTGTTCTTTGTTTGCTTGCGGGCCCGAAGGGGCCCTTTGCACTGCTGGGGCAGACGGCCCGTCCTTTAGAACGGGCCGCCGAAAAACGGGCCGCCGAATCGTTTATTCAAGAGATTGACAGACCTTATATGTATTCTGTGTAAAAACAACGATAGCGTGATTCAGCGATGTAACACCGCCATCTAGCGGATCATAAGAACACTAACCAAAATGCCTTTGTTAAACATTACCGGCCCCCAAGGACGACTTCTCCTTTACAAACAGCTAAAAACCAGAAATACTAAACAAAACTACTAAGTGGGATACCGGTTTAAAGCTAATTAGGAATCAATGTGTCAAACATCTTAACGCTTCGTGAATTAAATAATAGGGTATAAACTGCAAAACAAGAAAAACAAATACTATCAGCAGAACATACCTAAGAATCAATAGGTAGAGGGCAAATTTTAGTAATAGGTCTGCGAAGGGTGCTGTTCTTGCACTTTACAGTTACAACCCTCGTCAAACCATCTCTACCTGGATGCTTATCTATTATGCGGCCTAACAACCACTTTCCGGGAAGGAGTCTTTCATCCTTAACCAGAACCACTGTCCCAATTTCAGGGTCTGAATTCTGACTAGACCATTTATAACGGTTCTGTAGTGTTGTTAAATACTCTGAGCTCCAACGAACCCAAAGTGATTGCAACATTTTTTGTAATAATTGCCACCGATTTAAGCGAGATTCGGGTACAGTAACGAGACTTTCTTCCGGAATAGTGATAGGAGCTTCTCCCATAAGAAAATGTCCAGGCGTAATAGGAGGAGCATCATCAATTGAACTACTGATTGCAGTCAGAGGTCGCGAATTTACACACGACTCCACCTGAGTCAACAGTGTAGTGTACTCTTCAAACGTGAGAAGAGTTTGTCCGATTACACGTTTGAGATGAGCCTTAACAGACTTCACTCCTGCTTCCCATAATCCTCCAAAGTGAGGAGATCCTGGGGGAATAAAATGCCACGTTGTCTGATCATTAGCAAGAATTTCAGATATTTCTCCAACTACTTCAGACTTTCTATTTTTAAACATGACATCTAGTTCTTTCGAGGCACCAACAAAGTTCGTACCACAGTCACTCCACATGTCGCTACAATGACCGCGCCTAGAAGTAAAGCGCCGAAAGGCAGCAATAAATGCAGCTGTGGACAGGTCACTAACAAGTTCTAAATGAATTGCCTTAGTCACGGTGCATACGAACAGGGCAATATACGCTTTGCATGTGCGTTTGCATCGGCCAGGATAAAACTTGAGTATTACTGGACCCGCAAAGTCCACTCCGCATTTACGAAAAGGCTTGTCAGGTGTGACTCGACATGGCGGTAACTGACCCATCAATTGATTAATCGGTGCTGCAGTTTGTTTGAAACAAGGAATACATTGATGAACTGTTTTTCTGACCAAGTTCTTAACACCGATTATCCAATATTTACAACGAATTCCATTCAAAGTCAGCTGAGGACCACCGTGAAGACAATGAATGTGAGCATGTTTAACAATCAAGACAGCTAAGGGACACTTTGACACCAATACTACCGGCGACTGAGTATTGAAGTGTACATTAGCATTGCGTATGCGTCCAGTAACTCGTATAATTTTCTTTTCATCTATAAACGGAGTAAGTGGTACTAGTTCACTAGATTTTGGAAGCTTTTGACCTTTTCTCAGCATTTGCAATTCCTCTTGAAACCAAAATCCTTGTGAAAGTCTGATACAAATGTTTGTTGCATATCTTGACTCGCAAACTGTTAAATGCTGAGGTAAAGTCGTGGGATCTAACTGATTTTTCCTAGCATCAATGTGAGCTTTACACAGCCTTACAAATCGCATCATGTAAGCTGTAACGCGAACTAATTTTGTGAGGCTAGAATATCTAGACAAGTAAGTAAATCTCTCGTCGCTCTCGTTTGATATACCAGTTTGAAACGCGGCTAGCTTAGTATCGTTATTATGTGAATTATCTTTGGCTTCTAAATGTGTAGCTGGTATGTCGAGTGAGAGTGAGCGACAGTCATCAAATTCATTAGATTCGTGAAGCATAGATGGTCCGCACCACCACAATTCGCAGTCTTTCATTAAATCGGGACGGATGCCACGAGACGCCACGTCCGCTGGATTGTCTGCTGACTTGATGTGGTGCCACCGGCCACTACTTACATTATTTACTATTTCAGTGACACGATTAGCTACATAAGTTTTCCAGGCGTTTGGACTTCTACGAAGCCAAGCTAGAACAATCATTGAATCTGTCCACGCAAAGACAGACTCTTCAGGAAGTTGAAGGCTATCCTTAACATCCTTTAGCAGTTTTGAGAGTAGCACCGCGCCACACAGTTCCAAACGTGGCACGCACACCTGTTTAACTGGCGCAACTTTAGTCTTTGCTATAATAAGATATACGTGGATTCCGTGGGGCGTGATAACTCGTAAATAGACCACGGCAGCATAAGCTAAACTAGAGGCGTCACTGAACCCATGAAGTTCCACATTTTCATTGCCATTAAATTGTGTATGAACCCAACGCTCTAGATATAAAGTTGGCATGTGATAGAGCTGATCTCTATAACTTGACCACTCTGAGGCAAGCTCTTGAGGAAGTTCATCAGTCCAATTCACACCACTCAACCATAGTTTTTGTAAAAATACCTTTGCAGTAATAATTACAGGTCCTAAAAAACCCAAAGGGTCAAACGCTCTAGCAATATCCGACAGTACTGACGTTTTAGTGAAAGGTACGGTGGGTTTCGAAATTTCCAACTTAAGTTCGAAGACATCACGATGTGAGTTCCATCTGATTCCTAAAGCTTTGATAGTGTTATCAAGTATGATGTCAACCGTTTCCTTTTGTGCTCTTTCCACGATAGGAATGTTCTTAAAAACGTCAGGACTGTTGGTTGCCCATTTGTGCATCTCAAATTTACCTTTAGCCATAATTTGTGTTACACGTTGTTGTAATTTCATAGCCTCTTCGTCGTCATTCGCACCTGTGAGCAAATCATCCATGTAGAAGTCATTACTCACGATGTTAACTAGTTCTGGGAAGTCGTTTTTCTCATCTTGTGCAAGTTGCTTCAGTGTGCGAATGGCGAGGAATGGCGCACAAGAAGTACCGTACGTGACAGTCAATAAACGTTTCTCAACGATGTTGTCTTGAGGTGAAGAACGCCACAGTATACGCTGATAATCGACGTCTTCCTTGGCGACGAGTATTTGGCGATACATCTGTTTCACGTCAGCGAGTAAACATATCTTATGTGTACGCCATCGAGTAATAAGATCGCGCAGATCTTGCAACAGTGGTGGGCCAACAAGCAATTCATCATTGAGTGAGGAGCCATCTAACGGCCGTGCAGTTCCATCAAAGACTACTCGTAATTTAGTCGTAGTGCTAGCTTCTCGAATAACCGCGTGATGTGGAAGATAGTACACTTTGTGAGTTGGCTTATGTTGTGGGTCTACATCTTCCATGTGATCAAACTGCTGATATTGATCAATGAAGTTTGCATAATCCTTTTGAAATTCTAGTTTGTGTGCGAATCTTCTTTCCATGTGTTAAAGTCTCTGTAGTGCGATGGGTCGTGAATCACCCAACTTCTCCTCGTGTCCATCTTTGAAGGGTAATCGTACGACGTAACGACCATCTTCTTGTCTATAGTGGGTTTCTTTATAGTGCTCTTCACATTGTTTATCAAGAAGCGTCATCGGTTTCTCGTGTGGTGTGTACTCTTCCGACTCCCAGAATTTGCGCAAGAGCTGATCTACCTCTATGTGTGCGTGGTGTACTCTAACATTGTGAGGTGGTAGATCACTCGATGGATTAGTGGCTCCAGTCACTAACCATCCCAATCTGGAATTTTGTGCCAGAAGAGTGTCAAATTTGTGCATTTCTTGCAGTAAAATACATGCGTAGACATCGGCCCCCAGCAGGACGTCTATGGGTCCTGGACGGTGCATGTGAGGATCTGCTAGCTTTAGCTGTGACAAGGCAGGCCATTGTGTGATGTCAAACTCTTTGGTGGGTAACGATGGTGTCACTTTCGTAAGTACGTGAGCGTTAACTTGCATTATGTGGTGAGTATCAATCGGTGAATAAATGTCTAAGTTAACGACGTGTCGTGCTTGTACAGAGCGACTCCCGATGCCTGTGACATTAACTGACTGAGATGTCTTCTTCAGTCGTAGCAACTGAACTGCTGACTCCGTAATGAAGGTCGCTTGTGAACCTTGATCAACCAGGGCTCTTAGGTACACGAGAGAACCAGTGCAATCCATCACACCAATCATAGCTGTAGCCAGAATAACTTGGTTGTCACTTATCGAAACCTTCAGACTTGTGAGTTGCGTATTTTGTGTGTCATCACTGTCATCAGGTTTTGTGGGTGCGCTTTCTGCGATAAGTGGCTTCGCTGTTATGCTTTGGTAGTGTAGAAGCGTGTGATGTCTCTGGTTGCAGGTTTTACACGACGTGGTTTGTCTGCAGTTCCGAATCGAGTGTCCTTTGACAAGGCAGTTGAAGCATAAGTTATTGTTCTTCACAAACTCTTTGCGTTGTTCAATATCTAGTTGTGAGAACTCAGTGCAGTGACAGATGTAGTGGTGTTTTTTACAGTAGGTGCATTCCGTATCAACTTCAGTAGTAAATGATTTCACATTTTTCATATTAGGTGCAGTTACTTGTGGTTGGTATGTGAGATCTCTTTTCTCTCTCTTTTGCGTTGATAGCATCTCCATAGCTCTGAATCGTCCTTCTAAAAATGACGTGAGGCTCTTATAAGTGGGTAACTCAATAGAAGATCCGAGAGATTGCTCCCAAGCTTTGTGCGTGTCATAATCTAACTTTGATACGACAGTGTGCACGATAATAGGATCCCAAGTAGTAGTTTCTATTTTTAAACTTGCGAGACTGCTGAGACATTGGTTAGTAGTATCAAGAAGATCCTTGATTCCTTTGGGGCATTCGTATGTGAGTTTCTTCTGCGTGAGTAGACGATTCAATATGGTGTTTGCTATGACTCTATCATTATTGTAGCGACTGACTAAAGTATTCCAAGCTTTACTATAATTGTCAGCAGTAATCTCAAAATGTCGAACTAGTTGTTCCGCTTCACCTTTCAAACTCGATCTCAAATAATGGTGCTTCTGTATATCGCTCAATCCCTTCTCATTATGGATTAGTGACAGAAACAAATCCTTGAAGTGCATCCATTGTTGATAATCACCAGAGAATGAGGGGATATTAATCGGTGGTAGTTTGCTTTGCGCGATTATTTGAGGTGCGGGTGCGGCAACATTTGGTTTTTGTATAAATTCTAACTGCTCCAATAAACTAGTCTTAAAATCCATGTAAAGATCTTCGACATCGTTGTAGAGTTCCTTCAGTTCCTTTCTGTCATCAGTTGTGGTTGTGGTTTTCAATATTTCTCGGTGTTCAGAAAGGAATTGCGACCAGTACTCCTCAAGAGATTGTATTCGTGTATTTAAATAACTTTCCGTGTATCGTGATGTTGAAGTCTTCTTGTGATTAGTGATAAGTCTTTTAATTTGACTAAAAAGCTCTTCTTGTGACGTAATGTTCGACATATTGTATCTATAAGTTCATTTCCGAATAGTAAATTTCAGTCTTTTTTGTTTGAAAATATTCTAAGTCCAAAACAACACAAATTTTCTCTAAGTCTTTTTTTACGCAAATTATTCTAAGTCCAAGAATCGAACGAAATTTTCTAAGTTAATTTTCAACGAAATTTTTCTAAGTCTTTGACAAGTAAACAAACCGCGAAAATTACTAAGTCTGACACTTCACAAACCGCGTATAAACTCTATGTGTTTGACACTTCACTTTTTTTTCCAATGTCACTGTACTAACGATTATCCAATGCTCGAAGGACCAATGTTCACACTCACTACACTTGTCACTTGTTACCTTTTATATTGAAACTGCACTGTCACTAACTTATACTCGTTTAGTCAAATTTTTTTTTTTTTTTTTTTTTTTTTTTATCTGTTTGCTTGCGGGCCCGAAGGGGCCCTTTGCACTGCTGGGGCAGACGGCCCGTCCTTTAGAACGAGCCGCCGAAATTCGTTTATTCAAGAGATTGACAGACCTTATATGTATTCTGTGTAAAAACAACGATAGCGTGATTCAGCGATGTAACACCGCCATCTAGCGGATCATAAGAACACTAACCAAAATGCCTTTGTTAAACAGATATTATAAAGAAGTATTTTATTTATTTATGTAATTATTAGTGACGAGTATGTACCTACAAGCTAAATTAATTTTTGATAAATCAGTTTGTTCCCGATGTACCGGTAGGATGTAAATGACTGACATTTTTTATTGTAATATTATTTAGGTATTTCAAAGGTATTTATATAATGAGTTACTAACTGATATTTACGAAACAAAACATTTTTTATTTGACTTTGTCATTGTGAAATGAAATGAAATGAAATGAAATGAAATGAAATGAAATGAAATGAAATGAAATAATTTATTCAGTAAGTAGGCCACAAGGGCACTTTTACAAGTCAGATTGTGAATCTACCGGCATTTCGCAAGAGGAGACCGCTGTTGAGAAGAAAGCCGAAAGAAACTCAACAGTAAGTCATTTTTTCGTAAACAATACTTAGAACAATTAATTACATTACATTAGTGTTATAACTATAACTAATTATTACATGCGTACACGTATAGGAGATATATAGATACTCCAAATCAATGTTAGGTAGGAATATTAAAATAAAATTTTAACGATCAATTTAAAATATTAAATATACCCAGAGATGTATAAAGTCTCTAGGTGTCACAACATGCAATAAAATATAATTACTTAATTAATTTAATTCCACAGAGATGTATAAGGTCTCTCGGCGTCAATGTGAATAATTTACAATAGACAATAATTATTAAACCTAAATTTCTTAGAGATGTATAAGGTCTCTAGGCGTCACAATATACAAAAAAGAAAAAATAAATAATGATAATAATAATATGCTTATAGTTAAATTTCATTCCTCAGGGATGTATAAGGTCTCTGAGCGTCATTATTCAGTTCAGTACACTAAGTTTATTAGAGATGTATACAGTCTCTAAATAAAAAAAATAAAAAAATAATAACTTCAATCGAGTACAGGATGAAGTCTCTCACGTCAATTCACTAAACGCTGGTAAGCAGTTACTACACAACTAATTTGGCCCTTGCTAGTGTGAACAGACCGGACCCCACAAACGGCACCCGTTCACGAGCATGACGCATATCTCAGCCATCGCCTCCCTCAACCATATTATAGGGAAGGTTGTGTACGAAAGTACATAATTATTATACTTACTTATAATGTTTACATGATATCGGAGTTACTATGTCTTTCTAGGGTTCCGTAGTCAACTAGGAATACTTTTTGGCACAATTTTTGTGGTATATGTTTCTAGTGCCTTAGCAATAATTGATTGTGTGGGAATTGTGTGCAAGACGTGTTAAAGGTTTCCTTTTTAAAATATAAAGTTAAATTGGAAGTAAATAATACGGATATTTTTAAAATATTTTTTTAATCACTGTTTCTAATTTTGGTGGTTCTTTTGGTAATATGAAAGTCACCAAAATTGCTTGATGCCACCAGAATTGTTAATTTTGTATATCATTTCACATTTTTAACGTCTTTTTCGCATTTCCAAAACTTTTGACTCAGTGAATTTATTTAAAGTCAAGAATAAACAAAATACATCTAATATAACAAGCTGTCGGTGAGGGTAATCTTAGCTTAGATATTATGCTGGTAGCAGATTTTATAGGTCCTATCCTTTCCTATATTACTATTTTTTCTTTCTCCTCTGGCACGTTTCCTACAATTTGGAAATGCGCCCACGTGATTCCTCTCCCTAAAACCCCTAATCCGTCGTACTTTTCGCAGTATCGTCCTATGTACATTCTTCCCGTCTTATCTAAAATCATTGAATCATTTGTAAATCGACGCCTCTCATCACATCTAAGTAGACTTAACTTGTTTAATTCTTTAGCACAACCACCGCTTTGGTTAAGATCACCGACGACATTCGTCTAAATATAGAATATAGAAAAGTGACTATATTGGTGCTCCTTGATTTTAGTAGTGCTTTTAACACTGTTGATTTTGATATACTTCTCAGTTTACTTAGTACTTTAAATATATCTTCAACTTCACTGTCCTGGTTTCGTGATTACCGCTTTGGGAGGGAACAGCGGGTTCGAGTTGATGACCGATTTTCTAGCTGGTGTAAACCGTCTGCTGGTGTCCCCCAAGGGGGCATACTCTCTCCATCGGAATCACCAAGTCACTCTCCTCCTCGTTCCATTTCTATGCAGACGATTTGCAGCTTTATGCGGCGACCAGCATTGAGGATTTTGGCTCCTTGGTTTCGCAAATCAATTCAGACCTAGAATCAATCCGTGCTTGGGCTTGATCCTTTGGTTTGATGAAGAATGCTAAGAAGTCACAGGCTATTGTCGTTGGAAGCCCACATTTTATTTCCAAGCTTTCAGATCAAGCTAAGCCAGTTATTTTCTTTGATGGTACGCCTATACCTTGCTCTTCTACTGTAAACAAATTTGGCATTACCATGGATCAAACTTTATCATGGGCACCTCTTATTTCTGAGATCAGTAGGAAACTTTTCGCGTCCCTTCATTCATTGAGGTGTCTGCAGAATTTCCTTCCTCTTCATACGCAGATCATGCTTGCGCGCTCACTTTTGCTTTGGTCTCCACAAGTTTGATCATGTGTCTCAATACCGCGCTCAACTTAAATGGCTCCCGATCCGTCAGCGCAGATACTATGTTCTTTGTCTTTTGTATAATGTCCTTTTCATTCCTTCTTCTCCTCCTTACCTTGCAGAGAAGTTCTTTTACATGGCGGATGGTAGTGGACATCGCCTGCGGTCAAGTGCGAATCTGGATCTATGTATCCCACTGCATAGATCATGAGATCTATGATCAGAACATGAGTTTACGATGTGTTTTTTGCTGTGCGCGCTGTGAAATTATGGAATAAATTGTCTCCCGCCCGCACACGCAGACGCAGCATAGACGCAGTTCGTAGCATCACTCAAGGGGAAGTTACAGAAATTGTGGCTGTCGAACGAATGATTACTTGATTAGGTTGCTGTTTTTATTATAATTATGATTATATTTATGTTATATGTATTTATATAGATATTACGTAATATGTATTACCTACATTGACTGTTTGCCTATCTCTCTCTCATTTGGTTTTTGCATTTTCATTTGTACTATTGTAAAGTTATCGTATTGTACATGTTGCTTGGTTTGTCTACCATTTACTTGTGTTTAATACGCATTTACTTGAAGGTTAATTGGAAGAAATCCCTTAGAGGGATAGGTTCGCTTTTGTACATGCTTATTTGTTTGCAATGTATTTCTTGTTATTGTGTACAATAAAGTGTTTAGATCTTTAGATACATTACATGCAAACAATTAATCTAAATTATTACTTTTGCTATTCATAATTTATTTATGTTTTAGGAGGGCTAATCGAAAAAAAAAACAATCAAGAGCTCCTCGAAAAGAAAAAAATATACTGTTGTTACAAACGAGTTAGTGATTTTATTTTCATAGATATTTTGGTATAACTAAAATGATTAATAAAACATTTACTTTCTTTTAATTTCCAATAGGAAATTTCATTAACAAATATTAATTTTTAGCACAAGTAACTAATTTTGGTGTAGATGTACAATTTTGGTGGCCAAAAAATCTAATATTTGTGGGCACAAGCAATTTCGGTGGCAGGCAAATTACTAAAAACATAATACCTTTATAACTATTATGTATAACAAAGGGCCATTACTACACAATATTGGTTATGACTTTATTTGTATTATTGATATGAATATAATTTTGACTCTAACATTAAAAATAAAAAAAGCCACCAAAATTAGGTAAATTTCGAGCTTTTTGAAATTCACCCTGAAACTATACATTTGTAATATAATCATAAAAAATATAGTCCTTTTCAAATATCATGTTTGGTGAACCTGGTTATATTAAGTTTGCACCTCATTTGTATACGGCGCCATACGCACCAGGTGCAAACTTAACCAGGCCAGTTAAGTTGGCATAAGTGAAAATTTGTACGGAACCCTCGGTGCGCGGGTGGCTCACACGGCCGATTTTTTTAATTCAATTGTAATATAATGATAATCAACCGATCGATCTTTTTCTTGAAACCCAACTAGTGTTAGTAGAAGTTCCTACTCTACTCCCATCATTTTTGAAACAGATTTAGATATCGATTACGCGGGTTAGGATCCTTTTTACTTTTTCATTAACATCCTTGTAAATACGTGATACTTTACTTCCTCCCCCGACCCGCAATCGTGCGATAGAGAGCGTTGCAGCTTGCGACTGACAATAGGTACTTTTTTGATGAAATTTGCGTTACGGGAGAAAACGTTTTCCCCTAACTAAATCTTAGCAAATCACTTTGATTTTGATGTCGATCGCTTCAACATAATATAATCTAGGTTTATAGGTTTCGCTTTTTTTTTTAAAGTACATTGTTTTTATAATACAAACGGTTTTATTCAACAACGTTTTAATCACAAAAATTAGATTTTTCAGCCACCTTTAAATTCGAATCTATAGTAAATTTTGAAAAAAAGGAAAACCTACAAACCTAGTTTGTCACTGTGTCAATAACATACTAAAAAATTATGAAGATTGGAAAATATTTAAAGGTGGAAAAACGTTTTCTCTTTTTGTATAGATGAAAGGGGAGGGTGGGATAAGAGGCAATAACTTTTCAGAACACTCGCCATGGTATAGGCGATAGAGAACGCTCAGCGACCCAATGTCCCTACGTAATTGAAGGGGTTCGAGGAATCTGGTCCTTTTCTCGTCACCTATGATGCGCACCGCCCGACGCTGATGCTGCAATCTGTCAAGAGCATCGAGTAGATATTGGGCGGAGCCATCCTAAAGATGCGAGCAGTACTCAACGCACGACCGAACTTGAGTCTTATAAAGAAGGCAAAGCTGGTTCGGCGTGAAGAACCGTCGCACCCTGTTCAGGATCCCCAGTTTTTTGGAAGTCAGTGACTCGAGATGTATTCGTTTTGATTAAGATTGCAGTGGATATCCATGCCTAGCATATTCAGGCTATCACGCAAACCAAGGAGGAGTGCTCTGGAGACTAGGGGTAGGAAGAAACGAAGACGTCTTGGTAGAGAACGCACACACCTGGGTTTTCTTGGCTTAGAACTCAACCAGGTAAACAGAACCCCATTTGCTAATAAGGTCCAGAACCTGGTCCAGTTCAACGACAAGATTCTCACGTATCGCGCCGGTTTCCGCCCTACAAGCTCCCGGCCGACCAATATATCGACCATGGACCGGCCTGTCATCCGCATAGCAATGAATGTTCCCTAATGGTAGCATATCATTGATATGCGAAGAAAGAGGGTGGGCGATAACACAGAGCCCTGTGGGACGCCAGCATTCACTGTCATGAAGCGCGAAGCGCACCCTTCGACGAGGACGCGGATTCTACGCTCATGCAGGAAGTCAGCAATCCATTTACATATCTGGATGGGCAGACCGTACGCAGGAAGCTTGGAAAGAAGTGCTTTATGCCAGACCCAATCGAAAGCTTTGGCAATGTAAAGGCTGGTAGCCAAAGCCTCGCCGTGTTTATCAATAGCCTCCCCCCAGACGTGTGTCACGTACGCTAGAAGATCGCTCGTTGATTGTTTCGGTCTGAAGCCATACTGACGATCATTAATTAGGGAGTGATCTTCAAGGTATCGGATCAGTTGGTCGTTGATGATCCGCTCCATAACTTTGCACAACACTGGGGTTTCGGCAATGGGACGGTAATTAGACGGGTCAGAACGGTCTCCCTTTTTGGGGACTCAAATAAATCTTATAATATTATATATAATAATATTCTTATAAGTAATAATAATAGTGGGGAGGTAAATAATTCTTATAATTATGAAATTAGTTCCCTAAAATATTGATGCGTTGTTTGAAGTTTTGAAGTAACAAATACAACATTAATTCATAAGTCAAAATTACAACATTATTATTACAAATCGCTCCCCACGGCCTACGAGTGTAGAATCGGAACGAACGTTTTCTTCTGTTGCCAACACCTGCATCAAAATAAGATCGTCTTTTACAGGCAACACTTAAGATTGGCTCTGTTTTTTGTGATCCCTGTTCCAGCAGGCTTGAGGTCACTCGAATACTACCTAAGGCCGTTTGAATAATCGTTGCTTGGGCAAAAAGAGAGCAAAGTTGGTTTTTCTTGCGAGTGCTGAGCAAGCGAAGGATTCTATGTTTGAATCACAAGGGTAGCGAGTGATTCTTAATTAGAATCCTGAGTGTAGCGAGGGACCCAACAGCATGAGAGCAAGCAACTTTGCTCTCGTGTAGCACACACAACTTTTTACCTCAACAGCGAGAACATAATCGACTTTTTGTACAAACCATTCCGGTATGTTCATTGTCTTATAGACTTTCAACGTATTTAAAGAAGTTTTCCTAGAAATTTATGATGTTTTACATTAATATCGCAAAAATATCGAAATACCGGAAAACCGGTATTTGAGATTTCAATATCGGTGAGAATACCGGTATTAGAAATAGCTCCGATATTCCATGCTCTAGTACTGCCGTGCTAAGGTAAAAGGGGACCTTTTGCTATGGAGCTCCATACAAAAAGGTAGCCTTTTAGGTTAGCAGGGCTGCGTAGAAAATCTATAAAGTTATATTTATTTATTTGTTTTAGTCATTTGAAGACGCGGTTGACGCAGTTTGTACTGCACCTGCCTACTGAGCCGGCGGTCCTGGGTTCGAATCCCGGCCAGGGCAAATATTTGTGTAATGAACTCAAATTATTTGTTCCTGGGTCATGGATGTTATCTATGTATATAAGGATTTATACATTATGTATATCGGCGTCTAGTACCCATAATACAGGCTTTGCTTAGTTTGGGACCAGATCGATTTGTGTAAGATTGTAGCTTAATATTTATTAAAACTAATCAAGGAATAATCAATTCCAATAAAAATAAATAATATTTGTGGTGGTTATAACTACTCTTATTAATGTCCTCCCGCGAAGTACATAAATAGGCACTACCTATTCCGGGCTCCGGTCATCTGCCATCTGCCATAATCGTCCATGCGTGTCGCGCACACATTACAGAACTATATAGTAAATACCGGTCGAGAATATCTTTTATTGCAGTCATAATCATAACAAGTCACTACTATTACTTGTACTATCTTGGTGAAGTCTGATTGTTCTGTTTACTTGATGAGAAGTTATTTTTTTATGACTCACAGGGTACCTACTTTAAGAAATAATAAAACCACAGATTAATATAATAGATACAACTTAATAGGTAGGTACGGCGCACCACACCGCTCGTAGACCGTATGGTGTGTGTACTCGTAACGTAACCACATATTGGACGATAAGGGACTTCATTGTGGAATGAATTGTCGGTTTCCGGGCCAATACGACCTTCAAACCTTCAAGAAAAGAGCGTACTCCCACCTGAAAGGCCGACAATGCACATTGTGACTCCTCTGGTGTTGCAGGTGTCTATGGGCGACGGTAATCGCTTTCCATCAGGCGATCCGTTTGCTCGTTTGCCATATTAAAAAAAAACGTACAGTGTGGACCTATTTGTATGCCGGCTTTGCCCCTAAGCAAGGTGGGCCGACGGCCTTGAGAGGGTAATGTGAGTTCACCGATCGTGAAGTTCCTTGAAGTTTCCGCGACTGTCACACATTAAAATAAAACTATTTAAACAGATTATATCTTGAAATTTCGGTAACTTTCCAATTGCCTTTGTTAAAGGTTGACTAAGGAAAACACGATTTTTCCCTGTCAAAAGTGTCAAAGTTACATTTGAGCAAACTACCCACTTTATAAATATGAATTAAAAATAAAAATAAAGGTGTACCTACATATACAATACACGTCAGATGGGCCTAATGTGTAAAGACAGTTACACATGTGCCAGAAGGGCATTAATTATTTTATTTAAATATATCTACCAGCGGTTCACTATAAGGGTTGCTAAGAAGAAAGAAAACTCCCAGACTAATGAATTTCTTTTACAGTGGACGTCTTGAGGCTGAGATAATAAAGATAACATCGTGCCTTGATGGGTCATGGGAGATTTCTTTGTATCTAAGTTTATATTATTTATCTATTCTGTATTGTACCCATAACATAAGCCTAACTAGAGCTTACTTTGGTACTAGGAGGATTTGTGTGAGGTTGTGTCATTTATGTATTTCATTTAACTATTGCATCTTTAACATCATAGGTTACGTGTAGATATACGTATATTGTTTAAAATTAAAAGCTGTCGCTCTTAATTAAATAAAAGTTGAATATTTTATATTATTTTGGCACAACTCAGCAGTTGTGATATATCTGAAAACTTAAGCTGAACTAGGACTCGGGGCGTGGAGGAATTGATTTTCACAAAATGAATGTAATATAATCTTAAAGCCTAAATAATCCCAACATTTATCCATTGAGAGAAATAATGGATTGTAATTGTAAGTATAATGACAATATTAGTGCCTTTAAGCAAAAAAATTAAAATATGTTACTCTCCTCACATCAATTCCAAAGGTATACCTAAAAAAACTGGTCAAGAGCATGTCGGGCCACGCTCAGTGTAGGGTTCCGTAGTTGCCCATCCTTTACAGTAGACGGGCTTAAAACAGCGGTTTTAAGCCAGAGGTTTAAATTAGGAGAAAGATTTCAAGCTCTTTAAAAAGGTCGTAAACGCCGTCGTAACCGTAATTACTTATTACCTTCTGGAAGTTATCGATTATTATACGCGCCAGATTGAGCGGAATTTTTTAATGCAGTATGGCACGGCACTTAACTAATGGGAACACCCAAATACTCCGAAATATTTTATTCCGATATTGCTTATTCCGATTTTCAGAACTCCGAATTTCATTATTCCTAAGAAATAAAATTCCGATCGTTAAAAACCAGGCAATTTTATATTCCGAATTTCAAGAGTCCGAGTTTTTTTATTTCCGAGAGCCATAACATCGAAGAGTTAATAGCCCGACGTGGCTCTAGCCCGAAAAACAGAATTCCGATTTTGAATTTTCCTAAATTTCATAGCTTTTTCGGAATTTTGATATTCGGTAAAATAAACTTTCTCATTTTCAATCATCGCAATTTTCACTTTTAAAACTGATAAATTTCGAATTTTTGAAAATCGGAATAAAAAAAATCGGAGTACTTACCCATATCTGTAAGATCGAAACGAGCGCAGGTAAGGCAGGTCCGACTTGGCTTAGGTTAGGTACGACGACGAGCGAAGCGAGGAGGAGTGTTAGGTTGAACTACGAGCCTAACGAGCGAGCGAAGCGAGCGAGCCGCGCAGGTCTGACTTGGCTTACGATTCCTAACATTACCTATTTCACCTTAAGGCAGGTCCGACTTGGCTTAGGTTAGGTACGACGACGAGCGAAGCGAGGAGGAGTGTTAGGTTGAACTACGAGCCTAACGAGCGAGCGAAGCGAGCGAGCCGCGCAGGTCTGACTTGGCTTACGATTCCTAACATTACCTATTTCACCTTAAGGCAGGTCCGACTTGGCTTAGGTTAGGTACGACGACGAGCGAAGCGAGGAGGAGTGTTAGGTTGAACTACGACCTTAACAAGCGAGCGAAGCGAGCGAGCCGCGCAGGTCCAACTTGGCTTAGGTTAGGTAGGTATTTTGATGTTTCGTATACTGAGTCGGACTTTTCATTTTTCGGTGTATTCAAATTCGTAATTTTGAAAATCGGTTTTTAGTAATCGGAATTCGTACTTGTGATAAATCGGAATATTAATAATTCGGACTTTTATACTTCGGTGTACAGGGATTCGGAATTTTGAAATTCGTAATTATAACCATTAGGATTTTAGTAATTTCGGGAATGTAAAAATCGGATTTATTAAACATCGGAATAATCATATTCGGAATGTTGATCCATTCGGAAATGTAAAAATCGGTATTTTGAAATTCGTGATTATAAATCGATATTTATAATCACGAATTTCAAACACCGATTTTTACATACCCTAAAAACTAAATGCCGATGAATTTAGTTTTTAGGGTTCCGTACCCAAAGGGTAAAAACGGGACCCTATTACTGAGACTTAGTTGTCCGTCCGTCCGTCTGTCACCAGGCTGTATCTCAAGAGCGGTGATAAGATGAAATTTTCACAGATGATGTATTTCTACTGCGCTATAACAACAAATACTAAAAATAAAATAAAATAAATATTTAAGGGGGGCACCCATACAACAAACTTGTTTTATGGTACGGAACCCTTCATGCGCGAGTCGGACTCGCACTTGCCCAATTCTTTCGTATTTATGTAGTGTACCCTTAACTAATATGTGTAACGTTCGAAGTATAAGGACACCGCACGGCACTTACGTCATTATAAAGAAAATTATGAAATTTTGCGATAACTCAAAAACGGCTCGACCGATTTTATTCAATACAGTTTTCATTGAAAGAACTTATAAGGCCTCATTTTCATGAATTTTTCCATAATTTTTTGACCCGTGGTTGAAAAGCTAGAGGGGTGGAGCGACGCTATTTTTTTGATTTCCGGAGCGAATATTTACAAAACTGTTGACTTTATCAAAAAATAATGTTTGGAGACCCCTATTATTTTTAATATGTGGCGTATGCTGAAAATTCCTTGGACCACTTTAGGCACAAACGTATCCATCTTAAAGGAGTTAAGAATCAATGAGAGGCTTTCGTCGACTGTACAATTGCGAATTCTAAGATTCTTTGGACATACATATCTCCCGAAACCAGCAATCCATGGAGCATTTAGTGGTGCAAGGACAGATTTAGGGCAAAAGGTCTCGAGGGCGGTCTCCAACCCGATGGACGGATCTGATAAAGACAGCGACAGACACCAGCATTTCAGAGTGCTCTCGAAATGCTGCTAATAGAATAAAGTGGAGACAAATTGCGAAGGCCGCCACCCGAGTCGAGAGGACCGCGGACGAAGATCACCCGTGTACAAATACATCATCATCGAGACTACGACCACTCTGACAAGAGTGAGACGACTAGAAAGATGAAGAATTATTTTTAAAAGACCTGTTCAACGACACCCCACACACTAGTGTTGGAACGAAAAAAAAAACACCCCCACTTTAGGTGTACGAGAGGTACCCGAAAAAAGTTTTGAGGACAACATTTCATTTTTTTTACCACCTAATTTGATTGATTCATATAATAGTATAATCAAAATTACAGGGGCCGTATTTTTTCTTTTTGTTTTATATTAAGTTTTAACCACTTTTTTTGATAAAACCAAACTACCTTATTCCATAAAGGTTTAAACGCCTACTGAGGCTGCATTAGTGCTGCGCTTATATAAAGTGCTAATTTATAAGTAAATAATATACTATACCTGTGGGCTCATCGTGACAGTGATAGTGAAGTGAAGTGTCAAAAATTTTAATTTGATGGCAGTTGATTTTTTGTACAATTATTTTGGTTTTAAAGTATTCGGTTTAAAACTATTTATAAGTAAGATGAGCGCCAAGAAAACGTATCGACAAGACCCAATGATTTCGTGTTTTGTGCCTAGCTGTAAGGTCACGGCACTGATGTCACCAGAAAAATATTTCTTCCATATTCCGCAACAAACAAGGAAAGAATGGTGTGCCGCTGTGCACAAAACTAATGTTCCGAAAGGTTCAATATACATATGTGAAGATCACATAAATGTAAGTACTAAGAATCCATTGTATAAACTCACAAAATTGTTATAATATTTTTTGCGTCACCGTGGTCCGTAAGTTCGATTTTCTGCTCACTACGCGGGGACTAATTCTCACTTCCTGGCCAAGGGAAGACGTAAAACTTTAGACAAACCACGGGCGGTAATTCGTAAAGCCCCACATGACATATTAATAGCCCTCACCGTTCGGGCCAAAATAAAAAAAAGTATACATATGTATTCTAGCTCACCCATTCTTCTTTTAAGAAGTTTCACCTACCTTTAAATATATAGGTCTCTAAGAAACCATATATTTTTTTTTACATTAGCAATAAATTCTATGCTTTTGTAACGGTACAAATGCTCAAATATTACGGCGCGTTATTTGTGCATTTGTAGCGATACAAACACGGAGCTCGTGGCTCGTGTGCAGAGATATAATTTGCCGGTTGCCTTGCGTTTGCTATGACTTTTGCACACGAAGTCTTGCGTTTGTATGATGACGATAAACGCCGATACGAACGCGGCGTAAGCGCACATTTGTACCGCTGCTTAGGCTGTTTGTGCCCCGTTGCATTGTTCAGCAAACGTTTGCATTTGGATCGATGCATCAATCTACAAATACGTACCGATGACGCAGGCACACATACGCCGTGCTTATCAAAAACGTAATTAGTGTGAATTGGTTGAATGTTATTTGTAATTTTTTCAGGTCGAAAATGATTTAATAAACTATGACAAATGGAAGAATGGAAGTGTACGGGCCAGACTGAAACCGAGTGTTCCATTTTTAAAGAATATCCCAAGATGTAGTCCAAGATTAGCGGAACCACTAATGTCAGAAAACTCGGAAGTTCTGACCGAAAACAAAGGTGTTTTGTGTGTACCTGAATCCCGGAGCAGAGGCATACAAGTAAGACCAGTTATTGTAGACAAAAATGTGTCTACAAACTGTACGGGTGCGTCAGTATACCAACTAGAAGAAGAAGAAACTTCAGAGGAAACCCCTTCCATTTTAGGTAGCACATCTGAGTTCTCTGAAACAGAGAGCTCTACTCTTCCAAGTCCCAAAAGTGGGAATGAGAATCTACTTGGGAGGCAGTTTTTGTTAGACTTAATTCAGAAGAAACCTTCTCATTATATAGGTATACCACATAATTATTTTTGGATTATAAAGTACCTCGAGGAAAACTGCAAGTTGCCCTATTTACATTTACTCATCGTATTGTATAAAATAAAAAACAATGATTCCTTTAGCAGAATCCGAGATATCTTTGAAATCTCGCTAACAAGTTTGTGGAGAATGATGAGAAAATTCTACAAAGTTATCAATGCGATGATGTTGTTTTTTAAACAACTAGTTTACTGGCCCTGTCCGATGGACATAAAGAGGAATTTGCCTCTGGCATTTAGAGTTAACCCAAGCTACTCAAATGTCCAGTGTATCATAGACTGCTTTGAGATCGAAATCGAAAAGCCTAATAATCCCGTACAACAATCCCTGACATGGTCCCAATACAAGAATTGTAACACGATCAAATATTTGATAGGTGCGACTCCTGATGGACTTATTAATTTCATCTCGAAAGGTTATGGTGGGCGTATCTCAGATATCAATTTAGTGAAACAAAGTGGGTTTTTAAATACGGTTCCTGAAAATTGTACAATTCTAGCAGATAGAGGCTTCAAACATTTAGATACCCAGTTGGTTGCACGAAATGCAACACTTCTACGCCCACCAAGTGTACTGAAAGACATAAAAATGACGAAATCGGAAGTTTTGCAGAGTAAAATCATAGCTAGTTTGAGGGTTCACATAGAGCGAGTTATTCGACGCATACGGTTATACAAGCTGTTGAAGCCGCATGCTGTAGTGAATAATAAATTTGTAAGTACGTTGGATGATATAGTTGTAATAGTATGTGGGCTAATTAATCTGCAGTCCCCGCTGTTAAAAAACTTTTAAAATATAGTATAGAAATAGTGGGGCATCCAAAGATGGTAAATAGGATACTTTCTACCCGACTACACCTTTGTCTGTATTTCCGCTATTAACTACTGAACGGATTTTGACGTTAGTTTTTATATATCAACAGAGTTTCTTGAGCCCTCAATACGCCTAAACGGCTGAACCGATTTCAAAAATGTCTGTAATACGAATATAGCTGGGTATCAAGAGATGGTTATAGGATACTTTTCAACCGACGACGGAGAAGCAAAAAAGAAGCTTATGACTTTTTTATTATTGTTCCGTAGTCAACTAGGAACCCTTATAGTTTCGCCATGTCTGTCTGTCTGTCTGTCTGTCTGTCTGTCTGTCTGTCTGTCTGTCTGTCTGTCTGTCTGTCTGTCTGTCTGTCTGTCTGTCTGTCTGTCTGTCTGTCTGTCTGTCTGTCTGTCTGTCTGTCTGTCTGTCTGTCTGTCTGTCTGTCTGTCTGTCTGTCTGTCTGTCTGTCTGTCTGTCTGTCTGTCTGTCTGTCTGTCTGTCTGTCTGTCTGTCTGTCTGTCTGTCTGTCTGTCTGTCTGTCTGTCTGTCTGTCTGTCTGTCTGTCTGTCTGTCTGTCTGTCTGTCTGTCTGTCTGTCTGTCTGTCTGTCTGTCTGTCTGTCTGTCTGTCTGTCTGTCTGTCTGTCTGTCTGTCTGTCTGTCTGTCTGTCTGTCTGTCTGTCTGTCTGTCTGTCTGTCTGTCTGTCTGTCTGTCTGTCTGTCTGTCTGTCTGTCTGTCTGTCTGTCTGTCTGTCTGTCTGTCTGTCTGTCTGTCTGTCTGTCTGTCTGTCTGTCTGTCTGTCTGTCTGTCTGTCTGTCTGTCTGTCTGTCTGTCTGTCTGTCTGTCTGTCTGTCTGTCTGTCTGTCTGTCTGTCTGTCTGTCTGTCTGTCTGTCTGTCTGTCTGTCTGTCTGTCTGTCTGTCTGTCTGTCTGTCTGTCTGTCTGTCTGTCTGTCTGTCTGTCTGTCTGTCTGTCTGTCTGTCTGTCTGTCTGTCTGTCTGTCTGTCTGTCTGTCTGTCTGTCTGTCTGTCTGTCTGTCTGTCTGTCTGTCTGTCTGTCTGTCTGTCTGTCTGTCTGTCTGTCTGTCTGTCTGTCTGTCTGTCTGTCTGTCTGTCTGTCTGTCTGTCTGTCTGTCTGTCTGTCTGTCTGTCTGTCTGTCTGTCTGTCTGTCTGTCTGTCTGTCTGTCTGTCTGTCTGTCTGTCTGTCTGTCTGTCTGTCTGTCTGTCTGTCTGTCTGTCTGTCTGTCTGTCTGTCTGTCTGTCTGTCTGTCTGTCTGTCTGTCTGTCTGTCTGTCTGTCTGTCTGTCTGTCTGTCTGTCTGTCTGTCTGTCTGTCTGTCTGTCTGTCTGTCTGTCTGTCTGTCTGTCTGTCTGTCTGTCTGTCTGTCTGTCTGTCTGTCTGTCTGTCTGTCTGTCTGTCTGTCTGTCTGTCTGTCTGTCTGTCTGTCTGTCTGTCTGTCTGTCTGTCTGTCTGTCTGTCTGTCTGTCTGTCTGTCTGTCTGTCTGTCTGTCTGTCTGTCTGTCTGTCTGTCTGTCTGTCTGTCTGTCTGTCTGTCTGTCTGTCTGTCTGTCTGTCTGTCTGTCTGTCTGTCTGTCTGTCTGTCTGTCTGTCTGTCTGTCTGTCTGTCTGTCTGTCTGTCTGTCTGTCTGTCTGTCTGTCTGTCTGTCTGTCTGTCTGTCTGTCTGTCTGTCTGTCTGTCTGTCTGTCTGTCTGTCTGTCTGTCTGTCTGTCTGTCTGTCTGTCTGTCTGTCTGTCTGTCTGTCTGTCTGTCTGTCTGTCTGTCTGTCTGTCTGTCTGTCTGTCTGTCTGTCTGTCTGTCTGTCTGTCTGTCTGTCTGTCTGTCTGTCTGTCTGTCTGTCTGTCTGTCTGTCTGTCTGTCTGTCTGTCTGTCTGTCTGTTACCTCTTCACGCTTCAACCGCTGAACCGACTTGGATGAAATTTGGTATGGAGATAGTCTGAGACCCGGGAAAGGACATAGGATACTTTTCATCCCGAAAAAATTTAGTGTTCCCGTGGGATGAGCGGGTAACACCGCGGGGCACAGCTAGTTTTCTATAAAATGACGTAAGTGCCGCGCGGTGTCCTTATACTTCGAACGTTACGCATATTAGTTAAGTGCCATTCCGTATTAAAACATTTCGCTAAATTTGGCGCGTATAATCGATAACTTCCAGAAGGTAATAAGTAATTACTGTTACTTTGGCGTTTACGACCTTTTATAGAGCTTGAAATCTTCCTCGTAATTTAAACCTTGTCTATTGTGAAGGATGAGCAACTACGGAACCCTACACTGAGCGTGGCCCGACATGCTCCTGGCCGGTTTTTTTTATTATTTCCACGCCTACGATGTTCACGGGCAGTCGGGCACCTTGTAGTTTTCTTCTTCTGAATTAACTCAAACAAAAACTGTTTAACCATTGATACAAAGATCAAAGCTCAAAGAAAATTGAAATGCGTAACCTGGTGGAGGAGACCGGGAATCGGACGCGGTGTCCAGAGGATTACCAGTCCAGGTATCCAGAGGATTACCAGTCCAGGTATCCAGAGGATTACCAGTCCAGGTATCCAGAGGATTACCAGTCCAGGTATCCAGAGGATTACCAGTCCAGGTATCCAGAGGATTACCAGTCCAGGTATCCAGAGGATTACCAGTCCAGGTATCCAGAGGATTACCAGTCCAGCGTGTTAACCTTTCCACCACCATTACGCGCAGAAAACCTTTCGAAGTTTTCCTTATGATTTGTGTGTCGATCTTTGCATTGTTTATTTGAAAGGCTTAGCACCTTAGCTAAAAACTATTTAATTCTCTCAATACAATTTAAATATATTTGCTACACAGAGGGTGTTTAGTAGAGATCGTTACGGCGGCGGCCTTATCTCTTAAGAGCGTTTGTTGTTTACTGTTAATCAAAGTCTATTATGTATATATGTGTCTTTTCTGGTTAATTTATTTTGGTGTGCAATAGGTCGACCACTTTGTATTGTACGAGTACGTTAGTTTTTATACACAAATTATATATTGTAAAAATCGCTTAAGAATAGAGAGGAATATCTACAAACAATACGTGTAAAATTTAATGGACCGAGCGGAAGTGACCGAAGGGTCTTTGTTTCACCTTGGCCAAGTACTCTAAGGATCTTTTTGGGAGATTGGATTTTGAGTATTTTAGACTATTATTATGATAATGGATTTTGTGAGTACTATCACCATGGGAAGAGTAGATAAAGATGAAGCTCTATATATCTCTACTAATATTTTTAATGCGAACTTAATTCTGTCTGTCTGGTACTAAAACTACCAAACCGATAGGTCAAGTATATTTTTGTATTTTTTATTTTATGTATGTGCATTGTCTAATATAGTCTAAAAGACCAAATGCCTAAATGTAATTTTTCGTAGCAATATTTTTATGAATGATTATTACTTGATGTTACTTCTACAAATTTGTATCTCTTATTTTCGGCTGAATTATATCGTGATTTAAATACTGTCGATGAGAAAAAAACTCGGTTTGTAAAAGACTGTGTGTCGGCATCAAGGGTATTGTTACATTTGTTTATTTATTGGTCTGTACATATTTAAAGTAGGTACTCCGAACTGATTTTTATTAATTCAACGATCTTCAGGAAATGTTCCATGTAACTGAAAATAAATATAATGTTATGAATTCAAACTTTTTTATTTCATGAAAAGCTGGCGATTACCTACATCGCTGTGCAATGGAGCATAAGTTGTAAGTACAACAAACATTAAGCGTGAAATGAAGCTTTTTCACCCATACTCTCATAGGATATCGGCATGGTTTTGCGCGGGTATATGCATATCTAAGTAGCCTACAATAAACGCTTTCACATATGTTTTCCAAAAGAAATAAAAACTTTTAGAATGTTTACATTGAAGCGAAATGTTGAAAAATTTAATGGTTCGGACAGGATTCAAACCTGCACGTTAGCAGACGTTACTGCTTTAATAAAAAATAAATAACTTTTAGAATTATAATAAAAACACCGGATATAACGTTATTGCGAAGAGACCCACGTAAGCGCACATACTGCACGTCGTCGAGTCGAGAGTGGGTACCGCTTCTGGCACGCTTAGGGCTAACGACGTAATCTGCTCCACCCACGGCCTCTACTACTGGTGGTGTAACATTTCTCATGCAATGGACACCAGAAATTAACGATAACTGCACGCGCTGGGTTATGGAGGAGGAACCAACCTGTCCGCGTACCGGGACAGGATGCTGCCTCCGCGTCTTGAGTCTCGAGAAATACCTTAAGGGACTCTAGCTAGACGGTTGGATCAAGGGTCAGACACAGAAGGCAGTACTAGGTATCACAGACATGCCATGGCATAACATTTTAAAAGCAAAGTTAGACCCTATAAAATGTATGTAGGTAAGTCTCATATCGCTCCGTACGGGTGTGACGGATATATCCGACGTTGGCGTTGACCCGATGGCGCAGATATGGATATATCATTGTCATCCAAAAGGGTAATGCCACAGACAAATCAGTAGGCACATTATACAGTGAGATGAATATGCACATATATATCTCCGTAAAAATGGAATAAACTAGGAAATAGATTATAGGTATAAGAAGCAGACATCAGACATAATGGGAAACTGACAATGTAGGAAGACCAGATTATAAGCACAGTAGTGGATCCAAAACCAGATTTTATGTCACAGTAAGACCGGTTTAAGTTGGTTTTACTATATAAAAAAAACGTTTTGGATAAAGTAGACATTTTAAGAAATGTGTAGGCATGTCTGAGCCACTTCAACGCTTTAACCGCTTAGGTAACAAGTATTTGTCAGGACACAAACTTCGCATATGACGGAGCAGAAATAATTTCAGCTATAATACTGTAACTTTGAAATCAAGACATAAATGAAACGAAAGCAATACATAGTTTGTATAATGTATATTTTCTAAAATTGTACACTTTTTAACATTTTATCAAAAATATACATTTTCCAAAATAACTCTGCCTTTGTTAATAAATTTGCAATATAAAGTCTATCATAATACAGCCAATATTTGTAGTAGACTTTGTTTGTTTCGAACATTGGGTCAGCCACGCAAAATAATGCTTTTTTGCACCCTGTAGCGTGCATTTGGATTTGGATCTGGGCTTTAAATTTATCTGCGATTTGGTTGTCATTCACATAGTTCTTCATGGACTTATTGCTTTGAGGGCACTTGACCTCAATTGAAAAATCTTCACACAATCCATCTGGTGAAGCACCTATAAATGGCGTTATCAACAAAAAACCACATTTTCGAATGCTGATATTCATATCTGTCTTTAATTTTTGTAGGACTTGTGCTTCTAAGCGTTTACCTCTTTTTATTGCGTTTGTCTCGGGCACTTTGTAGCCACCAAGAATGGTTTGTACCAAAACACCATCAGTACTGCACTTTGTGGCTTCAAATATTTTCGAAGCAGTTATTCTTCCCTGTCGCAATGTGTGCCACAGCTTACTATTGGCTTGCTCTCGGGTTTTTTCTTCTATATCTTTTTTGATTTGAGGTGTTATGATTTGTTCTGCATATGATTTAAAATTGTCCATGGTTACACCACATGTATTACGTTTGGAATTTAAATCTAACATCAGATCAAATATGCTGTATTTATCTAGAGTATTTTTTTCTTGGTTGTAGTTTGTAATAAGAGAATCGGAAAGTTTTCTCTTTTTACATTCAGCCAAGAATGAAGATAAATTAGCCGAGCTCTGCGGGGATGGCAAAACGGTACGTTTTCCAATCTCTTTAGCTAAAATAAATTTATCTTTTGAGACTGCTTCCGATAGCTTAGGCCGAGTCCAGTAGCATGTCACTGATGTAACTGATGGCTCATCAGCTCTCTTAATAAGCCACATCAGAAAACAAATGTCATGTTTGCACCCTCCCGAACTAGCAGCACAATCTTTACACTCCACTTCTACAATTATGTCTTCCGCTTCATTTATGGTTGCAAGCACAGAATACATTTTGGATTTTACTCTGTGCTCCGGTGTAACCCTACACCTCACGAAGCAAACAGGGCCTTCTCTTTTCACCTCTACATAGCCTACAGCTGTGTCTACATAGGAATCTCTGGAAGACATCAGGATTTTGGCTCCCCGGATTTCTGCGACATTGAAACTGTCGCTTTTTCGCATGTACTCCAACAACATTATGTTGTCGACTTGCGGTAGATTGCGACTGTCTGCTACTGCATATCCTTCACTTACTTTCATGGTTAAAACGGAGTAATTTAAATACCCAATCTAAGAAAGCGATGATAATACTTTAAATGTATGACATTGACGTGTTTACAGCCACAAATAAAGGAGTGTCGTACAATGTATTCTTTTAAATAACAGTAAAAAGAACGTGAGGGAATTAACATTATCCAGCCTTTCAATAATTATATGCTAGTTATTATCATTTTTTTCAAAAACTAGTGATCCAAAAAATTCAAAATATTTTTTTTCGTGATCAGAAGGCCCGAATCTGTATACAGTCCTTCTATTACAGGTACCTTCAAAAAATGAAATGTTGTCCATTGCTTTTCTCTTTAGTATATTAAAACGGCAAGGACAAATGAAATTTTTATGACAAATACATACGAATATTACATTATATTGATAATACTGAACTGAGTTTTAGGAAGTAACATAGTTTAGCCGAAGAATGATCCGGCTCTGTGGTTCGGTAAATTGAAGGGAGATGTACTAAATGGTAAGTGGTAACAGTGAGGTCACATCTTAATCACAACCGACTAACCCATAATGATATCAGTTAAGCAGAATTGTGTTGTTTGTAAACAACGGCCTCATGTCGTGTCTTAAATTCAGATAACGTGGGTATATAAGCCTATTCGGACGAAGCTTGCAAGACATAAGTTCGAGATTTTCAAGAGAACACTTGCTACAATGGCTTTCAAAGTAAGTTAATTTATTTTACAGTTTAGAAATTTTTGCATAGTATGCTCTTAATTTACTTTATTGGTGTATTTGATTAAAATCTTTTTCTGTGTTTAATTATAACAGCAAGAATGCATAGTACCAAAGTGTTTATTTTGAGCTTTTAACCTCAGCGGAGAACTGTAATCAAAGGAGTTGAAGGATGCAAGAACAAAATCTTTTATCATACATTCAAAAAAAAATTCACTTAATAAACTTTCAAACTTCTGAAATTAGTCGAAACCAGCACATTTCAAATGGGCAGACAGAATAAGTCATGCTACTGAAAGTGGCGTGTCAAAGTTGTGCTAGACTTCTCGAAGTGCCCTGGCAAGATTTAGAGCAAAACACTTGTTTTATAAGGTACGGTCACTAATTATTATATTGTTTTACAGATCGCGTGCGTCGTACTCGCCTTGGCTGCGGTGGCCCTCGGTAAGTGTACACGCTCTTTTATTGTCTTGCCATGATTTCCTGTTTTAAGTAATACAAGTGAGTACCTAGTTAGTAGTGACCATTTCTCTCGATATATTATGAAACTACATCATCATTAACTTTTATCACGCCTGTAGTAAGCAACCTAATACTGAAACTTTATTTGGGAATTTTCAGTCGTATGCGAAATATGGGTTTATTTAAGATAAATAAAAGAGTAGGTATAAATAACTCATTTTAATTCTCGATGTGTTGGACGTACACAGCTTTCGTGATCGGTAGGCTGGCTGTTGCAAGGTTCGGCTGAAAGACCAACACGATACGACCCAAGAAAGTAAAACCGTCCGAAACTTTGGTTTGGTCTAATATTAGCTATATTGTACGTGCTTTGACATATTTATTTATTTATTTAAACTTTATTACACAAAACAAAAGTCAGTAAAAATGGCGGTCTTAATGCCAAATGGCATTAGTTATATACCAGTCGACCATAGGGCCCAACAGATACACTAGAAGTTGGCGCAAATCAGAAATCAGAAATCTAATTGTACATAGGTACCTAGTCTTATTTAAAGTAGCGATAACCGTATTTGTTTGTTATTTGTGTTTCATAATTTGCCGTAGTAAAACTATTTTTCTATTTATACAACATAGAAATAAAATTAACGATTGTTATTGTCCGTATACAGGTTACCCTTACGGCCCTGGTGATGGCGGCTCGGGAGGCCACGGAAATCAGGAAGGCCATGGAGGTCACGGTAGCTTCGGTGGCCAAGGACAGGGCGGTCACGGAGGTCACAGCGGGTCCGGTGGCCACAGGGGATTCGTGAGCAATGCTGGCTTGGGAGGTTACGGCCAAGGAGGGCATGGACAGGCCGGGTTCGGAGGACAACAGGGTGGATTCGCTCATGATAGCGGATTTGGAGGAACACATGGACAGGGCGGTTTCGGAGGACAACAGGGTGGTTTCGCTCAGGATAGCGGATTTGGAGGAGCACATGGACAGGGTGGTTTGGGACAACAAGGACAGGGTGGTTTGGGACAACAGGGACCGGGTGGTTTCGCACATGATTCTGGATTCGGAGGTGCACAAGGTCAGGGTGGCTTCGGGCAAAGCGGACACGGACAAGGCGGCCAGGGTAGTTTTGGTGGACAGCAGGGTGATTTCGGAGGCCAGGGTGGTTTCGGAGGACAACAGGGTGGCTTCGGAGCACAGGGTGGACATGGTGGACATGGACACGAGGGTCACGGTGGATACAAGCAACACGGATATTAAATTTAGATAAGATCAGATCAGAAGAGAGTCTACTAGTGCTTGTCAGAGCTGTGTCAGTACTATCTTTGACGAGGTCTACTAACTCTGGTCGGCAAAAACGAATCTCAGTATAGTCAGTTTGATAATTAAAATTTCCACTTACCTACAATGAAATAGTCGACCAAGGCCTTCAGATAACCCACCAGAAATTGATAACACCCAGAAACAGCTATAGTTAATATAATAAACAATATTAAAAACAAACATCGTGTTTTGATTGCGTAACCACCTTATCTGAATTGTCAGTTCAGGGGCCTACGATGATTCCGCTTATCACGTGATAAATAAGTGACCAAGCATCTGTCACTCACACTCGCATTTTGTGAAATCGTGACGGATGCTTTATCACTTATTTATCGCGTGATAATAGCAACCATCATAAGCCCGTAGGTCATGTAGGCCATCTGCTCAGCCCGGAATAGGTACTGCCTCCTTACCTAAACCTTGCTAGAGTGCAATTAAGAGAAAAAGTTAGTACAACATACAATAAAATATTGTATTTTCTTGAATAGGTACGTTCCCGTATTATTCAAAGGATAATAAGTATATTTGAATGTCATGTTAACTTTATACAAAATATAACGTTTAGGTTTCTATGGCTGACTGTTTGTCAACGTAATTGTATTTTCTGCATTAGACAATTGATTCATGAATAATTTGAACCGTTGAAAATCTATAAAGTTATATTTATTTGTTTTAGTTATTTGAAGACGCGGTTGGCGCAGTTTGTAGAGCATCTGCCTACTGAGCCGGCGGTCCTGGGTTCGAATCCCGGCCAGGGCAAATATTTGTTTGATGAACTCGAATATTTGTTACTCGGTCATGATTTATGTATATCGTCGTCTTCTACCCATAGTAAAAGGTTTGCTTAGTTTGGGACTAGATCGATTTGTGTAAGATTGCATAATCTTAATATTTATTGATTTATATGAAGTACTAGCTGCGTCGCGCGGTGTTACCCGCTCATCCCGTGGGAACACTACATTTATTCGGGATAAAACGTAGCCTATGTGTTTATCCAGGGTGTCAACTACCTTCATAGCAAAATGTAGCAAATTTGGTCCAGCCGTTAGAGCGTGAAGAAGTAATAAAGATACCTACACGACACATGAACACAGAACTTTCGCCTTTATAATATTAGTGTGATTAACTAATCAAGGAATAATCAATTCCAATAAAGATTAATAATATTTTTTGGTGGTAATAACTACTCTTCATTATGTCCTCCCGCGAAGTACATAAATAGGCGCTCCCTATTCCGGGCTCTGGTCATCTGTCATCTGCCATAATCGTCCATGCGTGTCGCGCACACATCACAGAACTATAGATCTGGCTTTATACCGGTCGATACTCGAGAATATAATTCATTGCAGTCATAACAAGTAATAGATCTTATAGAAGGCTAGATTGCTCTGTTTACTTGATGGGATGTTATTTTCGAGTGACTCATTGGGTACTTTAAGAAATCATAAAACATAATAGACGATAAAATACAGTGTGGATCTATGTATGCCAGCTATGCCCCTAAACCGACCGACGGCCTTGAGAGGTTAGCATGAGTTCACCAATCGTGAAGTTCTTTGAAGTTAATGACTTTATTTTTTACAGGGGACGTCTTTGAGATAATAAAAGATAACATCGTGCCATGATGGGTCATGGATGATTTCTATATATCTAATATCTAAGTGTATATTTACCTATTTATTCTATATAAGTATGTATAATTATCATTCGTCTAGTACCCATAACACAAGCCTAACTATAGCTTTCTTTGGGACTAGGTCGATTTGTGTGAGGTTGTGCGATATCATTTATTTATTTATTTTATTTACCTATTGTATTTTGACATCATAGGTTACGTGTACGTATAGGTACGTATTGCTTAAAATTAAAAACCGTAGCTCTTAATTTTTCCGTGATAGGACAAAAGTTGAATATTTTATATTAATTTGGCACAACTAAGTAGTTGTAACATCTGAAAACTATGCTGAACCACAGAATAAAGAAATTAGCTGAACTAGGACTCGGCTTGTGGAGGGATTGATTTTCACTAAATAAATTGAATAATCTTAGTCACAAAATAAAGCAAATATTGATAAATTGAGAGAAACAATGGATTGTAAGTATAATGTCAATATTAGTGCCTCTAAGAAAATATGTAAAATATGTGTTACGCTCCTGTCAATACTTCGAATGTGCCAACTTAAATAAAACCCTGATTGGCACTGGCTACCATGACCATTATGACCAAGTTCATCCCATGGGATATAGGTAAAACGTAAAAATAGGCCAAATCAATAATGATGTCTCCCGTTGGCCAATTAGATGCCTGTAAATGTTTTCTCTTTAGTATATTAAAACGGCAAGGACAAGTGAAAACCGAAAAATTATATATAAATTTTTACAGGCATCATCACAATTGTCCCAATCTACATTAATTTTATTTATACATACTTAGGTTCTGAATTTGGTGATGACGATGTCCTCCCAGACGTATCCATCGACCGACGGCGACACCCTAACAAGAACGTATAAATTTACGTTTGCCGTGAGCGCGGGCATGCTAGCATACCCGAATTTGGGTTTGAAAGTGCGGCAGCATGTAGCACAGTATAGACACGTTATAGATACGTTAGGTAGTACTCTATAATTACTGTGGTATAGATCCCCATCTGTATTATAAGTGGGCTTGGGCTGAGTTTTACGGAGTTGACGTTTGGCGTCAAGATCTTCAAGACGGATGCGCTCAAGTTATCAAGACCTGCATTGACAGCATTTCGCCAATCTAATCTGTGAGCAGCTAGCTCCTCCCACGACTCAACTCAACTTACCTGAGGCTAGCTCAGAGTAAAAGATAGTTTTGGGCAGCCTGGTGAACTCTCTGAATTTACATAGGTCGTAAATAAATGATATATCTCAATTGGGGTACACCTATTTTTTTGGACCTATTTTAATTCCAAAACCATTTCCAGGAATATATGGCTCTTATACCATTATAAACAACAACAATGTACATTGGTATACCTTGTAATAAACAATTAGATTATGCCAGTGTGGCACCTGTGACACATTCAACTTACTTACTTAACTTATTTACTCCGCTGGCGCAGCGACCATGCAGCGACCCGAAGTGGATTTTGGCCTCCGATACGGAATGACGCTAACGCGCCCTGTTTTGAGCGATCGCCTCCCAGTTTTCTGCTTGTAGAGCGCGTAGGTCCTTCACCACTTCATCGTTCCATCGGTACCTCGGACGGCCGACTATACGCTCTTTTTACCGCCCTATCTTCCGGCATCGGAGTCTTGCTGCTGTTATCTCCCCAGAAATATTCGCCTCAGACACTACTTAGGTTTTCCAGCACTTGGTCCAGTATGGATCATCCAACTATTACCATCTTGCCTCCGTGTCAGTCCCAAGGACTTGCAGAATATCTTTCTCTCCCTGCAAGCTTGTTTTCCTCTTTTATAGGGCGAGCGTCCATGCCTCACATCCGTAGGCATATTAAGATAGGTCTTATATGACTGCGGGATCTAAGTCTTCCGACGCATCAACTTGGACACCAATCTTATGCAGAGCCGCTGCACACCGTAGAGCATTCTAAATGCAAAATACAATTTACTTTTCCTAAAAAAGTATGCATATTAAATTTTTTGACTTTAATTTGTACTTGCCGTTTCGCAGTTTAAGTCAATCGTGACATCATCACTAAATGCTTACGACGAAAAAAATAATTAAACTTATCTAATTGGCAAACGGATGAAATTAGTATCTTAAAATTGCTCTATATTTTACGATCTTTACAATAAAATGGGGTGTTTATTTTTATGTAAGTATCCCGATTACGAATACAAAACAGATGCCCGGTTTTTCTTTAATTTTTCTCTGAACTTCGTTACAAAACCTCTGTAGCGGACAGGAAAGTATTATCTTTTCCTGCAGACCTTAGGGCAAGGTTTTAGGTACAATGTAGTATTGGTCACGGCTCGTCTAACATCCTGGTAATTATGAATTACTTCATGACCGTAATTAGTGCTCGCCAGCGTTCCCATGAGGAAATACAATTAACAGTCGATCAATTGGATCAGTAATTAATAGGCAACGTTACATAATTATTGATTACTAGAAATTTCGTTTTAATTAAGTTTACTTCAATTACATTATATGCAGACAGTAAAAATTCTACCTACAGTATAGAAAGCTTAAAATGTTTATACATACAAGCAAACGACACGTAGTTATGTAACTCTTTACCGGCTTTTTGCTTATTTAGCATATGGGTGGTTCTACTCACAAGGGAATTTTCCGCGGCTCACCTTATTTTGTATAGTTTTTGTAGGCAAATTATATTGATTTACGATCGAAACTGTACAACTAAATGGTTTCTAGTATGACACTGAAAATTAGCTAAGCCCTAAATATATATCTCTCAAAAATTGTACTTTAAAGTGCCAAATTCTCAGTCTCCAGGCATGTCTCTCGGACGAAATGAAAGCTTAATGGCTGCATCATAACTGCATTTTGAGTATGTACGTAATATTTTCGCTAAAATAGAAATCTATAATATATGTAGATTCAATGTGTTTGTCTAATTTTACCTTAAATGCGAAACTTATTAAAAAAAAGTGCATTATATTTTGTCCCTCGTTTTTTACCTCAGTCTCCTGCTACATCAAAACACGTTAAAATCAGTTTGAGTTACCACGTCTAGCCCGTTGCTGTTCGGTCTGAGTGAAAGATCGAAGTGAAGTTAGCATATAAATGATCGCGTTTGTCTCGGTTCGCGGTTCGCTTAGTCGCTACGGCGAGTTGTGTAAGTGAAGTTGTGCCGGCGACGGCCAGTCAGCTTAACAGTATCCTGGCCTGGCCCGTATTTATTTAAAATCCATTGTTTTCTATACACTTTTTTTGCATTCATAGGTCATAAATTCGTTGCATTAGAGTACAGAACTGCATGATTTCAATATTAAATGTTGCATTAACGTAGTTATTGGCTAAAAACTTACAATAATCTCGGTATCCTGTCCTCAGTCTCATGGGCCCATATATTGTTTAAACCTTTACCGCCTACGAAGCCATATATGGCAGATATGAACTTGGACCTTATTGGCACAGGTCAAGGTTCAAATTCAAACAATTTTTTTTTCTATATGCGGTAAAGGGTTAAATGGTCATAAATTTGGTATATTTTTTTTGACTGGCCCGTTTGAGATCAATAAAAGAACGACCTCCGCTAGGCGTTAAGCTACTTTTCTGACCTTAGATGCTAAAAAAATGGTGTGCCGCAAATCACTTCATTTTCGTCCCTCCTGAGTAGAACCACCCATATATATGAAATTGTATATGAAATTGGCATTTCATATGGCAGAAATGAAAACGATTTTTTTTATGAAAATATTTTTTTATTTAGTCAAAGTATGTACCATGGCTATCTATGCACTTTTGCCATCTCGAAGGTAGTTCATTGATTCCTTTACTAAAAAAAGTGTGTGAGCGAGAATCAATTAAATCTTTGAAGGCCGTTTGGACAGCCTCGTGAGAATTGAATTTTTTTCCTTGCATGAAGTTGTCCAAATTCCGAAAAAAATGGTAATCAGTTGGAGCAAGGTCCGGGGAGTATGGTGGATGTCGAAGACATTCCAGTCGCAGCTCCCTTAGTTTTGCGGCCGTCAAACGTGCCGTATGTGGTTGAGCGTTGTCCTGAAGCAGCAGTGGGCTAGATCGATTGACCAGTCTGGGTTGTTTAATGGCTAGCTTTTCCATCATCGTTTGCAATTGTTGACAATACACATCAGCCGTGATTGTTTGCCCAGATCTTAAGAAACTGTAATGGATGACACCGGCACTAGTCCACCAGACACTTACCAGTACCTTTTTCTGAGTCAACTTTCGTTTCGGGCAGAATTTGGCTGGTTCACCTGGGTTCAGCCATTGTGAAGAACGTTTCCGGGTGTCGTACAGGATCCATTTTTCATCACAAGTAACGATACGATTCAAAATGCCTTCATTATTGTGCCGGTTGAGAAGTGAAACGCAACACTCGACGCGTGTTTCTTTGTTTGCGTCGCTCAATTCATGCGGTACCCATTATCACCTTTTTTCACTTTTCCAATTTGTTTCAAGTGAATCAAAATGGTTTTAAAATTTAAATTTTTTAAATACTTAAATTAGAAATAAATTTGAATTTGGAATTCCTAGCCGAACGCCACATATTTTGAACCAAAGTTGCCAGTTCGCCAAACGCCAATTTCATATGTAAGGACCTAATAACTACATAAAAAAGTACAATAATTTGTATATATCTAAAAGTTTCAACCATTTTAAAAACTACGAGCGCTTGAACATTGAAAATACGGATTGCGATTTTTTTCGTTTTTTCAATTGTCATCAAATCATAATCGTGATAAAAAACATGCTATCCTCTTATTAGAATGTGCAGGTTGTGAGCTCTACCGGGCTAACATTACAATTTACTTGTTATTGCTTGTTATACAAGTAGTTCGATAAAATTAGCTGAAAATTTGGCAAAATTAAAGGACAACTTTTATCTATCAGGATATGTACCTACATATGTAAGTAGTATGGAGAGTAGATAAAATTAAACTTGGCTCTATAACGTTATAGAGCCAATTTAATTTTATCTACTCTCTCCCCCCTCTCAGGGGTGAGCGTCACCCCCCCGCGCCCTCGAATGTGTCCAGGAGCGCGGTATTTTCCACTTTAAAAGAAAACCGTGTACGATACATACAAAGTGTAGGTATAGGAACGAAATGATTTTGAATAAATTTACTATAAACTTTTCATACATACAAAAGCGATATCACTTATAGAATCAGCGAAATCTGTTATCAAATACTAACGTTTTTAATTATTGATCTTTTTTTTCTGCTAAAAGGTTAGTTATCTCAAAAACTTCACACTTCTCGGCCAAAATATGTATTACAAAAGTAAAGAATAGAAAATGTTTTTTCTAAACATGTATAATTTATTTCTGTTACTCTTTCATTTACCGGGGGGAGAGTAGGTAGATAAAATTAAACTTGGCTCTATAACCATCATCATCCTGATAGATAAAAGTTGTCCTTTAATTTTGCCAAATTTTCCATACATTTCAATCTAATTTTCTTGACCTAAAGGTACTATGGGCTGCACAAAGGCATGACCCATTTATGAATGAATTAATTGGCCATGAAATTCTGCAGCTCATTGTACTTGAACTTATTCGTACAGTCAACTGCAGAGCTAACAACAATATCACAGATACAACATTTCAAATAAGTATCTGAATATAAAATATCTGTAACTGTATAAGGGTTTTTCTATTGATTTGCGGAATCCTAGAGATGATTATATATTTAATAAATAAACGTTTAATCAATTCATCTAGTTAATTATTACATAAAGTATTTGCATGTATGTACAAATTATCCTTAGATTAATTTCCTCGAAGCTCGTGGGACCGCAGCCACAATGTTCCTCAGCCCAGCATCATTGTCGACATAATCACCTTCCTCAGAATGATTTCAATCATTATCTCATTTTCAGCACGCTTACCTGTCATTATTGTGTCAGTTTGCTTTAGATATATAAGGATGCTTGGCGGGAGTACGGCAAGTCATTGGACAGGCTTCGAAGAGATACCTCTTGAGATTGTAGCTGAGTTTAGTACGACACAAGGATAAATATGGCAAAACTCGTCGTAAGTACCTACTTATGTAATCAATATCTTTCCTTATAAATCACGATTAAGAACAAACTAATCATGTCACGCCCGCCATGACACTTTTTTATGGCCTCACTGCAGAGCAGCTAGCTAGCTAGCTTTAAGTGCCTTTGCGCCACCCATATATGGCACTTTCAACTGCATTCGGGGTTCTGTAAGTAGTATGTAGCTGGCCGTGAGTTTTTTAGTTTCATAGAAATTTTTACTTATGGAATTATATGGTTTCCATTTGAACCCTAGGGGCTAAAAGTACAATTTTCGCGAAGCTAAAATGACGTACTTTTTGAGTAGGAGAAGTGAAAAAGATCTTTTGAATAGATCGCATTCGGGCATTCCTACCATATGAAGGTAATAAATAAATGGATTAAATAAATATAATGCTCGGACTTATGTATGATCTATTTGCAGGTAGGTACCGACAAATACTTATCACATGTCTACATCAATAGTGAATTACATTAAATCCACGAAATTCTTTGACACTGAAAATTACGTGGAATATTCCATTTTAAATATTAAAATTACGTGAAAATCAACTGCGGTTAGCTGTCATTTTTTTTTGCAACAAACGCATGTCCATTTAAATTGCGTCATATAAAAATATAAATATAGATTAGGTTGCGCTATACTTTAGTGGGGAAATTTCTAATATTTGACCCTGTATAGTGTACCTACGGTTTATGTCTTTATTTAGTCTCTCTTCTACATCCCCAGATCCTCTTTACCGTGATGTTCCTCGTGGCGCTGGCGGCCGCCGGCGACGACACCACCACCACCCCCGTGGACGCGTCCACCACCCCCGCCAGCAACGACACCGCTCCCGCCGCCCCCTCCGTCCCTGCCGCCGACGGAGTTGCCCCGGAGGGCGACGCGGCTGCTAAACCTGTGAATCAGGGCACCAGATAATGCTAAACAATTATATAAATGCCCTTTGACGCCATACTTCTCCTCACTAGCACGATACAAATGTCAGATATACGTATGCTAAAAGGAAATTAATTTTATTAACTTACCTTCCGTGCTAGTCTACATAAAAAAAGGGATTTTTATTCGCACTATAAAGAGCCTATACACTGCATATTTGAATACACTCTGGCGTTGAACAAAAAAAAATGAACGTGCAGAAATATGAATGGAGAAAGAGGAAGGGGAATTCCTAAATAAGAATGTACGACAGAGGCAATACTTTCTCTTTGCATGCAGCCGACTATATTGGACGTCTAACCGCCAGCAGAAATACACAGTTTTAAAGGCTCGTATACTTATGGCGGTCAAAGGGTGACTCCTCTCAAGACTAATTATCCGTCCCATCATTTCAGACTTTTCCAACATAAGAGCATAAGTCTTCAGAGTCACAGGAAGACACTGATACGGAATTTAGTTTTATATTAATAAAAAAATTATAAAGCAACAAAGCAAACAAATAAGAATATATTTATTGTTTTATGTCGGTTCAGAAGAGACTGTCAAGTGTCAGTAAGAAACAACTAATTATTTATTTCACACCTTGCACAATTTGTACATAATTTTCTATTTAAATCATTATTTAACTGTGAATAACATTCAAAATCTATTAAGTTAATAAATAAATTATTGTGATAATTAAACTACGTAGTTTACTTTCTATACTATCTAGTGATCCTCTTTATTTTCCTGATGAATGGAGGATACCTCTTCATTCTAGGGTGACATCTATTTGTCATAATTTCTTATGTCCGAAATGTATTTCGCCGAACACGCTGCGCATAATTGGATACGCTGAATCTTACCAAATCGTCATTTGTCCGAATCTATACGCATAATATTGTATTTCTTTTGATTCCTAAAAAAAGGCTCTTGTAATATCGTTTCACAGAATAATAATTAAGAAGAATAATAATTTCATAGAATTTAAGTTTATCGGCGTTAAAAAATCATGCGTAATCGTTAAAACAGGATTCGACGTACCTAAATATGCTTATACAATTATACCTGTAGTAATACAGAATTATTACAAAAAATTACAAGGTGTCCATAGAAATCGATTGCCACCGCCTTGCATGGATTTCAAGAATTAGAGAAAACTTTAAGCTATCTTTCTGCTCTACAAAAAAAAATTGGGCAAGTGCGAGCCCGACTCGCGCATGAAGGGTTCCGTACCTATACATATATATAATCTATAACAAGTTTGTTGTATGGGAGCCCCCCTTAAATATTTATTTTATTTTATTTTTAGTATTTGTTGTTATAGCGGCAATAGAAATACATCATCTGTGAAAATTTCAACTGTCTAGCTATCACCGTTGTTGAGATACAGCCTGGTGACAGACGGACGGACGGACGGACGGACGGACGGACGGACGGACGGACGGACGGCGAAGTCTCAGTAATAGGGTCCCGTTTTTACCCTTTGGGTACGGAACCCTAAAAACACGGACTGTTTGACACCACGCCACGCGTCTGTTACTTTTAATTACTCAAACTTATTTAAAAATGCATCAAATCATATGTGATTTAGCCTTTTTGGGATACAATAAGAAAATAGGGCTTGATTGTGTTCCGATAAATGGCAATTTCTAACCGTAATTTCATTCATAGAAAAAGAGTTGACGAACAGACATTGGGACATATGGGGCGTCGATACGTCGTCGAAAATGTTTCGCGGTGGAGTAATCTTCGATTTGGATGCATCTCTTGATAAATCCTTTGGGCTTCACGAGCAACGCCTCGTGCTATGTCATACGTCATTATCATATCCACATACTCTTCGTTAGCGTAGTTAGCCATAGTATTTAGCAAAAATAATAACAATAAATGACAAATGTAGAATCCCGCCACAATGCACCGTAACAAAAGTAATTTGCTATTAGAAAAAAAATACCAGCCGATGGTAAGTAGGTTTCAGCCTGTCATTCAGCCAGCCAGTGTTCCAATGAGGTTCCGTTGCGTTACAAATAATATTGCTGTACTCGCAAATTCATAATAATTTCCGCCCTATTGACGGAATATCCCCGTAATTTGACTCAGATTTATTTGTTATCAGTGTGTAGCATATCATTAGAAAGGTCATACACTAGAGAACCTTAAAAAAAATGAAGTCCTCTATTGTCTTTAGTTTTATCATAATTGAATTTCGAAGTTGGATCTTTTTCACACAATCAGTATTTTTGTGGAATAAAATACCTCGTAAAAATACCATCAATTAGAAAAAAAAAAACTGTTATTATTTAAACAAGTGCGTATTGCCAAGTATTAAATACAAAACAAAACAATTGTACATACATTAACAAAAACGTTACGAACGTTTAAAGGCGGAATTTCGGGAAATTTGAGAAACAACATTAAAAAAATCATATCTCCAAAACCGTGACCCTTAGGACCCAAGGTCCAAGGGTGAAAAGATAGCAAATAATCCCAACTATATCCCAAAAATTTTTGTCGGGCCATGTGCCGAGCACCCTGTATAGTACCTACTATTATTTTTATAGGACCTACCTATCTATAAGTTAGATTAGTTTCCATTTCCATCCTAATACTTATCTATGGAAAACGGTGCGATACTATCGTCAGTCAGTCTCGGTACAACAAATTTATGAAGAGGATAGTGCCACCAACTACTGCTATTGCCCAATGCCCACATTAGGCTCTCCGTAGGGTTACTTGTCACACGGGATGGTTCACATAACGCCATAAAATTAAACTAAGCAAATACGACGCCGTTGGTAGCTGTAATCCTAGTGGCATGATCAATTTTTATTTAGTGAACATGTCGACCTAATGGTCGTTGTTGGTATCGTATTTAATAGCTAATAGTCGAATTTCCGAGCTTACCGATGAGAATCCTTTATGCACATATCTGTATTTAGTTGCATTAGAATTAAAACACAAATATTTAGCTGCAGCTTTTAATTTGCTTCATAAATACATTATACTTATTACTATCGCTTGTGATCGGTTACAATAGGGAAGGATTATAATAAGGCTATACTGCTGCTACTTATCGTCGTCTAAGTCCGCGAAGGTCTTGGTGGGCAGATTGGGGGCATCCGGCAGTTTGGGGGCATCAGGCAGCTTGCCCAGGTCCGGGGTTTTGGGGACCCCGGGGAGGTCCAGGGTCACCGCCGCTGAGACCAGCATTAGGAGGCATACGAACAGCTGGAATAGGTTAAAAATTGGTAATTTAGTGTCGAGAGTTTAAAATACAAATAGACAGCGCAGAATCGTGGCTCCTGCGAAAATGTTGTTATTATATTGGAGAACTTCAAGCTATATTTAAACGGAGATGCCACAACTTTGCGCGACCAGCGGTGCGGCAAGCGGTTGAGCGAGAGATCCGAGCGCGAAGGCATAACGAGTGAGAGAGATACACGTACCTACACCGCTGCCGCTGTCGCGCAAAGTCATATCATCTCCGTTAAGGTGAGGCATGTTGTGCTACAAGCTAGGGCTATATCCGTCTATATTAGAGTTTCTAGTTTGACTATGGCGCCTTATAAACTGTCAGGAGAAAGATATCAGATCCTCCAAGAAACACTCCTTTTAATTTTAACAAAATTAAATAAAAACTTCCTTTTTCTCGGCAGTCAGAGCTAAGTATAAAAAAATCTTATGATCCATAAGCGCGATAAGAGTGGCGTGAAGAAAACGATGTAAAATAATCCGGGTTCATTTCAGAATTTCATATAAATTTCTGTCCATGAAACAGTTAAATACAAACTTTCCAAAATCAACTAGGAAAAAACTAAAACCCTGTTTTTCAAAGGACAGTATTGGTAAGTAAAACTTGGTTCTAATAAAGCATGCTTAATCATCGAAAAATCTCTTGCCATCATGTGAAATTCAAATAATTTATAGATTCAGGCGTTATTTTACAAAATTCGATACTAAATTACTGGATGATAATCTCTTACCACACTTATTCCGACAAGCAGTTACAATAAATTACGTAATTTTCATGTACATACACAGTATCCCTTCGGCACAATAATACAAGCAGATTAAGAGAACCAACGAGGTACCACCAGACAGCATAACCCCTCGGCACTTGTTTCTCCTCTACATCAGAACATTTATTTTTTATTTTTTTTTATGTCATAGGGGGCAAACGAGCAAACGTATCGCCTGATGGAAAGCGATTACCGTCGCCCATAAACACCGGCAACACCAGAGGAGTCACAAGTGCTTGCCTACCCGGAGGACGAAGATAGAATGCCTCTATGCTAGTAATTTCACCGGCTATCTTACCCCCACACCGGAACACAACAATGCGAACATTGCTGTTTGGCGGTGGGTTAGCAGGCTGGATAGAGATGGTGACGGTCGGTATTCCTTTGTTTTATCGACAGAAGTTTCATCGACTTTTGTTTCACAGAAAATATGTGACCAGAATACTCTATTTTCGTAGCATTATTTCAAATAATTTCGTTGCATCGAATAGTCATTGTGCATATTGTTCAAGACAAGTCTGAACATAGCTTTATAATAGTATTTTGTGTTAAAAATGTTAATTTGTAATTAATATTTGTTGCTTGCAACATTTCGACAAGAGCTGTCTATGGCCTTCCGCCAGATGACTCTCTTCATTCTGTGCTATAACGGATTGTACGTGCATATTTAATTTAGCTTTCAATAAAGTTAATTTTCTTAAAATGTCTATTCGCATTTTGATTCATACATGCGAATGTTGGTCCTTCGAGCTTTTGCGAGTTTAGAATCAGTGATTCAGTGGATTTACTGCGTAATTCGTTGCTGGCTGGGCGCGGCTGACTTGCAATATCAAGTTGCCGCCCGCCGCAACCTCACCCGGCCCATAGTCTGGGTGAATTTAATCAGCGTGATTTCCCTTGGAATTATTTCGAAGTTGTTCTATTCCGTGCTGCAATAATCGTAGAAGAATTGCAATTCATCGGAACAAAGGATTTTTTTCTGCAAGTACTGGGCGGTACATGAAAAAACGCATTGACAAGTCAAGTCAATTTCAGGTGGGACTAGCTTGTAAGGTTGGTAGTACGGTACGGGATGGTCAGCAGTGTGTGTAGCTGTCTTTATTGAGTTGGCGCTAAAACTGACTTTATCTGTATCTGTCAAAACTTGAAGTGACATCTGACAGCTTGTGCTAAAAATAATTTCGCTCGGTGTTTTGATTGGCGAATTTCGATTAAATTTGCTTAATTGAAGTGCGATTTAGTGCATATAAAGTGTCTCGTGTTATCAAGATTTCGGTTCATGGATAACGGCAATGACGGATCTCAAAAAGTTGAAAATTTTGCGCAGCCAAGTCAAGGCAACAATGACTCGCATGGAGGCGTTTGTAAACAACCCAGATAACTTAGCTTCAGCTTCGCTGGACGCCTTAGAGGCGCGCAAGGAGAAGTTAGCTTCTTCGCTCAGAGATTACGAGGCAATCCAGCTTGATATATTAAGCCTGGATGAGAATGACGCGGACGATGCGGGTGCTTTTGAAGACCGGTATTTTAGTACAATCGCCAAAATGAACAAGTCCCTCAGGTCTCTAAGAGGGGCAGAAGCCGCACAGGTTTCTAGTGTGGCTTCATCAAAATTACCTCATGTTGATATACCAGTGTATAATGGTAAGGACTTTACTCTCTTTAAGCCCTTTTATGAAATGTTTATAGCAGTGATTGATAACAACAAAACCTTATCAGATGTACAGAAGTTGTTCTACCTAAGAAAGTTTTTGTCTGAAGAAGCGCTATCTGTCATTGTAAATTTGCCTTTGGTTAACGCCTCATATCCAGAAGCTTTAGAGTTATTGAAAAAGCGGTATGACAATAAGTCTAGGCTTATCATAAGCCATATTTATGTTATCTTAGACATCCCATGTATGACTAAGGGAACAGCGGCCTCTATAAGGTCATTTGTATCTCAAGTGCAGCAGCAGCTGCATGCACTTAAAAACTTAAAAGAACCCATTGATAAATGGGATATGTTACTGATTTCGATTTTATCTAGAAAACTAGATCAATATACTAGCCGGGCTTTCCATTTAGAGAGAGACCCACAAACTCTTCCGACAATGTTGGAGTTTATTGCATTTTTAGAAAGGCGTGCTATGGCGCTAGAGGATAGCCTACCTCAAAAAAGTAGCCCGAATGAAAATGTGGGTCCTTCTAAGTTTAAATCGTACCCTAAGGTTGCTAATGTTGCAGCATCCTTACCTGCTTGTAAATTTTGTAATAAACCTGGCCACGCAATCTATAATTGTGTAAAATTTCAGGAAGCCTCCATCGAGGCCCGCCTGGCCTTTGTGCAGGAGAAGAAGCTGTGCGATGTTTGTATAAACTCTCATGCCGATAAGCCTTGTAAGTACAAATTTAAATGTAAATTATGTAAAGGACGGCATAATACACTTTTGCATGCCGATGATACCATTGATGCCAGGCAATCCGCGGCGCCACCTGTTGTTTTGACGTGTGTCAAGAAAACATCATATAAGAAAGTGTTACCTACTGTGAAGGTAAAAATAGTTGATAAATTTGGCCGTAATGTTTACTGCCGCGCATTGCTTGACTCTGGCTCAAGTGAATCCTTTGCCACAACTTCTCTTGTAGAAAGGCTAGGTTTTGCCACTGTGGCACAATGTGAAAATATAATTGGTGTTGCTAAGCAGACCACCAAAATAGATAGGTCAGTTGTCATACCTATTGAATCTTGTCAATATCAGGATGTAAAGTTTAATGTTGACTGTCATGTTGTAAATGATATAACGGCACATTTGCCACAGCAACATATTGATTGTTCAAAGTTGAAATTTCCAAGTCATGTCAAACTGTCGGATGATAATTTTAATACGCCATCAGAAATTTCATTACTACTGGCAGCTGATATTTATTTTGAATCATTGCTAAACGATTGTATCAAGCTACCTGAAGGTCTGGTTTTGCAAAGCACCTTGTTTGGGTATATTGTAGGAGGAAAAATAAACCAATCGGTTGAAATTTCAAACACTGCTCTGGTAACGAATTTTGCTATTGGTGACAGTACAAAATTAGAAAATGTTATGAGTGAACTTTGGCTAGCTGAAAAAGTTCCAGAACCCAAGCAAATAATTTCAGATGAATTTGAAAAGGCTGAAAAAATATTTCAAGAGTCCGTCACTTTGACTAATAACCAATTTCAGGTTGACATTCCACTTAAATGCCCTTTAGGTGAGCTAAATTTGGGTAATTCTTTTTCAGCTGCCTTGCAGAGATTTTACTCAATTGAGAGAAAATTTATGAAAAATGTAGAGTTGCTAGAGCAGTATAAAAGGTTCATTGATGAATATGTTGAGATGGGGCATGCTAGAGAAGTTGAAATTAACTCTAATGACCTGTTTAATGGAAAGGTAAGCTTTTTAGCGCATCATCCAGTTTTCAACGAGGCTAGTAAAAGCACGAAGCTCAGAGTGGTGATGGATGGGAGCATGAAATCCAAAAGCAAGCTCTCTGTCAATGATGTTATGCTGAATGGACCTGTGGTGCAGGGTGAGCTTTTTGACATATTAATTTTATTTCGAACATATTTATTCACTCTGACATGTGATGTTCAAAAAATGTTTAGGTGTATTCTTGTGAGCCCTGAATATAGATGTCTTAAAAACATCCTCTGGCGTGACAATCCTCGCCAGCCCATCCGCTGCCTCCAGCTTCAGACGGTTTCCTATGGCCTAAAGAGCTCTACGTTTTTAGCTACCAGATGTTTAGTCGAGCTTGTGAAATTATTTGGAAATAATTTTCCGCTTGCATCTCAAGCAATTTTGAAGAACTGAGAGAAATAGAAACATTGCTCTCAGGAAAGTCTCTCAAAACAGGCATAGCTAACTTGCATCCTTTTGTGGATCAGTTTGGTGTTCTTCGCGTAGGTGGCAGGCTGCAAAATGCTGACATTTCACAAGCTAGAAAGCATCCGCCTATTATTCCGAAAGGATCATTTTTCACTACGTTGCTAATTGAAAGAGAGCACTTGCGTCTTTTGCATTTAGGTGCGAGATCTGTTCTTAGTTCCTTAGCCCAAAAATATTGGATAATTAATGGTATTAGGGAGGTTAAAAAGGTAGTAAATAGATGTGTCACATGCTCGCGTCTGAAGGCTGAAGCTGCGAAGCAGTTGATGGGCTCGTTACCTGCAGAGAGAATTACAGCTAGTAGAGCTTTCCAATATGTTGGAGTTGATTTTTGTGGTCCATTCAGCACGAAGGTTGCTAGAATACGAAAGCCTCTTGTTACTAAAAGCTATATTGCTCTTTTTGTATGTTTCGCCACAAAAGCGATACATGTAGAGTTAGTGTCGAACCTTACCACTGAGACTTTTCTAGCATGTCTTGATCGCTTTATATCTAGACGTGGCATGCCCACTGTCATTTGTTGTGACAATGCTAAGACCTTTAAAGGTGCTGACAACCAACTGAAAGAATTGTATGATCTACAACGTTCAAATGACCATAAAGATTCTGTGTATAGATATTGTAATAAAAGATATATATCATTTAAGTTTATACCAAGCTACGCGCCTCAATTCGGGGGCCTTTGGGAAGCCGGGGTCAAGAGTGTCAAATTTCATTTGAAACGGGTGGTTGGCAACCATTGCTTGACTTTTGAGGAGCTATATACAGCGGTAGTTCAATTTGAAGCGGTTTTGAATTCGAGACCTTTGCTGACCTTGGACCCGAATGAAGGCAAATATTTGTCACCAGGTCATTTTTTGATTGGCACGGCGGTAACAAGTTACCCTGATGTTAATTTGACTGAAATTCCCGTCAATCGTTTAAGGAAGTTTTGGGACATTGTAACCAGATTAAAGCAGGATTTCTGGAAAACGTGGTCCAATGACTACCTTTGTCAGTTACAAAGTCGTCCCAAGTGGAAACATGACATACCAAACTTAAAGGTAGGTGACTTAGTACTTGTAAAAAATGTAAATACTGCTCCACTGTCATGGCCAATGGGCCGTATAGTTAAGATATTTCCTGGAAAGGATGATAGGGTAAGAGTGGCCGAGGTGAAAATGGGGGATAAATTGTATGTCAGACCTGTTACTAAGCTATGTCCTTTACCTCTTGACTAAATAAGTTAGATATATATTGTATAATTAAGTTTTAAGTTATAACCTATTCCGAATGTTAATTTAGCTCATCTCGCCCGGCCCAATTATGTTCAAGACAAGTCTGAACATAGCTTTATAATAGTATTTTGTGTTAAAAATGTTAATTTGTAATTAATATTTGTTGCTTGCAACATTTCGACAAGAGCTGTCTATGGCCTTCCGCCAGATGACTCTCTTCATTCTGTGCTATAACGGATTGTACGTGCATATTTAATTTAGCTTTCAATAAAGTTAATTTTCTTAAAATTTCTATTCGCATTTTGATTCATACACATATATTTCAGAGATTTTAAGTTCAACGAAATTTCATACCCGTTCATCATTCATTTTATTTGTATTTATTTTAGCATGATTTGACCAAATCGAACTGCTACCAATATAAGGTCTTATTTTAAGTATGAAAATATGAATTACGAATATATTAAATATTGTTCTATGCAATGAATATTCGGTTTAATCAATGGATTTTGTAAAACTATATAATGCGAGAAACATTTTCTATGAAACAAAATTCTATAATTTGGCCAGTAAGAAAAAATACTGTAAAACTATTCCTTTAAAAACCTACGATAATGATAAGCAATTGATTCGTTTTGTAGGTATTTGGGTTATCATTTTTGTAGAGGATTGAGTAAGTATGCCCAGGGCGACATTAAGTGGGATAGCAAGTTTAGGTAGTGCCTTTGGATCATCTATGGGCTAGTTCCCTAACTTTTTTTTGCTGTACTTGGCGAAACCTTTGACAGATAGCAAAGAATTTATCATCCAGTCAGTAATTAGAGGTGAGATTCTATCAAAGTTAAATGCATTCAGGCATCAGAAATAGATTGCACTTACCACTACTCGCGACATGATTCAGGAAGGCAGGCAGAGATCCTAATACAAGTTCTAGTGATGTGTCTCAGTTTTATAGGTCTCCAATGGCTTTCTGTGCAGGCACGTGCGTAATTGATAAATTAAAGTATAACGTGACACTAAGTAGTTCGATTGTATTTTGCAGATGAGATGTAATATAACCTGAGCTAGAATTTTTGTTTGTTCGTAAGCTGTTGAGTGGAACAAAAATGTAAATATATATCTTTATAACCCTGAGCCTTGATCATTTTCAGTTCTTGAGCAGAAAGTGACCCAATTCGACCCAATTATGTGATATGCTCTTAAAGGGGGGGTTTGAAAGCTTCTTGTAAACGCCCTCTAGAGAGACCGCTTCTGGGTCGCCAAAATCTTCATCGTAAAGGTCCTTACGGGATTGGATTTTAGGTTTCGTTTTTTAGTTTTAACTATTTGGATATACAGAGGAGAATGTACTTCTTAACTTTTACTTCTAAGCCTCTCCTGTCTGGCTGATAATCGCAATAAAAAGACTTAAAGAGCTGTGCTCAAAAATACTTATAATATATTGCAAGAACGAATTACAAATGACAACGGTCGTTGAAGAACAAATGTAGCAGATGTATATAACGTGGCTGTTTATTGGTCACTTCGGGGAGCCCTTTGTTTCCTAGAAACTTATTTCGTCGAAAAATCATTTCGCAGATTTTTTTCCTCTGTAGTCATAAATTTTTCATGATTTTTGCAAATATCATTGTATTGACTAGGTTAGGTTTGTTTTATAACAATCTCGAGTAGGTTGCAAAGAAAAATGCTTTCTATCAAAAGATCTTTCGAAAAAATGAAACATTCGACGAAAAATAACTCTAGGAGTCAATATAGACCCGTCATTTCGGGATCAAAGGACTATGGCCAATCTTACCTTCTGCCATTTGGGATCCATCATCCGATAAATAGAGGTGGTGGAACAAGCCTTTGAACACGTGGTAACATAAGAACGTGGATAAGATAAGATGACCAGATGTAGAACTAAGCATTGCTAAACTGAAGTGGTAGTGGAAGACGCACGCTACCGAGGCCAAGTTGATTGAGCCTGATTTACCAAATGAAAAATCAGGGGACTGATTCTACTAATTTAAACTAGGAGAGCTGTGATGCCTAACACCCTAACAAACAACCCTATCGCCCTAATACTCTACAACCCTAGTCCTACCATAGAGTGTAATTAAATACGTACGTAAATAAAGTCGGGATGTCTGCACCGTGCGACCTAAGGTAACAGAAAAGGTTTGAAGAGGGATTCTCGCACTGCCAACCACGCAGGAGGAGTGAAACATGGTGGCTCTCTCACAGCGGGAGCCTGAGACTGGATAGTGGTATTCAGCGGTCGATGCCATACCGCTTGAATTGCTGTAAGCCAAGTCTCGTGACGGGTCCGTACAGGCTTGGACCCAGCAAATGCTAGCTTGATTTTATGGCCAGTCTGACGCTGCGACTGACGATCCATCAGTAAGTATAATATATTTTGGAGGCTGATAATATCTTTATACCAATAATTCTAATTTGTAATGAAAATCAGGTTTCTATGGAGAAGTATTGTTATTGCATCGAAAATCAATGGCGATGCAGGATCTGTACGGGCGTGCGGCGTCAGCTGTACAGCGCCATCTGTAGGTATACATTTCTTTGTTCGCTCATCGCGCCGTAACGGCTGGACGGATTTAACTAATCTTGGTACATGGATATCTGAACATCTGGACATCTAGAGATGGTCATAAAATACTTTTACCCGAAGAAAAATAAAATACGCGGACGAAGTTGCGGGCATGTTCTTCGAGTAGAGTACTAATCATGCTAAAACTCCACGTGTAACAACTGACTCCGGCTGCATTCACTAGTCTATATATGCCAATAATAAAATGCGCAAAAACAATTGACAATAGAACAATTCAAACGCTTGTTAGCGATGACAGTAATTGCTGAATACCCGTCACGTGGAATAGGACTAGTTTAATTACTTACAGTACGACATAAAGGAGCAGAAATTAAAAAGTAGCAATACTGTAGTGTCATATCCCTTTCTAATCAATCTAAGAAAACGGGACGACACTACGGTATTGCCACTTTTTTTAATTTCTTGTCGGACTGGACGTATAATATACAATTTAGTTATGTTATAAATGACACTTACAAAAATATTATGATAATGAGGTAAAAAGCCGAATATTTGTAGTTTGATCGTCTTAATGATTGTTTAAAACAAACAACCATTAATACATATATAGTTATTAAAATGGAATTCATACCAAAAATATTTTACCAAAAAAATAAATACCTAAGTGAAATGCGTAATTATAATAGTCAAGTATATAAAGAAGGGTAGGGTAAGGTCTTGTAAACCAAAGTTTATTTTTTTATCTTTTAATTTTTTGTGTCCACATGACGTAAAAATAACTGGAAGGAATAGATTTGAAAATGTTTGGCACATTTATTTTGCATTGTACAAATTCATTCACGTATTAATTAGTTCATAAATGGGCTATACAATTCTGCAGCTCAATCGCCTATCTACCTATGACTACAGTAACGAAATAGAGGTTAATGTTTTTTTTTTCTTCTCGAACGAAATTATGGACACTACTAGCAGTCGTGTGACGTCAAACAAAAATTCAGGGTAAGCCGTGGTAGATTTTTTTACTTTCTCTTCATAAAGTTGCTGAATTGTCCTGAAGCGGGCTAGCCGGTGGGAATCGGGTTGTATGTTCGCCAAGCCCTGCCGTCTTGTTAGTTAATAAAAAAAAAATTTTTAACAAAAAAAAAGAACCGACTTCAGTAAAACTAAAAAACCAAAAATAACCCGTACAAGTACAGATTACATTTGACTCACCCTTCGAAGTCGATCCCAAACCACTCAGTTCTTATATTTATAGTTATATTATAGTTTACGTGAGGTTTGGCACCGACTTCGAAGGGTGAGTCAAATGTAATCTGTACTTGTACGGGTTATTTTTGGTTTTTTAGTTTTACTGAAGTCGGTTCTTTTTTTTTGTTAAAAATTTTTTTTTTTTTTGCTTTTTAGTGATTCATATAAAAGTTTTAGTGGCCAAATCCTATTTACTGAATGTAAATTCTTGACTTTATCAATAAATTACCGAAAGCGCCGTACACGTCCCTATAACATTTGAAGAGTTCCCTCGATTTCTCCAAGATTCCATCATCAGATCCCGACTTAGTGCCAACGGGACCAACTAGGAGTTATACCCTTTCGATTAAAAAAAAAAAATTGAAAATCGGTTCACGGTTCTCGGAGATATCGAGTAACATACACACAAAAAAAAAAAAAAAAAAAATTAGTTCGAATAGAGAACCTCCTCCTTTTTTTGAAGTCGGTTAAAAAGAAACGCTACGTACACTGGTTTAATGTTTTATTAAAATACAGAAAGACTGATGCTACATGATTTACATGATTTTATATATGCATTGTATACAAATTGATCCATTTCTTACAAATTATTAAAAGTGTGTAATTATTTATTTGTAATCTCTAATTTCGTTGTTTTTATTTTCCGCCGCGCAATCTGGGGTCGTCGTCTGAAACAAGAACAAATTAGTTTCAAATATAAATAGGTACAGAAGGGCGACTCCAAAGATCGAAATTCGAAGTTTGTACCGTGTTATTCCTCTCGATCTCATGTCACACAATATTTGGATGCTCATCCACGGCACCATATAATAAGTTTTAATTTCAAACTTCGGAGTATGAATTTGAAAGCGTACCTCCAGACCAGGGTGAATCTCCAAGCGTCTCCACCGTACGTTTATATGTTCACTAGCTGATGTGCCCCGCGGTGTTACCCACTCATCCCACGGGAACACTAAATTTATTCGGGATGAAAAGTATCCTATGTCCTTTCCCGGGTCTCAAACTCTCTCCATACCAAATTTCATCTAAGTCGGTTCAGCGGTTGAAGCGTGAAGAGGTAACAGACAGACAAACAGACAGACACACTTTCGCATTTATAATATTAGTATGGATTCTCTCATTATTATTACCACAGTGGAAAAACAAGACACTATACCTGTGATCAACTTATAGAATAAGACTCCAGAATCCAGAGTGTACTTTGGATTCACAAGATAATGTAAAGTTTAACATGGCTTTATAGTAGAGTTGTTAATCCGCTGTTTTCTAACATCTTTGTATGGGAATTAATTAAATTTGTTATTTAGTAATATTTTTTTTTAATTGTAAATATTCAGGAAATATAAGAAATAACCTCCCTGAATAAAAAAAACTTGTTGTTTTTAACTTTTCGGCAATATTTACATTTCAAATTTTTATATGGTCCTATACATTAATAACATAAAAAAATGAATTGCCGATATCTGTTTTACACGAAAACGATACCACACAAACCCTAGTAGCCTTAACTGATCGGTAACAAAAAAAGAAAAGGAGTACCAAGTCCTATTCACCCCGCTGTCCCGCCACGCAGGGTACGAATCTGACTTCCCTCCACATCTGGAAATAATCACCGCGGAATACTCTAACTGTGGTAGAAATTTCATCCTTGTAACCCGATGCGCACAATTTCGCGGCTTAGCAACTCTACTTGGCTGTATAGTTTTCTTCCTAACGTGCCATGAAAAGTCCTAAGCCTATTGGCTATCTTCCCAAATGCTATTCCTGCAGACGTAAGATACTCGTAATATAAAAAAATATACAGGCAATTGACGCCCACTAAAATTACGCGGAAGAAGTCGCGGGAAAGGAATAGTTTGGAATACTCACACTGCTTCGCTGGGTACGGCTTGTACTGGTACTGCCCATCTGTAAAGCAAACATAACATTCAATAAATAAATAAAAAATAAAAAAAACGCTATTTTTTTGCAGACTGTGTTTTCGGGCGCGAACGCTTATTGCTCATCATGACCAATCGGGATCCTCTTCTTTTATAGAAAAACAGTTCACCGAATGCTTCATTTCCTAGAATTTACATTTCATAGACAAATTTTTCTTGAGGTGTCATACACTTTTCAGAAATCTTGAAAATGTCAATGTAAAGGTTAGGTTTGTGTTATAAAGTGTACTCGGGTAATTCCGAAAATTACTGATATCTAATAAACGGGGTACCATTTTTGCGCTAGCAATCCTCAGATACTATACACTTCTACAGTAAGAAGAAATGCAGCAGTGTTGCTGCTAGATCAGTAATTTTCGGAATTACCCGGCATTCGGAATTATCCGAGTAAACTTTAATATAACATTCCAGAATATTTTATGGTTTCAGAAAAAAAATGCTTTCGATGAAATGAAGATTCGGTGCACATCTAGCACAACTGTAACACGCGACTATAGTTGTAAACCAGCGGCTTGTAAGCCGGTAGTAACCGAAAGCAGCGGCTAGAAACGAATAACCAGCCGCTTGATACCGGGTAGATACCCGACTTGAGCATCAAATAAAGAAATTATTTTTATTACATTTTCTTTTGTTAAACTCTTATTTTTGTTATACAGTAGCACTTATTATGTTCTTTTTTAAAAAAAATAGACCCCGAAGACACCATTTGTACCTACTAATTTACTTAATTCAGATACGAAAAGTAAACTATGAAACAACGTTTGTGTTCAGGTAGCGGTGTATGAAAATTATAAGAATAAAGGTAGCTAAATCAGTTTATTTTGGATCTAATCATCATTGTAAACCAAACGCGGGAATCTCGCGCGGCAGGATAAATGCGTGTGGGGGGCTGAGGGGTGCGCGGGGCATGCGGGGATGAGTGCGCGAGGCTCGTAGCTCGTTGCGCTGGTGCATTATGGAAATACAACTAAATGCTTATTACTATTACTAGGTAACTGATAAATACCTATTTCCAATTCATCTCTCACAAATAAATTATTAAAATAGTCCTATTCCACTGCTCTTTCACATTTTGTAAGAGAATTTTGAGTTTTTAACACTTAATACAGATGCAAATGTCATTGTTTATGTCTATTTATGTTAAATAGATCCTATAGTAAATAAATGAAAAGAAAAATAACAAAAACAAACATTGAATCATGTGAATATGTCAATGAAATGTAAGCAGCCGTTTCCAGCCGCTTGTTATCGCTAGAAATGATAATAAGCCAAATAAGCCGTTTCTAGCCGCTGGGCTAGAAATGTTAGCAACCAGCTTCGCATCTATACACGCGACTCTTTCTCGCTCGAGATATATCACCTACCTCTTTCTGTACAGTACTGTGAGAGAGTGACAGGTGACGCTAAGGTTTGCTACACGGGCTGATGTCTTTATGTAGGTAGGTAAATTAATATATTTCAGTTATCATACCAATGTGTGTTTACTACCAAAGGTAGGACAAAAGTTAGGTGCTTGAGCTATGGAAAAATGAAAGTTACTTAATAGAAAGAGAAAATGATGAAAATTAATATTAACATCTAATGTATTAATAAAAATAAAGCGTACCTAAATTGGGTCTATTTCATATTAACTATCTATTGATAAATTGAATTTGGTAAAATTAAATGAACTGTCACAATCTTTTCGGCGGATGTAAGCTTCGCCCTTTTGCAATTAAGATATATTAACATATGAAAGTTAGTAATTACAGCAATATGCCACTACCTACAGCTTGTGAAAATATTAGGCTTAATATTAATTTACGTTAACTTTGAACAGAAAAGAGTAGGTAAACTGCTAAAGTGGCTTGCTAATTTAAATAATCATTCTTCACTTACAATCCGAGGGTTGGTAGAAGGCCGAGTCCACGACTGTAGATGAAAACAATGAATTTTGCGTGAGCCATTGAATTTATCAACCAGTTGCTTCTTGCACGCCTTAGGGTAACATCGTACAAGCAACTGGTTGAAAAATGTAATGGCTCGCATCAGGTTCAGTGGTCCGATTGGGAGGAGGCCCGTGTTAGCCACTGTAGAGAAAAATCATCTGGACATCCACGACTGTAGAGAAAAACTGTACATCCACGACTGTGGAAAAAACTAAAGTCTTAGATGCACTTTTTATAAATGCTTTAGGAAAACTTCAACTTTTTGAATATTTTAAAATTAAGTATAATATTTTTTTCACTCACTTGTTGGATTCAACGGTACGTTAGCTACAACAAAATAGTTACATTTGAAACACTTTTCACTTTTGAGGTCAAATTTCATTACAGATTAATTTCATTGGTCTTACGGTCTGAGGGTTGATAGAAGGCTGAGTCCACGACTGCGGAAGGAAAATGAATTTAATATAGTTTAATGTTATCATTAGAAACATATTTAAAGAAAATATATAAAATTACTGATTTACTTACTGGTTGGGTCTAAAGGCGCATTGGCTAAAACAATATAATTTAGAAGTTTAAAATGGGTTACTATTTATTAGAAATTTTATTAGGTATTCGATTTTAATTTCATTTTACTTACGATCAGAAGGTTGGTAGAAACCAGGATCCACCACAACTGGGAGTAAATAAATTTATATTAGTGATGTTGTTTTAGTGTATTTAGGTATATTTAGGTATACCGGGTGAGCAATCCAAATGGGTCAGTATGGCGGTTTTGGAAACCATAACAGATAGCGAAATCTTGGCTTAGGAACCATGACGTTGATTTTAGTAAAAAGAAAAACTGCATTCATATACTTACAAAAATACGTGTACTCGGCCCAGGAATCGAACCTGGACTTTTTGAAAAATTAAATTTCGTTATTTTCCTTTGAATATCGGTTATGTAGCTCTTAAATAGTAAATGTTACTAAGAAATATGATATCTAAAACTAATAAAATGCATTGTTTTTAAACAACGAAGTTTGTTTTTGTTAGAACCTGTGAAACAGGCCCTTAATATGATGGTTGTAGATAAGATATGCATAAGTGGTCTATTCAGATAAACGATTTATAATGATAACCGGAATCATATTAATGACGCTATTTTGCAAAATATTTAAATTGTGGGCATTTCAGTCTAATATTTACATAAGATTTCGTTCGATTACTTAAACAATATTAAAACTTCCCCATACAAAGTCAAAGGGCCGGCGGCGGCACTGAAGTATTGAAAAATAAAACTTCGTTGTTTAAAAACAATGCATTTTATTAGTTTTAGATATCATGTTTCTTAGTAACATTTACTATTTAAGAGCTACATAACCGATATTCAAAGGAAAATAACGAAATTTAATTTTTCAAAAAGTCCAGGTTCGATTCCTGGGCCGAGTACACGTATTTTTGTAAGTATATGAATGCAGTTTTTCTTTTTACTAAAATCAACGTCATGGTTCCTAAGCCAAGATTTCGCTATCTGTTATGGTTTCCAAAACCTCCATACTGACCCATTTGGATTGCTCACCCTGTATATATATAAAAAGATTGTTTGAACTCGAAAGTCATTTAATCCTTTTACACACACACAATTAACGTACATAATAAATATTTGGAGAAACATAGGTTTATGTACTAAACACAACGTAACATTTATAAAAGGCTAGAGGTGCAATGATTGCGCGCGAGTTGTTCGTGCCGTGCCGTCTGGCGAGCGGAGCGGCGCGGCCGGTGTCTACGGGTGGAACCGCGCGGGGAGGGAGCGGCGTTGCTATGGCAACGCAAAATGGCTGCGCGCACGACGAAGATTGCGAGCGTTAGGGTCCCGTACGGTGCGTTAGCGGGTTCCGCCTTATAGACTCCCCCTCTAGTTCGAACTGGTGCCCTCACGTTCGGGCTAGGACTCTATTAACCTACGCGGCCTACCACGGCGTCGTTTAGGTCGCACTGGGGCTTCGACCTGACCTATAAAAGGAGTGAGATGCGACACATGATATTTTCCCAAGCTTGTCCCGTCTTGAATGTTATCCAGACTATACGTTGTGCTACTCACCACATCCTTAATCCGATACGGCCCATCACGACGCGGAATAAATTTGGACGATTGGCCGACACTCGTATCGTTGAGTCCTTGCGTTTTGAGAAGGACTAGATCGCCTACCTTATAATCAGGTGGCTGACGACGACCTTCGTCAGCGTTTTTCTTCTGAAGCGCCTGCGCCTTTTCGTGGATGTCTCTCGCTTCGGCTAAGGTAGCAGTCATCTTCTTCAGGTAAGGTATTATGATCGGGACGAAGTTATCGCTATCCACGATCGCTCGCAAGTCGGTGGTAGCGTCGGCAGGAGTTTGGAGAAGGCCTGCCGGTTTCCTGTTGTCTGCTTTATATCGCTGGCGTGCTAAGCACTCTTTGATATGCTTAATCACGCTAGTTCTCATACCTGGCCAGTAGAAACGTGACCTAATGCGGCTCGGCGTGCGCTCGACACCAAAATGGCCTGCTGTGGGCGCATCGTGAAAGTCGGCTAGTACGGTGGCGCGCTCGTGGTCCGGTACTACCAGGAGAGCATCGTCGTTGTCGTCACCTTCGAGATCATACCTGTACAGTACTCCGTCGGACATTACGTAACCGCGATCAGACCAAGGCCTCCCCCTAAACGGATCGTCTGATTCCATGTCGTCCATAATCTTGCGTATCTCGGGGTCCTTGAGCTGGTTCTCGCAGACGTCACCTTTGTTTCTCGAAGGCATGTCGACGACAGCGAGGCACAGGTCGCAGCTGGTATCTTCGGTGCAAACTGGGCGGGAGAGCGTGTCGGCAATGACATTCGCGCGGCCCGGAGTGAGCTCCGCGTCGTCAGAACTGGTCAAGTGGTACTTACGTACAGGTATCCCGGGAACCATCGAGCACTATCCCAGCTTTGGTTATAAATTCAAAACCAAGCATGGTTTTGGTTTCACCTCCGGGCAGTACCATGAAGTCAGCAACAAAGTCGCGGCCGCCAACAGAGATAGGTACTTCAGCGGTGAGTACCTTTCTTAGCTGCTGAGATCCGTCGGCTAGGCGAATCGTTCGCTGCGTTTCCTGGAACTTGACATCATTAGACACAAAAATTTCATACAGTTTCGGACTCGCAATACAATGAGTGGCGCCAGTGTCGACGATCGCCACTCCTTCAAGGCCGAAACTTCTTACCATGATCATCGGATGTGATGAGTTCTGAAGCGAACTACAACTGTCGTCACTATAATTGAAATCCGCGCGCTTGGGAGGATTGCAAGTGTCGCATCTAGACCGTACCGCTACCCCTCGTTTCCCGCACCCGTAACATCGAAGTTCGTTTGTTTCAGTATTCGGGGCATTTATTTTAGTATTGGGACTGTTGGGAGTACCGGGCGCGGGTGCATTTACCCTGATCTCGTTAGTGCCTAATGAAGGTAAATGCCTCTGCTGTACATTGCGGCACTCGTCCACTGTATGGCCGTATATTTTGCAATAAGAACACTGTACTCGATGGCGTTTCGATTTGCCGTCGGACGCGATCGGAATAATCCCCCTAGTGTCGGTAACGCTTTGAGCACCCGCGCCTCCGAATTTCGCGGAACCGCTAACGCTCGCAATAGTCGTAACGGTTGGCGAATTAGTTTGAGACAAGTGAGTGATTTTACTAACCTCTGATATACCATCCTCTGTACCTCTTGCCTTATATAATAAACAGTCGACGGTGTCGATAGTATCGCGAGGTAAACGTTTACGGATTCGCCTATCTAACAAACAATAAATCATATCGACTTGCATTTCTTCCGGGACAACATACGGTAATCTTATGATCATAGCACGTAAACGACACACAAATATTTCCGCGCGTTCGTTTTGTTGTTCCGCGGCGAAGATTTCGCGTAGGAGTTTGTAGCCGGGGCGCGGGGTCCCGTAGACAGCGCGCAGGCGGGCCGTCGCGTCGCGCCACGTAGTCACCGACGATTTCACGCCTCGCCACCACACGGCGGCGTCCCCTTCCAACAGCATAGACAGGCCTCGTACGGCATGCTCGTCGCTCACGGCAGTACACTCTCGGTACGTTTCAGCGGCGTCCAGAAAAGCTTCTAGTATTTCTGGGTCTCGCGTCACTCCACTGAAGCGCGCGGTGCAGTTACTGAAGTTCCCGGCGGCGGCGGCGGCGGCGGGCGCGGCGGCCGCGGCGGGCTCACTCGCGCTCGATGACGGCGTGACGGCTGTGGATCGTAGGGTCTCGATGAGGTTTCTATTAATTTCGGCTTGCGACTGCGCAAAGGACTGCATGAACGAAGCGACAAACTGCTGCGCGTCGAAGAGTGATTGCTGGGGCGGCGGCTGCGGCACTACCGGAGCGTGCGGCGCCTGCCTCGCATGGCCGGCGGCATTATCAGCCTCGCCGGCAGACTCCTCGTCCGTAGAGTTCGTGTCTGGCGCGCCTTGTAAACGGCCAGCAGCTTCTCGTCTCTTCGGCGGCATTGTCACAAACACTGTTTACGCGGTAAACACGTCACAGACTCGGTTTTCACTATTTATGAGTTCTGCCTCGAGTTGAGCGCCATTATAAAAAGATTGTTTGAACTCGAAAGTCATTTAATCCTTTTACACACACACAATTAACGTACATAATAAATATTTGGAGAAACATAGGTTTATGTACTAAACACAACTTACACAACGTAACATTTATAAAAGGCTAGAGGTGCAATGATTGCGCGCGAGTTGTTCGTGCCGTCTGTCTGGCGAGCGGCGCGGCCGGTGTCTACGGGTGGAAACGCGCGGGGAGGGAGCGGCGTTGCTATGGCAACGCAAAATGGCTGGCGCGCACGACGAAGATTGCGAGCGTTAGGGTCCCGTACGGTGCGTTAGCGGGTTCCGCCTTATATATATATATTTCAATTATAATAATTATTTTTATTTGTATGTATGTATGTATGTAAACTCTTTATTGTACATTAAAATATAATTATAAAGACATTAAACTAATGATATGTACAAAGGCGAACTTATCCCTGTAAGTTTGTGTGTGTTTGTGTGTTTGTATATCATGGACTTTAAAATTCAAAATGGTAAATGTTATTTTATTTTTGTTATTAAGAAAATTACTTACATGCTGGGTCTATGGATGGAGGTACCGCTGTCGGAATAAAATATAAAATTAGCATTTGACTTTTTAGTGTTATATATAAAAACAAAGATATCGATTTAGATTGATAGATCTTACTTTTTTTCTTTTTTTTTTTAGAATTATTTAAACTGTATTAGGTTTTTTAGCCCTCACTACCAGTCAGTCACACTTTGTGTGGGAGTATAACCCGCTAATGGGATTATCTCCGCGCCACAGGAGTATAGTTGTAAACCAGCGGCTTGTAAGCCGGTAGTAACCGAAAGCAGCGGCTAGAAACGAATAACCAGCCGCTTGATACCGGGTAGATACCCGACTTGAGCATCAAATAAAGAAATGATTTTTATTACATTTTTTTTTCGTTAAACTCTTATTTTTGTTATACAGTAGCACTTATTATGTTCTTTTTAAAAAAATAGACCTCGAAGACACCATTTGTACCTACTAATTTACTTAATTCAGATACGAAAAGTAAACTATGAAACAACGTTTGTGTTCAGGTGGCGGTGTATGAAAATTATAAGAATAAAGGTAGCTAAATCAGTTTATTTTGGATCTAATCATCATTGTAAACCAAACGCGGGAATCTCGCGCGGCAGGATAAATGCGTGTGGGGGCTGAGGGGTGCGCGGGGCATGCGGGGATGAGTGCGCGAGGCTCGTTGCGTTGGTGCATTATAGAAATACAACTAAATGCTTACTATTACTAGGTAACTGATAAATGCCTATTTCCAATTCATCTCTCACAAATATATTATTAAAATAGTCCTATTCCACTGCTCTTTCACATTTTGTAAGAGAATTTTGAGTTTTTAACACTTAATACAGATGCAAATGTCATTGTTTATGTCTATTTGTGTTAAATAGATCCTATAGTAAATAAATGAAAAGAAAAATAACAAAAACAAACATTGAATCATGTGAATATGTCAATGAAATGTAAGCAGCCGTTTCCAGCCGCTTGTTATCGCTAGAAATGATAATAAGCCAAATAAGCCGTTTCTAGCCGCTGGGCTAGAAATGTTAGCAACCAGCTTCGCATCTATACACAGGAGTGATTAAACGTTACTTTAGTTAAAGTGCTCTAAGGTTCATCGCTAATAGGTAGTATTTTACTTACGTTGAGATGGTTGGTAGAAGCCGGGATCCGGATTGGTGACTGTGAAATAATGATAATCCAAATAACGAAACAATTTAAATCTTATTAACCAAACCACAAACGAACACTGAGTATAATATTTTGTTCGGTTTCCACGACTGTCACACATTTAAATAAAACAATTTAAACGGATTATATCGCGTTTATCAATTATTTGAGCCTCCCTGACGTTTCGGTAGCTTTACAGTTACTGTTGTCAAAGGTTGACTGAGAAAAACACATTTTTTCTCTGTCAAAGTTACATTTATGCAAACTTTACAGATTTTGATTTACAGGATGTTACTTTAGTTATTAATGTGTACTCAGGTAGTATCGCTAATAAGTAGGATTTTACTTACGTTGAGATGGTTGGTAGAAGCCGGGATCTGGATTGTCGACTGTGAAATAATGATAATCCAAATAACGAAACAATTTCAATTAATAACCAAACCACAAACTAACACAGTATACAAACGCAGGACAATACATAAACACTAATAACATGATTTAAGTAATCAAGATTCTCAAAAGCTCATGCAGAACAAAATACAACTCAAAACACATATGCTCTAGCTGGCTTGGAATTTTCAAAGTATAGAAAAGAGTCTATATATCTGTAGTCTGAGTGAATCGCATCTTATTCGACTGGTTCGCTGATTGATATATTTTCTAATTGGATAGGCCTTTTTTTTGGCCATGCATTGCATGGCATTTTTGACTTCAAAAAAGAATGATGTTCTATCTTTCACCGAAATAAAAAGGAGATTCAAATGTGTATACAAAGGCTTTTCAGCTTATGTAGGTGCTTCTTTTTTCCGTCACCAAATACTTTTGAAGAACACACACAAAACAAAACACAACCCACAGAGTTAACTTACTGATGGGATACGTCGGGGGGCACGGATCTGGTAAAAATATAGTTTATTTTAATATATAACCTTGTAGCAAAAACAATAGTAGTGAATATGGAAAGAGCCAATTGACATACGATTAAAACTACTTAGTAAACGAATGATAAAATATTCGAATTATTGTCCAGGTATTAAAAATGTAACATTAAATGTATTTTATTACCTATTGTTAACTGAAGGCCTGAAAAAGCTGTCCTTAACCATACAGGTAGAAAAAGAATTGCGTTAGTAATGATAGGTTATGAGTATAAAGCTGCATAAATTAACGAAAAGGATATAATCCATAGTCTGGCTAGCCAAATAATGTTGACAGATATTTCCTTGTGGCATCACCAATTGTCTATGATTTAAAACAATTTAGAAGGTGGGTCCTCTATAAATATTTTGGTACTTTATGTACTAGTTCTAACATTTGCCTATAACTTTGTTTCGGAGGCTAAGATCCTGTTTGGGTCACTGAGCCAAAATCACTGGCCAAAATAGTTAGTTAGTTAGCTTATATATTTCTTGGCTAGGGTTTGCAGCATCGGGAAATGTTACTATGGCAGTTCATCGGAGATTCCTGATTTCCGGGAGAGCTCACGGAAATTAATTGAAGTTTCACTAAATGGCGATGTCAGGATCTCTAGACATGGAAATCCTTAATTAGGCTTAGGCTTAGCAGAGGACAAGGACATTGCTCAGCTGATATATATAGGTACCGCCATTATACGATAATGATAAAAAAAGAAAGTGAAAGAGAGCGACATAAAAATTAAGTAGGTGTGTAAGTGAGGTGACGCGAGGAAATGATAGCACACATGAAGGTTAAGTGAGATAGTATCATCCCGCCTATCGGAAATAATTCGTCAGTTACGAATGGAGACACGCAGATTACAAAATCCTTTTACCTACTAAGGCATAAGCTATTTCTTGGAATGTAAATATTTTCTTAATATGTAATAAATATAGGTATAGCGGAATGCTCAAGTCAAACTATCTCTTACTCAGCATGATGTTCTACGATACGAATAATATCCATTGATGTTTTATATTAATGAATAAAAAAAAGTGGGGTGTACAACTTTAGAAAAATTGGCCCATCCATGTTGTAAAATACTGAAATTAATTTATAGGTTTTTCTTACGACTTTTTTTTGTATAGAAATATAAATTAGGCCTAGGGCGGCGGGCCCTTAGTATGGACACTTTGGCACCGTCACACATAGCAATCAACGTGCCAAAATCCAGGTGGGGCGGCCACAAACGCGGAGGCGGCTAAACGCCGGAAATAAATGTGTTTCTAATTCTAATTCTAATTTTAAAATATGGCTTCCATCATAGTTAATGATGATTTCGCCAATTTCAAGTTTGCTCGTAGAGCATGCCGTTGTTCGGTGAGGTTTTGCTTTTTGTAAAGTGATAGCGATTTACAAAAAACCACGCGGACTATCGGGCCTTGACCCAGGAAGGGCTATGAACGCTTCAAGTTGAATTCTTCATTAGCTATTCACTCCTACGTTAGATCACTGCACAATACGCTATCAATACTACACATTGAACAACGAAAATGAATAAATAATGAACAAAGAAACCTAAACGCATGCGGCCATCTTAAGTCACGAACCGGAAGTCAATAAATGTGTTTAGGTGACAACTATATTTTCGTACCGTTTGCGGTAGAGACTCTAGGCCCATGGGGACCAGAGGCTCACAATTTGTTCGATTCCCTAAAAAAGAAACTAATTCGAACTATCTGTGATCCCAGAGCTGGCGCGTTTCTCGGACAAAGGTCAGCATTTCTATATTTATATTATGTTCTGCTGGTTTTTATTGTATTTTTAATTGACTTAATGCCCAATAACGATAAAGATATAGGTTTATTAGCCTAATAGACATATTAAGGCTAAACGCCGGAAATAAATGTGTTTAGGTGACAACTATATTTTCGTACCGTTTGCGGTAGAGACTCTAGGCCCATGGGGATCAAAGGTTCACAATCTGTTCGATTCCCTAAAAAAGAAACTATATAATTCGAACTACCTGTGATCCCAGAGCTGGCGCGTTTCTCGGACAAGGGTCAGCATTTCTGTGCAGCGGAGAAACGCCGCCAGCATCTTGGGATCATTTCCGCCAATGACCGACCTTGGCTAGAGTTAGGTTAGTGTAGGTTCTAGGTTTTTAAGTTGTCCTACCACTTACTTAGAATGGCCTAGACTTACATCATATATAATTATCAAGGTCCGGAATTTTTCATAGCAAATGTCAGTCTTTGAGAGGGTTCGACCAAAGTGTTTTATCGACTATCGATAAATAATTTTCACTTAACGAAACATCGTTAAAGTAATGAAATCATGCTTTTGGATATATACAGTGGCGTTCAGCTAATTAGCGACATCATTATTTTATTCCATACAACTGTATATTAAATATGACTTTAGAAATTCTATGAACGACGTAAGATGCAGTTGACCAATTTTATTATTAACTAGGACGTGCCGGCAACTTTGTCCGTGTATTTTTTTTATTAACTGACGACGGATAAAAAGTATCCTATAACCATCTTTGGATGTCTAGCTATCCCTGTACCAAAATTGGTTAAAATCTGTCCAGCCGTTTCGGCGTGATCAGAGGACATAGGAAATTATAATCAACAGATGGCGCCAGACAGGCATGGCGCCGCGAGTCTATACAAAACAAATGACGATCGTGCATCACGCTATTAAGATTTTTCCTGAAATGGTGACCCCTCTCCATAGAAAATATATTTTCAATAGAAATCTAGAATTTTATAATAGTATAGACACAGACCAATAAACCTAGGTTATATATAGGTTTATTGGTCTGTGAGTATAGATAACATAGATAGTGGACGCGCGTTTAAACAAGTTTCAGCAGAGTGCAAATGAAATTTCTGTAAAACCTATATTTTTTAAATAGGCATATGTATATTCCGTTTCTAATTAAAATTAAAATATGGAGTTGTAAAAAATGTTAATTTGAACATGTCTTGTTTCTAAAGTACAACTTTTACAAAAACTTTATTTTTCCTTTTTTAAACACCTATACTCCCGTTTAAACACCCATACTTCATGTTATTAATAATAAAAATTCTCAACCGCATCTTACATTTTTCAACAAATTTCCAAAGTTATATTTTATATGCAGTTGTATGGAATAAAATAATGATGTCCCTAATTAGCTGAACGCCACTGTATATATCCAAAAGTTCATTTCATTGCTTTAACGATGTTTCGTTAAGTGAAAGCTATTTATCGATAGTCGATAAAACACTTTGGTCGAACCCTCTCACAGTTTGATTTTTGCTATGAAAAATTCCGGACCTTGATAATTATATGTAGCTCTTGTCTATGAAAATTACACAGTTCCCAAAGGACGCAGTGCATCTCCCTCTTGGAATAAGTCCCAGCAGGGCTAACCTTGCCGCGACTTCGTTTGTCGCGCGACTTAACGTCACCTGTCTTATTGGAAGGAAAGTGACGGGTAGTGGTTGTCACAGTTATGCTAGAGGTGCAGGAATACTTGTTTATAGAGGAGTTATGTATACGTACTGCCACCGCCGTTGTTGCCGCCGACGCCGGGTCTGTAGAATCCGGGGTCCACAACGACTGGGGAAAATACGAGCAGTTTATTACATGTAGCAATAGATTTTAGATTTTCTTCGTCCATCCCATGAAACGAAGATAGTACAACAAATTGTAGATGATCGTCATATAATAATGAGACTAACCTTTTATGCTAATCTAAATAGGTTCTGCATGGGCGAAAATAAACTCCGATTTATAAGTTATATCTTTAGCAATAAGACCAGCTTGTATTTCTTTGTATTTAAGTTGTATTTCTCCTGTAAGTATGCTTCATGAGGTGTGCAATAAAAACTACCTACTTGTATTGTATTACTATATTTATATGTTCTGCTGGTTTTATTGTATTTTTAATTCACTTAATGCCCAATAACAATAAAGATATAGGTTTATTGGCCTAATAGACATATTAAGGCTGGTATGGCAGACTAAAATTTTCCTAATATCAGTATTTTTATGCTAAAATGTAATGCAACTAGATAGAATTGAAATTAAATCCAACTAAACATAATTAGGACTTACCACCGTTGCCGCCGGCAGAGGGCCTGTAGAACGCAGAATCAACGACTGTGAAACAAAAAATAAATACTTTTAAAACTTGTTAGTCTGTTAGTGGTGGGCAGTAGCTTATTATCAGGACGAGTTGCATAACCTTTATACTGCTGACATCATATTCTGGGGAAGTACTTCAAAACGATTCTATATTGAACAATGAACTAAATATTCCAGTCTAGTTTCTAGTATAATAGACCCAAATTGCTAGCAGTGGGGTTTGTTAAGATAATCGAAAAAGCGTACCAGTAAATATCATTATTACTCCAGTTTGACTTTTGGACATGTGATTAAGTAATGCAAACCCGGTTATTTCTTTGGGTTTGCATTCCCTATATGCAATACCTACCACTTTATACGATGTAGGGCCCTATTGGCGTATCGAAATAAATGATAAAGTTAAGATGATGAAACGAAACAGTTATTTCTTATTAGCAAAAATAGCAGGGTAATACCTTGTCCTGGTTGTTCTACCACTCTAACTGCAAGAAACAAAAGGAAGCATTATAAAAGCGTGCACAAAATCAGAAAATAGTTATATACTTGATACGATATATGAGTATCAACTGCACACAGACAAGACAACTAATAGAAAGAAGTATAGAATACCTGGGTCAGGCTGGTCCACAACTTTGACTGCAAGAAAGAAAGCAAGCATTAGAAAGGAAAGGTGTGTGCAACCCTTAGAATGAATGTGCCTAGAACGAGAGTCTTCATATAACAGATATATAACAGATCTGCGAAAGATGAAGCCGCTTATGTGTCTACGAACCAATCATAGAGGCGTTTTGCTTGATTGACATTGTGACACTTGTGACAGATGCGAACACGGATGAAACTTATTAGCCCGTGGCTAACTAAAACTGGCTTAACTTTCAAAATGCTAAATATAGTTTCTAGGCATATTTATTCTAAGGTGTAACCATATAATAATATACACATTAATGGTAAAGTTTGGTACCTCCTCCAGGGTTGCTGTTGTCTACTACGTTAACTGAAAGTAAGATAGGCATTTTATGATCAGATAATAAGCATAAAAAGTTGATATAAAAATGTATAGCATTTCAATAATGTGTATAAGAACCACATTGGTATTACTGTTTACTATTTAAAACCTTAGTTGGTCCAATCAACCGAGGTTCTGAAAGGCGAGTCTAACTCTTAGAATAAACATGTCTGGAACGAGTCTTCATACAACAGATTTGCGAAAGAAGAAGCCACTCTTGGCGAACCAAACGTAGAGACGTTTTGCTTGAGACATTGACGTTGTGACACTCGTGACAGATGCGAACACGGACGAATTCTTATGAGCCCGTCGCTAACCACAACACGCTTAGCTTTCCAGCGCTGACTAGTTTATAGACGTAGGCATATTTATTCTAAGGTGTAACCATATAATGCACATATTAATGGTAAAGTTTGGTACCTCCTCCAGGGTTGTTGTTGTCTACTACGTTAACTGAAAAAAAGATTACGATCAGTTTACGATCAGATAGGCAAGCATGAAAAAAACGAAGCAAGAAGGACATATGGGGCTACATGTGACAGGTGATTTGACAGTCAATTTCAATGACCACATAAAATGAATAATGTATAGCCTAACAACTAACAAGCGTCGGTCCGGCCCAAGGAAAGTGGGCTACAAACAGCTTTTATATGGCAATAATGTGTATACGTCATATATGTTCATTATTAAACGTCAGTATTTGTCAACGATTTGCCATTAACCAAATTCAAATCATTGTTTGCCGGAATATTGCTCAATCCTTCGTTCTTGCGAAATAAATACCTACTGATGACTGAATCCTATTGAAAAAACTGAACTTTCACTGTAAATAGTTTTGGCTTTATTATGCAAATATTACTTGAAATTGGCGGAATATTTAGTCCTGTTTTCTCTTTGTTTATACATAAGTGACATTCGCCGACTTTCTACCTCGTTACCAAAAAGTTGACGTTGCCAGTAAAATAAATTAGTAATACTAAATATCCGCAGTATGGCGTGGGTTGAAAAGCACCCTTTTGGGCTATAAATCGATGAGATTTGTATAAAAATAAGACTCACCCTGTGAAGACGCCATGGCTACAATAGCCAGAAGAAGGATCTGAAAAACAAAAAAGCACTTCATGATGTATCGTCAGCTGTACAGTGATTTTCTTTTCCTCTTGAATCTGTTTTTATTACTGCCTTATCTGTTAGATAAGATACTGCCCTCTCAAAATCTTAGTAAAATAATGTATGACAACTGTGCGTCATCCGTATATATACTGTAAAAACCTAATTGGCTGCAATTGTATTGTGTGTGGGGGCCCACTACCGAATTGGCGTGTTTTCAAGAATAATCTGCAATTTTGAAAGTGCCTACTATGTCTAGGTATACCTATGTAGTGTGATTTGGCGTAGTAGTGTTCCGTATAGGTATCTACAATTTTAAGCTATAATAATCTAAGTCATAAAATTTAAATACCTACTTATGTATGTAATTTGAGAAACTCCTGAGAAGAAATAAACTGCCTGGGCTCATAGTTTGTCTACCAATGATTTCCTATTTTCCAATCGTCCTTATAAGTTGCATAGCCAATATGAAATCAATATTATTTGGAATAAAATAAAAATAATCTTGTTCAGAAGACGAAGCTACAAAGTTGATTATAAATTAAACTCTAATTACTTAATACACTTAAATCCAATAAAGTACCTGCTACATAGACAATCTATAGACGGAATATAAAAAAAAAACGAAACACTAACTTTAAAAAAAAACAGGAAAACGAAGTAGGATGTTTCCAATGTAAAGATTTACTTTTTAAGTATTGAGTCTGAACTCTGAATACGTGATTGTGTCTTGGAAGTTTACTAATCACGAGACTAGTATGAAGGATCCCCGAATGCAGATTAAGGTGGGAAAACCATTTGCTCAAGGACAAACAACTATAGCGCCGTCTATTTCAACAATTTTGGTCCACAAATAACAGAGCAAACATTTGTACAGTAAATATTAGGTAGGTACATATGAGGTTTGTTTTTGTGACCAAATACATCTTAATCCTTAAAATAATATTTGGGTCGCTTTAATATACCAAACAAACCCGATGTGTTACAATATATATCAGAATTTACCAAGGATAATGCATCAATAATTAACTTGAAACAAGCATTGTTTAAATTAAATAATAAATAAGGGACAATCTTACACAAATCGACCTAATTCCAAACTAAGCAATGCTTGTATCTACTACTACTATACTACTATACCACTATTGCATGCTAGGCGTCGATATACGTAAATATAAATGCATATGGATAACGTCCATGATCCAGGAACAAATATTCAAATTCATCATACAAATATTTGCCCTGGCCGGGATTCGAACACAGGAACAGGATCGTCAGCTCATTTGGCAGCTACACTACTAACTGCGACTACCGCGTCGTCAATAACATGTATAAGAACCCCATTCGTATTATTTTTTACTATTTAAAACCTTAGAGTATCTATCCTTAAGTAAAGAAAAAACATTCCGCTAAAGTTGTTGAGTTTCATAGACAGTAAAATGGGTTGAATGAATTCGTCTTATCAACGCACGTATCATACTGATAAAATATTTGTGTTACGATCACTCTCAGTTTCTGTTATTGTTCACTTTTACTTATTTACATATACAAACTTTTAACTTATTTAACACAGTCACACACTCACACTATTCAAAGAAAAAAACCACAAGATGCACGTACCTATTGTTAGATGAAATACTAATGTTACGCTAATTGATACTTTGGCAAATTGTCGCTGTTATCAGGTTAAATGATGATAGTGATTGATACTTTGGCAAATTGTCGCTGTTATCAGGTTAAATGATGATAGTGATAAAAATATAGCCAATAACTAAAAGCATGCATTATACATGATTGCTGTCTAGGAATACTTATTGCTGACTAGCGACACGCCCCGGCTTCGCAAGGGTGTAATCAGGTACGTATTTTGAAATTTGGCGCCCCGGGCCTATAAGTTTCGCCAACCCAGAAGTCAGGGAAATATTTAAGATTTTTTTTTTTTATAATGGATCATGGTAGTTTGTGCCTATCAAGCACTTAGATATAGCAAGTGTAAGGGTTGTCATAGGAAAAAAAACATTAATGGCCATAACACAATCAGGCGAAAGCGCGAGCGCAGCGAGCTCGAACTTTTTCGAAGGCTTTTCGCCTACGCCGCCCCTGTCGGTTTGGCGCCCCGGGCTATGGCCCGGGTGGCCCTGGGGTAAATACGTCCCTGGGTGTAATGCTGATAAATTATGCATGTATTATACATATAAACCTTCCTCTTGAATCACTCTATCTATTAAAAAAACCGCATCAAAATTCGTTGCGCAGTTTTAAAAATCTAAAAGTTCTAAGCATAGGCACAGAATGCATAGGTACATAGGGACAGACAGACAGACAGCAGGAAGCGACTTTGTTTTATACTATGTAAGTATTTAGTGATAGTGATAGTGATAGTGATGGTACTGGTCTTCCCTGACTTGACTTCAACAAGAACTGTTAGATTATTAAATACCTATAGCAAGTTGTATGTTTGGATCAGCCGGGTTGTTGGGTTTATTTGATTTATTTGACAGAATAGAGTATTGTATACAGAATTTGTGCAAAAGTCTTAGTTTTATTCGAAGTGGACCGAAGTATCCGTACCATCTGGTCAACTTTGCTAAAACTAAATCTTCGCAATAACAAACTTCGCTAACAGCATCCCACTCATCCAAGATCGTGTTTATATATGCTTCACGGGACGGGACACACTTTTTTTCTTAGGTAAGGCAGGTAGGTACTGACATTTATATCAAATTATGCGTAAGATTTTCATTAATATAAATATTGGACAACATCATACAAATCGATCTAGTCCCACTGTAAGCTCTAATAGTAGGTTTGTGTTACGGGCACTAGACGACGATAAACATACTGATATTGTTCTTATATGACCATGACCTTTTATATACATCCTTGCAGTGGTAACTGCGCCAAAAACGTCTACATAGTGATGATAACAACTCTTAATCTTGACCTACTTAATATTCGACAGATAAGGACTTCTTCCAACCTGTGTTTATTAAAATTATAGCATATAGATCGGACTAATTATCGCAAAACGAGAACTAAGAAAAATGTTAATGGAAATACTCACAAACTTTTGGCTAATTCTGGGTTGCGGTTATAATAAATATAATTGAAAAATATAACTAAGTATATTGTACATAATACGGCTGTATTACATCATATTAGTCCGTGCTATTGTTTCTGACAAAATACCTACTATTAAGCATTAAATACAAAGATCAAAGCTTAAAGAAAAATTGAAAAAGGAGCTACCTGGGGGAGAAGAGACCGGGAATCGAACCCGGTATCTCTGGATTGCCGGTCCAGCGCGTTAACCATTTCGCTACCCTAGCTCCAGGAAGATCTGACGAATTTTTCCTTATGCTTTGTGTGTCGATCTTTGCATTGTTTTATTTGAAAGGTTTTTACACCTTAGCGACCTCTATGTGAATACGTTAATATTCACATCTTACCGCACCACTTTACAGTGGTGACCGAGCAAGCGAGAGAGAGCGCTGTTAGTTTTATAAATTTATGAAACATATAATGTCTCAAGGTGTAAAAACCTTTCAAATAAAACAATGCAAAGATCGACACACAAAGCATAAGGAAAAATTCGTCAGATCTTCCTGGAGCTAGGGTGGCGAAATGGTTAACGCGCTGGACCGGCAATCCAGAGGTACCGGGTTCGATTCCCGGTCTATTCCCCCAGGTAGCTCCTTTTTCAATTTTTCTTTAAGCTTTGATCTTTGTATTTAATGCTTAAATAAAAATTGTGGTGTACCTACCCACATAAAAAAATGAGACATTATATGTTTCATAAATTTATACCTACTATTACACAAAGTTTGTGCCTTGACACTGCTGCCAAAAAGACATCGAGACGTTGAAAATTTTCTTATAGCAACCACGAGATGCTTTGAGTCTTCGGCTGGTTTTAGTGTCACGCGGACCGCACGCGGACCGTCCGCGCGGATCACGTACCTACGATGTATTAAGCTTAAGGGAGCGTTTTAGAGAAATGCGTGGATGTGGTAATGCGGACGAGTCCGCGCGGACGCGCCATACATATTGCTCCGCGCGGAGCCATCCGCCTTCATGAGAACAGGAGATGTATATTGTTTCGATCAATGCATTGTCCGAAAGTCCGATATTATTTGTTAAACTCACCGCTACGGCCTTCATGATTTTCCGTATTAATTTATTTTTCAAATGTTTAATTGCCAAAGTACCGGCTTGAACAACTGAAGTGGCTCACGACTCACGAGCGGCCAGTTTTATACCCGCCGCGGATAACCCCGCGACCTGAACAAATATTGGCAGCCCAAACAGATTGTCAATGCGATCGTTTTCCTGTACCAACTTGCGTTACTAGGTACTTATTTCTGTTATCTGCCTTTTCGCCGAACTATATTTCGTCGAATGTTTCATTTCGCCGAAGTATCACTTCGCAGAAAGCATTTTCCACTGAAACTGTAAACTATTTAGGATTGTTATAAAACTTTCAACCTAACCTAACCTGATCTATAGGTGATATATTTACAACAATTATGAAAAATTGTTTAGATACAGGGGAATACAAATTCTGCGAAGTGAAAATTCGGCGAAATGAAACATTCGACGAAAAATAATCCGGCGAAAAGGCAGGAGCAGGATACCACTTATTTCATTAGTTACCTATATATCAGGGTCTTGTCTAACCTATCTGAAACACCTTCCTATCTGTAACGTTTCACCAAATTTTCATTTGTCTGAAAGCCGTTTTTTTTCCCAAGTGCAAACTTTCTAAATTATTATTGAACCGAAACTTAACCTCACCTAATGGGTTCTTTTACACGATGTTTATAAAATCCTGAAAATATTACGGGTTTCAGGAAAAAACTACTTTCGGACAAATGAAAATTTGGCGAAACGTTATGGATGGGAAACAATGTTTCAGAGTTGGGACAGGATCCCGGTCTAACCGGATAATTGTGATTCAGAGAGAGGAGTCGCGTCGCGAGGCATCTATTAGAACCCATTCTGACCGGCTTGTTCACCATAAGGCTTTGAGCATTTTTGTAAACTGGTTACTTAGCAGGTTTCCGAGCGACTGCATAAAACATTTTATATTTTCTTACTGAGAAAAATCTCATCTGAGTTTTCTTTGTATACTTAGGTACAGATTTGTTCAGCAATACATTCACCACTAATACATACCTACATAGTAGTTAGATGTAAAAAAACCGGCCAAGAGCATGTCGGGCCACGCTCAGGTAGGGTTCCGTAGTTGCCCATCCTGTTTTAAGCCCATCCTGTCCAATCATCATCATCCTGTCCAAACCGCTATTTTACGCCCATCTATTGTGAAGGATGAGAGGAGGTTTAAACTACGAGAAAGATTTCAAGCTCTATAAAAAGGTCGTAAACGCCAAAGTAACTGTAAATACTTATTAATACCTTCTGGAAGTTATCGATCCAATTAGCGATCTCTTCCAGACAACCTAAATAAATACAAAACTAATTGGTAGTATTATCGGAAGGTATATAAAAAAAATATCATCTCGTAATGAGGTATTTATTTTCGTTAATGCTAATAAATTATTACATTATTTCGCAGTAATATTGTTACTATGTTAATTGACCGAGTGAGCGAAGCGTCTCTGTTTCAGCTTCGCTATAATTTCTTTCGTATATAGGTATGTTCGGATTTCCGGCTGTTCTCGCCTACATGTCGTATTTCTCAACCAATTCTCATGAAATTTTGTGAGCAGGTTTAATAATTATATAGAACTAGCTTTTGCCCGCGACTATACGTCCGCGTGGAACTTGGAAGTATGGAAGCAACCTCGTACTCGTATAACACGATAGATATCCACCTAATCACCTTAATTAATAAAAGGGATTATTAAAAGCGCTTAAGCAAATGTAAGAGCAATTGTGCTTTTGGTCTGATCATTACATTTCCTACAGGGTCATCAATGTCATTATGAATTACTTACTCACTTTTCAATCTTTTTAGGGATAATTTTCAGGATGAAAACTCCTATGTCCTTCCTCGGATCTTAAACTATCTCCATGCCAAATTTCATTAAAATCGATTCAGCGGTTTAAGCGTGAAGAGGTAACAGACAGACAGACACACTTTCGCATTTATAATATTAGTATGGATGGACTTTGTTGTGGAAACAGTCCTGATATATTTTTTTCAAAATGGCCGTGACCTATATAGGGGTTGAAAAACGTAAAAACCGGCCAAGTATAAGTATATACGAGTCTGACTCGCATACCGAGGGTTTCGTACAAACACTTATATCCCATCTTATCTGGCCGGGTTAAGTTAAGTTTGCACCTGGTATGTCTGGGCAAAGTTAACCCAACCGATCACGTTTGTTGTACGGGAGCCTTCTTAAATATTTATTTTATTCAGATTTTTAGTATTTGTTGCAACAGAAACAACATCTGTGAAAATTTCAACTGTTTAGCTACCACGGTTCATGAGATACAGCCTGGTGACATACGGACAGACAAACAGACAGACGATGACCGGAGGCTTAGTAATAGGGTCCCGTTTTTACCCTTTGGTACGGAACCCTAAAAAGTCATATTTCGACCAGATCGAAAAATGATAGCGAGGTACAGCTCACAGAGCCACTAGAGTTACGGAGATGCCACGCCTTTGCGCGACCAGCGGCGCGGCGAGTGGCTGAGCGAGAGATCAGAGCGCGGCGGCCTTACGAGTGAGCGAGACACACGTACCGCGCACCGTTACCGCTGCCGCATCGCACAAAGTCGTGGCATCGCCGTCACTGTTGTTACATCTTTACTATTATATAGTGTACTAGCGACCCGCCCCGGCTTCGCACGGGTGCAATGCTGATAAATTATGCATGTATTATACATATAAACCTTCCTCTTGAATCACTCTATCTATTAAAAAAAACCGCATCAAAATCCGTTGCGTAGTTTTAAAGATTTAAGCATACAAAGGGACATAGGGACAGAGAAAGCGACTTTGTTTTATACTATGTAGTGAAGTGATATTCATTTAATTTCTTAGCTTAAGTTTTTTTACACTAAATTTATATAAAAAGTAAAATAGGTACAATAAAGTACCTAGGTAATTACAAAATAAAAATGCATTATAAAAAACCGGTGTGAAGTTAGCAGCCAAACTTAGCAGCCGCCGATAACCCGACCAAATTAAGAAGTTAAGATTTTCTTTAAAATCAAAATGTCTCGGGAGACGTTAAAGACTACAAAAAACATCTATGATTACGAAAAAAACATGCTGAACATAAAACAAATCCAATAAATACTTAAACTTAGTTCGGCCGCTAACTTTTGAATTCAGCAGCCAAAATCACTTTTTGTGACTAATACTAAGATCTCGTTATGAAACTGGGCAAGGAAGGGGGTTTTAAAACTTGATTCGTATAGCCAAATGCTCAAGCTAAACGGTTGCAGTAAACAAAAGATGATACTCGATCAATATCAGAGTCAACCGGGTAAAGGAAGTCATGTTTTAGATGATGTTTTGTAAACTTTAGATTTTCTCTTCTTTTCAACCTGATAGACGGCAAGCAAAGGGCCTTTGGTTAGACCCCAGTACCATTCATTCAACCGTTGAGCTAAATCAAAGCCCAAGTAGCCAAGTAGATAATCATCACCAGTCCTTAAGACTATGCAAATTAAATCCGAATAAAAAATCACAAGATTTTCGCATAAAATCATTATTGCATACAAATCGCCAAGTTGAAAGGCAACCAAGGAGGTTTTGAAACATGATGTGTGTAGCTTATTATATACGATATACGGCTGCAGTGACCAAAAAGTTATACCCGATCGGTAACTGGGTGAAACGGGGAGAAAACGGCATGTAATGGGCGATATTCAGTACTTTACGATTTTCATTTATTTTCAACTTGAAAGACGGCAAGCATAGAATCAGATAGCTTGTTTATTAAGCTAATTTAAAAATCAAGTTGCTTATTGATACCCGATCATTTAGACTATGTTAATGAAGTATAAGTAGAAAACAAACAAGATTTTCTCCAAAATCTTCATTCTTGTTTGAAAATCGCCAAGTAGAACGGCAAGCAAGGAGGTTTTGAAACATGATATGTATAGCTTATTATACACGCTATATGGCTGCTATGACCAAAAAGTGATACCCGATCGTTAACTGGGTGAAACGGGGAGAAAACGGCATGTAATTGGCGATATTCAGTACTTTACGATTTTCATTTATTTTCAACTTGAAAGACGGCAAGCAAGGAGTTTTTGACCATAGAATCCGATAGCCAGTTTATTATGCTAATTTAAAAATCAAGTTGCTTATTGATACCCAATCATTTAGACTATGTTAATGAAGTACAAGTAGAAAACAAACAAGATTTTCTCCAAAATCTTCATTCTTGTTTGAAAATAGCCAAGTAGAACGGCAAGCAAGGAGGTTTTGAAACATGATATGTATAGCTTATTATACACGCTATACGGTTGCAATGACCAAAAAGTGATACCCGATCGTTAACTGGGTGAAACGGGGAGAAAACGTCATGTAATTGGCGATATTCAGTACTTTACGATTTTCATTTATTTTCAAGTTGAAAGACGGCAAGCAAGGAGTTTTTGACCATAGAATCCGAAAGCCAGTTTAGTAAGCTAAATTAAAAATCAAGTTGCTTATTGATACCCGATCATTTAGACTATGATAATGAAGTATAAGTAGAAAACAAACAAGATTTTCTCCAAAATCTTCATTCTTGTTTGAAAATCGCCAAGTAGAACGGCAAGCAAGGAGGTTTTGAAACATGATATGTATAGCTTAATATACACGCTATACGGCTGCAGTGACCAAAAAGTGATACCCGATCGTAAACTGGGTGAAACGGGGAGAAAACGGCATGTTATTGGCGATAGTCAGTACTTTACGATTTTCATTTACTTTCAACTTGAAAGACGGCAAGCAAGGAGTTTTTGACCACAGTATCTGATAGCCAATTTATAAAGCTTATTTAAAAACCAAAATTCTAATTGATACCCGATCATTTAGACTATGTAAATGAAGTTCAAGTAAAAAACAAACATGAGTTTCTCCAAAATCTTCATTCTAGTTTGAAAATCGTCAAGTAGAACGGCAAGCAAGGAGGTTTTGAGACATGATGTTTGTAGGGTATTACATACGCTATACGGCTGCAGTGACCAAAAAGTGATACCCGATCGTTAACTGGGTCAAACGGGAAGAAAACGGCATGTGATTGGCGATAGTCAGTACTTTACGATTTTCATTTATTTTCAAGTTGAATGACGGCAAGCAAGGAGTTTTGGACCATAGAATCCGATAGCCAGTTTATTAAGCTTATTTAAAAATCAAGTTGCTAATTGATACCCGATCATTAAGACTATGTTAATGAAGTACAAGTAGAAAACAAACAAGATTTTCTCCAAAATCTTCATTCTTGTTTGAAAATCGCCAAGTAGAACGGCAAGCAAGGAGGTTTTGAAACATGCTATGTATAGCTTATTATACACGCTATACGGTTGCAATGACCAAAAAGTGATACCCGATCGTTAACTGGGTTAAACGGGGAGAAAACGGCATGAAATTGGCGATAGTCAGTACTTTACGATTTTCATTTATTTTCAACTTGAAAGACGGAAAGCAAGGAGTTCTTGACCATAGAATCCCATAGCCAGTTTATTAAGCTAATTTAAAAATCAAGTTGCTTATTGATACCCGATCATTTAGACTATGTTAATGAAGTACAAGTAGAAAACAAACAAGATTTTCTCCAAAATCTTCATTCTTGTTTGAAAATCGCCAAGTAGAACGGCAAGCAAGGAGGTTTTGAAACATGATATGTATAGCTTATTATAAACGCTATACGGCTGCAGTGACCAAAAAGTGATACCCGATCGTAAACTGGGTGAAACAGGGAGAAAACGGCATGTTATTGGCGATAGTCAGTACTTTACGATTTTCATTTATTTTCAACTTGAAAGACGGCAAGCAAGGAGTTTTTGACCACAGTATCTGATAGCCAATTTATAAAGCTTATTTAAAAACCAAAATTCTTATTGATACCCGATCATTTAGACTATGTAAATGAAGTTCAAGTAAAAAACAAACATGAGTTTCTCCAAAATCTTCATTCTAGTTTGAAAATCGTCAAGTAGAACGGCAAGCAAGGAGGTTTTGAGACATGATGTTTGTAGCATATTACATACGCTATATGGCTGCTATGACCAAAAAGTGATACCCGATCGTTAACTGGGTGAAACGGGGAGAAAACGGCATGTAATTGGCAATAGTCAGTACTTTACGATTTTCATTTATTTTCAACTTGAAAGACGGAAAGCAAGGAGTTTTTGACCATAGAATCCCATAGCCAGTTTATTAAGCTAATTTAAAAATCAAGTTGCTTATTGATACCCGATCATTTAGACTATGTTAATGAAGTACAAGTAGAAAACAAACAAGATTTTCTCCAAAATCTTCATTCTTGTTTGAAAATAGCCAAGTAGAACGGCAAGCAAAGAGGTTTTGAAACATGATATGTATAGCTTATTATACACGCTATATGACTGCTATGCCAAAAAAGTGATACCCGATCGTTAACTGGGTAAAACGGGAAGAACACGGCATGTAATTGGCGATATTCAGTACTTTACGATTTTCATTTATTTTCAAGTTGAAAGACGGCAAGCAAGGAGGTTTTGACCATAGAATCCGACAGCCAGTTTAATAAGCTTATTTAAAAACCAAAATTCTTATTGATACCCGATCATTTTGACTATGTAAATGAAGTTCAAGTAAAATACAAACATGAGTTTCTCCAAAATCTTCATTCTAGTTTGAAAATCGTCAAGTAGAACGGCAAGCAAGGAGGTTTTGAGACATGATGTTTGTAGCATATTACATACGCTATATGGCTGCTATGACCAAAAAGTGATACCCGATCGTTAACTGGGTGAAACGGGAAGAAAACGGCATGTAATTGGCAATAGTCAGTACTTTACGATTTTCATTTATTTTCAACTTGAAAGACGGAAAGCAAGGAGTTTTTGACCATAGAATCCCATAGCCAGTTTATTAAGCTAATTTAAAAATCAAGTTGCTTATTGATACCCGATCATTTAGACTATGTTAATGAAGTACAAGTAGAAAACAAACAAGATTTTCTCCAAAATCTTCATTCTTGTTTGAAAATAGCCAAGTAGAACGGCAAGCAAAGAGGTTTTGAAACATGATATGTATAGCTTATTATACACGCTATACGGCTGTAGTGACCAAAAAGTGATACCCGATCGTAAACTGGGTGAAACGGGGAGAAAACGGCATGTTATTGGCGATAGTCAGTACTTTACGATTTTCATTTATTTTCAAGTTGAAAGACGGCAAGCAAGGAGGTTTTGACCATAGAATCCGACAGCCAGTTTAATAAGCTAATTTAAAAATCAAAATGCTTATTGATACCCAATCATTTAGACTATGTTAATGAAGTACAAGTAGAAAACAAACAAGATTTTCTCCAAAATCTTCATTCTTGTTTGAAAATAGCCAAGTAGAACGGCAAGCAAGGAGGTTTTGAAACATGATATGTATAGCTTATTATACACGCTATACGGCTGTAGTGACCAAAAAGTGATACCCGATCGTAAACTGGGTGAAACGGGGAGAAAACGGCATGTTATTGGCGATAGTCAGTACTTTACGATTTTCATTTATTTTCAACTTGAAAGGCGGCAAGCAAGGAGTTTTTGACCACAGTATCTGATAGCCATTTTATAAAGCTTATTTAAAAACCAAAATTCTAATTGATACCCGATCATTTAGACTATGTAAATGAAGTTCAAGTAAAAAACAAACATGAGTTTCTCCAAAATCTTCATTCTAGTTTGAAAATCGTCAAGTAGAACGGCCAGCAAGGAGGTTTTGAGACATGATGTTTGTAGCGTATTACATACGCTATATGGCTGCTATGACCAAAAAGTCATACCCGATCGTTAACTGGGTGAAACGGGGAGAAAACGGCATGTAATTGGCAATAGTCAGTACTTTACGATTTTCATTTATTTTCAACTTGAAAGACGGAAAGCAAGGAGTTTTTGACCATAGAATCCCATAGCCAGTTTATTAAGCTAATTTAAAAATCAAGTTGCTTATTGATACCCGATCATTTAGACTATGTTAATGAAGTACAAGTAGAAAACAAACAAGATTTTCTCCAAAATCTTCATTCTTGTTTGAAAATAGCCAAGTAGAACGGCAAGCAAGGAGGTTTTGAAACACGATATGTATAGCTTATTATACACGCTATACGGCTGCAGTGACCAAAAAGTGATACCCGATCGTAAACTGGGTGAAACGGGGAGAAAACGGCATGTTATTGGCGATAGTCAGTACTTTACGATTTTCATTTATTTTCAACTTGAAAGACGGCAAGCAAGGAGTTTTTGACCACAGTATCTGATAGCCAATTTATAAAGCTTATTTAAAAACCCAAAATTCTAATTAATACTCGATCATTTAGACTATTTAAATGAAGTTCAAGTAAAAAACAAACATGAGTTTCTCCAAAATCTTCATTCTAATTTGAAAATCGTCAAGTAGAACGGCAAGCAAGGAGGTTTTGAGACATGATGTTTGTAGCATATTACATACGCTATATGGCTGCTATGACCAAAAAGTGATACCCGATCGTTAACTGGGTGAAACGGGGAGAAAACGGCATGTAATTGGCGATATTCAGTACTTTACGATTTTCATTTACTTTCAAGTTGAAAAACGGCAAGCAAGGAGTTTTTGACCAAAGAATCCGAAAGCTAGTTTAGTAAGCTAAATTAAAAATCAAGTTGCTAATTGATACCCGATCATTTAGACTATGTTAATGAAGTACAAGTAGAAAACAAACAAGATTTTCTCCAAAATCTTCATTCTTGTTTGAAAATCGCCAAGTAGAACGGCAAGCAAGGAGGTTTTGAAACATGATATGTATAGCTTATTATATACGCTATATGGCTGTTATGCCAAAAAAGTGATACCCGACCGTTACTGGGTGAAACGGGGAGAAAACGGCATGTAATTGGCGATAGTCAGTACTTTATGATTTACATTTATTTTCAACTTGAAAGACGGAAAGCAAGGAGTTTTTGACCATAGAATCCCATAGCCAGTTTATTAAGCTAATTTAAAAATCAAGTTGCTTATTGATACCCGATCATTTAGACTATGTTAATGTAGTACAAGTAGAAAACAAACAAGATTTTCTCCTAAATCTTCATTCTTGTTTGAAAATCGCCAAGTAGAACGGCAAGCAAGGAGGTTTTGAAACATGATATGTATAGCTTATTATACACGCTATATGGCTGCTATGCCAAAAAAGTGATACCCGATCGTTAACTGGGTGATACGGGAAGAAAACGGCATGTAATTGGCGATATTCAGTACTTTACGATTTTCATTTATTTTCAAGTTGAAAGACGGAAAGCAAGGAGGTTTTGACCATAGAATCCGACAGCCAGTTTAATAAGCTATTTTAAAAATCAAAATGCTGGTGCAGGAGGTTTTGAAACATGATATGTATAGCTTACCTCGTTGCTTGCCGTTCTACTTGGCTATTTTCAAACAAGAATGAAGATTTTGGAGAAAATCTTGTTTGTTTTCTACTTGTACTTCATTAACATAGTCTAAATGATCGGGTATCAATAAGCAACTTGATTTTTAATTAGCTTAATAAACTGGCTATGGGATTCTATGGTCAAAAACTCCTTGCTTTCCATCTCTCAAGTTGAAAATAAATGAAAATCGTAAAGTATTGAATATCGCCAATTACATGCCGTTTTCTCCCCGTTTCACCCAGTTAACGATCGGGTATCACTTTTTGGTCATTGCAACCGTATAGCGTGTATAATAAGCTATACATACCATGTTTCAAAACCTCCTTGCTTGCCGTTCTACTTGGCTATTTTCAAACAAGAATGAAGATTTTGGAGAAAATCTTGTTTGTTTTCTACTTGTACTTCATTAACATAGTCTAAATGATCGGGTATCAATAAGCAACTTGATTTTTAAATTAGCTTAATAAACTGGCTATCGGATTCTATTGTCAAAAACTCCTTGCTTGCCGTCTTTCAAGTTGAAAATAAATGAAAATCGTAAAGTACTGAATATCGCCAATTACATGCCGTTTTCTCCCCGTTTCACCCAGTTAACGATCGGGTATCACTTTTTGGTCATAGCAGCCATATAGCGTGTATAATAAGATATTCATATCATGTTTCAAAACCTCCTTGCTTGCCGTTCTACTTGGCTATATTCAAACAAGAATGAAGATTTTGGAGAAAATCTTGTTTGTTTTCTACTTGTACTTCATTAACATAGTCTAAATGATCGGGAATCAACTAGCAACTTGATTTTTAAATTAGCTTAACTTAGCTTATAAGCTATACATATCATGTTTCAAAACCTCCTTGCTTGCCGTTCTACTTGGCTATTTTCAAACAAGAATGAAGATTTTGGAGAAAATCTTGTTTGTTTTCTACTTGTACTTCATTAACATAGTCTAAATGATCGGGTATCAATAAGCAACTTGATTTTTAAATTAGTTTAATAAACTGGCTATCGGATTCTATGGTCAAAAACTCCTTGCTTGCCGTCTTTCAAGTTGAAAATAAATGAAAATCGTAAAGTACTGAATATCGCCAATTACATGCCGTTTTCTCCCCGTTTCACCCAGTTAACGATCGGGTATCACTTTTTGCTCATAGCAGTCATATAGCGTGTATAATAAGATATTCATATCATGTTTCAAAACCTCCTTGCTTGCCGTTCTACTTGGCGATTTTCAAACAAGAATGAAGATTTTGGAGAAAATATTGTTTGTTTTCTACTTGTACTTCATTAATATAGTCTAAATGATCGGTTAGCAATAAGAATTTTGATTTTTAATTTAGCTTACTAAACTGGCTTTCGGATTCTATGGTCAAAAACTCCTTGCTTGCCGTTTTTGAACTTGAAAATAAATGAAAATCGTAAAGTACTGAATATCGCCAATTACATGCCGTTTTCTCCCCGTTTCACCCAGTTAACGATCGGGTATCACTTTTTGGTCATAGCAGCCATAAAGCGTGTATAATAAGATATTCATATCATGTTTCGAAACCTCCTTGCTTGCCGTTCTACTTGGCTATTTTCAAACAAGAATGAAGATTTAGGAGAAAATCTTGTTTGTTTTCTACTTGTACTTCAATAACATAGTCTAAATGATCGGGTATCAATAAGCAACTCTTATGGACACTTTTATTGCAACATCGCAGCAACTCTACATTGTAATATTTTTTGTACCGAACTTTTTAACTTAAGAACCTTGCAAATAATGATCACTGTTTCTGCACCTATATACTTACGTTTCTTATACGATATATTTGAAAAATACTTACACTCGTGGCATTTAATTTTACCTAAACATTTGCAAAATATAACAAGAAATATAATAAATACTTACCATGATCCTTCATAATGACCTCGCTGAAGATATAGATCGTATGAATATTAAATGTCACGAAATAAGAGAACTAGAATTATGTAAAACATTCCTGACCCCTGACTATAAATTTAAATTGCTTTCTTTTAATATTAGAAGCCTTCAAAAGAATTTTGACTATTTTATGGCAAGTATTCAGCGAGCGAATCTATCATTCGACATAATTCTGCTATCAGAGTGCTGGCTTAGCGAAACTACTATTGTACCAAATTTTCCTGGATACACAGCGCATTATACTAAGAGGTATATTAACCAAAATGGTGGTGTAGTCATATACATTAAAGAATCATGGAATGTCTCTGTAATCGAACCTGAGTTTGATGAAGCAAATTGTCTTGTAGTCAAAATACCTAACTTTATCTCGATACTAGGAATTTACCGCTCCCCATCTTTTAGAAATACTGAAAAATTCATATCCTCTTTAGAGTTACTTCTAAAACAAGCTAGGGATAACGAGCAAATCTTAATCTCCGGTGACATCAATATCGATATCTTGGATGGTGGTGACTGCCATGACTACTTGTGTCTAACATCAGAGTACGGACTCTTACCAGCAATTACTCTCCCTACCAGAGAGGCGTCATGTCTTGATCACATTTTTATTAGATCTAAGAGAAAAGCTGTAGGGGTGGTCTGCAAGTCTGATATCACAGATCATGACATGGTTATGGCTGGAATTAGAACCTTGGAGCAAAAACAGTCGAGTGGCTTTAAACGTGTGTCCTTGAAGAGAGACCTGGATGCTATTAAAACTGAATTAAAGTCTACCACTTGGCCAAATATTATATCCAATAAAGATGATGTGAACAAGGCTGTGAAAGAGTTCATGGAGCATCTAGGAAACGTAATAGATAAACATACACGTGAAGTTAAATTGACACGCTCTAAATTCAACTTGAAACCATGGATAACCCCAGGACTTATGCGTTGCATGCGTCATCGTGATCGTCTGCACTTAGCAGCAAGGTCCGAACTTCAAAACGAACTATTACAGATAACATACAAACGATATAGAAATTTTTGCAACGACTTATACGTAAAGTGAAACTGGATTACGAGAAAAATGAATTACAAGAAAGTAAGGGTAACCCGAAAAGGCTGTGGAAAACAATAAAAGATATTTGTCATCTTTCCTCCTCTAACAAAGAACCAACGGAGCTGCTGTCTCTACAAGGAGCAAACAATGAGAAAAAGTCGTTGGATCAATGCAGCCAGTACTTTTCCAACGTTGGACAGTCCCTAGCCGATAATATACTGACGGAAATGAACACCAGCGAACGTAGTCTTGCTAACTCATACGTTACTCAAGGGAACGGCAAATTAGGTTCATTCTTTATGCATCCCACTGACCCTCAAGAAGTTGAATCCTTGATTTTGCAGCTCGATAATCATAAGGCTCCAGGTATAGACAAGATAGACAATGCTTTTACTAAAAACATCAGAGAAGGTATAATAGAACCTTTGACGGCAATCTATAATTTAAGCTTCTCAACGGGTAAATTCCCCGATATCTGGAAAATTGCATCTGTTTGTCCAATATTCAAGGATGGTGCTAGACGAGATCCAGGTAACTATCGACCGATCTCATTACTCAGCTCGTTTTCAAAAATCTTAGAAAAGTTAGTAAATATTCGACTTGTGAAATATTTAGAAAGACACAAACTACTGTCGGACCGGCAAATAGGATTCAGGAAAGGAAGATCAACAGAAGAGGCAGTGCTTTTTCTGACTAAGTCAATAGCTAGCTGTTTAGATAAAAATAAAGCTTGTATTGGAGTATTTTTGGACTTGGCTAAAGCATTTGACACTGTCTCCGTCCCGATACTTCTCAAAAAACTTAATGCGTCCGGCATCAGAGGCTTACCTCTGCAATGGTTTAAAAGTTACTTATCGGGGCGGCGTCAGTGTGTGAAAGTCGGCCAGCATGTGAGTGGAACGACGGAAGTTCATTTTGGGGTGCCACAGGGCAGTATACTTGGTCCCACCTTATTCATTTTATATATGAATGACCTCCATAGTTTACCACTGGAAAGTGCTGATGTGATTTGTTATGCAGATGACACTGCCATTATCTTTCGTGGACAAAACTGGAAGGAGGCAGAGATAATCACCGAACGGGGAATGTCTGTAGTCGCTAAATGGCTTCAACAAAATCTGTTAACCCTTAATACCACAAAAACAAAGTTCTTATGCTTCCACAAAACGCAAGCATCATCAACACCTGTAACGATGCAGAGGGTAAAGGTTCACTCGTGTGGTCAGAGTGACAGTGTGTGCTCGTGTAGTTACATATATAAAGCTGAGGTAGTAAAATATTTAGGAATCATGGTAGACCATAAGCTGAACTTTAAGATGCATATATCAGTACTGTCCAATCGAATAAGGCGTATTGTCCACGTAATGAGATTACTTAGAAATACTGCGGATGTCAGTACGCTCAAAACAATATATTACGCACTGTGTCAGTCACTACTGACGTACTGTATATCCTGTTGGGGCAGCGCAAACAAGAGTGTCATGATCCAGGTTGAAAGAGCACAACGCGCTGTCCTTAAAACAATGCTTAAGAAACCTTCCCGTTATCCTACGAATTTGATATATAAAGAATGTGAAGTGCTCACTGTCCGTCAACTGTATTTGCTTAAGGTCGTCAGTGACAAACATAAAACTATCTCTGGTACAGAAGAGCATAGACAAATGCAAAACAGACGACTTTATCGAGTGCAGGTGCCGGTGGTGCGCACCGTCTTTGCAAAGCGATTCGACCCCTTTATTTCGTGCTATATTTATAATAAAATCAACAGACACTGTGACATTAAAGAGTGCTCATATTTCGATGCTAAGCGGCTTGTCAGGGAATGGTTGTCAAGCTTATCTTACGATGAGACAGAAAATGTAATTCAAATTCGAAGCAATTAAGGTTATTTAATTACTTAAGTAAAGTTTACAAAAAATACTATTTTAATTATTTTGTTTTCACCCAAGCCTGAATCTGAGACCTCACGGAGTGTACATGTATAGGATAACTATCATGCTGAACTTTAAATTTCAATTTATATATTATTAGGTACTTACTTGTTTTTAGACAATAGGGTAGGTTATAATATCTGTCAGCCGGCATAATCAAATTATTTGGAAATAACACTTGCTGATTTCCCGCGATACAGGTTCGCCTAGTGCGGGGTTCAAAGGTAATGCAATGCTGGTACTAACCTGCATTATGTTAACTGCATGCTAGAGATAAGCAATTTATTAAACTAGAATAGTTAAGTTAGGTTAAGTTCATATTTGTTAGTCATTGTAATTGCTTATCGTTTAAATAAATATATTTTCATTTTCATTTTTTTTTTCAACTTGATTTTTAAATTAGCTTAATAAACTGGCTATAGGATTATATGATCAAAAACTCCATGCTTGCCGTCTTTCAAGTTGAAAATAAATGAAAATCGTAAAGTACTGACTATCGCCAATTACATGCCGTTTTCTCCCCGTTTCACCCAGTTAACGATCGGGTATCACTTTTTGGTCACTGCAGCCGTATAGCGTGTATAATAAGCTATACATATCATGTTTCACAACCTTCTTGCTTGCCGTTCTACTTGGCTATTTTCAAACAAGAATGAAGATTTTGGAGAAAATCTTGTTTGTTTTCTACTTGTACTTCATTAACATAGTCTAAATAATCGGGTATCAATAAGCAACTTGATTTTTAAATTAGCTTTATAAACTAGCTATGGGATTCTATGGTCAAAAACTCCTTACTTTCCGTCTTTCAAGTTGAAAATAAATGAAAATCGTAAAGTATTGAATATCGCCAATTACATGCCGTTTTCTCCCCGTTTCATCCAGTTAACGATCGGGTATCACTTTTTCGGCACAGCAGCCATATAGCGTATATAATAAGCTATACATATCATGTTTCAAAACCTCCTTGCTTGCCGTTCTACTTGGCGATTTTCAAACAAGAATGTTCAATTTTGGAGGAAATCTTGTTTGTTTTCTACTTGTACTTCATTAACATAGTCTAAATAATCGGGTATCAATAAGCAACTTGATTTTTAAATTAGCTTAATAAACTGGCTATAAGATTCTATGATCAAAAACTCCTTGCTTGCCGTCTTTCAAGTTGAAAATAAATGAAAATCGTAAAGTACTGACTATCGCCAATTACTTGCCGTTTTCTCCCCGTTTCACCCAGTTAACGATCAGGTATCACTTTTTGGTCACTGCAGCCGTATAGCGTGTATAATAAGCTATACATATCATGTTTCACAACCTTCTTGCTTGCCGTTCTACTTGGCTATTTTCAAACAAGAATGAAGATTTTGGAGAAAATCTTGTTTGTTTTCTACTTGTACTTCATTAACATAGTCTAAATAATCGGGTATCAATAAGCAACTTGATTTTTAAATTAGCTTTATAAACTAGCTATGGGATTCTATAGTCAAAAACTCCTTACTTTCCGTCTTTCAAGTTGAAAATAAATGAAAATCGTAAAGTATTGAATATCGCCAATTACATGCCGTTTTCTCCCCGTTTCATCCAGTTAACGATCGGGTATCACTTTTTTGGCACAGCAGCCATATAGCGTATATAATAAGCTATACATATCATGTTTCAAAACCTCCTTGCTTGCCGTTCTACTTGGCTATTTTCAAACAAGAATGAAGATTTTGGAGAAAATCTTGTTTGTTTTCTACTTGTACTTCATTAACATAGTCTAAATAATCGGGTATCAATAAGCAACTTGATTTTTAAATTAGCTTAATAAACTGGCTATAAGATTCTATGATCAAAAACTCCTTGCTTGCCGTCTTTCAAGTTGAAAATAAATGAAAATCGTAAAGTACTGACTATCGCCAATTACTTGCCGTTTTCTCCCCGTTTCACCCAGTTAACGATCAGGTATCACTTTTTCGTCACTGCAGCCATATAGCGTGAATATTAAGCTATACATATCATGTTTCAAAACTTTCTTGCTTGCCGTTTTACTTGGCTATTTTCAAACAAGAATGTAGATTTTGGAGAAAATCTTGTTTGTTTTCTACTTGTACTTCATTAACATAGTCTAAATGATCGGCTATCAATAAGCAACTTGATTTTTAAATTCGCTCACCAAACTGGCTGTCGGATTCTATGGTCAAAACCTCCTTGCTTGCCGTCTTTCAGCTTGAAAATAAATGAAAATCGTAAAGTACTGAATATCGCCAATTACATGCCATTTTCTTCCCGTTTCACCCAGTTAACGATCGGGTATCACTTTTTTGGCATAGCAGCCATATAGCGTGTATAATAAGCTATACATATCATGTTTCAAAACCTCCTTGCTTGCCGTTCTACTTGGCTATTTTCAAACAAGAATGAAGATTTTGGAGAAAATCTTGTTTGTTTTCTACTTGTACTTCATTAACATAGTCTAAATGATCGGGTATCAATAAGCAACTTGATTTTTAAATTAGCTTAATAAACTGGCTATGGGATTCTATGGTCAAAAACTACTTGCTTTCCGTCTCTCAAGTTGAAAATAAATGAAAATCGTAAAGTATTGAATATCGCCAATTACATGCCGTTTTCTCCCCGTTTCACCCAGTTAACGATCGGGTATCACTTTTTGGTCATTGCAACCGTATAGCGTGTATAAAAAGCTATACATATCATGTTTCAAAACCTCCTTGCTTGCCGTTCTACTTGGCTATTTTCAAACAAGAATGAAGATTTTGGAGAAAATCTTGTTTGTTTTCTACTTGTACTTCATTAACATATTCTAAATGATCGGGTATCAATAAGCAACTTGATTTTTAAATTAGCTTAATAAACTGGCTATCGGATTCTATGGTCAAAAACTCCTTGCTTGCCGTCTTTCAAGTTGAAAATAAATGAAAATCGTAAAGTACTGAATATCGCCAATTACATGCCGTTTTCTCCCCGTTTCACCCAGTTAACGATCGGGTATCACTTTTTGCTCATAGCAGTCATATAGCGTGTATAATAAGATATTCATATCATGTTTCAAAACCTCCTTGCTTGCCGTTTTACTTGGCTATTTTCAAACAAGAATGAAGATTTTGGAGAAAATCTTGTTTGTTTTCTACTTGTACTTCAATAACATAGTCTAAATGATCGGGTATCAATAAGCAACTTGATTTTTAAATTAGCTTAATAAACTGGCTATGGGATTGTATGATAAAAAACTCCTTGCTTGCCGTCTTTCAAGTTGAAAATAAATGAAAATCGTAAAGTACTGACTATCGCCAATTACATGCCGTTTTCTCCCCGTTTCACCCAGTTAACGATCGGGTATCACTTTTTGGTCACTGCAGCCGTATAGCGTGTATAATAAGCTATACATATCATGTTTCAAAACCTTCTTGCTTGCCGTTCTACTTGGCTATTTTCAAACAAGAATGAAGATTTTGGAGAAAATCTTGTTTGTTTTCTACTTGTACTTCATTAACATAGTCTAAATGATCGGGTATCAATAAGCAACTTGATTTTTAAATTAGCTTAATAAACTGGCTATCGGATTCCATGGTCAAAAACTCCTTACTTGCCGTCTTTCAAGTTGAAAATAAATGAAAATCGTAAAGTACTGAATATCGCCAATTACATGCCGTTTCCTCTCCGTTTCATCCAGTTAACGATCGGGTATCACTTTTTTGGCATAGCAGCCATATAGCGTGTATAATAAGCTATACATATCATGTTTCAAAACCTCCTTGCTTGCCGTTCTACTTGGCTATTTTCAAACAAGAATGAAGATTTTGGAGAAAATCTTGTTTGTTTTCTACTTGTACTTCATTAACATAGTCTAAATAATCGGGTATCAATAAGCAACTTGATTTTTAAATTAGCTTTATAAACTAGCTATGGGATTCTATGGTCAAAAACTCCTTACTTTCCGTCTTTCAAGTTGAAAATAAATGAAAATCGTAAAGTATTGAATATCGCCAATTACATGCCGTTTTCTCCCCGTTTCACCCAGTTAACGATCGGGTATCACTTTTTGGTCATTGCAACCGTATAGCATGTATAATAAGCTATACATATCATGTTTCAAAACGTCCTTGCTTGCCGTTCTACTTGGCTATTTTCAAACAAAAATGAAGATTTTGGAGAAAATCTTGTTTGTTTTCTACTTGTACTTCATTAACATAGTCTAAATGATCGGGTATCAATAAGCAACTTGATTTTTAAATTAGCTTAATAAACTGGCTATCGGATTCTATGGTCAAAAACTCCTTGCTTGCCGTCTTTCAAGTTGAAAATAAATGAAAATCGTAAAGTACTGAATATCGCCAATTACATGCCGTTTTCTCCCCGTTTCACCCAGTTAACGATCGGGTATCACTTTTTGCTCATAGCAGTCATATAGCGTGTATAATAAGATATTCATATCATGTTTCAAAACCTCCTTGCTTGCCGTTTTACTTGGCTATTTTCAAACAAGAATGAAGATTTTGGAGAAAATCTTGTTTGTTTTCTACTTGTACTTCAATAACATAGTCTAAATGATCGGGTATCAATAAGCAACTTGATTTTTAAATTAGCTTAATAAACTGGCTATGGGATTCTATGATAAAAAACTCCTTGCTTGCCGTCTTTCAAGTTGAAAATAAATGAAAATCGTAAAGTACTGAATATCGCCAATTACATGCCGTTTCCTCTCCGTTTCATCCAGTTAACGATCGGGTATCACTTTTTTGGCATAGCAGCCATATAGCGTGTATAATAAGCTATACATATCATGTTTCAAAACCTCCTTGCTTGCCGTTCTACTTGGCTATTTTCAAACAAGAATGAAGATTTTGGAGAAAATCTTGTTTGTTTTCTACTTGTACTTCATTAACATAGTCTAAATAATCGGGTATCAATAAGCAACTTGATTTTTAAATTAGCTTAATAAACTAGCTATGGGATTCTATGGTCAAAAACTCCTTACTTTCCGTCTTTCAAGTTGAAAATAAATGAAAATCGTAAAGTATTGAATATCGCCAATTACATGCCGTTTTCTCCCCGTTTCACCCAGTTAACGATCGGGTATCACTTTTTGGTCATTGCAACCGTATAGCATGTATAATAAGCTATACATATCATGTTTCAAAACGTCCTTGCTTGCCGTTCTACTTGGCTATTTTCAAACAAGAATGAAGATTTTGGAGAAAATCTTGTTTGTTTTCTACTTGTACTTCATTAACATAGTCTAAATGATCGGGTATCAATAAGCAACTTGATTTTTAAATTAGCTTAATAAACTGGCTATCGGATTCCATGGTCAAAAACTCCTTACTTGCCGTCTTTCAAGTTGAAAATAAATGAAAATCGTAAAGTACTGAATATCGCCAATTACATGCCGTTTCCTCTCCGTTTCATCCAGTTAACGATCGGGTATCACTTTTTTGGCATAGCAGCCATATAGCGTGTATAATAAGCTATACATATCATGTTTCAAAACCTCCTTGCTTGCCGTTCTACTTGGCTATTTTCAAACAAGAATGAAGATTTTGGAGAAAATCTTGTTTGTTTTCTACTTGTACTTCATTAACATAGTCTAAATAATCGGGTATCAATAAGCAACTTGATTTTTAAATTAGCTTAATAAACTAGCTATGGGATTCTATGGTCAAAAACTCCTTACTTTCCGTCTTTCAAGTTGAAAATAAATGAAAATCGTAAAGTATTGAATATCGCCAATTACATGCCGTTTTCTCCCCGTTTCACCCAGTTAACGATCGGGTATCACTTTTTGGTCATTGCAACCGTATAGCATGTATAATAAGCTATACATATCATGTTTCAAAACGTCCTTGCTTGCCGTTCTACTTGGCTATTTTCAAACAAGAATGAAGATTTTGGAGAAAATCTTGTTTGTTTTCTACTTGTACTTCATTAACATAGTCTAAATGATCGGGTATCAATAAGCAACTTGATTTTTAAATTAGCTTAATAAACTGGCTATCGGATTCTATGGCCAAAAACTCCTTGCTTGCCGTCTTTCAAGTTGAAAATAAATAAAAATCGTAAAGTACTGAATATCGCCAATTTCATGCCGTTTTCTCCCCGTTCCACCCAGTTAACGATCGGGTATCACTTTTTTGGCATAGCAGCCATATAGCGTGTATAATAAGCTATACATATCATGTTTCAAAATCTCCTTGCTTGCCGTTCTACTTGGCGATTTTCAAACAAGAATGAAGATTTTGGAGAAAATATTGTTTGTTTTCTACTTGTACTTCATTAACATTGTCTAAATGATCGGGTATCAATAAGCAACTTGAATTTTTAATTAGCTTAATAAACTGGCTATCGGATTCTATGGTCAAAAACTCCTTGCTTGCCGTCTTTCAAGTTGAAAATAAATGAAAATCGTAAAGTACTGAATATCGCCAATTACATGCCGTTTTCTTTCCGTTTCACTCAGTTAACGATCGGGTATCACTTTTTGGTCATTGCAACCATATAGCGTGTATAATAAGCTATACATATCATGTTTCAAAACGTCCTTGCTTGCCGTTCTACTTGGCTATTTTCAAACAAGAATGAAGATTTTGGAGAAAATCTTGTTTGTTTTCTACTTGTTCTTCATTATAATAGTCTAAATGATCGGGTATCAATAAGCAACTTGATTTTTAAATAAGCTTAATAAACTGGCTTTCGGATTCTAAGGTCAAAACCTCCTTGCTTGCCGTCTTTCAACTTGAAAATAAATGAAAATCGTAAAGTACTGAATATCGCCAATTACATGCCGTTTTGTCCCCGTTTCACCCAGTTAACGATCGGGTATCACTTTTTGGTCATAGCAGCCATATAGCGTATGTAATACGCTACAAACTGCATGTCTCAAAACCTCCTTGCTTGCCGTTCTACTTGACGATTTTCAAACTAGAATGAAGATTTTGGAGAAAGTCATGTTTGTTTTTACTTGAACTTCATTTACATAGTCTAAACTAAATGATTGGGTATCAATTAGAATTTTGGTTTCTAAATAAGCTTAATAAACTGGCTATAAGATTCTATGGTCAAAAACTCCTTGCCTGCCGTTTTTCAAGTTGAAAATAAATGAAAATGGTAAAGTACTGACTATCGCCAATTACATGCCGTTTTCTCCCCGTTTCACCCAGTTAACGATCGGGTATCACTTTTTAGTCACTTTAGCCGTATAGCGTGTATAATAAGCTATACATATCATGTTTCAAAACCTCCTTGCTTGCCGTTCTACTTGGCGATTTTCAAACAAGAATGAAGATTTTGGAGAAAATCTTGTTTGTTTTCTACTTGTACTTCATTAACATAGTCTAAATGATCGGGTATCAATAAGCAACTTGATTTTTAAATTAGCTTAATAAACTGGCTATCGGATTCTATGGTCAAAATCGCCTTGCTTGCCGTCTTTCAACTTGAAAATAAATGAAAATCGTAAAGTACTGAATATCGCCAATTACATGCCGTTTTCTCCTCGTTTCACCCAGTCAACGATCGGGTATCACTTTTTCGTCACTGCAGCTGTATAGCGTGTATATTAAGCTATATATATCATGGTTCAAAACTTTCTTGCTTGCCGTTCTACTTGGCTATTTTCAAACAAGAATAAAGATTTTGGAGAAAATCTTGTTTGTTTTCTACTTGTACTTCATTAACATAGTCTAAATGATCGGGTATCAATAAGCAACTTGATTTTTAAATTAGCTTAATAAATTGGCTATCAGATTCTATGGTCAAAAACTCCTTGCTTGCCGTCTTTCAAGTTGAAAATAAATTAAAATCGTAAAGTACTGACTATCGCCAATTACATGCCGTTTTCACCCCGTTTCACTCAGTTAACGATCGGGTATCACTTTTTGGTCATTGCAACCGTATAGCGTGTATAATAAGCTATACATATAATGTTTCAAAACCTCCTTGCTGGCCGTTCTACTTGGCGATTTTCAAACAAGAATGATTATTTTGGAGAAAATCTTGTTTCTGATCTACTTGTACTTGATTTACAAAGTCTAAATGATCGGGTATCAATTAGCAACTTGATTTTTAAATTAGCTTTATAAACTGGCTATTGAATTATGTGGTCAAAAACTCCTTGCTTGCCGTCTTTCAAGTTGAAAATAAATGAAAATCGTAAAGTACTGAATATCGCCCATTACATGCCGTTTTCTCCCCGTTTCACCCAGTTACCGATCGGGTATAACTTTTTGGTCACTGCAGCCGTATATCGTATATAATAAGCTACACACATCATGTTTGAAAACCTCCTTGGTTGCCTTTCAACTTGGCGATTTGTATGCAATAATGATTTTATGCGAAAATCTTGTGATTTTTTATTCGGATTTAATTTGCATAGTCTTAAGGACTGGTGATGATTATCTTCTTGGCTACTTGGGCTTTGATTTAGCTCAACGGTTGACTGAATGGTACTGGGGTCTAACCAAAGGCCCTTTGCTTGCCGTCTATCAGGTTGAAAAGAAGAGAAAAAATAAAGTTTACAAAACATCATCTAAAACATGACTTCCTTTACCCGGTTGACTCTGATATTGATCGAGTATCATGTTTTGTTTACTGCAACCGTTTAGCTTGAGCATTTGGCTATACGAATCAAGTTTTGAAACCCCCTTCCTTGCCCAGTTTCATAACGAGATCTTAGTATTAGTCACAAAAAGTGATTTTGGCTGCTGAATTCAAAAGTTAGCGGCCGAACTAAGTTTATGTATTTATTGGATTTGTTTTTATGTTCAGCATGTTTTTTTCGTAATCATAGATGTTTTTTGTAGTCTTTAACGTCTCCCGAGACATTTTGATTTTAAAGAAAATCTTAACTTCTTAATTTGGTCGGGTTATCGGCGGCTGCTAAGTTTGGCTGCTAACTTCACACCGGTTTATAAAAAAACCTAACCTAGGGTGCCGCCGGCAGCGGGGCGGGGCCCAGGCTACTGGTGGTTAGGGCTGCAGAGAGAGGAACCTCCTGACGATGCGCGCTGTGTCCAGGAGTACCGCCTTCTGTATCTGGCCCTTGATCCAGCCATCTAGCGAGAGTCTCTTGATGTTTGTCGAGACTCTTCGCTATAAGACCGTTCGCCGAAACGACTATCGGGACAATGATCGTCGAGTCAACATCCCACATGGCGGTCACCTCGTGAGCCAAGTCAAGATACTTGCTGAGTTTGTCCTTCTCGGCCTTCACGAGGTTCTCGTCATGGGGGATGGTAATGTCGACGAGCACTGCCTGGCGCTTGGATCGATCTACCAAAACGATATCAAGCTTATTGGCTACAATAGTCCTGTCCGTGATGATAGATCGATCCCAATAGAGCGTGGCACGACCGTTTTCGGGAACTGGCATCGGTGCGTACTTATAGTACGGCACCTCAGTAGCTCTACCATGAGTTTACAAATACCGTGCTCGATTGCGACTGCGTAGCGGATTTGTATGAAGAATTTTTACGGCGCCTCTAGCGGATACTTATAGAACTACCAGAAGCGGTCGGCACCATGAGTCGTATGAGCACGCTAACGTGAACTCGATTCGAAAGTTCGTGTATCAAAACGTCACGAAACGAAGTCGTCTCTTTCTAACTATATTGCCAAGGCTGAATAAGAATAATATTGGCCAGAAGACATGGAGTTGGAGTACGATTTATTATGCTATCTGCAATGCAAGACATTTTTAGAGTAGAATATTATGTCAGTGAAAGCTATAATAACATGAAAAATAACCACGCAATTCAGAAACGGGAGTGTAAATTGGCACTTAGTTGTGTACAAAGTGTAATTCCGCTGCATGAAAAAATAACTTTTCAGTCAAGGATGTGCCCCGAACCAAACACAAAGTACGAGCCGCGTACGTGACTGATTGTCAACGAAAGTTACGGCCAAATTGTGTTTTGGCTGCAGGATGCAGGTATACAGTTGCTTTTTGGATGTGGGTCTATCTTCGGTCCGAGGAGCCTTCATTCAGCCTTCTTCACTTCTATACAATGCTACTGGAAAAGGTCTACTGTCTAAAGTAGGGGCTACTCTGAAGGACATCACTATGCAGCAGCTGTCCAAAAAGGAAGTGCCTGACAGACCAAGTTCATCGGCCTTATATGAATTTATTTCAGAAGCATAAAAGAGGAAATTAGACAACTTACAATTGCTAAAATATCAACATACTGTATTAATACATTACTCATTACACTCTTTTAACATTGATCAACCAGCTGAGATTAAGACAAACGTAGACAAAGACAAGCTTGTTGAAACAATGAAAAAAACATTCACAGACTCCGGCAATAAGGGACAGAAGAAGCGATAGGGAAGCAGAAAGAACAGCTTGTGGTGTGAAATGAGAGATGGCCGAATCACAATCAAAGCTTCGAAGGTACATACACCAGATGGTGTGATAAATATATAAAGCGGTGCGACTCTAGTGCGACTGTCTGTCCCGGACGTCCCAAGGATAGCCCTCAGACCTCGCCAGCGCGACCTGTTGGCTGTGCCGCCGTCGTCCACCGTGTCGCTCAGGAACTTGCCGCTGCCCCGAGCCCTCTCACTTCTCAATGCGCTCCTGGCATCGACACCTGAGTGCGACTTGTTTGGGTGGTGATGGGTGGCTGTGCGCAGTGAATGCTTGAGATTCTGTGAGGCGATGGATGCTAGGTGCTCAACTGTTCCTATGTAATTTTGTATGTTTCCTTTAATTTTAATCTAAGTTTCATGACGCATTGGTTGTACTGTAATGTCATGTTAATCTTTTTTTTAAATTTAAATAAATTAAAAATAAATAAAATATCATATAATGAAACATGTACATACAAAAGTCTATTTTATCCGCTAGTGTGTAAAATTAATTTGTATTTCAAAACAATGATTGTGATTCTCTTTATATGTATGCTTTTGTCTTATTCATATCATTTAGATTTGAGTGTGTTATCTTAAATTTGTAATGGTAGGCCTTATACATTTTTGAATGTATTATTTTCATATTCTGACAAATATATTGATAATTTCAACCAACTTTTTAAAGTGAATATTACTATTCCCTGAGTTATAGATAGTAACATAGCTATTTCATGCTTTCATGTCAGGAAGGCTCAAACAATGAATATACACAATGTAATCTGTTTAAATTATTTTATTTAAATATTTTTTTATTTCCCTTGCAACATAATAACATCTTGTATGTAATCACAAATTAATAAAACAGCTTCTAATCAATTTTGTTATCTCTACCACCCAAAAAATGAAAATACTTATTTAACTTTCTACCAAAAGAATATTATACATTACATTCAGTCATAATTTACTTATTCTAACAAATACTTCAATAGTTTATATAGATCACTATAAAATTATACTGAACAACAAAAGTTTCGGTAATTGTTCAACGGAGTCCGTAATGCTTAATGATGAAATAGCTATGAACGGTGACAAATGAACAGTATTTCTCTCAGCCGTTTTGACAATGCCTGACTTCATTAGCAATGGCTTTTTATGCAGGTATTTGAGGACCTGTAATAGTTTCTTCATCTGCTTTTTTGTAATTCTGAAAAAATAAATATTCAAAATAAGTAAGTACCTAAGATAGCTTAAGTGTAAAAAATTATATAAATTTTATCATGATTTTTTTAATAAACATATCATACCTCAAGTCTCAATTATTTGTAGTATTAGGTATAACATCATCTTTCAGTGTGCCGCGTCTAGCATTCTTTTAGACAGTGAAATTTTGTTGACACATCCAACTATGAAAAGTATCTTCTAAAGCCCATTTTGTACCTCATGTAGTGTGTCTTTTTCCATCTGAAATTTAACATCATAGCTGATATACCACAAAACAGCACAGAAACTATACTTAAAGAATATTTTTTTGTAATCCTAGAGTGCAGAACATTCAGGAGGTTAGGAATTAAAGATCTTGTTTTGTTCTATGTAAACTTATAGTAAGTAATAGCTGGTATGTACCTTCTATGGTCTACACACATAATTCATTTTAATGTGATAAAATGGCATTTGGATCTCTCCGAGCCAAAGTATCGCCTCATTTTTCGCCTTGTGCGTGTTAAACAAACAGATTCTGTGGACTATTTATAGATTACACATTGCGGCACCAGTTAGGTATACAGCATACACCATTTTATCCAATAATTTTGAAGAAAGTCGATGATTGTACTTATGTTAAGTAAGACAAAACAAGTATTTATTTTTTATTTATTACATTACATGTGACTTGATGTGACGTCTAGTCTAGGGTTGCCAACTCCAAACAAAATTAACCCTAAATCTGAAGTTGAAACTAAAATCCGCTCCAGACCTCCGATCCGATCCGATTTATCGAAGCAATCGGATACTGTGTAGTACAATTGTCCGATTTATTGGAAGAAATCGGATAATGTGTAGTACAAATTTGTTAGGATATTTTTTCCGATAAATCGGATCAAATCGAAGGTCTGGGGCGAACGGACGGGCGATGCTATGACGTGCGCTAAGTTTTTAGTTTTTAAAATATATGCTGTCATCTGTCTTGTTGTGGTCTTAATATAAAACTCAAATAGAAAACAGCATTTATCTTGTTTGTGTTTATTTTATTGCCATTCCAATGGTTAACTGAGTACTTACAACTTCCAAATTCCACTGCTGGGTCCAGGGATCGATACCGTTATCCGAATACTGGTTAATATTGTTCGATAACTGTTAAAAATTTCGTTTGTTGAAATAACGTTTCCTTAGAGTAACGTTTAAAAAAGTAGCAAAATAATTTCGATTATCGTTATTCAAGAAAAACGAATGTATAACGTTACGTTGAACAGTATTAACCGGTATTACTCAGTTTCACTGCGCGTTTTCCTTTGTAGGCGCCGACGCATCGCTATCTTGTTTACGCATAAGGATATTTTGTGTATTTGTCTCTGTTTGACTCGTGCCGGCCGGCTAAGGATTGTTTGTTTATTGTTATTGTGGTGGAGACTTTTGCATTACGATGTCAATTTGACAACATTTCATATTTTTAAGACTATCATTTTATTACTTTTCTGAATTCTGCTTAAAAAGATGAAGTAATCTCTGTTTTTATTTATTTTCTGAGATGATTATTTATTTTATTATTAATTTATAGAAACATACTCATTTTAAAATGTGGCAACACCAAAACCAGAACTTAATGGAACGGTTACTTTAGTCGGTTTTCTGATTAAAAAAAAACTTCATAAAACTCGGTATGCATCTGTCATCTGTCAACGTCAAATAAAAAAAAATCTATGTTTTCGCTCTTTGGTTTAGACAACAACCCTATTCAGCCCGTATTGTCTTAGATTGCAGTTATTTGATGTATTTTCTTATATTTCTTTAAATACAGAAGAATAAATTCCAAGATTTTTTTTTAAGGTACACGACATAAAGCCCTGTCGATCTCTATATTAATTTCCACCTGTTATAAATATGAAATGTTGTCAATTCCGGCGCGATCACTTAAGGTGCTATTTCCCAGTAGACGCCGAACTCGCTCACTTTTTAATGAGTCGTAAACATATTAAACAGTGGTTAAAGATTATGAAAAAAATATATGTCATATTTAAGCATCTTGCAATTATAAAATCGCTTTCGACAACATGACTAGTAAAACTTCGAACGATCGAAAAAAAAACAGTTACCTCTATTTGTAATATTTTTTTAATGTTGGTAAGTATGGACTTTTTTTACCCGTTTTTTTGTGTCAATCTATAATTATCTAGATAAATTCGGTGGGTTTGTCAGTGCCATACCACAGTTTAAGAAACAATACAGTCGGTCGACGAAGGCGTCTAGACAGGGCAATCGTGCGAGGTGACAGAGGCGGCGGCGGGAGGGGCGCACCCCATGTGTCATACGACGAAATTGTTAGTAATGAGGGTGCTGACTTTGAGGGCTGACGCGTCTTACAACTTGCAATACACAATTAAAATAGTGCATACGACATGTGCTGTGCGAAATTTTATAGCGCCTAAGTTTTAAATTTTTCCATGTCATGCTAACGAGCATGCTAAAATGGCGGATGTAAAAGCGTTACGCCTGCCAGTAAAATTCAAATACTATTATCCATAAGTACTAATATTATAAATGCGAAAGTGTGTCTGTCTGTCTGTTACCTCTTCACGCTTAAACCGCTGAACCGATTTAGATGAATGGTATATAGATAGTTTCAGTCCCGGGGAAGGACATAGGATACTTTTCATCCCGAATAAATTTAGTGTTCCCGTGGGATGAGCGGGTAACAGCGCGGGGCACAGCTAGTATTATATAATTGTTTGTTTCTGTGTAAACAAAAAATATATGATCTGACATGTCACATGAATTTTTAAATTCAAAATGTCGGACATGTTTCATAGCTTATTTTAAGTAAAAATTACGAGTTACGTAGTTTAAGACTTTATTTAAAAAGCAAGAAATTGTTCCTTGCTTCCGTTTGTATATGAATCCTGTAGTCAGATTTTTTAATTATTTTTAAGGATCCTCGGGATGCCGATTACGAGAAAGACATCCATTTAAAAATCTAAGATGGCGGACATTATTTTTTCTTAAAAATCGATATGGGTGTCATTTCCAAGGTTCCTCGGGGTTCCGATTACGAAAATAGCATCCATTTTGAAATCCAAGATGGCGGACATTATTTTTTCTTAAAAATCGATATGGGTGTCATCTCCAAGGTTCCTCGGGGTTACGATTACGAAAATGACATCCATTTTGAAATCCAAGATGGCGGACATTATTTTTCTTAAAAATCGATATGGGTGTCATCTCCAAGGTTCCTCGGGGTTCCGATTACGAAAATGACTTCCATTTTGAAATCTAAGATGGCGGACATTATTTTTTCTTAAAAATCGATATGGGTGTCATCTCCAAGGTTCCTCGGGGTTCCGATTACGAAAATGACATCCATTTTGAAATCCAAAATGGCGGATATTATTTTTTCTTAAAAATCGATATGGGTGTCATCTCCAAGGTTCCTCGGGGTTCCAATTACGAAAATGACATCCATTTTGAAATCCAAGATGGCGGACATTATTTTTTCTTAAAAATCGATATGGGTGTCATCTCCAAGGTTCCTCGGGGTTCCGATTACGAAAATGACATCCATTTTGAAATCCAAAATGGCGCATATTATTTTTTCTTAAAAATCGATATGGGTGTCATCTCCAAGGTTCCTCGGGGTTCCAATTACGAAAATGACATCCATTTTGAAATCCAAGATGGCGGACATTATTTTTTCTTAAAAATCGATATGGGTGTCATCTCCAAGGTTCCTCGGGGTTCCGATTACGAAAATGACATCCATTTTGAAATCCAAGATGGCGGACATTATTTTTTCTTAAAAATCGATATGGTTGTCATCTAGGTTCCTCGGGGTTCCAATTACAAAAACGACATCCATTTTGAAATCCAAGATGGTGGACATTATTTTTTTTTTTTAAATCGATATGGGTGTCCAAGGTTCCTCGGGGTTCCGATTTCGAAAATGACATCCATTTTGAAATCCAAGATGGCGGACATTATTCTTTCTTAAAAATCGATATGAGTGTCATCTCCAAGGTTCCTCGGGGTTACGATTACGAAAATGACATCTATTTTGAAATCCAAGATGGCGGATATTATTTTTTCTTAAAAATCGACATGGGTGTCATCTCCATGGTTCCTCGGGGTTCCAATTACGAAAATGACATCCATTTTGAAATCCAAGATGGCGGACATTATTTTTCTTAAAAACTGATATTGGTGCCATTTCTCAAAATTATATCTCCGCCAGTTTTAAATCTAATTTTTTATTTTGAAATGTACACCCCCCGAAAAACCCAGAAAACGACATCCATGACGATTTAAAAAAAAATTACGTCCACTATCTTACTTCCAAAATGGATGCCATCTTTGAAATTTACACCCTCTGAAACCTAGAAAACGACACGTCAACTTTTTCAAAAAAGTGACGTCCGCCATCTTTATTTCCAAAATGGATTCCATATGTAAAATTAGTACACATACATACATGAACCCTAAAAACATTACCCTCCTTTTTTGGGCAGTTGCGTAAGTCTGTGACAACCCTTGGTAGGTACGGCGGCCTTGAGCGGTGTCGGCACTTACGCAAACATCAAAGGCGTCGGCCCACTGTTACTTTTTACACCTTGTTTTCTTATACCATGCTACCAGTGAAGTAGTTTAATGGGTTAGAACCAAACTGCTACCAGTAATAGTCAGTAAAATTTTATCCTGCTTTATGTCAACTAAATACTATGAGATATAGATTTCTGCGGAATGCATAATCGGACATGCAAATATTATTTATAGCAATTCGATGCAACATCTGGGGGCACGGTAGTGCCCCCGCCAAGACGAGCAAAAAAGAAGCGGGGCACTACCTACCTTTTCTCGAACCGTTTCGTCTAATTTTCAAACCCTCATAGGTTTGGCCCAGTTAACACCAGAGCGCCCAAATTCACAGGTTAAGATGCTGTTAGGAAACATATAAAATGTACTGAATTTCATTGATCTAGCTTTTATACTTTAGGTTTTATTGGTACCTAAAATACGCCGATTTTGCCACTCTTATATACACACTTATACACTGACGTATCAAAACCTCTCGGGTATTTCCCGATGACCTAGAAAGCTGAAATTTGGTAGGTAAGTTATTTTTAGTACACATACAATAGAATAATTCTGAAACTTGGAACTTTAAAAAAGTAGTTGTACATTTCAAAGATGGATCTCATTTTGGAAGTAAAGATGGTGGACGTAATTTTTTTTTTTAAATCGTCATGGTTGTCGTTTTCTGGGTTTTTTGGGGGGTATACATTTCAAAATAAAAAATTAGATTTAAAACTGGCGCAGATATATTTTTGAGAAATGGCACCAATATCGGTTTTTAAGAAAAATTTATGTCCGCCATCTTGGATTTCAAAATGGATGTCATTTTCGTAATCGGAACCCTAAGGAACCTTGGAGATGACACCCATATTGATTTTTAAGAAAAAAATAATGTCCGCCATCTTGGATTTCAAAATGGATCTTTCTCGTAATCGGCATCCCGAGGACCCTTAAAAATAATTAAACAATCTGACTACAGGAATCAAATGTAATCTAATACACATGAATGCAGACAAACATATGGGTCAAACTGAGATCCTCTTTTTTAAGTCGAATTACGTTAATCTTCTCCTAAGTGTAACAAATTCTTTTCTGAAAACCGCATCATCAGCCAAACGCGAGATAATCGCGGACAAACATAAATACTTATATACTTAGATATATACATACATTACTCCTTTTTTAACTTACAAGACAAAATCGCACACCAAACCACATGAACTGCGGAAAATCAAATCACTGCTGCGCTGCGAGCCTGCGACTACCGCGACGCAAAATCGTACGTAAAATCAAAATCGCAACACAGAACGACTCATTCTATCTCTGTCAAACTCAAATTAAACGGTTAATTTTGTTAAACAGAAACGGAATTTGCTAAATAACGGTATTATGTGAATAACGTTATAATACCGGTAAACGAAACCACTACCAATATTCATTTTGGTTTAGCGTCACGTGACCAATAACGGTAATACAAAAATAACGGTATCCGATCCCTGGCTGGGTCCAACATTCGTTCCCCACTTCAATATACACCCTAATATAATATTTAAATATTTTTTTCTGTATGTAAAGAAATATAAGAAAATACATAAAATAACCCTAATCTATGACAACTATGCCTGCATAGATATTCTATTCTATTTTTTATATAAAAAAAAATGGCGTCTGTCCATTGGAACAATTTTGCCAATGTCAAGGTTGTAAGAACGTTGTACGGTGACTTGAGCTTTTTGTAAAGTGATAGCGATTTACAAAAAACCACACGGACTATCGGGCCTTGACCCAGGAAGGGCTATGAACGCTTCAAGTTGAATTCTTCATTAGCTATTCACTCATACGATAGATCACTGCACAATACGCTATCAATACTACACATTGAACAACAAAAATGAATAAATAATGAAGAGCGAAACTGAAACGCATGCGGCCATCTTAAGTCACGAACCGGAAGTCTGCATAGATATTTAATCTTCAACCTATCCGTAAAAAAATAAGCTGTCAATAATTTCAAGCCTAACGTCATTCATTTTTTTTTTTATTAGACGCCAGACCTAAACCGGTTCCAAACCTTCCGATCTGATCCGATTCATCCGAAGCAATCGGATAATGTGTAGTGCAATTGTCCGATTTATCGGAAGAAATCGGATAACGTGTAGTGCAATTGTTAGGGCATTTCTTCCGATAAATCGGATCGGATCGGAAGGTCTGGAGCGGGTTTTAAGTAACATATACATTGTGTCATAATTTTAGACTTACAACTTTTTAGAATAAGTTTTTTTTTTTTTTATTAATATTAAAATAATTAGTAAATAAGGCCTAGTTTCCCCTCTGGGTTGGAAGGTCAGATGGCAGTCGCTTGCGTAAAAACTAGTGCCTACGCCACATCTTGGGATTTAGGTAGCCGACCCTGATTGAGAATTCATTCTCTACAATATGGGACAAAGGCTAGGAGGATGAGGATGATGATTAAAATAATTAGTAACTTCTGGAAAAAATATAAAAACAGTGATTAAGTCCTCTTTTTAAGCGGAATACAGAAAAGTAATAAAATTGTAGTACCTATTAAAAATATGAAAATCAATCGGACAATGTGTAGTGCAATTCACAGCACTACACATTGTCCGATTACTTCCGATAAATCGGTTTGGATCGGAAGGTCTGGAACCGGTTTAGGTCTGGAGTCTAATTAAAAAAAAAACAATCTAAAACCGGTCAAGTGCGAGTCGGACTCACGCACCGAGGGTTCCGTACAAACACTTTCCATCCTTAAGTAGTTAAGTTAAGTTTGCACCTGGTATGTATAGCGCTCCATACAAATGAGGTGCAAAGTTAACGCAACCAATCCCTTTGTTGTATGGGAGCCCCTCTTAAATATTTATTTTATTTTATTTTTAGTATTTGTTGTTATAGCGGCAATAGAAATACATCATCTGTGAAAATTTCAACTGTATAGCTATCACCGTTCTAGAGATACAGCCTGGTGACAGACGGACGGACGGACGGACGGACAGCAGTCTCAGTAATAGGGTCCCGTTTTTACCCTTTGGGTACGGAACCCTAAAAACGAATGACGTTGGGCTTGAAATTATTGACAGCTTATTTTTTCACGGATAGGTTGAAGACTAAATATCTATGCAGACATAGTTGTCATAGATTAGGGTTATTTTATGTATATTCTTATAAATATTTAAATATTATATTAGGGTGTATATTGAAGTGGGGAACGAATGTTGGACCCAGCAGTGGAATTTGGAAGTTGTAAGAACTCAGTTAACCATTGGAATGGCAATAAAATAAACACAAACAAGATAACTAATGTTTTCTATTTGAGTTTTATATTAAGACCACAACAAGACAGATGACAGCATATATTTTAAAAACTAAAAACTTAGCGCACGTCATAGCATCGCCCGTCCGTTCGCCCCAGACCTTCGATTTGATCCGATTTATCGGAAAAAATATCCTAACAAATTTGTACTACACATTATCCGATTTCTTCCAATAAATCGGACAATTGTACTACACAGTATCCGATTGCTTCGATAAATCGGATCGGATCGGAGGTCTGGAGCGGATTTTAGTTTCAACTTCAGATTTAGGGTTAATTTTGTTTGGAGTTGGCAACCCTAGACTAGACGTCACATCAAGTCACATGTAATGTAATAAATAAAAAATAAATACTTGTTTTGTCTTACTTAACATAAGTACAATCATCGACTTTCTTCAAAATTATTGGATAAAATGGTGTATGCTGTATACCTAACTGGTGCCGCAATGTGTAATCTATAAATAGTCCACAGAATCTGTTTGTTTAACACGCACAAGGCGAAAAATGAGGCGATACTTTGGCTCGGAGAGATCCAAATGCCATTTTATCACATTAAAATGAATTATGTGTGTAGACCATAGAAGGTACATACCAGCTATTACTTACTATAAGTTTACATAGAACAAAACAAGATCTTTAATTCCTAACCTCCTGAATGTTCTGCACTCTAGGATTACAAAAAAATATTCTTTAAGTATAGTTTCTGTGCTGTTTTGTGGTATATCAGCTATGATGTTAAATTTCAGATGGAAAAAGACACACTACATGAGGTACAAAATGGGCTTTAGAAGATACTTTTCATAGTTGGATGTGTCAACAAAATTTCACTGTCTAAAAGAATGCTAGACGCGGCACACTGAAAGATGATGTTATACCTAATACTACAAATAATTGAGACTTGAGGTATGATATGTTTATTAAAAAAATCATGATAAAATTTATATAATTTTTTACACTTAAGCTATCTTAGGTACTTACTTATTTTGAATATTTATTTTTTCAGAATTACAAAAAAGCAGATGAAGAAACTATTACAGGTCCTCAAATACCTGCATAAAAAGCCATTGCTAATGAAGTCAGGCATTGTCAAAACGGCTGAGAGAAATACTGTTCATTTGTCACCGTTCATAGCTATTTCATCATTAAGCATTACGGACTCCGTTGAACAATTACCGAAACTTTTGTTGTTCAGTATAATTTTATAGTGATCTATATAAACTATTGAAGTATTTGTTAGAATAAGTAAATTATGACTGAATGTAATGTATAATATTCTTTTGGTAGAAAGTTAAATAAGTATTTTCATTTTTTGGGTGGTAGAGATAACAAAATTGATTAGAAGCTGTTTTATTAATTTGTGATTACATACAAGATGTTATTATGTTGCAAGGGAAATAAAAAAATATTTAAATAAAATAATTTAAACAGATTACATTGTGTATATTCATTGTTTGAGCCTTCCTGACATGAAAGCATGAAATAGCTATGTTACTATCTATAACTCAGGGAATAGTAATATTCACTTTAAAAAGTTGGTTGAAATTATCAATATATTTGTCAGAATATGAAAATAATACATTCAAAAATGTATAAGGCCTACCATTACAAATTTAAGATAACACACTCAAATCTAAATGATATGAATAAGACAAAAGCATACATATAAAGAGAATCACAATCATTGTTTTGAAATACAAATTAATTTTACACACTAGCGGATAAAATAGACTTTTGTATGTACATGTTTCATTATATGATATTTTATTTATTTTTAATTTATTTAAATTTAAAAAAAAGATTAACATGACATTACAGTACAACCAATGCGTCATGAAACTTAGATTAAAATTAAAGGAAACATACAAAATTACATAGGAACAGTTGAGCACCTAGCATCCATCGCCTCACAGAATCTCAAGCATTCACTGCGCACAGCCACCCATCACCACCCAAACAAGTCGCACTCAGGTGTCGATGCCAGGAGCGCATTGAGAAGTGAGAGGGCTCGGGGCAGCGGCAAGTTCCTGAGCGACACGGTGGACGACGGCGGCACAGCCAACAGGTCGCGCTGGCGAGGTCTGAGGGCTATCCTTGGGACGTCCGGGACAGACAGTCGCACTAGAGTCGCACCGCTTTATATATTTATCACACCATCTGGTGTATGTACCTTCGAAGCTTTGATTGTGATTCGGCCATCTCTCATTTCACACCACAAGCTGTTCTTTCTGCTTCCCTATCGCTTCTTCTGTCCCTTATTGCCGGAGTCTGTGAATGTTTTTTTCATTGTTTCAACAAGCTTGTCTTTGTCTACGTTTGTCTTAATCTCAGCTGGTTGATCAATGTTAAAAGAGTGTAATGAGTAATGTATAATACAGTATGTTGATATTTCAGCAATTGTAAGTTGTCTAATTTCCTCTTTTATGCTTCTGAAATAAATTCATATAAGGCCGATGAACTTGGTCTGTCAGGCACTTCCACAGCTACTGCACAGTGATGTTCTTCAGAGTAGCCCCTACTTTTTAGACAGAGTAGACCTTTTCCAGTAGCACTGTATCGAAGTACATGAAGGCTCCTTGGACCGACGATGGACCCACATCCAAAAAGTAACTGTATGCTCGCATCCTGCAGCCGAAGCACAACATCGACGTCACATTCGTTGACAATCAGTCACATTGTGCTGCTATGGTGTGGCTCGTACTTTGTATTCGGGGCACATCTTTGACTGAATCGTAGGCTTTTTCACACAGTGGATAACTTAATGCAATTTACAGTCACGTTTCTGTATAGCGTGGTTATTCTTCATATTATTATAGCCTTCGCTAATGTCTTGCAGACATTATTTGGATCACTAATAATTTAAAAACTTTATAAAACAAAAATTCTAATATGATTTCACCCTTCGATTTGGCAGTGAGAGTTTAAACTGCACTCGTTAGCGTATTTTTCGATAGTTTCGAGGTGGACCTGTCAGATTTGAATCTCATGGTGCCGAATTTGCGACGATACTCGCTACCGTATATCCGCCATGTTTTATTTTGGCTCTTACTCATTCTCTTAAGTTTAGTTAAAAAGAGACAGATTCATTGGTTTTGAACTCACACTACCACACTTTGTGAGTGTAGTTGTAGCTCGATTCGAAGCACGTTTGCTCGCTAGCGAGCATGGTAAGCGTATCGAAAGATTTCGAAGGCAACTCATGGTAGAGGTACAGACCACACAAGACCGTATCGAAGAGCAAGTTGCTGGTGAATGATCCTGGATATATTAACAGATTAATTATTTAGAATTCATAACGTTTACAGCTTAATAATAAACTATCATCATTCGCTCCCACATGTATTGTTTTTAGGGTTCCGTAGTCAACTAGGAACCCTTATAGTTTCGCCATGTCCGTCTGTCCGTCCGTCCGTCCGTCCGCGGCTTAGCTCCGTGATCATTAGTACTAGAAAGCTGAAATTTGGTATGAATATGTGTATGTATAACGCCGACAGAACGGTAAAATAAAATTAACGAAAAAATTTTTTTTTCGGGTACCTCTCCAACACCTAAAGTGGGGGTGATTTTTTTTTTTCTTTTCAACCCTGGTGTGTGGGGTGTCGTTGAATAGGTCTTGTAAAAATAATAGGGGGCTTCTAACATTATTTTTTGATAAAGTCAGCAGTTTTGGAAATATTCGCTCCAAAAACAAAAAAAATAGTGTTTTCCCCCTCTAACTTTTCAACCACGGGTCAAAAAAATTCGGAAAAATTCATGTTAATGAGGCCTTATAAGTACTTTCAATAAAAACTATATTGAACAAAATCGGTCGAGCCGTTTTTGAGTTATCGCCAAATTTCATATTTTTTCTAAGGTCGTAAGTTGACTTCCAGAAGGTATTAAGTGATTACAGTTTCTAGGGCGTTTACGACTTTTTTATAGAGCTTAAAATCTTTCTTAACGTAAACCTCGGGCTTAAAACAGCAGTTTATTGTGAAGGATGAGCAACTACGGAACCCTACACTGAGCGTGGCCCGACAATCCCGACATGCTCTTGGCCGGTTTTTTATTATATCAGTAACGTCTGCTAGCTTAGCAAAAATCATGAATTCTGATTTGATCGGATTAATAAGCGTTTTATTGGTAGGTAAAACGCTGATATTTACGGGTCGTTCTCAAAAAATTTGCACCGCTGCGTTAATTTTGCATTTTTTTTTAAAGTTGCGATTTCTTCTTTTATTTTTCATAGGATCGCTAGAAATATATTCAGACAATTGATATCACGTCGAGGGAAGTAGTGAAATTGAATATCTTAGAAGATATGGATGTTTGAAATTTTAGGTCGACAGGTGAAAGACATCGATGTCAGGTAAACGACATTTGTTACCAAGTTATCGACAATGGGTGCAGGTTTGCGACAAATATGTTCCAACTTCACTGAATTTGTTAGCAGGTTAACGACGACGGTTGCAGGTAAGTGACATTTTAAATAAAATCTACGTTGAACTGTCAAATAGTGCTTTTTTGATTGTTTTTGTTTTTCTTTTTTCCTTAATGTTAGTAATTTGCATAAAAAAACAAGCATTTAATTCTCATATCATAGGACATTTCTCAGGAGGTTTTTTGAAGCCTGTACTATCCAGAAAGGTCATAACCGGCAAAAAGATGCAAAACTCAAGCATACCTACGTGATTTTATAAATTTCTTATGAAGGTTCAACAGCGAATCATTTAAATAACGTTTCTGCATCCTGATGCTGCCTCTTTTGACATATTCTTTCCTACCCGCTGAGTAACTTACTGCTGTTTTCGTCATCTTCGAGGAATTCTTTCACATCTGATAACCAGAGAGCCTTCGGCTGCGTTCGGTGGGATAAGTTATGGGAGGTATTGTCTGAAGCTGCCAGCACATCTGGTAACACTTTATAAAGCCTTTACGAGTCTGAATACAGAATGGTGTCAGTAGGAGATGTCACATACAAGAACTTTAACTTTCGGACAGGGATGCATAATATCCCCAATACTATTTAACAGATATGGAACCCTTGAAGGTACGTGGTAGACATCGCCTATTTTGCATCACCCGAAGCAGAAGTGGCCCAACTTTTGGAATGACTCAAAACAACCAGCCTCAAAATGGGTCTCGATATTAATAAATATAAGACCGAGCTGATGATAGTCGACCATCACTAGTCGACAAAGTACTAACCTGCTTCAAGAGTTTGAAACTGTTGATCAGTTCCAGTACCTTGGCTCCATTTTCACAAATAGAGGCACATGGAAACCACAGATTCGCAGGCGAATCGGAAAGGCCAAAACAGCGATTACCCAACGCGGCAAAATATGGAAATATAGACACATCCCTAACCGAACTAACATGAACCTCGTCTGTGCCCTTGTCTTCTCCATATCTCTTTATGGGGCAGAGACCTGGACGCTCAAAGCCACTGACAGGCAGAGGATTGATGCTTCAAAATCTGGTGCGGGCGCCGCCTGATAAGGATTCCTAAGACAGCTTGAAAGTAAAATGGAATACTCAAACTAAGCTACTTCGGAAATTTATATGTTTTTATAACAACGAAACATGAGTTGAGATACGGCGAGTGACCGATAAAACCTGGTTTTTAAATAATTTTGTATAAGTGTTTAAATAATTGTCGTTCACCTGCCGTATGTGTCGTTCACCTGTTTTTATATAGACAAGTGAACGACATACAGGTGATGGACAAAATGACAGTTATGTCATCAAAACAAATAAAGTATTTCGTTTATGAACTGCATATTTATACACATAAAAGTAGACCATACTTTACGCGTTATAAATTAAAATGAATGCAATAGTACACACTTCAACCAAAATATGGAAGGCAGAATATAGACTACATACCCATTACAAACTCCCGCTCGCGTAAGAGTATGTACCATATTATTTTATTGCAGCACACTGACGACGTGTCACTCGGAACAGCGTTAGGTGGCAACTGAAGGTCTCGATTTATGCGGGGTTAGGCAGGGGAAACGAAATAGTAGTCACACAATTGTAATGTTTGTCTCATGACAAGTGAAGGACAAAAAATGGCGTGGACAAACTTAAATTGCAAATAATTCGCAAAATAAGCATAGTATTATTATTCGATATGGTAGTATTCAATCTTCATCATATATGAAAATAAAATGGAGTACTGAACTTAAGCTAAGTCGGTAATGTATATGTTTTTATTACAACGAAACATGAGTGCCTCGCGTTGGGACACGGAAAGTGACCGACAAAACCTAGTTTTAAATCGGTTTTTTGTCTATTAATATACTTTACTTTTAATTGAAAGCATTTGGCCTCTATGTAAAAAGTGTCTTTAGATATGTGATGATAATTGAATATTTAAAATAATGCGGTGTAAAAAACTTCTTCTAAGACAAACCTGGTGACAGGTGGCGGTGCAAATATTTTGAGAACGACCCTTACGCTATTTAGTGTTGCAGTTATTATCGGACTGCGTCAGGAGTCGATAAGGAGTAACATGGCCGTAGGTTAGGTGTAAAAAAGCCATTCATTTACATCACGGCAGTATTGAGAGCATTTTATCAGCCAGACATCTTAACAAATAGATTTGCGGTGACTCATGGCAAATATTTTCCGGCTGCGAAATAACTTTAATCAGTTTGTTTCTCAAATAATAATCATACTTATACATAAGCACGGTAAAGTCCCTCTATACGGAACGGATTCATAGGCGTATCCGAAATACACACACACACACACACACACACACACATACACTTCGTAGTTGCATTTGATTGACCTTCAGGTAGGCTACTAAGTCACAGAATACTTAGTAAGTACATCATGCCTCATCGTACTAACAACCCTGGCAGCTGGCAGGCTTTAGACTCAAATCATGGTCAGGGCGTATTTTGAAATTTGGCGCCTTGGCCAATAAGTTTCGCCGCCCTTTTTTTGTTGAATTGCACAAATTAATTTACAAAGTCATTACTGACGATTTTGTTACTTAGTTGTTGTGTTAAATCGGTTTCAATATTGAGAATTTCGCCCCTGCTGGTTTGGCGCTCCGGGTCATGGCCCGGATGGCCCCGTAAATACGCCCCTGATCATGGTCATGATCATGAAATACTCACAACTCGCGAAGATAGGTGCCGAGCTTGGGTGAATATGATAGTGTAGGGGCACTTCGCTGCGGAAACCCGTAGTTCGGTCAACTTCGCCTCTCTCAACTTCTCTCAACTTCGCGAGTAGTGTGGAGCTGGGGTTAAATTTAAAAAAGGTACTGTCAATACAGCTGACATTGACATTTATATGATGACAAGCTTGTTGACAAACGTCCACGAAGGCACGGAAGCTCAGTTTTTATCAGGAAACTGTTATTTAGTGTCAGGACAGTATGAATATTATCATTATTTATGCGATGGATTTGATGATAGGGTAATTTCTCAATTTAACATTTTTGTAAGGTTTAATCTAGACTCGGAAAAAATCTAACCTTTTTACGTTATGATTTTTTTTCAGGGCTGGGGTTGCGGCTACAGAACGTTGCAGTCGTTATGTTCCTGGATAAACCATAATTACCAGAAAAGTTACGAAGTTCCGTCTATAAGACAGATACAACAGATTTTGGTAGAGTTGGAAGACAAACCTCACTCATTTTTAGGTTCTAGGCAATGGATTGGCAGCTTTGAGGTATGTTTATACTGGATTTTATTTTCTTGATTGTATGATTTTTTAAGTCACTAATTTATAGTAACAATTTCAAATTCCACACGGTATCATGTTTGTGTAGTTAATAAACATACCTGTGCTAACTCGGGGCACGTTCGAGGGATAGGATATCGATAAAAAAGATATAGATATAATTAAATTAATATATGTGCTCATTGAACATTCTAGATCACTATACAGAGGTTCGATGTCATATCTGATCTGATATTGAGCCTCATAAATTAAGATAATAAAAGTATGAGGATGTCATTTCAATCAAAATGACAATTTACGTATAATATGAAAATTATTTTACAATAAACATGTAACACGTTTTAATATGTTTATTATTTTTATTTGAAAATGTGGACAAATAAGTAATATTTATTTATAAATGTCGATGAAATTAGATGTTGACAGTTACATCGATATCTTTTTTTGTCGATAAAATATTTTGCTACGCTACTTTCGTATAGGTGCCCCTAGTTATCCTAGGTATGTTAATAAATTACATAATTAAATAAATAATGTAAGTATGTTTTTATACCTATTTTTTTTGATAATATTTAATGCAGTGTTGTGTTTCAAAGACATAAGTGATGGAAAGGTTTCCTTATTATTAGATTTGCCTGTTTTACTACCACTGAATGTGTATAATCTTTACAGGTGTGTTTAGTCATTGATAAATTATATGACATTCCTTCTAAAATACTCCATGTGAACAAAGGAGATGATTTGACTACTTTAGTAGATACTTTGAAGACCCATTTCGAAAAGTTTGGCAGTCCAATCATGATGGGCGGAGATGTTGACTGCTCCTCCAAAGGCATTGTGGGCATCCATGTTGGGGATTCCGAAGCCAGCCTCTTAATTGTGGTAAGATTTTGTGCATTGCCACATTTCTTTACATTTTAGAGAAAACAACAACACTACAGTCTCAATAGGAACTAAGCTATTATAATTTAACTTCTTGACATTGGAAAGTTGTGCCACTGTCACTTCGTCTAGTGACATCCAAATCCCAATGATCCAAAACTTTGTAATACATACCACTACAGGTGCTTTTCAATGTCTGTTGATTTTTGAGGACTACTTTTTTTGCTGTGCATCAGTGCCAATATTTCGGTCACACTGCAAATATTTTGAGAATTGTTGTTTGTAAACTTTCCACATCCATTGGCCTCAGGTAATACTATAAAGTATTCTGTGCTCAGGTGATAAGTCAGTAAGTAGAGACTGGAGCGTTTTTAGCACTCCATAGGAATGTTGAACTGTGACAGTAATTTCTGAATTTTAAGGCAGTCTAAGTGTAGTTGGTCCCAGTATAAAATATAGAACCGATTGGCATTCTCAAAAAAAATATGTCTACATGTCTATTTGATAGCAGTCAGTAGTAAAATTGTCAGCTGCTTTTGATGCTGACCGTACACTATTTGTTGAAAAATGCAAATAAGTTTTTAATTTCCAGGACCCACACTATGTTGGAAAGGAGACGACAAAAGAATTTCTCCAAAACAAAGGCTGGGTGAAATGGCAGCCGCTCAAAGATTTTCTAAGTTCTTCTTTTTATAATTTATGTTTACCTCAAGCTAAGTCCAAGAATATTTAATATTTATAAATAAAATATTTGTCTGTAAAATCAGTCTTTATTAATATCATAATTAAAACAACCTAATTATTAAACTATTTTGACTTAATATGCAGTCACTCATATCATAATACTCATTCGTAAATTAAGAAAATGAACATACGTTTTCTTGAGATCAATTAAAATTGAGTTCACTTGGAGGTACCAGGGAAAACAATATGTAAACATAATAATAACATAAATTCACAGCTTGAACCGTACTTAAATCACAATTTCATAAAAAACTGTAGTATTTAATAACTTTCTGAATAAGGAAGAGACATATATCTGTCTTGTTCCAGATTTCACCGTATATTTCCCTCGACTAGATAATATTCAAGTTTCTCAGATCCTTTGGGTCACAGTCAAATATCAGGTACACATTTTAAAAAATTAACTTAGGAAAAATCTAGAAACAGCCCACACATGGCCCATTTACTCACATCATCTATTCACTTTTCGTGTAGGTACCGTTGATGCATATGTAGGTCGTCAACGGTGACACAAAACGTAGGTACGCGGCGCGAAGGTCCGGTGGACGAAAAGTTAAACATATTTAGAGCTGCCGTCCGTCCGGATTTCCCCGGATTTGTCCTAGTTAGCAAACCCGGACACTTCATGTGAATGAAAAATGAAGCGAGTATTTTTTTTATAATATTATTTTCGGACATGTCCGGAAAAAATGCGATTTACGTCAAATATCCGGGTTTTTTTTAAGTCTGTCCGGGTCCGGCGAATTTAGAGATGGCAGCCCTAAACATTATAATTTGCCGTTCGTGATCAGCATGACGCCCGCAGCGCAGTATCAGCGTTAGCGTTGAACGCCAGTGCGTGGCGTGGGACACTAGTCGGTGTTCATGATGAGGCACACTCCCTGCAGGATCCAGTGCGAGCAGTGCTCCGCGGTCCACAAGTCTGACTCGAAGACCAGCCCGACGCCCATGGCGTTGCGTCGCGTCGATGTCGTGTACACCGGTGTGCGTAGCGTGTTCTGACGGGAAAATTTATTTTATTCTATTTCATTTACGCCTCAAAAGAAAAAGCTAAGCCTGGGCCTGTTTTATATCTATACTTTGTAGAATATTTAACGCAGAATTTCTCGTCACAAATGTTATAGTTACCTAAATTCAAAATTTAACACGTTAACTGTCCCAGTTTGATATGTGAAACCTTATATATGTCTCTGTAAAAGAGACTTGCCGTGACGCCACATAATGGGACAACATATGGGTGTTAAAAAACACACGACCCAACCAAACTTATCTAAGAACCAATCTCGACAGACAGCTTTCGATTAAAGAAAAACGGACCAATTCGTATCTGTTTGGTAGCTACGATGCCACAGACAGACGCTCCTCTTTTTTGTTGGGGATTAAAACCAGTGTCAGTTTCACGATTATTTTAATTGCGAAGCGTGGTAGCCACTAAAGGCAGCGTTAATTTAATCAAGAAGACACCAAAGCGATCATTGATCAAATTCTAGACAATCTATTAAATGACTAGTTCCCTGGATCGTTACCTGCAGTTTGAGTTTGTGTGCCTCGATGGGGATGATGTAGGTGATGGGCAGCTCGGTGACGAGCACCTTGGGGTGCGAGCGGCGCAGGCACCTGTCCTCCAGGTCCCAGCGCGAGCCCTCCAGGTACAGCCCGCGCACGTAGCAACCCTGCCACAATCGCGAAAAACTGAGATCATTTTATGAGAATTACATGTATAGGCGGCACGCGATCAGGCGCCAGGATTACTTAGGGGCCCCGTTGGACAGTAGAAAAACCCGGCCAAGTGCGAGTCTGATCTGACTCGCGCACCGAGGGTTCCGTACGAATACTTATCCCGGGTTAAGTTAACTTTGCACCTGGTATGTATGGCGCCGCGTACAAATGAGGTGCAAAGTTAACGCAAGCGATCACTTTTGTTGTATGGGAGCCCCACTTAAATATGTAGTTTATTCTGTTTTTAGTATTTGTTGTTATAGCGGCAACAAAAATATATCATCTGTGAAAATTTCAACTGTCTAGCTATCACGGTTTATGAGATGAGCCTGATGACAGACAAACGGACAGGGGAAGCTTAGTAATAGGATCCCGTTTTTACCCTTTGGGTACGGAACCCTAACAAGTCCACGTGAGATGGGGGCCCTTCCTGAGGCGGGGGCCCAGAATGCCTAGTGCAAAACGGTCCTGACACTAGCAGCCTTACGGTGGTGGGGCGCTCCTCGATATCATCAGGGCTGGTCCACATAGTGACGCGCGTGAACTGCGTGGAGCGGTCCAGCGGCCACGTGTACAGGCGGCACGCGATCTGGATCTGCGCGATCAGGTACGATTCGGGGATATGGAGGCCTGACAGCCAAATCACGATCGGCTCTTCCATTGTCGCCTGGAATTAAATAAATACAGTTTAATTCTTAATACGTCAATCAAAAATTAACAGATTCTTATTGATTATCGATTTAATACACAAGTAACAGTCCGATCAAATAGAGTAGAAATTAAAAAGTGGCAATACTGTAGTGTCCTCCCTTTCTAATCAATATAAGAAAACAGGGACGACACTAAAGTATTGCCACTTTCTAATTTCTACTCTTTGGTTGGACTGTAGGCTCAACCAATCGGTTGTCGCTAATCGATACGTACGTGTGTAAGTCTCTTACTGACTAATTGAGAAAAAAACCGGCCAAGTAGGTACGAGTCTGACTCGCGCGCCGAGGGTTGGTGTTGTATGGGAGCCCATTTAAATGTTTACATTATTCTGTTTTTTAGTATTTGTTGTTATGGCGGCAACATAAATACGTCTGTGAAAATTTCAACCGTGTAACTATCACGGTTATTGAGATACAGCCTGTGACAGACGGACAGCGGAGACTTAGTAATAGGGTCTCTTTTTACCCACTAGGCACCCTAAAAACTGACGTCCGCAATCGGATTTGATATGGCCGTGAGTGTCCGACTGTCAATTGGATTATATCGTCCCCTTAGAAAGCTTGAGCTGACTAAAATGATATATAGATACCAAACGAAACGATAGTCAAAATTATGTTAAGAAATAAGTTTATCTAACGCTCACCCAGTCGGTGTACTGCTTGGTGCGCGCTATGAAGTGATCCATCCAGCCGCCGAGCCCCTTGCAGGTGGCCGGGGCCAGGTCCCGCCACACCTGGGGCAACTGGCCATTGAACAGACTGTATGACACGTTGTCCAAGATTGCATCCATGCCGATCTCGCCTGCTAAGGCTTTGCGCAGTAGCGAGAGGGTTGAGCGCATGCGACTTATGAGGCGGTTGAACCTGGAACAATCAGGCATGTACACCTATCATCAGAACAATAGATGTAAACATAATTATGATTTAAATCATTGATACAAAGATCAAAGCTCAAAGAAAAAATTAAATGCGTAACCTGGTGGAAGAGACACATGAAAAAAATGAGACATTACACCCTCTCTCGCTTGCTCGTTCACTGCTGTAAAGTAGTGCGGTAAGATGTGAATATTAACGTATTCACATAGAGGTCGTTAAGGTATAACGCCTTTCAAATAAACAATGCCAAGATCGACACACGCTTACCCGTTACGCTAACTTTACGCTAAACCGTTCTAATCCAGAGGTACCGGATTCGATTCCCAGTCTCTTTCACGCGGTTACGCATTAATTTTTTTCTTTAAGCTTTGATCTTATGGTCCTAAAAATATAGACACTTCTGATGTTTGACGTGTCTGGACTGAACGTCTAGAAACTCTAGAGCTACCTCTCAAGTTCCTGCAGTAGTACGACGCCGGTGGGCGTGAGGTTCATCTCGAACGTCTTGCGCACGCGCCAGATCTCGTAGAGGGGGGGCAGCTTGCTGAGCACGTCCACGGCGATGTTGTCGATGAAGTCCTCGCGCGACATGGCGCCGCCACCAGCGCCTGTATTATATTGACGTGTTTAATCGTCTATATGAAAAGGATTTTCGCTTCGACTTTTACCCCGATCTGCGTGATAATATAATTCACAACTTCCGATTGACTGCGATTAATAACATAGCACCGGCTTTATAAATAAAACGCCCGGGTGTTTTAAAGCAGGTCAGCGAACCAGGAGGTTTTAACATGCATGACGATGTATAGGTATTTACACGTTACAGAAATTACACAAGTCAAAATCTGAATAATGTCAATAAAGACTTTGTCATGATTGTCCCGAAATCTCAAACTGACGTGAATTTCATTGCTAATTACATCATTTCAGAAATAAAAGGAGTGTAATTGGGTCATTGTCAGATTTAGGTGCGTCTTTCCGGTGGACATTTGCGAAATTAAGGATACCAGGGCTTAATTTTCTGACTAAATGCCTGTGAGAATAAAGAACGTTCCGTCTTCTATAATCCGATGTAATAGCAACATAAGCATGACCCAATCGCATGTATTTAACGGTTAATTGATTCGAAGCGAGATTGCTCAGCGTGTGGAGATAAGCAAACATTTCAACTAGCCCTCTTGCTCTCTCAGCTCTTGATCTGACATACTCTACTAGATCATGAGCTAATACTTTTCATATCTAAGAGAAAAAAAGAAATACATTTATTCATGACGTGTGACATAATACATAGTTAATTACATAGAGATGGAGAGCGCTGGCGATTTGCAAGCGAGCGAATTGAAAGCGAAGCGAGCCTAAACTGTCAGACTTGAGAGTTGTTTAATTGATGTTTTAAAGAACACAGTATTAGTAGGTAAGAATTATTTTTGTAATAAAAATCAACTTAAAATAGGTAAGTGTCATCATGTCGTGTCATAAGTGTCATACTTAACTTTTTGTAAGTGATCGAAATTTAATGAGCGTCATACCATACCATTTGTTTTTCAAAACAAAATTGCATCCGTCAGTCACCCATTGACGATTACGTTATCATTATCATTATCACACAGCGTAACAATAATATAGCAGATATATTATAGCTTGAGGTTTTCGTGTAAGTAACTTCAATTATTGATTTGATGATGTTTGGCGCAGTTTGTAGAGCACCCGCCTACTGAGCCGGCGGTCCCGGGTTCGAATCCCGGCCAGGGCAAATATTTGTGTGATGAACTCGAATATTTGTGCTTGGGTCATGGTTGCTCTATTATCATATAAATATGTATATACCGTCGTCTAGTACCCATAACACAAGCCTTCTTGAGCTTAATTTGGGACTAGATCGATTTGTGTGATTGGTAGTTCGACATTTATTTATTTTATTAATTTCTTTGGTCGTCAGGAACTACTTTTTTGCGTACCTATCTTTTTATATGAACTGCCAATCTATAGTAATATAATTAACTTTGTTCTGTAGGCTCCAAGGGCACAGTTACATGTCTGAGTCTACCGGTATTTTACAAAAGTAGACCACTGTTGAGAAGAAACGCCGAATGAACATCAACAGTCAGTACCAGTTCAGTACTTATTTTTTTCATAAAGGATACTTAACTATTACAGTAATATGTATTTAACCTAATATGTGCGTATCTTAAGAATTTAAGCTTATACGTAACCCTCGAAGAACGTATTAAAAGTGAACCTATAAAATAATAATATTGTTTAAATTTGATAAATTCTTTGGCATCTTAAAATAATGTAAAGATTTAACTCACCTTCAGGTCCGGCTTGCAATGCAATAAAAAAGATTACACAGTTAATAGTTCTACTAACATCGACAATAAATAATCATAATCACGTATTAAATCAGTCATGCAAATTAACATAATTACAGGCAATGATGCGTAAAAACCAGTACACTCCACTTAAATTGTGTTTGTCCTGAGCATCGCTCGGACTAATCTATCTGTTGGCCAATTTTGGGTTGCGTTTAGGTATAAATATAATTTAATTAGGCACCCAAGATTGGCCAAAAGTGTGTGAGTATTTCCATATATTTTTTTTAATTCTTGTTTTGCGATAATCAGTCAGAGCTAAGATCATGAGTGAATTAGTAGGTAGGTATATAGATCTTTATTACCTTTTAGCACGGATGCTGTTGACAAGGCAGCATGAAAATAAATGATTTAAAACGTTTACAAATTACAAGTAGCAATAGCAGTTTGGATACAAAATGTTTCATATCACTAATAACATGACAGAGTCTCTAGCGAAACCTATCTCTTCCTATGCAGTAGGTAAGTAGGTAATGTGAGAGCATGACGGGTGACGCTATGCCCCGCGATAAGAGTCGCGTAGCATAGGTTGTGGTAGACGGCCAGCTATAGCCAGGTAGGTACTCACCACTGCTCCGAGCACCAAATACGCGGTGCCGAGGCAAGCCTGATTTCGCAGTATCGCTAACTCACAAAGGGAGGCTGCCCTAAGTCAACCCTACAAAATAATGAATACTGACTAGTCTGCGGCTGCAGCTCGATGAGGTGGCCCCACATCTCTCTCACAGCCTGGCTGAAGTAACCGATTTCGGCATTGGGATGCAGTCCAAACACTTCAGGTGTATTCACTAGTGGCAACCCGTCGATGAACGCTGAAAAAGTCAAAAAATGGTCCAGTCCTTTAACAGGTGACCACAGAGTAGAAAGATACGAAGATATAGGTAGTAAGTAGTAAGTTTTGTGATGTTGTCAATTAATATGGGGCATTAGATACCTACTTACGTGAAAACAGATTTTTATTTTATCTACGGTCAAGAAACTTGCAACATGTCGCTTTTTCGCTCTAGTCACAATGACAATAAGGGTAGATACGTACCTACGCGTTCAAGTGTCTTTTACTTTATTATAATTTAGATCTTTAAAAAAGTTCAAACCAAAAGTAAAAAGACTTTTATTGAAACTTCAATCACCAATTTAAATAAAACAAATCAAACGACAATAGCGGTGGTAGCCTAGTGGTTAGGGCGTGCGACTTTCAATCCGGAGGTCGCTCGCGGGTTCGAACACGGCCCGTACCAATGAGTTTTTCGGAACTTATGCACGGAATGTCATTTGATATTTACCACTCGCTTTTCGGTGAAAACATCGTGAGGAAACCACCTAAGCCCAATAAGGCCTAGTTTCCCCTCTGGGTTGGAAGGTCTGATGGCAGTCGCTTGCGTAAAAACTAGTGCCTACGCCACATCTTGGGATTTAGGTAGCCGACCCCGATCGAGAATTCACTCTCTACAAAGATATGGGACAAAGGCTAGGAGGATGTATGTAATGTATGGATGTACCGACCAATTTATGAGTAAAGTATCAAAATTTTTTACCGATGTACTCGTCGCGCTCCCCGTCCGGCGGCACGACGTAGTCAAACGCGGAGTCCTTGTAGAAGTGGAACGGCTGGAACTTGTCGAACAGGAAGTCGCCCAGGTACTCGTCCATGTAGGTCTTCACCACGCGCCGGTCGAAGTCGTCGATCACGCGCCCGCCGTACATCACCTACACAATATCAGAGTATATGTGAGTAAAGTAAAAGAAAGTGTTACTTGTCGAAGAAAAATAGGTGACGAAATTCATGTAGAACAGTATGCATTGTAAGGTAACAACTCGTATCGCCAACGTCCATACCACGTTGAACACACCGGTTCTCGTCCGATCAGTAAAGCAACGTCGGGCGCGGTCAGTACTTTGTATGGGTGACCGCCTGGGAACACCGCGAGTCGTTGGATTTTTGCTTCACCTTTACTTTTTTATCATAATGTATAATTTTTGTAATACTTCTATGTGATGTGTTACGTGATTGCCAACATTTTGATTTTGCCTACATTTCGAAGAGTTAGTATAAGGGTCATTGTCAGTTCAAAAAACAAAATTTGTCCCTTCGGTGGTTAAAAGTTAAGAGCTTGTATGAATCTAGGTTATGTTGCTATTACATCGGAATATAGAAGAGGGAACGTTCTTTATTCTCATAGGCATTTCATCAGAAAATTAGGCCCTGGAATCCTTAATTTCGCAAATTTCCACCGGAAAGATACGCACCTAAATCTGACAATGACCCATAAATATGGTTTGAAAGTGAAACTCCTAATGAGAATTCCAACAAGGTTGCGTTAAACGTTTAACGGTTGCGTTAAACGTTAACCGCTACCGTGGAGGGGGTAGGAAAGCACTGTTGCGTTAAACGTTCAACGCTCCTGGGGAGGGGGAATAGAAAGAGCGAGAGTGGAGGAGAAGTTTGTCTTAAAGAAACAATATGAGTTCACTAAAAATCAATTTCTATTCCTTCCTATTTTCATTTCCACATTACGAAGTTTCACTTCTTCCGCGCGGAGGGACTCCACGCACTATTTTTTTCTTTTTGACTACTTTATCAACTGTCTACACTGATTTATCGAGAATTTAAACTCACCTCTCCGAATAAGTACTTCAATGTGGCCCAAGGAACTGGGCCTTTGGCGATATGGCACCGATCCAGGTAACAGTTTAGTATTTGCATGCAGACGACGAAATCAGACTCGCTGAAATCGTATGAAATGTTCCAACCAATTTTATCATACTTTCTTCGCTCCTGATAAGAAAAAAATTAAAGTAACTAAATAAATAATATAGGGATACTTCTATCTATACTCTTATAAAAATCTAGTGTATTGACAATACGTTTTCTATGGAGATCATGATTTCAGGAAAAATCTTAATAGCGTGATGCAGGATCGTCATTTGTTTTGTATGGGCGCGCGCGCCATGTCAGTCTGTCTGGCGCTAGGTATCTATTGGTCACAATTTCTTTTGTTCTCGCATGACGCCGAAATGGCTGAAAGTTATCCATACATTTTCGTCACACAATGGAAGCGATCGTATTTTATGTTAACTAAGCTTTTAACTATGTACAATTTTTTTCGACCCTTAAATTCATCTAAAGTAGGAGGATGGCGGGTGGAGTACCAAATCCACAGGTTAAAAACAAGTTAAAAGCAAAAAATGTGTTGTACATTTTACTCTTTCTTTGTAGATTGAAATGAATAGTAACTAGGATAGTGAGGCGACACATAAAAGTGTATTGGCGTTAAATCCATAAAGTAGGTAGTTATAGTTTAAAATACTTAATTTCTTGATGGTGAACTTATACAATTTTTGAAAGAATTAGTGTACCTAATATTGTTTCAGCTCGCATTGGAATATAAAGTTACTAAAATGAGTCCAATAGGCTCACATAAAATTCTAATTCATTAGTCATTATAGTCGTAGTCATAATTTCTACTTTTTACTACTAAATTCGTAAATTACATAACCTTTCAATAAGCAAAAAGCAGGTTCCACCGAGATTTGAACTCGGATCGCTGGATTCAAAGTCCAGAGTGCTAACCATTACACCATGGAACCGATTGAGAGACGCGTCGAAATTGAGCATTGGATTACTTAGCCATTTGTTTAAACAATATATTTATAATCAGCAATAATCATTTTGTGAATGTGAACTGAATGTATTTTTAATTGTTTTCATTATAATGTAAATGTAAACAAGTGTTATAAAAGAGTCGTACAAACGAATTTGGCACATTGAGTTTGCTTTCTTGGGACGGTACTTTATTGAGTAGCTTAAACTATTTACAAACCTCTCAATAAACTTCAAACAATAAATCGGCGTGGAGAAGGAATGTACTATAGCCAAGATTTGATATAGTCAATCATTACTATATTAATAAAATTGAACATTAATATTGTAATAAACAAATTAAACAATGGATACTTAATTAATTGACTGTCACTTTTAGAAAAATCGAGTTTCTGGGTTTTCTTGGAGGTAATTTTACGTCTACATACAATTATATCTATAATGTCATTTATAAAAAATATTTAATATGTAGTTACCAAAGTCAATAGTATTTCAGCTAGTTACAATATTCTACGCTTGTTCTGCCGTGTTACGGTGTAAGGTCGTATCTTTATACGGATGTCATAGTAAGATACGTCCTTTTACCGTAGCATGGCAGTGTTGTGTTGTTCCAACAACCCGTTTTCCCAACCACCCGTATCTATATTAGCAGACTTGACAGTAAAATGCCATATTTATCATGGTACCTGCACCACGGCGTGGAAGAAGGCTAGCACGTAGACCAGTTTCTTGAAGGCCGGGTGGGCGCATTCTTCAAGCGCGCGCGCACGCATCTTGAAGTACGTGTTGCGCAGGTTCAGCTTCAACCCATTCGGCGGCTCGGTCACCACTGCACACACAATAGTTATTTATTATACAAGTCTAGGTAGGTGATTTCAGACGAGTGTAATTTTTATTCACGAGCGAGATACGAGCGAGTGATTAAATAGACAGGAATCGGAAATCATCTTGCACACGAGTTTCATACAAAACTTTACTATGTATGAACGAGAAAATAAAAAATACTCTATTGCTCACAAAGACTGTTTGCATTGGAAAGAAAGTATTTTGATTTGATTAATGATAGCAAGAGGCCGTTGATAACATTTTTTACTTCTTCAAAAACATTTAACGGGTTTAAATTTATTGATTCGTCATTTGAACTCGACATTATTTCAGCAGATTTGCACTAATCAACTTCGAAATAAACAAGACATCAATAAAAAATGGCGGGGTTATTTGTAGATCGCGCTCTCGACATATCTACTACCTACTGCGCAAGTGCAAAAAAGTAAAAGATAAAAGTTTAAAAATTTGCAGATCGATGGGACCTTCCTACCAATAACACATAAGGATAACATTTAGGAGTCAATATTTGCACACAATTCCTCGAAAGTTAAGCACGTGATTGCTAATGTGTGCTGTGTCAACAGCTACACAAATAATGTTTCGGATGATGCAATGATTTCTCGGACTTATGGAAATAGATCGTTTTTGTTTGTTCTAAAAGGCCGAAACTCCGATCTGTTATTGACACTTGACTTGATTTTAACGGGAAAATAAATATCAATGGCGTGGACTCACTGCCCGTCTAGAACACCTATGCTTCGCGACTCTTGTCTACTCTTGTCGCACGACATAGCGCTAACCGTCATTCTCTTTTCTCTCACATTACTGCACAGACAGAGACGGGTAAATATCTCGCGCGAGAAATAGTCGTGTATGACAGTTACGCTAGAGGTGCTGGACGAAACAGAGTAAAAAATATGCTTGGCTGTTTCGCCAAAAAAAATGGTGCTCATACGCTTAATTTAGGCAAGCTGGTGTGAAACGCGTTTTATGGTCGCCTCGCCACTACAATTATTAAGCATGTTTGTATTTTGGCTGTATTGGCGAGATCCCATTTCGGTATAAACAATTTTCAAATTCCGTTCATACTTTTCACAGAACGGCTCAACCTTAGCCAATTAATTAATTGTATCTTATTGCATGTCAAGACGCCTAGAGACTTATTAATCTCTGGGAAAATTATAAGTTTAAATGAATTTTGTATAAATGTAGTTGCTTAACATTGATTTGGAGAATCTATACATCTTTACGTGTACCATGTATTTAGTTAGGTACTCGTATACCATAAATGTAATTGATTGTTTTAAATATTGATTGTTTTGAGTATTTTTTACGAAAAAAATACTTACTGTTGAGTTTCTTTCGGTATTCTTCTCAACAGCGGTCTCCTCTGAGCGGGAAATGCTGGTAGATTTACAATCTGACTTGTAAAAGTGTCCTTGTGTTCTACTTACTAAATAAATTATTTCACTTCATTTCAGCACAAGTCTCTTTATCATAAAACATCGGTTTATTTAATCGTATGGCGTAATGGCGTACAAAACATTACAAGAAATCGAAATATATACAACAGTTATGTCACAAATTGATATCCAAGGTTCGTAGCCATTTAGCCGCGTCAGTTGTGAAGGAGAACAGGTCTTCGGGGTTTCCAGGGTAGGCTCTGAAGGGGCATTCCTGTGCGATGTGATGGACAGTTTGAGATTCGGCACCACAGTCGCAGCTGGGCGAATCGATCCAGCCGCAGAGATGTTTAAAATGTGCGCTTCGCCCGCATCCTGTGCGCAGTCGGTTTAGTTTGCACCATTCGTGACGCGGGAGGCCGAACCCCTTCATTTTTACACCGGGCGAGATAAGGCTTCTGATAGGTCCATTGGTCTTTGACTGCCAATCAGAAGTCCATTTTTCTTTCAGACTCAGTCTGGATTCAATTAGAGCCATTGCCAGTTTACAGGGTGGGTGCCGTGATTTAAGTCGATGAGTGCCGGGGTTTAGAAACTCTTGACGTCCGGGGAGATCCATTCCACTTTGAAGTTTCTTGGTCTCTCTTAATAAAGCCTCTTCCCTTCTTAGTCTAGGAGGTGCGATGTTGGATAAGACCGGGAGCCAGTGAGTTGGTGTGGGGAGAATAGTGCCAGAGATACATCTCATTGTCTTGTTGAGCTCCAACGGTAAGTAACCAAAACATCGGTAAGTAACTATTATTCGATTGAAAAAAAAAAATGAAAATATATTTTATTATCGATAAGCAATTTCAATGACAGCGACATAGCGTCTTACATATCTAAATTACATGAAATGCTTGTCTCTAGCATGCAGTTAATAAAATAGTGCCGGTTGATACCAGCATTGATTTACTTTGATCCCCGCACTAGGCGAACCTGTATCGCGGGAAATCAACAAGGTGCTTTGTCGAATTCGATTTTGCCGGTTAACATAATTATAAAATAACTTTTTAAGTTTAGTTTTAAATTACAGGACAATGATTTTATACTTACAAGTAGAATAACATACATACCATAAACGAATTGAACGTACAAATACAATGATTAATATTACATATTCCATACTATTCCAACATTAGATCTACAGAACTAGAAGTATATAATAAACATGGTAGCTATGTGAGTTTCTAAAAGTTGCTTCAAATTTAAATTTTCACTATATTTTCTGTCTCTTCGTAAGACAGACTTGCTAGCCATTTCTTGACAAGCTGCTTAGCGTCTAGATTTGAGCTTTCTCTGATATCGCAGTATTTACTGGTGATATTATAAATATAGCACGAGACAAATGGGTCGAAACGCTTTGCGAAGACAGTGCGCACCGCCGGCAACTGCACTCGATAAACTCTTCAGCTTTGCATTTTTTTTATGCTCTTCTGTGCCGATAATATTTCTGTGTTTGTCACTGACTACTTTTAGCAGATACAGTTGACGAACAGTGAGCACCTCGCATTCTTTGTACAGCAGATTCGTAGGATATCGAAAGGGTTTTTTAAGCATTGCCTTCAGGACGGCACGTTGTGCTCTTTCGACCTGAATCAAGGCACTCTTGTTCGCGCTACCCCAGGATGTAATACAGTAGGTACGCACAGTGCCAAATAATGCCACATTTTTCGCCATGGACAACCTGATACAGAATTGGTTAGAACTTATCATTAGAAACCTCGGAATATACTACAACAGGTAGCTATTGTGTTTATTTTCCAACTTATTCATGTTGGTAAAGTAACGTAATTTTCGGGCAAAAGAAAATCAAAGTAATCCATCTCTTCAACTTTAAGAAATATTTTGAAATATAATGTTTAAAACGTAATATTGATTGTAGCTTTATGTTTAGAAATGATTTACAACCTTCGACAGGCATTAGAAGTCAAGATATTAACTATTTTAGTTTTTTTGTTTTTATTTTTTTTCTCCCAAACGGTCAAGTAGTGGCTGATAATTTTGATATGGAAAGTACCTCTGAGTGTCCTGAACATGTGATATTAAAATGGGCGCGGTAGCTCGTGGGGTCTTCAAGATACATGCCAATAAAACTTTTTGTCAGGGCTGCCAAAATAATTCGATCAAATTTTCGGTTAATTAATTTTTATGTAAACATTCATAGGAACTTTCTTTTCTACTTACTTTACAAATAATCACAACATTTTAATTTAAAAAATATATAACAAAAACAAAAAATCTTTTTCCGGTTTCATAAAATGTAGGTACGAAAACAACTTCTTTAATTTTACATATGCTGGTGTCCGGAAATCCCGCTCTTCCATCAATAGAATATAATAGAAAAAACCAAAACAAATAATACTATAAGTATACATATTATGTATACAAATATGTCTATGTTGAAGATTAAAAAGATTCGTCACTTTTGGAGTCACTTAGAGTCAATGTTGGTGTTAAGGTTCAAAAGAGACGAACATTTTTCATGCCACGGCTGTACCAACAAGACGGCTGCCTAAACCTTATCCTTCACTGACTAGACCGCAAGATTATAGTGATTATTAACTAACATCATTAGTTGAACATTGCGGCGAACAAATTAAAAGGGCAATACATGTATCAATAAACATATGGACAAAAAGTAAGATACAAATTTACAATAAACAACGCCATCAGCAGGATGACTAGGTACTTAAATTCTAATAAACATGCGATCATTGAGGTGTGAATATTGGAGATGAAAAAGTAAAAGAAGGTCAGAACGGCAAAATTTGTGAGTCTACATATGTTACAAATGTATTTAAGACATTTTCAGATTTCTAACATATGTAGGTAAGGATGTGTCCTTACAATCACTACATATTATAAAACAAAGCCTTTAAAACTACGCATCATATTCATTAAGATTACCACCTGTTTTTGAAAAACCTTCCCTATGAATAAACTCGGCCGACTTAGCCGAAAATTGAATTCTAATAGAATGTCTAATTTCAAAAGAGAAGACGGTTTGCCACTTACTACCGGCTTGGGAGCCGGTTTTACATCTTATCAAGGGACAAGCAAGACACAAGAGTGGAAACCCTGGGCCTCGAACGGTGTAAATTAAATTAGTGTTTAATGAAGTCTATGTAGAGAATTTGTTTAAAAGTATATCCCGGCAGTTCTTTCTTCTTAGTAAGCCTTATAGCGAACCGCTGGTAGATATTTTAAAATAAAAAAATTAATACCCTTCTGGCACATGTATAACTGTATACTTTTTTTATATTTCAATCGTATTTTTGCAGCAATCTGTCAGATAAGAAACACTGTCAAAATTAAAAGAACCCATCATACGAAATAAAGTCAAAATGTATACAGGCCATCATTTTACGAAAAGGAATTTGCAGACACATATTAATGATTTATAATAGATCTATATAAGTATTTACACATTATGCATATCGTCGTCTAGTACCCATGGTACTAGCTTTACTTAGTTTGGGACTAGGTCGATTTCTGTATGATTGTCCCTTAATATTTACATATTTATTTAATGTCCAATTTAAAATACTGATTTATACACAAAGGTAATAATTTGTAAGATTCAAATAATTAATGACATTATTACTATTCAGTCAAATATTATTGACCGAAAAGTATCAACCCTAGACGATGATATTTTTATCAAAACCGAAGTTGATATTTCTTCGAGACCCCACGAGCTACCGCGCCCATTTTAATATCACATGTTCAGGACACTCAGAGGTACTTCCCATATCAAAATTATCAGCCACTACTTGCCCGTTTGGGAGAAAAAAAAATAAAAACAAAAAAACTAAAATAGTTAATATCTTGACTTCTAATGCCTGTAGAAGGTTGTAAATTATTTCTAAACATAAAGCTACGATCAATATTACGTTTTAAACATTATAATTCAAAATATTTCTTAAAGTTGAAGAGATGAATTACTTTGATTTTCTTTTGCCCGAAAATTACGTCACTTTACCAACATGAATAAGTTGGAAAATAAACACAATAGCTACCTGTTGTAGTATATTCCGAGGTTTCTAATGATAAGTTCTAACCAATTCTGTATCAGGTTGCCCGTGGCGAAAAATTTGGCATTATTTGGCACTGTGGTACGTCAAAAGTGATTGGCACAGTGCGTAATATATTGTTCTAAGCGTACTGGAGTCTGCAACCTCTCTTAATAACCTCATTAGTACGTGGACAATACGCCTTACTCTATTTGATAGTGCAGTGAGATGGGCCTTAAAGTTGAGCTTAAATGATCAATGTTGATGCCTAAGTATTTAATTATATCATCTTTACATATTTCACTACACGAGCAATCGCTTCCACTCTGTTCGCATGAGTGAACCTTTAACTTCTGTATCGTTGCGGGTGGAGATGACGCTTTAGTTTTATGGAAGCACAGAAACTTTGTTTGTTTGTTTGAAACTTTGATTCGCAGCATATTTCAGATATGTAAGTGAATGGAAGTTTTCCCATATAAAGAAAAAAAACAACGCAAGTGAGATTGCTGGGACCTTCCACTATCCCTTGCTGTTGCCGTGAGTTTCACGACAGTAACGAATGTAGAATAAGATCACCTGAGGTAACTGCGTCTATAGAGCATCTTTTGATGATAACATAGAAACGCAGCACTTTATAACTACCACCGTTATCTTTTTTATATGAATAGTGCAATATTTTAGGCAGTAAGGGTATGGGTGGTCTTAAAATGTTGTGCATCAATGGGATCTATATAGGAATCCCTAAAACTATTTGTCCTATATTTGTTTTCCCTAATGTCTTTTATCCTAATAATTGTTTGTCCTAACAGCATTTGCCCTAAAGCATGTGCCCTAATATTTTTGTCCTAATATTCATACTTATTTGCCCTAATATTTAATGAACTAATACTAATTTTTCCTAACGATTACATATCCTAATTTTATATGACATAAGTGTCAAATGTCCTAAAACACACACACGCACTAGGAATTATAAGTTATATGTCAAACAATCATTAGGTCTTCCAATATTAGGATAAAATAGATTAGGGCATCGGAGTATTAAGTAATTTTATGTTATGTATTATGTACCTACTTTTAGGACAAAAGAGCGTTTAGGACACAAGACCATTTTGGCAAATGAACATTAGGTTAAATTTGTTTATGACAAACATGTTAGGGCAAATGATTTTAGGACAAACGTTGCTAGGGATCTCGAGGGAGACCCGCATCTATGATATCATCAAAAGTCGCATTTGCCTCTAAAGACGCAATAGCCTCGGTGACCTTAATGTTTACCTTTGAGAGATCTCTGTAATATCCCGATGGGGAAGGTGGGCGTGGGGTCGGTGGTGAGCCACAGCCGGTACTCCGGGTGCGGCTTCTCCATCAGCTCCAGCTGCTTCTCCAGCTCGCGGAGGAAGGACACCAGCAGGTGGCAGTTCTGGAGGATCAGCCACTGGCCGTGGTGGATCGCGCCTTCTAACAGGGCTAGGGCGGCCTGGAATGTGTTGATGGTGGTGGTGATGATTGTTGTGGTGGTGGTTGTGATGTGAGGTGATGAATGCCGTGATGATGGTGATGGTGGTGGGGATAGTGACGGTGGTAGTGGTGGTGGTGGTTGTGATGTGAGGTGATGAATGCCGTGATGATGGTGATGGTGGTGGGGATAGTGACGGTGGTAGTGGTGGTGATGATGATGATGTTGATATGATGACTTTATGGTTATCATTATCATCACCATCACAATCATCATTATCATCATTCATCACCATGACCATCACTATCAGAATCAACTCCGTCATCATCATGCCTAATCACCAACACCGCCATCATCACCACTACCAGTCACCACCAACACCATCATCATCATCTATCACCACTAAAAATGTATGATCAGTCACCACCATCATCATCATTACCAACAGTTGTTGGACACCCGACAATCAATACTGGATGGAGATTTGATCCCAGTAAAAAATAAAATAAAATAATGTCTAGACCATTATTACGTTAGGAATGAAAACTAACGGGTGCGTCCCATGAGATATAACTACATAACATATAATTTCATATTAATAACGTTCACAAGATATAATAAACTTTTGCTATAACATCAAAATCAATATTTTTATTAGGAATAACGGTCAATTAGTATAATACTCATGTTGTAGAATGATTTTTTATATAACACTCTAATACTCTAAATTAATTTGATATAACATACATAACGTATATCGATTATAGTATATACTTTCTTTTAGTATAATGATTAGAAAATGTAATAGCGTATGATATACTAAATAGGTTATAACTGCTACCCCTTATGCCCCTGAAATGAAACATGGGTCAAAAACTGAAAACTGTAGGTTAGGTTAGGTTTGTTTTATGACAATGATAGCGGAGCGTTAAAATGCTTGCTTGCATGGAGGTATATTAAAATTTAACAGCGAACTATTACATAAGTAGGTATGTACACAATTGATAATGGCAGATGAAATTCTGGCAAATACGAGTATACCGTTTGGAAGAATTCCGACGAAATGGAATAACGGTTAAAAACCGAAAACTGTAGGTTAGGTTAGGTTTGTTTTGTGACCATGGATAGCGGAGCGAGCGAAGCGAGCGGAGCGTCAAAATGCTTGTTTGCATGGAGGTATATTAACATTTTACAGCGAACTATTGCATAAGTATGTACACAATTGATGTGCAGGCGGTTATTCTATATGAGCATTATGCATTTTGGTGTTAGATGTATTGATTAATATAGATCATAAATCTGAGATATTATGAACGTTATACGTTATGATCGTTATATACAATGATATTATACTTAAATAACGTTATACTTAACAAAAATAGATATTTTGATGTTATATGTAAACTTCGTTATACACCTTGAACGGTATACAAAACAAGCTTATACAATATGAGCGTATATAATATGAATATTATAGTATAAGTTCTTATATCTTAAATTACTTACCCAAAACTAACAAAACGGAATGTACATTCCTATCAAAACAGATAAAAATTACAGAAAATGCCAGCCGTGGCAATATACTCAAAATCTTACCCCTTCTTGACCTTGCCCAAGGGATAAATACTTGAATTTGCCGCCACCGAACCCGCATTTATCAGCCAGCTTCATCAGGTCCGACGTCGGGTCCGACCCGGGGCTCAATATGAACACCACCGGCGTAAACGGCGACGTTTGCTCGAAGATAGCATCAAAGCTAAAAACAAAACAGATTATAGTGGAAATTCTCTAAACTAAGCTCATCCACTTATACTCCATTTCAAATACGAAGGCCCGATGCACTTGAAACTTAACAATAGGGCTCATAATGTTTGTCTTTTGTTATCTAATTAGGAGCACTTCAAAATGGCACGCGTCGGTACTGGGTCCGGCCAGGTATCTTTTGTTATCACTAATCCTATTGTTAATGCCTAATGACCGTCTCAAGTGCATGGGCCATGGTATTTGAAATGGAGTATACCTGCATTCACAATGGCATTGTGTCTAATACAATCCTATCTGCTTTTGTTCTCGTGACCGCCAACCACTGTTACTGCTACTGTTACTTACAAAAAAAGGTTAGAACTGCATTGCATGGATATTGAATTTTCAACCTTATTCCTTGTTGAATAGGTTTAAAATGGTTGATGATGAGAGTTCATAGTCCATTTTCTAGAGAATACGTTCTTGTTGAGAGTCGGGCGGTTGTAAAATTCCAAAAAAGTTATGATCACCATTATTCTGTTAGTGTATTTTGTAGTCTAATGTCCAAGAAAATAGAGTCGATAATCTATATTAACCTTCCAAGGGGGTTACAATCTGCTTTTACTACGAGCTCGTTATTTTAATTTGTGGTTAACCACTCAATGGTATTGAGTTCTTAAGTGGATGAGCTGTTTAAAAAAATAATAATATACCAATCAATGTTATAAGAAAACAATACTAAGTGTGTAAAAAAAGTAAATCTAAACTTCGGTGATCGGACGAGAACCGATGTGTGTTCAACGTGGTATTCAAAATTAATTTGACTAGTTAGGATGATTGTAAGTTATAAATTACCTATAACAGAAGGCTAATGTTGTAGTCAAATTTAACAGATAAGTTCATTTAATTTTTAAGTTAAAGCCATAGAGTTCGCGTGGGTTATTACTTATTATGCTTATATTTGATGGCGTGGAAGACGTAATTTTTCAATGGCTAATTTTCATGAGGATCCGACTGACCTGATGACCGGCGGGGTGATGTACTCCTCGCCCATGGTGACGGTGATGTAGTCGGTGAGCGCGCGATAGATGCGGTCCACTCGGAAGCACCGCAGCAGCATCAGCAACTCGAACGGTTTCAGTATTTCGCGGTATCCGTTGGGGATGTGGGAGGTCTCTGGTGCGTCGCTGTCGAACCACTGTTAACAGTTACCGACAGCGTTAGACAGTCTAAAAGAATTATCTGTCATAGCCCGATTCTCTTTCCCCTCTCCTCCCGCCCTAAGTCAGACTGATTCGGTTCAGTCTATTCACGACGCAGTCCCTGCGCCCAGTTCGCCCACGTCACCCTCCCCCAAAATTACTCTTGTGGCGATAATCCCATTAGCGGGTTATACTCCCACACAAATTCCGACTACTGGTAGTGCCAGCCCGGATACAGTTAAAGGGGTGCAACAATAGGAGTATGATGTGGTCTGTCTGATAAGAACCGTCAATACGCTTTAATACCAACACAACATATTGACTCATTTTGATAAATAGTGTCAACTAAGGAATTATACGTGAAAACCTGCTGTAATTGTCAGTGCCAAATGATGTCAAAAACTTCGGTAAATGTTCCTCATTGACAGGGATCGTAAAATGCGAGCAAAATCGATTGAAATGACGTATGACGGCTCTAATGAATCTTGCTCGCATTTTACGAAGCCTGCTTATTGATATACTTTTCCCAGCAGTCCACTTTCCCGGTTAATCCGAATTAATAGTAGACGCAGGGAAAGAAGGGTTAGACGGCCGACCGTAGGGAGACCGGATAGTGGTACGAAGCCGGCAAGCCCTTTTCACGGCTAAGGCATGTATAGTGCTTTTTCTCAATCATATACAATGAAATAAAATATACCACTCAAAAAATATATAATTCAGCTGTTTAGCCATGAAACTCCTTCACAGTTCTCTCGAGTTGTTCCGCCCGAAACGTGATACTTCGAAGCCTGTTATAACGCACGTTATGACGTCATTTCATTGCATGTTTGAGCAAAGTATCTTTGTGGGACAAATTCTAGACCGTATCTAGGCAGTGTCATTAACTTTCTGATAGCTATACCTGTTGCCAATCGTCGAGGGCCCGCGCGATGTGGTTCGGGAGATTCACGAAAGCCTCCGGGAAGTCAGTGCTCAGTTTGATTATGTCTTGCCAGCCCTGAAAAGATATTTTTACTTAACCACAAAGCAAGATCTGCTAAAACAGACAAATTATAAGAATTGATTTAAAATTGCTTACATATTGCGAAGTTGCGGGTCATGTAATGTAAGTAAGCGCTGCGCTTTATGTGAGGTCGTTTTAATCATCTTCTATCGATGTAAAAGGCCAATGAAGGGAGACGAGACGACTCGAAATGAAAAGTGTTCTTTTAATATGACAAAATTTCAATTGTCTCCTAACGTATTATGAGTAGAAATGGTATGGGTTTCAGTAGGGGTGTAGACTGATGTTTAATTAAATACAACACACTGTAGTTATATGAATAAAATTAGCTCAGTGTCATGAAACAAGGATTTTTTTGAAATATCAGACTTCAAAAGAGAGACTTCAAATTTTATATATTTTTTTAATCCAAAATACATTTTGAACTCGCCTATTGTTATCCCATTTCGCCGTCGGTGTAAAAGCGTTGGGGAACCAAAAGAATCAGCTGCCGAGCGAGGACAGGTAAATTAAGTGATTCTATTGGTTCTCATTCTTAACAAACACATCCCTCGCTAAGCATCCTCGCACATCTCTGTCGGAAACGCAGCCTTAGGGGTCTGGTTTACCTTTGTTACGTCGATAATTTTCATAGTATAGTATTTGATTTCACCGACGTATCATTTCAACGAAAACACTTTTCTTAATAACCGTTAATTATTTGTCATTATTATAAAGCAAGAGAATTATGAATTATTTATGCCTCAGGAGAAAAAGTTGTCGACGGACTGAAACAATCGATGAAGCTTTTGTGGGCGAAACAAGGGGTAAACCAGACCCTAGGTTCTAAATGAATACTGACGGCATTTGGGAGCCAGGTGGTCGGGTTGGGTATCACAGCCTTCTCCAGCGAAACATTGCCCTTTATGAAGAAGTCCAGCTCCTGTTGGCTGACGTGGTCCTCGCTCTGTTCCACCTTGATGTCCATTTGGAAGGAGAACAGGAGCTTGTGGCGTTCGAAGATACCTTAAGAAAGAGAAAATCCAAGTCAGCGTTTGTGTTTTAACACCCAGGGGCAGACCTTGAGCCAAACCGGGGTTTGAGTGGTATTTTCAGAGGATACCAAATTCACACATATGAATGCCAAACGGATTTTCCAAAACGCCTAGCAAGAGGAGAAAAGATGCATGTGAATATTTTTTTTTTTTAACTTTGTTGCACAAAATACCGAAGTAAAAGTACAAATGGCGGACTTAATTCCATGAGGCATTCTCTACCAGTCAACCACAAGGTCTAACAGAGACATGATTGGAGATATCGACACATTGGTGCTTCGGAATACGTTGTCGTATCGTGGCACGTTACTGCATCGTGTTACTTTCTGAGGGCGATTTTTACAAAGCGCATCGTAAAAATATCACATCGTGTCGTAGAGCGACATCGTGCTAAGATGTCCAAACTAAATACAATTAAGCTAAGATGATTCAATGTCAGTGATCGTAAACAATCGCCCAATCGATGACGCAAGATGATTTTCACGTGGCGGCCATACTTCTAGAAGCCATCCTATATGCATATATATACATCGCAACTGACCCATTTATTTGTTTGAAATAAAATAGAAGAACCACCCACCAGTACAGCCGTAGTCATACACGTTCTTGGTGAGCATGTCAATGATGTTGCGCAGGCGTCGCGTCAGGATCACGTTCGGCATCGCCTTGCGCAGCGAGAACGCGAACACCTGTAAGTGGCAAATAACATATCAAAAAACTGTTAACATAGACGCATGAAGTATCAAAAACTATACTACTGAAATAGCACACGTCGAAATTAACTGAAAGTCAAGTGGGACTTTGTCAAGCTGAGTCTCAAAGTCCCAATTGGCATGGTTTCTTCATAGGTACGATACTTTTGGTGTATACCTACTGTTATCACTTATCAGACACACACTCTGTCCGAGTGTACAGTCGAGTTCATTTAGATCTACACACTTACGAGAACAGAAATATCTGAACACGATTTTATGCTCCTGACAATAGGGTTGTGTTCAGATATTTTTGTTTTCGTAAGTGTGTAGATGTAAATGAACTCGACTGTACCTATACACCAGAGTCTGAGACAGAACAAAGGAACACACATAACGCAGCAGAAATTCGTGTCGCTTTAATAATATATTTGTCACCTGAAGATAAAAGCTGTATTAAATATTTTTAAGCATTTTAATCTAATAGATACAAGTGAACTGATCACAATAACATATGCCGGTTTACTGATGATCGATGAGTATCAGGATTCTGTTTTAGACCAGAGATCATTGCACGTCATCACGTTTTCAGCAGGCTACCTACTATGACAGATGGACAGATGTCTGAGAATGATTTTGTCGTCGGACCAAGACTTAACCTTTCGTTTGTGAGATTTAACAAAAAATCTTGCGTTCAAGCCTAATTTTAACTGCAATGAGTAAAAATATATATGCGTAAAAAAGACGGCCTTATTAGGTATGTAGTCAGGATCCTTATTAGACACAGATGAAGGGTTAAATGGCACAGAAATACAAGATCAGTTTCTATTATATATGCAGTCGATTGCTTTTTAGACTGTTCATGAGATATTGTACTCACTTCAAGGTAGGACGACAGCGAGTACTGGTACATGCTGTTGACGCCGGCCATGTCTGATAGCACAAAGAATAGAATGGAGCCGCGCTTGGCCACGGGCCGGTAGCCATCTCTCAATATCTCGATGTCCTTCGTCGTGGCTTCTGCGAGGGTCAGTTTCTCCATTACCTACAAAATGGAAGTATTTTCTAGATATCTGATCATGGAGAGGTTATTTAACCGTTTTTTTTCTCTTTATTTCTCCTTTGGTAACCACTCACAGTCACAGATTACCATTCTTTAAGTAAGCAATATTAGTGGTAACTAAGTTATACATCCCGTTATGTTGTACCGATGGCCTCTAAAATGTCGCGTCTATAATTTCATTAACCACATAAAAATTACACTAGTTACCATCCAATGATATTTAAACTTAAGACCCACAAAGAAATTCCCTGAAATAGTTTCTCCAAGAGTAGCAATGATGGTGACCTTACCTCACTCGCTTTAGACTTGGTATTCTCCAAGGTATAGTAGCAAATGATGGTGACCTTACCTCACTCGCTTTAGACTTGGTATTCTCCAAGGTATAGTAGCAATGATGGTGACCTTACCTCACTCGCTTTAGACTTGGTATTCTCCAAGGTATAGTAGCAATGATGGTGACCTTACCTCACTCGCTTTAGACTTGGTATTCTCCAAGGTATAGTAGCAATGATGGTGACCTTACCTCACTCGCTTTAGACTTGGTATTCTCCAAGGTATAGTAGCAATGATGGTGACCTTACCTCACTCGCTTTAGACTTGGTATTCTCCAAGGTATAGTAGCAATGATGGTGACCTTACCTCACTCGCTTTAGACTTGGTATTCTCCAAGGTATAGTAGCAATGATGGTGACCTTACCTCACTCGCTTTAGACTTGGTATTCTCCAAGGTATAGTAGCAATGATGGTGACCTTACCTCACTCGCTTTAGACTTGGTATTCTCCAAGGTATTGACCAACTCCACGTTATCAAGCATGTTCCCGGTAGATGTCGCCAGTTCTCTCAGCAGACTGTCCTCTAGGCCAGACAGAAGACTCTTGTTAGCGCTCGTTTCTATGATGAGACTTTCACGTTGCTCTTCCAAATCCGAACGCTCCGCTCTCACTACTACACTAAGGAGCTGGTCTTCCAAACCCTGGAGAACAAGAGTTGAATAAATAATGTGAGAAGAAGGATATCAGATTTCATGGCTTCCGTCTACCAAATTATGCGATTGGCAAACGTCTGTTGGTTTATAGTTTGTTGCGTAGATTTAAAGCGATGTGGTGAAATTTGGAGTACTCTTGACACATTTTTACGATGTTTTTCAAAGAATGTTGGGCACACGAATCAATCAGCCGTCGATCCATACAGTAGTAGGAACTATCAATTGATATACTTATCAGTGGAAAATACACTATCAATACATGTCGACAAATCTATTCTACGATCGATCGACGATCGATGACCCTATGACTATGAATCAGTGTTACTTAATTGCGATACTGTTACCTGTACAGTGACGGTGTAGTTAATAACCACGGCCTTAGCGTAGGCAGCGGGGTTGAACTGTGGATTAGCCAGCTTGGTGGTGAGGTACATACGGAAGTGAGGGTCGTAGTCTACTTCGCTGCTACCCAACATCACGAATGTGCGTCCACCCTCCACTGTAACCAATCATGTCAATATGACATCTACACCCCTTGGATTTGAGATGATACAGACATTTTTATCTGATAGGTACATACTTACAAACACTATAAACTTATAACATCCCTTCGTCAGGATTGGGCGTTATAAATTTATCGTAATAGCACTTGAAACCTTTCTGCTGTCCCAGCGCGACCGAAACAATAAATACGCTCGATTTTCAGTCGTAGCAGTAACGTAGCTCTATGCATTTGCGGCTTCGTTTTATTTAGGTACAACGACAAATGCATTGCCGCGATCGCTATTATTGAAGAGTTAAAGCAAACGGTGAAAACATTATGTATAGATAAGGTAAATGTCCCTGTGCTCGACACGTTAATGCCTAATAGTTAACACCATGCTGTCATCTATATTGCTAATGACAAAACATTCAAGATGGCAACTATATATTAGGACAGTGTCGAGCACAGCGACGTTTACCTTATAGAGAATAAGAAGTATATAGTCTCAACAATAAGGTACCACAAAACAACACAAACCTTTTATATTTTTCTCCAGTACGTTATCCACGACAGGATCGATATATTCATTGACGTCTTGGAAAAGTACCGGCATTCCGTACTTGATGGCCATCTCGAGATGTCTCAAAAATTGAGGGTCGTTGAACGAGAGCACCTAAACAGATAAACCAACTTCGTAATTTTCCCTGATTTTCAAGTAACAAAAGCAAAAAGCCCGCTGGCTGACGTTTCCGGAAACTTTTCTCATTCCCCTTTTCAAAAAGAGGAAAGTTTACGGAAACAGCACATCTCTAAATCATCATCATCGCAATATGGCGCATCCTCATATATTTCTGGTCAGGCTTTAATTAACGATAACCGTCAGAAAACATACTTAGAAATCTGCACACATTCTGGGAATATTCACAAGGTCAATTTTGAATTAAAAGAAGTATCATCGGGGTTAATATCTTAAAGAATAATAGGTCTGCTATTCATAAATACCTTAAGGTTATTTTTAGCTTCCTTCTTCTTGATCCACGACAACGCTTGTGTTTGAGGGTCGATGCACAGCGGGAACCGGGATGCTCTCGTCGTCAGTATGCCGTTTTGTACGGACAACTCGTCTGGAGGCAGACCTTCGGAGTTCCAGCTAAAATAAGGTTTTATAAAACCCATTAGGTTTGGTTACGTTGGGCTTTTTATGTACAAGCTCTGAAAGGGTTGGGAAATTATAATGAACCGGAAAATTTAAAGTTTTTTCCCAAATTGTAGATTAGCTCTCCTCCGTTAGTTCCCCGAACCATTATTCCTAGAATATGGTCTACCGGAAAGAGAAGGAGAGCGGGATGCTGTATTAGATGAAACCAACAAGACAGAAGACCCTGGTATATTAGCTACAAAGCCGCAAAGAGGAAGTAGAACTTACCCGCTAATCTCTACCTCATTAGTCAAGTTCCTCTCAACAGTAAACGGCAGCGTGAGGGGTATTCCTCGCTCCGTGAGATCTCCGAACCAGTCCTCGTAGATCATGGTCTCCCGGAAGGAGAAGGAGAACGGGCCAGCGTAGCAGAGGAAGGACGCGGCTAGGAGACAGTTGCCGATGAGGCGGGATTGCTCAACGTATAGTGCGGCCAGGTCGATCGTCCAGCGTTTCTGTTCGCTTGATAGACCTGAAGGAGTATAACTTGGTATTCAGTCGTCATTTTTGCGTTCCCTTTTAGGAGATTTCCTTCTAGATTAAACGGTTTAAGTTCACGATCACGACATTCACGACTGTCTAATGAAGGATCATATTTCACAATTACATAGTCACACTGACTTACACTTTAACTAATCTGCGATCATCGTGTAAACTAACCATAATCACTTTAATATTCAAGAAATAAAAACTCATAATGGCCTTTGGAGGATAACCAAGTCACAGAAGTACTATATGTATAGGCGGGCATTAACTAGTGAAATAGTGTTGGTGATGGTAATGATGATGATGGTGGTAACTGGTGTTGATGATGATGGTGGTGTTGACGATGATGATGATGATGATGATGATGGCGTTGAGGGTGATTATTCCAATAAATCATAGAGTAGGTGCATCTACTCTTTGATTATTCAATGATTAATAATTAAATATCTTAGAAAGCTTGTCTGTGAGTCAACGAACAGTAGTGAAATTTTGACATTATTTACTTACTTAGTCCAAAGGTTACGTTAGTGAGTTCAGTTCTAGACAAAATAAATCGATTGTATCTACCTGACATTAGCTTATCCGCAGCCACCAATCGCCGCATCATAATATCCGTTTCTTCCTGTAATTCCTGCCTTCTCAGCATAGCAGTATCATATTTGGCGTTCAGGCCGTCAAGTGTCCTCTGAAGCCTGTTGATTTCTCTGTTCAACGATTCTAGATAGTTCACCGCTTCACTGTATTCCTTCTCTAGTTGCTCCACTTTCTCCTTCTTTGGTTTTACTTCTTTGTAGACGGCGCAGTAGCCGAGTACGGCGATGACGAATTTCAGGAGGCCGTAACTGTTTAGAAGGAAGGAATACAATCACTATCATAAACCCGTGCTGTATGATATTATAAGCGTTTTATGTATGATATAATAGTATATCTGATTTTAAATACTTATTAACAGCGCTACTCAAAATTTTCAAGAGAAGACGATGCTTATACTAGGAATTTACGCGCCTACCTTCCTCTCCTGAAGAACACTTTCGATTTTTTGTTATATCTTCTAAATAAGAAAAAAAATCAGTAATCACAGGAGTCTAGGAACTGGAAAAACACCTTTCATATTTATTAAATGATTATACCCACACAAATTTTCATTCTGTAGTTGTCCCCAAAAACTTGCCCAAAACTATTGTGGCCGCTTTTGATGTGAACAAGGTTTCTGGAGTAAACTACAGTGAACAAAGTGATACAGTGATTTAAAAAATATTAAAGGTATTTTGCTAGCTCCTAGACTCCACCTATTTCTGAAAAAATATCTGATTATGATGGCATAAGAAATAAACCAGAAGTGGCGCTAGTTTCGCATTGCCTACAAAGAGGATTCCGCCTGCTCTTTTACGATGAATTTTGCATAATATATATTTATGTAATTAGTTAAGCAAATTACCTACTTAAATGACGACACGGTTGGCGCAGTTTATAGTGCTTAGTTTGGGACTAGGTCGATTTGTGTATGATTGTTCCATATTTTTTATTTATTTAGAGCTTTATCACACTGGCTATTTACGGGCGAGTTGACAGCGAGGCGAGCGCGCAGCGAGGCCGCCGCGAGAGCACAACGAATTCGCCGCTAGAGCGCAGAGCCGAAATCGCTCCGCTGCTTTCAACTTGCCAGCAAATCCCAAGTGTGCTAAAGCTCTTCTCTCGCTTTAGATACGGATATAGCAAAAAATAGGCCTAAGATACTTACCCGGCTTTACTGATCTGCTGCATGGTGTCCAGCTTTTTGCTCTTCTTCATGTGCGTCTTCACGACCTTATTCTGCGTGATGAGGTCGCAGTTCATCTCTTGCAGGTTGCAGCTTTAGATACTGGCATGGCAAATTAGGCCTAGGATACTTACCCGGCTTTACTGATCTGCTGCATGGTGTCCAGCTTCTTGCTCTTCTTCATGTGCGTCTTCACGACCTTATTCTGCGTGATGAGGTCGCAGTTCATCTCCGGCAGGTTGCAGCTTTAGATACTGGCATGGTAAATTAGGCCTAGGATACTTACCCGGCTTTACTGATCTGCTGCATGGTGTCCAGCTTCTTGCTCTTCTTCATGTGCGTCTTCACGACCTTATTCTGCGTGATGAGGTCGCAGTTCATCTCCGGCAGGTTGCAGCTTTAGATACTGGCATGGCAAATTAGGCCTAGGATACTTACCCGGCTTTACTGATCTGCTGCATGGTGTCCAGCTTCTTGCTCTTCTTCATGTGAGTCTTCACGTCTTTGACCTGTTTCTGCGTGATGAGGTCGCAGTTCATCTCTTGCAGGTTGCGCAGGAAGTTGGGGTCCGCCATCATGCCCTTGGCACCCTTCCAGCTGACGTCCTTGATGCCGCGGATTATCACCACGCATTCGCATACCACCTATAGAGAATAAGAAGCCCTTATTATAACAGAACGGGTCTTAATTGCCAACATTTCATATTTCTAACAGCTGGAAATTAATATAGGGATCGAGAGAGCTTTGCGTCGTTGTGTACACCCTAAAAAATATTAGATTTTTTTTTTTTAGGGAAATCAGATTCGTCCCCTGCGTGGCGGGAGAGCTGATGCCCGGATGAATAGGACCAATTAGTGCTCTTTTTCTTTTTTTTTATTACTGATCAGTTACACGAAAACGATACCAGACAAGTCCTAGTAGACTTAACTGACCAGCAATAAAGAAAGGAAAAGAGGTATACTTGGTCCTATTCCCTCCGCTCTCCTGGCTCACAGGGGACGAATCTGACTTCCCTCCACATCTGAAAATAATCACCGTGGAATGCTCTATCTGTGGTAGAATTTTCATGCTAGTAACCCGATGCGCACAATCATGTTAGAAAACAACTAACAACTCTACTAAAAATCGTGTAAGTTTAAATCAATATAGGATTGGTATATTGCCGAATTTTGTTCATGAGTGGACGTTATCTGGTCCACCGAATCCGGCATAGTTTAATCGAGTTCACCAAATCCAGTATAATTTTATCGCTTCCGGATCATGTTCTTACAATTTTACACCTGAAAATAGCACTCCACTAACAGTAGGTATCCTGAATATAACAAGAATTTTGAAAATACCCGACTTTTGCGAAAGGCTACCTACATATTTATGCCCCAGCGGATTACCGGATCCGGTGGACCGGATTGTGATCCCTAAAAACATCTATAATATTATAAATTTTTACTACTATTAAGTAGTAAGTTTTAGTACTATTAAGTAATTATATACTTTTTCTATGGAGGGGTCATGATTTCAGGAAAAATCTTAATTGCGTGAGGCAAGGATAGTCATTTGTTTGTATCTGTTTTAATAATTTCCTTTGCCCTTACATCACGCCGAAACGGCTGGACAAATTTTAACCAATTTTAGTACACGGATAGCTGAACATCCAAAGATGGTTATATGATACTTTTTATCCGTCTACGGTAAAGAAAAAAATACGCGGACGAAGGTACAATTATAAACGAAAAACAGAACTCTAGTTTGCTTATACCTGCACTGCTTCTGGAGGCGTAGCGAAGGACCTAATCTCAGTGATGTCGTTCTTGTCCAAGTCGGCCAGGGCCAGTCTAGCTGCTTCCAGGGCCGGCATGGCGGCCGACAAGGCCACCTCGGCTTCCCCCTTCTCTTCGGCTATGACCACACTCTGCTCTGTGATTTCTACGCTCTTTATGGCTGCCACTTGCTGCTTGCTCGTCGCGGCTTCCGTAGCTAAAGTATTTGAATAGTAAGTAAGTAAGTAAGTAAACACTTTATTGTACACAAAATCAGTTAAAAAATACATCTATTACAAATAGATAGGTACAAAGGCGAACTTATCCCTATAAGGGATCTCTTCCAGTTAACCTTTGAGCAGTTGAGTGAGTACGAGAAGAAGATAGACGTAGAATAGTAGTTTAAGCAATTGTTACATAATAAGAGGTCTTAACAAACTAGTCTTAACAATCTTAATATCATCATATACGATGATGTAAAGACGACCCCACCCAAGACATCGCAAATTTCACGAAATAACATCTCTGATTTTGGTCATCCATGCCTCGCCGCCGTGGCTGCCAAGTAATGTAGGTCCTAATCTATATTATTTGTACTTGTAATTTAACAATAGGGGTGTAGATGAAAAATATCATGCGAGTACGTAAACTATAATCTATACTATTATATTATAATCAGTGTGGAGGGCACAATAATTATTTTAGAAAAAATCTAAATAGTATGGGCGCGTGGCACATTAAATTGCGTCAGTGTGAATGCGAAAATCTTTAACCATGGTTTAATTAGGGATCAGTCAAAAATTCCGAAGTTTCATTTATACGAAACCATCAATATTCCGATTTTTCAAAATTCCGAAAGTGAAATAACGCGAAAGGGTAATTTTCGCCCAGAATCATATTATGTTACATACAATAATTAGGTTAGGTTAGGGTTTTATGATATATCCCAAAAAAATTAAACATTTTACCAGAACATGGTTTTCGGAATTATGAAACCTCGGAATGATGATGCTTTCGGCCAGATGAAACATCGGAGAATTGTAGTGTACCCGGTTAATTATTCTTTAAGAGAAATATCAGTCACAAGATTTGAAAGGCGTTCCTTACCCACTGAAATCTCCTTGAGCAGGACCTCACACTGGGCTGTCTGTTCCGCCACAATGACCTTCTGCACGGCCAGTTTGGCGTTCAGGTCCGCCAGTTCCACGTTCGCTTCCTCAATCTTAGCTAAACCACCTATCAGGCGCTCGCACTACAGAAACAAACACGTAATAATTTATGAAACATGTAATGTCTCAAACCATTGATACAAAGATCAAAGCTCTAAGAAAAATGGAAATACGTAGCCTGGTGGAAGGGACCGGGAATCGAACCCGGTACGCGCTGGACCGGCAATCCAGAATCCAGAGGTACCTGGTTCGATTCCGGGTTACGCATTTCAAATTTTCTTTGAGCTTTGATCTTTGTATCAATGGTTTAATATAAAAAATGTGGTGTATACGCAAATAAAAAAAAAATACATTACATATTTATATATAATTTCTATGTCTATAAATGTCTATGTAAATACGTAATGTCTCATTTTTTTTAAAGTTGAAAGGTCTTCTGGGCGTTAGGTTTGTGGAAAGGTTAACACGGTGGTAAGGTAATCCAGAGGTACCGGGTTCGACTCCCGGTCCCTTCCACCAGCTTACGCATTTCGTTTTTTCTTTGAGGTATAACGTAATGCAGTTTTAACAGATTTGCTTAAGAATATCACTACCAGACGAAAAAATTGGGAACCAGGGACTGACCTGAGCGATGATAAATGAATCCTTCTCATTCAACAGTGATAAATATGTCGTCAAGTAATCCATGTAGTGCTTGGGCGTGACGTAGTTGTTCCTCCGAAGGCGCTGCAGGAACTCCAAGGAATACCTCGCCACAGACATGTGTACGTGAACGACATGCTCTACAATTATCGGTCGGAATTCTTCTGGTATTTTCTCAACCTAAAAAAAAGGTGATGAGGAATAAAAATGCAAAAAGATAACGACACGCGATGTTCCCAGGCGGTCACCCATCCAAGTACTGACCGCGCCCGATGTTGCTTCTTCTGTGATCGGAAGAGAAACGGCGTGTTCAACGTAGTATGGACGTTGGCGATATCTTGTCCTAATTTACAGTTTATATTTGGCTAAATTATAATTCTAGTCTAGGATATTGTCGTTGCGTACTTTATAATATGCATACTATTCAAATCGATTTTTGAAATCTCATTCAAACAAAAAAGATTTCGAAATTATAAAATGCTAAAATTGGCCTGGGACTTACGAAGATATACGATACAACTGATATTTTAAAGATTCAAAGATTTTATTTGCCAGAATACAGCTTTTTAGATGTTACAAAACTTTTGTGTCATGTATTCAGCCTATATGTAGGCATGCAAATTTTAGAGTACAATTTAAAATAATTAAAAATAAACATTGAATTATAATAACCTAAAAATAAACATTTCCAATAAATAATAAAAAATCAAAATATAATGTCAATAATAATTACATGATTCTACATGTCTCGAGAAAATATTTTACGCTTAATAAAATAGACTAATAAATAAATCACGCGTCTATTAAAGTTCGTTTGTACTAAGATTGTCAGATAGGTAACACTAACAAGTGTTAGGGCCGCCACAACCGTTCGGAATTTTCTTTGTTTCCTTACGGAATGACGTCAGAAAGTGTCTCGGTCGGTCTCGTCTGTCATATGGCGATGTCTATCGCTTGCTGATGCCATTCCTGTGGCCTGTGGAGTGGATCTGTAGATACTTATTTACTAGAGTACTCACGTCTGATAAAAATACGTTTGCTACTGCCAACAAAGCTTGTTTGGGCCAAGGAAACTGCCAATCGATAGTCGTATTGTTCACCAGCCCAGGGAAACTTCGACACCTAAAGAAAACAACACGTATTAATAGCTATAAAACAAACTAGGTATACAAAAGTAAAAAGATTCAGGCAGTAATAGGTAGGTACTCATGAAGCGGCAATAAATGGAAATAACTGGCCTTATCGCTTATCGCGTTTCCCGAAGTGCGACTAATGACATAGTCACCACAAATTTAAGGTGGCTGATGGTGTGTAGCTGATGAATTATGTAGTTGTCTCCATTTAACACTGCGCATTGCCACTTCCTTGGCTTCCCTACACGACATGATGTCTACCTTCTCTTTAATTTGTTTAATATCATTTATTATTCTTGGCATTCCTCTTCCTCGCTTCCCTTCAACTTTACTTCCTACCTCCGTTCCTCCTTAAACGTCTTGTCGTATAAAGTAGTCAAACATGACATATTCTGATTGGCAAACACTTACTAGGCAAAAAGTACTTATAGGTCGAATACCAAATAGCATGTTTGGTATATGTGTGCTTCACGACACAAACAGCGCAAAATGTTAATTCATGCGATGTTCTCTTTCACTGATCTTTATAAAATTGTGCCTACCTAAGTACTATACGAAAATAACGAAGTAAATTTCAAAAATTGGTACTTCTCTTACATAATTATAATCAGTTTCCGGTGACGCCCACATCTAGCAGCCGTGCGGAAAGAGCTAAGGTGCGAAATTTGCGGACCGAAACCGGACGTAGCTCATTGCTAAGAATCGCGAATCGATTTGAAACTTGTCGTACGGTGTTTCACTTAAACAATGTCAGTCAACCCGTTTTATAAGAATTTTAATAGGTCTTTATTTTCTTTACAGCTATTAAACTTAAGTAGAAGTTTGCACCTGTTACGCAGGATATCTCCGCTCGGGGACATGGAGAGGACGACGTGGAGATTGTCTGCGCATCTGTCGCAGAAGAAGGCCCAAACGGCGTCTCTGGAAGAAATAAAAGGATGGACATACTGTTCTATAGTTACAATACACAGTCTAGTGTTAGGATAGAAAATATGACCCTTTTCTCGCCCTTCATGCACACTGCATTCATGATTCTCGCTATAGTCGAAAAGAGAAGCACTCGGTATATCCATCTCCTCCCGCCCTAAGTCAGACTGATTTGGTTCAGTCTATTCACAACGCAGTCCACGCGCCAAGTGCGCCCGCGTCACCCTTCCACAAAATTACTCGTGTGGCGAGCCCCACTCCTACTCCCACACAAAGTCAGACTACTCTGATACAGTTCAAGTCATGTCTTAAATAAAACTCGGCGTATGCTGATGATATTACGGTTCCTCCAAACCCGTTTCATCATGTCCATAGCAGATCTCGCAATTGCCATACATAAGGGCGGCAGAAAAGCAGAAAGTCAATGCACTGGAGACGGATGCTTGGTGTATCGTAGAGTTCCGGACGAACGTCTCAATATTTGAGAAGCTCAGAATTAAAGAGCGTCTGCTCTCTGTCATCAAATCCCGCATACTCAACTTCCTTGGACACGTGTCTTAGCGAGACGGAACGTCCATAGAACGACTCGTTGTTCAAGGGAGAGTGGAAGGTGTCAGAGCTAGAGGAAGATGGCCGATGAAATGGACCGACCAGATCAAAGCCAGTGTGTCTACCGCCAATGAATGCTCGCGGAAAGCGGCTCTACGGGACGAGTGGCGACATTTCGTCAAACGGGTCACTCAGAACTCCATAATGGCCACGACCACTCTGTAAAGAGTGTACCGAAGAAGAAGATGTTGATGAACTTCTACTTACTTGGCGACCCCGTATCCAGCCTCGTCGCTGGCGGTGCGCACCGCGTTGATGATGGCGTCCTTCTCGTCGTCGCCGAACAACGCCGGGATCATGCCGATCATAAGGATGTTGTTTATGAACTCCAAGAAGCCCTCCTCTAGGATCTGACGGACAAAAAAATATATATATATACATCGAACAACCTCACACAAATCAATCTAGTCCCACAGCAAGCTCTAGTAGGCTTGTGTTATGGACACTAGACGTCGATAAACATACTTATTTATATAGATAAATACATACTTATACGTAAATACAAATAACATCCATGACCCAGGCACAAATATTCGAGTTCAACACACAAATATTTGCCCTTGCCGGGACTCGAACCCAGGACCGTTGGCTCAGTAGGCAGTTGCTTAACCACTGCACCAACCGTGTCGTCAAATAAGTATGGAAAATTTCACGACAATGGAAAAGATCAAATAGTAGAAAGCCATTTTTCCCTCATTTTCGCATAATTCAGCCATCATCTCATTCTCTTCTCTTTAAATTATGGTGTACAGATGAAAACATACATAATAACTGAATTGCATCACATCACAAGCAAGCACTCTCGTGCTCTTCCGATCAACTTCCGATCACCACAAAAACAGGGTTTCCGCTCCGGACGTAATGTAATCCTTTATGCCCTGTTGAGTTGTTACAATACCTGTGCAGCCATGAACAGGAACACGGTCTTCTTGTTGTCGACACCGAGCAGGTTGTACAGCCGCTTCATGTCGTCCTTGAACGTGTTCTCGTTGTAGTTGCGCGTGATCACAATCTCGAACACGTCACAGCCTGCAAGCGATAACAGTATGTGTATTATTGTATAGGCTGGAAAGTAAGCAATAGATGGCGGACGATTCAGTTCGAGTTTATGAGCATCTACTGCTCTATCAGGCGAAGAATTTGAAAAATTTTGTCACCTTTAACTACTGCGAGGAATCAAATAAATGAAAAATTTTAGATACAAAAGCACAGGCAACACTTTTTTCGTAAAAAATCGGCATAGTAGTTAAAAAAATGGCGTCAATTCCGAACTTTCTGGTGCCCTACTAGAAAATACTGGTCGATAGATGATACTTAACTTGGTAAGCATGAGAATGTCTCATGGAAGTTGTTTATTAATATAACTCCGCTGCAGAGCTAGCATATCTTGCCGCGACTTCGTTAGTTGCACGACTCGGCATCACCTACCTTGCTCGCACGGTATTAAAAGGAAAGTGACAGGGAGTATTTGTCGCGCGTCAAATAGTCGCGTTTCACAGTTATGCTAGAAGTACTGGTCTTTGGTGGATACCTGCAGCGAAGGCAGCCAGTCGGCAAATGCTCTTCTTGCCCGACCCGCCCACGCCGATGATCATGGCGTTGCCGCGGTCCATGCGCAGGATTCGGTGGCACCGCGTCAAGTGTTCCAGGCAGTCTTCAAACAGCACGACTGACATTTTGCCGACGCGCTCGTTGTATTCGTCGAGAATCTACAAATTTTTAGTTTTTCACAATAATGTTTGCAGTTATAAACCCACTAGCGACCCGCCCCGACTTCGCACGGGTGAAATGCTGATAAATTGTGTATGAATTATTCAAATAAACCTTCCTCTTGAATCACTCTATCAAGGTATTAAAAAGACCGCATCAAAATCCGTTGCGTAGTTTTAAAGATCTTAGAATACATAGGGACAGACAGCACGAAGCGACGTTGTTTTATACTATGTAGTGATATATCGAGTAAATAATTGAACCTACTGTTGTTATGTCCAGTCCTGGGCAAGTCGGAGGCGATTTAGCTTACTTACTCTTTTATAATCCATAGTGGTAAAACGCCACCAAAATACTCCCGAATATCTGTTACAGACGTCTTACAGATGTTATTTATATGACTTTGACCTACAGCTGCGATATCTTAAAGACTATATATACCTGGTTTACGTTAGCTAGTTAGTACCAGAAATGTTAGAGAGCACGTAATGGGTCAGCGATAAGGGCGACGCAAGCGCACCGGGTGAGTTTACATGGCGGCCATAATTCAGTCAACATTTTGTCTCTTGTACAATGTACGGTGCGGACGCATCATAGTGCCCCCCATAACAATTTCCAACTTCTTCATCATTTATTTTTTTACCGTTTTGTTTCCCGATGAATCGACGACGCGGGTAGTAAATTGGGTTGTTTCCTGTTTATTGGCGTGTTTTTGAACTGTAATTGGAAATACCATTTAAAATTGCCCTTTTTGTCCTTTTCATTTGCATACAAAAGTGCAACAGAGAGACCGCTATACTAGCTCACTAACGTAAACCTAGTGTAGGAATGTTCTTTCATGTTTTTACATTCCATCAAACGCAATAACATCAATTGAAAAATGCTTTTTTGCTGGGGTTGTACCTCTTGGAATAAGAAGTAAACCGCTTCGTAGTCGAGAAGGTCCTCGTAGTACCGGATCTCCTCCTCATCCAGGGCATTTCTATAGTCGCCGAACAGTAGGGGGTCACGCTCCACGTACTCTTCCAACTGAAATTTACAACAATGTCTGTACTGATCTGCAAAAAAATACGAGGCGAGCGATGATAATCATCACCATTCTTTAGCATCATTCTTACATTTCTCAGTGTTATACTTACTGTCAACTCTCTTTCCTGCTCTTCCTCTATTTCTTCCTCCACGGTGGGTTCCTCCGCGGCCACCGCTTCGGTTGGCTTCGGCTCCTTAATAATGGGATCGCCAAACTCTGCGGAAGATATTGTAGTGTCTTTTCAAACTCCTTTATTACGTATTTTACCTTACACTTAAATATTTGGCTGCCATAATCTTATCTAATAAAATACATGAAATTAGCATTAGGTATTACTGATCCAAGGCCCTTTTTAGAGGCTACGATGTTACATACGTTCTTAACCTTTTTCCTATGAAATAAACCATTATCTTGATTGTTCTACGAAAATCATGCTACCATGATTTGATAGTATAGTCTGTCCGATCTTTAAGATCAAATGAAGTCACTTTGGCACAAGGTACAAACAACCTTATACATGTAAATTTAAGGTCCTTTTTCACTTCTACCAGTTTGACATTATAATTTGATCTTAGAATTCTGGATAAACTATAACATGATTTAATGTGGAACAATCAATAGCATTGATTATATAGCCCTCTCTAACTAACATGTGGCTGGAGACGTGTCAGCTCCAAATCACGCAAAGGGCCCCCAAGGACCCGCAGATTAAACAAGAACAAAAGAAAAACTAACATAACATGTGGCAACTGTAAAGTTCGCCCTGTTGGGGTGAGTAAGCTTCTCACTAGAGGCGTAAAAGCTCCTTATCCGCTCGAAAAAGCTGATTGATTTAGACATTTTTCTCTATGATCAAACATGTTTGGTATATATTTGAAACTAAATTTTTGTTTCAATAACTACTCGAATTTGACAAAATTCCCACAGAAAACTGTTTTTTTTTTTTACTTATTTTTGACTGCACGCAATAAAAGCATGGAACAGTATTATTCACTTCAAAAAGTTGGTTGAAGTTATCAATATATTTGTCATAACAAGATATTTTTTTTAAGGAATAAGGCCTCTTAAGTGCGTAATAAGCCGGTTAAATGCAAAAAATACAAAACAACATCAAGCAGTGACAAAATTCGAAGACACCCTTACCAGACTGAAGCTTAATTGGTCAGAGCGTATCGCCCCGGCATGGCATATCAGTTCACATCTAGATCTGGACAGGGTCTAAAAAAATGTTTACAGTTTCCAAACAATTACTTTACCTTCCACATATCTAGCCTTACCATCCAATTCCTCTTCGTCTTTAACATCCTCCTCAGGAACGACAATCTCCTCTAACACCACGGGTTCCTCTTCCGGGAAGTATTTCACTACTTGCTCTCTCATGTGTACGCGCATCAGCTCGTTGTCCTGTTTATGTTTATTTTTGTTAACAGCTTTACACTCTTGCCATGACCGAGCCAGTCAACCATAACCATATTTTTCATACGATGTAAGTAAGATACGGACATAATAGTAGGGTACGCCACGATGCTAACTCGGGATTCACTCGAGCGTCATAGAGACCTATTGGGTTGCGAAGCTTAGATGATAAAAAGAAAAAAATGTCATATAAGATATACCTTTTCATCGGTGGGGGGAGCGGCTACAGATTTTCAAAAATGTAAAAAAAAACTGTTGCATGGACATACTCGAGCGCGTCAGATATTGATAGCATCCATGTCCTACACATTTTTAAAGATGTACGCATGTTAAACTGATTGTTTCAATGATGGGGGTGGTCGTACTTGAGGGTTGAAAATGAAAAAAAAAATTTTTCATCGGGCGCGTCAGATTTTCTAAGGGGATGTTAAGTGAACCTAAGAAAAAGCTCTTATATAATAATCTGATGATTTGGATGTGACGCAAACTCGCAGTTATTATTAGAATGTGCAAAAAAAATTCGCCATTTTGAAATACTCAAGCGCGTCAGATTAAGATATATATATGGTTCATCTTTATGCCCTAGACGTGCTGTCTCATAATCTGACGATTATCTGGCGGGATTCGCCTAATCTGACAATTAAAAAAATTAACAGGAACTTGTGACTCAGAGCACTCTCCTGAAACAGGAAAATGTGACTCGGAGCACTCCCCAGAAGCAGGGGCATGTGATTCGGAGCTATTCCCAGAAACTTCCGATGCACTGTCATATTCCATTATACGTTGCCGCTGTTGTAAATACTGAAAGACTCGCGGTATTTTTATTGCTATAAATAATTTATAGCACTGTGCGTTACTTCATTAAATTTGATGAAGATTCTCTCGAAAGTTCAAGATTATCGTATGTTGTTCGGGATTTTCGGAGAACCGGTTTGCTCCGACTATATTCTAAAATATTTACACATTTTTGTTATGTTTCTAATGTAAATTTACTTAATTGTTTTTTGTAAAGTAGTTTTACCACAAAATACACACTTTATATTAATATCACTCATAGTACAGCTGCCGGCAAACTTTTAGAGTATAATCTTGACTGCGCAGTAGCCGATTTACGTACAAATGTAGGTACATGCGCAAATCTGCCATTTTTGTTCTAAAAGTTGCCGGCAACTATAAATATTTAATAGTGCTAGTACTTTAGTGTTGTAAACAACATGATCAACTGTCATGGCTTCATTGGCAACAGAAACCAGAGTGGAATACAGGCATCACGTAACTGCACGCATTATACTTTATCGATGAATTTTTGTTACTTCGGCTAGTGGAAATCGTCAGATTATATATTTTCCGTTATCATTGATTCATTCCCTATTAAATAAAAAAAAAATTAGCCACGCTCGAGAATGTCGAGATGAAGTTTTTTTTTTACAACTTTGTAGCCCTCCGCCTTCTTTACGTCACCTTTAAATTGTCAGATTAGAGGAATATACACGTTTTAGCATGTAACTAACTCACCCTACCTTAATCTGACGCGCTCGAGAATTTCAGATGAACATTTTTTTTTTACTAATCTGATCTTTTATCCTTGACGGGCGGCCATATATATGAGGCTCATATTTGGTGGAAGTACTTAACTGGGTATAAGGTACCCCCTATATATTAATCTGCCGCGCTTTAGGTACTCCCGAAATCCCCTCTTCGGCTCTCCTACTATAATACGTGTCTAGCTCGGCCTTGGTAAGTCTAGTTTGTGTAGCGCCGGCGCTAATTAGGAGTAAGGGGATACGGATAGGGGCAAAGTAGCAGTTACTTATAAGTTTTATTGACTTTTACTATACTAGTGGAAGCTAGGTCTTATTGCTGAAGTACTTGAAGTGTGTGAGTGAAGTCAGAACGCAAAGGAATTCACCATCAGACTCGTTACACTACAAGTGTACCAAAGTCACTCCCACCACTCACTCCGTTCTCACTAAAGAACTGAGTGAGTGGTGGAACTGAGGAATACCTGTACGCTGATGAGACGGTCGCAGATGACTCTTGTGAACTCGTTCCGCCAGCACCGCACCATGGCTTTCTTCTCGCTGAAGAAGTTGGGGTGCGTCAACATTAGACCAGCGGCAATACGAGAGAGGTCCCGAAGGTTGAAGATGTAGTGGAACTTCGCGGGGGTGGGCGGCAGCTCGACGATTATTATCTGTAATTGATTTAGTCTTAGTGTCTAAACTATTACCAAAGTCTAAAATATATATATATATATATATGTTCGAGGCCCAAGGTTTCAGGGTTACATTGGCTAAACGAAACGTAGCATAGCTTAGCAGGGTTAAGGAGCATGTAACCGATGTCAAGCACCGTCGTTGCAATAGGTCTGCAGTCTGCGAGCATGTCATGGACAAACCAAACCATTCAATTAAGTTTGATAACACTTCAATCCTTGCCAGAGAAAAACGATATTTTCCCAGAATGTTGCGCGAGGCTATTGAAATCAAAAAATATCCCAATTTCAATAGAGAAGATGGTTTGTCATTACCACCGGCTTGGGATCCTGTTGTACATCTTATCAAGGATCAAGCAAGACACAAGACTGGAAACCTTGGGCCTCGAACGGTGTAAAACAAATTTAGTGTTAAAAGTAGTATATGCAGAGTTTTTGTTTAAAAGTATTTCATAGTAATAAATAAGGCAATCTGGGAGTTTTCTTTGGCGGTTCTTTCTCCTCAGTAAGTCTTTAGTGAACCGCTGGTAGATATTTTAAATAAAATAATAAATGCCCTTCTGGCACATGTAAAGAAAGAAAGAAAGAAAGAAAGAAATACATTTATTCGTGACGAGACACAAAACATAATTACATAAAAGGTGTGACAGAAACAATAATAAAATAAAATAAAATAAAACATGTGTAACTGTCTTTACACATTATTAGGCCCATCAAGCATGTATGAACACCTTTATTTTAAATGAATATTTATATAAATGGGTAGTTTGCACAAATGTAACTTTGACAGAGAAAAATTGTGTTTTTCTCAGTCAACCTTTGACAACGGTATCTGTAAAGGTACTGAAACGTCAGGGAGGCTCAAATAATTAAGATACGCGATATAATCCGTTTAAATTGTTTTATTTAAATGTGTGACAGTCGCGGAAACCGAAGAAAATATTAATTTTATTGAGTTATTAATAATTTTAGTGTGTATTTTTTATTAACGTGACTTATTAATGTAAATTGTTAAATGAATAAATATTTATGGTTTCAGTAACGTCAGTGTGTTCAGTAACGAACTAAGTATGTCTAGCCATCGGATTTTTCGTAGCACGGTAGGACGTTAGAGAGCTATGGAGTATAATCATTAATTCTTTTCATTATAAAGTGCCTTTGTGGGAATTGCGGTTAAAATTACCGAGTTAAATAAATAAAAATAAAATATAGTTTCTACCTTGTTATAATAAAAATTCAATTATTATATCTAAAAATATAATAATTACAAAAAATAAAAAAATAAATATATAAAATATATACATATTAAAACATTACATTTACTTTAATTTCATCAATAAATAGGAAATATTAAAGTCAATTTATTAAATAAATATTTAAAACATAATACGATACGAAGACAAACTTAACACAATTTATACAAATAAATTGCTATCAATAATGTAAACACGTCTGTAGTACGCACGGCTATGCCGCATCCATTCATGTTGCCTTCTTCGAAACTCGTGAACATCCATTTGAACCATCTACGCGGCGACGTATTAAAATTTGTACGATCTAAGTAAATGTCGTTTTAAGCCACTGTTGTATCGACTGCAGATTTCTACCCACTTTATTATATATAAAAAATAGAATATTTATATCACATAATATAAGTAACTGAATATTATGTACTGCACGCTAGCTTTAAATTATTTTTATATAACTTATCTCATATAAGTGAATTTTGTAAATTCTTTATGAGTAATAAATTCTTAAACCAGAAGATATTAATTGATAGTATCATGTTTTTTCTAATAAATAAATATCGGACAACCTCACACAAATCGATCTAGTCCCAAGTTAAGCTCAAGAAGGCTTGTGTTATGGGTACTAAACGACAATATACTTATACGGATAAATATATACTTAAATACATAGAACAACCATGACCCACCCAAGCACAAATATTTGAGTTCATCACACAAATATTTGCCCTGGCCGGGATTCGAACCCGGGACCGCCGGCTCACTAGCTAGGTGTCTACAAACTGCGCCAAACGCGTCGTCAAATATAGAACCCAGAAAACGTTTACTCCAGAAAACATGGAAAATGTCGCAATTATTTACATATTTTTTGATGACAAAAAACAATGCCTACACAAATCGGCATATTCTTTTGCCTTTGTCGTTGACTAAAATATTAAAATGTAATACACTAAGGAGGATAAGTATGAATTACATGTTAATGTATTATCGGCTCCATAGCTCTTGCTGTTTAACCTCCTACCGTGCTACGAGAAGTTCGATGCCTATAGTTATGTCTTTTAATAGGTAAATTTGGTGGAAAATTATTAATACGCATCCTAAGACGTCCATTAGATTATGTATGTACTTAGTGCATGTGTATGTGTACTCATAACTACATGCGCTTTGGTACATTAAGCCACTTAATTTACGTGGAAATAATTTACGATACCTACCTACTCGTAAAAGGTTATGAATCAGTTTGCAGTTTTTGTAGCTAATTATCTACGGCTGGCAAAAAAATTAATACGCATAGTAGGCAAAAGACATATTATATATTTCAAGAAATAAGATATTGTTACATATATTATATAAACATACATTTTTATTGAAGCAGTTACGTCTGCTAGTCAACTAAATATTTATATAGAAGCGAGAAATTGAAAGAATTTTGCTTTGAGCGGGATTGGAACCCACGTCCCCATGGCTTTCCGGGCCAGACGGGTGCATTATCTTATCAATTATGCTATTAAAGCCACTAGCCAAAGTATCGAATATTTCAAGCAGTTGCTTAATTTCTACATGCCTTAGGGTGGCATCGTAGCGCCATCTACTGCAAAGATTATGTTTTTATGTTGAGATATATCATAACTAATAACGTGCTACACCAAACTAATAATTTTTTATCGACGCCTATTTGAAAAATCCTTTTTATGTAACTAAATTCCTTTTCCTTTATAGGAAGGAATATATGAATTTCAATTGTCAATTATGAAGTGTATGATTTAGTTTCAATGAAATACTTTACATAATGTATAAATTACACTTACTACTTGAGCTGTATCTTATGATATGAATAAACTTCATTTGACGTAATATATTGTTTAAAAATTTTAAAGATCGAAAACGGTTTTATCTCTAAAAAAAATAATCTGAAAGTAGTAATCCTGAAGTATGTATTTATTTTAGGGCAATGTGGTCGCTTAGCGACAAAGCCCTTTCAATAAATAAAAAAAAAGTATTTATTTTATGGTAAAAAATTATATTTGCTAACCTTTGCTATGAAAACTATACACTGTGGTAACTATAATTGATCAAAATCTTATCTGAGTACTTAGGAAATAATTGGAAGCAGAATTAGGCATTTCAATGTTTTCTTTCCATAATGAGACACCTTTTGGATATCGCCCTTATGATAATATCTTTACTACTACTTCATGAAAGTATGTGAGTTTTAATAGCATATTGCATACCTACTTAGCTAGGGCGGTAAATTTGTAAATGTCCCAGATCGCAGGTGTTTTGCATAAATGTGCGATCTGGGTCTTTAAGAATTACCGCCCATGTTTTACGTCTCTTTGCTGTTTTTTGTTATAATTATGATTACATTTATGTTGACAGTCAATATAATACAAATTACGTAATATCTTAAATAAATTATAAATAATAATATCGTAAATTATTCGGTATAATTGGAATACGTGCCATAAGCACACTTCGTCCCTTGACTTCTCCCGCTAAAATCATGCCCTTCACAATGTACTTCCCTAATTAGGTGATTCTCAATCTAGCGCCGTTTGGGCGCCGTGCAAAATTTGGGTGCGTCTAAGTTGCGCATTAACAAAACTGGTTACTTTTTTGTTGATTTCAAAAACAATATAATTTTTGGTGCCAATATGGTTCTTTCACAAAGCCAGTTTTCGTCATGAATATAAGTGTGCCTGTTACGGACACAAGCCGAAAACTGTTAATTTATAAGCGAAATTTGATGTACATAACGTTAATTTATTTAATTTATTTTATTGCGCATAAAAGACGCTATAAGTCGAGTTATTATGTACCAAATGTATATAACAGTCCGTAAAAGAGACATATGTATGTAACTGGTCTAATCCCAAACCAATCCCGATCCGAAAATCACAATTCGATAGCGATGAATATTGCATAAGATATTCACGTGGTGCCGAACCACGTGGCAATGTTATGATAATATTACATCACCTGTTATCGCTTCCGCAATAGTGCCAAGCGATAGCAACGGATAATCCCATCAGGAATCCGTTTTTATTATGTTTCTAAAGTAATTAGGTCAGCCGCAATTCACGTTAACGTAAAATTAACGTGAATTATGAACCGTCCAATTAGAGCCCATTTTCAGTACGAAATCGTATCGGAATTTCGTTTTAACAATTCAAATTAACTTCACTATGACCTAATCGCTTAGAATACACTTAGAAATGCATCTGGACTCATTGCACTTACCTTTTATAGCCTTCCGCGACTTGCCAGCACAACGTAAAATTAACTTTATCGATCGATCCGACTTAATAGCTAACGAACCGTAACTCTTATCTTATAAAACGTAAGGCCATTTAATGCGGTGCAATGAAAGCTACAGAATGAGACATCTCACGTAGATATCGAACCGTAAACGTAGACACGACCCTCCCCGAACCGCTCATCCCGTAGACCAGAAAAGCCGTTAGGGCTGAAAAATGGGAAAATGAACGGCCAATCACGTAGCCAGTTCACTTTTCCATACAACGACTCTTAGAAAAGAACGCACTTGACGAAAGGGGCGTGCCGGCCGTAGAATGCACGGATCGACGCCTCCTATTGGCCTGCGTGCCAGCAATTTGCTTACGGGTCCTGAGTCTTGTTAGATTTTAAGGAAATGCATATAAGGAATTATTGTTTTAAAATGTTTACCATACTGCCGAAGAAAATTAAACAACGAACAAGTCAACCAGTGTTTTTATAACTCGTACTCGAACCTGCATCGAACCTGCGTCGACCTGCTGCCGTAACCAAGTTCGTCTGAGGTCCCATTCGTTTGGTTGATCTCCGAACTTCGGTCTACGTGCCCTACGTGATATCTACGTGACATTCACGTCGTGCAGCTACGCATCGGATCCGGAGCTACGAAACCGAACCTGTACTACGAGCTACGAACGTACGATCTTGCTACGTGTTACGCAGCATCTACGTGGCAACTACGTGCCGCGTCTGAACCGCCGTGCCTACGACTGGGATAGCCACGGCGACCGAACTGGAGCCACGAATTCCGAGAGCCGATAATACAGTCCACTGTGCTCACTCGTGAGCTACCGAAGAGGCAGTGTTGAGTGATTATCCTCAACATTTTGGTCCTTCGAACCGGATTAGAAGAACCGCCGAACCAACCGACAACGATGGTCCACACGAGACGCCAAGCATCACGAGACGGCCGAGCCCCCAGCGAACCGAACCGAGGGGAATCCACGTCTGCGAAGATGCACGAAGCGCATCGACGACTGTCGGACACCAGGGAGCCACAACACGCCGCCCTGGACGAACCGAGCCGCAGATCGAACCCGGAATCGCCGCCCACGGACACGACCCAATGGCGGCAGAAACTGGAGGAGCACCTGCGACGAGCCAGCCTACGGGGGCAACGCGACGACCCCGCAGCCGGCTTTTCGACACCGACGACTCACCTGCCGGCGCGCCCCGAAGCACGAGCGCCCGGCCACAACCGCGACCGCGAGGGCCCCGAGGCTTTCGCGTTTTCCGCGCACCACGCGTTTAATGCGCCCCTCGCCGCGCATGCGCAAATCGAATCACCCGCGGCCCGCGCGCCTGCGACTCAAGCCGCGACCCGCACCGCCGATCGTTCCCGAGAACGAGCCGATCGCGAACGTGCTTTCGACCAAGTACGCTTCAACATCGGCAACACCCGCGCGCCTACGGTCACGTCCGCGACGAGCAGCACCACCGAGGCCCGCAGGAAGCAAGCCGAACTCGCCGCAGCCGAAAGCATCGCAGAGCTGCGCCGCCAACAACTCCGCGTCGAAGAGGACCTCGTCAGGAAGCGACTCGAGTCCGAGCTGCAACAGATCGAGGCTGAGGGGTCCCAGGCTGGCGGCTCACAGGCGGGTCGACGGACGCCAACCGACCAAGAAACCACGCAGCGTATCGATGCGTGGTTTCAACGAACCGAGGTGAGTGACGGAGCCAAGATCGCGCCTGCTAAACCGACGCCGATGAGGCAGCGCACGGTCACGCCTGAACGAGGCGAACTCTTACGTCCGAGCCGAAGCCGAACCGCGAGCCGCAACGAGGACATCGACCGACTTGCCGATCGCATCGAGAGTATAACTCGTCCACCGCCGAAACAGGTATACGAACTCCCGATCTATACCGGACTGCCGAACGAGTGGTTAACATTTTACCACTCGTACACCGAGAGCACGCAGCGGTATAAGTTTTCAAATTTCGAGAACATGGCTCGACTCCGCGCAGCGCTGAAAGGTGAGGCGCGAGAATGCGTCCAACACATGCTGGCGTCGGGATCGAGTCCGGACTTAATCATCCGAATATTAAGAAAGAATTTCGGTAGGACCGACATTCTCGTCGACAGGGCGCTGGAGGACTTGAAACGATTGCCCGCCCTAGGACCGAGCGCGACTGACCTCAACACTTTTTCCATAAAAGTAATGAACATCGTCGCGACGCTCATGGACTTAGATAAGTCACACTACGCAGGTAATCCATTATTGATCCGAGAGATTACCGACCGTCTGAGCCCGCACCTGAGATCGAGATGGTGCACACACGCACGTGAACACATGCGAACAGGTGAGTGCGAGATCGTAATGCTAGCGGAATTCCTACTCGACGAATCCGACGCCGAATTACAATTCTCGCACGCACGAGCCCCGGCGTCGCGACGCCCAGCCGCTACGAACGTGAATCACCAGCCGCTGCCGTCCCGACGCCCGAACCCTGTGAACAGCGGAGCTGCGATACGACGCCCCGCACCCGTAAGAGCCCAGACATACGCCACAGAACGAGTGGACGCCTGTCTGTGTTGCGGCAACACACACCGAACCACGGACTGCCGCAAGTTATTAGGTATGACGATAGGAGCGAGATGGGAGTGGGCTCGAGACGCACGCATCTGCTATAAGTGTCTCGACAAAAGACACCGCCGCGAGAACTGCACGGCGAAAGGTTGCGGCGTGCCCAACTGCCCACACTCGCACCACAAATTGCTACACGATACGACGCCGCCTACGAGTAAGGCGCCGCCCCACGTAGCGCCCCACGTAGCACCCGACGTAGCACTCGACCGCCCAGCCCGCCCGACGCGTAGCACAGCGCAAGCGGCGCCCGGCCCCGCGCGTAGAGACGAGACGCCCGTGCAGAGCGAGCACGCGCACACTACGGCGGAGCTAACTGCCAATACCGTCGACGCAAACACGAAGGTAATGCTTAAGATAATGCCTATCGTCGTTAGCGGACCATGCGGAAGCATCGAAACATTCTGTATGATCGATGAGGGGAGCACGATATCTCTCATCGATCAGGGACTGGCGGATCAACTAGGAGCAACGGGACCTGAAAAACCTCTCGTCATACAAGGCGTAGGCTCGATATGCCTAACGCAACCGAGTCAGCGCGTAGAGGTAAGCGTCCGAGCTACGAATGGAGGCCCGTCACACTCGCTTACGCTGCGCACTGTACCGCAACTTGGACTACGCGAGCAGTACATGCCGCGTAGGGCGGTACTCAACTTCGAACATTTAGCCGACTTGAACGAAGCCTGCTACGAGCATGCCGCGCCTAAAATACTATTGGGCGCGGACCACTGGCACCTGACGCTGCCGCTAGAGACGAGGACAGGAAGGCAGTGCGACCCGGTGGCGATCCGTTCGAAAATCGGATGGACAATTTACGGTATGGCCCCACGCTACTTACGAAACCAGAGCGATCGAGAGGTGGTCATGCACGCTTTCTCGGATGAAGACCGAGAAATAAACATGGCGTTGAAAAGGTACTTCGACGTCGAAGCGCTAGGCGTGAAGTTGATCGACAAAAGGAGCCCGCAGGATCAACGCGCTATCGACATATTTAACGCGACAGTTAAACGCATCGACGGCCCGCGCTACGAGGTTGGACAACTGTGGCGCGACGACGAACCCTGCTTGCCGCCCAGTTATACAATGGCGTATAATAGGTTGCGCGGCATCGAACGACGCATGGATAAGGATCCGACATTTGCAGCGGAATACACCGCGCAAATAGATAACTTGCTGACCAAGGAGTACGCCGTGCGACACATAGGCGATTACGACGGTCATAAAACCTGGTTTTTGCCGCACTTTGCTGTACGCAACATAAACAAGGGCAATAAAATCAGGTTAGTATTCGATTCCAGGGCGACCTCGCAGAACGTCAGTCTGAACGACAAGCTGCTGGAGGGCCCGGATTTACTGCAGTCACTCCCGGGTATCCTGTGCAGATTCCGCGAAGGTGAGTTTGCAGTTAGCGCCGACATACAGGAGATGTTTTTACGAATCCAGATGAGACCCGACGATCAAATGGCGCAGCTATTCCTGTGGAGGGGAATGAACCGGGAGCGACCGCCGCAAGTATATCGTATGAAATCGATGATATTCGGGAATACGTCTTCTCCATATTTAGCACATAGCGTGCGAAACAGGAACGCCCAGGACAACGCCGAGCTGTATCCGGACGCCGTTTACGATATCCAGACGAATCATTATATGGATGATTTCTTGGCGGGATACGAGACGGAGCAGCAGGCGATCGACGCCGCTAAGCAAGTAGCAGCCTCACACGCTATGGGAGGTTTCGTCCTGCGAAGCTGGGCCTCGAATTCGACGAGGTTAATGGAGCAGATCCCGCCCGAGCAACGAGCCGCCGACGATCTCACAAGCTTAGGCAACAAAGAGCAAAAGGTATTGGGATTATATTGGAACGCTCGGACCGACGAGTTGAGCTTCAATACATCGCTGATTCGCGTGCCGCCCGAGGTACGAGAACTACAGCGGGGCCCCACGAAGCGCGAAGCCCTCAGCGCTTTGATGAGCCTGTTCGACCCGCTCGGGTACTTAGCGCAGTACACCGTGACGGGAAAGGTCCTGCTACAGAACGTGTGGGCCCTGAGAACGAGCTGGGACTCGCCGCTGCCAGGCGAGTTAAACAACGCTTTCGTTACGTGGTTGGAGCACATAAAACACGTAGCCGAGCTGCGATTACCGCGACGCTGTATCCAGCTAGGTACAGGCGTGCGGCATCAACTGCACGTGTTTGTGGACGCGTCAGAGCAAGCGTTCGCCGCTACCGCGTACTGGAGGACGGAAGGGGAGACGGGCGAAAACGAGCCGCGAGTACACTTAGCTGCAGCGAAATCTAAGGTAACTCCCGTTCGTCGCTTGTCCATACCGCGAGCCGAACTTCAAGCCGCTTTAATAGGAGCCCGATTAGCGCAGACATTACAGAACGAGCATCGCGTGAAACCCGTGCAGATCGTCTACTGGACCGACAGCCGAACCGTACTGCACTGGGTACGCGAGAACGCGCGCCGATACAGCGCGTTCGTGAGCCACCGCTTAGGCGAGATAGCGGAGCTCACCGAACCCGAACAATGGCGTTGGGTCCCTACAAAACTGAACCCGGCCGACGACGGTACTCGACCGGACCCCTATCGCGTGGTAAGGAGCACCGATAGATGGTACGTGGGTCCTGATTTCCTGCGACAACCCGAACCCGAATGGCCGCAAGAAACTCGAGCACCGCAAGCAGAGCCATCGATCGAAATAACCGAGCAGGTACCGACAGAACGATGTTACGTGACGAATCACGTAGACCCGCCGCTGCCGAAAATCGAGCGTTTCAGCAACTACGATCGCTTGATCGGCGCGACGGCCCGAGCACTTCTTTTCATAGAGCGACTGAAAAAGAAAACACAGGTACCGTTAGAAACACGTCACTATTTAATAGCTGAAAACCTGTGGATGCAGTGGGCCCAGCGGCGGGATTTTCCCGAGGAACTCCGAGCTCTCTCACGGGGGGAGGCCATTGCCCGTAGCAGCCGGCTGTACAAGCTAGACCCGCAGCTGCAAGACGACGGCCTCATACATATGCGCGGGCGTATCGACGCCGCGCCCACGACTGCAAACAAGCAACCCGTCATATTGGACGGGCGGAATCCATTTACGAAACTTTTAATTTTGCGCGCTCATAAGCGAGCGCATCATTGTTCTAACGAAACAGTTGTGAATGATTTAAGGCAACAACTGTGGATCCTGCACCTGCGACCAACCGTTCGCAGTGTGGCTCGAGCGTGCATGCATTGCGTGCTCCGCCGCACGCGCCCACGCGTGCCGCCCTTAGGCGATCTGCCCTCTGATCGCTTGCAGCCGCACGCACGGCCCTTCACTTACTGTGCGGTGGACCTGTTCGGCCCGCTCACAGTCACTGTGGGCCGCCGGCACGAGAAGCGCTGGGTAGCGCTTTACACGTGCCTCACGACCCGAGCTGTACACATGGAGCTCGTGTACTCCCTGTCTACGAGCAGCGCCGTCATGTCGCTACGCCGCCTTGCCGCCCGCAGAGGATGGCCCGCCGTTATGTGGAGTGATAACGGTACAAATCTGAGGGGCACGGATGCTGAGCTACGCGCCGCCTACCACGGCTGGATACCGGCGCTACAAGAACACGGCGTGCAACACCGAATGAGTTGGCGTTTCATCGCACCCGGCGCACCGAACATGGGCGGCGCCTGGGAGCGCCTCATACGAAGCGTCAAGACTGCACTCGCCGCTACACTAAACACACGAAGCCCGAAAGAAGAAATCCTGATTACACTTCTAGCCGAAGTTGAATATTCGGTCAACTCACGTCCCCTAACACACGTGAGCGTTGATCCGAACGAGAGCGAAGCGATAACGCCCAATCACTTTTTATTGGGCGGCCCGGCGGGGGTCCCACTAACCGGCCCCTGCGACGAGGCAGATCGCAAATCATGGAAAGCAAGTCAAGCTCTCGCCGACCACTGGTGGAACCGGTGGATCCGAGAATACCTGCCGACCTTAGCCCCACGACAATCCTCAATGTCACGGGAGCCTACGGTCGCCGTTGGTGACTACGTGCTCATCACGGACTCCAGCGCGCCCCGCAACGTGTGGCCGCGCGGCATCGTGGAGGCGACCTACCCCGGCCCTGACGGCGCAGTACGGAACGTGGACGTCAGGACAAGAGGAGGAGTCTTCAGGCGAGCTACGAGCCGGCTTGTGGTCCTGCCCATCACCGAGGGATCGACTCTGCGATCGGGGGGAGAATTGTTACGGACACAAGCCGAAAACTGTTAATTTATAAGCGAAATTTGATGTACATAACGTTAATTTATTTAATTTATTTTATTGCGCATAAAAGACGCTATAAGTCGAGTTATTATGTACCAAATGTATATAACAGTCCGTAAAAGAGACATATGTATGTAACTGGTCTAATCCCAAACCAATCCCGATCCGAAAATCACAATTCGATAGCGATGAATATTGCATAAGATATTCACGTGGTGCCGAACCACGTGGCAATGTTATGATAATATTACATCACCTGTTATCGCTTCCGCAATAGTGCCAAGCGATAGCAACGGATAATCCCATCAGGAATCCGTTTTTATTATGTTTCTAAAGTAATTAGGTCAGCCGCAATTCACGTTAACGTAAAATTAACGTGAATTATGAACCGTCCAATTAGAGCCCATTTTCAGTACGAAATCGTATCGGAATTTCGTTTTAACAATTCAAATTAACTTCACTATGACCTAATCGCTTAGAATACACTTAGAAATGCATCTGGACTCATTGCACTTACCTTTTATAGCCTTCCGCGACTTGCCAGCACAACGTAAAATTAACTTTATCGATCGATCCGACTTAATAGCTAACGAACCGTAACTCTTATCTTATAAAACGTAAGGCCATTTAATGCGGTGCAATGAAAGCTACAGAATGAGACATCTCACGTAGATATCGAACCGTAAACGTAGACACGACCCTCCCCGAACCGCTCATCCCGTAGACCAGAAAAGCCGTTAGGGCTGAAAAATGGGAAAATGAACGGCCAATCACGTAGCCAGTTCACTTTTCCATACAACGACTCTTAGAAAAGAACGCACTTGACGAAAGGGGCGTGCCGGCCGTAGAATGCACGGATCGACGCCTCCTATTGGCCTGCGTGCCAGCAATTTGCTTACGGGTCCTGAGTCTTGTTAGATTTTAAGGAAATGCATATAAGGAATTATTGTTTTAAAATGTTTACCATACTGCCGAAGAAAATTAAACAACGAACAAGTCAACCAGTGTTTTTATAACTCGTACTCGAACCTGCATCGAACCTGCGTCGACCTGCTGCCGTAACCAAGTTCGTCTGAGGTCCCATTCGTTTGGTTGATCTCCGAACTTCGGTCTACGTGCCCTACGTGATATCTACGTGACATTCACGTCGTGCAGCTACGCATCGGATCCGGAGCTACGAAACCGAACCTGTACTACGAGCTACGAACGTACGATCTTGCTACGTGTTACGCAGCATCTACGTGGCAACTACGTGCCGCGTCTGAACCGCCGTGCCTACGACTGGGATAGCCACGGCGACCGAACTGGAGCCACGAATTCCGAGAGCCGATAATACAGTCCACTGTGCTCACTCGTGAGCTACCGAAGAGGCAGTGTTGAGTGATTATCCTCAACAGTGCCTATAAACCGACCATGAAAAAATGCTCGGTCCGTGATAGAGCCAAAAAATTGCACTCTTTTCTATTTCCTCTTATTAGTATCGCAATAAGGCTATCCTTCTCTATCAAAGCGCTTCAGGTCCTTGACTTAAGCACTTCGATTATGTAGTAGCATAATTGATTGACAATTCGGGTATTGTCGAGTAACAGAGTCTAAGATCCGAGTATATAATACAAAAACTTCATGCAATAATACTGTACTCGGTGATAAATATTGCACATCGGTCTTTAGAAAGAGACAATTCAACAATTGGCTGTTTACGACGATTTCCGAACACTGGCGACCGCCCATCAATCATCGTTTAAAATTAAGAGGAATGAACGTAAATACTTTCACGTTTATAATACTATTAGGATTATTATGCCAAATAAATCTTGTAATTATTTAAATCATTACATGAAAGAGATAACATACAAAGATCATCATGAAATTTATTTTTAAATAATTCCAAACGATAACTAGTTATTATAATTATATTGTAGTATAAATATATGTGTATTATTACTTAGTATATGTACTCATAGCTTTATTAAGTAAGTACATAGGTTCTTCGAATACCAATTTCTTCAACTACTAAAAGATTAACCTGGAAGACATGCCTAATATCTTTGTAATATGAATTGCTAAGTATGTATTATTTGCCATGAATGTATTTTTCACCAGTATGTATTTTTATAATATAACATACCTAGTTTTCAGTTGTAAGCTTTTATGTGTTATTTATACTTCAGGTGAACCGCTAAAATGTATCCGCTGCGGTAGCGACAGTGGAATGGAAGTAAATTACAGTTGCCTGTACACTAACTGGAAAACCCCCAGACCTGAGTATGAGAAAGACTACGTAGTAGATTGTGAAGAGCGATACAATACCTCTTTTCTTTTTGGATCGAACATTACAACTGCCTGCTTTAGAATATTTCTGTGTGAGTATTGGCCTATTTATATCACTAGCGCAGTGGCTCACGTTCGAAAAACGTTTTTTTATAGACAAGTTAGGTAGTTTTGGAACGTCTAACCGGCATCGGATCGGCATCCCCTCATCTCGAGGCTCGAGCTATCCAGTATGCTTTACATTTCTGCATCACCTCTCAAACGTTTATATGTAAACCTACACAAACTCGATTGTGTGTAATAGAATAAGGATTTCAATGACAGTTTGTTTTTATGTTTCTTGTTTGTCGGCCCATCGTCAGTCACATTAAGAGGCCTTATTCCTTTTCAAAATTATTTTTTTCATATTATGACGAATATATTGATAATTTCAACGAACTTTTTGAAGTGAATAATACTTTCTCCCGAGTTCAAGGTAGTTACGTAGCTATTTCATGCTTTCATTGCGTGCAGTCGAAAATAAGTTGAAAAACGAATTTTCCACGTGAATTTTGTCAATTTCGAGTAGTTTTTCGAACAAAAATTATCAATGAAAAATTCAAACTGTAGGTTTCAAATACATACTAATAAATCCCAATAGCCCTGTTCTAGGTAGTAACATCAATAATATGTTAAGAAACATGTTTGATCATAGAGAAAAATGTCTAAACAATCAGCATTTTACAAGGAATAAGGCCTCTTAAATTACTTGAACAGCGCACTTGCGTTTTATCTGGTGATCCCGAAACTTTCCATCATCAAATCCGTAATGTTATGGCCCCGCCCCTCTCACGCTAACGGCGTTAAATAAACAACGTGCCATCACCGTGCTCACGTATGGTTGACGCTTGTATGACTCTTACCGCCGCTCGAGCACCATTACAGCTCGCGGCGGAGAAGAGGACCATATCAAGCCGCGCCACCGCTGAGCTTCGCTCGCGGTGGCAAGAAAAATACGTCCTACACACACCGCCGCTCGAGCATATTATAGCTCGCGGCGGAGAAGAGGATTTATCTCAAGCCGTGCCACCGCTGAGCTCCGCTCGCGGTGGCAAGAAAAAGACGGCCCAGCATCACCGCCGCTCGAGCACCCTTACAGCTCGCGGCGGAGAAGCAATACTTACCCCATCCACAAAATGATGGACCGCAGCCCGGGCGCGTTGTTGCGCGCCCGCGAACCCGATACAGCGTTCAAGGGCCTCATCGCCCGCCATAACGCCCGCTGATCTCCGGCGAAGCTATGATGGCTAGCCGGGGACCTTAGCAACTTCGACGATTGTATGACTCGTTGAAGTAGCTAAGGTCCCGCCTAGCCGTCATGGCGTCGCCGGAGACTTGCGGGCGTTGTGGCGGGCGATGAGGCCTTTTAACGCAGTAACGGGGTCGCGGGCGCGCAACAACGTGCCCGGTCTGCGGTCCATCATTTTGTGGATGGAATAGGTCAGTGCTTCTCCATCACGAGCTGTAATGGTGCTCGAGCGGCGATGATGCTGGGCCGTCTTATTCTTGCCACCGCGAGCGGAGCTCAGCGGTGGCGCGGCTTGAGAAAGTTCTCTTTTCCGCCGCGTATGACAGCGCAGCTTGTATGACAACGAGCTAATGTTTTGAGGCGGTGCCGTTATGATGCCGAGCGGATAGCTCTACGACGAGAGTAAAATTCTTACGTCACGTAAGTCCTATCTATGAAATATAAACACATTATAAGGCACCCAATATTTACCAGCTATTGTGACCTTTGTTTGCAGATAACGGTACAAGTAATTTGGCAACCTATCGCGGCTGCACTTCCGTGGCAGCCGGCGGGACAAAGTGTGCAGACACGACGCCGCATATTTCAGGAGTGATGTTTCAATTGCAGATGCAGCGGTACAAACCAAATAATACCTACTCATGTGAAATTTGCACAAATGAAGATAGATGCAACAAGAGGTCTATTCCCTCAAACCTATGCAATACAACTGTGGGTAACACGTGTCTTTGAACTTTTCATCAAAAACATAAATGTGATAAGAAAAAATAATTATTAATATAAAAAGTTACACGTTGTATTATTAAATCTAAAATCGACGCCATGGTTCCTAAAAACTGATATCCTTAATGGGTAAGGACCAAATTCTTTGCAAATACTGTCATTACATTAATGTCCACCTCATCTCAAACTAAAAATAGAACATTTATCGTTAATTTGTAGAGTAGAAAAACACGCCAAATAACAGTTCCTATTAACCCAATCATCAATAAACGAATTGATTTTCAGAATAGTTAATAAAAAAATTATTCAGAAATATACTTTTTTATCTTTATTATATTTCCCATACAAAATGAATATGTCCGTACTCTGCTTTCTCGCGAATAAATTGATTTTGTTTTAAAGTACGAACGCCTTAACTTATACAGTTTATTTGTATGTATAGTCTTAGGTTTTGTTAAGACGCAGGTATAGTTTAATATTCGATATCCTTCATCATTTTAAATTTTGCGGCTATTTTATGCATGTCCCAAATATTCTGCCATTGTGCAACCTCCAGTTGTGCGACGACATTACACATGATTACACGGAACTTACAACGCTATTCCAGTAGATTCTTCAATTATTTTAATGGAACACTGACTCCGAAATTGCAAGCTTGACTTCGATGGTGCTGCCATGTTGTTATTTCTGGTTAGGTCTTGAAGTATTTTGCCTCCATTGTGCGACGAGTGACACTACATTGTGCTACGTGTCACAACGGAAATTCGTCGAAGCGAAGACAACGTTACCAATTGTGCTTACAAGCTTTTATTTAGTTTCACCTGTCCCGATGTTTATTTATTATTCATCTTCAAACCTTGTACACGTACATTTACAATTTTATTGTGCTACTTTTTTTCCGGTGTGACACATTCCATTGTGATTTCCGTTGTCCAACGATGCAAAGAATTTGGTCCTTACCCTTTATTATCTCTTATAGTTTTCGTTTTCTCCCTACTGACCCATTTGGACTGATCACCCTGTATAATATTCTTAACTAGTTATTATTATTATATACATACTTTACAATGTTACAAATTGATTATCGTCGTCATCACTATCTTCAGAATAATCCGCAATTGAATAATCATGGCATGGCTATTAATATCAGTTACATGCGAGATGCTGGTATTAGCCATTAACCCTTTACCAGGCCCCTAAGAACTAGCGTGTCTTCATACGAACTGTATATACTGATACAACCGTATTGATGTATTTACGAAAGTCGGAGATGTTCCTTTAAGACCGCCGAGCGAAATGTGAATAAGTTTCTGTCATAAATTTCATTTTAGTGACAAGGTTTTATGGCCGACTGTATTTTTCTTTGGATATCCATCAAATGCTCACTGAGGCGATTCTAAAGAGCCCAAACTCGGTAGGATTGCTTTTTCTATTATAGAGTTCCTATGCCCACCTTCCGGCTCCATCATCAGATCAGCCCCATGGTACCATATTATTGTATTGTCATCAAAGTTAAGTAAGTATGCAAAGTTTCAGCTCAATCGGTTGACGATATCTGCTTCAAAACTGAGTTGCAATATTCCACCCGAACAAACATACTTACATACATACATTGCAAGTTAAATAAAAGCTTTTAAAATTTTATGTTCCGTATGTTTTGACCAATCATCCGTACACGGATTTAAGCCTTGAGGAGTACCCACAGACAACCCCCACTAGATGGAGCATGTAAGGCGACCCGCGCGCACCAACGATATTGTACGGCAGAACATTAAAGTATGAACACGGCGGCCACCCGTTTAGTTGCGTCCATGTGATCGTGCGTGTATGATCCATGCGTACGTCAACGAAAAAAGAAATTAAATAAATAACATGGTAAATTGTAGTGTTAAGTGGTGTAGAGAGACCTCATTAACATGAACGCAACTAAACGGTGGCCGACGTGTTGATACTTTAACGTTCTGCCGTAGGTACCATATCGTTGGTGCGCGCGGGTCGCCTACGGGTCGCCTTACATGCTCCGTCTAGTGGGGGTGGTCTGTGGGAGTACCTTACCTTATAAAGGTCCAGGGTCATCTGAACAATCTTATCAGCAATGCCTTGTATCTCTTCTGGGAAGACGGCGAAATGTCCAGCAATGATGGAAGTGTAGATGTGACGGAGTGTCGCCTCTGCGGGGAACTGCAGGTTATACACCGAGAACATTGAGATGAAACGGGGGTCCACCTGGGAATAATCCAAAATTTACTTTCAGTGTCAAAAATACAATACAAATTACAAGTATTCCACGGCTCTCTAATCTTTGTCATAACTTCTGAGATCCTAATTTCGCCTCCCATAAAGTTTGTGGCTATGATCGATTGTTTAACGATCATACATAATATTCCTCGACCTAATATTACTTGCCCGAATTTCGTTAGTCATAATAAAAAACAGGTCTTATTTCGAAAGTCATAGTCAATTATAATCCTAATATATCCCTCGGCTTAATTCGACATGGTTCGAATCGGTACGCGATAAGATTAAGGAAGTTTCTAGACAAAAATAACTAACAGTCATTATGGCAGTAGTGTTAATATGGGTAACGGATTTAGGACAAATGATTTAATGACAAAGAATAGAACAGCATGCAGTACGAGGGCTGCACACCTCACTAAACAAACAGGAAATATACAATGTAAGGAGTTACAATTAGAACTCATCAATAGGTGTTTTTATCGTTAAAGAGTCATCTCTTCCAGAAGTTCCAGACTACCTTTAAGGCTGCCTGTTCAGACCTCAGATTTGGATGCACTTATTTTGGGCTTTACAGAGATGCAGCCTTATTGGTTCATTTTCTTCGCTCCGGTTCAGTCGACAGGCAGCCTAAGTATCAGAGAAACTAAAACAAGTAAGAATTTAAGTACCTATGTACCTTAGGCAATAGTATGTTAAGGCTCCTTATCCGTTCAAAAATGCTGATTGTTTTACACATTTTTCTGTATGATCAAACATGTTTTTTAACATATTATCAATGTAACTACTTAGAACAGGGCCATTGCGATTTATTGGTATATATTTGAAACCTACAGTTTGAATTTTTCATTGATCATTTTTGTTTCAAAAACTACTCTAATTGAACCCAATTTACGCAGAATACTGTTTTTTTTTTTAATTATTTTCGTCTGCACGCAATGAAAGCTATGTTACTTTCTAGAACTCCGGGAAAAGTATTACACTTCAAAAAGTTGGTTCAAATTATCAACATATTTGTCATAATATGAAAAAAATACATTTTAAAAGGAATAAGGTCCCATAAATAACTTCTCCATTCTGGTGTATTAATATTGAGCAATATAATATACAAATCTGTTTTTTCAATGTGCACTTTCTACTTACATCATTCCTACCGCCTCCTGCTTTCCCCATAGCAGCAAGGAAGCCAATATCCTTGAGATTCTTCCAGTTCAAATCCTTGCCTCTATCGTAAAAGCCTTTTCTTTCAAACAATAACTTTAACAACGCAATGGGTTGCTGCGTGCCATATGTGTCTACCTGTTGAGAAAATGAAAAAAAATGTAGTCGAGTAAAATGCAAAAAGCCAACGACAGGCGGTGTTCCCAGACGGTCACCCATCCAAGTACTGACGGCGCCCGTCGTTGCTTTAACTTCGGTGATCGGACGAGAACCGGTGTGTTCAACGACGTTAGCATACCTAATATACATTTTTTACATTGTTTTTATGTTCATTGAATGTAGTCAGGCGCGGATCCAGCCCTCAAAAAGGTTGTGGACACCCTTATATTACCTGTTAAACATTCGAATACCTCGACTACATACTTTCTATCAGTTTAATGTCGTGTGGCGTCCCCCGACAAACCGAGTAGGCAGGCACCTATCATGTTATACCTACTTCGTCGCTTCGAAAAAAACTTATCTTGAACAACTTCGAGAAAAAGGTAGTAATAAGTTCATATCCATACCAGCGCCATACAGTTGTGAATATTTGGACACGCAAACTAACATTTGTATCACGTTTTGGGTGTTACCTTCTATAATTAAATAATATCAATTATTGCGTAGGTATGTTCTGTTGGCGTTAGAATTGTGATAAAACTCCATTATAATTCACACTCGTTTTCGTTTCGTTTTGTTCATGGATTATTCGCCCCGTTTCCTTTCCTTACGTATAGTATAGGATCCCGATATAAAACGACCTTCACCGAGATGTTTATTTGATGAAATGTATTTTATATTTAATTTAATATGTCAATAAATATATTTGCATATGGGTTGCCTAACAAATTTTAGTCCAGGGTATGTTTAGTTAAAAATAATAAAAAAAAAATTTAAACATTTCACCGGTTTGATTATTAGATAAATTCATAATAAAATAATCTTTAATTTTATTTAATTTCAATTCAATAATCAGACCGTTGCAAAATGCTACTAGGTATAGATTTACCTGTTTATACCTGGCTACCCGATAGTTGTGACGGGAAAAGAATAGGCAACCTAACCTAACGTTTGCATATTCTATGTGATTCATACTTTCGATTGGTATAGAATCTAATATTAATCAAACCGGTGAAATATAAAAAAAAATATTAATTAAACATACCCACACATACATTTTATATTAATCCGCTACCCAAAGGTTGTCTGGAAGAGATCGCTTTTTAGCGATGAGATCGCCTATTGTTTGCCTCTATTGTAATGTTAAGTGTCATTTGTATTTGTATTTCTTTCTTCTTGAGGTGTGCAATAAAGAGTATTCTATTCTATTCTATTCTATACCCTGGACCAAAATTTGTTAGGCAACCCATATGCAATATGTTTATTGATATATTATATTAAATATAAAATACATTTCATTGCATTTCGGTGAAGGTCGTTTTATATCGGGATCTAGGAGACTAGGGACTAGTAGGTTGCCTACGCGGACGCATGACGTCACCGAACTGTCCACTGTAACCTGATCCCCGCGCCAGTAATAAACGAGCTGATTTGGGAGGGTGTGACGCGGGCGCATGGACTGAAACGGGTCAGCCCCTGACTTGGCGGGAGGAGGGGAAAGAGAGACGGGCTTGATGCAGAGAAAAACGCGAACCAAGGACCCCGGAAGGTCCCTCGTGTCCTTCCATCCTGTATTAACCAGTTAGTAGCAGCTTAGTTCACAGAGACTAGACTTACAATAGGCATATTCATGTCATCAATGAAAACGAGCATCTTCTTGCCCACGGGCGGCCCGAATGTGTCTTTAGTGCGTTTTTCCACCACGGATTCCAAGTTTCTTTGCACGTCCATGGACGAAGTTCGGGATGAAAAATTCATTTGTTGGATAAGCTGTGAAAAAAATATATGCATCAAAATTCAGTGAAACCTTTTGGGAGTTAATTAATATGTAAATTTAAAATTTGTACATTGCCATATAGGAAATGTGTAGGAAAAATCACTATAATAGGTATTGATACCTACTTCATATTGAAATACTTTGAAGCATAAAAATAACATGTTATGTACGATATTCTGTGAATATGATTATGATTACACCGAATGTTATTATTTATTATTGCAACAGAAAAACATCATCTGCGAAAATTTCAACTGTCTAGCTATCACGGTTCATGAGATACAGCCTGGTGACAGACGGACAGACGACGGACAGCAGAGTTGTTGTAATAGGGTCCCGTTTTTTACCCTTTGGCTAAGAAGCCCTAAAAAGGCCCAAACCTAGTTTGAATCAAAAAATATTTGCGAATAACAGTTATACACACAAAAAAACTGCCAACCGCGAATTAGACAAGCTAAATTATAGGAGATAGAATTTATAAGAATGACTTCCCCTCATCTGTTGTGATTTCAAATCAAGTTTATGCGTTAAAAGTCTAACATATTGTTCGATGGCATTTGTGTAACGGTTAGACAATATGCTAACGACGACGCGAATGGTGTAGAGTGGACGGTACTCAGTTCGAATCCCGGGCAAATATTTGTGTGATGAACTCGAATGTTTGTTCTTGGGTAACGGATGGACATATTGAAATGCGCACTTTAAGATTTTTTCCTACTTTAAAAAAAGTCACTTAATGATAAGAAAAAGAAGCGAAAGTGAATGGAATTGAAAGATTGCGATTCGGGTTCGGGTGGAAACTGAGAGGTTGTTAATAGTTGTTATCTGGATCGCGTAAGAGCGAACGAGACAGGTATGAAACTCGAATCACATTATGGACTATATATACTTTATTGACAGAATCACAGCACCGAGCTCTGAACATGATAATCCAGTTAATAAAGGAGTTTGACCTTAGAAACGGTCCGGTAGTTTTGAATTTTTGATATTTGTTTGTTTTTGATATGTTGTCTAGGATGGTGTCAGTGTTTAAAATGCAAAATGCACAATTCCCCCCCCGCCCTCCGCGCTCGCCGCCATATTGAAAAAAATGGCACTTTCTTTACCTATATTTTTGCTCATATCTTCCTTTAGGAGCATTTTAGCTAGAAGAAAGCTTAGACAATGTTATAGAGAGTTAAATTAACTATATTCTCGATTTTATATTTTGTTTCTAGGACAAATAGTTCCGGAGATATGCACATTTAAAAAAACGTAAGAAAATCGCAATTTCCAAATTAAAAACAAACTTTTGGATTATATATTCGTTTAGGAGCATTTTGGTTTTGTTAACTTTTACGCAAAAAAAAACATGCTCACTAATTTGGTGACATTCGTAATGTCAATAATAAAAACAAAAGCAGGATATCTGTCTTTACATCTAGATGCTATGATTTTGAATTTGGCAAATCCGTAACGACCCAGGCCTTATGTACTAACATTAAATTTGTCCGTATTAAATAGTACTATATATTTGATAAATCAAATTTTCGCGAAAGTACAAGGGATTTTGCAAAAACACGTATAAAATAAGAAATAAGTGAAAAAGATGTCAATTTCGAGTTGTATGTCAAATCTGCTACGCGAATCTACTTACTAAATTCTATGATATTGGTAATTTGGTATAATAGTAAAGATTTTGGAAGAGTACATGTAAAATCACCTTTCTATGATATTGGTAATTTGGTATAATAGATAAGATGAGATTTTGGAAAAGTATATCCCATCAAAAACATAAATGTAAAATGAGAGCCAAGTTCAATATCGCGTGCACTTCGCCGACAAAAGAATTGAGATCTGCAAGGGCGCCAAGTTCTTTGCCCTAAATTTTTTAGATACAAGGACATGCGACATACTGAATGCATTTATTTTACTTGGGGAGTAATTCAATATCAAGATTTGACTTGGCTAGTTTTCACAAACTAACTAAATTTTATAAAAGTAACATAGTCATAGTCATAGTTCATTATCAAGCTAACAGTATAAGTAACAAGACGTACACTAACTTGCGTACTTACCTTTACGAAAATAGGTTAATGATTTGATTGATTTTGATTTATAATATAAATTTATATTTTAAAACTAGCCAAGTCAAGTCTTGATATTGAATTACACCCCAAGTAAAATAAATGCATTGAGTATGTCGCATGTCCTTGTATCTAAAAATTTTAGGGCAAAGAACTTGGCGCCCTTGCAGATCTCAATTCTTTTGTCGGCGAAGTGCACGCGATATTGAACTTGGCTCTCATTTTACATTTATGTTTTTGATGGGATATCATTACTTTTTGTACAGAAATTATTATGATGTGTAAATTACTTAATTATTATTTGTTAATTAGTTCTGTGTGCTATTCTAGTACATCTTTTGAAAGTTTTGAACAAACAAAGAATTTTCCAAAACGGTTAGTACGTATTGGATTTTTATGTGCATGTATGTGTAAGTGTGTGCGTGTGAGTGTATATGCTATTCTAGTATATCTTTCAAACAAAAAAAGAATTTTCCAAATCGGTTTATAAATGACAGAGTTCTGAGGCAACAACCATCAATAATAATAATAATAAAAAAACATAAAAAAATCACTGTTTTCGATTTTTATATGTATACACACACAATTACTAAGCTGGATGCCAAATTTCACCTTTCTAGGTCACCTGGAAGTGGGTTAGGTTTTTGATTACTAGTCAGTCAGTCAGTCAGTCAGTGATAAAAATACCGTTTTTTGGACTTTAATATCTCAATAACTATTTAACCTATATTAATGAAATTTGGGGTTCTACTTGTTCTAAGGGATCTTAATACATAAGCCAAATTTCATTTTTTTATGTTTAATAGATTTGGAGTTATTGGGGGGTCAAAAGTGGCTCCAAACGGTTCGTGTAATATAACACACGGCTGCTGCTCGCCAGTTCCTGCGGTGAACTTGGCTGGACACGCTGCCGCGTGTCTAGATGTAAAAGCACCTTTTCTTTATATGACTAGTTGTGATGTGACCTAAGTCGATTTCATCATGTCACATTCATAACAAGGTGTATTAATTTTATAAGTGAGTGTAGGTGATACAATATATTTCCAACATTCAGTGCTACTTTTTTCAATGAGTTTCATTTCAAGTTATTAAAAGGGTCTAAAAAGTCCAGCCACTCAGACAGCGACAGTACCCCACGCCTCCTTCCGAAAAAGGAGGTGAACGATCATCGATGGCTGAAGACTGATAGTCATCGCCTCTCTCACGCTCAGGGCACCGCGCCACATCTCATCTTCGTGGATGGGGTTGGCTCACGTATTGTGATTGCCTGGTGAAGAGCTTACTATAGAAATGATCCTATGAAGTAAGGTCTTGCCGTTGATTGTTCAAGTGAGCGGTGTCATTGATTCCGGAAAAATCTTAACAGCGCGAAGTAGAAATCGCCGCCGACCTAACAACGGCATCTAGCGGGTAATTGGGTTAGCGCGTCTGATACGGCGAGCCCCACGTGGTTTCTATATTATATATATAATTTACATGCTCATGACGCAATCACGTGGCCTTGTTATGACTACGATAACGATACGCAAGCTGATCGCGTTGTACTTCGATGGTGATATAATATGGTCATCTAGTCGAATAGTTTCGGCAAACCTACAGGACGCAGTTATATGTTAGAGTGAGCATGATGTAGTTCCGTCTCACTCTAGCATATAACTGCATCCTACAGACTTGCTAAGGCTTGGTAAACATGTGGCCCCGGCATGAGGCTTTATGACATAGGTACATCAGAACGATGTGATGTTGTCAAGCTAGGTACATTAGGCACACGTCCGCTGGTTCGAGTGCCCGTGCACGCCAGTACCTACACTCACGCTATACTGGGTGTTGCCTGTAATAAGAGCAATAAATTAAAACATAGATTTTACTCTTCAAACTGAACAACATTTGTTTAGCAACTTAAATAAAAGTAAATTTTCTGAATTTCATTATTTCAAACAAATTAAATAGTATTTTCAATGTACTTCGTCTAACATTGAGATACCCATGAGATACCCTGGGCATTGACGTAGCTGTCACTCTACTAATGTCGCACATTTCGCAATACATTGCTTCTTTGACATTATTCTACTAATTATCATTCAATACACTTTATTTTCAGAAGTTGCTTAACAAATGTTCAGTTTGAAGGGTGGATCTATGTTTTAATTTATTGCTCCTACTACAGGCTACACCCGGTATAAGCTCTGGGGCAGTGCGCTTGCCTACTAAGTCACAATCACAATAATGCTAAGGACGTATAGTTTTAAAATACATGCAACTTACATATTTTTCAGGAGGGAGACCACGCAAGTAATTTGTAACAATGGCAGTTTTTGAAGTTCCCGTGTCGCCGACGAGCAGGACAGGTCTCTCCACCTAAACAAATTTTCACAATACGGTAAAGGTAGTACGACATAGAAGAGTAGAAATTAAAAAGTGACAATACTGTAGTGTCATTCCATTCTAACGAATCTAAGAAAAAAGGGACGACACTACAGTATTGCCATTTTTAATTTCTACACTTTCTTGTCGGACTGTATTCCACTATATCACTACATAGTATAAAACAAAGTCGCTTTCTCTGTCCCTATGTCCCTTTGTATGCTTAAATCTTTAAAACTACGCAACGAATTTTGATGCGGTTCTTTTAATAGATAGAGTGATTCAAGAGGATGGTTTATGTGTATAATACATGCATAATTTATCAGAATTGCACCCGTGCGAAGCCGGGGCGGGTCGCTAGTAGAAAATAAATTGTATCATTGAAATCACTAAACACACATTCAAAAATACACGTAACCAAATAAACTACCACAACTTTTGCATGTTATACTATATTTAGGGCCGATTGTTCAATCACCAGATAAATTTATCTGACAGTTAAAATTATTGCTATCCTTTTCTCCCGTCATATAAAAGAAAAGTGACAGCCATGTGACAGCCAACATTTATCTGACAGATATGTTTTATCTGGTGATTGAACAATGGCCCTTAATTGAATACAAACTAAGAACAAGACATGTTTCGGCATGAGGAATTACGGATGTACCTATTCATGATAAAGTTTCAATTTACTTACACTCTCCATAATTTTAATAAGCCACGTCATCCGCAAAGTGTCGACAGTCGGGACCAAAATGGCGGAAAATCTCATGTCCCGATCGTGGACATATTCCGGTATCAGCCATTCCCAAGCCTCCCATGTCAATGTGCTCAACTCTAAGCAGTAGTCATAGAGCGTCGGAAAACCCATGGGGAAGTGTTCTGAAAAAAAACGAACAATATAATTCTAAAATGCAAAAAGCCAACGACACGAGGTGTTCCCAGGCGGTCACCCATCCAAGTACTGACCTGGCCCGACGTTGCTTAACTTCGGTGATCGGACGAGAACCGGTGTATTCAACGTGGTATGGACGTTGGCAATTGCCTTTCCAAAAAATGTAATCAATTCAAATTCAAGATCTAGATACGAATCCATACTAATATTATAAATGCGAGTGTGTCTGTCTGTCTGTCTGTCTGTCTGTTACCTCTTCACGCTTAAACCGCTGAACCAATTTAGATGAAATTTGGTATATAGATAGTTTCAGTCCCGGGGAAGGACATCGGATACTTTTCATCCCGAATAAATATAGCGTTCCCGTGGGATGAGCGGGGTAACACCGTGGGGCACAGCTAGTATTGGTATATATTTTAATAACAACTATATAATATGTAACAATTTCAACCAAAAGGGTCCACTTTGACGCTCGGCTCGGGTTTGACGGTCATAAGGACGAAATTTGTTTTGCATCTTTATTCCAATAACCTACCTACCTTTAGTACCTTTTGCTTGAAAACGTCACATACCTATGTGTGTCTCCTTAACCACCTGCGTCAGAAAATTAGTTTTATATAATACAACCCTTTACATTACTGGTTGCTCTGTAAGCTATTGATGACCTCGCGAGCGTGAGTCAGTTTCAAAATAGCTCAAATATGCAATTTTTAACCTCCGCCATTTGGAAAATATTCGGTAAACTGAATCGATATAGAACCTGCTCACTAGATTTCACGAGAATCGATTGAGAAACGACCTATAGGGGAGAACATTCGGAGAACACAGGTCATTCGCCCTGCACTCGGTTTTACACCTTTCGAGTGTATGTATTTTTAAATGAAAATGTATAGGACTTACTGGTCGTAGCCTTCTTTTCAGGAGAATCTTCGACGAGCATCATCGGACACGCCTTCTTGACGTAGTTATCGAAGTCGAACCGTCCGTCGTCGACTATAGAAGCTCCCAGACTATTATACATCGACTGTTGATTAAACAAAACACTATTTTTTACAAACATTATTTTTTATTATTTATTGAGACAGTTTCAGGCAAACTAAGAAACTAAACCAGGGCTACATATATTTCGGTCTCCCGTACAAATATACTCTGGTATTAGGTACCACTTCGCATTTAGCACAACTGTAAGGATGCTTCTCATCCCGAGCATTAGCCTGTAATGTTACAAAAATTATATAAAAATCTCATTTGTTTTTTGTGGTGAATGGTCGTGGTAAGGGAACACCTGTGACTTGGGTGATACAGTCGTGAACCACAGAATAACCTGTTAAAGCCAAGATTACTTACAGCTTTAGAGTACATATTTCGTCTTGTATACCATCCGGGGGTGTAGCTCAGATGGTAGAGCGCTCGCTTAGCATGCGAGAAGTACGGGGATCGATACCCCGCACCTCCAATCTTTTTGCATTGTTTTTTCGTAATCTTAAATTAACACAATGTGATATTAAAATGTTAACGTTTTGCTCAAATTACTTACCACCATAAAGACGCACTCAACGATAGTCCTGTCTATAGGATCATTAGCGTTTTCCTTGTTTGGCATCAGTCCACTTATCATGTAACAAAGTTGAACGACCTACGAATACGAAATAAACATTTTGTTACAAAGAGTAAATTAGTCGTAGGAAGAAATGACTAACTCAATAGAGGATACGCAATGTGCAACAAAAAAGCATGAACCCCATACACTATTATCTTTATCTATTATGTAGGTACCCATACAGACAACTACTTTTCCTAGTGCCTAGCCTTTTGTAATTACTCAAAATTTTCCCGGATTTAGAAGATTTGCATTACATGACGCCATTAAAAACTTATCTGCCAATTCTGCCATACATTGTTTTGTTTATGTGCTATTGCAAAGAATCTGACACTATCATTATCATTATAGTTTTACTAATAAAGTGATAACTACTAACTTCTAGTATATTTGTGGCCAACCCTATGATTGAACTATTTTGTTTGTAATATAAATAATTGAACCTTATGCACAATCCCTATTCAGTTTATAAAATAAAGCGCCATATATCGCTTGCGTATATAACTACAACCAAGAATGCAAGCTACTTTCTGGGCATGCTTGAGAGTTACACAAGTATGGTATAGATGGCGCGCAACTGGCACAGTTACCAGCCCACTTAGTAGTTATTTAATGCTCGTATAGATGGCGCATAAAAACTAAGTAAATACGTAATTTATGTAAATAGTAAACAGCCTTAGAGTCGATGTACGATTTCGTACCCGTCGCTGTGGAAACGGCTGGACCTTGGGGTAGTGAGGCTCGCGAGCTTTTTAGGGATTTAGGGCGGCGATTGAGAGAGAGGGGCAACGATCCTCGCTCTGGGTCATGGTTGGTTCAGCAAGTCTCCATTGCCATTCAGCGGGGCAATGCTGCTAGCATAATGGGGACTTTTGGACCGAATATGGCCTTGAGAGGGGATTTAATAAGTTAAGTTTTCCTTGACGAGGCGTGTCGCGGATTTATTTTATGTCATTTGATTCTGACGAAGCATGTTGCGGATATACACTGTGAATTGCATGCATTATTTTTAAATTGACGAAGCATGTGGTGGATTTTTGTTTGTAGGTTTCGGTTTTATCTTAAAAAAAATAGTAAACTAGTTGTTTTAATTTCAATATTGGAGTTACAATACCAGATTAAGCCCAGTTTGTGGCACAATGGTCTTCAACGGCGTCTGCTGCTGCAGCCCGAACAGCCCGAACACAATGTAGTTGATGGCGCCGGCAACGTAATGGTCGAACAGGTCCCTCAGCTGGTCGCGCTCCTCTTCGTTGTTGCGCCCGCGGAGCCATCTACAGTTGTTTTTTTTTAAACATATACTTGACACGAATAAATAATCGTAATCGTAATTTATGGCTTGCTCGGTAGCCTTACGGCTGTAACCGAAATCGTGTTGCTAGGCTCTAGGTAGCACACTGTCCCAGCGCCTAGCGTGTGAGTGTTGGGTTGTTGGCGTGCACGGGCACTCGAACCATCATCATAGGGTACAAACGAGTTGCAAAAACTAAACCGTAGACGTGTTTTGACTACTGATTTTAATGACGTCACAAGTCAGTCTATTCATAGACTTCATACTAATCGATCATTTTTGAATGATCATAATAAAGAGCACAAAATTAATACTATAATTATGTGTAATATTATTATGATTATGATGAAAAAAAAAACAATATTACTTAGTTCATGAATTTATGATTTAGAATCATAAAATGGAACCGTGTGCGATATATTTTTCATGAAAAGGTCTTGCCGTTGATAGTTCAAGCGAGCGGTGTCGTTGATTCCGGAAAAATCTTAACAGCGCGAAGTAGAAATCGCCGCCGATCTAACAACGGCATCTAGCGGGTAATTGGGTAAGCGCGTCTGATACGGCAAGCCCCACGTGGTTTCCATTCCATATTTACCCAGCGGCACGAACACGTGGCCTTGATAGCGCTTCGTTAACGCTGCTGAAATTATAAATTATAGCAAATTAAACCTTAAAAAAACAAAGTAAAGTTTCAATTTTAAACATGGTCCTTCGAGCCGGATGTAACCAGTGGAAGTGGACCGCTGATCGATGTAAAAGCAGGCGGCAGGACTCTATCGTCCTGCAGCTAGGCGTAACGGTGGAGGCCCTGGAGGGAGGCTCAGTAACCTGCATTAACTGCATCCAGGACACTGGAAGGGGGCCTATCAACCATCAGGGACGATCACATGCAATCGCCCTGAAGCCAGGAGCCGCTATGTGTGCCGTGCCCCCCGATTATTATGCAGTAAGTTACACCGGTTCTCGTCTGATCACTGAAGTTAAGAAACGTCGGGCGAGGTCAGTACTTGGATGGGTGACCGCCTGGGAACACCTCGTGTCGTTGGCTTTTTGCAATTCCAAATAATTTTATTTTTACCTTTCCCAATACGGTTCGTATCCCAAGTTTTTAGGATCGACAAACACCATCCCGGCCCTTGAGACAGTAGCTGGGCTGGCGTAGTTCAGGTCTCCAACTTCGAACAGCAACGCGCAGTATGATGCCAGCCGTATTCTCTCGCCATTGGCTAGGGTCAACAGTTTATTGTCGTCCATGACGGAGTTCATGTTCTCTATCCATAAAGCGTCCACGTCACCATCGAAGAGGGAGTAGCGCCGCTCGCCTTCTTCCGCTGGTCTGATGTGATGTAATAAGAAAAATATTTAGAACCACGAACAACAAAAGGACAATTCTTGTGGCAAATTCATTAAAAGGATGAAGTGTTTGAAGATAGTAACTCCATCCGAGTGACTACATATTATGGTAGTTAGGTATTTTACTACTCTCGGAAAAGTCTGGAGTCTACGTAGCAGAAAAAGGAATAACTCAGTATCGTTAATTATTTTATTACTTAGAACTGCTAAATTATAAGTGTGTATTTGAAAATTAAATAACAAAAACAATATCTAGTACATTAATCAAAACTAAACTTTACAAACCTGGTACCTATGGAGACATCTAGTGTCCAGTAGGTAAACTTTACATATAAGTAAACATAGTATATGTTAGTTGAATGACTATTGTGGTATTCACTATATTAAATATATCAAACCATAAACACCATCATTTAAAAAAAACCAGTAATACTTAAAACTATTTGACAAAACTCATATCTATAGAGACATCTATTGCCCAGTAGATAAACTACATTAATAAACATTTTTTTGCACCAAGGAGTGATTGCTATACTTTTCGTTATATTTAATTTGTCCAACCATAAAAGACCACTATTCTTTAAAAAATAGAATTAGTAACATACTTCTGTTATTACTTATAGTAACTGAAGATAATAATATTTGGTGTTTAGACGCGCCATCTAGTCTTACTATACGAAACTAAGGCGGGTATCACGCGACATTAAAATTATTATAAAAAAAAAATTATGAAGATTTATAATTATTTCATATTATACCATGGCAAGACGTAAAACTTTAGACAAGCCACGGGCGGTAATTCATAAAGCCCTATATCGCATATTTACGGTACATAAACACCTGCGATCTGGGACATTCACGAACTCACCGCCCTAGTCATGTAATGTACTTTACGTCACCCTTGGCCGTAAGTGGGATTTTCTGCCCGGTAGGCGGGGCGAAAATCTCACTTTCTGGCCAAGGCAAGACGTAAATCTTGAGACGAACCACGGGCGGTAATTAGTTAAGCCATAGATAGCATATCATTAGTTACTACGTAATGTACACATGAAGCTCCAAAACCCAGAACTAACCTGTTCATCTCCCGGAAAATCTTAGAATACAGTCCATCTGTCCAATCTCTGGTCACAGGGTCCAAGATTCCGTAAAGCTCTATTACGGAGCAGGCCTGTTGATTTTAATATAATTAACAAAGTTATGTCTAAGATAAAAAAAAAAAAGCTATACTTCTCTTCTATTTTCGGAAACCAAATATGAGGACTTTCAACCGTATCTACTAATAAGGCAAAAATCGGTAGCAATGACTGTTACTTTTGAGACCCAATTATTGAGTTTATTAGCTTGAATATCGTCTGTAATATGTTACATACGTATTAGTTACTACATATAAGTACGAGTACACTAGTACGATGGAATTAGCTACTAAATAGCTTCTAATGATCTTCATACGTTTCTAATGTTGATAGTGTACAGTTTTTTTTTCAATAAGTCCAATTATTTCCTTTATGCAAAGGATCAGTATTTATTCTGTATAAAAAAGCAATTGCGTAACAATGCGAAAGATCCGAGGGGACCAGTAACAAAGAAACAGTAGAGATTTTTTGAAAGAGGATGGACCCCATACGACCTACGTCACTGTGAAAGCGACAAAAGGCGATAAATAATAATTTATGCAGTTTGTTGTTTCTTGCCTTAGGGTTGACGACCTGCAGCATAGTATTAAATCCCATAATGGTCTGCGCTTTGACTAAAGTAAAATATGAACCACCACGGTTTTGCCGCCGCCAGTGGACTCACTACTATAGAGCAATGAGTCGGAATAGCCCTTAATCTATATCTTACCTTAGGGTTGACGACCTGCAACTTAGTGTTCAGCCCCATATTGCTCTGCGCTCTAACCAAAGTATTTACCACCACGGTTTTGCAGCCGCCAGTGGACTCACTATCATGATGCAATGAGTCGGAATAGCCCCTGGTCTATAATATCAATATCTACGACCTGCAAGTTCCCCATATTGATCTGTGCTCTGACCAAAGTATTATAACCACCACGGTTTTGCGGCTACCAGTGGATTCACTATCATGGTACAATGAGTCAATGAGTTGGAATAGTCCCTATACTTAGTCTATATCTTACCTTAGGGTTGACGACCTGCAACTTAGTGTTCAGCCCCATATTGGTCTGCGCTCTGACCAAAGTATTAACCACCACGGTCTTGCCGCCGCCAGTGGGCCCCACTATCATGCTGCAGTGCCGTGTCATCATGGTCTCGTATAACTGTACTATCTTGTCCACCTAAACATATAACGCATGTTACTCAGAGGTTCTAAGTCAGTTTATTTAACACAAATAATATCGCGTTCGTAATACTTCAGAGGGAATATACTTCCCAGCTTCCCACTATATTTTCAACATATTAGCTTCTTTGTAATATAGTTGAATTCAAAATTAACCATTTTTGTAAAATTCATTTTCACGTACAATGGTAACAACGGTTTTATAATATACACTAGAAGGTCCTAGTAATAGTTGGTTGTGACTTTTTGTTATGGTTAAAATCTATAGTAATTTGGGGACGCCATGCTACCAAAACTATTCGATTCGATTCGGTGACTTCCTCATTTCTGTGTAATTTTATAATAGTATATAGATTACTATTACTAAAACCCCAAACCCTATCAACTTGTCCCAGTACCGCCCAATTTCCATTCTCCCCGTGCTGTCCAAAGTTATTGAACATTTTGTTAATCGTCGCCTCCTATCACATCTCAATAGGCACAACATGTTCAATCCCTTTCAATCTGGTTTCCGTCCTGGGCATAGCACTGTTACTACTTTAGTCAAAGTCAGCGATGACATTCGGCTTAGTATTGAAAACAAGAAGCTGACTCTTCTTGTTTTATTAGACTTTAGTAGTGCTTTCAATTCCGTAGACTTCGATATCCTTTTAGGAATCCTTTTGAAACGGACGTTTCAAATTGTTCTAAAAGTAAACAATTTTAACATATAACTTAAACTAATTACAAACCTAAGAATAACATATTCTAATTAACAAAAACTATTACCTAATAACTTAAAACTAAAAGATCCTGAACCTGCCTAATGAGTTTCTTTCATCTGTAGTAATTGCTATACAATCTCGGTAGGAGATATTTTACACGAACTGTGTGATGCGATAACGCGTCGTCATTGCTACGTCATACAGGGCGACCCGCTCCGCGGGGCATGCATGATCTGGATTCCAAATGGGCAGAGCTAGTGAACGGCCACGTTAAAGTGATCTACAAATTTTATCGGCCGCTTTTTATAATTTTATCTTGATACAAATATAAATACGAATTTATAATGAACTTAAAGTAAATTGTGTGTTGTTATTTCCCGGAATTCGGGACCCTGTACCCAGCTGGGGACATTTTGGAGCGCGCTAACGTTCGGGACCACTTCCCCAATCATGATGACCATCTGACCACCCGGCCTATACCCGTGACGTCACCGCCGAGGCCGAAGCCGAGGGCCCGCAGCCGACACACACCGCCAGGGAAGTGATGTCCAATTAAGACCGTGTGAAGTGAATACGTCTCTCTCTTAGCTCAGTGTTATCTAGAACTCACGATCCCTGAGATTTCTTTCTACCCACATTTAAATTAACGCTCGGAAGAATTGTTACCGTATTTTTATAATTATAATTAAATTGTAAGTAGAAATTCCTTTTGTTTCAATTCTCTCACAACTAAAGCGTCACACTTTGTTCGCTTAATTTCTCTCATACCGCTTTAGCGTGGTTCAGGGAGTACCTCTTTGGAAGGCGCCAGCGTGTCCGAGTTGACGACAAAGTCTCTGAGTGGTGCGATCTTTCCGCTGGTGTCCCTCAGGGAGGTGTTCTCTCACCACTTCTGTTCTCCATTTTTATTGATGGCATTACTAAGTCATTAAAATCCAGCTATCATCTTTATGCAGATGATTTGCAAATTTATGCTGCGGCCAGTATAGATGATTTTCCTTCGGTGGTTGGAAAAATTAACGGAGATTTGGAATCCATTCGAGCGTGGGCTTCAAATTTTGGTTTGAAAATTAATGCAAAGAAATCGCAAGCAATTGTCTTTGGTAGCCCTCACTTCGTCTCCAAACTGTCAAACCTGGTGGTACCAGACATTATTTTTGACGGAATAACAATTCCCCTCTCCTCTACTGTCAAAAATCTGGGCATCATCATGGCCCAGACACTCTCGTGGTCAGCGCACATTTCAGAAGTTAGCAGGAAATTATTTGCCTCACTCCACTCTCTAAGGCGTTTACAGAATTTCCTTCCACTTCAAACTAAATTATCTCTCGCCCGTTCTCTTTTACTCCCTATTCTCGATTATGGTGACATTGCATTCCTCGACCTTACAGAGGAGCTGCTTGACAAGCTGGAACGTCTGCAAAATGTCTGTATTCGGTATATTTTTGGTCTTAAGAAGTTTGATCATATATCTCAGTTCCGTTCGCAGCTGGGCTGGCTTCCGATTCGTCGTCGTAGGGATGTACATGTCCTGTCATTGCTCTATAATGTGTTGTTTAAACCGGTTTCACCTCTCTACCTTTCCGAAAGATTTACCTATATGGCGGCTGGAAGTGGTCACCGCCTGCGCTCGAGTGTTAATCTCTCTCTTGCCTTTCCACCCAATAAGTCGCGGACATATAGGAAATCTTTCACAGTTCACTCCGTTAAGTTGTGGAACTCGTTACCGGTGTCAGTGAGGCAATCACAATCCTTGGCATCATTTAAGGAACATTTGAAAAAGTTATGGCTTTTCAATCCTTGATCTCGTCTATTAATATTATAGTTCAATGCTAATAAAACTGAATATTTATTATTATTATATTATTTGTATTAATTAGTTTATGTTTAAAACAATATATACGTTTGTAATTATATATATATATATATATTTATTTATCTTAAGGTTATATTTACATTTAGTATATTTGCACGTTTTAGTTTGTTCGTTTGTCTATCACTTCAATGTCTAGTTTTCTGTCTCATTTGCTCAAAGGTTAACTGGAAGAAATCCCTTACAGGGATAAGTTCGCCCTTGTACACATGTATTGTTTTTGAGTTTTTGTCAATATTGTTTTATGTGCAATAAAGTGTTTACATACATACATACATACATACTATAGGACCTATAATAATATAATATAAAAAAAATTGGGCAAGTGCGAGTCCGACTCGCGCATGAAGGGTTCCGTACCATAATCCATAACAAGTTTGTTGTATGGGAGCCCCCCTTAAATATTTATTTTAATTTATTTTTAGTATTTGTTGATATAGCGGCAATAGAAATACATCATCTGTGAAAATTTCAACTGTCTAGCTATCACCGTTCTTGAGATACAGCCTGGTGACAGACGGACGGACGGACGGACGGACGGACGGACGGACGGACGGACAGCGAAGTCTCAGTAATAGGGTCCCGTTTTTACCCTTTGGGTACGGAACCCTAATAAAATAAATGCATAATACCTACACCTATTTAGTATAGGTGTAGGTATAATGCATTTATTATCTAGGGATAATAATTCTGTGTATCGAAATATGAAAGTTAACTAGTTTAGATATCCAAGGTGTAATGAACAAGATCTGGTCTATTGTGTGGCTGGTCCAATCATTGATCGTATTCGCAGTAGTCTTCGTCATACTCTATTGTGGACATTACATTCTCTCACCTGCACGGGCATGATAATATACCCGTCCTTCTCTAGCACTTGCACGCACACGGCGCTGAACTCCGGGTAGCCGACGCGCGGGCAGTCCACGCCCGGGAACAGGTCTTTGATCAGCCCCAGGAAGAGTGGGACATCCTCGAACACGAACTTGGGGTAGTTCATGTCCCTGCATTAAGATGGAAACACTTAGAACTAGAAGGTAGAAGCTACTTCTTCCTTTATAAGCTCACTTGTAACTAAGCTACCTAGTACAACCAACATCAAAGTACTTAATCAAATCAATCAAGTCAATTTTAACCTACTTCTAATAGTTGAACCGAAATGCAACTTTGCGTGAAGGTATTATGTAGTTCACAATTTCACATGACAGTACAATAATTTGGTAACTTGGAGCTGATCTGATGTTGGCAACAGAAGGTGGCCGAAGGAACTCCTAGACAGCACTGCATGAACGCATCGTGTTTGGGCTTATTTGACTGTTCTTCATGAGCAATAAAAGTTTATGTAAGAAAGTCTCCGGACTTTCTTACCTATACCTACCTATAAACCATTATATCAATTGTTACATTAGATCATTTGAAAATTATCTAAAACAATATTATACCATTCGTTACATTATACAAAGCAATGGTATATCAAACCAAAATAGATTAAGTGAAGTTATACGAAACGTCGGGCACCCAGACGGGGTCCGTAATGTTTCATATAATGTCAGATAAACTAACATACACTTGATATACAATCGATTGATATAAAGTTGTTTCATTTAATGTAACGTTTCATATAATGGTTTTTTTCCTATATTTTGCTTTTCTCTAATTATCGATTGATATAATAGGCTAAATGACATAATTGACACTATGCATAATTATATTTTCGTATAACATATTTATCACATAAATTTGTTTAACATACATACTATTTAGAACAATAGCATTTTCATATAAATACTGCCTTAATGTGAAATAGGTAATGTTAGGAATCGTAAGCCAAGTCGGACCTGCGCGGCTCGCTCGCTTCGCTCGCTCGTTAGGGTCGCAGTTCAACCTAAAACTCCTCCTCGCTTCGCTCGTCGTCGTACCTAACCTAAGCCAAGTTGGACCTGCCTTTTGGTGTAATAGGTAATGTTAGGAATCATAAGCTAAGTCGGACCTGCGCGGCTCGCTCGCTTCGCTCGCTCGTTAGGGTCGCAGTTCAACCTAACACTCCTTCTCGCTTCGCTCGTCGTCGTACCTAACCTAAGCCACGTCGGACCTGCCTTAAGGTGATATAGGGGGTGACAGCCTAATATATCTAGTCGGAACCACCTTTTTTGGCTATAGTAAAATCAACTTATATCTTCTGTAGTTTATAGCATTGACGAATTATATCAAGTAAGTCATTATGATAAATACGTTTTATACCAAGTAATAAATATAGTAAATGTACATTATAATAAAAGTAATTATACCTATAAACCATTATATCAATTGTTACATTAGATCATTTGAAAATTATCTAAAACAATATTATACCATTCGTTACATTATACAAAGCAATGGTATATCAAACCAAAATAGATTAAGTGAAGTTATACGAAACGTCGGGCACCCAGACGAGACTTACATTCAAGAGATTTAACCAGAGGCAGCCCAGCGCCCTCGCAGCGCACGCGGCTTGTATGCATAGATTGTTTCGATAGCTGCTCACCGACAACCTGGTATAGCACTGCCATCACTGTCATAGGATCTAGACGAGACAACATACAACTGAATTGTCTAACCTTAGAGCACGCATGAGCACCACTAGTTCAGGCAGACCGGCGCCCTCGCGGCGCATCGTGCCGGCCATGCGCAGTACCGCCGTCAGAGCGCGTAGACCCCAGTCGTAGTGAGACTGCTTCGGTAGTTGTTTACAGGCAACATCATACAGCACTGCCATCACTGTCATAGGATCTAGACGAGACAACATACAACTGAATTGTCTAACCTTAGAGCACGCATGAGCACCACTAGTTCAGGCAGACCGGCGCCCTCGCGGCGCATCGTGCCGGCCATGCGCAGTACCGCCGTCAGAGCGCGTAGACCCCAGTCGTAGTGAGACTGCTTCGGTAGTTGTTTACAGGCAACATCATACAGCACTGCCATCACTGTCATAGGATCTAGACGACTCAACATGCAACTGAATTGTCTAACCTTAGAGCACGCATGAGCACCACTAGTTCAGGCAGACCGGCGCCCTCGCGGCGCATAGTGCCGGCCATGCGCAGTACCGCCGTCAGAGCGCGTAGACCCCAGTCGTAGTGAGACTGCTTCGGTAGTTGTTTACAGGCAACATCATACAGCACTGCCATCACTGTCATAGGATCTAGACGACTCAACATGCAACTGAATTGTCTAACCTTAGAGCACGCATGAGCACCACTAGTTCAGGCAGACCGGCGCCCTCGCGGCGCATAGTGCCGGCCATGCGCAGTACCGCCGTCAGAGCGCGTAGACCCCAGTCGTAGTGAGACTGCTTCGATAGCTGTTCACGCGCGACTTTGTACAGCACTGTCATCTTCTTGGCCAAGACCTGGGGAAGAGACGATACATCAGCGCAATGTTTCGCAAAATGATAATATATGAATCCGAGAGAGACCTAAGCCAAAGTAAGTAACGAACACCAAAAATAGTAAATAGCATAAAGACACGGAGCCATTGGTAACGAATAGGGCCAGGGTGGGTTGAGAAACACGAAATGTTTTTATATTTATAATTAATTACTTAGATAAATTAACAATGAATAACATGGAAACGGATTTGTGGGCGAATCCATTTTTACTGACACTTGACTGCATCCGGCGTTACTCAAAATGTACCGGAGTTACCAAGAAATCAGGCTTCTAACATACATACCTACATAGTTTCTGTTTATTAACAGTTGAGACATTGAACGTTTTAACGTATACCAAAAATTTTAATATAGACAAGCCATTATTGAATGGTGACGTTTTACGACGAAGTTTATAAGTTGTGGATAGATTAGTCAAAGACAAGGAGACACAGACTGTAGAGCCTTAATAATAGGTTGCCGTTAGAAAAGTACAAATACCTTTGCAGTCAAGAACCCGTCTGAGAACAGAGAGATCATACAGATCATTTCCAGATCGGGCAGGATGCACACCACGGGCCTAAAGAGCGCCTTCACCGATTCAGGCAGCTCCGTGCGCCCCGCATATCCAGGGTTCATCGTGATGAAAATTCCAACTTTGCTGTCCATAGCTATTTCTTGGCCTTCAAACTGTGAAAATGATTAAGAAAATAGCAAGTTTCAAAATGGACGATAGCACTCAGAATGTAAAAAAATGGGATCTAGTAAAAGCCACAACACAACACGCGGTATTCCCAGGCGGTCACCCATCCAAGTACTGACCGCGCCCGACGTTGCTTAACTTCGGTGTGTTCAACGTGGTATGGACGTTGGCGATACATTAAACAAAATTTACGTTCAATTCAATACTGTAGTCCAAAATGATGATTCATAGCATTACTTGATATGAAAAGGTAGGTACGTGTTTTAATTTCCTTGACGGTACAACCTAATAGAAAAGTTTTTTTCATAGGGAAATGGGAATTTTTCTCAAAAGCTTTAACTCCATCTTCACGAAGTTCACTTACAGATATCTATCTCTACACATACATACCGTAAACCTTTTGAGCTTCATAAGTAACGCACTTCTGATGCACTGAAGCTGCGTGGAGATAACGGACAGCACTGATATGTCGATTCTGTTGTAAAAACAAACGACCATTTTAACGTATTGGTTGCAAAAAAGATAACGATGTATTTTTTTCTTTTACTGTTATGGCATTTGTTACGTAATCTAGGAAGTAAGTGGTGTCCCAACTGTAAGCGTATTTATTCATCATGAGCTCATGAATGGGACAGCTTCTCCCGGACTCTTCGTTTAAAATTAGTTAAATAGGTATTAAAATCATCGAAGCAGTCCCTACTTGTAACTACTTAATCAAATCAATCAAGTCAATTTTAGCCTACTTCTAATAGTTGAACCGAAATGCATCAAAGCAGTCCCAGGCTCCGCACTAACACAAGACACAAGCCAGACAGGATTTTTTCCAAGGCGCAGAAGTCTATGTCTTATCCGCACTTGGTGACCACGTAGAGCAGTCCCACAGTACTTTGGCCAGGACTTCCTCAAAAACCTACCTGTTGAACTCATCGAAGCAGCCCCAGACGACACACTGACACAAGCCAGCCAGGACCTGTCCCATCGCACGGAAGTCCATGCCTTCTCCGCAGTTGGCGACCACGCAGAGCAGCCCTAGCGCTATGGCCAGGTCGTTCCTGAAATACCTACCTGTTGAACTCATCGAAGCAGCCCCAGTCGCCGCACTGACACAAGCCAGCCAAGATCTGCCCCACGACACGGAAATCCATGCCTTCTCCGCAATTGGTGACCACGCAGTGCAGTCCTAGCGCTTTGGCTAGGTCCTTCCTCAAATACCTACCTGTTGAACTCATCGAAGCAGCCCCAGGCGCCGCACTGACACAAGCCAGCCAGGATCTGTCCCACGGCACGGAAGTCCATGCCTTCTCCGCAGTTGGTGACCACGCAGAGCAACCCTAGCGCTTTGGCTAGGTCCTTTGTCGTCTCTGTTTTACCGGTACCGGCGGGACCTGGAAATGGAACAATCTTGATATTCCTTCTAATTTTGCAAGCAATTTAACAGTGTCAGCTTAACAACGCACTGATTCAAAGTATGAAGTTATCAAGTTACTAAGTTGGATTACCACGTACTCTAGGTCTGTATGATGCTCGGCCTTCAGTCTCATATTGGGTTAAGTGTGTGGTAGAAATGTAATACGTCACGTAAATACAGTAAATGCTTCGAAGTGTTACCACCACAATCAGATGGTATAGTAGAAACTATCGATCGACATCGACCAAACCATTCTACTCTCTGACAACGATCAATAGATTGGTAACACTTATAATAGCTGATGCTTTCCGAGAAACTGCGGCACAACCATAGGCCTTCTCATCTAGCCGGGGTACTGGGTACTTCATAATTTAGGGGCCGTAAAAACCAGTTATCCACGTGAGATTAGGGCACGTCCCCAGATTGCCCAGTGGAAGAGACGGCCCTGCATCTATAGCAAATGCTAGTAAGACCGATACAGGCCTTCACAATTTGCGGAGCTTGTCTATCTCAGGTATCAAAGGCAATTAAGAAATACCTGCGGGGGCTCCACCCAGTTGCATGGTAAGCGCTTGCGTGATGGTCAAGTAGATGCGGTCAGTGAGCGGCGTGACCACCAGTCGCCCGTTCAGACCCATGTACTCATACCCGTACTCGAAAACGCCTGGAAAGCGAAACAAGTATTTTAAACGAAGGGAGATTATAGATATGGTTTGTTATTTGAACTTGCCAGTGCGCTGTTTGATCCACAGGTTGTCGTCCTTCTTCAGTCATATACTATCATACACATTTATACGGTCACTAGACCTATGAGGGAACAAACCAGTGCACTGTCTGATCCACAGACTATCGTCTTTCTTCAGCCAGTAGAAACGCAGTTGGCTCTCCCACTCAAACTCGGAGGCGTCAGCCACGTTGTCGCGCAGAAAGCTCTTGATGATCTCATACATACTAACATACACAACTGTATAAGGTCAAGACTAGAATTGTGATGGAACAAACCAGTGCACTGTCTGATCCACAGACTATCGTCTTTCTTCAGCCAGTAGAAGCGCAGTTGGCTCTCCCACTCAAACTCGGAGGCGTCAGCCATGTTGTCGCGCAGGAAGCTCTTGATGATCTCATACATACTAACATACACAACTGTATAAGGTCAAGACTAGAATTGTGATGGAACAAACCAGTGCACTGTCAGATCCACAGACTATCGTCTTTCTTCAGCCAGTAGAAGCGCAGTTGGCTCTCCCACTCAAACTCGGAGGCGTCAGCCACGTTGTCGCGCAGAAAGCTCTTGATGATCTCATACATACTAACATACACAACTGTATAAGGTCAAGACTAGAATTGTGATGGAACAAACCAGTGCACTGTCTGATCCACAGACTATCGTCTTTCTTCAGCCAGTAGAAGCGCAGTTGGCTCTCCTACTCAAACTCGGAGGCGTCAGCCACGTTGTCGCGCAGGAAGCTCTTGATGATCTCATACATACTAACATACACAACTGTATAAGGTCAAGAATAGAATTGTGAAGGAACAAACCAGTGCACTGTCTGATCCACAGACTATCGTCTTTCTTCAGCCAGTAGAAACGCAGTTGGCTCTCCCACTCGAACTCGGAGGCGTCAGTCACGTTATCGCGCACAAAGCTCTCGATGATGTCGCGGGCGTGCACGTCGATGGTTGCTATCGTGCGGAACTTCAGGCGGTCGTTGGACCCCAGATCTGTAATAAAACACAAGTTATAAGCCACTTGACTATCTACAACTTCTATTCACGAGAGATGAACAGAAGTAAGCTACCCAAAAAGACACTCCTCGAATGGAATTTCTCTTAAATACGGTAACTGATCTGACTAATGGGACGATTGCAAAAAAAATGTACATAGTTAAGGGCTTTAATTAAAACAAAACTTAATTGATTACTTTGTGTGACGAAAGTTACCCATACATTTTATATGAAAAACTTTCGTCACACAAAGGAAGCGATCGTGATTTTTTGTTAACCAAGCTTTTAACTATGTACGATTATTTTTGCAATCGACCCTAATACTGGCCTACTTGTCACTAAACGGTTTTTTATAACCAGGAACTTTACAATAATCATAAACCACAACAACAGGATTGTAAAACCACATGCCAACGTGACCCGGCAAAAGAGAAGATAGATACAGTGCCTGAGCTGATAGAATGGATACGAGTTTTATACCTGTCTCGCTCGCTCTTACGCGATTCAGATAAGAACCTCTCAGTTTTCACCCAAACCCGAATCCCATTCAGAGCTCACGGCACGGACCGTACGTCATGTCCAGCATGATTAGCATGCCCAGCAGTACAATCTAATGTAGAAACCTCATAGCGTTTTTTAGTTACAGCAGTAACAGCTACAAGGTTACCTTGTCTGACTTTAACCACGAGCGCGTCCAGCTGTTCGTTCTGCTGCTGCAGATTTTCCTTCATGGCGCGTTTATTCCCCTTCCGTATCCGGATGAAAGTCTCTTCAGTCTCTGCTGTCCACCACACGCAATTGGCAGCGAGACACACCATGCCCTGGTATTCCATAATCCACTCCGTTCTGTAAAAATAAAGTATCATCACTACATAGTAAAAACAAAGTCGCTTCCTGTGTCTGTTTGTCTGTCTGTCCCTATGTAAGCTTAGATCTTTAAAACTACGCAACGGATTTTAATGCGTTTTTTTTAATAGATAGAGTGATTCAAGAGGAAGGTTTATACGCATAATTTATCAGCATTGCACCCGTGCGTAGCCGGGGCGGGTCGCTAGTAGGCAATATAAGCTAGATGCTGTCTCATAGGCAAAAAGGACACATTCCGCAAGAAGTCGCTGAACACATCCACCAAGAAGAAGGTAGAATAAGGGAAATTTATGCCTGTGCGACAAACGGTTTGTTTTTGCGTTTGTTACAAAAACAATTTTACCAAACCTAGGTTTACATCCTTTTGAAAAATTGTAGGACATGTATGGGCTCCAATATTTTTTTTTTTCTAAACAAAGTTTTTTTATGACTAGCAAGATAACAAGATTTGTAGGTTGGATATTTCCGAAAAGTTATTGGTATTTTCGTGATTTATTTATTTATTTATTCAAATTAGTTACACAGCATTACAGTGATTAAACTAAGGCACTGTGAACAAAATTATACATAAAATAAATCAAAAATTTAAATCTAGTTTGATTTAGGCGACGTAACAGCGTGGCTCCGTTGCGTCGTCTGATCAGGAGCAGGATTCGGCAGATTGCCCCGGAACTGCCGAAACACAACACCCTTCGGCCAGAAGTCTGCACTTGCGGTGGTGTCCTGCAGCGGCCGCGGCACGCGCACCACAAACGAGCTGAAGTGCACGTAATGGCGGGACTGCAGCTGTTGCACCCTCAGCGTGAAGCCAGTCAGCGTGATTATCAGGTTTATCTAATTGCGTATTAGATTAAATTAAAAGTTACCTGGGCACACGCCAGTTCCTCCCGTAGTAGAAGATGGCTTTCTTGGTGATGAACTTGTTGGTGCGCTGCATCTCGCACAGGACCAGGTTCATCCAATCCTCCACACGGCCTTCTGTGTACACGACGCTACGGAACTCCATTATCTACGACATCGGTAATAAGGACATGCGTTACACGTCTTTCGAGACATTCTCTTTTCACTCAATGTTAGTTTTCTTGAAAATAATAACTTATTCACAATTTTCAATCCGATAACCGACTTCAACTAGAAGCAATAAGTATTTCCTAGCTCAACTGAACGAGTTACTATAAAAAACATCAAAATCGTCATAGTCATGGATTTCGTCATTAGATCTTATGGGAGCAAATTAGAGATGCCTTCTCTACAAAAAAATAAATCGTTATCGGAATTATGTGAAGTAAGTAACTGGTTTTTGAAGTCAGTTGAAAAAATATCTAATATTTTTGAAGTTTGTGCTCTAGCAGGCAATATAAAATAAGCATGCCAAATAAAATAACCGTTTATGTTGTGGAAGCTATTTGGATAAGTAGCTAGGTAATATTAAAATCGAATAACCTCTCCCTCCGCAGAAATCATTTTAGCAGCAACCGGACGATTGGTGTGGTCCACATACAGGTCCAGCCCTTTTATATTATCGAACATCTGCAACAAAGACACACCCCAACTAAATTGTAGGTAAGGTTAGGTTATACTTTTGTATTTTTTTAGCTGCCTGGTCAAATATATGCCAGTGAATATGTCTCGTCACCACAATCATGTGCTTCCGCACGTAACTGCAGTCACTGCTGTCAAGGATCGAGAGCAGCTCGTTGGTCAGGAGGAAGAAACACCCGCGGAAGTATACACCGCTTAGAGTCCAAGTAGTCGTTCAGGGATTTCTGGTACCTATCTGATGAGTGATGAATGTGCCTGGTAGACTAAGGTGACCTTGAACGTGTGATCCTGGCTTCCTGCACACAGCTGCACTCACTGCTGCCGAGGATCGACAGCAGGGAGATGAAGAAGAACCGCAGGAAGATGCGTCGCTTAGAGTCCAGGTAGTCGTTTAGGGGTATCTGGTATCTGATGAAGCCTCGTAGGCTTAGCTGACCTTAATTATGTGTTCTTGAACATAGCTGCGTTCACTGCTGCCGAGGATCAAAAGTAGCTCATCAGTACAGATCAAGAACCTTAGGAATGTATGCCGTTTAGAATCCAAGTCCAAGTAGTCGGTCAGGGACATCTGATGGTATCTGATGAAGCCTCGTAGACTAAGCAGACTTTAATCATGTGCTCCTGAACACAGCTGCACTCGCTGCTGCCGAGGATCAAGAGCAGCTCGTCGGTGGAGATGAAGAAGAGCCTCGGGAAGATGCGTCGCTTAGAGTCCAGGTAGTCGTCCAGAGACACCTGGTATCTTATGAAGCCTCGTAGACTAATCAGACCTTGATCATGTGCTCCTGAACACAGCTGCACTCGCTGCTGCCGAGGATCGAGAGCAGCTCGTCGGTGGAAATGAAGAAGAACCGCGGGAAGATGCGTCGCTTAGAGTCCAGGTAGTCGTCGAGAGACACCTGGTATCTGATGAAGCCTCGTAGACTAAGCTGACCTTAATCATGTGCTCCTGAACACAGCTGCACTCGCTGCTGCCGAGGATCAAGAGCAGCTCGTCGGTGGAGATGAAGAAGAGCCTCGGGAAGATGCGTCGCTTAGAGTCCAGGTAGTCGTCCAGAGACACCTGGTATCTTATGAAGCCTCGTAGACTAATCAGACCTTGATCATGTGCTCCTGAACACAGCTGCACTCGCTGCTGCCGAGGATCGAGAGCAGCTCGTCGGTGGAAATGAAGAAGAACCGCGGGAAGATGCGTCGCTTAGAGTCCAGGTAGTCGTCGAGAGACACCTGGTATCTGATGAAGCCTCGTAGACTAAGCTGACCTTAATCATGTGCTCCTGAACACAGCTGCACTCGCTGCTGCCGAGGATCGAGAGCAGCTCGTCGGTGGAGATGAAGAAGAACCGCGGGAAGATGCGTCGCTTGGAGTCCAGGTAGTCGTTCAGAGATTTTTGGCATCTGTGTAATGTTGATAATTAAGTGAAACGCTACAATAAGTAAGCTGCAAGGGTATATCCAGTTGTAGAGAAACGGGACAAACTTACTATACCAAACAGTATTGCAGGCGATGACTTTTATCGTTGACTGTAATCTGAATTCTTATTTTTTTGTATTAATCATCTGCCAAGCCTGTAGTCACACATCGTTCTAGTATTGGCTTACACAGCCATGAAAAAGGATGTTTTCCTACATGACACTATTTTAGTCTTTTAAAACTGAAAGGCCTGTAATTGAGGCCGAGATGACGAGAGACGGTAAACCTACAGGATTTATATATAGCGTGCAGTACGCTGATGCCAACTGGTGCCGTCAATCCGAATTTTTGACGTTAATTAATATCACTTGACATTGTCATTCATAGTGTGTGTTGTTCAAAAATACTAAATAATTTCTAAAAATACTTTACGTATCGCTATAGAGCATATCGTATCGTAATTCACGGCTTACTCGGTACTTACAGTCAACCAATTTGATTTCTAGGCCACTATACAACCTTGTCACAATGACAATGTTATCAGATTTCAAAGCGGCTTTCATATTGACGTTCACTGTGACAAGGTACGAAATGGCCTAGGAATCAAATTGGTTGACTGTACATCGATATCGGGGTGCTACCCAAGTTTCACTCACTTACACAACTGAAATAAGTCGCATAAGGGCTGTATAAACTCTTATGCAGCATTTGTACTACGTGGGTAGACTGTAGGCAGGCGCAGTCACGCACTGCCCCAGCGAATTACCAGTGTACTTTTAACAGCTAGCAATAAATTACAGAAACATGCAATAGTTTTTCGTCTCATTAGCCTTACTTTTGCAATCCCAGCCCCAGATTAACGAACTCCTCCAGTCTGCCGGGGATACAGCAACAGTCCACGACGTTAAGACGCTTGGCAGTGTCGAGCATTATCTGAAATGAAAATCTTTATTACTTTCAGTGTTACAGTTTAGCAGGTATTATAAACAGCCTTCACTTTTCCAAATTAGTTACTGACGAGAGGGATTCAGCAATAGGGAGGAGTGAGATGAATTTATCTCCAAACGTGTCTCACATATTGCTGCATCCCTCTCGAAAGTGACTAAATTAGGCAAGTGTATAGCCGCAATAAAGCGTATATACAGATATGACAGCCTGTATGGATATTGAAAATGATCTGTGGGTAAAAGAATACGATTACGATTACTGTATATTTACTTTCCTAACCTCGTATCTGATCAAATATAACTATTTGCCGCTCATGTTTTTAAATAAGATTAAAAACTACTTTTCTTACGGAGTTAAGAAAGTATTGGGACGAAAGTCAGGATAGAAATGAAAGTAACCTGTTTATAACTGTATTGTGTTAGGTAATAAGATAAGACAGTTAAAGTTAAAGTTACGATTTTCGTCATAAAGTCCTTAGCAAAACTTTTGCTTTTTGTCACATAAATATAGATAGATAGTATAGGCCTACAACTTTAGAAACCTTCCTTTTGGCTTTGCCGTAGTCGGGTAACAAGCGCGTCTGTCACTTGTGCCCGTTCGACATTATCTGGTAATGTTACGGATATATAATGTGGCAAAATCAGCGTTCACAGACCAAAATACATAAAATAAAAAACATGACCTCTGGGAACTTATATTCGCGTCCATCACCCTAACATTTTGGCCCTTTCAAAGAATCGAACCTGGTAGTTTGCGTTGCTATAATTTATAAGTAGGCGATCCGCACCAGCACCAGTACGTTTAATATAGTCCCTTTCTATATAAAATATAACATCAGCAGCGTTAATGAAGCGCTATCAAGGCCACGTGTTCGTGCCGCTGGGTAAATATAGAAACCACGTGGGGCTTGCCGTATCAGACGCGCTTACCCAATGACCCGCTAGATGCCGTTGTTAGGTCGGCGGCGATTTCTAATTCGCGCTGTTAAGATTTTTCCGGAATCAACGACACCGCTCGCTTGAACAATCAACGACAAGACCTTACTTCATAGGATCATTTCTATAGTAAGCTCTTCACCAGGCAATCACAATACGTGAGCCAACCCCATCCACGAAGATGAGATGTGGCGCGGTGCCCTGAGCGTGAGAGAGGCGATGACTATCAGTCTTCAGCCATCGATGATCGTTCACCTCCTTCTTCGGGAGGAGGCGTGGGGTACTGTCGCTGTCTGAGTGGCTGGACTTTTTAAACCCTTTTAATATCTTGAAACTCATTGATTTGACGACGCGTTTGACTTTGTGTGTAGACACCTGTCTACTGAGCCGGCGGTCCCGAGTTCGAATCCCGGCCGGGGCAAATATTTATGCTTTGGGTCATGGTTGTTCTATGTATTTAAAAGTATATATTTATCTATATATAAGTACGTATATCATCGTCTAGTACCCCAAGCCTTCTTGGGCTTAATTTGGGACTAGATCGATTTGTGAGGTTGTCCGATATTTATTTATTGATAAACGTAGCTCTGAGATGTAACAGACTGTACTGGAAATATATTGTATCACCTAAACACTCACTTATAAAATTAATACACCTTGTTCTGAATTTGTTAATAACATGATGAAATCTACCCAGGCTACAACTAGTCATATAAAAAAAAGGTGCTTTCACATACTCTTCCAAAATCATATCTATTATACCAAATTACCAATATCATAGAATTATAAGTAGATTCGCGTAGCAGATTTGACATACAACTCGAAATTGACATCTTTTTCACTTATTGTTTTTGCAATATTGTATTTTCGCAAAATTTTTATTTATTAAATATATATAGGTACCTACTATTAAATACGGACAAATTTAATGTTAATATTTGATTTGTCAGTCTCTTAGTCCACGTAGAAGTTGTTTATGGTGTCATTTTGGTGACTCAAAAACATTTACCAACAGACAGAAGGGGATTTTCACCCAAAAATAATTAAATTTAGGATTAGTAGTATATTATAAATAAACCGGAGAGTGACAGTAATAAATCATCACATATAATTTTTAAGTGATAAAAAAGAAGTTACATATAAATTTGTACCTGTAGCATACTTTGTGAACTTTGTGATAACTGATAAAAATTAAATTTTAATGAAAAAGTGACTAGACATTCTATCAGAGTACTCTTCAAATAAATATGTCATGGATGTTATCTATATGCATATTTACGTATATCGTTGTCTAGTGCCCATAGTACAAGCTTTGCTTATATTGGGACTAGGTCGATTTATGTAAGATTGTCCTCTAATATTTATATATGTATACCTTTCTAAACGCCTTGTCGATGTCGTCAAACTTCTTGGCCTCCTCAGGGAGCTGCTGCCTGATGTCTCCACCGACGAAGATACCCTCCAGGTACAGCCATTTGCGCTGCAGTATATTAACAGGTTATTTTGGGTCCGTAATGTTTAATATAATTACTTTTTATCTAATGTAATATAGTTGATATAATGTAACATCGATCGCAAAATCTATTGAAATGACGTATGACAACCTGTGACCCTACCTTCAATGAATTTTGGTCGCATTTTACAAACCCTGGACATAGGTAACACGGTTTCTAAAACTATTATAAAGTTTCTAACCTAACCCATTGTAATCTAACTTAACTTGTCTAACAATTTATAAGTTCATTGATATAAAGGTATTAAAGGGCTAACCTTTCTCAAACACTAAAAATCATTGACCGAATTTAATTTGTCCGAAAACTGTATCGTTTGTCCAATGACAGGTTTCGTAAATTTTTCTTTTTACCATTTCACATTTAGCAAAAGTACCGTTTGTCCGAAAAACTTTTCTCGTCACATTCACTTGCCATATGAGTTGTTACGTATTTTGTTTCGTAGCCCATTTTTCATCTATGCGATGATACTTTGGGCACTGCATACATTTAGATACTTTTTTTATTCTTCACATTAAAAATGCTATCGATTTTAAGATGAACCCAGAAACGTCAAGTCCTGGAAGAAACAGGGATTCTAGATTTTTTCTGAAAACGCCCAACCCAAGTAACAAAAAAAGCTGCAGAAACGCTTATACAGCCATTATTCAGCTTAAATTTGCTGTATAAGCGGCTCTGCAGTTTGTTTGCTACTTGGGAAGTACAAAATTGACCTGTTACCTGCGTAGCCATCCACTCCTCGATCACTTCAGAGATCGTAGACAACCGGCGCTCCCAGGTGTGGACTACCGATAGGAATGGTCCGATGAATCTGCGAAATAAAATATCTAATATTATCAATACTATACACAAACCTATAAAAATGATAAGCGCGGTATACTTTTACCTGAGTTCTAGTAACATAGCTATTTCATGCTTTCATTGCGTGCAGTCGAAAATAAGTTGAAAAAAACAGTTTACCTACTGCGTAAATTTTGTCAATTTCGAGTAGTGTTTGAAACAAAAATTATCAATGAAAAAGTCAAACTGTCGGTTTCAAATATATACCTACAAATAAATCGCAGTGACCCTGTTCTAAGTAGAAACATGATCATAGAAAAAAATGTCTAAAACCATCAGCATTTTTGAACGGATAAGAATTTAAAAAATGTCAACTATATGAGCAGGGCTTTACGACAGCCCTGGGCTTCGCCTTTCTCGCGGCTTCGAGTCATGGACTCACTGTAGCTCCTGGACTTACTGGGATGCAGCCATGCTTTGCAGTGTCATGGAGTCATCATCAACTTTAACGGTGACGTCATCGCACGGGTTGAGCGTGTAGCCGCGGTCCTCGCCGCGATTCCAGTGTCTTGCTACTGTAAAAGCTATGTTCGCCCACGTGTCTTGGACTTCTTTAACGCCGCGTTCAATGGCCAGTTCCTAATGGGAAATATACATTAAATTAAACGTTTAAAACAATCTACTGAAATACATAATGAACACTATTCTGTGAGTAGGACACAAGGGCACTTTTACAAGTCTACCGGCATTTCTCAAGAGGAGACCACTGTTAGGTTCCTATTTACGAACCACTTTTCTTTTCAAATACACACACAGTCGCCATCAGACATATCGCAGCATATAAGGCGCTCATAAATATGTGAACATGTACTGTAACGCCCAGTCAATAAGAGTCGTGTTCAGATATTTATGGACGCCTTATATGCTTCGATATATCTGATGGCGACTGTACAAATAATTTGAATGAGAATCCCCTCCTATTTGGAGCTGTCAACTTTCTTAGGGTACCTAGGCCACCAAATCATTGATATTTATAACCGACACAAAATGGTGTGAAAATGAAAAGGCATTTACTCAACAACAATGGGAGGATGTGGACAGAAAATGAATGAGTTCATTCAATGGACTTCATTAAATAGATAGGTACTTATAGCAATAATTCCTCTTGGAGTTGAAACTACTTACCTTTGTTAACTGCAAACAATGCTATTATCTTTATTCTTTGTTAAACCGTAGAGTTGTCCCGTAAAATATAAGCACATAATAAGTACAGATACCCTAAACATCTTTAAGCCGAAAGAAATAGGGTTCACATTGAAACACAGTGCATATACTCGTAGATTAAAGTCATTTTGTATTTAAAACTGCATTGAAGTGCGCGTGGAAGAATAGAGATAATGCCCTTGTTCGTAGGTAACAAAGGTAAATTCAGACTTCAAAAACAATCTTAATATAATGCTATCATTTATTAGTTAAGGGGGCCTATGATGATTGCTTTTATCACGCGATACAATAAGTGACAAAGCATCCGTCACGTTTTGAAAAAATGCGTGTGAGTGACAGATGCTTTGTCACTTATTTATCACGTGATAAACGCAGCCATCATAGAACCCCTGGATGCAGAAGAAACAACTTGCCTTAATAGCATGATTGACGATCTCCTCGGCAACGTCCTGGTACTTATGTAGTTCCATGGCGAACATGTTCTCCAGGGTAAACCGCTCCGGAGACATGTCAAAGTCTTGGCCTGTATGAATGTATCATTTGGTATTAGAACCTTCAGATTCAGGGATTGCAATATTTAGTTCGTCCATTTAAAACTTGATGCTTTTGTAACTGTTCATATCTGACAGCGTGAGGTAGTGACCAGATAGAGGAATAGAAAGAACAAATCAGAGCTCACTGAATTCTAAGCTGAGCTCAGATTAGATTTGAAGAATAGTAACTGACTTTTCAGTATACTTCCTCTGACATTCTGAAATTATGTCAAATCAAGTGGAAAGCCACCGTATCCAATAGCGAGGTCGTTTCTCATCTGTCTTAGTATGACTAATGTTACCGAAATAATAATGTTACCAAAAAAGGGGTTTTCCGGGAATCATATTAAGTATACTATTTAAGGTCATTCACCCCAAATTGCACACCTAACCCGAACACTGAGTATGACACAATTTGTTCTTAAGTCTCAGAAACTGTACCACTTAGTCCACTTACCAGTTTTATGCATGAGCTCTTTCCAGTGCCTCTCGCGCATGGACTCGTTCTTGAGCGACACCATGAGCGGGACCACGCTCTTGAACTGCTTCATCTTGAGGTCCAGCATCAGCCCCGTGGGGCTGAGGCGGACGACCTTCGGCAGTTTCCTACCGACATTTAAATTTATGTTTTTTTTTTTTTTTTTTATGTCATAGGGGGCAAACGAGCAAACGAATCACCTATGTTGGTTACCTATGTGTTGTATAATGTTTCGCACGTGTTGTTTAAGGCGAACGGGTAATGCGGAACTAGCGCCACTTTCGACTTTTTTCTTATAACTTCAGCGGCCACAATAGTTTTGGGCAAGTTTTTAGAGACAACTAAAGAACAAGAAATTGTGTATAATAATTTAATAAATACTATAGGTGTTTTTCCAGTTGATTTTGAAGTTGGTTGATGGAAATTGATCTGGTTTAGAAGATATAATAAAAATTTGTAAGTGGCGCTAGTTTCGCATTACCCGTCGCCTTAACCTTGGCTATAGCTTGGCGCAGTGGTTAAGCAACTGCCTACTGAGCCGAGGGTCCTGGGTTCGAATCCCGGCAAGAGCAATTATTTGTGTGATAAACTCGAATATTTGTGCCTGGGTCATGGATGTTATTTGTATTTAAGTATGTACCTATTTATTTATATAAGTATGTTTATCGTCGTCTAGTGTCCATAATACAAGCCTACTAGAGCTTACTGTGGGACTAGATTGATTTGTGTGAGGTTGTCCGATATTTAATTATTTATTTATTTTTTATTTAGGTATAATATCTCCGCCTAGCGGGGTAAATATAGAATAAAAACAGAAAAGTCTAAAAACAATATTATCTCCGAAAGTAATCACGGTAAATGTACGAAATATGCAACCGGTTAGGAATCATACGCAGGTTCATGTGGTTTAATCATTTTTTTATAAGTAGACCTGTTCTTAAGCAATAAAATGAAATGTAAATTTCATGACCCGGATATGAGCAAACTAAGATGATTAAAAAAAAACTACAGGACCTATCGATGTGGGAGTTTTAGTCTGATATTCGTAATGGTACCTAATACGCTTATCGATTTTTTTGAAAAAAAACCGGCGTGAAAACAAAACGGGGGTTTTTAAAAGACTGTGCGATTGTGCGACATGATAGCAATCATTGAATATGTCCCTGTAGAAAGAGAACCATGTAACTGACCTGTATTCTTTAAAGAACTGCTCGATTCCGTCGACCAATGCCTGAGGGTTGAGATTCACCCACAAAGTCCTGGCCCACACTTCCCGGGCGTTCTTCTGTGCCTTGTATATCTTATACACCTGTCCAACAAGATGATAAACTTGTAGATGCCTTAATTGACTAATAGTCGGTATAAATTGCTTTATAGTAACAATACATTATAAAGGTATTTAAAAACATTTGTGTGACAATTCGTTTTGAAGATCATTTTGAGAAAATACCACAAGAAAGACAGCAGTACAATTTCCATAGTAATAGCGCGCTCATGATCTTGTATGCTATGACAAGGTTGTTTATCCTTTTTATATTTATTGGTATATAGTTGAAACCAACAGTTATAAATTATAACTGGTGGTTTGTTTGTTTTTCAAACAAAAATTGTGAAATAATTATAACTTATAATTATTTCATAATTTTTGTTTTAAAAACTCCTCGAACTTGACAATCTTCACGCAGAAAACTGTTTTTTTTCAACTTATTTCGACTGCACGCAATGAAAGCATGAAATAGCTATATTACTATCTAGAACTCAGGGAAGAGTGATATTCACTTAAAAAATTTGGTGGAAATTATCAATATCCTCTTAAGTGTCACCTAACAATACAAAGCCTGAGAAAAAATTACATTTTCTCAATAAGGCTGTCAATCCCGGAATTTTCGTATGGGTAATCCCCGTATTACCCGTACAAAAAAAACCGGGATTGGAAGCTCTATGTCAATAATCACCTGCTCCATGCACTGGAAGTCTGCCTTGGCTCGGTTGTAGTTGGAGAAGTCAGCCAAGGGGTTGTCGAACAGCTGCTCTGCCGCCTGTAGCTCCTTCTTTCTGCCGTCCAGTGCGTCGAAGTATTTCGTGTATTCCTGCAATGAATAATTTATTGAAGCTCCCATGGATCGACTCGAATGGACTTCGTAACAATGCGCAGATCTCAGCGAGTTCTCAACCGATTTTAGAAATTTTTGTTTTAAAATGCACAAATTAAATTTCGCTAGGTCGTGACGAGAAAATTTCGAAAAAAAAAATAAAACTCCGCTCCAATCTATGGTGCAAGCTTAGCCGGTGGCTGACTCTGCATCGACCTAGTAACCCAAAAGAGGATTTTACAACCCACGCCATGCGGATGTAGTGGCACTAATCAATGCACTGGCAACGACAAATTTTTTGTAACTGACGTTGGAAGTCGGTGAATGTCACTGATGTAAACAAAGAGGAAACAGGACAAAAATTCCGCAAATATCAAGTAATTTTTGCATGATAACAGTTTTCGACCATTTAGGCTCCAGTCTGTGAGGACGAACACCCTGCCGATGGCGAGCAGTGCGATGGTAGAAAGTAGCCGCGGGCATAATGTCAAACAATAGACAACATTCCATATTTTGAAGACTACAATTTTATTACTTTTCTGTATTTCGGTTGGAAAGAGGACGTAACCACTGTTTTTTTATATTTTTCCTGAGATTACTATTTATTTTATTACTAGCTGTGCCCCGCGGTGTTACCCGCTCATCCCACGGGAACACTAAATTTATTCGGTATAAAAAGTATCCTATGTCCTTTCCCGGGTCTCAAACTATCTCCATACCAAATTTCATCTAAGTCGGTTCAGCGGTTTAAGCGTGAAGAGGTAACAGACAGACAGACACACTTTCGCATTTATAATATCAGTATGGATTTATATATTAAAATGTACTCATTCTAAAATGTAGTAACTCCAAAACTATGAGACAATAGGAACGTTACTTTAGTCTAGTGTCTAATAAAAAAAAATACGTTGTTCGTAAACAGTAATTCGAAGACTATAACCCCATGCAGGCATAGTTGTCGTAGATTTTGGTTACTTTATGTATTTTCTTATATTTCTTTACGTACAGAAAAGTAAATTCGAATAATATTTTAGGATGTACCCGACGCGAAGCTCTTTCGATCTCTATATATATTTCTAATTGTTAGAAATATGCAATGTTGTCAATTCCTCAGAACACACCCCATTTAACAGATTAAATACATAAATAATAGAAGGGACCGTACCTCCATAAGCAGCAGTCCACTATCCATGTCGTCCCCGACGGTAGCCGGTCCCTCGGCGTCGAATTTCTCCACAAAATCATCCAGCTCCTTGAGAAAGTTGGCGATTTCGACGACGTTGAGCTTAGAGAACTTGTCCTTGGTTTGCTCGAGCGTGTTACCGCGGAACAGTGACGTCTGGTACAACGTCCCCCAGGCCGTTTGGAGGTTCTTCGCAAATTGGATGTCATCGTCTGATACCTACGAATAAGAACGTGCTCGAGTTTTACACCTTTCTCGCTCGTTCTTAGGCGAACCAGATAGTTAACGTAGATTATGTAGTTGTAGTGAAACTGTTGTATTAAATACAATAGTAAGAGTAGGTATAACAATAAATAAATATCATAGCAGTATAAATAGTAATGTATAAAGAGTGCGGTCTTCGCCAACAAACTGCATTGCAGTTTGGCGAAACATAAAATGCCTACCATTTTTGTATTTTTTTAGCATAATAAAAAAAAAAAAAAAGATAGGGATCTCTCAGTATTCACCCAAACCCGAATGGCAACTGAGAGCTCACTTTGTTATTAACGTTACATTTGAATAATCGAAATAAAATTAGTAACAATTGACGCTGATTATCTTATAATCTTAAAATATATTTGGACATAAGGTGATACTAGTAGCGGCATCTAGTGTGAGGTAGTAAGACGACAACTTGCAATATTTTTCGCGAAGAAGCACATTGGTTAATAAAATAAAAATCATACAATTTATCAGATTAGTGCTATAAATAATTGCGCAAATACGACAAACTATTGACAAAGCAATTTTTAGTAATCTTGAAATAACATTTGAAGAAAGAAGCTCCTACTAGCGACATCTAGAGTGAAGTAGTAAGACGACAACTTGCAATATTTTTTACGAATGGCACCACATTGGTTAGTAACATAAAATTTATCAGACTAGTGATATAAACAATCGCGCAAATACGGCAAACTACTGACAAAGTAATTTTTAGTAATCTTGAAATGACATTCGACAAAAAGAGCAACAACTAGCGACATCTAGTGTGTAGTAGTAAGACGAAAAATCCCTCCTAGTGAGAAATGGATCATCACATCTGCGCATGTTCAGCTCAAAAGTTTTCTATCTCTAAAACATATGTGTATAATGTGTGTAGAATAGCACAGGTTAGTACTTTTTAACACCATATGGCTATTGTGGATTACTTTTCATACATTCGCTGAACGAAAATAACCGCCGATGCTAACGCCATCTAGTGAAATGAAGCGGCGGACGGCGTTTTTAAAAAAATACACTCAACCAAAACAGCCCTGCCTTGTACTCTTATGTATTTATTACATTATTTTTTTATATTTATCTATCTTTTAAACATTTTCATAATCCTCACATCAAGTCCATGTTGTCTCAGCATGTGAAATATATCCTGCATTCCCCTGTACTTGACTTCGGCCGTGATCGTATACTGCTGCACTAAGGCAATGGTTGCCATTACCAATTTGAAGTCCTCGAGACCCTTGATGTTCATGTTCATAGTCATGCGAAGTGACTGAAATATTAAAGGTAAAAAGTATGATTAAACATCTGAAAAATTAGGCAAAAAGGCCAACGACACGAGGTGTTCCCAGGCGGTCACCCATCCAAGTACTGACCTCGCCCGACGTTGCTTAACTTCGGTGATCGGACGAGAACCGGTGTATTCAACGTGGTATGGACGTTGGCGAACAGATACTCCAATTTTATTAGTATTTGCTACTTATACCGTAGAACTAATATTATTTAACGGAGCAAGTGAGCTCTGTATATAATGACATTAGGTTCAAAGTAAAATGCATTTCGGCAATATTCGTTTACATAAACATAAAATATTTAGCCACCGATCCGATACTTTATTTATAGCGCAGGGGCTTTTTCCAAAATATGTTCAAAATATTTTGAAACACGCTATTTCTTCAAGATGAGTGTGACTAATAATGCCTAAACTAACCTCAATTTGGTTCTTCAAATCCTGCATGTTCATTCTGGTTTTAGTAGCTATACATTCACCCAAACAGTGCTTCCATTCTGCTGCGTGGTCCTGTATTTGTCGTATAATGGGTCTCAAATTCACTCTTATCGAACCGATATCGACAAATTTGACGTGCGCATCCAGGTCTGCTATGATGTCTTCAAAGAAGAAAAACTTTTCGTCGTATTTCTGTATTTGCTCGTATTTTTGTACGTATTTTTCGCACGATAAATTCTTGTCAAATGCCCATAGATGCTGATATTTATGCCACCTGTTAAAAATATAGAACTTAAATGTTTAAGGATGTAAATAAGATACTTGGAACATAAATAAAAGAACTACAAGTTGAAATACAAGTAGTAATTTTAATATACCTCTCAAAACAAGCATTAAATCACTTCACTACATAGTATAAAACAAAGTCGCTTCCTGCTGTCTGTCTGTCTGTCTATCCCTATGTATGCTTAGATCTTTAAAACTACGCAACGGATTTTGATGCGGTTTTTTAATACATAGAGTGACTCAAGAGAAAGGTTTATATGTATAATACATGCATATAGTATATTTAATATCAGCATTGCACCCGTGCGAAGCCGGGGCGGGTTGCTAGTATACAATACAATCATACAATGTAAGAAATTAAAATTGTAGGTAACCAACAGGCGACCTCGTCGCTAAAAAACGATCCCATCCAGACAACCTTTGTGTAGTAGTAATAATTAATGAAGTATCGTTATTATTGCAAACTTACTTCTGTGTATACGAATTAATCTCCTGCGTCAGTCTGTATATCGTGTCCTGTATGAGAAGTGTGACGTCATTGATCGAGATGACACGCAGAATGTCCTCGAAGAAAGAGAACACGTAGAACTCATTCCCAGTGGCTTCTTCTATACGTTGGGGTGGACAGGGGAGACAGGTTTTCTTCATCCAACGGGGAAAGGATGTTAGCCTAAAAAGACAACGTCATAATGTTTTATTGACCGAGCGAAGCGTCTACATTTCAACCTGGCCAAACATTTTTCCTTATGTATGTCCGAATTTTAATTTCTGGATTATTCAGTTGTAAGGCTATTCGCGCCTACTTGTCGCATTATTCAACGCAACACATTCTCGTGAAATTTAGTGAGCAAGTTAGATTTTAATTATTATAGATTTTTTGTCAATAAAGTAAAAAAAAAAATCAGACAACCTCACACAAATCAATCTAGTCCCAAATTAAGCTCATGAAGGCTTGTGTTATGGGTACTAGACGACGATATACATACTTATATAGATAAATATATACTTAAATACCTAGAACAACCATGACCCAATCACAAACATTCGAGTTCATCACAAAAATATTTGCCCTGACCGGGATTCGAACCCGGCACCGCCGGCTCAGTAGGCAGGTGCTTACAAACTGAGCCAACCGCGTCGTCACGTCAAAGTTAATCGACATTTTTTTCAAGTTGAGAATGTGACCAAAATAAATAGGACCTAGACGACTCGGGAATGCTGACGAGTTGTAAATAAATAACAGCAAAAGGTGTTTTTAGTCAAATAAAAAGCAAAAAGCCAACGACACGAGGTGTTCCCAGGCGGTCACCCATCCAAGTACTGACCTCGCCCGACGTTGCTTAACTTCGGTGATCAGACGAGAACCGGTGTATTCAACGTGGTATGGACGTTGGCAACAGCATATGCCAAATAGCGATAGATGTGATTTTACCTATTGAAGAAATGTTTGACGTCATATCCCAGTATATTACAGACTTCTGCGGGCGTGGGTCGCATGGTGATGTCTGGTGGAACCAACATGGCGTCGACTTGGAACATGGGAAGTTTCCCACTCAGCTGTTGTTGAAAACTTTCCAAATTCTCAAGGGTGAGTCTAGAAATATAAAAATAAGGTAAGAAATAAATAAAGACAAAAACCAAGCAAGCATTTTAAATACAAGTGGTATCACCACATAAAAAATAGGAACGACATTAATTATGTTCGATATAAGCATTTTAAAGCTGCACTCACTTAATTAGTGCTTCAGTTGTGGTTTGTGGTAAAGTAAACAAATAAAAATGTATGCCAAATTCTTACGTATATACATTCACATTCAGAATCAGGGCTAACTCCAGCCTTACAATTTACTAGTCACTAAAAACTCCACATGGGATAGGGTTGCCATACGTCCCGTCCCGGTTTGAAAAGTGTTGCCCGTCCGGCCATACAGTCCTAACGGATAATCAGTCGCGCGCCATTAAATTTGTCCCGGTTGACCGTCCCATCTTTATGGCAACCCTAACCAAGTTCTCCAACTTCATCAGTATGGACCCGATGTGATCAAATCGTCCCGTGCTGGACCTCAGGAACAGATCCTCCTTAATATTGATCCCATGCGGTCGTAGACGCGAGTATTGCGAGATGTGTTCTAGAAGGGTATGGATTGAGACATTTACGTACTTCACAAGCCCCTTGAAGATGTACTTCTCCCAGTACTGATAGTACTGCGCCATGACTGGGGAGCGGCCGGTACTGGAGCCCAGGATGAGGTACTCCAATTTCATCAAAATCGGGCCGATTCGATCGTAGACGCGAGAGAGTTGCGCGATGCGCTCCAGACGCTCGTTCGCGACCTCCACGAAATATGTCTGGAAATGTGTACCATTTTAGATTTTGCTATATTTTAATGTAGTCTTATAAATTGTTTCATATTTGTTACCAAATTAAACATTGCAACACTAGGGAATTGATGAACAATAAACGGCAGAGACGAGACCGAGAAATATTACCTACACGGACTTTATTACTAAATTAATCATTTTGATATTTCGAATAACAGACTTCATTCTAAATAGTTGTTTTGAATTCCGAAAAAATACAATTCATGAGCTCTTAGAATGTTCTTCAGGCTCGGATCAGAGATGTTAATAAGAGCGAGCGAGAAACTAAACTCGAAGACCTTTTTAACAGCTTATGAAGTTGTTGTATTACAGTGTAGTTGATTGATAAATCCGTATCCGTTCAGTGAGTACCTTGCATGGATAAAGCCAAGTGTCATCAGGTTGTTTTGTCACGGGATCCACATAATTCGTAGGTTTTACTACAGGAAAGAGATCAAACATCTCCAACTGAGACATCAGGAACACTATTTCTTTCTCAACCATTTTCAATTGTTGATACACAGCTTTCAGGGACTTTTCACCTACAAAAATCAATCACTTTAAACTTTACTGTCATAGAAAAACACAAAAATGTATCTTAACTTATATAGTACGAAGGAATTTGGAAAAACTTGCAAAAAGCCAACGACACGTGGTGTTCCCAGGCGGTCACCCATCCAAGTACTGACAGCGCCCGACGTTGCTTAACTTCGGACGAGAACCGGTGTGTTCAACGTGGTATGGACGCGAGACGTTGGCAAAAATCCTTAACAAATTTACAATTTAGAAAAGCAACGTTTCGAATTAGGGCATGTCTAACCTTTAGTAATATCCTTGATATAATCATTAATCCCCAACGCGGTCCACGTAAGTCTCGTCAGCCCGGGCAGAATATGTCGCTCCATGTCCAACAGATGGCGCTTCATAAGAAACGTCTCAGACAGGCTCAGCGATGACGCAGTCTTGTTGTACATGCATATGACCTCGCTCAGGGCTTCTAGTTCGTAGTAGAGTCGGGCCTTCTGCATGGACGCGTCGCGAATGTTCGCCGGGAGAGAGAAACCTGGAATATTATAGTACATTACTACAGATACCGGCAAATAAGGGCTTGCTGGGTGAGTAGGTATAGACAGCCGACACAGCACAGACTCTAACCGTCTTTGAAGGTCCAGCACCAAAATTGGTTATAATTCAGCCAGCCATTTCAGCTTGATGAGAGGACAAAGTAATTATGACCAACACATGGCGCCAGACTGGCATGCCGCCGCGCACCTATACAAAACAAAAGCCGATCCTGCATCGCGCTGTTAATATTTACCATGACATCATGGCCCGGGCTCCATAGAAAACTCATTTTTAATACAAATCTAACTGTTGTCTGCGACTTCGTCTGCATGGAAAGATGAAAAGTATTACCTGTCCTTCCCCGGGACTCCTATCTCCATCTATCTCTAAATCGGATCAGCGTTTTAAGCGTGAAAAGGACACACAGCGAGAGTGTGAGAGAGAAAGCATTTATAATATTAGTATGGAAAGAGATACTCACCAAGCTGTTCCATTAGCTCGGCCTCACGCATCACGAGGAACAGATCATTGTCGAACTGCGGTTGGAACTCCAAGTCGTACTCTTGAACCAACTTATGTACCGTCAGGTCGCGCCACGTTACGTCCATCTGAAATGTCGAGAATGGTGTACTGCCTTTTCGCCGAATTATGTTTCGTCAAATTTCATTTGGCAACCAACTTTTCGCCGAAGTTTTATTACGAAAACCAATCCTTGGCATAATTTTACTTCGTAATTTTTTTATTTCGATACATTTTTATATTCCAAAATTTTAGTATGTCAAATTTTATGTGGTAAATAATTGTGTAGGAAATGATTTGCTAAGGCAAATAACATATCGTCAAATTTTATGTGGTAAATAATTGTGTAGCAAATGATTTGCTTAGTCAAATAACGATTCATCAAAAGCTTGGGCAAATTACCTACAACCATTGCTTACAGTATGATGATAGTGCAAAATAAAACACAAATATAAACCGAAAAAAATATTTTTTAATCAAAATCAATTTGTTGTACTTGTGATACGTGTATGTGAGCAGATCCGACTCGGCCGGGTTAGGTTAGGTTAGTTTTTTTTTTATATCCCTAAAAAACGCTCCTTTTGTTGTACTTGTGATACGTATGTATGTGAACTGTAGGAATTCTAGCCGTCGGGATTACAGTCTTCGGGATTACAGTCTTCGGGACGAAACTGCTCCCAGAGATGTAGGTTAGGGTTATTTTTTTTTATGCACACACGCACATTAACTATCAGTGATGATAACTCAAGAATGAAATGCTATTTTGAGCCACAAACTATGTAAACAAAAGTACCCTCTAAATTTAGGTGCATGGTGCATCACCCTACCCGCTTAATGCAATAAAATTATACTGCGATTTGCATAATGCCATTCATGTTCCTAAATCAAGGTATGCCAATCAATACATTTGACGAAAACATAATTGCCATCTTATAAAAATCCCAGATAATAATTGGTCTAACAATAGTTTATCAAATCATTAATTGGGAAAAGATATCAGTGCGAAACGTTGAGTTGGGAAATGAAAATTTGACCAAATAAAAATATGGGATACGTAGTTCGGCGAGTTAAGAATTTGCTAAATATTTTTCGGCGAAACATTAGTAAACCGTCGAGAATACTAGTTTTCTCAAACATGCCATCATAACGTGCATTATAACAGGCTTCGAAGTGTCAAGTTTCGGGCGGAACAACTCGAGAGAACTGTAAGGGAATTTCACACCAAAATTGAAGGCCTAGGCCGGGAAGTCATTATTTTTTAAACATGGCGTTTTTGTTCATGAACAGGCTAAACAGCTGAATTCTATTTTTTGAGTGGTGTATTTTTTATTTCATTGCATATGTTTGAGTGAAAAGGGGTTTAGATGTGAAAAGGGCTTGTCGGCTTCTTATCACTATCCCGCCTCCCTACGGTCGGCCGTCTATACCTACCCACCCGGCAAGCCCTTCTTTCCCGGCGTCTGCCGTAAAATGTACTATTATGCGCCTGTTACCGACATAATAAACAACTCGTGTTTACATAATTAACACGAGTGTGCTCATAATAGGATCACACGTAGGGTGACCAGATGTCAGGAATTTTCCTGACATATCAGGAATTTTATGCATATGTCAGGAATGCGGCCGGAACAGGGAAATGTCGGGAATTTTCGGCAAATAAATGAAACCATAGAATTTTATACACTGTAAACTATTATTTTTAATCACAATAACAAAAAGGGCAAAGCCACAAGTACTTTGGAGTTTCATGAATTGCAACTTATTAATAATCGCAATTATCTTTTTTTTACAATATAAACATAAATCAATCAACATTGACAAATTGAAGAAATAGGACTCGTGTCAGGAATTTTGGCCGAAAATCAGGAATTTTGTCAGGACTTTTGAAATTAGTATCTGGTAACCCTAATCACACGACTGTTTTAAGACCTAATTATGTACAGTTGCATACACTACTACTACTATCTATCACTATCACTATCTACACCCATAGATTTCCTTTTATGTAGATATGAAGTACTCGGTACCGCCCGTCAGTCCGAATTGAGGAATGAATAAGGTGACCGAGCACCGAGGCGGGCATGCTCACCTTAACAGTATATGTATATTAATATTATATACATACATCATCAACTCGCATGATCATTAAACTCACATGATTCTCACAAATTATTATAGCAAAACGGGACTTAATCGCGTTCAATCCAAGAAAAACATAATTATATTATGTGTCGTAATTACCAATCCTTCCTTTGCGAGCAGGGAAACCGAGCTCGGTGATCGCACATTTTCGTAATGCTGACCAGGTATCCTCATTAACATTACTGAAATGAAATAGTAATTTATAATTAGTAAAAAGCAAGGGTACGTAGAAGACTAGTAGCGACATCTATCCTCACATTTTGATGACTGTCTGTATAGAGTTTTAGCCAACAGGTCAGCGTGTTTTGGATATTCAAAACTCTTACCTACGTCATATTATATTTAAAATACATACGTGTATATACATACATACAAGAAACAAGAGATTATTACATAAATTGGGATCAACAATTAGGACTACTAACGCCATCTATTAACAAACGAGTAAACTAAAGTTATTTCTCGTGATGATAAAAATATAACTTCTTTCGAATTTATTACTAGTTTTAGTCACCGTGTTTATTTATTTAACAAAATCAATGTTTGTTTCAACGATAATTTACTAGTAACACACTTATTTTATATATATATATAAAAGCGATACTACTAACGCCATCTATGAACAGTCTCATAAAGTAGCCATACTTTTATTTTAATTTCTAATATAACTAGTGTTTTCGCAGGTTTACACAGTGACAAACATTTCTGTGTTTATAAAAAATATATTATCTAGTCGAAGTTCTCCAGCTTATCTCAATCACGTCCAACATACAATTATCGTCACTTAATTAGTGAAATACAAACCAAAAATCAAACAAAACTAATTGTTTCTAACTAATTTATAATTATAACATAAGTAAGTATTAACTATTTCATCATTTGATAGATACTACTTACACGCTTTATCTCTTTTTCGTTTGTCAGCTATCTGCTTGTTAACGACATCTGCCGGCCGCAGCTCGGCTTGCGATTGTTTCTTCTTCACATGTGCTCGCCCGGCGGGTGTAAGCTTCATTCCGCGTGCGCCAGATGGCGCTGGTTCTAATAACAGGAATATAAGTTCTTAGACGTAAATTTATCCCGTTTTAAACACGTACTGCCTAGAATCAAGCCCACACGACCTAGAATCAAGCTACATGACCCATAACAAACAGACTGACCTAAAAACGACGTTGTACACGTCTGCTGGTTCGAGTGCCCGTGCACGCCAGCTCACACACCACACACGCTAGGCGCTGGGGCAGTGCGCTGCCTACAGCCTAGCAACACGACGTCGGACAGCCGTAAGGCTACCGAGCAAGCCATATTACGATTACGACGATTTACTCGTACTGTTTAGAAATTAGTCGTGAAGTATGTCTTTTTTAAATTATTATGCCATTATAATATTTTATTTTGGAAATGGTGATTGACGAGCCCAGTGGTGAGTACCACTGGGCTCCAATGATCCCGCTCGAAAAAGCTCGGATCACGACTATAGAAACATGTCATTCAAGGAAGTAACCTATTTTATAAGCTTTTATTTAACTTGCTATGTATGCTTATATTATTATGGTCCTTGCTATGTATGTATGTATGTAGCTATGTAACAATGTTTGTTCGGGTGGAATCTTGAAACTCAATTTTGAACAGATAATATCTATCTTCAACTGATTGAGCTGAAATTTTGCATAACATAACTTTGTTGACAATACAATAATAATGGTACCATGGAGCTGGTCTGATGGAGTCGGAGGGTCATCCTAGAAACTCTGAATAAAGCAATCCTACCAGGACCAGGAGTCTTTAGAATCATCTCAGTGAGCAATTGATGTGTTCATGTCTATAAAGCTTAAATAAAAATATAATTGTGACGGAAACTGTTTTATTCGATGTACTAAAAATGACCGTTTTTGCCTTTTCATTCTTACATTTTAATTTTCAGAACGCGTAGATAATTTTAACTAGGTATAAGTTAATTCAGTATAATTGAAAAGCAGGTTGGCTGTCGAACCAGTCAAACGAGTATTAACAGAGTTGTATTTATTTTCATGGAAGTTAGGGATTAAATTAATAGAGATGAGTTTTGTATCTTCAGATTAGAATTACATACCATCCTCTTTTTTGAATTGAACTTTTAAAATGTTTTTCTTCATCATATTGTCGACGAAAGTTGAGGCGACATTCACCCATTCTTTATATTTCGTATCTTCATATTCTTTGATTACCTTAGAAAAGGATTTGTATTGAACAAAGGCTTCCTTCTTTTGTTCGCACTCATTTAATTGCGGTACCTGAGGAGAGTAATAAAATGCCATTATATTTGGTATATTACAAAAATAAACGAGGGAATGATTTTTGTCTAGAACAGCAAAAGGCCAACGACACGAGGTGTTCCCAGGCGGTCACCCATCCAAGTACTGACCTCGCCCGACGTTGCTTAACTTCGGTGATCAGACGAGAACCGGTGTATTCAACGTGGTATGGACGTTGGCGACTGAATTGTCGAATTTTATAAGTATTTGATACTAATTCGGTAGAACTAATTTTATTCCACGAAACTACTGAGCTCCGTAGGTAATAAGTTAATAACATTAGGTTCAATCAAAGTCACATGCTTTTCAGAAATATAAGTTTTCATAAACAACACATTTAGCCACCGATCAGCATACTTTATTTATAGCACAGACAACCGAGTGTTTGTTGCAGGAGATAAGCGGCAAGCTAAAACTTTATACATTATTTACTTTGTTCATTTTGTATTACACCGCTATTATCACCGAGAGTAATCCTATAATGAGAACTCGAATACAAACAATGCTCTCCAGGGGCTCCAGGGATGCCTTTTGTTGGACACGCTTTGTAAATGAATGATGCGTGTTTAGTGTTTTTTTTTTTTGAGAAATAGTGAGCAGGGATGTTATCTATTGATGAAAATCAATAATTATGATTTAGTAGACAAAAAAAAGCAGCAAGTATGCAAAAAGCCAACGGCACGTAGTGTTCCCAGGCGGTCACCCATCCAAGTACTGACTACGCCCGACGTTGCTTAACTTCGGTGATCGGACGAGAACCGGTGTTTTCAACGTGGTATGGTCGTTGGCGACAATATATGATAATACTCGTAACGGGTTCTAATACAGATATATCACGTGACATCCCTTACCGTTTGGAACTTCATGATTGGTCGCTTCATTTTATTGAATAGCGCTCGCGCCCAGTAGATGGAGCCAGCACAAGGCGGGTGATTCCACAGCAAAGGAGGGTTCTTTCGACATCGCTGTAAAACGGAATTGTAACTTTATAATAAACAACCCACAGGGCATTTTTTAATATCTAGACTAGGCGGTGTCCGCAACATCGTCCACGTATTTTTTCTTTACCGTAGACGGGTAAAAAATATCCTTAATATTTGTATCGATAGTTCAAAATTAAAAGTATCCTGTATCCTATAACCATCTTCAGATGTCCAGCTATTCATGTACCAAAAATTGTTAACATTTGTCCAGCCGTTTCGGCGTGATGAGAGGACAAAGTAATTATGATGCGCAAGGCGCCGTGCCCCCATACAAAACAAAAGGCGATCCTGCATCGCGTCATTAAGATTTTTTCTAAAACTATGACCCCTCTCCATAGAAAGCTGGTATAGATATGGTATTTCAATGACATCAATGTGTTTAAATGATACCTTATTTTGCAAATAAACCACTTAGTTATCTGTAAAGCATTTTATATTTTATCCATCGAATACCATCATATAAATAAAATTAAAATTTAAAAAACCCCCAACACAAGTAAGCTAGTGATCAATTGATCATGAGACCCTTATTCAATGAGTGATATAGAAAATGCAACTACAATTGAACATAACTACAAAATTTGGAACTCTTAGATTCAATATTGGCTGAGATATAGTCGCTTGTACCAATTAAAGCTGAATATCTTGGAAACTACTAGTCCTATTTCCACCAAACATGGTTAAGAACCATCTCGATGGACAAGTCTTTAGATTTGGTCAGAGTACATGGATCTGTGATACACATTGCTAATGTGAATATTGTCATAATGATATTAACCCTAATTTTAACTACCTACCCTTGTAACATAGACCCCTGATGTAATATTGGGCCAGCGACATGTTGAACTTATGGCCCTCCTTTTTCGCCGGGTCTTAAAAAGTGTGTTACCGTGAAGATATCTTCAACGTTAGTCAGCTCCTTGAGGAATTGTCGCATGATGAAGTCGAACTTGGTGGAGAGCTGCTGGCGGATGGACTCGCGGGTGTCAAACTCTAGAAACTTGAGAAGCACGTCCAGCGCTTCTTCTGAGGACCTATAAAAGGAGAAGATGTTATTCAAATCGTTTAGTTTAGTACTGAGTTTTAACGGCACGGCTTGGACTTCGGTTTTAGTGGCGAGTGACGATCACGGAAACCATCCAGGCGATGGTCGCCGCGGACTCTCCGTGCCTCAGCGTAATCCCCGTAATCCTTAGTTCGCGTTTATCTCTGCATTATAGCCCGTATCTCTTTCTCCTCTCCTCCCGCCCTAAGACAGACTGACCTGTTTCAGTCTATTCACGACGCAGTCCATGCGCACAGTGCGCCCGCATCTCCCCTCCATCGCTCCTGTGGCGCGGAGATAATCCCATTAGCGGGTTACACTCCCACACAAAGTCCGACTCACTGGTAGTGAGGGCTAAACAGCCCCGATAGTCATATCTAAAAAAAAATGGCGGTTGGCGCGGCATGGAAACAAATAGAGCGGCAACCGCGCACGTCGGCTCGTAGCGTGCTTCATATATCGCTACGATTTTGTTTTTACTGCTCACCGCTCGTTACAATAAAGGACCTTACTTTACACCTTATCTGAAACAAGCTTTGTCAAAACTGACTCCCCCTCAACTTAAAACACCCCGCCCCGCATCGTACTACATATTTACCCCACAGCATGACCCCTCTGAATCGATATGGAGACTTGTTGAACCATATATAACATTGACTTAATTCAATACTTCTAGACATCTCAGTAAATCGTACCTCAAATTCCCAAAACTCTGGTTAATATAGTTCTTCGCCTCCTCCTCCAAGAATCTGACTTCCGCCCAGAAGTCCCCCATTATCACGTCCCAGTTCTCCTTGTTGTCATACACGAAGACACTGAAGTCTATGGTCCGGATCGGGAAGACGAGGTTTTTGACGCGCTTGCGCACATCGTCGATTTGCGTAGGGTCGCTGATGATGGAGGCTAGCTCGAGGCCGAAGATGCGCTCGAAGTCTATCAGGACCTTGAGTATGGAAACGGGTAATGAATTGACTTTTTTTATACTACGATGGTGGCAAACCATTAACCCCTCGTATGCTTAGACACGGATCCGTGTGGGACATTTGAACCTTAGGTATGTCAAATGTCAGTTAATTTCAATTTAATTAGCAAATTTTTGACGTCGCATACGAGGGGTTAAGCATGCGGCCCGCCTGATGTTAAGGAGCATTCCATGAAAAACGGTAACTATCTCGTCTAATTTATTATTCCAAATTCCAATATTTCGGCAATGCCAAATTACGGTCAAGAGTATTATCTATTGATATTTATAAACATTATAATTATAATAAAATACTTAAACGGGTTTACTCACGTCGTAGAAGTCGAATAACGCTCGACATGTTTCGAATCGGTACGCGATGAACTGGAGGCAGAGTAATCGGGTTGCGAACGCATCGGCTCGTCCCCGCCCAACTGCAGTAGAGAGGCTACCTTTATACTTGCCTTATCTTAAGGGCGTGACGGATAAAATCGGATACTTGTTACGCCGTAGATATTGCATCAAGACGATTTTCCGCCCTCATATACAGCTCAGACAGTTGGTGCGTTCCCCCAAAGATAAGGAACCCTTAAGTAATCCTGGCGTATATATGATTCCGTGCTCCTGTGGGAAGAACTATATAGGAGAGACTGGCCGGAACATTTCCACAAGAGTGACTGAACACATACGTAGTATGAAAAATCAGGATACCCGGGGTTCTGCAGTGACGGAACATTCACTGAATTCGGATACGTCTCACTATATTCGTTTCGATAAGGTAACTGTGCTGGCGAGAGAAAAGTTTTCCATTCCGCGGAAAGTACGGGAGGCTATCGAAATTAGTCGTCATCCGAATTTTAACCGAGATTGTGGATGGTCAGTGCCCCCTAGTTGGAGGACGGTTTTGGATACTACATCGGTGGTTAGTGTGGACGAGACCTTAGCAAATGACGTAGTGAGTGTTGTGTGCAACCCGACAATTGGCATTGTGCGTGATGATGAGGGTAGTTTTGCGCCTCCGCCGGTGACACCCGTGTCGAGCAGCCGCGCGGACAGGGCGCATGCCCGTAGTGTTCGATTGGCCGCCGTCGCGACTGGTCGTCTCTCCTGATGATGAATCGCGTACCGATTCGAAACATGTCGAGCGTTATTCGACTTCTACGACGTGAGTAAACCCGTTTAAGTATTTTAATATGTCTGAGACTCACGATAGTTTTCTATGTAAAATTATAATTATAATATTACAAACTTTTAAACAATAGCCATGTTTAAGCAGCACAATTTCATTGTCGCGTAAAGTCTGTTAATTACCCCGATTTCTTTATTGGATAATAAGATTTGTTTGTACTATAAATGTGAACTGCCGGCTTTATAATAAAACTAGCCTCCTATTTTTTTATTTGCAACATAAAATAATGTTATATGCCCCTTTTCAGAAATGTTTTAAGCAATAATCTAACCGCACCTGAACAGTGTCGATTACGACATGAAGGAACATAATTTGTAGTTTATGACCTGAACTTGGTGGTAGATGTCTTTCAAAGCCTATAATCTAAACAGTGTTTGTCACGGGTCACCTTGTGGAGCGGAGTAACTTTAGTTATTTGCGTGTTTATTTAGTTTTATCACTTTCAAAGGTAACGGTCGCTTACGACATGTGTTTATGAAAGTCGTTAAACTAAACGTTATTTTTACTTTAATACGAGCCTGATTTGTCCAATTTTCTAATGGATCAATCACATCTTAGCTCGAACGCACTTAGATTGAGAAAATCACGTCTGAAAAAATCCTTGAAGTTCTAGACTTCAGAAAAAGGGAGTGCGAGAGACTTCTAGCTCCCGAGAAAACTATTCAGACAAATAAAAAAAGACGTGTCTAACTTATTACTTATTACAAGCGGCAGAATGAAGGCTTAATATAAGAAAGCAAAAGTGAACTGAACGGAAAAGAAAAACTCCAAAATCTGGCTTCAGTCAGGTCAAATGAGGCTCTAGCGTAAACTTTATCAGGTTTACAGTCTACCTCACGCCTACATCCGTATATAGAAATGCGTTGAAACAGACGCAAGGCAGTTTAAAAAAACCGGCCAAGTGCGAGTTGGAACTCGCGCACCGAAGGTGCCGTACGAACTATGAAAGTACTGCACATATAGATGTTGTTTTACGAAAAGTACTATATACTGAGCGACAAACTTTACTTCAACAACGTAGGAAAACTGACGTACACATAGAATTTGGCAATACTATAATAATAGTTTTGGCAAATTCTATAGTTCCTCCTAGGTCAACGGGAATTGCCCTTTAAATTATGACTCCCGAGAGTGTCGAAATATTAAGTATACAGGGTGGAACGAAACGACGTTATTTCCTTTAACTGTGGCATTATACAGGCTTAGAATATTATTTTCTCCAAATAAACTTTATTAATATCTCTCACCGTTTTCCAGTTATAGCATGTTAAACTTTCATACGAAAAAGTGTGTGTGTACAACCCTATTTTAGAGTGCAATGACCTCTTCATAACACAGTTAACTTTTGTAAACAAACTTTTTACAAATTGCCTAGCCATTTCTTATCGGTTTAAAAACCTTTGAAAATACCCTTAAGATTGTTTTTAGACTTTTTAGTTGACATGATTGATAGACGTTACATTGACTTTTTGTATCGTATGCTGTGTGCAAAAATGCCGGAATTAAACGCTAGAGGCTATTTGAATTTGCTTCTTTTGTACGCGGAGTGCGATTACAATACTGGAGAGACTTTGCGCCAATACCGGAACAGGTATCCTCCTCCTCACCCAACACACTCTAGTACGATATTACGCGCTCTTGACCGTGTTGGTAACAATCGTCCTATTGTGCCACGAACGGGTCAGGATGACCAGCGCGGAGGACGCGTTATTCAACATGATGTCAGATTGGAAGAGAGAGTGCTGCAGTACTTCGAAGATTATCCGAGGTCAAGTTCAAGACAAGCGGGCCGACATTTTCGTATGACTCATACGAAAATACTCAGAATACTAAAACGTGAGGGCCGTCACCCTTACAAAATACAAAGAGTCCAGGCATTACTACCAAGAGATTGCCCCGTTCGCGAAGCCTATTGCCGGTGGCTACTGCAAAAGGTGTTAGAAGACCGAGACTTCATCAAACACGTAATATGGAGTGATGAAAGCTTGTTCACACGGAACGGTATGTGGAACAGGCATAACGAACACGTGTATGCCGAAGAAAATCCGTTTGCCTACCGTTATACGGGACACCAGTATCGTTGGTCTGTTAATGTTTGGGCGGCGATACACGGGGATACAATAATAGGCCCTGTATTTCTGCCTCAGACTTTAAACAGACACGGATACATGGCTCTGTTGAGGATAGAGCTCGACGACTATCTGGATGAGTTGACGCTGGCAGAAAGAAGACGCACTTGGTTCCAACAAGATGGAGCACCAGCTCATTCAGTAGTCGAAGTACGTGAAACACTGAATAATGTGTTTGAGGATCGCTGGATCGGCCGATATGGGCCGCACCGTTGGCCTCCTAGGTCTCCAGATCTCACACCCTTGGATTTTTTTCTGTGGGGCACCGTAAAGGACATCGTTTACAAGACTGAGTGTGAGACGGCTGAAGAGATGAGGGAAAGGCTAAGGGTGGCCTTTGAAAGTCTTCGCAGAAGAAATAACCGACACAACATCTTGTCGAGGGTGCATCGCCACACGCGGGCACGAGCAGCGGCGTGTATCGTACGCCACGGCGGTACTTTCGAACACCGGATGTAAATGTAGGTAATTGTAAATACTCCCAAACGTCAAATAATAGTTTAAAAAAACTAGGGTTGTACATACATTAAAAAATACAATTTTAATCGATTTTCGTTTTTTTATTATTAAAAGAATTTAACTATTGCAGGTCGATTCTACATGAAATACATAGCATTATAGTTTCAGGAATGAACATCGCTTCGTTACACCCGGTATTATGGTTTTAATTTCAACTTGATACCTCCACGCGTTCCCGAGATAAATAGTCTTGACAGACAGGCAGACTGACGGACGCTCAAAAAAGTGGTCTTATAAGGGTTCAGTTTTTTCCTTTTGAGGTACGGAATCCTAATAATATAATATATCACAGGTAGAAATAGACACCACAGTGGCCCAAAAAATACCTTGGGAAAAAGTGGATACGATACTTGGAATTTCCAAATTTCATGTTTAGTATTGTGATGGAGAATTACTAAAAGAGAAACAACATGCAATCGACACGCAGGAATATATAAGTATTTTGTCGAAAATATGTGCGATTATTTGTTTGAATTCGTACGTGTCGTTTACAACATGTAGGTGTCGCTTACGACATGCTGTACATTTTATGTTTTTAAAAGCTTTTATTTAACTTGCAATGTAGTATGTATGTATGTATCTAAGTATGTTTGTTCGGGTGAAATCTTGCAACTCAATTTTGAAGCAGATATCGTCAACCGATTGTGCTGAAATTTTGCATACTTACTTGACTTTGATGACAATACAATAATATGTTACCATGGGCCTGATCTGATGATGGAGCCGGAAGGTGGCCATAGGAACTCTATAATAGAAAAAGCAATCCTGCCGAGCTTGGGCTCTTTAGAATCGTCTCAGTGAGCATTTGATGGATATCCAAAGAAAAGTACAGTCGGCTATAAAAGCTTGCCACTAAAATGTCATTTTTGACAGAAACTTATTATTTAATTACTAGATGAGCGTAACTGTTTATGTTGCTAAGAATTAAAAGAGTATTCTTTATTTTTGTGAATTATATTTAAAAACTTAAATATTTGTCTCATAATTTGCTAAAATTTACGAAATTACTACTTAGGATTTGGACTTGGTTGATTGAGTGTCGATTACGACATGTTTGGTTTACGTCTTACTTTTTTAATGTCTTAAACATTACAGCAAAAGTATATACTAGACTTTTAGGTACACTTTACAGCTTTAAGATGATACCAATAATTAATTACTACAACTCAAATGTAAAGAGTACCAGACTTGTAAAGTCCTAAAATTAAGTACGAATGTCGATTACAACATCATGGAATGCTCCTTAAGCAGTTATCGCCGCCTATGGACGCTTGCGACGCCACGAAAATGAGATTATTACGGGCTTTCGCCTAAACTATATCTGTATAATTAAGCTAATTAGTTATTCGTTTTTCTCTGTTTGTATTTTTTTCATGTTGAGGTGCAATAGAGTATTCTATCTATCTATCTTGAGAGAGTGTCTTGTCAAGATTGCGGTCGGATATGCCGATCAAGTATCGTTCTTTTCAGCCATTAAAGACGGTGCTTCGCAGACTGGGACCACAAATCGTCTGTAATCGACTGAAGGGGCCTATGATGTTGATCTAATCTATATATCTGGTTGTCCATTTAATTAAGTATTCATGTAAGAACAGTAACCCTTACTATGAGTTTACAGTGACCGTACTCGCTAGCGAAAGGGTAGACGATTTGTAAGGTTAATTGTAGTTCTACAAAGTGGCGCTAGGGGGGCACTGTACTATTCTTCATACAAATAGTTTACGCCACTGTCGCGAGCGAGTATGGTCACGTTAACTCATGGTAAGGGTATATCACATTAGTGAGCGCTGGAAAGATAAATCGAACTGGTTATTAACTAGATATTATCATCATATATCTTTATAGGATTACTTTTAATAAAATTGTTTAAACTGCACATGTTACCGTTTTCTTAGAGTTAACACATTTACTGCCAGGGGGCTTGCCTAGGAACAAACCTGTAAGACGGTGAACGCATATTATATATGCGTTGCTGGTAGTGAATGGGTTAAGCTACGCAGCTACGGAGCGCGCAAAGATCTATGGTCTTGTGACTTATGAGAGTCTGTAGTGGTAAAGAGTAGGTCGAATTCCCATCGCCTCCCTCACCGCTCATTTCAATCTAGTGCCTCGTCCGCCTGTACAGGGTGAGCCACATCTCTAAAGTCTTCTGATTTATGCGTGTGAATCTCTGAATGCAGGATTATGACCTGTATGACGTCTCCCAGGTCCTTCGCCACTTCTCCTACATAGTATGTGGCGGTAACGAGTAGGTGAAATTCCCATCACCTCCCTCACCGCTCATTTCAATCTAGTGCCTCGTCCGCTTGTACAGGATGCGCCATATCTCTAAAGTCTTCTGACTTATGAGTGCGAATCTACGAATGCAGTATTATGACCTGTATGACGTCTCCCAGGTCCCTCGCCACTCCTATATAGTATGTGGTGGTAACGAGTAGGTCAAATTCCCATGACCTCCCTCACCGCTCATTTCAATCTCGTGCTTCGTCCGCTTGTACAGGGCGCGCCACATCTCCATGATCTGACTTATGAGTGCGTATCTACGAATGCAGTATTATTACCTGTATGACGTCTCCCAGATCCCTCGCCACTTGCCCTATATAGTCTGTAGTGGTGAAGAGTAGCGGCTGGTCGAACTCCCACCGGGCTCCCTTGCCGCTCATTTCTATCTCGTGCCTGGTCTGCTTGTACAGGGTGTGCCACATTTCCATGATCTTCTGACCCGTGCGGGCGAGGCTTAGAACTTCCTCGTTGGATTTGCTGGCGAAAATATATCATTATACCACCATTTTAACCATTTCATTCGGAACATTTCATACCGGACAGTGACCAATTCGTAGATAGTGGCGCCAGAATAATAGTGCATCGCTAAATGGTCGTAGGAGGATTGCAATTTATGTACAACTGAAGAATAACTATAAAATATACTCCTACGGCATAATATTATTTTTATTACTATTAGCTTAAACTTACGATATCGTCAATTTAAAATAATTTTAGCGTTGTATTAATACACTGCAGGCATATTTTAGTTTCCATTTAGGCCACATCTTAACTACAAACACGAATATCACAGATCTGCAATAGAATCCAGCTTGGTGTCCATAGAAAAAATTAAGCTAATCTTAATACCTATCTACCTAATCACTTATCTCTCATCTCTGTTGGTTCTTGGTCCAGCCTCCATACAAATTTGCCATGGTCCTTTTGGAACGCATATATTACAATGACTTAAAACCTCCTATTCACCAATGCCTCTTGAAAATATGATCGAAAATACTTACTCAAAGAGCTTGTGGACGTTAAGGAACCTCTCCAGCTTGTCGCTCAGCGCCCAGGATATCCTGGACAGCAGCGGCACCATGGTCTCATCCTGCCTGTACCCTTTGGAGAGAACCCATATCATGTATATGCTCTCCACCAGTTCCGGTAGCATCTCTATCACTTGGTTGAGGGGAGAGTCGTCTTCTAGCAACTAGAACATATGGACGAGAAATTATAACTGGGTATGTAGTGCATGTGATGACTATAGTTAGGAACTAATTTATTCAGTATGTAACGAACTATAACGTAAGGCTAAAAAAAATTGGCGACATTCTTCATTTGGGTCATGGATGTTATAAATATGTATTTATTTATATATTATGTATATCATCGTCTAGTACCCATAGTAAAAGCTTAGCTTAGTTCGGGTCTAGGTCGATTTGTGTGAGATTGCTACCAACCTGCTTCCATATGAAACGTTTTAGTTAGGTATGTTTAAAACAGATGGGTCCCTTTTTTCAATGATCATCATCATCATCATTTCAGCACAGGACGTCCACTGCTGAACATAGGCCTACCCCAGTGACTTCCAGATCGGCCGGTTGGAAGCGACCTGCATCCAGCGGCTTCCTGCAACCTTTACCAGGTCGTCTGTCCACCTTGTGGGTGGCTTTTTTCAATATTGATATTATATTATAGATTATTATAGGTTAAATATAAATACAAAATTTAACGCGATCCACCGTGGTATTACGTAGGGATCGAACCCACGACCTCTACTTATCAGGAGTAGTGCTAGGACTCCTGAGCTACCGCGACAAAACGCAGATCGCGTGAAATAAAGCATTATATTCCGCCACAGCGCCCTCTACCACATTTTAGGGCTCCATATACCCAAAGGGTAAAAACGGGACCTTAGGCCCTATGACTAAGACTCCACTGACCGTCTGTCTCTCTATCTGTCACCAGGCTGTATCTCATTAACCATGATAGCTAGACTGTCGAAATTTTCACGGATGATGTATTTCTGTTACCGCTATAACAACAAATACTAAAAAACCGAATAAAAAATAAAAAAAGAAGTGGAGCGCCCATACAACAAACGTGATCGGTTGCTTTAACTTTGCATCTCATTTCTATCCGGCGCCATACCATCATCCTCCTAGCCTTTGTCCCATTTTTTTGAGAATGAATTCTCAATCGGGGTCGGCTACCTAAATCCCAAGATGTGGCGTAGGCACTAGTTTTTACGCAAGCGACTGCTATCTGACCTTCCAACCCAGAGGGGAAACTAGGCCTTATTGGGCTTAGGTGGTTTCCTCACGATGTTTTCCTTCACCGAAAAGCGAGTGGTAAATATCAAATGACATTCCGTACATAAGTTCCGAAAAACTCATTGGTACGGGCCGGGTTCGAACCCGCGACCTCCGGATTGAAAGTCGCATGCCCTAACCTAGTGGCTACCACCGCTGCCGGCGCCATACCATGTGCAAACTTAATTTAACCCGGCCAGATAAGATGGGATAAATGCTTGTACGGAACCCTCGGCGCGCGAGTCAGACTCGCACTTGTCCAGTTTTTTTTGTGATGCTAGCAGATGAGTACTTACGACAAAGAACCTCATAAGAGTCGACAGGAATTTCAGGTTGTCTCCCGCCAAGTTGTACTGCTCGATCAGGTTCCCTTTATACTTCATGAAACCCTGCATTCAACAGCAAACGTAAGTGTGTAAACTTGTAAAGTCAAATATTGGTCATTAGTAATTAGGAATATACTACTAGGACGAATGGTCAACATCATTTGAAATAACAATTTTAATGGAGGTAGGTGTCATATCTATTACTCGTATTATAGTATAGAAATGTCACGGCGGTGGCTTTGCAGTGTTAGATATTAATACTTCATCAGTTACACCGCCAAGAGTTTGACTCCAAAATGTATGATGAACCTAATGCCGGTTTCACACGAGGGCAGAGCAGTGGGCAGTTAGCTCCGCCACCACCTTTCTCGCTCATGTCTTGTGTGAACGAGTGCAAAGAGCAAAATTTACTTACCATGAGTTTACAGTGACTGTCTATACTACGATTTCTAATTCAAGACCAAAAAAACTACCACAAGGTTGCCACTACAATAAAATATTTTTACAATAGTAAACTCCTTTTTCTTTTTTAAACACGCTAAGATAATTCATTTATTGCTAACTTTAACTCTATGTTTTAACAAAATAACTAGAAATATTTATTATTACATAATTACGAGAGGAAATAATAAAAACTTAAACATCGGAGATTGTTGGTACAAAATCTGGTATTGTACTTGTAACACTTTGCATTTGGTGCAAGCCAAGAAACAAACTCAGATGTCATTTAAATGTTGTCAATTTTGACAGTGACGTATCTGTCGTAGTTTTTTTGGTCTTGAATTAGAAATCCGAGTTTAGTTTACGCACCTGCTAGACTGCGTAAACGATTGTATGGAGAGTTGTAGTTCTACAAAGTATCCGCTAGGGGCCCTGCACTATTCTCCATACAAATAGTTTACGCTATTCGCCGTTAACTCATGATAAGGATACAAGACAGTGTTCAATGTTGCCGTTGCCGTCGTCGACGCTCCATCGCCACGCGGACTGCTTGTCTTATTTTTAAATGCCACCATCCTTCCAAACTGTTCTGTCCCACTGTTCTGCCCTCGTGTGAAACCAGCATCATAGTTACATACTTCGTAGGCTTGATGCTTCACTTTATGAAGTACAGCCAGTATCTTGACAACCATCGGCTGTTTCAGTTGTTCCACAAGCAGTGACAATTCTGCGTCTCGCTCCCTCCAATACTTGTATTCGGCTACCGGCCCGTTGCCCTGTCGAGTCTGGGGACATTAAAAAATAAAATTAAATCAAAATCTGTGAATAAAATCTCACACAAGTCGATTAAAGCCGAGAATACGGTTTTTAACTATAGAGAAAATTATATCATTGAAACCACTAAACACACATTCAAAAATACGCGGAACTAAATAAACTACTACTAACTTTCGGATATAAAACTATTTTTAATTGGACAGAAACTAAAAATAAGATGCGTTTTGAGTATCTTCATTAAAACTACATACAGACAGATCGTTTAGACATTTCATAAAGAGTAGCTGATTTGAGCTGTCATCGCTTCAATACCGCATTATAGCCAGGACTATAAATATCTTCGTGAACAGTAGTTGCACAGCCAACATTTATTCATGGTCCCCAAAGCAGTTGTGAGTTGAAGTTGTGAATACCTACGATTTCTCCACTGGCCATCCAAACAAGACCGGAGCAAATGTAGCAGAGAATAACAGGGTAAGTAGAGGAATATATTTTCCATTTTGCAATTAACCTAACACCGTCTACGGGCGCCTGGTCTAGCCAAAACTTGCACAGGAGGTCAAAGGAGATCAACACAAAAAATAGACAATCGGTTAGTGACAGTAGCATCAACCGAGTCCTCCACCCATGACATCGGAATATACGGGGTTTGCCCCGTAACTTAATGACAGCTGGTAGCAGCTAGGGGTCGCCTATATCGATAAACTGAAATACCGAAGCCCAACCCGTACTAGTAATCACGTCCAGCATGTTTTGTGGGTGTGTATTTTTTTGTATACTATTCTGGAGTCCGTTATAAAATTGACACAGAATATATCAGAAACAGTTACTGTTATCTCTTTATCAAACCTCTTTATTTACTTATTTATTTATTTAATCTTTATTGCACAAAAGTTAACTTATCGTACAAAAGGCGGACTTAATGCCATGAGGCATTCTCTACCAGTCAACTTTAGGGCAAAGCGGAAAAATTGTAGGCGGTGCAACTAACTTACACATAAGTAACAAAACATAATTGTAATAGTTACCTACCTACTTATTCATAATTTTAGATAATTAAATAGAAATAGGTTACTTGGACCCTTATTATGAAACAGTTCTAATTGTCAATGTCGTCGGAATGAGGAAAAAAAAGATAAGTGAAGGTTTTAAAATAAAGATAAATAAGAATAATGTTGCTATTTTGTTTCATTTGTAGACTTTCAATAAAATTTCATTTGGAAACAAAATTAAGTTTGGAGAGCGATTACTAGACTAGTTGAGTTTATCGATATTGGCGATGCCTAGCTGATAGCGGGTCATTAAAATTTCGCCCCCCATATTCCGAGGACTGCACATGAGTCTATGAGCCCCTGTCTTTCAAGTCGAAGAAGCTTGCTATCCCTGCAAAAACATAGCTCTAGGTAGCCTTACCTTCCCCAAACAGGCAGTGATTGTGGCATCGATATGGTTCTCCCACATGGTAACGGCCTCGTGGAGTTGATCTATGAACTCCTGGTCTTTCAGGTCCAAGACTGCTTGCTCGTCTTGCAGCGCCGGTATCACTGGCATTGGTAGGTGGATATCGCCTTCTATGTGCTCTATAGTCCTGGGAATGAAGATGATGAAATGTTAGGTGGGTGAATCAACTTTTTTGTGTTGTTTACTCTTTCCCCGCCACTTAATGGTTGATTCACCCAAGTACAATTCTTCTTGGCTAACTTTAAGGCGATAATCCTTTGGTTTAAGTTTGTTTCTTTTAGGTATATAGGTGAGATTTTACGCACAAAAAAAATTGGGCAAGTGCGAGTCCGACTCGCGCATGAAGGGTTCCGTACCATAATCTATAACAAGTTTGTTGTATGGGAGCCCCCCTTCAATATTTATTTTATTTAATTTTTAGTATTTGTTATTTCATTGCGATATAAAAAGTTTTTTTACAAGGGTGCCTAGGTGTAGCTCCGACAAGAGTGCGAATGGCTGATTTTTGCATTATTAGAACCCTTTTTGCGTCAGTGGAGTTACCCCGAATATTAGAATGTTCCGACATGAGGGAGTGAAAATCTGTTGGTAAATATTTCTGATTCACTACAATTACACCATAAACAACTTCTATGCGGACTAAGAGACTGACAAATCAAATATGTACTAACATTAAATTTGTCCATATTAAATAGTACTTATATATTTGATAAATCAAATTTTCGCGAAAATACAAGGGATATTGCAAAAACACGGATAAATAAGAAATAATTGAAAAAGATGTCAATTTCGAGTTGTATGTCAAATCTGCTACTCGAATCTACTTACTTTGACGACGCGGTTGGCGCAGTGGTTAAGCAACTGCCTACTGAGCCGACGGTCCCGGGCCCGGGTTCGAATCCCGGCAAGGGCAAATATTTAACACATGTTAATAACAAGGTGTATTAATTTTATAAGTGAGTGTAGGTGATACAATATATTTCCAGTATAGTCTGTTATTGTTATTACATCTTCTCAGAGCTACTTTTTTCAATGAGTTTCATTTCAAGTTATTAAAAGGGTTGAAAAAATCCAGCCACTCAGACAGCGACAGTACCCCACGCCTCTTCCCGAAGAAGGAGGTGAACGATCATCGATGGCTGAAGACTGATAAGCCATCGCCTCTCTCACGCTCAGGGCACCGCGCCACATCTCATCTTCGTGGATGGGGTTGGCTCACGTATTGTGATTGCCTGGTGAAGAGCTTACTATAGAAATGATCCTATGAAGTAAGGTCTTGTCGTTGATTGTTCAAGCGAGCGGTGTCGTTGATTCCGGAAAAATCTTAACAGCGCGAAGTAGAAATCACCGCCGACCTAACAACGGCATCTAGCGGGTAATTGGGTAAGCGCGTCTGATACGGCAAGCCCCACGTGGTTTCTATAATTATTTACCCAGCGGCACGAACACGTGGCCTTGATAGCGCTTCCTTAACGCTACTGATGTTATGTTATTATAGCGGCAATAGTTAAATATATCATCTGTGAAAATCACCGTTCTTGAGATACAGCCTGGTGATAGACGGACGGACAGCGAAGTCTCAGTAATAGGGTCCCGTTTTTACCCTTTGGGTACGGAACCCTAAAAAGCAATATTACAGACAGACCAACCATAAATTCTGCGTTCTCAAGTAGTAACGTCTGCGCACCGATACCCTCCCAAAGCATGCAAGAAGCTACTGTTCAGTGGTCCAATAGGTAGGACACCCGTGTTGGCCCGGAAAGCCGTTCCGAACGCGGGTTCGAACTTCGCCTATGTAAACATTCTCTATACTTATACACTATTGAGAAAAAATATAATATACCCCCGGAAACCTAAATGTTCCCAATTAGCACTTATCCAGAGCGTGTAAGTGAAACAGCACTGACCAGTCAACGATCCCGACGAGCTCCGATATGTCCTTAGTGACATCGTCAGCAGCTGTCTTGCCTTGTTTTTCCATCTCTTCAAAATTGTCTTCTTCAAACTATATAACGAAAAATATGCGGTTTCACAAGATATAAAACATAAATATGACTTCCACGTCAAATAATCTAAAAATAACGGTTTAAAACATTGACGTATTAATTACATGGACACACAATCCGACGGAAAAAATGGCACCCTCCCAACTAATGCAAAATCACAAATCGCATTAGTTGGGCGATCAGTCTCGTTTAGACCATGACACGTGACGGGTCTCAAAAATGACTTAATTTTCAGTGAAAAATTGCTGTAATAACAGCTATAAAATAAAGAAAAAGGTCGGAATATTCTTTTTTACGCCGATTCTATTGATTAATTAACGAATCCTATGTAAAATCATAGCATATTTTAGATTAGAATTATTAACTTTGTCCCTACAAAATGCACCTCATCACAGAACAAAAATCTAAGGAGTCGCTATAGTTATATATTTTATTAATTAATAAAGGAGTGCAATAAATAATTATCCTATTTTTTTTATTAAAATTCCCACGCGATCTTAAACAACGTGAAAAATTGAGGTCACGTTTAGTAAGAGACAGACGTCAAGAATAATTTCAGCCAAATAATTCGTCTCTCGTGTGTTCGTTCGGCATAATCATATATATATTTTTTTATGTTTAATCAAAAGAAGCGTAAAAGTCTTTCACTCAACACAGCTTTAATATCTCAATAAAAACGTAAAAAAATGACAATGTATACAAAACACAGATCACCTCCACTAGATAGCTAATGTTGATAGTAATATTCGCGACTCAGTTCACCGCGCGGCGAGGAACGACGGGGAGAGCGGGTGGGCGTTACCTGCGTCATGATTGGCCGATTCCTAAAGCGCACGTGATCATGAGCATTTCTCAAAAAGTTTGTACATTTACTTTACGTCTTTGTCCGGGCCGGTTCGAAGCTTGTAATAAATTAAGAGACGATATCTAATATAATCTGACCTTGAAAACTTAAAAATAAGTTTAGTATCTCCAAGATAATATTATTGTCTGAAATCATAATGCATAATATAATTTTATAAAAATATTTTTAAATATTGGGTAGGTCTCATTTGTATGGCAATGCAAATGTCCCCTTAACAAAATTGTAGTTAAATTATCGATTTTCTGTAACAAAACTTAGTGTTTCGGGTTGAGTGTTGTGTTTCATTACAAAAGAGATATCTCAGAATTCATAAAAAATAAGTATTATTGTCGTTATTTAACGTATATATTTATAATAAAAGATAATAATTTGTCCTAGAAAAAGTTCCAATTTTGTTTCCGGTGTTTGTTACGCTATTTTCATAGAATTCTGGGGTTTTGTTACTAAAATTGTAGTTTTATAGGAAAGTGGTAACACTAGGGATATTTTTAAGAGTGGCCATCTTGGCATGTTGACAGTCTATCAAACGCAGCGGTAGAAACACGCTCGCCGTTGGTGGCAACCGAAAATTTGAACTCCTTGTTGTTACGGGATAACTTGGTAAGTTTCACTTTTTCTTCAGTTTTGTTTCAACTATCATTTAATCATATTATTACGACTAAGATACAGTACATACAATATTCGAGTTATTCATTAAATTCGGTTAAAATATTTTTTAAAACGTCCGAGCATCACTTCGTTACTTTCTTTTTTGTTACTTTTGAATCGTTTCGTATGACTAGGAAGTGAAGGTAACAAAAAAGAAAGTCTAAGGAGTAGTATAGACTATAGAGAATGACGTAATACAATATATATATTTCTCTTTAAAAAAATTAATACATATATTTTCAATTTTAATAAAAACATATATTATAAAGGAAAAGGAGATTGAGTTAAATAATATTATTGATTTCTTTTCTAGCTGAAGAAAAAAATGAGGCTTTTTTTACGTTTTTTTTTTAATTTTTATACTGTACAAACGATATGTTTATTATCATTGGTAATTGTAAATATTAATTGTTAAATAAAACCACTTACGTCACCCTTGACCGTAAAGCGGGATTTACGCCGAATTTAGGACGAAAATCCCACATCCCGGCCAAGGGAAGACGTAAAACTTTAGACAAACCACGGGCGGTAATTCGTAAAGCCCCAGATTGCATATTTATTAGGGTGGGTCATTTTTTTTTCTTTTTTATTTTCTAACGGGCACAGTTGAAAAAAGGTGCCATTTAGTGTCATTAATGGATACAATATTGTTATTTATTTTTATATTTCCGTTTTATTGCCTCCAGATTACTCCAGAAAAAAAGTTCCTTATTATACTCAGAATAAAAATACATTTAAATATTGGACCAAATTTAAAATAATAAAACCAGACTTCATAACGCTCATTTAATGTGGGCATTTCTATACTAACTTAAAAATATTGCCGTGTAGGTACTGTAATACTCTGATTGTACTGTACTTTTTGATGTTTAATTTTATTATTATTTGGATTCTTTATTGTGATGGAGAACCGTTTGGGACACCATACGGAGCGGACGCGTTTTCTTGGCCTCTGCCGATCTGTATTGGCATCGTAAAAACCCGGCCAAAACAAAAGAGTCACGAGACAAAAACAAGGCTCGACCAGATGTTTGCATGGTTGCCTGTTAAATTTTTACCGCGCGTAAACGAATTCACCACGTTATATCTTTCCTTCTGTCTTTCTTTCAAATATTTAGTTACTAAGTAGATAGCCTAGTGTTTGGTGCGTCTATATTACTCGGCCTATCTGTGAGTGTTGATCAAGTGTGTACGATTCCGAGTCTGCAGTACCCCTCCGCCGCGCCGGCCACACCACAGCAGCTTAATTTGGTGAGACCGTCCCATTTTCTAATGCCAATTGCAATAATATTATACTCCTTGTCGACGACCTGGCTATGCCGGCCCGCCACAAGAAAAGCTAAGCGAGCCCAAGGATATGGTTTAAGAGTTTAAGCCAAAACCAGTACCAAGTTTAGATGGACGTAAGGCCAAGCACGGCCCGTATAGTAACACTCTTTAACTAACGTTAATTATGCACCTTTTCTTGGAAATTAGGCCACACTTAATCAACCTCTATCTGTGGACCAGCGTAATATAGTATGACCCAGCCATCTCACGGTATTTGGCAGAACAATTATATCTTTAGGTATTTTAAGTTGCAAATAAACGGTACCGGCAATAACATCGGGAGTTAAAATATATACAATAACTGTCATTTAATACATTTTATTACTAGCAAACATTCAATAAAATATAAGTAATAATTTAAATAAATAGGCCAGTTAGTTTAAAATTCAGGCTTTATTTATTGGAATTGTTAGTATTAATGTAGTTTTAGGTTTTATTCACTCAAATTTCATTAATTAACTACTTTTCCTACCCGAGTGACTTTCTTTTACCTCAATACTTGTACTACTTTCCAATAAAACTTATATTTCTATCCGTAATTAAATTATATTAGGTTTAGTAGGTGATTGTAGACAGTTTGTAACTCATCTAGTGAATTAATAAACTAATCTAACCTATCCGTCAGTTTACAACGTCACCGGTTAATTTACAAACGGATGGTATATAGTATACTCATAATTACTTACGTTTTTTATCCTTTTATGTTTTACAACCATGATCGAAAGATTCCGGCGTGCTTCTTGCTGATATAACCTACTTCGGTTCGAAGGTGTAATTAATGCCTTGTACTCGTAATTTTGTTTAAGTAAGAAAGCTCTCTCTGTAAGGGACGAAGAGGTGAACGGCCAGCTAAATAATTATTCGTTTATATTTTTGTTTTAGTTTTTTTTTTGTATGTTACACTATAATAAAATTATGCTCGTTACATTATGTAATACCAAAACTATAAAAAAAGTCCTGCCTTAAATCGAATATTAACCAAGTGTAGTGTATGATACACATCTTTAATTTTTGCCGCAGGACTTAAATAGCATAGTTTGGGTAACTTACAAATATATATTAACCGTTCAATAGTAATAATTTCGTAAGAGGCTACGTAATGAAGAAATGCAACAGCTTGAAAGCAATAACTTCCTAGAACAAAGAGGTCCCTTTTTTCATTGTTCTTAAAGGCCAGGTCGTCTTGTCCCGAACACGTGCGGACACCGCCAGCTAGCAACAATTAGCCATTGTCAAAAAAAAGGGACTAACATAAACATAATTGCATCGCCGGCTCATCCATAATATTAAACTCGACTGTCTTCATTTATCACGATGGAAATTTTAGCAATTCCCAAGGGAGGCGATTGTCTGTACCTATAAGGGCGATAGCGAACCAGTTGAATATCGTGTTGATACCAATTTCGACCATCGATGGACGTTCGAGGATTGCTCGCTAATCACTTGCTGGACGAGAAAAATAACAGTCAAATCTAATTAGAGATTAATGGCAGTGTTTCAGACTTAATCTCTCCCGGTTACAATGCTCCTCCCTTCGCGGATCAAATTGATAATACATTCGGAACCAGTTTAGAAACGGTTTTCAGGGTGGAGAAAATATGACTATATTTGCCGCCGTGAGTTGCTCTACGGTAAATATCAATGTGCATATGAATCATCAGCGACCACTACAATATAGGACACCCTATATACCTACGAATACCACAATGCCAAATCTTCGTGTCTTCTACGACTTCGCGGAGCTCCGTCCACTTCAATAATCCTGACACTGAAGCATCATTGATTCAACAATAACAGCTATGCTAAAGAAATATCACAAGAAAGTGAACCGTCATCGAACGGCTATAACCACGATGTCACAAGGTGAAGAAGAATGTGTCTAGTAAGAACCCAATATAGGGCGAATCCAACGAGAACCCATACAGGCATCAAATAAGACCCCGCCATAGAACTTGATTTGGCTCGCGACCGCCCTCCTTCAATTATCACTAAAGAAACTTCAAGAAGTCACATACAAAGATGTCCACACACACGCAATGAACCCTAACGTTAATCTGGATTATACCGTTGAAGGAAAGCACAAGCAAATTTTATTCACTAGAGTAATCAGCCAGAACGAAGAATATTATCCCCAGAAAATGGACCCAACACGGCCACTTGTAGTGTGGACGAAAAATCTAAAATAGACAGACACGGAATCAAAACCGGAGGATAATCACATACAAATAGCGACGGCTCAGCGACATCAACCTACAACACAGGAACTTATTCGACGTGGTAACCGGAAACTTTGGACGACGAGACGCAGTCCACTATCCTTCCCTGTATATATTTACACAACTATCTGTCTATTTCCTTTCTGGCTCGATGCTAGTATTCTTGTCGGATCTCTCCCGTCGGTCCTCATCCTGACTGCAAAATAACCTACACTCCCAACCTGTAAACTTCTGGCTCCCCGGTGCCTCGGATAGGAGGGCCAGTTGATCTTACCGGAGCGGCAAAAGACGGAGCGGAACACGAGAGGACCCGGATACGTGCCCTGTCTCAGAACCGAAAGCTCCGGCCAGGGAATGTTAAGGTTTCTATACTACCCTGAACGACTTGCGGTATTGTGCCAGTATGCGCTTCTGAGTCATTTCGTTGAGCTTCTTTGTCTTTCCCTCTCTTGCATGCTCAACGCCTCCGCGTCCTTGCAGCAGAACTGCTGGCTGGGTGTAGTCACCGAAACGAAACGAAACGTTATTTGGATTCTTTATTGTGATCTGATCACGTCTACAAGTAGTCAAAACTGCATTTTGTGATTTATTGTATTGTTCCTATAAACAATACTCTTGAATAATAACAGAAGATCTCATGTCAATTCGGCTTGAATTGGCACATTATTTAAGCACTAATTAATCTGTATGATTATTTTTTGTGATACAAAACTAATAATTATATAGTAAGAAATGTAATTACTATTAAAGTGAGTTGTTAAGCATCTAATTAATATTGTAAGTGTACTAATTGTACACTATGCTTAATAGTTCCGATTTTGTTACCAAGGTTCCTATTATTGTTACTGTCCCTTGAAAATATTAGAGGTTTTTGTTGTTTTTTGTTAATTATTTGTTTAATAACATACATTTAATACATGTTTAAAATATAATTTAGATGGTCTAATAAATTGTTCTTCAAAGATATTTTAAATAACTCAATTTAATACGCGTGAAATTGTAATTTCAAACCTGAGTTTTGACTAAATGGTAACGTACAAGAGTAGTTACCATTATATCTTTAACTTATCGGAATATAGTAAGCAATTTTTATGAAAAAATATACGCGTATTGGTTATTACTATGTTAACTAATAAATAAATTAAATGTAATTCGTATGTGTTTATTTTATTTCCCGTTTGAATTAAGGTAACAAAACCGGAAATTTTGATTGCCTCGGCTAAATTAAATAAACTTTACAGTTAAAATTACACATCTAATCTCTGTCAAAAATTAATAAACTGAATCCTTACATAACAGTTAAATAATAAGCAACAACAAAATCATTAAAATGTGATATTTTTTCTTTGTTACGACTATCCGAGAAATGTACAAACTTTTTGAGAAATGCTCTCATAGTGATGCGACACATTCATTAGAAGTGTCTAAACCGGTATTAAATATTATTGCTTGTACACAGTTGTACTAAATAGGAGATATTAATTATAAAAAATATTTAAGGTAAACAAACAAAGTTATAGCAGATTACGGATATATATGTAACTAAAGGCATTTAATAATTTCATATAATATAAAGTTGATAATATTCAAATACAAATATACTCTTTATTGCACACCTCAAGGAATACCTATACAACACAACATGAGATACATTAAAATAACAGGCAGAGGTAAACAACAGGTGGCCTTATCGCTAAATAGCGATCTCTTCCAGACCACCTTTAGGTAGCGGAGTGGTTGAAAATATACTTCTAGAAATTACCTGGTAATTTATTATTATAATTATTTTGAGGGTTAATTAATAAAAATGCTTTTCGTTTCGACCAACTTCAAAAAAAGGAGGACCTGTAAGTATGTATGTATGTTTGTCCGCGATTATCTGGCGTTTGGCTGAACCGATTTTCAGAAGAGTAATTATTACACTTAGGAGAAGGTTTTGGAATTTAAACCGACTTAATAAAAGAGAGGTTCTTATACGTATGTTTTTCCGAGACTGTAAAATTATAATAATTATATAAATTATTACAATTATATAAAAAAGTAGAAAAATGCAAAATACCATACTTAACACATTCTCTGCTGTTAACGCACTCCACATTAGTACAATTTCATTCGTTGGTACATGATTCTACAGTGAATGGTTTAAGAAAAATAATAATACAATACAATACAACAATACTTTATTACATACCGATAAAAGTTTACAAAAGGAAACAAGACACATAGAATTAAAAAATGTATCTGCTAAGATTATTCGAGTCTTCGACAAAAATATCTAGAAAGCCCCAAGCTACTTATGCTACTCAGTACAAACGACTTTTTTTTAACAAGGAGGTTAGACTACTTTTATGGCTTTGTAATGGTCAGGTCTCACCGGAAGATCAGCACTGGCTTTCGAGCTAGTATTATGCTGAGGTTTGAGTCCCACCCCACTTCCTCCAAGTCCATCATCAGGTCCATATTGTGATACTGGATTGAATTGCTCGCTAAGAGGAATCGAGAAACCGAAACAGCATAACTCTTTGTCAAACCAACTCCGAGATCCGTCGCACTTCCTCCAACTCCATGATCAGCTCCATCTTGTGACACTGGTTCTAATTGCTCGCTAAGAGGAATCGAAAAACCCAAACAGCAAAAGTCTATGTCAAACCAACTCCGAGATCCGTCGCACTTCCTTCAAATAATATTTACTCAAACTAAAAACATCTACAAACTAAATAAAACTACCGAATTACTACTCTAAATTACTATAATACAACAATAAAAATAAATATTAATACTTTATTAATAAAATACGCTTCAGCCAAAAGTCGATTTGGTATTGTCTGCAGTACATCACTAACGATACACGTGCTTTCGTAAGAACCGGTAGAAAAGGATAGCTCAATTGCATTTTTTACTTGATCAAAAGGGACAGATATGCTTCACTACTTCCGAGCGACGTTCGTTAGTTCCAAGTGACCAGTATAAAGAGAGCTCCGGTCTCCGTGGCTAGGAAACAAAAATTTTGTTTTATACAGTAAAATTTACTCACCTATGGAATGTTATACAATCTTTATCATAGCTTGAAGTCCTAGAAGTCTTCCCACACCACTTAACGCTACAATTTACCATTTTTCGTTGATATTTGATATTATTTTTCGTTGCCGTACGCACGGGTCGAAAACATGGACGCAACTAAACGGTGGCGCCCGTGTTGATACTTTTATAAGATCGCAGTACCATACCGTTGGTGCGCGCGGGTCGCCTTACATGCTCCGTCTAGTGGGGGTTGTCTGTGTATACAAAATAAGCGTAAAATGGTTATGTAGGTATCTATACATAAATAGATATACACTGTCTCAGGCGCACGTCACATAGGATGCTGCGTTTAGTTACACGCGAGTTTAGGGCGAGAGTGGACGCATGACATTGCTATGTGTGCGGCGGCGAGTGAGCCAGTGTTATGAACATAATATGCCTTTTACAGGCAGATCCTACAGGTTACATTAATAAATTAATAAAAAAATTGCTCTGTTGTCATTGTTTTATTTTGTCTCAGAGTCTAGACACTGTCAGTTTAAACCTTTGAACGCCAAGAACACCCAAAGACAATGTGTGCTGCCGTGTATACTACGCCACCAACTTTCACGCCACGCCATCAAACTTTAAAGGGTTAAAAATTTTAATATTTTGCACTTGCCTTACTCTCATTTCACATACTAGAACAAGATGAGTTGAGAAATCATAATGTCATTATTACTGATCCCTTCTATGCAGTGTCGGGACCCTTTTATGCAGTTGTTAAATAAAAACGTAACTTAATTTGTTATTAATAACAAATTAAGTTACGAGATTATTTAGTTCAAACAACAAATATATTTTAATACCTAAATAAAATAATAATGAAAATATGTTTAGTATGTAAAACTATTAAAATGTGCTCCATTCGTGCCATGTTCCAAGTTTGACAAGAGACATGAGTCAGAATACGCTAAAAAAGTTAATTTACATGAAAAATATTTGTGGTAATAAGTACGTAAGCCAATTTGACACTTAAACGTTTGAGTAAAGAGTTATTTTGTACGAAGTAATTATGTTGTTGTAAATTATAAATGAGCGTTATTGGCATCTACTTGAACATGACAGCAGTGCCACTTTTTTCGACAATTTTGTTCGGGTCTGTGGCTCTATTATAAATAATACCTCAATGGTTTAAAAACCTAAATATCGCCTAGAAAACCTACCAACCAAAACTCACTAAAATTTGTCTAAAATCTGTCACTACTCTTCAAAATCTCGTATTAGGTTTGTAGATTGATACTGAAATCAGAAATCAGAATCAGAAATTATTTATTTGCATAGACACAGTATAGGGATATTACAGTAGGTACATTATGTCACATGTATCTAGCTTGCATGCAAGCGTGCAAATATTGCAGTCAATTAAAGTGTCAAAACAATATCAATAAAATGAAAAATATACAATCTTAAATTGAAATAATAGACAAAAGAAAAAAAAATAAACAAAAAAAGATTAAATTAACATAGTAGGCATAATAATAATTACATCATAGCAAATAGTTACTAATTCTAATATAAAATACTTGTGTGTCGATGTTCGAGATACGCCTTTACGCTATAAAAACAATCCTCCAAAAGCCAGTTGATTAGACTGCGTTTAAAGGCGCTTCCCTCCAGTAACCTTAGTTTCTCTGGAAGATTATTGTAGATAACGATGCACATATTGTAAACATTTTTTTTGTAGATCATCTTGTGGCTTGGAGGGTGAAATAAACTGATATACGAACTTTGTTTTAAGTAGCTATCTGTTACTTATTAAGCTTTGCTAGTCAACAGACGATATGATAATATCGATTAGGTACGTCTGTGGGAGTCGATAATCAACCGATTACAGTACGACGCTATTAATCGGTATCGCGCGGACGGAGTATTCCCATCACTACAAAGTTCTTGTCATATGTATACATCGAGGGCTCGTGGCATTAAGGTAGCACTAGTGATGAGACATGTTTTTCAATTGCCGTTTCAGATAAGATAAAATCTAGGTATGTCACTCCGTAATGACAGATGGACTTACGACGTCATCACACTATGATTGATTGGTTCCGTCAATCAGTTTGTGTTTCCAGTGGTGTATCATAATACTCCCTGATTCTCTTGTTAACTGTATGAATCTCACACAATCTTGAGTATTTAATAAAAAACAATAATTACGACAAAATAACATTCATTGTAAGATCATGAAAATTGTAATGCAATTTTCTTTTGCACGGCTCGCGGCAAACTTTGTTTAACTGTTTTTTTTTCTTATAATTATTTTGTTACCATAAAGCGGCACGTAATAAAGTGACGTAGAAAGTTTCACTAACCGGAGTATTATACCTCGTTTTCTCATACCATGCATATTCCATTACCAAATATAATATCCTATCCTATGATATCTAAGCACTTACTTGATCCCGAATGGATTTTGACCGCGGACTCGGCAAGGCACTAGAGGCGGCGCGCATATTTTTTATCCTGAAACGATGATAGAATTTTCTTTACATTTAAGCAAATAAAAAAAAAAAGATTTAAAAAATTACCCAGTTCATCATATGACTATCTAAATCAAAGGTAAAAATCATGGCGTCCCGATTTTGCTTCTATATATTTTTACGCCACACACAGCCATGATGCCTGCACAACTTCAATGGGTAAATTGATGAAATAAAAAAAAAAATCTTGAATATTCGTAGTAATTGCAATTTATATTATCTAGGATCAAAAAGTTGAAATAAATTTCATCCTTATATTTATCCGATTCATCCATTCCCCATTTTCTGATCTGAAAAATTTTGCAAATGTGACTTCCCATAGCCCTTCACGACTTTTATTCTCATAAGCATGGGCATAAAGATTGTTCATGGTTGGACTATTTGAGGAAGACTGTACCTAAAGTAATAAATAATACCCATTAAATAGATAATTACCTCTTTTCGGCATTCTCGCCTCTTGCTATATTCGACATTCGACGGTAATCCGATGGACGAAGATAGTTCACCTAAGGACATTAGCAATAGCAAGTCAGTAAAAAAAGAACCTCTAGTTACTATACTCGCATCGGGAACACAATATCTCGATTCTGTGTTTGCATCTCTATACTGACTACCTGTCAATGATATTATTAAAACTATCTTGAGACATCTTTAGTAATTATAAAAACGGTTTAAACTCATAAAAATTGACAGGAATGGCCTGACATGTTTTGAACTCATATGAAGCTCTTCACCAGGGACAGCTATCCGTGCTGCTACGCGACTCAACATCACCTGTCTTGCTCGCACGGTATTGAAAGAAAAGTGTCAGGTAGTGTTTATCGCGAAAAAGTTGTCACAGTTATGCCAGGCGTGCTGGTGTTCGAAACATGTCGGGCCGTTCCTGACAATCTGTACGTGAGTTTAAAGCGTTTTAATCATTATTAAACCTGTCAATGTGTACTTATGGTAAGCGAAAAAGTGAACCCATTTGGTTGATACTTCACATTTTATTTGTACAGTCTTTTAACCTCCTGAGTTCAATTTACACACATAGTTCAGAAATTTCAAGACATAGTTAACTTTCCGTCTATTTGGCTTAAATCAAATGGACAAATTGTGAAAGTTTGTAGGTAGGGGGATAATAGTTTCATTATGCATATTTGCAGCATTTCATGAGAAACAATAGTCACCTGCGTCGCTCCCTCGAGCGTGTCCTCCGAACCGTCTTGTCTCGCGGCTATGGAGTCGCGACGGCTCTCTGAATCTGCATCGTCTTCGGCGATCGTGACATCGCGGAACTGTCTTTTGAAAAGTGGTATGAACGACTGAAAATAACGAAAATCCATAATTAATGAAATTACCGAATTTCATATATATAGGCTAGGGTTTTTATATGTATCGGCGCGCAGCTGATTTATACGATATAAGAGAATATCGGAAGTGGTGCTAGTTTCGCATAATATAAGCACTATTTCCACCAAACGGCCCGCATCGGATCGGATCGAAAAGAATACGAACGGATGCGGCGACAACCAATCCTGTCCGGCAGCATGTCGACACATGCGATCGGGCGGCAACAGTCGTTCGCGGCCGACAGGATGTCGACGCACACGATCGGCACCGTACGGTTGCTTGCGAACGTACCCGCACCCAGTCAAATGGTTTCGTTCCTACCACGTTGACGTATTGTAATTTTTGATAATGGTTGAAGTTGACGTAGTATTGACTATTGCATTAGAAGAAGAAGAATATCATGATAATACACAAAAGAGGAAAAGCCCAAACACATCAATTTTTCCTCTTAATCCATAATGAATAATTATCTATGCAGCACGTGCACTTTCGAGAATGCGGGTTGACTGAATGGGCTCGCCCGGTCACGGCCTCAACGGTACGCGACGCGACGGCATCGATAGCCGAAAGTTTCCGATCGCACACGACGACAAGCGAACGGAGACGATCGCGTGTCGCAGCATACTTTCGGTTACGATTACATGTCGTCGAAGGCGCCCGCGGTCAAGCTGTGTTCAGTATTATTTAAAGACCATAAAATTAATTCCGTTGCGGGCCGTTTGGTGCAAATAGTAGGTATTTATATCGCCTTAGTTCTAGTGAAAAATTACTCTATGGCTAAATCGTACTAAATCACATACCTCTTTCAACTGCAATCCCAGGCTCTTAAGCACTTTGCCAGAGGTCAGCCCCACAAGGAACTTCTCCGGCATGGTTGCCATGGTGATCTCTGGTGTCTGGGCCAGTGGCACGCCGTGCTGTGCTTGTCGCACGAAGTATATGTAGCGACAGTTGCGATTCGTCACATGGGGTGTGAACGCACCGAATATTGGGATAAGCTTCGGATATTGGATGATGCGGGGTACTGGTCTCTGCGGAAAAAATACATTAAGACTAATAGATAATATGGAATAAATAGTGTGAACTGTAGAATGTACATATGTGAAGTGTATGAAGAGCCAGTATGAATTGTATTTTAATGTTAATAACGGCTCGATAGCTCTCTAAAATCCTACCGCGTTATCAGCAGTCCGATTCCTAATCATGATCGTTAAAAATTATGGATACTAAGATTCGGTTATTTATAATTATATACTTACTTACTACGATGGCTCAGCGACCCGAAGCGAATCTTGGCCTTCAACATCGATCCAGGATCGAGAAAAGTGGCGTGATCTCGTGTTGGAGGCCAAGATGATAATTATATAAAGTGTATAATAATATATCGATACCTGAATTCACACTTGTAGTAATTACAATTATTTTGCCTAGGGAATTTAAACCACAGACTTGTGCACTCACGTCCTAATTGCAACTACTATTTTCCGAAAACTTAGTAGGATTGCGCTCTAAGGTATCGTTGTATGAGGTATGCTTACAATAATTGTGTAAAACTCAATGGTTCCGTCAATCTCCGGATCCAGATCTTCGGGAGCTGAAAATAAGCAAAAATTATTACAAATAAATAATATAAAGTCCATGGGTGTAGGTAGACTAATTCTACAGACACTTTCTGTCTCCATCAGCAGACTAGCTTCACGACTATGATACCGTTACATTTCCGTTTGTTTTCATTAGCTGCAAGTGTAAAATGGGGTGTCCTATCGTTTGACCAAAAAACGTTTGACAAATGATCACTTGACCAAACAACGTTTCACCAAAAAAACGTTTCACCAATTGATCATTTTACAAAAAGTCATTTTACAAATGATTCACTTCACCAAATGATCAGATGTTAAATTTTCATTTTACAAATAATCATTTGACCAAATGGTCATTTAGCAACTGAGTCATTTGACCAAACTTGAGGTGAATCAATTTCAGAGCAGATCCGACCCGGCCGGGTTAGGTTAGGTTAGTTTTTTTTTTATCCATAAAAAAACGTAAATAAGGTAAGATAAGATAAGATAAGATAAGATAAGATAAGACAAGACAAGACAAGACATGAAATAACATTTTGTAGAATGATATTTTGTAAAATGATATTTTGTCAAGTGTAGTGTTTGTAAAATGATCATTTGTAAAGTGACTTTTTGTAATATGATACTTTTGTCAAATGTCTCATTTGCCTAATGAATATTTGGTGAAACGTTGTTTGGTCAAGTGATCATTTGTCAAACGTTTTTTGGTCAAACATTAGTGAACCGTAAAATGGACTAGGGGTGCGTGTGCATTGAAGCGAAGCGGCTCGACGTGCGGAATAGACCAATCACCTGAGTTGAAATCTGTATCTCAGCTCCGCTCCACTTTTGTGATTGATCGATTCCGCACATCTCCGTTCCGCATCAGTGGGGACGCACCCTAATCATATTCCTCAGATTAAAATGCACTTATTTTGGGCTTCACAAAAACGCAGCCTGATTGGCTAGTTTTCTCCGCCCCACATCTGTGGACAGGCAGTCTAAGGCATTTAAGAAACGAAGCAACTGGTTGGCAATTCAAAGGCTCTCGCATTCGCGTTCAGTAGTCTAATAGATAAGACGCTCGAGTTGTCCTTGAAAGCCGTTGGAAGCGAGGGTTCGAGTTCGAACCCCACCTGAACCGTTATTATTATTATTTTCGCTTCAATATTAATATATGGCTGCACTTACGAGGCGGGAAGAAGTAGGAATCCTCGGCCTTTAAAGGAATATCTCCTTGCAATAACGAGAGGTCAGAGCTCAGGGAGCCCTCACTCTCCTCCATGGCGACCGCCGTATTCTCGATATCTGTTAATTAGATACACAATATAATAATAACTTGTTGCGGCGAACAGTCTTATAGCGAAGAGTCTCGATAAACACCCTACGAGACTCGCTAGATGGCTGGATCAAGGGCTAGATTCAGAAGGCGGTACTCCTGGACACGGGCGCATCGTCAGGAGGTTCTTCTCTCTGCAGCCCTAACCACCGGTAGCCTGGAGACCTGCCCCGCTGCCCGGCACCCATGTTTAGGTTTTTTATAGAATGTGTTTATATTTGTAATTTATTTTTATAGGTACTTTAATTTTCATACATTTATTGTAAAAATAATCCAACCTTAGTAACGTGAATAAAAGAGTGAATATGTTTTGAATAATAATTGTAAAATTTTATTCAAAACATATTACAGCTATGAACTAAACATATCGATTTTTAAACAATATCAATTCATGCAAGTTTTTATCGACGCACTTTCGTGGCACATTTGTTCATAAAAAAAATTCAGGCATATCTACAAAATAGACAAAACAAATGACGAACGCACGATTTTATTCGTGACTCGTGGACACACAAAGTAAAACAGCACAAAAATAAAAGGATACTGTCTTCAGCAGTATAAAAGTTTGCACAGGAAAAATAAACGTGTAAAAAGTTTAATGAGATTCTTACCATCACCAGCTTCTATGTCCGGGAAACCTGAAAGACAAACACATCTATAGTAGTGACCGAGCGATTTTTTGTTTTCGTTTTCGGCCATTTTCGATCAAAAATTCACAATTCAGTCATATTTAACATCATTTCGCTAGAACAATATTGTTACTTAGTCCTTTCATAGTTTGTAAGGAACTCCCGGTACTCGAATCCGTCTCGCACTTGGCCGTTTTTGTTTTCGGCTGAAAACACCTTCAATTTCTTTAAGGACATTTCATTTACAGTTTTGTAACAGTATCAATATTTTACCTTTAGAACTTTTCGAGCTAACACTCTTAAGACTCTTCATGCTCTTAAGGCTCTTCACACTCTTGGCACTCTTGACTCCGTCTAGTTTTTCAGCCTGCGACTCCGTTGGGGCAAGTTCTGGCTCTTTTCCTTTTTTATGTTTCCCTTTCTTATGTTTCGGTGGCGGAGGTGGTGGCGGAGGCGGGGGTGGTATTAGCCCTGATACATATTGAAATAAAAAAATAAAATCATTAAATCAATATATTGTCCCAAAACTAAGACGTTATATGTTACAAATAATCAATATAGGTACCTACACAGAAAGTAAGGGAAGAATATACAAGCTTATCACATAAATATTTGTTATTGCTGGTTGCTGGGATTCAAGTAGATATTCAAACTCAGGACTGCCAGCGTTGTATGCTGCACTCACTTGTTTGGAAGTTTATTTTATTCAAAGTTTATTGTACAAAACAAAAAAACAAATGATTGAATGCGAAATAGAATTCTATGAGTAAACCATATAGTATAGTCAAACAGAGATACCACCCGGTTCGGTCAAGTACTCATTAAAATATTTATTACATAATAAATTTTATTTATTTCACAGATTACACAGCTTAACAGTGAGATACCAAGGAAAGCAATGTTAATCTTAAATACTAACATTAAATTATTTTATTCAATACAACAATAACAAGATTAATAGGTAACAGAAGACATACGATCATCCATCGCCTCACATAAGCTCTTACATTCATCACAAATCATCTCCCAACTGCTTGCAAAAACAATATATATTATAGATAACTTCCATGGCCTAGGAATAAATATTTGAGTTCGTCACACAAATGCTTGCCCTGGCCGGGATTCGAACCCAGGACCGCTGGCTCAGTAGTAGGCAGGTGCACTACAAACTATGCCAACAGTGTTGTCGAAGAAGTAATAAATTCAAACAACAATTAAAACAAAGAACATATACCTAATTGTGCTGAGAGTATTTCGTCTGTCGACAACCAAAACAACAAATACCTACTTAAAACAAAGCTCGTATCTGAGTATGAATCTACTAAGTAGATACGAGGTTTTGAACAGCAGTGGCAGAAATTTTAGTGAGTTTTGGTTGTCACCAGGCGATTTAGTGCACAAGTGAATTTCAAGTAACTTTATAATAAAATTACTTACTCCACTCAGTAAACTCCTTGTCATCATGAATGAGTTTATCCACAATAATCTTAGTCACGTAGAATGTCTTCTTATCCAATTCCATCTCATTGGGCTTTACCGGTTCAGTGATAAACTTTGTGAACTTAGTTGTGAAATCCGGCTCATCAAACATGTTGTAGAACAGGTTCTCATCATTGAGACCCATAAATGAACATATCCTATTTTTTATCCAAATGGCCCGGGGATCATTCCGGAAGTCAATCGGTTCAAAGTCAGCTAGGCTGGACTCGGATGGTATCTCTTGAGGAATAGTAAAGCTAATCTTTTGACTACCACGTCGTTCCTCCATGCTGTAAATTACATTATATAATATAAGTAAGACATCAATTTTCTTTTTTTAAACAATGTTGTTATTTTTAAAGTAAATTTAATAAAGAAAAATTTTTTTATTCCAATATTTATAGACATACAAAAGAGATATCATAGGCCCACAAGGCCCAGGCCTAGGGCCCAGCCAGTCTAGGGGCCCAGACCCAGAATCAGGACTTGCACCCTAAAATGTTCTCCTTATAGGGGAGGGGGCCCCAAATGCCAAGTGCCTAGGGGCTCTGGCCCTCTTAAGTCCGGGCCTGCCTATAACATGTGTTTTTTTTTCATGCTTAACACATTCACTGTCCGTCTCCCATATGTGAGCCACATCAAGCCTCTATTACAGAGACATAAGGTTCACACGTCAAACTGGGACAGTCAACGTGTTTTTCAATACAATACAACCAAATATGTAAGCATAATAAGTATATTTTATTTTAAAACTGAACCACAACGAAATATTACATTTTAGAATATAAATGAAAAATGATTAAATAACAAATATACTTAATTTATGTAAATAACATACCTGACGAGATAATAAACTCAAGAAATTCTAACAAAAGATAACAAGGCGCATCTTCTAACTTGTCGACTTACGCGCAACAAATTCGAGGCTTGGAACAGAAATGTAAATCTTCTACTTCAAACACATATTACGTTTGTTATTTCTTATTGATTATACAGAAACTAGTCTTATAAAGCAACCAATATTGAACCACATCAAGAAAACAATAACAAGTTATGTTGTCATAGCAACCGTTACTGTTAACATGACAGCTGTTTGAATCGTATTAATTTTACGCGCTTGAAATTTAATATTGACATTGCATACACACATGCCTACCTATAGACGTTAACAATATCTCAAATTGGCCAATTTCAGAATAAAGTATTAATGATGGATATTATAGTAATTTGTCGTATCAGGACATCAAAACTTACACTTAAATTTCTGATTATAGTAATTTACGATCGGATTATCAGATGTTCATTTATTTATTTTTTCAGAAATAAGTGTATTATTTTTATTTATTGGCAACACATACATTCCGTTCATGGATCAAGTAACTAGATTCCGTTCAAAAAAATTAAAACTGGTAGCACTGTAGAGGGGGAAGTTTGTGATGTCACTTATTCCCTAGGTGTACACTACTCGCAATGTTGGCCGGTGCGAAGTTTGGCCGAACTGGCCGAAGTATGAGTTTCCGCAGTGAAGTGTCTCTCCACACCACACTATCATTTTCGCCGAACGTCGGTCAGCTTCGCAAATAAACAGTCCAGACTATATTGATATATCTGTAATAATCAAGTTTCTGTTGCACAAAGCAATGCTAAGCTGTATGTTACCTTCTTGTACCTACGTAGTTTTTGAAGTGAAAACTTCTTTAGCGGCGCTTCGCAATTTTTAGATGGGTAAAAAATTTTAAACTCGCCTTTACCTTTTTTCTTGGTCTGAGCTCGCGACAGATCCGCGCGTCAGATGACAGTCACTCGGTAACCTAGCAACCGTGTTTGTTTCAAAGAAAGGGGGCCTTCGAACAACAAAATGTTGTAAGTGACAGATGGTGAAGCGTAATCATAAACATACATTAGTAAGAAATAGAGATTAAAATAGAAATTGACGACGCGTTTGGCTCGGTTTGTAGACACCTGCCTACTGAGTCGGCAGTCCCGGGTTCGAATCCCGGCCGGGGCAAATATTTGTTCTTGGGTCATGGATGTTATCTATATATGTATATCGTCGTCTAGTACCCATAGTACAAGCTTTGCTTAGTTTGGGACTAGGTCGATTTGTGTAAGATTGTCCCTTAATATTTATTTATTTATTTTATTTATTTTAAAACAAGTGTCAGTGAGATATAATAAAATCGGAGTTTTCACTTCAGCCGGCACTCCCGGAGTGCGACCCGTCCTTTTTTTTTGTCTTTTGTTTTATCTGTGGGTCCTAAGGGGCCCTTTGCGTGATTTGGAGTTGACACGCCTCGTCCTTTGGGACAAAGCGCCGAGAAGTTGTACATAGGAGATGCCACAACCTTGCGCGACCAGCGGTTGAGCGAGAGATCCGAGCGCGGCGGCATAACGAGTGAGCGAGACACACGTACCTACACCGCTTGTATACGGTCATTTGTACTTTGTGCCAAAGTGACTTCGGACAGATTAATAATAACATTACTTTAGGGCGATTGTGCACTACAATGAATTTTACTGTCCGGCAGTCCGATTTTTTACGGTCCGTTATGGCATGAAAAAAACGGTAAGAGCGATTGTGCACTACAATGAAGTTTACTGTCCGGCAGTCCGAGTTTTCATGGTCGATATGGCATGAAAAAAAAACGGTTTTTGCTTGTGCACTTGTCCGTCTTTTTACCCGCAGGTGCGGCGCAGTTTTCGGTTACCTCTCTCTTTGAAACTACACGCCACGCAATCGTAATTACACTAAGAACGATGAGTTTCTTATGATTTTTTGCTATACCGCTTAAGCACATGGATCAAGAGGCGACGCAGCTGGCGCAGTGGTTAAGCAACTGCCTACTGAGCCGGCGGTCCTGGGTTCGAATCCCGGCAAGGGCAAATATTTGTGTGATGAGCTCGAATATTTGTGCCTGGGTCATGGATGTTATTTGTAGTTACTTAGGTATGTATTTTTATCCATATAAGTATGTTTATCGTCATCTAGTGTCCATGACACAAGCCTACTACTAGAGCTTACTGTGGGACTAGATTGATTTGTGTGAGGTTGTCCGATATTTATTTATTTATTTAAGTAAGAGGCAAGATACAAAATTTAGGCTGGGTGTACCACCAAATGAAATGCTTGCAGTAACGTTAAGGTAAGTTTATACAGTATTTATACAATGAGTGAGCGAGTGAGTTGTTTATTGAGTATAGGCACAGGGTGGACACTGCCTACTAAAAACTGAACTTGAATGTCAGTGTCAATGCGTGTGTGTGTAACACGCACAGGGCTGCCTCAGACGCATTGCAACCACTAGTTGGTGTTTTGGTGTTTTAGTTGCACATAAATATGACATGGCGAAGGGTGATGACGGAATCACCTCAGAGATTCTGAATGGGGGTGGAACACCGATACTGAAAGCCCTTCAGAAACTCTTCAACTCCGTCTTGCTCGAGGGAATAACACCAGAGGCATGGAACAGAGGTGTGGTGGTGCTCTTCTTCAAGAAAGGGGATAATACCTTGTTGAAGAATTACAGACCCATCTCGCTTCTGAGCCATGTCTACAAGTTGTTTTCGAGGGTCATCACGAATCGTCTCGCGCGTAGGTTGATGACAAGCAGGATTCCGAAAAGGCTTTAGTACCATAGACCACATCCATACGCTGCGACAAGTTATACAGAAGACCGAAGAGTATAACTTGCCAGTATGCTTGGCGTTTGTAGACTATGAGAAGGCCTTCGATTCGATCGAGACTTGGGCAGTGCTACAGTCTCTCCAGCGGTGCCATATTGACTATCGGTACATCGAGGTGCTGAAGTGTTTATATAAAAACACCACCATGTCGGTTCGAGTACAGGAGCAGAGCACGAAAGCTATTCCTCTGCAGCGAGGCGTAAGGCAGGGAGACGTTATCTCTCCGAAACTGTTCACCGCCGCATTGGAAGATGCTTTTAAACTCCTGGAATGGGAACAATTCGGCATCAACATTAATGGCGAATACATTACTCACCTTCGGTTTACCGACGATATTGTGGTCATGGCAGAATCGCTGGAGGACCTCGGCACAATGCTCGATGGCCTTAATAGAGTTCCCCAACAGGTAGGTCTTTGGATGAACATGGACAAAACAAAGGTAATGTCGAATGCCCATGTTGCACCCTACCCAGTAACGGTTGGGAGCTCTACCCTCGAAATTGTTGACAAATATGTTTACCTGGGACAAGTGATCCAGTTGGGTAGGTCCAATTTTGAAAGGAAGGTCAATCGACGAATCCAACTCAGCTGGGCAGCGTTCGAGAAACTACAAAATATCTTCTCGTCCAACATACCTCAATGCCTAAAGACGAAAGTCTACAATCAATGTGTGTTATCAGTGATGATGATGACATACGGAACAGAAACGTGGCCTCATACTGTGGGCCTTATAAGGAAGCTCAAAGTTGCACAGCGCGCTATGGAGAGGGCTATGCTCGGTGTTTCTTTGCGAGATCAAATAAGAAATGAGGAGATCCGTGAACGAACAAAAGTCGCTGATATAGCCCAACGGATTAGCAAGCTGAAGTGGCAGTGGGCGGGGCACATAGCACGTAGAACTGACGGTCGATGGGGCAGTAAGGTTCTCGAATGGAGGTCACGCACCGGCAAGCGCAGCGTCGGACGTCCACCCACAAGGTGGACGGACGACCTGGTAAAGGTTGCAGGAAGCCGCTAGATGCAGGTCGCTTCCAACCGGCCGATCTGGAAGTCACTGGGGGAGGCATATGCAGTGGACGTCCTGTGGCTGAAATGATGATGACGATGATGATGATGATGAAATATGACATAATTAGATAGAAAATTATCACAACCACACGACAACTGTAGTGGTGGTGATGGTGATAGTGGTGATGATGATGATGGGGCTGGTGGTAATGGTGGTGGTGGTGGTGACGAAGGTGGTGGTGATGATGGTGGTGGTGGTGATGGTGGTGGTGGTGATGATGATGGTGGTGTTGGTGGTAGTGGTGGTGATGGTGATGGTGGTGATGGTGATGGTGGTGATGGTGGTAGTGGCGACGGTGGTGGTGGTGGAAAAAAACGGTCCGGAATGGGGAAAAGTAAAATATCGGATGGTAAAATTACGTATAGTGCACAAACTACTATATACATTTAATGGCGTGCCATATCGGACCGTAAAAAATCGGACTGCCGGACAGTAAAATTCATTGTAGTGCACAATCGCCCTTACACCTTCCTTTGACTTCGTAGCCGATGGTTCATACTCGACTTAGCACTCTTTGAGTAGGTACGATCATTACACTTTTTGATACTATGGTAGAACTTATTCATACTGATGGAAAAGCTTGGTGAGTATATTCTATCAATACTAAAATTATAAATGCGAAAGTGTGTCTGTCTGTGTAACTAGGTTACCTCTTCATGCTTCAACCCAGGGATCGTACTCGTATACCCGTATTCGGCTCCATACAAAATACCGGTATTCGATTTCGGTATTATTACACATTTTTATATTTTAGTGAGCTAATTTCAAAGTTCTATATCAATAGCTAAATTCAATTTAGTAGCGTTTGAAATAAAACCTGAAATTTGAAAAATATTTCAATTTGAATGAACGATCCCTGCTTCAACCGATGAACCGATGATAGATGAAATTTGTATGCAGATAGTTTTAGTCCCGGGCACAGCTAGTAATCTTAAAAAGGGGAGTGAGTGTTTTTATGTTTCTCCCTTCTTCACGCTCAAACGGGTAGACTAATTTTGATAAAATTTGGTATAGATGTATAAATGAAACCTTGGATTAACACATAGGCTATTATCCCAAATAATAATTATAATTTTGCATTCGTAGTCCTAGTCACCTGGCCGGAAGCATTGGCCAATAGGGAGTTGTGGAGATCTGACCGAGAGGCCTTTGCCCAGCAGTCAAACAGGATAACAAAAAAATAATAATAATTTAGTGTCGTCTTTGGGATGAGCGGGTAACATTACAGGGTGCAGCTAGTTTAATATAAAAGATACATGTGGGGTTTCTGATGAGGTGGATTAGCTTTGGAAAGAATTAAAACGTTAAATAGTAAACATTATGTTTATATTTGTATATGAGAAAAAATAGACAACTTCACATGACACTGTACATCAATCAGTTTTTAAATATAATTCCTAAAACAAATTCAAAATATAACATAGACAAACATGGACAGCATCACGACCTTCCAACACCTTCTCCTGATGTTCGTTCATGTTGCTGAGACACGTTTCTATACGTGCATTAATCTTGCACAGTGTCTTTCAAACTTTACTTTTGACAGCGGTTTTGTCATTACGTCAGCTAACTGAATCTCAGTTGGACAGTAGCTGATATTGATCAGTCCGTTCACAAAGTGTTCGTGTATAAAATGGTATCGCACATCTATGTGCTTCGACCTTTTGTTGAAAGATCCAGATTTCACAAGTTGAATCGAACTTTGGTTATCAACGTGTAAATTTATTTTTATATCCATATTGGTTATTTCCTTCAATAAAGATTTCAGATGCAATGCCTCTTTGCAACAGTCTGCTGCGGCTATGTACTCGGCTTCGGTCGACGATAACGCTACTATAGGCTGTCTCTTGGATGCCCATACGATTGGTCCATTTGCTATCATGAGCACGGAGCCAGAAGTGCTTCTTCGCGTCAATGGATCTCCAGCATAGTCCGAGTCGCTGTATGCATCGATATTCTCTATTGGCGTGTTTCTTTTGTACAAAATGCCTTTGTCTTTGGTTCCAACCAAATATTTAAATATTTTCTTCAGTTTTGTGACATCTTCTCTAGTGGGATTTTCGACCTTCCTGCTAACTTGATTGACCGCTTGTGCGATGTCTGGTCTAGTTCTGGTAGACAGGTACAGTAAACTTCCCACTGCCTCCCTGTAGGGATATTCCTTCTCCTGGGCAGTTTCCTGTATCGACTTCGAATCGCTACTTGTACTTGCGGGCGTGTCACAAGGTTTGGCATTTTTCATATTATATTTTTCCAGTACATCATTTATATAAGATCTCTGAGTAAGAATGATTCCTTCTTTTGAATTTCTTATTTCCATACCCAGATAAGTACTTGGATTTTGATTCTTTTTCATTTCAAATTTGGTTTCAAGCTTCTTCAAAATAACTTCGATCTTTTTCATGTCTTTACCTATGACAAGTCCGTCATCGACAAATAATCCGATTATTATTGACTTATCTTCGTTTATGAAAACGCATCGATCGGTTTTTGTCGTCTTGAAACCCAACTCAAACATCGCTTGGGTAAAAGTTTTGTTCCAAGTGAATGGTGCTTGTTTTAGTCCATATAACGACTTTTTCAGCCGGCAAACTACTTCAGTAGTGTTGCAGTCAGTTTTATAGCCAACAGGTAATTTGATATAAACTTCATCTGTCAACTCTCCGTACAAGAATGCTGTCTTTACGTCAAATGTCATGAAGTGGTAAGATTTGGATGCGGCAACGGCTAGTAAAGTTTTCAATGCAGATTGAGCCACGACTGGACTATATACGTCTTCAAAATCCAGGTTTCCCTTCTGTTCGCAGCCACGTACGACTAATCTGGCTTTGTACGTACCGTCATCTTTAATCCGAAATACCCATTTGTTCGACAAAATTTTGTGTCCTTTGGCTTCTGACCTGTCAACTAGTACCCAGGTGTTATTTTTCTGTAATGAATCCATTTCAGACTGTATTGCCTTCTCCCAATTTTGTCTGTCGGTGCCCGTCACTGCATCTTGATATGTAAGAAATGAACAATCATAATCATCATTACTATCTGAAGTAAACATAGTCACGCAACGACTTAACTCATAGTCTTTGGTCCATATTGGTGGTCTCACTTCTCTTTGTGGTCTTCCACTTGAGGGAGGTGGGTCAATTGGATCTTGACTGGAGCTGGAAGAAGGAAAATTTGTAGGTTCCTGAAAAGGTAAGTTATTATTAATTTTGTTTTTAATTTCAGGTTCTTCAATCTCAATTAATTCGTCCGATTTTGGTCCTAGAGTAGAGTCTTCGTTTTTCTCAGCAGAAGTATTGCCATAATGCATCTTTTCGATTACTTTTACGTCTCTGCTGATAACAACGTCATTCTTTTCCGGTATGTAGATTCTAAAGCCTTTGGTATTATTCGCATATCCCAAAAATACTCCTTCTGTCGCTTTGGCTGTGAATTTTCCTCTTCGGTTCTTGTTCATCACAAATGCTCTATTTCCAAACACGTGTAAATGATTTCCCGATGGTGTTCTTCCTACCCACTTCTCATATGGGGAGTTTCCTTTGAGAGCTTTTGCAGGGCTTCTATTTATCAAATAGTTTGCAGTATTCACTGCTTCTGCCCATAGATTTGCAGGAATATTGGAATCCAGCATCAGACATCTTGCTTTATCCATCAGCGACCGATTTTTCCTTTCACTCATGCCATTTTGCTGCGGTGTATAGGGTACAGATAATCTTCGGCTTATACCATTATCTTTGAGGAATTTGTCAAACGCCTTCGACCTATATTCGCCTCCATTGTCAGACTGAAGGTTTTGAATTTTCTTCTTATGAAACAGTTCAACATAGTTTTTATACTCTTTGAATTTTTCGATTACTTCGCTCTTTTCTTTTATGAAGTAAACACAGCAGTATCTTGTATAGTCGTCAATAAATGTAACGAAATACTTTGATCCGGCCATTGATTTATGCTCAAAGGGGCCACATACATCGCTGTGAATTATCTGGAGCACTTCGGTAGAGATTATTTGTTCATGGCTTTGGAATGGTAGAGTGGTAAATTTACTCTTGATACAAGTCTCGCAGGTACCCAAAGTTTTTTCTTTAAAGTCGAGTCCTCGCATCATTTTATTTTTAACCATTTCCTTTAGGTCTCTTTCATTGACATGACCTAATTTCTTGTGCCATTTCATAATTTCGCTTTCTGCTCTGGGCGTGAAATTTGCTGTCTCTTCCGGCTTATCGAATTCAATAAAATATAATCCATTTCTTCGTTTAGCTTTTAAGCTAACACTTCCGTCTTTTATGACGCTGGCTTGTTCCTTTTCAAATAAAACTTTATAGCCATGATCTGTAATTTTGCTTACTGACATCAAGTTGTTTGACAAATCTGGTACATATAATGTGTCAGTTATATTATGCTTGCAATCTTCTGTATAGAGTTCAGCTTTTCCTTTCCCTTTAACTTGGGTCGTATGCTTTTCTGAAGCTAGTCTTAGAGTGTCAGACGCAGGGATCAAATTACAGAGTATACTTTTGTCACCCGTCATATGTGACGTACAGCCACTATCCAGACACCATAAATTGCTTATACATTTCGACGTTTCTGTTGTTAAACAGATGTTGTAGGTCTTTTCTGGACCTTTAGTTTTATTAGGGTTATCAGGTCTCTTCTTTGACCAACAATTTTCTGTGGAATGCCCTTTCTTCTTACATTTGTTGCAATATAGTACCTTTTTCTTTGTTTTAACATAGAATGCTTCTGAAGTTTGAGGTTCGCTTGCTTCGCTTTGCCTTCTTGCTTCGTATTCCTCTATGATTTTTACTTTTAACATGTCAGGACTTGGTAAAATATCTCTCGACTCAATTGCCGTTCTGAAGCCATCGAAATTTGCAGGTAAACTGTATAGCATCATAATGCTTAATAATTCTGGATGAATTTTGACATCCATGTCTTCTAATTTACCCACTACGTCCATAAAGTTACTGAGATGGTCTCTCACATCTTCTTGTGAAGTCATTTTCTTTAATACTGGCTGCTTTAATAGCGTAGCCTTTCTCGCAGGTCCTGAACTTTGGTGTACAGATTTTAGTTTATCCCACACCTCCTTGGATGTGTTACATCCCTTTATTTGCTTAAGTTCTGGTGGAGATAAAAGTAAAAGTAGCTCCGACCTTGCCTTTAAGTCTTCCTTTAGGAACGCACTCTTTTGTTCGGCAGTCGCAGTTGCCGCTAACGTTTTTTCACCACTAGCGTACTCCCACAGATCGTATCTTATGAGAATCGCCTGTGCTTGTAAGCACCAGGTATCGTAATTCGATTTTGTCAGCGATTCTATGCTTCTTAGACTTAAGCTCATTTTTGAAAATTTTATTATCTCATTTACTCACGGTTTTAATTATTTTTCTTCCATTTGCCACTAATTATTCAACGCTCTGCTACCACTGATGAGGTGGATTAGCTTTGGAAAGAATTAAAACGTTAAATAGTAAACATTATGTTTATATTTGTATATGAGAAAAAATAGACAACTTCACATGACACTGTACATCAATCAGTTTTTAAATATAATTCCTAAAACAAATTCAAAATATAACATAGACAAACATGGACAGCATCACGACCTTCCAACAGTTTCAAAGGTAAGCACCTAAGGTCAACCGGGGTAATTGCGTCAATCGAGGCAATGCGTCTTTTGGTGATATAATAGAAGCGGAACATTTTAAGACCATACCCTTCTTGCCTAAAGTTTGGCACAACAAAATGAATTAAAAAAATTGCGTTGGAAGTTTAATAGAGTGTTTCGTTTTCATGATATCATCAAAAGACGCATTTCTATTACATATATTTTTACTGAGGGAAATGATCGAAACACAGTGTTTGATACTTTTATTTTTATTCAGACACTTCATACAGTTATAACGATATTTTAAAACACCAAGAACTTATTTCTATGTATTATAATTTACTTCGTATATTTACATGTACATTTATAATTAAAACTATAATTTTATTACTATTCTAAAGGAAGTCTTTTAAATTTGACATAGGTATAAGCAAGTTATTGGTAACCAAATTGTCTTTGAGAAGGAGGATAGCCATTAACATTACTGCTAACATCAAATTGTTCTAACCTAGAATTTAAATTTTGGCCCTGTATGATCCGCTGTCGCGAATCTAAATAACCTATAGAACCTTGTGGAGCTGAGTAAGAGGAAGGTCCATCGTAAAGAGCATTGAGTTTTCTTTGACCAAGGAGCTGATTAGCTGTAGGATGAGTTACTGAAAAGTTTACATTCGTAGTTAGGACATCGTTTCTTCGGTTAGGGCTTGGAAGTTGATAACCTTCGTTATTATTGTTATTGCCTGGTTTAGGACTACCAAACTCATCTATGTTGAAAGCGTTGAGTATTTTCTCTTGCTCTTTTTCATCTTCCAGCTGGTAGCTCACAGATGGGATAAATTGGAACGTAGATAAAAAATCATTCCCGGCCTGTGTAAGTTTAGCATTTTGTTGGTTGCCTCCATTCAATTGCGGATTTCCATTAATTTGACCATTCTTAGCCAGAACATTATCCAACTTCGTATAAACATAGTAAGATTGATCTTTTTTGTATGTCACGAGTTTATTCTTCTCTAAAGGATGCGGTATCGTTCCGACAATATTATCTTGAACTTGGGCTGATATTCCTTCGCTGTTTAAGAAGTTATTGATGAACGCTTGGGAGCTCTCTCGGCTATTGAAGTCAGTTTCGGTTGGTGCGACCTGTAGCTTTGCCGGGCTCGGCAGAGGCAAACTATGTGACTGAACGATTTCGACTTCAGCGCTTGACTGCTTTACTGCGTTTTTGTTTTTGTTTACATTCGACTGTTGATCTGATTCATGGAGGTGCTCCGCTTCAGTGGCATAATTGCTATTATTGTCAGGCTGAATAAGCTTCGCTGGACTTCCTTGGTTGATTTGATTGGTAACTTCTGGAACTGGCAGCTGGTACAATTGCCCACTGTATATTTGATTTGAATTCGGATTAGTAATGATTGGGTTGAATCCGTCGCCGAGTTGGAATTGTGATGAATAAAAGCTGCCTGTCTGTTGTGGTGCTGCGTTATATTGTCCACTTTGTCCCGTGTTTTGTATTAAGTTATTGTACTGCGTTTGTCTGTATTGAGTACCGCCGTTTGTTGTTGTAGTTTGGGAAGTAGATACAATTGCGTTGCCAATATTGTTATTTTGATTACTGCCAGAGTACTGGGATGATGTGAGCTGTGATATTTGATTTGTAATGCGAGCTAGGTCATCGTCATTGACGTTTTGAAACTGCGATTGTGTGGGTGATGCTGATAGTACGTTTTGTTGTGCAATGTTGCTGTATTCCTTGGCAACATTGATCGAGTTTGCCAATAAAGAGAACACCAGTGCCTGTGAATTAGAAAAGGTCGTATTTTTATCTGCTATCAATTTTCCTATAGGTATGAAGGTAGGTGTGGGACTTGTAGCAAGTTGGTTGGTTAGGACTAGGTAATTGCTGCTACCCGTGTTAAGTATCTCTAATCTGTCAAAGTCACTATCATTAGTATTTTTAAAAAGATATGACGCAACATTTTCTGGAATGGAAATTTTGAGTGAGACGGTCCGTTCAATTGTGTTAGTTGGTTGTTTGAAAAATGGTAGGTTAGAAAGTTGATTGGTGTTTTGAATTTCTTTGGAACTTTCCAGTGGGGGTTCCAGATCCTTAGAGGGACTTTGAGTAAGGCGGGAACTTTTAGGCGTATCAGGTAGAGGTGATGGAGATGAACTTTCTTTACTTGAGGTGTTGGAGTCTGGTGGTAAGTAGTTATCTTCTAAATAGTCTACTGAGTTAAGGTCTTGTCTAAGTTGACCGAACTGTTCATTAGATGCGGATTTAAGAATTTTACTTGTATCTTTTACAATATCGTTTACTGTGATATCTAGTTTTTCCTTTGTTAGTATGTCTGCGAATGTTAAATTATTATGATTGGCGTTAATGCGAGAGTGTTTTGTGAGAGAGAATGATGGTTTATTAGAAATTTCTTTAGTTGGAGAAACAAAGACAGGCGAAGGTGATGTCGGAGCGGCTCTTAGTTTCTCGTTTTGAGAGAAAGGAGCTTGAAGGTTAGCATCGGGTGATATGTATTGTCGAGATAAAATTACAGGCTGAGATTGGGGTGGTGGCAAGTAAAGTCTTGCAACTGGATTGAACGTAGTTGGAACCAAATAAAGTCTAGAGGGTTTGGTTGGCTCCGGAGTAGTCGGTGTTTGATATAATCTACCTACTGTTGGAGCTGGGGTGGTTTGAGTTAGATACACTCGAGGAAGCTGTCTTACAGTTGATTTTAACTTTGCTGCTACTGTCGGTTTATTATACACATAGGGTTCATCTGGTTCTGTTACTCGAATCTGTCTAACAGGAGATACTACTTTAGTCGCAATTGTTGGTTTATTGTAAACATACGATTCGTCTGAATCTGTCACTTGTCTTACAATTGAGACTACCTTAGCTGCGACTGTGGGCTTATTATAGACATAAGGTTCATCAGGTTCCGATTCTAATTTCGCTGACGATTGTGTGGTTGGTCTGTTATAAACATAAGGAGTACTTTCATCTACCTGCTTTGCGCTTATTGATGGAGTAGTTCGACTGTAAGTAGGTTGAGTTGGTTCTGCGATTAATTTCGCAGTTTTAGAAGGTTTTACGATCCAAGTTTTAAACACCACACGGGATTTAGGTTGGCCTGTTTTGGGTTCCTGAATGATTCGATTAACAGTTATTGTTTTAGTAATGACTGTAGATGGTATGTCATTGTTACTTACCAGGTTCTCTTTGGCCTCTTTTCCCGCTGGACCTTTGATGTCGTTAGAAAATTGTGGAAGGCCTGAGTTATGTTCCTGATTTGCCTGATTGTAATTGAATTGTTGCCTTGTTAAGGAAACTCCAAATTCGGCTTGTTTCCCACTATTCCATTGTGCGGGAGATTTGTTGGCTGTGTATTGTACATTTTGTCCGTTGTTCTGATTTTTTTGACTGTTGAAGTTTTGTGGGTTGTAAGTAGTTGGTGCAATGTTCAGTTGGGTCTTCGTTAGTTGATTTTGTTTAATTGTATTTATTTTGTTATTTGTACTACTGGTGGGTTGTACTAGGCGACCGAACTGATTCCCTGATTGTGAGGTTTGTCTATTGTTTTGAACATACTGGCCATTTTGCCGCTGTCTCTGGAATATTTCTGCATCTGCCTGGGTAGGCTGCACGTCAAACGGTATGTACGAGGGGCTCGGCGTTGATCCAGCAAAAGCCGTGTCTCTAATAAAGTTATTTTGTCCGAAATTTTGTTGTATAATTTTTGGAGGGACGAATATATTACTAGGAGTTCTATCTGCATTTGCGATTAGAGCACTATTAGGGAATAACTGCCCTGAAGGTGGCTTGTAGTCCTGCATTACGACGAGATTGCTCTTCATGATACTCTTATCATAAGGGTTCCTCATAGGATGTGTGATCATCTTTTTAATATCTTTCATTAGCTGTGGTCCAAGCTTGAGACTTCCGAATTTTTCGTTATTGTTGTTGAAGTACTTTTGTGAAGCTCCGCAGTTGACGTTCATCCACCAGTCGCAGACGAAGACGGCTTGGTTGAACAGTGTGCCGTTGGGGCAGAGGAAGGATTGGAAGCCGTAGGTGGAGCCAGCCGTGCACACCCTGAAGGCTTGGCAGTTCGTTTCCAGGTCTGCGTAGTAACCTGAAACACAACGACGTCTATATCAGATACCAACAAAATAGTCAAATGAAATTCGATTAAGTAAATATTTCCATTGCTCTAAGCAGGTTGATTATCTAAATGGGTCTATGTCCGCTATATGAGAGTGAAGGTTTGAAGGGAGTGGGACAGTTTGTGCACTCTGCCTTAGTCTTATTCCGCTAAGCAGTCAATCTAATAGTATAGGTTCTGCTTAGAGTAATGCCACTTTCAGAAGCTCAAAAACATTACCTATCTGTTTTATACGTGCAAATGTTCGCTTCATAGATTATCAGAAACGTTCCCGAGAACAGCTCTTAGTACAACTACTGCGGGTTTCTCAGTTCGCACCTGGTTCTCTCCCGGCACATGAAAATGAGGTCCGGGGGATGTTCCCTAGTGTAGGGTAGTCGTTGCCTGGCTGCCCGGGCACCGCGAGCCGGATGTCCCACCCTCGTCCGTGGTGGTCCTGGCGCGGCGCGCGCCCGCTTTGTCCGCCCGCCCACGAAATCAAGCACACTGGAATGATAAAATGTAAGTATTAAATATACGGAAACATACGTTGATGGAGTGTTGGCAATAATTCCTTTATTCATTGGGAGACAATAATAATGTTCCATACACTGAGCAAACTAAGTAAGGCAGTTTGGGTATTGGACGACAATACTCATAAAAGTAAATAAGAATTGTAATCGCGAAATGAGTCAACACAATAGGGTGGTTTGGGGAGTAAAATGAAATGATCTAACATCGCTAATAAATGTTTTTTTCTTTTTGTAATAAAAGAACATTAATTTCAGGCAATGTGGCCAGTAGATAAATACCTTAAAACTAACAGCATAAGTTAGTCTACTCTAGACTCTAGAAGTTCGTTATCCTGTTTACATAATGTTCGATGATAAAATGTGTACCTACGTGAAGTTATATTTTTGCTGTATTACTGTTGAGTTTCTTTCGGCTTTCTTCTCAACAGCGGTCTCCACTTGTGAAATGCCAGTTAAATTATTTCATTCCATTTAATGTAATAAAGTAAATTTGAAACCGTCGTCGTCCTTAAAATTTAATATCGAATGGTAATTATAATAATGGTATGAAACAATATAATTATAATTAGGTTACGGAATTAAATTTGGTGAGCAGTATTAACATGATATCCAATTTGCTTTGACGAAGCGTCATCTAATAACAAGGCTATTGCCGGATGAGATTATTCTCGTAAGTGGGTTGTTGTTGCGAAACCTTTTTGGATCGTACTTTTAGCATTAGGCTTTGTTTTTTGTACTTATAAATATTAAAACACTGATGCTGGCGATTTCATAAATGCTGTTTTCGATAATAATATAAATAAATCCGTGTATTGCATAATAATATCATGAAAATAAAAAACCGGAAAAATTCGAGTCGGACTCGCGCACCGAGGGTTCTGTACAAACACTGATCCCATTTTAACTGGCCGGGTTAAGTTTAGCACCTGTTATGTATGGCGCCGTATACAAATGAGGTGCAAAGTTAACACAACCGATCATGTTTATTGTATGGGAACCCTATTTCAATATTTATCTTAGCTGTTTTTAGTATTTTTGTGTTATAGCGGAAACAGAAATAGGTACATAATCTGTGAGAATGTAAACTGTCTAGCTATCACGGTTCATGAGATACAATATACAGCCTGGTGATGGACGGGGTTACCAAATATTCATATTATATGTGTATTATACCACCAATTTTCCACAAAAAAGAGTGACCTTCTTGCGATTGTAATAAAAAATGGGATCATCTATTTTTGGTATACGTACTCCAATTCAAAGCTGGTAAGACAGCGATATTTAACATAATAATGTAACACGAACTTTGTACCTATGTTTGACAAATAAAGATATTCTATTCTACAGCCTACGACATACGGCTAACAAACTTATGACGGTATTCAAATAACCTAAACTCCCTTTGTTAATTATACCAATTAAAAACGAAACAATGACGCGTGTCATTTCGAGCCTATCCTATGGAGTAAGACAATTCATACATTTGTGGGACCCCGAGGCCGGGCCATTGATCCGGTTTTTGCGTGTCTGATTGCTGCCAACATCACAAAAAGCATGAGAACTTTGTTAGATTGCAACAGAGTTGTGGAAAATCTGCGCTTAGACCATTTGACGTTTGTTTTGTTGGGGAAAATGGGATCATACGGATTATTTAGAGTACGTTTGTCGTTTAGTCTGACGTCTTTTGTTTTATGCTAAAGTCCCATTTTTTCTACGTTGAAGTCTCATTTTTTCTAAAGCTGTTAAAGTCTACGAAAAAAATAAATGAACGCGTCATATAAGTACCTAAGTATGTATTCAATAGACATAAAATACAGACTAGTATGGCAGTAAGAATGAAGCACACTGGACTGTTTCAACGTGAATTGCTGGGTTTATACCTTAGGAACTTTATTTATAAATTAAATAATGAATATATAGGAGTTTCCACTATACATGATTGCATATTGTAAAAAACGCAGCGATTAAACAGTGCACTCAAAAGAATTTAGCGAAAAAATTTAAATAACTGAAAGTATATTAAAACTATAGAATACTAGCTGTGCCCCGCGGTTTTACCCGCTCATCCCACGGGAACACTACATTTATTCGGAATGAAAAGTATCCTATGTCCTTCCCCGGGACTGAAACTATCTATATTCCAAATTTCATCTAAATCGGTTCAGCGGTTTAAGCGTGAAGAGGGAACAGACAGACAGACAGACAGACAGACACACTTTCGCATTTATAATATTAGTATGGATTATTTTCCTGGCATAACTGGTATATACAACAGTACTAGTAATTTTAACCTATTTGTTTTAATAAAGGCTTTTTCACGACACTGCTCGAAAATGTGGTTATAGATTACCTGAATCCAGTACACAAAACTGCTTATATATGTTCATTTGTAAACTGTATATCTATGTTAACTCCCAACACGACAACAATGTTGGACCTTACGGTAACAGTTCGTATCTACACTTGAATTTCATAGTAAGATACGACTTTTTAGAAAATATTTCAGACTAATTTTCTCGGCCGGCTTAATCGACAATTTAACCAATCAAAGCTTAATCGTCTGCTGCATGTCAAATTAAATTGACCAATGAGAATGCGTCATTTATGAGGTGTATTTTTTTCTTAAACTTATAAATACCTATAAACGAGTTTAAGATAATACTCCTCAGGTTTACTTTTTAATAAGTTTTTGTTAAAAAAGGATTTACTCTAAAAATCAGGAACATTTATATTTAAAAATTAGTTATGGGGCGTAAAACAATTTCCTAATTTCTATAATTACTAATTTCTCAACAAATAAACAGTTTTCAACAAATAAACACTTTTAATTACCTATATAAATATTGAGTTCATATTTTTTTTTATTCGGCTGGAAAGCTATTGCGACGAGATGCGATACGGTTCAGCCGGTCATATTAAAAAAAAAAACAAATTGTTTAGTAAATATTAAAATTGGTTTTGTAAATGTGATAATGTAATTAATTTAATATTGTTCACATTGACTCACGAAATATAAAATATTAGGAACGTATGTTAATGTTGCGTACCGCTACAATGACCCTTCAGTGTATAATGTATCGTAGGGTTGTTTATCTGAGTGTAACCTAGACTAAATATTTAAATGTCTAAATTAAGTTGAAAGTGAGGTAAGTTTGAATATTTTTGTTATTTCTTCATAACAAATGGTTGATAATCGTCTTTATGTCGTTTGAATCTGGGGGCACGATCAGCTTTATGTTTATTATAGCCCTGATTTTTACAACAATGAGGCTGCAACAAGGCGCCGAGTTTAATGACCAATATGAAAAAATCGTATAATAATATATCTCGTGTCGTGAAAAGCACTATGTTACGTCTCGGCTGAAAGTGCAATAGATTAACTCGTACTATCGAAGGCCTCCCCTGCGGGTCGGCCTTCAAAATTTACTCGTTAATCTATTGCTTACTTTACAGCCTCTACAACAATGTACTATTGTTAAACTCTCTTTTTTTAATAATACCCACCCACGTCGTTTTTACTGTCGCAGCGGCCCTGGTGGTCTAAAACCGTAAAACAAATCTACTCTTAACTGTCATATAAAGAGTTTATGACATTTTATAAATTATATTAATTCGCAATACCGGCAATCAATATCTATATTAAGAGAGTTATATGCGTAATTGCATCAAGCGGCGACGCGAGGCGAGCGCGGAATCGAAGGAATCCCATTAAATGATGCCTGGACTGGACGTCACGTCACGTCACACTAATAAACTGGATCCAGTTAAACATTTCATTTTATTAAATTTATTTATTCATATACAATTTATATTGTGTTCGAAATATTAAAGTGTAATTAAATACTAAAGATTAAATACTGGGTACACATAATAAACCAATAACGAATCTACGTAGGTAACTATAACATTCTTCAATTATTATTTTTTAACGTATCACAAATAATAATATATATAAAACAACTGACTGAATTCGACGTTTTTAAAGTCATTTTTACGAGATGGAACTGTAGGTATGTCTGCTTTAGCGATGTGCATATAATGGATGTCCTCTGCACGAGAGCACCAGACGCGCGGCTGTGAGAGAAGAATGGCGCCGTGTGGCTAGGCTTGCCATAGGGTTGCCAACTATTTTTGGGGGAGTTATAGTATTTTCCAAAAAAAAATGTTAAAAATATAGTACACAGTAAAAAAATATAGTACTTTAAGACCACTCTTTATTTTGGGGTAAACTATGTTCCATTATATACTTACTAGCATTCTTTTACATAAGACCAGGGATCGTTACCGGTATTAATTAAGACTACAGTATAGCTTCGCGATCCTAACGAAATAGGTATTTACGAAAACGCATGCTGTCGCTCGAGAGCGCTCACCCCCCGGCATCGCGCACAACACATACAAATCGCCTCACGCACACATCGAAGCATGACACAGCGCTCTGCTACCTGCTGCTAGGCTAGTTTGACGATCGGATTGACAAGCAATTGCGATAAATAAAGGTGGACTGTTTTGTTTTCTTGCGTACCTACGGATCATCTACGGATAGTGAATTGTTGTGGTGTGACTGAAATTCCGATATTATAAAGAAGTATTTTATTTATTTATGTAATTGTTAGTAACGAGTATGTACCTACAAGCTAAATTAATTTTTGATTAATCAGTTTGTTCCCGATGTACCGGTAGGATGTAAATGACTGACATTTTTTATTGTAATATTATTTAGGTATTTTAAAGGTATTTATAATGAGTTACTGATATTTACGAAACAAAACATTTTTTATTTGACTTTGTTATTGTGTACGAAAGTACATAATTATTATACTTACTTATAATGTGTACATGATATCGGAGTTACTATGTCTTTCTAGGGTTCCGTAGTCAACTAGGAATACTTTTTGACACAATTTTTGTGGTATATGTTTCTAGTGCCTTAGCAATAATTGATTGTGTGGGAATTGTGTGCAAGACGTGTTAAAGGTTTCCTTTTTAAAATATAAAGTTAAATTGGAAGTAAATAAAACGGATATTTTTAAAATATATTTTTTTTGTGTTTTTTTTGGTACTTAATTTGAAAGTCACCTAAATTGCTTTATGCCACCAGAATTGTTAATTTTGTATTATCATTTCACATTTTTTTATCGTCTTTTTCGCATTTCCAAAACTTTTGACTCGGTGAATTTATTTGAAGTCAAGAATAAACAAAATACATCTAATATAACAAGCTGTCGGTGAGGGTAATCTTAGCTTAGATATTATGCTGGTAGCGGATTTTATAGCTCCTATCCTTTCCTATATTACTATTTTTTCTTTCTCCTCTGGCACGTTTCCTACAATTTGGAAATGCGCCCATGTGATTCCTCTCCCTAAAACCCCTAATCCGTCGTACTTTTCGCAGTATCGTCCTATGTCCATTCTTCCCGTCTTATCTAAAATCATTGAATCCTTTGTAAATCGACGTCTCTCATCACATCTAAATAGACTTAACTTGTTTAATTCTTTAGCACAACCACCGCATTGGTTAAGATCACCGACGACATTCGTCTTAATATAGAATATAGAAAAGAGACTATATTAGTGCTCCTTGATTTTAGTAGTCCTTTTAACACTGTTGATATACTTCTCAGTTTACTTAGTACTTTAAATATATCTTCAACTTCACTGTCCTGGTTTCGTGATTACCTCTGTTCCCAGTGGGTTCGAGTTGATGACCGATTTTCTAGCTGGTGTGAACCGTCTGCTGGTGTCCCCCAAGGGGGCATACTCTCTCCATCGGAATCACCAAGTCACTCTCCTCCTCGTTCCATCTCTATGCAGACGATTTGCAGCTTTATGCGGCGACCAGCATTGAGGATTTTGGCTCCTTGGTTTCGCAAATCAATTCAGACCTAGAATCAATCCGTGCTTGGGCTTGATGAACCAAAGGTGGTTTGGTGAAGAATGCTAAGAAGTCGCAGGCTATTGTCGTTGGAAGCCCACATTTTATTTCCAAGCTTTCAGATCAAGCTAAGCCAGTTATTTTCGTTGATGGTACGCCTATACCTTGCTCTTCTACTGTAAACAAATTTGGCATTACCATGGATCAAACTTTGTCATGGGTAGGATCTGAGATCAGTAGGAAACTTTTCGCGTCCCTTCATTCATTGAGGTGTCTGCAAAATTTCCTTTTTGGTGTTTTAAAATTTTGGTGGCAGGCAAATTACTAAAATAATAATAACTTTATAACTATTATGTATAACAAAGGGCCATTACTACACAATATTGGTTATGACTTTATTCGTATTATTGATATGTATATAATTTTGACTCTAAATTAAAAATTAAAAAAGCCACCAAAATTAGGTAATTTTTAAGCTTGTTGCAATTCACCCTGAAACTATACATTTGTAATATAATCATAAAAAATATAGTCCTTTTCAAATATCATGTTTGGTGAAACCTGGTTATATTAAGTTTGCACCTCATTTGTATACGGTGCCATACGCATCAGGTGCAAACTTAACCAGGCCAGTTAAGATGGCATAAGTGAAAATTTGTACGGAACCCTCGGTGCGTGGGTGGCTCACACTTGGCCGATTTTTTAAATTAAATTGTAATATAATGATAATCAACCGATCGATCTTTTTCTTGAAACCCAACTAGTGTTAGTAGAAGTTCCTACTCTGCTCCCATCATTTTTGAAATAGATTTAGATATCGATTACGTGGGCTAGGATCCTTTTTACTTTTTCATTAACATCCTTGTAAATACGTGATACTTTACTTCCTCCCCCGACCCGCAATCGTGCGATAGAGAGCGTTGCAGCTTGCGACTGACAATAGGTACTTTTTTGATGAAATTTGCGTTACGGGAGAAAACGTTTTCCACTAACTAAATCTTAGCAAATCACTTCGATTTTGATGTCGATCGCTTCAGCATAATATAATCTAGGTTTATAGGTTTCGTTTTTTTTTTAAAAGTGCATTGTTTTAATAATACAAATGGTTTCATTCAACAACGTTTTAATCACAAAAATTTGGTTTTTCAACTACCTTTAAATTAGAATCTATAGCAAATTTTGAAAAAAGGAAAACCTATAAACCTAGTTTGTCACTGTGTCAATAACATACTAAAAAATGATGGAGATTGGAAAATATTTAAAAGTAGAAAAACGTTTTCTCTTTTTGTATGGACGAGTGCGTACTATACTTCCCACTTAAAATTTAAATTTATTTCAAATTTCGCGTTTTTATTTCAATGATATGAAATAGAATTGAGGTATTGATACAGATTTGCAATAAGCCGGGTAAAATATGAAATTGTATAATAATAAGCGAAATACCGAAATTGAATACCGGTATTAATGTATGGAACTCAATACCGGTATCCGAACAATGCATAAGACTACTTTTGACTTGAACATCTTTCAGGTTATTTAGAACTTTTCATCTTCATCAGCATGCGTGATGTGATTGGTGTGATCACTCACTTATCACCTCGAACACTACCATTAATTATCACTTTTCATGATCACAGTGACTCACGGATACGTTTACAATAAGAAAAGTTCAAACTAGGCCAAAGTTTGATAAAAAAAATTACAACAAAAAATAACGACCGCTGACTGACACTGACAACTCTGACAAGACAAGAGTGACATTTAACAACTTGACACTGACAGTGACAGTTCACGTTCAGAAACACGCATCGCTATGCAATTGCAACTGTCGCAAGACTCGGAAGGAGTGACCGTGTTATTGATTATTGACGATATTAGTGGACGGGAAATGTTGCTATTTAATAAAATTCACTTGGAACGTGTGTAATTTGAAGTACTTTGTTAAAACCCCCGAAATATAGTATTTTTGCGTACTATATATTTCTTCAACAGTATATAGTACAGAGTCAAAATATAGTACAATACTATATAATATAGTACGGTTGGCAACCCTACTTGCCACACAAGAAATGACAGCCACGACCACTCTGCCAAGAGTGTAACGACAAAGAAGATAATTTTAATGCATAATTGCATTAAGTGGCGACGCGAGTCGAGTGCGGAATCAATGATGTGCTGATGGGCTGAATTCGACGTTTTTCCGTACCCAAAGGGTTAAAACGGGACCCTATTACTAATACTAAGCCTGCGCTTTCCGTCTGTCGCCAGGCTGTATCTCATGAACCGTGAAAGCTAGAAGTTTAGATTTTCACAGATGATGTATTTCGGTTGCCGGTATAACAACAAATACTAAAAACAGAATAAAATAAATATTTAAGGGGGCTCTCATACAACAACAGTGATCGGCACCTCATTTGTATCCGGCGCCATACATACCAGTAGGTGCAATCTTAAGGGAGAAGTGTTTGCACGGAACCCTCGGTGCGCGAGACAGACTCGCACTAGGCCAGTTTTTTGAAGACATTTGTGGGCAAAATTTTATTTTGTTGTCGATTTCTTTTTTCTCAGATTTCAATAAAATTTGCTGAGTTGGTAAAGTTCCTTCTTCTGAATATGGTAAGCCCAATTTGACGATATGTCCTACAAATCTAATTTAATAATAAAAATTTGCCCTTGTAGGAGACGCCACTGTATGTTTAGGTACCGTTTTGCTCTCTTATAATTTGGAGACGCGAGTCGAGCGCCGAGTCAATGAAATTCCATTAAATGATGTCCGGGCGTTACGTCCCCTGAACCGATTTTGATCAAGTTAAGTACCTGACACCCTGATAAGTACTTGTACGGAACCCTCGGTGCGCGAGTCAGACTCGCTATTGGCCGGTTTCTAGGGTTTGTACCTCAATCAGATAAAACAGAACCCTTATAGGAACAATTTTTTTGTCCGTTCGACCGTCTGTCTGTTTGTCTGTCAAGACCCTTTATCTCGAGAACGCGTGTAGGTATCGAATTGAAATGGTTAACACCATATACTCAGGTCTAAAGGTCCCTTGAAGCTGTGAAAAACTCAAACTTCTACGTTAACGTGAATAAAGATACGTATTACGTACCTACATCGACACACTCAAGGGAATCAAAATGATATCCCGATGACCTAGATCTATGAAATTTGGCAAGTAATATCGTCACATACTACAAATACTTATAAAAATCTGAAACTATACATTTATAATAAAATCATGAAAAAATATAGTCCTTTTCAAATATCATATTTGGAGAACTCGGTTGCGTTAAGTTTGCACCTCGTTTGTATGCGGCGCAATACATTTCAGCTCTTTAACTAAACTCAACCAGGCCGATTAAGATGGGATAAGTGAAAGTTTGTACGGAACCCTCGGTGCGCGAGTCAGACTAGCACTTGGCGCGTTTTTAAAATGGAGTAGAAGGGAGTTGAAAGTTGTTGATCCACGTAGTTTTTTAGGGTTCCGTACCCAAAGGGTAAAAACGGGACCCTATTACTGAGACTTCGCTGTCCGTCCGTCCGTCCGTCCGTCCGTCCGTCCGTCCGTCTGTCACCAGGCTGTATCTCAAGAACGGTGATAGCTAGACAGTTGAAATTTTCACAGATGATGTATTTCTATTGCCGCTATAACAACAAATACTAAAAATAAAATAAAATAAATATTTAAGGGGGGCTCCCATACAACAAACGGGTTGGTTGCGTTAACTTTGCACCTCATTTGTATGGAGCGCTATACATACCAGGTGCAAACTTAACTTAACCACTTAAGGATGAAAAGTGTTTGTACGGAACCCTCGGTGCGCGAGTCCGACTCGCACTTGCCCATTTTTTTCCATTGTTTTTATTTTGATCATCCCAGATTATGGTCATTATCAACCTACTCAATATTCATCATTAAGGTTTCATAAGATGCATAAATTACACTACGAAGCAGGTGTTGTTCCGTGATCTATAGAAAGTGACAATGCTTAGGTAACGATTATGGACTAGTTTAGGTGCGAAATGATGACACACTCACAGGTCAATGGGACCTGATTCGTTTATGGTGTTTAATAAGCAAATTTATGGAAGTCAGTGTAAGGTTAAGTGGGTAGGTAGTATTTGCGTGGTATATGGATACCTACTCTTGATTGGGCAACAAAAGAGAGAATAACCTAAATAAAAAATTTAAAACACCCTCGTCACAAGTAGCTGGTCATCATGAGACCCTCATTTTGCCGTGTTACGGTAAAAGGGCGTATCTTACTATAACATTCATATAGAGATACGTTTTTGGGGTTCCGTAGTCAACTAGGAACCCTTATAGTTTCGCCATAGGTCCGTCTGTCGGTCTGTCTGTCTGTCTGTCTGTCCGTCCGCGGCTTAGCTCCGTGATCATTAGTACTAGAAAGCTGAAATCTGGTATGAGTATGTGTATGTATTACGCCGACAGAACGGTAAAATAAAAAGTAAAAAAAATTTTTTTTTCGTTTCAACCCTAGTGTATGGGGTATCGTTGAATAGGTGTTTTAAAAATAATAGGGGTCTTCAGTCATCATTTTTTGATAAAGTCAGCAGGTTTGTGTATGTACGCTCCGAAAATAAAAAAATAGTGTCCCCCCCCTTCTAACTTTTCAACCACGGATCAAAAAATTATGGAAAAATTCATCAAAATGAGGCCTTATAAGTACTTTCAACGAAAACTATATTGAATAAAATCGGTTGAGCCGTTTTTGAGTTATCGCAAAATTTCATAATTTTCTTTAAAATGACGTAAAGTGCCGCGCGATGTCCTTATACTTCGAACGTTACACATATTACTTAAGTACCTTATAACATTTCGCTCAAGCTGGCGCGTATAATCGATAACTTCCAGAAGGTAATAAGTAATTGCAGTTACTTTAGCGTTTACGACCTTTTTATAGAGTTTGAAATCCGTCTCGTAATTTATTGTGAAGGATGGGCAACTACGGGACCCTACACTGAGCGTGGCCCGACATGCTCTTGGCCGGTTTTTTACCGTAACACGACATCATTCAGTGAGTGATAGGTACAGAAAATGGTACTAATACTGAACATAACTACTTGGAATTCTTAGTTTCAATATTGGCTGAGATCTAGTCACTTGTTCCTATTAAAACTGAATATTGGAAACACAGCTGTATGTGTATTCGTGTATCTGTGGGTTTGTTTGTGGCATCGTAGCTCTCAAATGGATCGACCAATTTGAATGTGGAATACATGTTAAACTTATATAACACCCCTCTTTTGGCGCAGTTTTAGAGCACCTGCTTACTGAGCCGGCGGTCTGGGCAAATATTTGTGTGACGAACTTGAATGTTTGTTCCTGGCTCATGGATGTTATCTATATATGTATTTATATAACATATTATATGTATATCGGCGCCTAGTACCCATAGTACAAGCTTTGCTTAGTTTGGGACTAGGTTGATTTGTGTAAGATTGTCACTTTTTTGTTACTTTACGAGGGGCAAACCGAAATGATCGGGAATTTAAAAAACTATGTGCACTATATACATAAATTATATTTTATTGTTTTTCGAAGTATTCTCCGTTACATTCAATGCACTTTTGCATTCTTTTAAACCAGTCATTAAAACAATAATTCCAGTTTGAAGTAGGCATTGCCAAAATGGCCGATTTATAGGCTTCCACAGCGGCTTCTGGGTTCTCAAACCGCTGACCACGCAATAAATCTTTAATTCTAGGGAACGTAAAAAAATCATTTGGACTCAGGTCAGGGCTGTATGGAGGATGGGACATCAACTCAACGTTTTCGTCGTTCAAAAATTTAGTTGTTTTGTGGGCGGTGTGGGAGCTCGCATTGTCGTGGTGTAAGATGACGCGGCGTCTCGGGTTCCCTTGGCGAAGTTCGGCCAGCACCTCCGGCAAACAAACTGTGATATACCAATCAGCGGTAACGGTTCTTTGTTCTTCTAGAGGAATTGTGGCAACATGCCCCTTTTTTGAGACGAACGAAGCCACCATCTTCTTCGACACGCTTCGAGAACGCACAACTTTCGTTGGTTTGACCTCGTCATCGAAGACCCATACTGCCGACTGGTGCTTTCTTTCAGGCTCATAAGAATAAATCCAGGATTCGTCACCCGAGACCATATTATAAACGGCTTTTGACTTTCCTCCATTGTAGCATTTCAGAATAGATCGGCACCAATCAACACGAGCCGCCTTTTGCTCTTCAGACAAATTATGGGGTACCCATCGGGAAATCAATTTTCTGACACCCAATTCACCATGCAAAATAGTGTGAATTGCAGTCATTCCAATGCCTATGGTTGCCCGAATCTGCTCGTATGTCACATGTCTATCTTCTTTTAGTAGTTTTTCCACAGCCGCGATGTTTTCAGGCGAAACCGCCGTTTTCGGCCGACCTGATGAAGGTACGGTGCCAAGAGAGGCACGACCCCGTCGAAACTCAGCATACCACCGATATATTGTCGTCTGACTAGGTGCTTCAATGTCGTATATAGTAACAAGCTCATTGCGACATTCATCTGGAGATAAGCCACGACGAAAGTTATGGTAAATAATTGCACGAAAATTTTCACGCGTCAGCTCCATTTTGTTCATCGAGTTGTCACTTTAAAAATGGAATTAAAAAAATATATCGTTCTTTTTTTAAATTGTAAAAACGGCATCGTGATTGTAAGTCGCCAGTATGCATGTGACAAAAAAGGATTTAATGTAACTCAGTTTAAAGTACTCTATTCCCGATCATTTCGGTGTGCCCCTCGTATTCTACTTGCCGACTACAAAGAGGCTAAAATAGGATTATGACTTTTTCTTCCACGCGAATGAAGTTAGTGGGCACTTTACAGTTATTATGAGTCAGTTACCCGTAATGTGAATAAGTAATTCAACTTGAAATATCTAGGATCATATAGCAATGTTGATTCATAATCAACCCCAATGCTTGGAATAATCTGGCCACAGATACTATTAGAATTGATTGCTATTGAAGACACGCTCCACATATCGATATTCCCTTCAAATGAATGTGAACTGGCGCACACTTGACCCACTTGCAGAATACCCCTACTAGTAGTGCTTATATTCATAACGGATATTTAATGTATCGTACGTGAACTAGTTTATTTCAGTCAGATGTCACAGACTGATACAGGAACAGGAGTTTGTTTAAGGGAAAAAAAACTGTCGACAAATTCCTACTTAATTCCGAAATTTCGACATTAATGAGAATCGGTAAGATTCTCATTCTCATCTCTATATACGACGATTATTTAATGGAATTTTTGAGTAGTTTTTAAAACAAAGATTATCAATGAAAAAATCAAACTGTAGGTTTCAAATATATACCAATAAATCGCAATAGCCATGTTCTAACTAGTAACATAGATAGTTGATACTATGTTAACAAATATGTTTGATCATAGAGATGTCTAAAACAATCAACATTTTTGAACGGATAAGGAGTCTGCACGGATTGGAGGGGTTAGGCGGCCACATTGTACTGGATTTATTCGACTTTTTAACATACTTTTAAAATTACTAGTTTATGTGCTTTGGTAGCTCCCACTAATCTGATCTCATCAACAGTACGAGATAAATACATCGTGTTTGTGCTCATTTGATTGTTTTTAATGAGCAATTAACGTTAGTGTGAGAAAGTAAAGTCTACAGTAAAAGCGTGTATCATAAAAAAAAACTTTTTTGACGCAAAGATATCTCTCTTCTTGCTCTATTATCTCCCTTCTTCATAATTTGTATACTGTATGCGTTTGTGGATATTTTCAGTTTACCTACATTTAAATTATTTTTATTGGTTTTTGTCAGGCGGATAGAGACGGTTTATTTCCCCTTACTGCATGGGGATGCAATGCAGGATCGCTACATACCTATAGGTAATAAGCTTTAGTTAATTGAAATTTCAACGCATGATAAATGAAATCTGGCGTCGATTTAACATCCATTAACTCGGAGTCATGATATCGTATCAAATTGTGGCCTATTTCAGATGGCACATGGCAATGTTCCAGGCCAAGTTCGAAAAAAAGCTAAGTGTTAGTTAAGTATTATTTAAAATCTCTTTTCTTTTGACATATTATTTCCATTAGCGACCCGACCAAGAATTTACGCAAGTTGGCTGTCAAGGGCTTGATGATCAATGAACCTAAATATGATTTATATGCTATGATGGTGATATGATGATTTGCACTTAGGTAACAACTAGGGTTGCCAACTATTTTTGGGGGAGTTATAGTATTTTCCAAAAAAAAAATTAAAAAATATAGTACACAGTAAAAAAATATAGTACTTTAAGACAACTCTTTATTTTGGGGTAAACTATGTTCCATTATATACTTACTAGCATTCTGTGAATTCCTTTTACATAAGTAAGACTACTTTTGACTTGAACATCATTCAGGTTATTTAGAACTTTTCATCTTCATCAGCATGCGTGATGTGATTGGTGTGATCATCACTTATCACCTCGACCACTACCATTAATTATCACTTTTCATTATCACAGTGACTCACGGATACGTTTACAATAAGAAAAGTTCAAACTAGTTCAGTTTGTTTAAAAAAATACAACAAAAAATAACGACCGCTGACTGACACTGACAACTCTGACAAGACAATAGTGACATTTAACAACTTGACACTGACAGTGACAGTTCACGTTCAGAAACACGCATCGCTATGCAATTGCAACAGTCGCAAGACTCGCAAGGTGTGACCGTGTTATTGATTATTGACGATATTAGTGGACGGGAAATGTTGCTTTGGAACGTGTGTAATTTGAAGTACTTTGTTAAAACCCCCGAAATATAGTATTTTTGCGTACTATATATTTCTTCAACAGTATATAGTACAGAGAGTCAAAATATAGTACAATACTATATAATATAGTACGGTTGGCAACCCTAGTAACAACAGACGTTTCATTTTAACGTGACCATTTTTCTACGTTTTCTATATATACATACATTTCTCTTCGCACATCGGATAATCGTTCAGAATAATGAAACTTCGTAATTGTCTCCGTGTCAGTGTCTCCGTTAAGACCTAGGGAAAAAAAAATCGACATAATAAAAAACTAAATCAAACGAAACATCGTTTTGACGATGAAACAATTCTCGTCGAAGGAAGGAACCGATCCGACAAAATAGAAACACTGTCCTCGGCTCTAGTCGTTTAGCTAAACACATTCCCGTTGCATACGTAGCACACAGACTGCATTAAGCCCTTATGTGGCTTATTTCAGCTGTAGGGCTGTATAAGTTCTTATACAGCATGTGTGCTAGTTGGGTATGCAATGTAAACTTCAATGAGTCAACTAGCAGCTCTGCTGTTGAAGCTTTTCTCTAATGCATGCAGCGGGATAAAACTTGGCTCATAAACGCAAACTACGCGGCACTGCCGTGCATCGCGTTTCGCCACTAGACGGAGCATGTAAGGCATGTAAGTACATTGTAAGGCGACTTGCGCGCACCAACGATATGGTACGGCAGAAAAATCAGAAAATTAAAGTATCAACACGGCGGCCACCGTTTAGTTGCGTCCATGTTTATGAGGTCTCTCTACACCACTTAACACTACAATTTACCATGTTATTTATTTAATTTCTTTTTTCGTTGACGTACGCATGGATCATAAACAAGGACGCAACTAAACGGTGGCCGCCGTGTTGATATTTTAATGTTCTGCTGTACCATATCATTGGTGCGCGCGGGTCGCCTTACATGCTCCGTCTAGTGGGGGTTGTCTGTGCGTTTCGCGTAGGTAGCTTTTAACAGTTTTGTTGTCATAGTTCGGCTAATCATGCAGAAACAAGAGTATTAAGGCTCCTTATCCGTTCAAAAATGCTGATTGTTTTAGACATTTTTCTGTATGATCAAACATGTTTCTTAACATATTATCATGTTACTACTTAGAATAGGCTATTGAGATTTATTGGTATATATTTGAAAATTACAGTTTGAATTTTTCATTGATTTTTTTTTAAACTACTCGAAATTGACAAAGTTTACGCAGAAAACTGGTTGTTTCAACTTATTTTCGAGTGAAAGCATGAAATAGGTATGTTACTTTCTAGAACTCAGGGAAAAGTATTAGTCACATTAAAAACTTGGTTGAAATTATCATCATAACATGAAAAAAAAAAAAAAGGAATATAATGCACCTTTAATAACCTTCCCGACTAATAAAATTTAAGAATTACTTAATAAAAAAAAATGATTAATTAAATTAGATATAATCTTAGAAAAGTTAAGATTAAAATTTAAGATGCAAAATGCCATGCTTTTAAAAGAAATAAACAGCTAAAATTTTAATTTATTTTATTCGAGTAAACATAACCCACAAAAATATTTTCATGTAAAATGACGCCAAGTCGAGACCATAATATGACACGCATTGCCAAAAAATATCATAAATAAAAAAATAATAAGATCATAATATCAATAAGATCTTATATGTAGAACTAAGCTTCTGACTCTACACGCCCTACTTCTACAAACTTCACAAACTCTACACCTTAGTTAAAATATGTGGCTTGGCCGTTTCGCTACATTCACATGGTCGTAAATTGAACAAAATATTTCATTACTTTTCTGTTATACAAAAGTTCTTGTAGTAACGAAACGGCCAAGCCACGTGCTTCCGCCAAGATGGCTCGTCGTGGCTGGTGTACTACCGTGCCCCCAGATATCCTTTTAAATATCGAAATAAAGATCCAAAATGAATGACACCCGACTTTAAATAAGTATAAATGGGCCATTTTTTCTAAAGTTGTACACCCCACTTTTTTTTTTTAATTTTCGATATTTTGGGTGTTTTCTACTCTGAGTCACGAGCTCTTTCGATCTAATTGGCAGAAAAAAACTGTCCCTAAATATTCATAAATTTTATGTTTTTCCATTCCGTTACCGCTGTAGTAGGTTATATGGAAATGGTAACGGAATGGAACGAAAAAACATTGGGACAGTTTTTTTCTCCTAGTTAGATCGAAAGAGCTCGTGATTCTGAGTACAACATACCCAAAATATCGAAAATTAAAAAAAAAGGTGTACCTAGTAGTACCTACAACTTTAGAAAAAATGGCCCAATTAATTCCCGGCTAAAACATACGCAATCACGCAAAGACGCGGTTGGCGTAGTTTGTAGTGCAGCTGCCTGCTGAGCCGGCGGTCCTGGGTTCTAATCCCGGCCAGGGCAAATATTTTTGTGATAAACTCGAATATTTGTTCCTCGGTCATGGATGTTATCTATATATTATGTATATCGTCGTCTAGTACCCATAGTACAAACTCAAAATTTTTTTTTTCATCAAACACATACGTGTGGGGTATCTATGGATAGGTCTTCAAAAATGATATCGAGGTTTCTAAAACATTTTTTTTCTAAACCGAATAGTTTGCGTGACAGACGCTTCCAAAGTAGAAAAAAGTTGGTCCCCCCCCCTCTAACTTCTAAAATAAGAAAATGAAAAATCTAAAAAAAACATATTATGTACATTACTATAAAAACTACCAACGAAAATTGTTTTGAACGAGATCTAGTAAGTAGTTTTTTTTAATACCTAACTTTGCAAGTTTGCACCTAATTTATATGGGGCGCTATACATACCAGGTGCAAACTTAACTTAAACACTTAGGGATGGAAAGTGTTTGAACGGAACCCTCGGTGCGCGAGTCCGACTCGCACTTGGCCGGTTTTTTTGTTACTTTATTCTACTTGCCGACTACAAAGAGGCTAAAATAGGATTATGACTTTTTCTTCCACGCGAATGAAGTTAGTGGGCACTTTACAGTTATTATGAGTCAGTTACCCGTAATGTGAATAAGTAATTCAACTTGAAATATCTAGGATCATATAGCAATGTTGATTCATAATCAACCCCAATGCTTGGAATAATCTGGCCACAGATACTATTAGAATTGATTGCTATTGAAGACACGCTCCACATATCAATATTCCCTTCAAATGAATGTGAACTGGCGCACACTTGACCCACTTGCAGAATACCCCTACTAGTAGTGCTTATATTCATAACGGATATTTAATGTATCGTACGTGAACTAGTTTATTTCAGTCAGATGTCACAGACTGATACAGGAGTTTGTTTAAGGGGAAAAAAACTGTCGACAAATTCCTACTTAATTCCGAAATTTCGACATTAATGAGAATCGGTAAGATTCTCATTCTCATCTCTATATACGACGATTATTTAATGGAATTTTTGAGTAGTTTTTAAAACAAAGATTATCAATGAAAAAATCAAACTGTAGGTTTCAAATATATACCAATAAATCGCAATAGCCATGTTCTAACTAGTAACATAGATAGTTGATACTATGTTAACAAATATGTTTGATCATAGAGATGTCTAAAACAATCAACATTTTTGAACGGATAAGGAGTCTGCACGGATTGGAGGGGTTAGGCGGCCACATTGTACTGGATTTATTCGACTTTTTAACATACTTTTAAAATTACTAGTTTATGTGCTTTGGTAGCTCCCACTAATCTGATCTCATCAACAGTACGAGATAAATATTCATATTCATATTCATTTATTGCAGTCATGAGTAGGTACATTAGGATGTTTACATATATGGCAGTCAATACATGACGCCCTGTCAGGGCATTGCAATTATCTTAGAAACTAAACTATATTAGGTTTTACATAGCAGTTTTAAATTAGGTAAATAATTAAGTACAAAAAATAAAAGATTAGTCATTGTATACAGGTCAAGCGAATTAAATAAAATTAGAATTAAATAGTAAACATTCAAATAAAGATAAAAATAATCAGGTGTCGGATACTTAAAACTAGATTGTTAGAATTTAGGTACAAAACTTTAAAGGTCCCTAACATATAACAATATACTTCATTTGTCAGGTTTTAAAATTATACATATATAAGTCCGTGTAAAATAAAATAAATCAAGTCATTATTTATAAAATAAATCAGTTCGAATACAATGTCAAAATAAATTATTTATGTATGTCGTAATAAACTTAAAATTTGTCATTTAAAAAGTCGTTTACAGTGTAATAGCACTTAGTTATTAGTAGATCTTTCAATTTTTTTATAAATGATTTATCTAATTTTTCAGTTTTAATTTCGTTAGGTAACTTATTATATATTTTTATAGCCATCACGTAGGTGCTCTTTGAGTGCATTTTTATTCGAGATGATGGCAGCATGAGCCGGTTTTTATGTCGCAGAGATCGAGTTGTAGGTAGTTCTTCCCTCGTCTTAAATATTTTTGAGTTTTGTCGTACAAACTTACATATTTCTAAAATATAAATGCACGGTAGCGTGAGTATTTTCAGGTCCTTAAAATATTGTTTGCAAGAAGTAGTGTTATCTTTGTTTACTAAAATTCGGATAAGTTTTTTTTGTAAGGTAAAGAGCGATGGTGCATCGGTACTGTTTCCCCATAATATTATCCCGTATGTAAACCAGGAGTTTGCGTAGGCGTAGTATGTTGTTAGCGCGGACTGAAAGTTTGTAGTTTTCTTGACTTCACGGAGAGCATATGCAAAGCCAGATATCTTACCGCTTATGTGCCTTATATGTGCTTTCCAGTTAATGTTTTTGTCAATAACTAATCCTAACAATGAAAATTCTGATACAAGCTCTAATTTTAAATTATTATAAATGTAATTAATATTTAGCGGCGCCTTTTGGTAACTATGGAATGTCATTAGTTTCGTTTTATTATAATTTATTTCGAGATTGTGTTCATTCATCCAAGTGGTTGTTTTGCCAAGTACAGTATTAAGTCTTTCAGTAATGTCAGATGGATTATCGCATTTTATAAGTAACGAGATGTCGTCGGCAAACAATACACACATTTCGTCTGTAATTTTAGGTAGGTCGTTTATATATACGAGAAACAATAGACATCCAATCACACTACCTTGCGGGATTGAGCTATTGATTGTTTTGCCATTGGATCGGACGTTTATTATTTCGCTGGTGTTAGGGTCAAAGTACTGGACTTCTGTAATATGTTCTCTGTCTTTAAGGTATGAGGTAAACCATTTATGGGCTAATCCACGAATTCCTACGCCATACAGCTTGTTTAGGAGTATATCATACTGGACCTTATCATAGGCTTTGGTCATGTCCAATAGAATGCCGAAAGCGTGTTTTTTTGCATTTAGGGTGTTTAGGACCTCCTGAATATATTTATAGACAGTTTGGGTGGTAGATCGCTTTTTCCTGAAACCATTTTGACAGTCATCGAATACGTCATATTTTTCGCAGAATGTGTATACTCGCTCGCACATCGCTTTTTCGAATAGTTTTGACGCAGTTGGAAGTAATGCAATTGGACGATAGTTGTTTGGATCGGTTTTTGAGTTTTTTTTATGTACTGGTTTAATAATAGCTTTTTTCAGTAGGTCTGGGAAAGTCCCTTCGTAAAAAGACTGATTTATAAGAAAACAGAAAGGTAGTGTAAGGCTATTTGCGCATTTTCTAATTAATGACGGCGGAAGTTCATCAATTCCATAGCTATGCTTGTTTTTAAGATTTTTAATGTTTTTGTTGATCTCTTGAAGCTCTACTGGTCTAAGAAACATTGAGTTTTCTGTTGGATCTATGACAGGCCGGCCAGGTGGTTTGGTATTAGTTAACTCACCGATTGATGCGAAAAACTCATTAAAAACGTTAGCAATCATTTTTGGATCGGATGTTGGACTTGCAACATTTTTGTTTAGTTTTATGTTTTCCGTCGATCTTTTATTTATTTTGTTGGTGCGTTCTTTTATAATGTTCCACATTGTTTTGATTGTATTACTTGATTTTTTTAACCTCTTTGTATATTGTAGTTTTTTAGCTGTTGTAACGACTCTTTTTAAAATTCTTTCATATGTTTTGTAGTGTTGTTTTATTATGCAATTGTTTGACCTTAATGTAAGTATTCTTAATAACCGTTTGTTTTTACATGATTTTTTAATTCCGGTAGTTAGCCATGTTTTTTTTCCTCCTATGTTGTATTTTAATTTTTCGAACTGGTATTGTTTTATCTAGGGTATCTTTTAGAACGTTATGAAATGCTGTATAATTTTCATTTACGGTCTTATTTGGAAATATTATATTTTGCCAGTCAATCTTTTCCAGTTGCGTCTTGAATTTTTCGGTGTTAGTGTCGTTAAAAATACGTTTATTTGTATGCCAGGTAACTTTTGCTGATATCTTTTGTGGTAATTCGAAAGTCAAGATAGTTCCCGTGTGATCCGAAAAACCAAACTCTTCCACTGTGGTTGATAAGGTATTATTTTTAAAATTCGTGAATATTAGATCAAGACAGGTAGACGTTGTTTGAGTTATATGTGTTGCACTCTTTATATGTTGTGTAAAATTATACTCGGACATTACATTTAGAAAATGGCTGCTTTTTGGGTCGTTTTTTAATATACATATTTATGTTGAAATCCCCCATAAATACATCGTGTTTGTGCTCATTTGATTGTTTTTAATGAGCAATTAACGTTAGTGTGAGAAAGTAAAGTCTACAGTAAAAGCGTGTATCTTAAAAAAAAACTTTTTTGACGCAAAGATATCTCTCTTCTTGCTCTATTATCTCCCTTCTTCATAATTTGTATACTGTATGCGTTTGTGGATATTTTCAGTTTACCTACTCGTACATTTAAATTACATATTTTTATTGGTTTTTGTCAGGCGGATAGAGACGGTTTATTTCCCCTTACTGCATGGGGATGCAATGCAGGATCGCTACATACCTATAGGTAATAAGCTTTAGTTAATTGAAATTTCAACGCATGATAAATGAAATCTGGCGTCGATTTAACATCCATTAACTCGGAGTCATGATGTCGTATCAAATTGTGGCCTATTTCAGATGGCACATGGCAATGTTCCAGGCCAAGTTCGAAAAAAAGCTAAGTGTTAGTTAAGTATTATTTAAAATCTCTTTTCTTTTGACATATTATTTCCATTAGCGACCCGACCAAGAATTTACGCAAGTTGGCTGTCAAGGGCTTGATGATCAATGAACCTAAATATGATTTATATGCTATGATGGTGATATGATGATTTGCACTTAGGTAACAACAGACGTTTCATTTTAACGTGACCATTTTTCTACGTTTTCTATATATACATACATTTCTCTTCGCACATCGGATAATCGTTCAGAATAATGAAACTTCGTAATTGTCTCCGTGTCAGTGTCTCCGTTAAGACCTAGGGAAAAAAAAATCGACATAATAAAAAACTAAATCAAACGAAACATCGTTTTGACGATGAAACAATTCTCGTCGAAGGAAGGAACCGATCCGACAAAATAGAAACACTGTCCTCGGCTCTAGTCGTTTAGCTAAACACATTCCCGTTGCATACGTAGCACACAGACTGCATTAAGCCCTTATGTGGCTTATTTCAGCTGTAGGGCTGTATAAGTTCTTATACAGCATGTGTGCTAGTTGGGTATGCAATGTAAACTTCAATGAGTCAACTAGCAGCTCTGCTGTTGAAGCTTTTCTCTAATGCATGCAGCGGGATAAAACTTGGCTCATAAACGCAAACTACGCGGCACTGCCGTGCATCGCGTTTCGCCACTAGACGGAGCATGTAAGGCATGTAAGTACATTGTAAGGCGACTTGCGCGCACCAACGATATGGTACGGCAGAAAAATCAGAAAATTAAAGTATCAACACGGCGGCCACCGTTTAGTTGCGTCCTTGTTTATGATCCATGCGTACGTCAACGAAAAAAGAAATTAAATAAATAACATGGTAAATTGTAGTGTTAAGTGGTGTAGAGAGACCTCATAAATACCATATCATTGGTGCGCGCGGGTCGCCTTACATGCTCCGTCTAGTGGGGGTTGTCTGTGCGTTTCGCGTAGGTAGCTTTTAACAGTTTTGTTGTCATAGTTCGGCTAATCATGCAGAAACAAGAGTATTAAGGCTCCTTATCCGTTCAAAAATGCTGATTGTTTTAGACATTTTTCTGTATGATCAAACATGTTTCTTAACATATTATCATGTTACTACTTAGAATAGGCTATTGAGATTTATTGGTATATATTTGAAAATTACAGTTTGAATTTTTCATTGATTTTTTTTTAAACTACTCGAAATTGACAAAGTTTACGCAGAAAACTGGTTGTTTCAACTTATTTTCGAGTGAAAGCATGAAATAGGTATGTTACTTTCTAGAACTCAGGGAAAAGTATTAGTCACATTAAAAACTTGGTTGAAATTATCATCATAACATGAAAAAAAAAAAAAGGAATATAATGCACCTTTAATAACCTTCCCGACTAATAAAATTTAAGAATTACTTAATTAAAAAAAAAATGATTAATTAAATTAGATATAATCTTAGAAAAGTTAAGATTAAAATTTAAGATGCAAAATGCCATGCTTTTAAAAGAAATAAACAGCTAAAATTTTAATTTATTTTATTCGAGTAAACATAACCCACAAAAATATTTTCATGTAAAATGACGCCAAGTCGAGACCATAATATGACACGCATTGCCAAAAAATATCATAAATAAAAAAATAATAAGATCATAATATCAATAAGATCTTATATGTAGAACTAAGCTTCTGACTCTACACGCCCTACTTCTACAAACTTCACAAACTCTACACCTTAGTTAAAATATGTGGCTTGGCCGTTTCGCTACATTCACATGGTCGTAAATTGAACAAAATATTTCATTACTTTTCTGTTATACAAAAGTTCTTGTAGTAACGAAACGGCCAAGCCACGTGCTTCCGCCAAGATGGCTCGTCGTGGCTGGTGTACTACCGTGCCCCCAGATATCCTTTTAAATATCGAAATAAAGATCCAAAATGAATGACACCCGACTTTAAATAAGTATAAATGGGCCATTTTTTCTAAAGTTGTACACCCCACTTTTTTTTTTTAATTTTCGATATTTTGGGTGTTTTCTACTCTGAGTCACGAGCTCTTTCGATCTAATTGGCAGAAAAAAACTGTCCCTAAATATTCATAAATTTTATGTTTTTCCATTCCGTTACCGCTGTAGTAGGTTATATGGAAATGGTAACGGAATGGAACGAAAAAACATTGGGACAGTTTTTTTCTCCTAGTTAGATCGAAAGAGCTCGTGATTCTGAGTACAACATACCCAAAATATCGAAAATTAAAAAAAAGGTGTACCTAGTAGTACCTACAACTTTAGAAAAAATGGCCCAAATAATTCCCGGCTAAAACATACGCAATCACGCAAAGACGCGGTTGGCGTAGTTTGTAGTGCAGCTGCCTGCTGAGCCGGCGGTCCTGGGTTCTAATCCCGGCCAGGGCAAATATTTTTGTGATAAACTCGAATATTTGTTCCTCGGTCATGGATGTTATCTATATATTATGTATATCGTCGTCTAGTACCCATAGTACAAACATTGTAAGATTATCAAAATTTTTGACGACACGTTTGACGCAGTTTGTAAGCACTTGCCTACTGAGCCGGCGGTCTCGGGTTCGAATCCCGGCCAGGGCAAATATTTGTGTGATGAACTCGTATAGTTGTGCTTGGGTCATGGTTGTTCTATGTATTTAAGTATATTTATCTATATAAGTATGTATATCGTCGTCTGGTATCCATAAGACAAGTCTTCTTGAGCCTTATTTGGGACTAGATCGATGTTGTCTGATATTTATTTATTTTATTTTTACTAATTTATTAAAATATCTTGAAAATAATGCACAATCACAAAAAAGAAGCAAACGTGGGAGGCCTTTACTCAGCAGTGGGCAAAGGTCTCCTCGTCTAGAGGCTATGAAAAGAATAGAAGGTAGCCGTGAACTTCATCCACGCAGAAGAGTCGAGAAGTCATAACTTCTTTCATTCTCCGTATTCAGATAAATTATAAAATTTGCAACTACGAGAGCCATTTGTGTTTTAATTAATTTTTTTTCTTGAATCGCTCTGTGGCTTTTAAGCCAGCTTATTCAATTATATTTCACTTTCAGGGATTTCCCGTTTTGAATGAGTAATTAGCAAAAGAACTAGTTAATAAAGGAACTAGTGAAGTAGATTCAGAAAGTCCAAGTCCAACCAGTACTTTTATTACGGAGTAACTATATAAGCCGTTGAAAAGTCAATGAAATAGCGACCAAGTTACTCATGAAGAAACTAAACTACTGAAGTTGTGAAGTTCTTTGACGGTCCTTTCAAATGCAAATCAGATATGTTATTGAAGACTATTTGTGTGTTAATACGACGACGCGTTTGGCTCGGTTTGTAGACACCTGCCTACTGATCCGGCGGTCCCGGGTTCGAATCCCGGCCGGGGCAAATATTTGTGTGATGAACTCGAATATTTGTGCTTGGGTCGTGGTTGTTCTCTATGTATTTAGGTATATATTTATCTATATCGTCGTCTAGTACCCATAACACAAGCCTTCTTGAGCTTAATTTGGGACTAGATCGATTTGTGTGAGGTTGTCATATTTATTTATTTATTTATTGAAGACTACGTGGTTGGCACAGTTTGTAGTGCACCTGCCTACTGAGCCGGCAATTCAGGATTCGAATCCCGGCCAGGGCAAATATTTGTGTGATGAACTCGAATATTTGTTTCTGGGTCATAGATGTTATATTTTGTAAATCGTCGTCTGGTAACCATAGTACGAGTAACATGCTTTGCTTAGTTTGGGACTAGGTTGATTTGTGTAGGAATGTCCCTAAATTTTTGTTGCCAAGGACGGCTGTGGCCTACAACTAGAAGTACTTACCCATTTCTTATACTCTATTCAACCACCAGAAGCAATTTCAACGTATTTACAAAAAACAAGTTAACATAAATAAATACTCCACAGAAAACTCAATTATTCCCGCGTTCCACTACAGAAAAACAAACACAACTCCATTAAAACTCACCGAGTATCAATCTCCACATAATGTTAGTCCATAACAACACTCAGTCTTAACACACACTCAACGAACTCAATCAAAATGAAACGGGATAACTAAAAAAATAAGTGAACTCGATGAAACAAATGAATTCAACGAAAACGAGTGAACTCAACTTGGGTGAGCAGCATGGTGGCTACGCGGTCGACGCGCGAGTGTAGCTTTTCGTATAGGCTACTGCTATTATCTCTGTGCAGTGACATGTCGCCCTACCAACCGGGCTTTACATTAATAAATTCTTTGTTGGGGTACCGTCGTTGGATGTATTTACTGCATTTGTGTTAACTGGGGTTTCTGCATCTCTAGCACAACTGTGACACGCGAGTTTTTCTCGCGCGAGATACTTTACTTGTCCCTTTCTATGCAGTGCTGTAAGAGAGTGACGCCGGACGCCGCGACTAGAGTCAGAAATTCTTCAATAGTTTATAGGTACAGTGAGACAGAAATTAAGACAGTAAATAAGATTTAATTTTGTAAACTAATTAGTTAAATAAACTTAATTTATTTAAAAATCGACGTAAAGTAATATGCATAAAACTAAAAACAAGCTATGCACACAAATTCTTACTCCTTTTAAATGTATCTAGTTCAAGCTGGATGAAATTAGTTCAGTTCACATTTAAACTGTAAGTTAACCCTACTTTCTTATTGCCTTAAAAAGTTTCACTTCACTTAATTTAACTCCAAGGACCTACGGAACCCGCCTTGCAAAGCAGCCTCACAAACTTACACATTTTATTGGTCTTTGTTTTCAGTTGTGTGTATTAATTTGTTCGTTTTTCGCCTAATGTTCGATAATTTAAGTGTTCATTGTGATTGAGGTGAATGGCTTATGCGAAAAAAACTTCTCAGTAACTGTTTAGGTTCCTATGATAGCTTAAAAATTCAATTCCACGCAAGGGAATTTTTTGTTTTGCGAAAAGTATAGGTTTTATTTGGCATTTTACCTCTATATTATGTATTATACGTATTGAAAATGAGTTTTCTATGCCATTATTTCAGGAAAAACGTCAACAGCGCAATGAAGTAGCGTGGCGTAAGACGTACAAACCCCTGTTGGTAAAATTTTCTTTATCCTCTGCCGAAACGGCAAGACTTTGATACGGGGATAGCTGAAAATCCAAAGCTGTATACTTAGTTATGTACATATAGTTACGAAAAAATTTATCGTCAAAGAAGTGGCTGCACCCGGGCATAGTTTATAAAACAGTATATAAAAAATTCATAGGCATACTTTACCAATTCTTACCAATATAAGAACATGAAACAATGTTTTGTTTAAGTAAGTAGTTCTCGAATCTTTTCTGTTCAAGATATGACAAAAGTAGGCAATAATTTACTTGGGATCTTTTCTTAAAAACCTTTTCTGATAAGTCTCCCAAAGTGCGGTAAATATTCTGGTTTCTATAAAGATTAGGAAACAACTGTGTGCTATGATCGGGTTACAAATGAACAAACAAAAGGTTGATTGTAAAATAGTGTGTCCATTGAGGGGGTGTGTCATGTGAGACTGACAACCGAATTGGTAATGTTTATGTATATCTAATGCTGCTTACAGTTTAGAAAATTTAGAAGTAGGATGTCAAAAAATTACATCTTACAAATTACAATTACAAAATTACATCTTTCTTTACTATATCATCCATTGAATGAGGGTCTCATGTATTGTGACGGGGTGTTTAAATTTTTTAGTTTAGGGTATTTTTAATAAAATTTGGACTAATTAAAACCCCCTTTTATTATGCTACATGCCCCCTAGGTTGGCCAATATTTAAAAAATAAATATTTACAGTCCGACCAAAAAGAGTAGAAATTCAAAAGTGGCAATACTGTAGTGTCCTCCCTTTCTAATCAATATAAGAAAACGGGGACGACACTACAGTATTGCCACTTTTTAATTTCTACTCTTTTTGGTCGGACTGTAACAAAAGAACACGTTTCATTTTAACCCTTCAATATTTTTATGTAATTTTAGAATATTTTATTAGAGTATACATAAAACATATATATACGCGCCTCATTAGAGTCATTACACACGTAACTTTAATAAAAATCCCCTCGTTTTGATTGTCATGTGAATACGTAGGGTTTCTTGTCCCATTGTGACTGTGTGTACAGACAGACATACCTACATAATTGTGGCACGTAATCGTTGGTGCAATACCTACTAACAATCGAGTCTTGATTGAGACGTTCGACAGATTAACTTAGCAGAGTTTAGGTGTCGCGTTCAGGGCAAGGCTTAGAATAAGTACGCCTAAAACGAGTCTTCATAGAACAGATTTGCGAAAGATGAAGCCGCTTTTGGTTTTATGTGTGCGTGTCTACGAACCAATCATAGAGACGTGTTGCTTGTGACATTGACTATGTGACAGATGCGCACACGGACGAAACTAAGCCCGTGGCTAACCAAAACTGGCATTACTTTTAAGCGCTGACTAAAGTTTCTAAGCGTATTTGTTCTAAGGGCAAGGAGGGTAACCTTGCCTTTTCGCAAAACTATTTTTGGTCGTAATGTTTCGAATCCTGTCTGAACCATTATACATTTTTAAATTTTTCACTTCATTGTAAACATTAGGTTTCTAAGTAAATAACTATATATTTTCCTTGGTAATAATAATATCTAGTAGCTCTGCGAGCTGTAGACTTCATGAGTTTGTCTCGAAATGGCTGAAATTCATTTTTTACGTTTTAGACTTCCATATCTCCGCCATTTCTAAAATTTTTGAAAAACTGATACGATAATAATCATTGATCCTGTTTACAAGATTTCACAAGAATCCGTTGAGAAATGCATACTGTAGGCGAGAACAGCAATAAATCCGGGCATACGGAAGATTTTTTAGCCAAGCTGAAACGAAGACGCTTGGCTCGCTCGGTCAGATACACTGTTTTGATTAGCGTAATCACCCTAATAGTATACTAAAGACGAAAATTTTTGAGCGTGTTTATGTGTATGTTTGTCACTTCTTCGCGCTCAATCAGCTGGACCAATTATGATATATTTTGGTATGAAAGCAGCTGTCACCCTAGATTAACACATAGGCTACTTTTTATCCCGATAAAATGTAGTGTTGTTTGTGTGTCATACCATGGGATGAGTGGGTAACACCGCGCGGCGAAGCAAGGCGAATAAAACACAGATGGTGAATGGGTTCTACGAGTACAAGCGAAGTTGCGCTAAGTTATGCTAGTCCTGCTGACTGCCGAATCTCGATTCAAGTAGCACAGAGGCTGCATATTCTTATACAGCCCTTAATCTTATACATGCTAATATAAGATGTATAGGAGCTATACAACCGCTGATGCGGCGTGTGTGCTACTAGGGATGCGTATGCGTGTAATGCCTGTGAATTCACTGAGTTTTTCGGGATTTCATCTTTCGAAGTCTACTCGTACCTATTATTTTTTTGCAAGTCTGTTAAAAGATGAAATCATAAAAGTCTTATAAATATCGATACTTATCATATTTATTGAATATTAATATAAAAGTCATAATAATATCGATATCATGTTTAATGAATATTAATGTTCATGTACATGGCAGACTAGTAGACGCCGGTAGAAAGTGGTCATTGCTACCTCAGATATTTGCAGTTATTATGCAGTTACAATAAAATGCCTTTCTGAATATACATATATGGTAAAAGGTATCGGTAAAGGTTGATAAAACATTCGTGCATTCGTGTTCGTACGTTCAAACTGAAAAGAGGACTATCGAGACATATTATTGTATGATACATGTTTATTAAAATCATTTCGCAGAATTAAGATTTTTTATTCCACTGTATTCCTTTTCAAAAAGTGTCCAGGGAAAACCTTTTAAGTGAATGAAAAATAGAGGATTGCTTTATAATATTATTTTCGGATACGTCCAGGGTAAAATGCGATTTTAATTTTTTTCAAAAGGGCGAGTTATGGGGGATCAGAACGTAAAAATTGAAATATTTCAGTTATTTCGAAACAAAGCGAGGTCCACAGCTCAGAGCCACTAGTACCTAATATGTATGATACTTAGCAATAAAGATCTTTGAAAGTATAGACTTCAAATTGCCGAAAAATAAATTATTTTTATTTTATTTATTTCTGCGAAGCTTTTGACGTCACAACGTCTTAAATTAGGTTGCGGCTCGGAGTCACTCATGAAAAAGTGTAACGCCCGCTCACGGTTGATGACGCTCACGGTTGATGAGTGAGAGAGACAAAATGTGTAACGCCCGCTCACGGTTGATGACCCGCTCACGGTTGATGAGTGAGAGAGACAAAATATATTTCTATAGTTAAAATTTGTGCAATTCTTATTTTCATTCATCGAGCATTACTGTAACAAGAGGGAAGAGGGCGGAAGAGGGAAGAGGGAAGAGGGAAGAGGGAAGAGGGAAGAGGGAAGAGGGAAGAGGGAAGAGGGAAGAGGGAAGAGGGAAGAGGGAAGAGGGAAGAGGGAAGAGGGAAGAGGGACGAGGGAAGAGGGAAGAGGGAAGAGGGAAGAGGGAAGAGGGAAGAGGGAAGAGGGAAGAGGGAAGAGGGAAGAGGGAAGAGGGAAGAGGGAAGAGGGAAGAGGGAAGAGGGAAGAGGGAAGAGGGAAGAGGGAAGAGGGAAGAGGGAAGAGGGAAGAGGGAAGAGGGAAGAGGGAAGAGGGAAGAGGGAAGAGGGAAGAGGGAAGAGGGAAGAGGGAAGAGGGAAGAGGGAAGAGGGAAGAGGGAAGAGGGAAGAGGGAAGAGGGAAGAGGGAAGAGGGAAGAGGGAAGAGGGAAGAGGGAAGAGGGAAGAGGGAAGAGGGAAGAGGGAAGAGGGAAGAGGGAAGAGGGAAGAGGGAAGAGGGAAGAGGGAAGAGGGAAGAGGGAAGAGGGAAGAGGGAAGAGGGAAGAGGGAAGAGGGAAGAGGGAAGAGGGAAGAGGGAAGAGGGAAGAGGGAAGAGGGAAGAGGGAAGAGGGAAGAGGGAAGAGGGAAGAGGGAAGAGGGAAGAGGGAAGAGGGAAGAGGGAAGAGGGAAGAGGGAAGAGGGAAGAGGGAAGAGGGAAGAGGGAAGAGGGAAGAGGGAAGAGGGAAGAGGGAAGAGGGAAGAGGGAAGAGGGAAGAGGGAAGAGGGAAGAGGGAAGAGGGAAGAGGGAAGAGGGAAGAGGGAAGAGGGAAGAGGGAAGAGGGAAGAGGGAAGAGGGAAGAGGAATAAAATACATTTCTATAGTTAAAATTTGTGCAATTCTTATTTTCATTCATTGTTCCTATTGTGCAATCTAATAATATTCATTTATTATATTTATTTTATTCTACCGAGAAAAAGACGTTGTCACGTAAAATCTTCCTTCGCCCGTAAAACCGACTTTACAGGCAACCATTTTTTTTTTTTATAGGGAGCTAGGGGAACTATGGTTTGGTGGCCCAGAACCAAACTGACAACAGCCAAACATAAACTGCAGCAATTTCAAAGACTTGCTTGTGTAGCAACGACGGGCTGCATGAGAACAACACCCACAGCGGCAATGGAGATACTGCTAGGACTTCCGCCCCTTGAACTGTTCATTCAGCAAGAGGCGGCGTCAGCAGCTATCAGACTGAAGTCACTTAACCTCTGGGGTGTAACACACGGGGGTCATGCCGAAATACTTGAGGAGGCTATCAGACACGAGCCAATGATAGCTGCTCCCAACGACAAGATACCCAAACAGCATTACTTCAATAAGAGCTACGAAATCGAGCTAATTGAAGAACCTTACGATCGATCCGATATAAATGAAATACGCATATATACGGATGGGTCAAAGACACAAACAGGTACAGGAGCTGAAATATACTCACCTGAAATAAACGTAAACATATCAATAGCCTTAGGAAAATATATAGCTCCATCTTCCAATGTGAATGTCTTGCCATCACACAGGCTGCCAAGGCAGTTGCTACGCGAGGTATCAAAGACCAAAAGATACGTATTGTTTCCGACAGCGCTGCAGTTTTACGAGCTCTGGAGAATAAAACAATCAAATCCGGGCTCATACTAGAGTGTCACTCAGCATTGCAAACGATCGGCATGAATAATCGGATCACGTTGCAATGGATTAAAGGGCACAGTGGCTCTCTAGGTAACGATGCAGCCGACCAGCTGGCTAGGAGAGGATCCGATGATTTGGCAATTGGCGCAGATCCTATGCTCCCCTTGGCGTTTAATCAGCTGCGTACATGGCTTCGTCACAGAACACGATCACAACACGCCGATCAATGGGCAGAAACCAGTACATGCAGGCAGTCCCGGGAAACAGTCCCATACCCAGACACACGCCTGACAAAGCGCCTGTTATCGCTAAGCAGGCCCGCTCTGCGAGTAGTAGTAGGCACTATCACTGGACACTGCACACTTAACAAGCATTTATATGTTCTAGGAATGGCCGATAGCCCCCTGTGTAGGGGATGCCTGTCGGCCGAAGAAACAGCTACCCACGTGATCCTGGAATGCACTGCCGTAGCTAAGCAACGGGCTGAAATCCTCAAAGCACCGAGGTCACTTCGTGAAGCCTGTGGAGACACCAGGAGAATCCTGCGCTTCTGGACGGAGTTAGGCTGGCTAGACTATTAGCCGGCAAATCTGTACGCACAATGGCCCGAACATACACGGGCTAAGTGCGGAAAGCGGAGCCCATAACCATAACCATAACCATAGGGGAACTATGGATTAGACTACGAAGGGATCTTTCGGGGGAGCTGTAGTATGTGACTACAGTTAAATTATCTATAGCAGTAACTAAATAGTTTCATCATTGGCCTTTTTTCTTTTTTTTTTATTACGGCACAACATAGTGGCTCCACTTCGCCTGATGGTAAGCAAAAAGGGGAGCCCAAGTCGCAATGGCAACTGACGAGAAACCGACGGTGCCAAGTCAGTTGACACTGCCATGCTGGCCTGAGAGATGCTTCTTCACGCTTCGTTTGAAGGGTCCCAAGTTATAAGAGGGAGGAAACACATGAGCCGCCGGCAAGGAGAAGGCCTCTTTCAGCCATAAAAGATGATTTAAGCAGCGTCCATAAAAGTGTGACTCGATAGCCCGATTCGAGAGCGACAGCCTCAGCCGCATATTTGACATAAAAATATTGCGCCAGGAATATTGAAGGTGGAAGAGTTGGGCGCTGGTGTTTCAAGCCACGCTTATGCGCGACCACACCATGAATAGTTTACCGCTACATTAATGAATATCGCTTGTATCTGCGACAAACTAATGTATATATGAGGTTTACAGCTCTCTGATAATAATTATAGGCCTAAATAACCTCGTTCAAAACACTAAGATGTTTAACCACTCCCTATTGCGGCATTCTGATTGCATTTGCGCGTTTCTTTTCCAGTTAATTGCATTACATTCATACAAACCAACTTGTTACTCTTATGACAAGATCATGTATGCATTACTAGTATTACTAATCTTATGCCGCTGGTTTGCATAAACTTGTTTTTTACGCATGTTCGGAGTGTGAACTATGTATCAATTCCCTGTACTAAGCTAAGGGTTCCCAAACTTTTTCAATTCGGTGCACTGAGGTATAAGTCTAGTATTATGCCATAGTTACCCTAAATAGTTTATATTTTGGTTTATAGAGACGGCTGGCCCGGGAAAACTGGCGCATCCCACGATGCCCGTTTACTCTCAATGGCGCACCAGCATCACCCAACTTTAAGCCTTTAAAATTATATTTGCAGCATAGCCAAGAGTCATGTTTGACAGTTGAGCTGTAGGCCTATGAGGGTTGCGTTTATCACGCGATAAGTAAGTGACAAAGCAAGTGTATTTTTTTTTACAAGACGGATGATTTATCATTTAATTTATTGTTTAATAAACGAATGGTTGCATTTATTATACAGACCTGCTGCATTAGCCGCGTGACACATAGTCATCTGTGTTGTCCAACTGTACTGACTGGGAAGAGAAAACCAATTAAAACAAGTCGCGAGGAGAATATCGCATGGCTTAGCCTGTCTAGCACAACTATGCTTCGCGACATAGCTCTACCCGTTACTTTCTCAGATTACTGCACAGAAAGGGACGGGTAATTATCTCGCGCAAGACATTGTTGCGCATGTCAGTTATGCTGAGGTGCAGGTGTGCTAGAGACGCAAGGCGCCATACCGCACAGTTTGGGAACGACATTATAGTTTTTACGCGTTATTATTAAGTGTGTAGCGTGGAGACGGCGTGTGAATACTGGCTGCGTGATATGTAAGAATAATCAATTGAAATTATTGTGAGAATAATTGATAACGTTATTGGTTATTGTGATATTTACTCGGATTTCATGTGCCTTTGTTCAGTTGGATATGTTTCTTTCGGCAAACTTACGTAAAATTAAGTTTTTTTTAAATAATTAATTGTTTTTGTTTTTATTTTAATATTTCTATAAAATAAACATTTTCACGATTACCACGAATGTAAATATACCGATGACGGGGTTCAACTATAATCACCCGTTACCTTGGAAGCTGTAAAGCGTTCGAAACGACGAGAACGAAAATGGAATAATGCGATTTTGTTATATACCCTTAAATCTCTTTATTAAGAGTGTTTTGAAATCAGTCGAAGTAGAGCCGAAACTTTGAAAACAAATTAATGTCTAAATGGCACAACTTTCGTTTGTCATTTGTCATTATTTGGTTTTCGAGTTCCTGTGCTAATAAAATTAGGTGTATAGGTTTATGTACACTCTATAATATGTCGGTCCGGCCCAGGGATAGTGGCGCTACAAACAGCTTTCATACGACAATAATGTGCATAGCATACGTCATATTTTCGGATTAGGTACCTATTAAACATCAGTAGCGATTTGTCAAGCTTTGTCATCAACCAAATTCAAAACATTGGTGACCGGAATGCTGCTCAATCCTTCGTTCTTCTTGCGATATAAATACTGAAACCTATTGAAAACAACTATCCATGACCCAGAAACATAGGTATATTCGAGTTCATCACACTAATATTTGCCCTGGCCGGGATTCAAACCCAGGACCGCCGGCTCAGTAGGCTCACTACAAACCGCGGCAACCACGTCATCTACTTTCAGTCCCTTTTTTTCATGTCGCATTGAGTTTTTTTTATTCATATATCTACAGCGAACTGTAAAATTTAACACCAGTCATCATCCCTTTACAATGCGTGTACCTGGCATACAAAGGTTATAATATATCAGTTAATAATCGTTTGCCGAACTTTCTGCCCGACTTTTCCATTAACGCGTAACGTTGATTAATAATCTTTTCGGGCCGTAAAAGTCCCTAAAGGCTTGTTAATCAATGTAACTCTTAATGGGGCGGGGCTCGGGAACGGTTTTATTACAGCTCTATTCGTTTGCGCTCACACCATTTCGGTTGTTCTCCGAGTTACTAGAAGGTGCGGCACTGTAAAGAAAAAAGAAGGCGATACGCAAATGACGTACAGTACCTTTACCGCAAACACAGACAACCCCCACTAGACGGAGCATGTAAGGTGACCCGCGCGCACCAACGATATGGTACGGCAGAACATTAATGTATCAACACGGCGGCCACCGTTTAGTTGCGTCCTTGTTTATGATGCATGCGTACGTCAACGAAAAAATAAATTAAATAAATAAATAACTTGGTACATTGTAGTGTTAAGTGGTGTAGAGACCTCATAAACATGGACGCAACTAAACGGTGGCCGCCGTGTTGATACTTTAATGTTCTGCCGTACCATATCGTTGGTGCGCGCGGGTCGCCTAATACTCGCCTTACCTTACATGCTCCGTCTAGTGGGGGTTGTCTGTGACCGCGAATTAACGTGACCGTACTCGCAAGCGACAGCGTCAACGGTTTGCATGGAAAATAGTAGCGCGCCTCTAGTAGCGGTTACTTTGTAGAACTACAATTCTCCATACAAATTATTTACGCAGTCGCTAGCGAGAACGGTCACTGTAAACTCACTGTAAGGGTATTGAACGTCATTCGCGTAACCCCTAATTTTTTCTTTACCATAGTTGTGTATACAATTTCCTAAACAACCTTGTCTGATTAAACGTCCTAGGATGTGAATGCGGTTAGCAATAAAAAAAGTATTGTTTTAAAAGATTACATGTTTGTTTGAGCTTTGAACGTTGTATCGATGGTTTAATAAAAAAAAGTGTTAGAGGGCGCGTTGGCAGAATATAAGGCTTAATTTCAGGTGATATGCTTAACGTCACAGTAGCTCAGGGTTCAGAGCACTACTCCGGTCCTAGGTTTGATTAGAATGTAGAGAATCGGGTAAAAATAATTATATTTATACTTTAACCTCTGTATCAATATTCATAAAAACAATAATTAATTACACGTTGTTATAATAAAATAACTTTTATCCGGACAGATAGATTTGACTTCCGATTGTTAATGATTCTGAAAATCCGATCTTGAAATGTTGATAAATATTAAATGATTTAACAATTTGAATTTCTCACCCGATATTTCGGTACCGGTTTTAGATATTATAAAACTGATGAATAGAACAGGTAGATGATGAACTAATAAATCACTTCAACTCATTAGCATATAGGATGTCACCAATATAAAATAAATTGCGACTCATATTTATTCAAAAGACGCACTTTTTAACGCATAATGGTGTTTATTATGTGACATAAAATACGTATAGTGGAATTGCAAAATTGGCATTTTAAATGCGATACGTCATTGACAGGGATCAATATCGCAATTCAGACGTTATTCTAAAGCCTATGTCGCTTATTTTTGGTATAACTACATACTTGAATGTAATGTAGTGGCAGAGAATGCCTCGTGGCATTAAGCCCGCTTTTTGTACGATAAGATACAATATTTTCCTAAGTAAACATTAAACAAATAAACTACAATTTCACATACATTTAACGAAACAATACTTATTATTAATTGCATATATATAAAAAAAAAACAATAAATAAAATAAATAAGTGTTCATATTATATATTGAATTTATACCATTTTATAACTAATACCTACCTTAATCAAAGGACAAATGCTTTGACTTTGACACTCTTAGCACAGTTACATAATTTTATAACATAAGATATATTTTCCTCAGTACAATTTAAACAAATAAGTAAAATAAATATAAACTAATAACTTAACTAACTAAAATAAAAGGCTAAAACATATTAAATTTAAAATTAAAAAAGACTTAAAAAATCGGACCCCTTTGGCATAGTCCCGAAGACGCTGGCAGCATTTCCTCGCTGTATAGCAACGCTAATGCGTTGAGCGAGGAAGCTGCCAGCTCTTCGGTCCCCCGTGATGTCGACCAGTCTTTTATAAATTAGATAAATACGTACCTTATTTGAACGACAAAGACTTTCACAAATTAATTGTCACAAAATCCGCAGATCACACCTAGCATTCCATAATTACATAAGAACTGAAATGCCTAATCCATTCAATGTCCATTTGGACTGTATTTTAATCATTTTGATCGGACGCTTGATGTGATACGACATAACGACACAGTTCGCCGGTCAGAGGTCCATTACGTAGGCTATTACGTGACTTATTATTGTATTAAATAGTAGGCCTATTGGTCAAGTTTCGTCAAACTGGGCTAACTTTGGAAAGCTGTGTCGCTTCCAAGCGCGTGAAAACATCGAATTCCTGACCCGATGACGATGTATTTCTGTTGCCGATTTAACAACAAATACGGAAAACAAAAAAGTAAAAGAATATTTAGCTGTACGGAACCCCCAGTGCGCGAGTCCGACTCGCACTTGACCCGATTTAATTTATCTAAGTAACTTATCATCTCACCACTATAATGTAACCTCATCTCATAATTAACATTCTCAAATAATATATGTTCTCGCAGGCAAACCATTATTAGATTTTGTTGGATATTGTTCTAGTATGTATATAAAGATTATTTAATGTTTGTAGTGATATATAAATATATTATTCGTTATTTCAGTAAGGTAGTGACAATTCAGTTCATGTCAAGTCTATCACACTAATCAGATTAAAAATATTATAAAGGGGAAAGTTTCTGACTTTTTTTATGTGTCTGTTTGTTACTTCTTTATTCGGTCAAGTCAAGAGGCTCAGAATATCGCAGTGTAACACTGCGCGGCGCAGCTACTTAGTAAAAAATAAACGATTTAAACATAAGATTATATTTTTTGACACTTCATACAATGTAAAAAGATTTTGTTTCGTAATGCCTGAAATTTGTCATTCTTTTCATTTTCAACCCCCATTATCTCCGCCATTTTGAAATATTTCGAAAAACTAACAAAAAATGTACGTATCTTTTTAACGAAACTACTCACAAAATTTCATGAGAATCGGTTGGGAAGTCGGCAGAAAGGGAGAACAGACGGAAATCAGGACGTACGAAAGAAATTTTGCCGAAGCTAAACAGAGACGTTTCTCGCTTTACTCGCACGGCCAATAATTTGTTGCTAATTTATTGAAAAATATGAAGCACCACCGCAAGTTCGTTCGACACAGTCAAACCAGGGGGGCAATTCGACCAACTTTAGGGAGATGATGGAGATCTCTCCATTACATCGCCATCCGTCACTTTTGACGTGTCCCTACTTGACAAGTGGCGAAATCTCTAGAACATCGCAACTTCGCCAATCCGGTCGAATTAAATTTGCGTCTCCTTTGTATGTGACGGCGTAGATAAAAGACGTATACTTAACTTGTCCGGGTAGCACGTGAACTTAAACAGTTACGTTTTGTTCTAAGCAGAAAGTCATATGCATATAAAGTATTTATTAAGCTAGATGCCAATTAACCCCGTATACAATGACCATGTTTGATCTTATGTCTCTACCTTAACTGGCAACATTATGCCGAGATATCAAACGTCATTTATATCGAATTTTGGCCAAAAACAGACGCACACAAATAATTCGAAAATATCGAAACGGTCCGACACAGAATATTTCCTTTCCATTCATTTTCTAAAATGTCGTCACGATTGGTAAAGTTTTGGAGGAGGAAACAGACGAGAATGAAACTTCGATTAGTATGGAAAAAATATTTTGCAGCAGGTAATATTTCCTCTTAACGATTCTCCTCTCATTTATACTGAAATAGTTACTGCTTGCTTGCAATTTAAGTATATAAATAAAAAACCGGTCAAGTGCGAGTCGGACTCGCGCACCGAGGGTTCCGTACAAACACTTTCCATCCTTAAGTGGTTAAGTTAAGTTTGCACCTGGTATGTATAGCGCCCCATACAAATGAGGTGCAAAGTTAACGCAACCAACCCGTTTGTTGTATGGGAGCCCCCCTTAAATATTTATTTTATTTTATTTTTAGTATTTGTTGTTATAGCGGCAATAGAAATACATCATCTGTGAAAATTTCAACTGTCTAGCTATCACCGTTCTTGAGATACAGCCTGGTGACAGACGGACGGACGGACGGACGGACGGACGGACGGACAGCGAAGTCTCAGTAATAAGGTCCCGTTTTTACCCTTTGGGTACGGAACCCTAAAAAGTCAAAACATCTATGTTTTGCAAGTTTTGTCCATTTCTAATGGATTCATCTCAGTCATGACAGGAATCTTGTGTCAAGACATTGGCTTTCCTGTCTTAAAAACGGATTTTCAAAATCGAAAATAAAAAACATTTATTTACGAAAGTTACGAAAATCTTTCTTCCAAATGATTTTTATTTTGTTCTGCCTATCGCGACACTACAGTCATTATTTTATTCTATTTTATGTAAAAATCTTGTCCAAAAACATTTTTTTTTTATAATAATAAGCAGAAAAATTTAAACGGTACGACAAAGAACATTTCCTTTCCCTTTATTTTCTAAATTTCGTTACGAGAAAGAAATCCTGATTTGTATGGAAAAATTAGCAGCAGTATTTCCTCTTAACAATTATCCTCTGACTTATACTTAGTTACTGCTTTGACCTACTTAGTCGTAGGAGAATTGACGTCGTCGGTAGTTAACGTATCGACAGTACGCGAGCATCTCATTTGCAAGTAGCGGTGGGCGTCAAGTGGCGTCACGGTGAAAATATCCCAGTGGTCGACCATCTGAAATTATATTTACTATGAAGGAACAACGTTACATGATTATTTTTTAATAAATAAATAAAAAAAAAAAAAAAAACAATCTCTTCCCACAGTCAGCTCTAGTAGGCGTGTGTTATGGACACTAGACGACGATAAACATACTTATATAGATAAATACGAATAACATCCATGACCGAGGCACAAATATATTCGAGTTCATCACACATATATTTGCTCTTGCCGGGATTTGAACCCAGGACCGTTGGCTCAGCAGGCACTTCCTTAACCACTGCGCTAACCGCGTCGTCAAATCATCATTATCTAGAACTTAATTTTTAAGACTTCATAAATATATTTCCTATTCTTTTACATTCCGGGAGCCAATGCATATGATAAGATAAGATAAGATAAGATAAGATAAGATAAGATAAGATAAGATAAGATAAGATAAGATAAGATAAGATAAGATAAGATAAGATAAGATAAGATAAGATAAGATAAGATAAGATAAGATAAGATAAGATAAGATAAGATAAGATAAGATAAGATAAGATAAGATAAGATAAGATAAGATAAGATAAGATAAGATAAGATAAGATAAGATAAGATAAGATAAGATAAGATAAGATAAGATAAGATAAGATAAGATAAGATAAGATAAGATAAGATAAGATAAGATAAGATAAGATAAGATAAGATAAGATAAGATAAGATAAGATAAGATAAGATAAGATAAGATAAGATAAGATAAGATAAGATAAGATAAGATAAGATAAGATAAGATAAGATAAGATAAGATAAGATAAGATAAGATAAGATAAGATAAGATAAGATAAGATAAGATAAGATAAGATAAGATAAGATAAGATAAGATAAGATAAGATAAGATAAGATAAGATAAGATAAGATAAGATAAGATAAGATAAGATAAGATAAGATAAGATAAGATAAGATAAGATAAGATAAGATATTTATTTGCAAAGAATAAGTGATTACATAGTTGTCTTACTGTGGTATATGACATTTGGTATCTTATTCTGCTATTTGTACTTATATATACTAGCATGCAAATATTTTAGGTACCACGTTGATACACATCACGTGAGAGAAAATCCTTTATGTTGTAATAGAGCTTTTCATTCAAAAGCTTAATTAACTCGGATTTAAATCTATCGATAGGTAACTCTTGTGTAGCCTTTGGCAACCTGTTATACAGTCTCATACACATAATGAAGCAGTGATTTGAGTACAATGCTGTCCTCGGAACATAATTGTGAACGAATTTTTCAGGATTCCGTTGACGTCTAGTGGAAGTGCTTGCTTTTTTAAATAAATACATATGCCTTTTTATAAACATGCACATTTCTAAAATATATAAGCAAGGTAAAGGTAATATATTAAGTTTTTTAAAGAGTGGCTTTATGCAATGTAAGTACCTATATGAAAACCGCAAAAAATACTATGTTTGCAACTTTTGTCGATTTCTAATGGAAAAATCTCAGTTATGATAGGAATTGAAACAAGACATTTGCTTTCCAGCTTATAAAAAACGATTTTCAAAATCGAAAAAAAGAAAATTGAGTTATTAAAATTAGGAATATTGTTCTTATTTTCCTTATTTTGTTCTGCCTGTTGCGACTTTACAGTCATTATTTTATTCCATTTCATGTAAACACCACGATTGGTAGATATTTGTGACGTACCCTGGACTCTAGGGTGGGAATAAATTCAATAAAATATATAAATGGGTGTACTGTGGACCACGACCTGCCCGTTCCCGTTGACGTCTGTCATAGTAATGGCGGCAGCGGGCAGGTGGCGGAAACACTTTATTATAAAGATATCTATATGCCACAGTACCTATTACTAATCAATGGATCAAGGATCTGATAACATTACAAATAACAATAAGTAACTAAGTAATGCGGGCCTGAGAAAGTCACGGTAATATTTATATCTGTAACGGCAGTCACTGCAATTGAAAGCAACGCTTTTCCCATCTCTATTCTCAAGTTTCTATAGGTAGTTGGACTTTGTGGACCGAGTTCAAACGCCGTTGTCGCGGCATACACGTTAGAGACACCGTGTTTCAACGTCAAAGGTACTGGATTGACTTTTGACGCTTATTATCCAATAGAAGTGGCTTAGGTTTTGCTTAGCTAAGTTGGCTTTAATTAATGAAAGATAGATAGATTTAAACTTTATTTCATCCACAACAACAGTAACAATAACATTAAATGTTGTAAATGTATATTGATAAGCTTAACAATTTTCATATCTTACAAGAAAAAAAAAACAAAATACAAAAGAAAATAAGACTAAAAGCTAAGCACGTTTGTTTTTGTAATATCCAAGAGTAGTTTGAAATAGGCGCTGACTCAGCATAATGCTGCGAAGAACGCAGCGCTGATCTTCCGCCAGTGACTTAAGTAAGGTTAGGTCGTCGACGTAGCTCTTAGAGTTGCTAGACTTAAGTGGCAGTGGCCGGGCACATTTTCGTATAACCGATGACTGCCCGAGTAGAAAGTTTCTTGAATATGCACCAAGGGGGACCGGACCGACGGGCTGGTCATGATCGCTGGAAGTCGTCGGATGAAGGCGGAGCACGACCATTCGATATGATGGAGTATTTATGTCAATTTGAAATTAAAATAAATGAATAATTGAAATTGGACCTCTTCTTAAGTGAAATAAACGTTTAGTAAAATGCTTTACTGGCTTTCATAAAATTTTCAACTTGTCGGACACTTCCCCTGCAGCTATAAAATGTATCATGATTTTTACAAAGGTGGTAGACAATGGTAACGAATGCATAATTACAATCATATTGTAATCAAAACAAATGTAATAATCACTTTTTAACGAATAGGGCAACGCACTTACGACTCATACTATCTATTTAGTCCCATATAAAATGACTCACAAAGACAACATAGTTATTAAAGAATGGCATGTTTTTATGTTAAGAAAAATTATCATGTGTTCATTATAGTATTCGTTGACCCCCCACCCGCGCCACCCCGCGCCCTTGTTCCCTCTTATGATGACATTGACAGACTGATTTGATGTGCACTCCTATTAACACGCGAGTGAGGTGCCTAATTAAAATGTGAATCCTGGAAACCTGTGCCGTGCCGTTATCCCGTGGGAATTCTCCTGGAGCTCATATCAGGTACGTGCACACAACGACGTGACATATATATAATATTATTTTGGAAATTGTTTATCCCTTAACCCCAACTTGAACATTTTTGGTAGCAGAGAGTGGTTAGATTCACTTCTTATAGTGCATAATAACGAATAAAAACCCCCCATAGTGTAAATATCCCTTGTTTCTAAAATTTTGAGCGATTCGTAGATATTTACCTAAAGTTTTAACTAGTAAAATTGCATCAATTTCATCGAACACGCGGTCTTAACCGTTATCTCCCCTTCGCTGATTACCTATTTACCTGTGACTCGTTAACTTGAACCATTACTGTGTGCGGGAAACTGTGCCTTGTTTGCAACGACATAAGTTTGATCCTAACTCTAAGTGTTTAACTGCTGTGATCTTCGGTAAATGTAATTGTAACTTTGTCAATAATTGATCTTTTATAATAAGATTTTCCCTTTAGTTTAGTGTTAGCCGAATATTATTTGAATATTCGTTAGTAGGTGTTGGTTAATAGTAAAAGTAAAAGTATATAAGAAGTAAGATAGTAACCTTTTAATCGTAGTATTACCGTGGCGTTAATTTGTTTACCCTGTACAACCAATCTTTAAAATTGTTTAGCGAACCTTATCGATAAATTAAAGTAGGTACCATTACAATTTTGGAAATTCGTCAATCTAAATTCCTTTTGCACGTTTGTTACCATATAAATATAAAATAAAAATGTCGTCACCATGACAACGTCGGAGGCACTGCGGTTGTTGACACCCCACCTTCCCATTCTGGAGCCCGACCTGTCGCACGCCCTATGCGCCCTATGCTTCTTCCTCTCCAGCGGCTCGTGCGGTTTCCTTCCGCCATTCGCCGGCACTGATGCGCCCTGGCTCCCCCCATTCTCGCACGGGCGGGGGTTTCACGCTGTTACACTGCGACTCGCGCTTCTCCCCGACCGTCTCCTCCAGCCTCACCACGCCTCCACCGTCTTCAACTCGGACATGGTATCGCCCCCCTAACCGTTCGCCTACTAGGTATACCTCACCTCCTCCCCATCGGAATGAACGCTCACCTACCCCTACCACTAGTAGAGATAGACGTGCAGCATCACCCTATCTCTCGCGGCCAGTGCCTTATAATTGTTCTCATCCTGAGAATCAGCAATAACTGGACTATCCCCTTGCGAAATTTGTTGTTTGTATTTTTGCGGCACCTGCAGGTTATTTCCTTGCGGAATTTGTTGGTTGTATCCTTGTGACGCCTGCGGGTTGTATCCTTATCCTTGCGGAATTTGTTGGTTGTATATTGCGGCACCTGCGGGTTGTTTCCTTGCGGCACCTGCGGGTTGTATCCTTATCCTTGCGGAATTTGTTGGTTGTATCCTTGTGACGCCTGCGGGTTGTATCCTTATCCTTGCGGAATTTGTTGGTTGTATCCTTGTGACGCCTGCGGGTTGTATCCTTATCCTTGCGGAATTTGTTGGTTGTATCCTTGTGACGCCTGCGGGTTGTATCCTTATCCTTGCGGAATTTGTTGGTTGTATCCTTGTGACGCCTGCGGGTTGTATCCTTATCCTTGCAGAATTTGTTGGTTGTATCCTTGTGACGCCTGCGGGTTGTATCCTTATCCTTGCGGAATTTGTTGGTTGTATCCTTGTGACGCCTGCGGGTTGTATCCTTATCCTTGCAGAATTTGTTGGTTGTATCCTTGTGACGCCTGCGGGTTGTATCCTTATCCTTGCGGAATTTGTTGGTTGTATCCTTGTGACGCCTGCGGGTTGTATCCTAGAGGTGTGCGCCGATCAAAAAATTGTCGGCGGCGGCGTCCGGCGAAATTTTCACCGGCGGCGGTGGCGTAATCGGCGTGAAATCGGCGTGAAGCAAAATTTGCTAGGTTGATTAAAAGTAAAACGAAATATCCTTGTAAATCAACTTTTATTATCAAATTAGAGCATGTTTCACATGAAATCAACAATATAAAATATTTTTAACATCATTTTAATAAAGAAACATATGTAATTAAAACTTTTACAGTCAAACAATCCTTAACATACCTAAATAGAAAAAATAATTAAATCACAATAATAAGACTAGTATAATTCTTAATCAGTCAAATCAAATCACATCACAAGCAAATTTTAGGTAATTCTGATGAAATTGGAATCATATATATCTCGTTCGAATCAGTTTGTCCAATAATCAAGAGCTACCCTTTTTTGATTTAGAGTAATTATCATGTATGAATATTATTTTATTTACACGAGATGGGTGAAGACGGGATCTTTTCGCGTTCAAAGTCAATCCCGCTATAGAAAATACACGTTCGCTGGGTGTGCTCGTTGCAGGAATTGACAATATGGCTCTGGCAGTTGCATACAGCCATGGATATACGCTCTTGCGCTGTTCCCAATATTGAAGGATCCCATGTGTGACATCATTGGCTGATGCACTGCAGAAATACTTCCATGCCTCTGACTCTACGGGTGATGTGAAAGTCGAAGTCTCTTCACTGTATTTATTAGCTAAGCTTAGAAGCATTGCTTCTGAGGCCTGAGACGTTGAGGGCTGCTGCATTTGAAGCTGCACTGCACTCATTAACAGTAGTATAAAGATGTTGTAAAAATAACACGTGCACATAATAAACGCCAAATACTAAAAGAGCTGTACTTATTAAAAGTAAGTAGTATAAATCATAAAGATATTGTATAAATAACACCTGCACATAGAGTTTGTCAAACGCATCGTGTCGCCTAGGAGAGGGCTGATTTATTATATCCATCTCTTTTTTTCGTATGGTATATTATGAGATAGATATATAATCAGCCCTATACCCGAGGGGCGCGACTCGCTTGACAGACTCTAACAAACGCCAAATACTAAAAGCTAAATGTTGTTGATTTTGCAATGAACAAAATGTTAATGAGATATGATTATTCAAAAATATATAACACGATGCATTTCTCAGTATGTACTTGTAATTTGGATAAGAAAATCATTTATCATAAAAAAATTGGCCACGTCGATTTTACGCCGGTCAAAATCATCGGCGGCGGCGGCGTGGAAAAATTGTCGGCGGCGGCGGCGCGGCGGCGCGGCGCACACCTCTATTGTATCCTTATCCTTGCGGAATTTGTTGGTTGTATCCTTGTGACGCCTGCGGGTTGTATCCTTATCCTTGCGAAATTTGTTGGTTGTATCCTTGTGACGCCTGCGGGTTGTATCCTTATCCTTGCGGAATTTGTTGGTTGTATCCTTGTGACGCCTGCGGGTTGTATCCTTATCCTTGCGGAATTTGTTGGTTGTATCCTTGTGGCGCCTGCGGGTTGTATCCTTATCCTTGCGGAATTTTGTTTGTATCCTTGTGACGCCTGCGGGTTATATCCTTAAGGTGGATACCCATTATACCGTATCATGCTATGACCGTAATATGAACGTATCAGGCACGGAATGTAACGCGACACGGACCGCTATGCCCACTACAACGTGCCCACATCATTTCATATCCGTGCATAACGAGCTTAGTGACCGTAGTGTCCGCGTATCATCCCCGTAGCATAAGCGAGTTTAGTGACCGTAATGTCCGCGTATCATCCCCGTAGCATAAGCGTTCATACCCGGCGTTACAGTCCTATGTAGTTTCATCTATCTGAAAGAGCAATGAATACTTTTGACAAGAAAATTATTCCTATACTTACCTATACTTTTACAATGCCTATTAGAAAATTTACCATGAGGGAATTAGTAATGATAGCCCTTATCTTAGACTTGGAAGATCAAGAAAACAACAGAATTCATATTTCCGGTGTTCCCTTGTTTCGCAGACAGAAATCTCACAGAATTTCGTTTCGCAGAAAATGTTTTAATGAATATGTGGATCATATATTTTGAGTTAAAGTATTATTGTTTTAAAGACTATTTACTTGAAAGAAACATATTTCACAGAAACACAAATCAATGAATTTTATTATCTCTTTTTTTTTATTAACAGACTCATCAACTAATTGAAATATTTTTATGTATTCTTAATTCGCTGATAGATTCTTTTTATAGAATATTGTTTCACAGAAACTGTTTTATATAATCCCAGTATTTTTCTTTAGAATATTATTTTTTCAGCACCGCTTTACTACAAATTATTTCGAAAAACCTAAATCAAATAAAAATGAGGCGTTAGTAGGTTAGGTTAAAGACCGTAAACTGTAGGTTAGGTTAGGTTAGTTTTATGACTATGGATAGCGGAACGTCAGAATGCTTGCTTGCATATATTAAAATTTAGCAGGCAATAAAATCTATAAAACTGTATTATATGAAACAACGTACAACCCATATTTTCGAACAGCCTCAATAAATTTTTCGTCATCCATTATAATATATAAGTATTGCAAATAACGAGCGTCTTCTAAACTGACGGTATCAGATTGGTAAGAGCGGGTAGAAATATGACAACGCGTTTATAACCAGCTTAGAACGGTCACCATACGCGGTTTTAACCCGTTTGGCCGCCTGCACGCACCGTTCTAGCACTGTTGCGTGCCATTCACGGAGCGTTTCGACACCGGCAAAATATCCTCGCCGACAATATTTGACGGTCCGTGCATGGCACGCGACGGGTATGGTTGGTGACGGAACGGGCTAGTATGCATAGTCTCATATTTTGTAATACAAAGAATATTGTTTTGCCTGACACGTTCATAGCACGGTCATAGCATGATACGGTATAATGGGTATCCACCTTGATCCTTGCAGAATTTGTTGGTTGTATTTTGGCGGCACCTGCGGGTTGTTTCCTTGTTGTATTCTTGCGGCACCTGCGGGTTGTTTCCTTGTTGTATTTTTGGGGCACCTGCGGGTTGCATCCTTGTTGTATTTTTGGGGCACCTGCGGGTTGTATCCTTGCGGAATTTGTTGTTTCCTTGTTGTATTCTTGCGGCACCTGCGGGTTGTTTCCTTGTTGTATTTTTGGGGCACCTGCGGGTTGTATCCTTGCGGAATTTGTTGTTTCCTTGTTGTATTCTTGCGGCACCTGCGGGTTGTTTCCTTGTTGTATTTTTGGGGCACCTGCGGGTTGTATCCTTGCGGAATTTGTTGTTTCCTTGTTGTATTCTTGCGGCACCTGCGGGTTGTTTCCTTGTTGTATTTTTGGGGCACCTGCGGGTTGTATCCTTGTTGTATTTTTGGGGCACCTGCGGGTTGTATCCTTGCGGAATTTGTTGTATTCTTGCGGCACCTGCGGGTTGTTTCCTTGTTGTATTTTTGGGGCACCTGCGGGTTGTATCCTTGCGGAATTTGTTGTTTCCTTGTTGTATTCTTGCGGCACCTGCGGGTTGTTTCCTTGTTGTATTTTTGGGGCACCTGCGGGTTGTATCCTTGCGGAATTTGTTGTTTCCTTGTTGTATTTTTGGGGCACCTGCGGGTTGTATCCTTGCGGAATTTGTTGTTTCCTTGTTGTATTTTTGGGGCACCTGCGGGTTGTATCCTTGCGGAATTTGTTGTTTCCTTGTTGTATTTTTGGGGCACCTGCGGGTTGTATCCTTGCGGAATTTGTTGTTTCCTTGTTGTATTTTTGCGGCACCTGCGGGTTGTATCCTTGCGGAATTTGTTGTTTCCTTGTTGTATTCTTGCGGCACCTGCGGGTTGTTTCCTTGTTGTATTTTTGGGGCACCTGCGGGTTGTATCCTTGCGGAATTTGTTGTTTCCTTGTTGTATTCTTGCGGCACCTGCGGGTTGTTTCCTTGTTGTATTTTTGGGGCACCTGCGGGTTGTATCCTTGCGGAATTTGTTGTTTCCTTGTTGTATTTTTGGGGCACCTGCGGGTTGTATCCTTGCGGAATTTGTTGTTTCCTTGTTGTATTTTTGGGGCACCTGCGGGTTGTATCCTTGCGGAATTTGTTGTTTCCTTGTTGTATTTTTGGGGCACCTGCGGGTTGTATCCTTGCGGAATTTGTTGTTTCCTTGTTGTATTCTTGCGGCACCTGCGGGTTGTTTCCTTGTTGTATTTTTGGGGCACCTGCGGGTTGTATCCTTGCGGAATTTGTTGTTTCCTTGTTGTATTCTTGCGGCACCTGCGGGTTGTTTCCTTGTTGTATTTTTGGGGCACCTGCGGGTTGTATCCTTGCGGAATTTGTTGTTTCCTTGTTGTATTTTTGGGGCACCTGCGGGTTGTATCCTTGCGGAATTTGTTGTTTCCTTGTTGTATTTTTGGGGCACCTGCGGGTTGTATCCTTGCGGAATTTGTTGTTTCCTTGTTGTATTCTTGCGGCACCTGCGGGTTGTTTCCTTGTTGTATTCTTGCGGCACCTGCGGGTTGTTTCCTTGTTGTATTTTTGGGGCACCTGCGGGTTGTATCCTTGCGGAATTTGTTGTTTCCTTGTTGTATTCTTGCGGCACCTGCGGGTTGTTTCCTTGTTGTATTTTTGGGGCACCTGCGGGTTGTATCCTTGCGGAATTTGTTGTTTCCTTGTTGTATTCTTGCGGCACCTGCGGGTTGTTTCCTTGTTGTATTTTTGGGGCACCTGCGGGTTGTATCCTTGCGGAATTTGTTGTTTCCTTGTTGTATTTTTGGGGCACCTGCGGGTTGTATCCTTGCGGAATTTGTTGTTTCCTTGTTGTATTTTTGGGGCACCTGCGGGTTGTATCCTTGCGGAATTTGTTGTTTCCTTGTTGTATTTTTGCGGCACCTGCGGGTTCTATCCTTGCGGAATTTATTGTTTTTTTTTGTGGTACCTGCGGGTTGTTTCCTTGCGGAATTTGTTGGCGACACACCACTCACCTACGAAGAGCTGACAACAGTGTTTACCAAAATTGAGGCGGTCCTTAATTCGCGTCCTTTGTGTCCCTTGTCGCCGGATCCTAACGACCTTGAAGTACTTACGTCCGGTCACTTTATCATAGGAGACCCTTTGACTGCGGTTCCCGAGTATCCTTTGCAGGAAGTTGAAACTGAGGCTCACACGTTTTCAATTAGTGCAGCAAATGTTACAACACTTTTGGTCACGGTGGCACACGGAGTACTTATCGACATTGCAAACAAGGCCCAAATGGGCATCCCATTCCTCGCAACCTCCCGAAGTAGGCGATCTAGTTCTTCTTGAAGAAGATAATGTTCCTCCCTTAGAATGGCGGCGCGGCCACATCGTGTCCGTACTTCCCGGGAATAACAGCGTCGTGCGTGTTGTACAAGTTAAGACCGCTACGGGTGTCCTAACTAGACCTACGAATAGGATAATTCGCCTCCCCTGTGATGACTGTTCAAATTAACTTATTTTTACTTGTTTATCGTAAACATAGTAATGTTTAGGGCGGGGGTATGTTCATTATAGTATTCGTTGACCCCCCACCCGCGCCACCCCGCGCCCTTGTTCCCTCTTATGATGACATTGACAGACTGATTTGATGTGCACTCCTATTAACACGCGAGTGAGGTGCCTAATTAAAATGTGAATCCTGGAAACCTGTGCCGTGCCGTTATCCCGTGGGAATTCTCCTGGAGCTCATATCAGGTACGTGCACACAACGACGTGACATATATATAATATTATTTTGGAAATTGTTTATCCCTTAACCCCAACTTGAACATCATGGGTCAATTAAAAATTATAACTAGATACTATGTTTTAATTATTTATGATGGCACGCAAATTGTATTTGCAAGGAAATGAAAAGACTTTTCATTTAGTTATTTTTTAATTTTACAACACGGAGACATTAAGTAAGCTTTTTATCTACAAGTTTTTCAATCACCGCATGTATATTCTTGTTGACACTTTACGGGGTGTGTAATAATTCATAGAACAACAAATGGTATAACGTTCATCACATCGAATAACATATAATATAATTTCAACACATAGAATCGATCAATTGTTAGAATTATCATTTCGTAGAAAATCAGTTCATATATTTTCATTTCTTATAACAACACTGGATATATTTTTTGTTTCGCATATAAACACTAAATATAATGAACACTTAATATAATGAACATTTAATATAATAAACATTTAATAGAATAAACAAATAACATAATACCTACTTAATATAATGAACATTTCATACAATAAACATTTAATAGAATAAACAAATAACATAATACACACTTAATAGAAAGGTACGTAAATAATAATTATAATATTCGCAACTTTTTGCCAGTACTCCGCCTTAGCTCCGAACTTAATACTTTCCTGGAAGTGGTTGGGTGGATTTGTTCTTGTATGTAAACAGTAGGTATGAATACAAGCAAAACTTTTTTCGGTACGCAAAAAAAAAATAACCTCGAAGGCCAGGCGGGAGCTCGCTACGCTTCGCTCCCGCCTGACCTTCTGACCTAACCCGGCCACGTCGGATCTGCTCTGGAAAGTTTTGCTCGCTCGTATGTTTTTTTTTGCCAGTACTCCGCCTTAGCTCCGAACTTTATACTTTCCTGGAAGTGGTTGGGTGGATTTGTTCTTGTATGTAAACAGTAGGTATGAATACAAGCAAAACTTTTTTCGGTACGCAAAAAAAAATAACCTCGAAGGCCAGGCGGGAGCTCGCTACGCTTCGCTCCCGCCCGACCTTCTAACCTAACCCGGCCACGTCGGATCTGCTCTAAAAGGTTTTGCACGCTCGCTTCGCTCGCTCGCTTGTTCAAATTTTGTAATTTATGAATTTGAAAGTACATTATACGAAAAATACATTCTATTAAACGTACATTCTATGAAAAGTACATTCTATTAAACGTACATTCTATGAAATTATTGTTATAAGAAAAGTGCATTATATTAAACGTACATTCTATCAAATTATTGTTATAAGAAATGACTTTCTATCAATTGTGCTTCTACGAAATAACGATATATGAAATAAACATTCTATGAAACGTTGTTATACAAACAGAAAATTCTACCAAACGTATATTCGGTCATATGAAAATATGTTAATTGTTTTTCTATGAAATGAGACGCACCCCACTTTACGAAATGTCTAGTACTGGACATGGTTCGACCGATCGGAAGGAAAGAATTGTACAAATAGCTAATTATTGTACTTATCTTGCCCCACTGATAAGTGAAACATTGATCCCGAGGAGGAGTCGCGCACCGAGGGTTCCGTATGAACTATGAGAGCACTGCATATTGCTCTAACGAAAAGATAAACCCATTTTGGTGGTTTACCGATTCGCAACACGGTTTTCTACAGGGCCGCTCTACGACCTCAAATCTGCTTAATCTTGTTACATTCATAGCTCAGAATCTGGATGAAAGAAAACGAGTGGATGTAGTCTACTTGGATTTCCAGAAAGCATTCGATAGGATAGATTGCGATATTCTTCTAAACAAGATGGCAACGGCAGGCTTCTCAGAATTACTTCTTAAGTTTTTTGCTAATTATTTGTACGGACGAAAACAATATGTAACGTATAATAACGCGAAATCGGACCTTTATCCTGTAACTTCAGGAATAGGCCAGGGAAGCAGTCTTGGTCCGCTTTTATTTTTAATAGTTATTAATGACCTACCTGAACACGTAAAGTATTCCAATATATTGATGTTTGCGGATGATGTCAAGATTGTTAGACAGATACAAGACCCCTCCGATATTATAAAACTACAATTAGATATCAATAGTATTTATGAATGGGGTATAAGTAATAGCTTACAGTTGAATGTTGGTAAATGTGCGATAATGTCTTATTCAAAATCGACTCAGGCCCCAGATCCGTCGTACACGTTAAATGGCGAGAGTTTGCGTAATGTTACAACCATGCGAGATCTCGGTGCGTGTTTCGATACGCAACTAAGTTTTAAGGAACATATTGTTCAAATTTGCAACAAATCGCGAAAAGCTCTTGGTTTCGTAATACGGCAGTCCAAATTTTTTAATAATTATCAGGTCATTGCATTATTGTACAACGCGTATGTAAGGAGTTTGCTAGAGAGTAACTGCATCACCTGGAATCCCCACGAGAAGAAATACATTCTTTTAATGGAGAAAATCCAGAAGTCTTTCGTTCGTTATCTCTACTATAAAGTATATGGCTATTATCCCTTGTTATACCCAACTTTATTTGTGTTGGGCATGGTCAATTACCAAAGCCTTGAAACGCGGAGGCAGCATGCTGTGGTAAAATACTTTTTTAGACTGATACGGGGGCAGCTCACAAATCCGTCACTTCTGCAATATGTTTCATTTAGGATGCCACCCCCTAGTAGAAGTACACTGCGTCCACGCCCTCGTCCGCTATTTTTGGTCCCCAGTACCAGCACAGTGACCCTCGTCACTAGCCCCTTGTACGTGGCACTAACCCACATTAACAATATACTGCTCTACGACACCACGCTGGACTTGTTTTCGCAATCGGAACCGAGGTTCTTGGCCACAGCGACAAGATATCTAGAGTCCATCGTTGCTCCCACCACTGTGCGATAACGGCGCGATGCGAAATATGTGTAAAATATATTTAGATGTTGATGACATGATTGCATTAGAGTTTAGATTTAGAATAATTTAGATAAGTTTATAAATTGTAAACATAACCTATAACTTACATGTTTGGTTTATCTGTTAGTGTAAGTTGGTTAATAAATAAATAATAATAATAATAATAATAATAATAATAATAATAATAATACAGACTTAGCGATAGAGCTCAGACGTCAATGGCAAGCAAACACAGTCCATATAGTCCCCATAGTTATATCCACAACAGGAATAGTACCCAAAACATTAAGAAATAGTCTAGAAACCCTTAAGATACCAATAAATATCATTCATAGTTTGCAGAAAGCCACAATTTTAAACACATGCCGTATAACTCGAAAATTCTTGACGTCATCGACAATAACCCAATAGATTGGATACAATCATCGAGTATTTATTATGCTTGGCTATGGCCCGCATAATAAACATACAAACCCTTGTCAAAAGGAGATAAAAATCGAAAATAATAATAATAAATAATAATAATAATAAACTATACTGAGCGAGCAACAAACCTAACTTTAGCGTCGTAAAACGATTTTACATACTTTACATTATACTTATAAAGACTATATTTTTTATTATGATTTAATTACACATATACATTTCCCCGATTTTACTCATAGGTACTTACTTTTTGTATGAAACGATATTAGTTGCCAAATTTCATAGTTCGAGGTCAACGGAAAATACCCTATAAATTTTGATTCCCTTCAGAGTTTCGAAATCTACGTTATTTGCGGTATAAGCGGCCCTATTTTTTTTATACGATTACTTAGAAGTTTGATTTTTTACAGCATCAAGGGATTGTAGACTAGAGTTTTGAGGTACGGAACCCTAAAAACATGGTACTTCGATAACACGTGAGCACTACCTTCCCATATGTCATCCCAATTCACACGGTTATACGGTGCTAGCGAAAAATGTGAAACCTTCGCATAAACGACTTACATTCCGTCATCAATATCAAAATGACAACGCTACGATGCCAAAAGGGCATAAGAACGCAGGACTCTCTTACAAGGAAGTATATTTTGGAGTTGATGATTCTTGGAAGGGGTTATGGGGAATATAGATACGTGTCAGGGTAATGCTCGTAGATAACAAGGAACCAGACATTTTGGACCTTACAAGGGCATGATAAGAGTTATGGGATCGTTTATGAACGCGTCGTACCTACTAATAAGCTGTTGAGGCAGTTTGCAAGATTAGTGATTCTGCTTTTGCAAGACCGTGACGTGTTACATGTTAATTTATGGCATGTATTTAACGCGGCGACAAATTAATCTGATTTAGGGATTTATAAAAAATTAAAGGGGGTAGCAAAAATAATAAGTTGGCGACTAATTGCGGAGACTAATAAAGTAAAAACCGGCCAAGTGCGAGTCGGACTCGCGCACCGAGGGTTCCGTACAAACACTTTCCATCCCTAAGTGGTTAAGTTAAGTTTGCACCTGGTATGTATAGCGCCCCATATAAATTAGGTGCAAAGTTAGGTATTAAAATATAAAAAAAAAAACTACTTACTAGATCTCGTTCAAAACAATTTTCGTTGGTAGTTTTTATAGTAATGTACATCATGTTTTTTTTAGATTTTTCATTTTCTTATTTTAGAAGTTAGAGGGGGGGGGGACCAACTTTTTTCCACTTTGGAAGCGTCTGTCACGCAAACTATACGGTTTAGAAAAAAAATATTTTAGAAACCTCGATATCATTTTTGAAGACCTATCCATAGATACCCCACACGTATGTGTTTGATGAAAAAAATGTTTTTGAGTTTCAGTTCTAAGTATGGGGAGCCCCCAATAATTATTATTATTTTTTTATTTTTGCATCAAAATCTTAATGCGGTTCACACAATACATCTACCTACCAAGTTTCAACAGTATAGCTCTTATAGTTTCGGAAAAAAATGGCTGTGACATACGGACGGACAGACAGACGGACAGACGGACAGACGGACAGACGGACAGACAGACATGACGAATCTATAAGGGTTCCGTTTTTTGCCATTTGGCTACGGAACCCTAAAAAGTAGCAGCTAAGTAATCAATTTTCGGCTTTGTTTCAATATAAACTAGCATCGAGTTTTGGCGACTGAATTAACTAATTAAGCGGAAACATGACAGCGGATAAAAAATTGAAAATGGCCTACTCTAATTGTTCAATGGAGATTGCATATAAAATAAATCAAGGTCATAAAAAAAATAAAAGGAGCGCTTTTTAGGGATATAAAAAAAAAAACCAACCTAACCTAACCCGGCCGAGTCGGATCTTGTGCTAATTAGTCGCCAAGTCATTATTTATAGTACCTCGCCTATGATTTCAGTAATCTTGTTTATTATTTCTGCTACCTTAAAGTAGCTGCCATTATTTGAATTTTAAAATATCCTTACTTTAAAGCTCATTTAATATAAATGATTGCCAAAATATTTAATCGCTGACAAGTTATTATTTTAGTTGCAAATAGTTTGCTGCTCTTTAATTTTTCTGTCGCCGCGAAAATAATAAGCCTTAATTTATGAGTTAAACTGTGTATGTGTTTCAAAGAGTCCTTCTAGTTGGTTCCATTATCATATAAAATAACCTCATTTCGTGGGCATCCTGTTATAATTCTTTTTTTTTCGCCTTATTTAAAGCGATAGTATAGGTACAATTGAACCATTCTTAATTGACACTCTTACAGAGCGCGGAAAGCGCTTCAAAAAGGATATGATGTATGGAAAAATAACTAAGTATTGTCAATTATATCATTTATTCATTTAATAACGTGCATGTTGCATCCAGCAATATTGCCGTAGATAGCACAGCATTAAATGAGCAGAAAAACCAGTACCGTGGACAGGGGTTACTTTGATCCACGGGCAATATTGATCATCGGTTTTTAAGCATGAATACCTCTAGTTTTAAAAGCATACCTAATGTATTTCTGTCGAGGTTGCCTACTCTAACCAAGAAATTTTATAAGCGCGTTGAAAAACAAGCTTCCTAGAGTTAAAAAAACTAGTGATCAAAGTAACCCCTAACCACGGTATATCTAACCCATAACTGACACTTTTTGCCCAACTACGGTAAAAATAACAGGGTTAATGACATTCCCACCCTCAAACGTGAACGAACTTTCTAGCAAATTCTCTATTAAGTTATAATCATAGCGTCTATAGCGCAGCGCCTGAAGCACCGCCCACGCAAAAAATCTTGTCTCCATCGAACAGGGTCGACGAATTGAGATAACTGGTAGGCGTTGGACTTTTGATCGCACGGTAGGACTTTATACTATTTGATACTATACAGGCCCATGTAGATCGGTCTGTATGGGAAAGTGAAAGTATAAGACATACGAAGATCTGTTCTAAGGAACCATGTCATCGATTGTAATAACAAGAAAAACTGCATTCATACATTAAAAAAAAATGTACTTAGCTCGGGAATCGAACACGGACATTTGTAAGCCATTTTTTCTAAACTTAATAACCTAATGGGTTCCTAAAAACGATGTTTATTAAAATACTGAAAATATTACGGGTTTTAGGAAAAAAAATCGGACAACAATGTCAAATGAAAATCTGGCGAAACGTTACAGACGGGAAATAATGTTTCGGAGTTGAGATAGGAGGTAGGATACCTTTTAGTTTATAGACCTTCTTAAAGTCGAGCACCGCGCTTAAGTCACGAGGCTTGCCGAGTGGCCTAAGTAAGGTACGAGATTTCAAGACCTAATTGTGTAACTATTGCATACAATACAATACTTTTCATTTTCATCAAATATGCTGATGTTCTTTTTTTGAAATTACTTATTAGAGTTGAGTAGAGAGATGTCTTATGAATATTAAAGTTCTATAGAGTATAGAATTTTGGTGCAGGATTAAAAAGTGCGTTATTGTGATTTTGTCTGTGAAATTATAAATGACAGATTAAAGCACCTACGCGAGAATAAAAATAAAATAAAATTTGTGCAATATTACAAACTCCTAATCCATCCTTGTCAATATCATGCATATTCTAGGCATAACTGGATCAATATAGAACCTAATTAACTTCAGAAAACATGGAAAAAGTCGCAGGTATTTACATATTTTATTATGACGAAAAGATCAATGCCTACTATAAGGGATATCAGGTGGTCGAAAGCACAACTCCAGCAGTTCACTTTATGAGATTTATTTTTATTAATAAAATACAATTATTTATTTAAACACGTAATATTTCCTTAATGAAGGTTAGCACTAAGTTCACATCGAAATCTGAGCATTTCAACAGCATAACAGTACGATCGAGAATGCCCGCAAAATGGACGGTCTACCCTTTTTATTACTAACCAATGGCGCCATCCCCAGTATTGGGAAGTGACGTCACCATCACCTGATATTACGCTGTTTTTGAAACAAATCAGTAGACCGTTCATTTTATTAAAATAAATTATAACTAGGATTATATATAAATCAATTTTCTTACACTCGGCCTTTCCTGACACTAAGTTTGTCTCAAACTTATACTTAGCCATTGGATAAGACATATCGTTCACATTCAAAACTATTAACAATTTAAAAATCACACTTTATAATCTTCGACAATACTAGCCATACTACCATACTAACCGTACTCTAGCTGTAACTCACAAGTATATTTCACCATACTAACCATACTACAATACTACCCATACTAACCATACTACACTGCCAGCACTACTAACCATATTAGCTATACCACATAGGTATATATTCACCATACTAACCATACTACATTACTAGCACAGTACTAATCATATTATCTATTCCACATAGGTATCATACTAACCATAGATCTTGTAAATCATTAAATAGGCTAGTATCGACATAACGTAACTCAACTCTTTTCAACCGCTACAACACAATCCTATACAACATCTAGTCATTATTTATCGACCAATCTGATACATAATGGATCCATTAATCCCTAATTATATATTTTTGAACCAATTCCTGCATCCCGACCTAATTAAAAGGAACTCGCATATTACCGAGACATTAATCACCAAATGAATACACACATAAAACCCTTTAAATCAACTTTTACCATACTCAAATGCATACTACTTTCTCTTCTGCATTATACTGACATCGTATTGGGTATTTTATTTTAATCCTGAACAACAAAACCAGATCAAATTTGATTATTACCACTGTCAGAGTCAGAGTCAGAGCTACTGCCACTAGTACTAGAGTCAGCTCGAGTAGTGATCCATGGTTTAATACGATCAGCCGCCCATACGCTACAGTACTTTCTTTGCGTTATATTAGAACCGTCTATACTTGATATTTCATAACGATCATTTTCAAGTACTTTGGTAACTCTAAATGGACCTGTGAATTTGGGAAGTAGCTTTTTACTTTGACCATCGTTACTAGATGTTGGTTTTAATATCTTTACAAGATCTCCCTCTTTATATACCTTGGCCTTTATTTTATGTCTGTCATATCTAACCTTTTGGGCTATTTGATCTTTTTCAATATGTGCACTTATCTGAGATCTGATGTTTTCTATAGCCCCAGGGGGGCGGGTATCTTGTAATACTTCTGCAAATGTATTGTCACCTTTACCGAGCATTCTGACACCAAACATTGCCTCAGAAGGAGCTTTACCTATACCCTTGTTGATTGTGTTGTTTAAACCCCACTGTAATTTACCTAGCACCGTATCCCAATATCTTTCTCCTAACTTGTTGGAATATGCTGTTAAACTATCAAGTACAGTCCGGTTGTACCGTTCTACCTGCCCGTTAGCGCGAGGAGTGGAAACTGCATTAAGGATATGACGGATCTTAGATTGTTCGCAAAATTTTACGAATTCTTTAGAAGTAAATGAAGTGCCGCGATCGGATATTAATCGACAAGGGTAACCAAATGTTGTAAAAATGCCCTCTAAGGCTCGAATCGTTACACTAGACTTAAGATTTCGAAGGGGCTTCAGAAAACAAAACTTTGTGAACCCGTCAACCAATACTAGAAGGTATGATTGACCCTTAGCACTTTTTACAAAGGGCCCAAGATGGTCAACATGTACAGTATCAAAGGGTCTGTCGACCTTATGGATCGGATGCAGTAGTCCCTCCTTTGGCCCACTAGGTTCCTTACTATATGCACATTCAATACATGAGCGCACATATTTAGTGATAAAACGCCTCATTCTAGGAAACCAGAAATCTTGTTGGATTTTATCTAAGGTTTTTTGAACACTAAAATGACCAATGTCGTCATGATTCTGTTTGCATAGTTGGAATCGAGCACTCTTGGGGACAACCCATCTTAAACCAGTCCCTATCTTTCTAAACAATTTGTTATCTTTGACTACGTAATTCTGTTTGATATCTGAATACTCTTTATTTTCTAAGATTTTTCGAATTCGTTGTATTTCAGTATCATTTAGTTGCAAAGTTAATAACCAATCCTCCTGTGTGATTCTTAATATTGAAGGTATAAGGTCCTGTATCGCATCAGGTCCATCAGGTTGAGGGTTTCTACTAAGAGCATCAACATGAGACATTGTATGCCCTGGCTTATATTGAATGTCAAAATCAAATTCCTGTAATGCAATCCACCATCGCGCTATACGGGGAATAAGATCCCTTTTGGCAAACGTAGCTCTTAAAGCACTACAATCTGTAATGAGCGTGAATTTAATTCCTATCAAATACACTCTAAACCGCTGAAACGAAAATATGACTGCTAACGTTTCGAGTTCATAAGCGTGGTAGTTCTGTTCTTCTACACTAGTTTTACGGCTAAAATAAGCTATGGGTCGCATAGTACCTGTAGCATAATCTCTCTGTAACAGAATACCCCCTAACCCGTATTTACTAGCATCAGTATGTATTTCTGTTTCACTCTGTGGGTTGTAAATACCTAGTAATGGGCGTTGTGACAGAACCTCTTTTAGTTTCTGAAAGGCTTGCTCCTGTTCTGTTGCCCAACACCAAGCACAGTCCTTTTTAGTCAGGTCCGTCAGGGGTCTAGCAATAAGTGCGAATCCCTTAATGAATCTTCGAAAATAACTTGCCAGACCGACAAACTGTCTGACCTCATGTACTGTGCGTGGTGCAGGAAAACGTGTAACTGCATCAATCTTTGCCCTTCCGGGTTTAATTCCTCTCTCGCTTATTTCGTATCCTAGGTATTCTAATTGTTCTTGGAGAAAGTTGCATTTTTGTAAGTTTAACGTTAAGCCGGCCTCTTGTAAAAGCTGAAATGTATCCTCTAATCGTTTTAACTGTTCATCAAAGTCTTTACCTGGTATCAATATGTCATCCATATAAGCAAGAGTAGAATTAAACCGAGAATTACCTAGTACTTTATTAATAGTTCGCTGGAACACTGCCGGTGAATTAGCAAGCCCAAATGGCATCTTTTTGAATTGATACAACCCGTCCGGAGTTATAAACGCCGTGTATGGTCTGCAATCTTTACGAATGGGTATTTGATAGTAACCACTAGCTAGGTCTAAGCTTGAGTAATATTTATTTCCGTTCAACATGTCTAACTGATCTTCGATTCTAGGCATAGGATAGTGATCTTTGACAGTTTTGCGATTTAATGCCCTAAAGTCTACACAAAGTCGGTGCCCACCTGTCTTTTTAGTAACTAATATAATAGGACTAGCGTATGGGGAATTAGACTCTTCGGCTATGTCGTTCTGCACTAGTTCCTTTACCATGTCTCTCACAGTCTGTCTTTCAGTATAACTCAGTCTGTAAGGTCGATATACTACAGGGGTCTGGTCTGTAAGCTCTATGGCCATTTCAGCTACATCAGTGCATCCTAATTCAGATAAATTTTGTGCGAAGCATGATCTATACTCATTAATCAAGTTAACAAGAGCTTCGGATTGATGTTCAGACAAGGTAGGATTCATGTTAACATCATCTTTAGTGAATGGTTTTAGGGTGGACTGGTTAACTATTCGATTACAAAATGTCGAGTTTGCATCTTCAGATGGTTCTAACGCAGAAATTTCATTCGCTCGTACAAAAAGAGATCCAGCTTTTAATGTTATAGATTTCTTAGAGTGATTGTACACAGCAACTCTACAGTCTCCATTGTGTAAACTATATACTCCTCCGATAACAGAATAGTCTCTATCTTCCTGACGCCTAGAACTATCTTCTACGAAAATGTCACAATTATTCTTGTCGCTACTTTTACAATCAACATAGTTAAATGCATCAACCTTGGTATCAGACACTATTCGCAGAACTACCCTGGCACTAGGAGGCTCAGCATTATCAGACAAGGTTGTCAAGTCTGTCTGTATGTCACGTCTAAGAATGTCCAGGCGGTCATGTGTTTTCATCACTACAACCTCTGGTTTTTCAGTAAAGTTCTGTCCCACTAACAACGACTCTGTTAATACGGAAGAGTCAACAATATATGCTTCTATGTCAGCTGTGACTTCACCTAACGTTAAACTGAACTTTGTACGCCCCAAGGGTTTGTATGTATTGTGTCCAAATCCCCTTATGGTTGGTACGTCGTTGTCTAATTTCGGTAATGAATGACTATCCACAATATCCTGTCTGATCAGAGTACAGTCGCTTCCAAAGTCGATGTAGCATTTCAGTGCAATATCTTTGTTTATAACTACTGTTTTGTAATATTTATCATCCGGCTTAGAAGTCTGGGCAAACATAGTTTTCTTGTCGGAACTCTTATTGCCAATATTATTGCTATTATTTCTATTACGGAAACAATCAGTGGACTTATGACCGACTAAGTTACAATTCTCACACTTCGCAAGTGGTTTAGGACATTTATTTGACACGTGCCCCTTCTCTTTACAGTTATAACATATAAGCTCCTTTAAATTAGTGTTCCGACAGTTAGCACTACGATGTCCCGGCTTGTTACATTTAAAACAAATAATCTCATTGGAAGCGCTTGTACCCGGTCGTTTAGATGTTCTAAGATGGTTTTCTTTACAGAAGTCCTTTAAAAACTTTAACAGATCCTCAGGGTCAGTTAAACGGGCCGACATAGCGCTCGAACGCAAGATCCTATCGTCAATTGAATATACTTGGAGGTGCCTTTTTTAATAATCCATAATTTTGATAAAAGTGTGGCGAAATAAGAGTAGCCCACGGCACCAGTGGGGAAGGGAACAAAATTGGGAAAAATATAAAGGCAAGTGGACTGTATAATTGAGATTAACCCCAAACTATGCAGATAGGAGCTAGGAAGCCTAGGACAAAGGGAAAGACATATGCACTAACCTTTTATACGCTGCGTGCTGTCTCCTCTTGCTGGCAAGTCATCTGCACGTTCACGGGTATGTATAATAGTTTATTAAATAGATTTGTGGCACATCACATCAGTTCGTAGCACATAATTCAAACACCAGGCGGCCAAACGGGGCCGCACAGACAGCAAGGTAAAAATGGCGACTTGCGACTGTCGCTCACGGCGGGCGTCGATGATGTACATATGTCAGAGGAATGGGATTTGACAGGTTTGGGAGAGAATTCAAACTACCCCACATACAAAAATATAAAACGAAATCCAACATCCCCCCGGCCTTGAAGGAACCCTTCAAAAGAAAAAAGAGCGAAGCTGCTCTATCATAGAACGCGGGTGCGATTATTGTGCTAAGCGGTAAGTGAATAGTTAAGAAACTTAAACTAGAAATATTTAGCGAAAACTAAGAAAAGCACAGTAGTTTGTGCGCGAATATAAGTATGTATGAAAGAACTCTACAACTAAAATAAATCTTAACTAAGATTGTCTATAAAGACGCGGGCTTAAAATAACTAATCTAAATATCTTAAATTAAGATTGACTCATTGAGTCGGGAGAGGGCAAAGTCGCACGACTGGCCGTTTGTACGTGCCAACTTTCGTCCTTACTTCCGCAACGCGCGTTATTCCGTCCTTACCGGGATATACGTTAGTGATAATTCCTAACGGCCATTGTAAGGGTGGCGCGTTATCTACGTTTAACAATACCACTGTACCAATCGTTATTGGATTAGATGAAGTATTCCATTTCTCGCGTTGTTGCAAATTATGTAAATACTCAGATTTGAACCGCTTCCAGTATGACTGTACTAGCGAGTCCATCAATGAAAAACGAGACAACAAATTGGTTCGTTCGTCGGATAAGTCGGGTGCGGGAAGGTACTCGAGTGGAGATGTAGACAAAAAATGAGATGGCGTGAGCGCCAAAGGCTCCGAGGGATCCGAGCTTAGAGTATAGAGCGGGCGGCTGTTCAGCACTCCCTCAATTTGTGTAAGCACGGTCGACATCTCCTCGAAGGTGAGAATTTGCTTTCCAATTACGCGAAATAATAATGATTTAGCGCTTTTAATATTAGCTTCCCATATGCCACCGAAATGACTGGCAGTGGGAGGGTTCATCTTCCACGTTATGCGGTTTTTTGCGAGTTCATTACTAAATGGTTTATAATATTCGTCAGATCGTAAGAATTCGTGAAGTTCATTAAAATAAGCCTTTGAAGAAACAAAATTAGTCCCGTTATCCGAATAAAGGCGACGTGCATGGTCCACGTCGCGACGTAAAGCGTTTAAATGCATCTATAAAACCTACGGAAGTCAGACTCGATACCAGTTCTAAATGAACGGCCTTTGTCACTAGACAAATAAAAAGGCATAAATATGCTTTGACACTACGTACGCCGCGCTTGCGATAGGGAGTAATATACAGCGGTCCCGCATAATCTACACCCGTGTGTAAGAAAGCCTTGCATTGCTCTAATCGACATTTAGGTAGATCGGACATAAGCGGGAAAGTAGCTTTAGGACTTAATCTGAAACAGCTATTGCATTTTTGCACGCGTTGCCTAACAATACGACGAGCGGCAAGTATCCAGTACCTAGTTTTTAAGATGCCTAGTAATAGTTGCGGTCCTGCGTGAGAATTATCGCGGTGATAAGTGTCAATAATTAAGTGCACCACATTATCCTTTTTAGGCAATATCATGGGGTGCTTAGACGCGTAATCTAACGACGAATTCGTTAAGCGACCTCCGACACGTAAGATTCCATTTTCAATAAACGGAAATAGCTTTTGTAGTTTTGATGAGCATCGTTGCCCCTTTGAAATATTTTTAATATCGTCGGAGAAATATACAGATTGCACTACACGAATTATTTCAAATTCGGCGGTATTTAAATCATTAGCAGTGATTACGTCGTTTCGCGGGAGCTTCTTCGAGAAGCGGAGCACATAAACAAAAGCTCGAAGAAGTTTATTCCAGGAGGAACATCGCGATGCGAGCGTCAGAACAGGATGTTCTATTTCAGTGACACTCGTGGTCACGTGAGCCACAGTCTTTTCCTCTGGCAAAGATGAGCGGTTAGGTATAAATTTTTGTACAGGCCAGTGGTTTAAAGGCTGTGCTAACCAAGGCGGTCCATGAAACCACAACTCATGCTGTATGAGCTGGGAGGGAGTGAGACCTCTTGAATTACAATCAGAGGGATTAAGAGAGCCAGCAATATGATATAAATTGTCAGGCGAAATATTTGTCTGAATTTGTGAAATGCGGTTAGCGACATAAGTGTCGAACCTATGAGGCGAAGCGACCGACCAACATAGGGCGACTTCTGAGTCAGAAAATGCAAAAATATTATCTATTTTATGTCTTTTCGATAGCGTGTCATTAACTTCGCGTAGAAGCCGTGACATTAATAAAATACCGTTGAGTTCTAAACGCGCTAACGTAATCTTAGGTCTGGCAGAAGCTACTCTTGACTTGGAACAGATAAGCGTTACGATCGGTGGCTGGCCTGGGTTAACAACATGCAGGTATATTACACAGCCATAGGCGGCTTCACTGGAGTCCGAAAATCCTACCAAGGAGACTTGAGCTCCGACTTCTACACCTAGATGTCGGGGGAATTTAAGCTGGGATATCAGAGGCAACTCAGATAAGTACTGTTGCCATAAATTAACAATGCGAGAAGGCGGTAAATCATCCCAGTGCAAATCCAAAAGCCACAGTTCCCGGATTATTAATTTAGCGTATAAAATAACCGGCCCTACGAGTCCTAGTACATCATATAGTCGGGCGGTCGCGGATAATATAGCACGTTTAGTACACAAGGTTGGCGGTTTAGAGGTATCGAACACGAACACGTCCTGCGCGGGCAACCAGCGCAGACCTAAAATCTTAAATGTATTTCCGTCATCGAAGGAAATAGATCCAGACTTCCGGTGTGACTCTGGTATGTGCTCGAGCAGTTCGCGCGAGTTGGATGTCCATTTTACTAGGGCGAACCCCCCGGCCTTGAAGAGGTCGATCAGTTCATCAGCTGTCTTAACTGCTTCCTCGAGAGAAGAAGCAGAAGAAGCGAGGTCATCCATATAGACATCTCTTTCTAACACGGCGGCCGCAGTTGGCCATCGATGCCGTTCATCAGCAGCTAGCTGACGTAGGGTCCGTAGCGCCAAAAAAGGCGATGAACGCAAACCAAACGTAACCCGCGTGAACGTGTATACCTCTAGCGGATCAGTATCCGAGAAACGGTATAAAATTCGTTGATATTTATGATGCGATTCATTTGTGTGAATGCACAAGTACATTTGTTTCACGTCAGCAAAAAATGCAATCTTGAAAATGCGGACATTTAATAAAATGTGAAATATATTGTCCTGTAAGTTACAACCGGTATATAAAATATCATTTAGTGACAACCCTGTGTCACTTTTCGCGGACCCATCCAGGACGGGCCGAACTTTGGATGTCGCTTTGTCATTGCGAACTACAGGATGATGCGGTAAAAAATAGCCCGAAGAGAGAGACTCCTCAGGTGCGGAGCGAGAGAGAATACCTTCATTTAGGTAATCGCGTATAATGTTATCATAACTAGATTTAAGTGCGGGATCTTTAGAGAACTTTCTCTCGAGAAGTAAAAAACGCTTTTTTGCTGTTACGAAAGAATCGCCTAATTTATTGGGATCATCTTTGAATGGCAGGTCAACAGAATAACTGCCGTCATCATTGCGAACAGTAGTTGAAGTGTATATACTTTCGCATTTTTCGTCGTCGGGACTTAAAAAGGTACGCGAAGGTATCTCCTCATTCGACCAAAATTTCTCGACGAGTTGATGAAGCGGGTCACAGCTAAAAGCACAGAGCGTGTGCGGAGCGGGTTGGGAAGAAACTATAGGAGCATCCCCCATTAAAATGTACCCTAAGGTAGTTTCATAAGCGTTGGGCATATTCTCGGATGGGCCTTTAATTTTGTCAAACAATAAAATTTCGCAATAAAGTTTCACACCTATAAGCATATCAATCGGTCCCGGTTGTGAAAAGTCATCATCTGCGAGCGGTAAGTTCTTAATGTACCCGAGCGACGCGTTATCTACGCGCGCACTAGGCAGCTGTGACGTAATGCGCTCGACTACCAGCGGGCTGGCAGTGTATTCGCGTTGGGTCCCTACTCGCGGCGTGAATTTAAGTGAAGTTACACCTAATATTTTTTGCGAAGTCCCACCGATGCCTTGAACTTCAGAAAAGCGGTTTTGTTTTTTAATAGGCAGCGATAATCGCTTACAACAAGCTGCTGTTAAGTAATCACTTTGAGAGCCAGGATCGACCAAGCATCTCAAAAAGTGAGTGCGGTTAAAAGAATCAATTATTTTTATTTTCGCGGTGGCCAGTAACGTCGTCGTTTGAAGACGGCTAGAACTGTCGCACGAAATTGTACAAATGCTACGATCCGATGAGGAATGCGGGGTGCTTTGGTCGACGTTAACTGCAGTAGTCATATTAATATTATCAACATTAGCAATATCAGAATTAGTAAATTTATTTTCCTCATGAGATAACGTAAACATGCCAGGGCCGGACTCAGGGTGTCCGATTTTTTCATGTTTAAAATTACGAGCGGGGTTTGAAACAGTTGTTCCCATGTTACAATTTGACTTCGAACTCACGTTAAAATGCAACAATGAATGATGCCGTGATGAACAATGAGAACAATTTTTCTTCGAAGTACAAGTTGAAGTTTTGTGACTTACACTTAAACAATTGTTGCAATATGCGTTTAATTTGATAAAATTGTATCTTTCGTGCGGTGTCATTTTCATAAAAGGAGAACAAGAATACAAATGTTCATGTTGTTTATTTTTACAAAGTCCACATTTAATATTATTATCGGAACCGCCTGAGTCCGCGCCTACGAACGTCTTTGTAACGGCCCTAGGTATGTGCGACTTGTTAGGGGAGTTAAAGATCGGTTTATTAGTAACTGCATTTGGAGATCGAGATAACACTTTACTCTGCTCCTTGACAAATTCAATTAAACTATGATACGACGGGATTTTCTCCTTACGATAGGCGATCTCAAATAATTTAATTGTTTCTGCATCCAATTTTTGTAATGCCAAATGCAGGAAAATGAAATCTGTCAAATCTTCGAGTTTCATTTCTTTGAGCGCTTTGACGGATGTGTCAAAGTTATTTATGAATGCGTCTAAACCGGTCGAACTCGCGGTAGTTAGCGATTTAAAATGCAACAGCTGCTTAAGATAAGTACATGCTAGCGTGCGTGGGTCATCATACTTTTGTATTAAAGCATCCCAAATGATGCGATAGTTCTGTGCGGTTGGAGGCAAACCTGCGCAAATATCTCGCGCAGTGCCAGTTAATTTGCCAATTAAATAATAAATCCTTTCACTATCAGACAGTGATGCGTTATCATGTATCATACTCTTAAATTGCTGATAAAACAGCGGCCAGTTATGTGGCTGTCCATCAAATGAAATTAATTCAATTACTGGCAAGCGAGGTTTCGACTTCGTAACACTGGGGGGTTGAGTCTCAGGAACACTATGGACTTTATTTTCTGACAATAATTGTTTAATATAGCAATACATTTCCTCAAATGATGTCCATGACTCATAATCTACGTCAGCGCCTGGGTTCAGTTGTAAAAACAGCAAATTATACGATTCTAAAACCTTTTCGTAATCATCACGCAATGTGTCTATATTTAATGCACTTGTCCGAAACGCCTTAAACTGTTGGTGATCAGTTTCGGCTTTGTATGCTAATTCTAGAATGTTTTCTACGCGTTTATAGATAACATCGCGCCTGACGGTATATATAGTCAGCTGATTCCTACAAGTATCATAATCGACTCCCTGGCTGAACGCGTCACTCCCTTTTCTGCTACCTTTACCCATTGTAAATAGTAGTTACGAACTTGTAATCGATAAATAAAATAACAATTCGCGGTATGCTAAAGAATTCTATAGAAGGTCGTAACTCACGACGATTTACTGAGAACTTAAGACTTTTTATTTAAGTGGTGCAAATAGTTTTGCAGTAAATATAAAAGACGTAAGCGACTGGGATTCTATATGGACTTATGACTTTTTATATTAGACGTATGAGTATGATAACAAATTGTTCACTTTTTATTAGAAGTATGATGATATTAGCGTATATAAAAGTATTATATGTATTTATAAGAACTTATTTATGTACCTAACTGCGGGAATAGAAATTAAAATGTTAGTTAAATACTGTAACTAAACTGAGCGGGACACAATAGGTAAATTGTGATAAATGCGGGCGGAAACGTATTTACGTATTTAAGAATAAGATTCTGATTGAATTTTATGTGCTACCGTGATTGTAATGTTACCGGGCGGTGAAATAAATGAACTTAACCGAACCAATTTGAGTTGCATTTACAATTGCATATGGCGGACAGGTAAAGTGGTATGGTTAAGAACAAAGGAATGTGCGATCACGTGTATCGAAATTGATCACGAAAAATGAAATATATTAGGAAATAACTAGCAATATAACGTACTATGCATGCGGGTGCGGAAATAAAGCGAAATAGTCGCCGATCTTGTTAATATTTTAAGATTAAAAATGACAAACTATTTCAATACCTAGCACAATAATCGCATAAGTTACCCCAATAATTATCATTAAATTTATATATTAATCACATAGGTATGATTTAATGCGGATGGAAATGACCAGAAAATGGTTTAATTCGGTAAGAAGTGACCAGAAAGAGTATGGAGGTGCCTTTTTTAATAATCCATAATTTTGATAAAAGTGTGGCGAAATAAGAGTAGCCCACGGCACCAGTGGGGAAGGGAACAAAATTGGGAAAAATATAAAGGCAAGTGGACTGTATAATTGAGATTAACCCCAAACTATGCAGATAGGAGCTAGGAAGCCTAGGACAAAGGGAAAGACATATGCACTAACCTTTTATACGCTGCGTGCTGTCTCCTCTTGCTGGCAAGTCATCTGCACGTTCACGGGTATGTATAATAGTTTATTAAATAGATTTGTGGCACATCACATCAGTTCGTAGCACATAATTCAAACACCAGGCGGCCAAACGGGGCCGCACAGACAGCAAGGTAAAAATGGCGACTTGCGACTGTCGCTCACGGCGGGCGTCGATGATGTACATATGTCAGAGGAATGGGATTTGACAGGTTTGGGAGAGAATTCAAACTACCCCACATACAAAAATATAAAACGAAATCCAACAATACTAAACAATCAACCGCCTGTTTCCCTTTAATACCACATGCGTTTAATAAAATCGTTTTGTCATAGTAATACTCATCAACAGATTCACCATGTTTTAGATTTCTTTCTAACATTTCTGTCAATAAAGCAGCATAATTAGTTTCTGAAGGAAACGCTTTAATTAACTTTTGCTGCCACTCTGCCCATGTTAAAAGTATAGATTGCAACCCTTCGTACCACTTTTTAGCATTACCGGCTAACTTAGGCAATGCGAAATGAGAAGTTTGTTCATCCGTCCAATTATAAATTTTTGCGCACTCATTTACTTTTGCTATCCAGTTTTCGATTTTTTGGTTCTTTTGTGCAGGATCAAAACTAGGAATAATATTTTTATCATAGGATATTTTATGTGTGTTGGTTTTTAACAAATTTTGGAAAAATAGAGCCACGTCCATAAAATTAGGGGGTACGTTTTTTTGTGGTACCTCAGTACTATCCTGCGAAACTACCGGTGCAGTCCCGCCTCTATCCGCTGCCTGCATCTCCGACTGCTCCGTCGACGCCTCAACTCGTTGGGGCTCTGACTCGGCACGTCGCAGTGCTGCCTCGATTCGTTGCAGTACCGGCGGGGGACCAGCTGCCTCCGCACTCGTCGTCGGATTATCATCCTGCCGTGACTCTCTCCTTTGTTCATCAGAATGTTGCTGAAATCGACATTCAAAGAGTCTTAACCATTTATCTCACAATAATAAGAAATAAACTACGTTATGAGGGTAGAACCTCGGTAGTTTATCTACATATACTTTAATAAAATGTATAAAGTGCATTAGTAATGTAAAAAGAAAATTCAAGTTAGCAAAACAAGGAAGATACTTATTGTAAACGTCGCGTAAATACGCGTTAACTCGAAAGTGTCTAATTCGAAAATAAAAGAAATTAAGTACGCTTCCCGCGTTTTATTTATAAAACATTAGGATGATTAATTAATACCCTCATCGATTTCAAGCCTTACTTTGATCGATTTAAGCCTTAGTTTTAATCGTTTATGTACCATTGAAGGTGTTGTTAAAGTGAGAAAAAAAAATACTAACACAATTACAAACAATGGTAAATTGAATAAAAAAAGGTTTGACTTATCTTTAGTAGGACCCACCTTTGTGTAATTTTACGAAACTAAACAAAATCTAACTATAATTCAACATAGCGAGTCTATTCGTTGTACAATAACCATCAGAAAGTGAGGTAAATTCGATAACGCTTAAGGAGAGAGAAAGATACGGAGAACGGATACATGCAATAACAAAATTACTCGCCTGTTCGTTTTCTCTTACTCCTGTTGGGTCATTCTGGTTAATGTAACTCGGGGTATGCGGCGAGGCTTGCCGCGCTGAGCCTTCGCGATGATGCCGCGGCCGCTTGGAACGTGACCTCCGTTGTTTTGAACGCGACTTCCTCTTCTCACCGCGAGGGCTCCTTGAAAAATCCGTAGATTCTCTGCCACTACGGTGCCGATGGCCGTGCTGGTGATCAAAACGCTGGCGACGAGATCGTGATAATCTTTCCTTTGAACGAGATTTCCTTTTTCTATGTTCGTCTCTCGTTCTATATACCGGAGACCGTTCACGACTACGTAAGCGTCGTCTTTCGTGATTGCGCGAATTTCGCCTTGATTCGCGGCCCACCATTTTGAAATTTCGGAGTTCCTATCCCGACTTCTGATATAAGGGATATCAGGTGGTCGAAAGCACAACTCCAGCAGTTCACTTTATGAGATTTATTTTTATTAATAAAATACAATTATTTATTTAAACACGTAATATTTCCTTAATGAAGGTTAGCACTAAGTTCACATCGAAATCTGAGCATTTCAACAGCATAACAGTACGATCGAGAATGCCCGCAAAATGGACGGTCTACCCTTTTTATTACTAACCAATGGCGCCATCCCCAGTATTGGGAAGTGACGTCACCATCACCTGATATTACGCTGTTTTTGAAACAAATCAGTAGACCGTTCATTTTATTAAAATAAATTATAACTAGGATTATATATAAATCAATTTTCTTACACTACACAAATCAGGTCTTTATCCGAAAAGAGGTAATAATTATCTGTTCTTCTGACTTTGTCCTTGACTATAAAATTACAATTTCGAATTAAATACACTTATGTGAGCGATTACCGTCGCCCATAGAATAGACACCGGCAACACCAGAGGAGTCACAATGTGCGTTGCCGGCCTTTCAGGTGGAAGTAGGTACACTATTTTCTGAATATGATTCTCTTGTTAGTTTTATGGGCATTGACAAACAAATATGTTACTAGTTTTTTCTGTTCTGTGGTTACAATTACGTGTTATATTGAGGTGTTTCTATGGCTCATGCTATACACATTAAGTAATTCAGAATAGTCGTTTATCCCCGCATCAATGCTACAAATATAGGCGTTTTCACGTATATCGAATAGAATTTTCATTTACATTACTGTTTGTCCAAATAATATGAAAACATTAAGTATTCCTTATACCCATCCACATATTATTACAGATTCTAGGAACGTACTAACGCTGCGATAGATCGAAACAATTCTCGCACAAGGGTAGTTAAACACTTGACCCGTGCCGATAAGGAATTTATTTAAAGATGGTAGTAGCTTAGGGTAAGATAAAAAATTGGGCAAATGCGAGTCCGACTCGCGCATGAAGGGTTCCGTACCATAATCTATACCTAACAAGTTTGTTGTATGGGAGCCCCATTTAAATATTCATTTCATTTTATTTTTAGTATTTGTTTTTATAGCGGCATTAGAAATACATCATCTGTGAAAATTTCAACTGTCTAGCTATCAGCGTTCTAGAGATACAGCCTGGTGACAGACGGACGGACGGACGGACGGACGGGTCCCGTTTTTACCCTTTGGGTACGGAACCCTAAAAAGAAGGATTACGCGGATGAAGTTGTAAGTACCATACATTTACTAGAAGGGCAACTTCGTACACGTGTTTTTTTACATCGTAGTCGGGTAAAAAGTATTCTATAACCATCTTTAGAGGTCCAGCTATCCCTGTACCAAATTTGGTTACAATCCGTCCAGCCGTTTCCGCGTGATGAGACGACAAAGGAAATTATGCCCAACTGATGGCGCCAGACTGGCGCGCCCATACTGCCCAAAAGACGAGCCTGCATCACTTTTATTAAGATTTTTAAATTTGAACCCTGAGTGTAAAGCACAAGTCGTCTGTCATTTCAATGATATTGTTTTTTTTGTGTATTGGATCGTTTTCGTTAAAAGGCGTCCTAGTTAAGTTTTTAATGGTACTAATGTTAACAAAGTGGCCCGTATTCGTATTCCTGGCCAATAAACTTCGTGTTTGGCGAAATTTGTTTAAGAATGTGTACCATGTTTTATTTGGAATAAATAAATAAAATATATATTTCCTGAAATCACGACCCCTCTCCATAGAAAACTGATTTTCAATACAAATCCAGAATTGTATAATAGTATACATCTATACTAAGTATATATATATATATATATATATATATATATATATATTTATTCACTTGTAAAGCCATGTACATTTTGTTTAAGGTGTTAAATACAGTATAAGTCAGAACATGACACCCTGTAAGGGCACACAATAACTTAATACTAACATGCATAATTTAACTTAATATAATTCAATTTAATACAATATAATTCAATTTAATACAAATAGATTACAAGAATATAAAATGTCAATTAGAGTATGTTATTTATAATGTATTATCATTTAAAAACTGGTCTACTGTGTAATAACATTTCTCGATTAAAAGTGCCTTTAATTTATTTTTAAATATTTTGTTGTTACCTTCCTGTTTAATTGATTCCGGGACTTTATTTGCAATTAAAATACATTTATAGTGTGGACCATTTTTATACATTGCCAAGTTACTTAGACTTTGGTAACAATAACTTATTCCTATACTGCGATCTGGTCGTCGCGACATCTTTTTTCTTTTCGAACAGGTATGAATTTTCGCGAACAAAAAGAGCTGCTTGCAATATGTAAATACATGGTAAAGTCAATAATTTATGTTGTATACAATATGGACGGCAACTGTTGGGTATGTGGACGTTGGCCAAAATGCGGACGCATTTTTTTTGCATGACAAACAATTGCTGGGCTTCAGTACTACCTCCCCAAAGCACCACACCATATTGGAGCCACGAATGTGCATACGCATAATACGCAGATAATGCACACTCAAAGTTGGTATTTGATTTCAATACATTTAGTGCATATACAAATTTAGATAATTTGGTTTTAACATTTTGAATATGCGCTTTCCAATTTATACCAGAGTCTATTGTAATGCCTAATAATTTAAATTCGTTGACCTCTTCTATATTACTACTCGTACACGCGTCTGTTTTTAGGGTTCCGTAGCTAAATGGCAAAAAACGGAACCCTTATAGATTCGTCATGTCTGTCTGTCTGTCTGTCTGTCTGTCCGTCTGTCCGTCCGTATGTCACAGCCATTTTTTTCCGAAACTATAAGAGCTATACTGTTGAAACTTGGTAGGTAGATGTATTCTGTGAACCGCATTAAGATTTTGATTCAAAAATAAAAAAATAATAATAAATATTGGGGGCTCCCCATACTTAGAACTGAAACTCAAAAAATTTTTTTTCATCAAACACATACGTGTGGGGTATCTATGGATAGGTCTTCAAAAATGATATCGAGGTTTCTAAAACATTTTTTTTCTAAACCGAATAGTTTGCGTGACAGACGCTTCCAAAGTGGAAAAAAGTTGGTCCCCCCCCCCTCTAACTTCTAAAATAAGAAAATGAAAAATCTAAAAAAAACATATGATGTACATTACTATAAAAACTACCAACGAAAATTGTTTTGAACGAGATCTAGTAGGTAGTTTTTTTTTTAATACCAAATACCTAACTTTGCACCTAATTTATATGGGGCGCTATACATACCAGGTGCAAACTTAACTTAAACACTTAGGGATGGAAAGTGTTTGTACGGAACCCTCGGTGCGCGAGTCCGACTCGCACTTGGCCGGTTTTTAATTTTAATTCTAACGGTTTTTTTTGAATTGGTTTAAATTGTATAATTTTAGTTTTCTTTAAATTAATTTCTAAATTGTGGTCACTGAGCCATTTCTGTGTAGTTTCGAAATTGTGACTTAGCTGTAGGTTACATTCGGAACTGTTATTACAGCTTATTAACAATGATACGTCGTCAGCGAACATAACGCAGGTAGTGTTTGGGTTTAGGACTGTAGGTAGGTCGTTTATGTATGCTAAAAATAGGAGGCACCCGCATACACTCCCTTGGGGGATAGAGCACGTGATATGCCGCATTTCTGAGGATATCATTTTAACTTGCCTACATTCTTTATCGAGGTATTCAATTTCCACGGATTGTTTACGATTACTGAGATAAGATTTAAACCATTTGTGAGCCAAACCGCGGATGCCCATGCCATACAGCTTACTTAGTAAAATTTCGTGGGTAACTTTTTCGTACGCCTTAGTCATATCTAGCAACAGTCCTACACTATATGTTTTATTATTTATGTGGCCTAAGATGTTTAGAATGTACTGATAAACAGCTAGCGAGGTTGAATGGCGTTTTCTGAATCCGTATTGACTTTTGTTGAAAATGTCATATTTTTCGAAAAAGTTGTAGACGCGATTTGACATACATTTTTCGAATATTTTTGACACTGCCGGTAAAAGCGCTATAGGTCGATATTGGCTAGAATCAGTTGGAATACCACCTGGTTTAAGAATAGGTTTTATTTTCGATATTTTAAGTAAATCCGGGAACGTCCCTTCAGCAAATGATTGGTTAATTAACTTTAGCAGCGGTTGTTTATAAGTGTGGGTGGTATTTGGTCATATCCGGTACTTTGCTTATTTTTGAGGTGTTTAATACAATCTATAGTAAGCTAATAATGTAAAATAATTACATGAACGGAAGACGGGATAAATTCATAAATAAACGTGCCCATTATTTTCCATCCCATGTCATTCCAGCAGTACAGTGAGCAGCACAACTTGCTATGCACGCCAGTGGTTCAATATAAGCACACGGACTATTAACCCATTGACACAGATCAAAGCACAAAAAAAATGAAACGCGTAACCTGGCGGAAAAGACCGGGAATCGAACCCGGTACTTACCTCTGGATTACCGGACCAGCGCGTTAACCTTTCCACCACAAAGATTTTTTCCTTATGCTTTGTGTGCCGATCTTTGCATTGTTTATTTGAAAGACTTTACCTTAGCGACCTCTATGTGAATCTTACCGCACTACTTTACAGCGGTGCTTTTATGGTAACGCATTTCAATTTTTCTTTGTACCTTGATCTTTGTATCAATGGTTAACAAATTGTGGCCCAACCACCAACCAAACCAAACCCACATAAAAAATGAGAGATAACATGTTTCATAAATTCACACGGACTATTTTGTAGTGGATACCTAAGGGTTGTACAAATCATTGTGAGCGTGTTGTATATACTTTTGCCGCTGATTGTCCCTCCAGTCCTCCGTCCATCCAGTTCGTATGCAGGGCGCGACTCTCAGTAATCGACCGTTTAAATGCAAAGACGACTTGCTCCCAGTTTAGAATTAACTACGACTACACGATTACTTCTGTTTTCGGGTGATTCTTCAATTGACTTAATTAAAGTAAGACTAAGTGGAGTCTACATACTGTAACCTTAGCATGAGTTATCGTGACCGTACTCGCTGCGACAGCGTAAAAGATTTGTATGGGGAATACAGCGCTGCGCCTTTTGCGTTTGTTTAATGTGTTGCTCTATTTTAAATTACAATAACAAGTTCAGATATTACATTACTTGGCAGCGACCAAAATCAGAGATGTAATTTCATAACAGTACCGTAGCCACCATAATTGTATACATTTTGATACTGTTATGGTACATAACTAGGTCTAAAAAATAACTGTACATAATTAGGTCTTAAAATACTCGTGTGATCCTACCATAAAACCACACTCGTATTTTAAAACCTCTCATTATGTAGCAGTTGTATACTACTATTGTAGAACTACTATTTGGTATGACTGCAAAGTTGCAAACGGTGTATTTTAGTTTTCATCTCCTTTGTTCGGGACAAAAAGATCGTTAGTTGTAAGAAGAGCCGGCTTACTCGGTGCAAGACCGTAAAAGTAGGCACTAACGACTTCGACCTTGTTAATGAGCTCTCGATAAAGATACCTACTTCAAGACAATTTTTTATAAGTACACATAGTAGTAGTGGCTCTGTGAGCTATACCTCGCGACCCCAGCAGCACATAAGCCGCATAAGCGCTTATACAGCCCTTATACAACTAATTTAAGCGGAATAAAGAATGTATAATCGCTTATGCAACCTCAGTGCCACTTGGGGAGTTGTTTCGAAATTTGTTTTGTAATTTTTTAATTTTTCAACCCCCATATCTCCGCCAATGTGAAACATTTACAAAAATGGTTCTGTATAATTAATGAAGCTAATATTCACAAAATTTCATGAGAATCGATTGAGAAATGTGACCTGTAGGCGAAACCAGCTGGACCTCCGAAAATTTGGAATTCGGAAGTACACATTTTTGGAGTTTCCTTGCGGGATCGAATCCGGAGTGATGAGATACGCAAGAGAACCAATAGGTTGTAGATATAGCTCAGACAGTCGACAAATTTAAGTGGCAGTGGGCACATTGCTCGTAAGGTAACAGAACCGACGGCCGTTCTTCCGGCGACCGCGGATCGGAATACGCAGCGTGGTAAGGCCCCCAACAAGGTGGACCAATTAAATGGTTAGGATCGCGGGCAGATGTTGGAAGAGGGCGGTGCAAGACCGATCGTTGTGGAAAACTTTGGGGGAGGCCTTTGTCCAGCAGTGGACGTCTATCGGGTTATATGATGATGATGATGATGAGTTTTTGGCCACGTGGAAATACCGACAGTTAGCTCGCTTGGTCATTGTACTGAATGACACAGGGACTCAATATAATGTTGGGTAATAAATACTTTTCAATTTTCAATATTTCAATTTTCGGGATGGAAACTCTGAAAACAAGTGCTCTTCTAAAATTCTGTCGGCTTTTATTCGGTATAAGTAGTTCATCCAGAACCACAACATCAAATTGATGTTGAACCGCATCAAGCTAGCACTCGATTAAATTGTTTATTATGATCAAATGTCTATATGGGACTAACAGAAATCCGAGAAATAACAATTTAAGACAAGTTTACGTCTTATTCGTTCCTGGTATTACCTACAGCGCACTGTTTACTGAATTGACTTATTAGATCCTGTTTCCGAACACAATTCGCACATTTATATTACCGAATTCTATGCAACTTGTATTCCTGTAATTATTGGGAATAATCGAATTCGCAAATGGAACGGGCGGAAACCCGATTAAAGTTTTGATATCAGTCGTCATTTGTTCATTTTCGCCAGTTTAATTAAACAGACCTAGTTAGTAATGTAATGTAGCTACCGGTTATATTACCAAGACGAGTATTTAATTTTTTCAGTAACATTACCAAATATCGGAAAACTACCGGAGGATTGAAACAATTAATGGCAAGTAATCGTTTTTGAAGTGAAACTTCTTATGCGACTTCCAACAAGGTTGCGTTAGACGTTTAACGTTTCACGCTACCGTCACAGAATACTTAATAGTATTACATATACTACCGTGGACCCCTCCAAGCACTGTTGCGTTAAACGTTTAACGCAACAATCCCACGGACAATGCGACGGATTTAAGGTTATGTCAAGGTACGTCTCTTGGTGAATATCAATTGATTGTTAGGTTTTCTCTTTTGAAATTACAATTTCTACCCCTTCCTATTTTCATTTCCACATTACGAAGTTTCACTTCTTCCGCGCGGAGGGCCTCCACGCACTATTTTTTTTAAGGATAAATTCGTAGAAATTATTTGTACAGTCTCTAGCGAGTACGGTCAATGTAAACTCATGGTAAGGGAACTCTTAAAAAGAGATTTTAACCAGAGATCGGCACAGGCCGTGTGTAACACCGCGGGTCTCGATCTCGTATATAAATTTTAATATAAACATATTTATAGATGTCCCGGAATCTTGATTGAAAAAATATGTTATATTTAGTGCAACATAATTATGTTAAATTTATATTTTATTACAATTGTTTGCGTATATTTTTTACGCCGAAAACCGCGATGTTGCACATGCCGTTCCGATCACTGATTAACTCATCACTTAAGGGTTAAACTTTCACCACTTAATAATTTCATAACGTTACACCATTTTCGTACAGTGCATCGGAGTCCCTGTTTATAGAAACCTTTTAAATCATTTAACGCCAATGAATTTTAATTTCACTAAAAGTGTTTTTTATTCAGACTGATTTCATATTCACGCCTCGGTTGGAATACATATACATAAAACTCGAAATATTATCCTGAATTGTTACAGGAATACAATATAAAGGGTTGGTTAAGCATTCTTTTTATGTCATAGGGGGCAAACGAGCAAACGGATCACCTGATGGAAAGCTTTTCTTGAAGGTATATATATATATCGGTCCGGAAATACCGCAAGCAACTTTTTGTTGCGTATGCATCAAGTTCAAATATTCTTTTTATACTCGCATACTCTAATCTGTCAATTATAATTTCACAGACAAAATCACAATAACGCACTTTTTAATCCTGTACCAAAATTCTATACTCTATGTGTACCCGCTACAGAACTTTAATATTCATAAGACATCTCTCTACTCAACTCTAAATAATCATTTCACAAAGAGAACATCAGCATATTTGATTTAAAAAAAGCACGCTACTGTTCACTGATTGGTTGAAATTACTTGTCAAAAAATTTAACCAATCACGAGGCACCCGCCATGACCATCGCGATCGTATTTTTTTTAATAGGTCATTTTTAGTTAAACGACAAAGGTTACATCAAAAATAAATATTATGTTTTTCAGTGTTTTGCTTGTATAAAAAGTATTGTATACTTACACAATTAGGTCTTCCTTAGTATCTACTTGAAATACTATCAACTTCCTTTAAGTTTATTAGTGAGTACGTATATTTATGAAAAACTATTGAAAAGAGTAATTGCCCTATCATTTATTATCTGATAAATTGATAAGACCCATGTACAAAATATACCGGGTATAAAAAGGCAAAGAAAATTATGAATAAAAATAGTAAATCATTAAATAATCTAATAATAGAAAATTTAAAAAATACGACATTCGTTATATTTTTGTAATTAACGTATCGCGTTACAGCCTAATATAATTATTTACGGGTAATCATACTTCAACTCAATTTATTTTGTCAAAACTTTGACATATACATTATAAAGGGTGGGCCCTGTAACAGGAGCAATAAATTAAAACATAGATTCGTCCCTTGTAACTTAACAACATTTGTTAAGCAACTTCTGAAAATAACGTGTCTTAAATGATATTTTGTACAATAAAGTTTAGACAAAGAAGCAATGTATTGCGAAATGTCCGATATTAGTAAGAGTGACAGCTATGTCAATGCTCAGGGAATGTCAACGTTGGACGACATACATAGAAAATACTATTTAATTTGTTTGAAATAATAAAAATTTTAAAACTGACTTTTTTTTAAAGTTGCTGAACAAATGTTGTTCAGTTTAACGAGTAAAATCTATGTTTCAATTTTTTGCTTATGTTACAGGGCCCACGTTGTATGAGAATATCGTTAAGGCATTCACTTCACCCCAAGAAGGACCTGTTTTTTCCTGCTTACAAAACAAACATTTTGATTTTGAAACACAATTCCGCATTTATAATATGCGCGAAGCCAGAAAAGAAATGTTTTTGCACCGAACAGGATCCCTACAATAATCATAACACTCCAGCAAAGTGGCATCTATTCAGTAGCTATAATGTTTGGGCACAAATTTTATGCTCCAGTTCCTGTCCTTACATTACAGCGTATAGGTATTCAGGGCCACATCCGACCCCTGACCTCGTACTCTCAGATCCCGTCTGGCAACGACCTTGTCTCATCTCTATCTCTGTTGAAATACATTGTACTACAATCGTTAGTCCGAATGTTTGTTTCACATACGTAACGTTTCGCCAAATTTACATTTGTCCAAAAGTATTCTAATTCCCTAAAGGGTCGATTGCAAAAAAAAAATACATAGTTAAGCTTAGTTAACATAAAATCACGATTGCTTATAAAACTTAATTGATTCCTTTGTGTGACGAAAGCTACCCATACATTTTGTATGACTAACTTTCGTCACACAAAGGAATCAATTAAGTTTTATATTAATTAAAGCCCTTAACAATGTATAATTTTTTTGCAATCGACCCAAAACTGTTCATATTTCAGAATAATTATAGAACAAATCTAACCCAATCTAACAGGTTCCTTAAAACGATGATTGTAAAACCCTTAAAATATTATGGCCCAAGTAGCACAACTGGGTCTAAATAGCTCGTATATCATATCTAATTAGATGCTTAAGTGAAATTTACCACCATGACTAAGTGCTATATAGGTGGCAAGAACCCTTATGCCACCAGTATAGAACCAAAAGGAGAAAAATTGCAGCCTATTTTTGGTGCTAAATAGAATCCATAAGAGATCTCACAATTACCTTAAGTGGTAATTAGAACTATGGGTGAAAGTTATGCGCAGTGAACGAATGAGAACATTTCAGTTCGGTCAATGAGTGATAAATGAGTCGCCAAAATTATCTTTGAGTGGCGAGGCAACTGTCAAATTGTGTTTTATTAAAAGTAATACGTGATCTGCCATATTCATTTTGGATTTATATGTCTGTTTGATTGTGATTAAAACTTTACGTTATTACAAGCATTGAAATATGCACGAAATTCTTGCGAATTTTTTTTTACTGTGAAACTATAGTATATTTTCTTTGTAAATTTCGACGCGCCCTTCATTTGATCAGGAATATTAAAAAAGAGAGTGCTAAATTAAATAGGGAATAGATACTGATAAGAAATAAAACTGTTAAAAACCTGGCCTAATGATTGTAGGTTACGTACAATGTTAAAGTAACATCGTCACAACTATCAAAAGTCTGTGATTATGCGTGAGTGGGATAAAATTCTGGTTAAAATAATCAATTATAGGCATAGGCTTCCATTTGTAAACATGGCGAAACAAAAAAGATCCTACAGTGTTTATTTTCACTTATTTGTTCCTTATTTGGAACTATCAAGTCTAATAATCACTTATTTGTATCTTGCGAGTGGCAAAGCAGTGAATGATATTACCAATAGTAATTATTTGCTCTTTTGTAGACTATTAAACAAGCAAGACTATTAAATATATTTTGACAAGGCGCAAATAGGAACTATAATAGAACTTTTAGTTCGTTAGTGGTTTGAAATAAGTGAAAATAACTGCTTTTGGTTCCAAGAACCTCCTACTGAGACCTATTTATGCGTTGGAGTGGCAATAAGGTACTTCTTAGGCCTTAAAGTTGCAATATTTTTTGGTTACAAAAGAGCCGTAAAATTATCCCTTTAGCCACTATTGGTGATATAATTCGCTATTGTACTAGTCATTTGGAACTTTTAGTTCCACATAAGGGTATGTTCCCACTTATGTAAAAGTTGCTTATAAGTGATTTTAAGGCCTTATATAGCACTATTGCTTCTTATTGAGTGACAATTTGAACCTGCATGCAACTTTAAGTAGCAAAATCGACTTTATCCCACCATAAGTAATAAAGTAGAAACAAAAAACGCTCCTATGCAACTACAAGTGATAGGATGAACTCATATACAGTTTTGAGTTGTGTTTAAAGCTATAAGTTGTATCAAACACTGTTAAACCACTCATTTAGAACTTAAAGCTATAAGATAAGCTGCAAAATTCACTAATGTGCTGCTTGGGGGGTTTCAGGACAAAAAATACTATCGGAATAGTGATTATTTATATTTGGCGAAACGTTACAGATGGGAAACAATGTTTCAGGATACCCTTTTTGTACTCAGAACTTATGTCCTGGCAAGGATGACTTAAAATGCAACATCTAGTCAACAATAAATATCAGTCAATGCTTTTAAATCTGTTTTTACGTCCTGTATGCATTTTAATGTGGGTATTGTTAGAACATTTCCTGGCTATGAGTTACCTTGCGTGACATCTGCGTGTTGTCATCTCTCTATAAAAATTATATTTGCAAAGGTTTTAACGGTTTCTGCTATTAAAAGTTTGTATACTTAAACTTAATAGTACGTTATTACAGTCAGGAGAAAAAGCAGCTTTAGTATTTTATTCATATTTTTTACTCTCAGTTTGGACTTTTAAATCAAATGTGATTGTTAGCGGTACTTTTTTTATTTTACATTATTTTGTGGATATAGGAAAGCAAACCTTAGGTACTACGCGTGGCGTACCTATGTGTTTTCCAGATATTGTAAATGTAATTAGCTTCACCAAGAAAACTAATGAGGCTAGTCCGTTGTTAAACGGGATCTTAGACTATGGGTCTCGACCCTGCCTTTACAAACTATAATGCTCTGCTAATTGGAGCCCTCAGAATCTATATCTCTAATCTTCAAAACGGATTCAAAAGCACTAAAGAAAACAAAGTTGGATTGTTTTGTCTGTCAGTAATTAGCGAAGAGATTTTGCAAGATAAGAATTTTCTTTTATTCAAGTCTTGCTGTCGAGGCAATAAAAAGGATTTGGGCGTTCAGAATGTTGGGGGAATTTAGTTGTTCGTTGTGTAAATGTTCGTCTTTTGTACAAGTCTTCGAACTCAGCCACAGCACAACTAGGTATTCTTCGCGACTCCTGTCGCGCGACATAGCGCTACCCATCACTATCTTACATTACCACACAGAAAGAGACAGGAAATTATCTCATGCGAGAAATAGTTATTTGTGACAGTTTTGCTAGAGGTGCAGATCCTGTGATCTATTTCATTGGTTCGTTCGTGTGCGTTTCAAGCGATAGATGAGCTTTCGTCATTTTTCGACACAGTGCGTGCGACAGTGATGGGTGCTTTATCATTTATTTGTTACACTATAAAATTGACCATTATAGGCCAATACATGTATATTACTTAATTAATATACTAAGATGCTCTGCTACGTAAGATCGGGTTATCCGTCGTCATCGGGTCAACCATTCTTTATCCAAATGAATTTATATCATTTCAATAAATTAAAAAAAATCTTAAAAACATCACTAACGTTTACGTTATAAGTTTTAATATTATGCGATATGATTAATAAAAAACTTTTTTCGAAAATAACAAATATATTCTCTTCTCATTAAATAAAGCGCTCCCTTTTAACTAATGAATGACAGCAGTTATACTATGCATAATAGGCTTCGAGTGACAAATTTAGGGCTTTACGACTCTTTACCCTTGTTTACCCTTGTTTTATAGGCAAACCTTTCATCGAATTTTCATTTCATAAAAATTTCATTTCAACGAAAGCATTTTTTCTCTGAAACCACAAAATATTTCGGAATGTTATAACACAAGCCTAAGCTAACCTTATCTATGGGTTAACACTTTCAAGATTTCTGAAAAACTTATACTTCCGTGGAAAAACTGTTTATGAAATGAAGCATTCGCTGAAGTATTTTCTATTAAAGAAGAGGATCCTATTAAGACGTTATTTTCACTCACAAGTTATATCGCAAGTGTCACTATCTATCAAACTATTAAGTTGCTGTATTAAATCATACTTCTACCACTTCTACGAGTAAACATCATCATAGCTGACATTCGATGACAGATTATATTCAAAATATAGTTCGTTGATTTTATCGAATAATCTGACCTACCCCACGGATCTGTTTAAACTATTAATTAAATGAGGACATTGTCTCTCACGCGGCCGCGTATATGGTAATTCAATGAACCTCCACGCTAAAGCAAACACTATCAATAATTGAATGTTATCATAAATTCAATCAAATACCCAATTTCATGAAACTACGCTCAATTTCTAAGCACATTATGTACATCACATCCACACATTTCGGTAAATTATATTTGCTCTACCAAACGACTTCCAAGCGAGGAACTGGGAAAGATTTTATTTTTTTATCCCGTCCCCTGCGACCGGACCAGCACTATCCCACTTCTGACTTAATATTGTCGTTGTGAACGTGACTCGTTTCCTCACACGGTATCAAAGTTGAAAAGATTATCAGGATCAGGAATTGTGACGAAGTAAATTCACTAATAATCTCGTAAAGGAGAATTTCAATGGGATTCCCATCGTCGGGACGATTAACCGTTAAATAAATTTTATTCGTGTGATAAGCGGGGTGGGGCGGAGCAGGGCGGGCGCCGGCCTGACGCCTTAGTCGCCGCCCGCCGCCCGAGCCGCCGACACGTCGACGTCGCCCGCCGGCTCCTCGAAACCGCCGCGCTAAATTTACTCGCCAACACTGATGACCTACTGACAGTGAATTGTGTTTCGATTCTGTAGTGAGTGACTTCCACACCGACCGTCAACCGCGGTAAGTATTTAGACAAGTTTGACGGAGTACTAATCGCAGCGGGAAATTACGGTTTTACGGAATGCGAACCTTGATGATACAGGCACGGTGGCGACAAAGATTCAGTTTCGGCCCAAGACCTTTTCGGTCGGTTTTACGCTTGTAAGGTCGGTTGGTATTTAAAAATAGCGCAGGAATTTCATTCTGTAGCGTTTGTGTTGTCCGTTGAAAACCGGGAGAAGCATGAAACATACTGTATTCATGTCAAGGCTTGGAGTTCGGTTGCAGAGTTGCTTAAGGAAAAGATCTCAAAGACTTCAAACGGCAATAGTTGGTAAATTCATCCGTGTAAGAGAGAGCAAATGAGATTACTGGTTGGAAGTATCCCTGGGGGTCGCCGCGGTCTGTCCGTTCGTTAACACCAAGAACTATCTTAAAGCCGAAGAAAAAATGAAATGAAAAGCACTAGCCTCGGCAAAATGAGCGTAATTTTCTTGGGTGTAAAAGTTTCTGCTTGAAGGGTATTAAATGAAAGAGCAATGTTATTGCATTAGCTTTGTAGACATTCTTGCTTTGGGAGAATTTCATAAGACCTACTCATAGACGTACTTGGCTCTTTTGAATTATATTACGAGTATTTTACCTAAAGAAAATATGGAGAGAGAAAACAGAGTAGTGAGTAGAGAAGGGTAGATTAGAGGGCACAAGATGTCGGGATCAAACTCACACATGTGCTCGTAATGTGTGGTTTTACCTTATGTAGATGTACCTTTATAGTAATTTACGTGCGGCAATGTTAGTATATTTAACAGTTACGGAATTAGGATATTGTGGAATTTGATTATTTTTCTGTTATAACGGTCAGATAATAGTTGATTCAACCCTATCTCATAAGATTATCCCGTACCTACTTACGTATAACTTCGCCTGATTGGTAATCCTTCGAGAACAGTGCATTTATCCAGAATAAAGAGCAGCCTAAGGCACTTTAGAACCCAAATTTTACCTTACAAAAAATACACCAATACATTGCTCTGTTGTAGCATGAATGGTCTCAATAAATTATCACATTTAAGTACAATATGGGTCCTGATTTACTTCAATGTGTGTAAATCGAAAACTGAAAAAAAAATCATAGGCATTTACAAAATGTTGTCCCAAATTCATGAAATTTGGTATTTAACCTAGAAGTTTTAGCTCTTCACCCTAGAATCCGTTGTTGGTAGGTATTCTTCGTTGGTTATAGCTTGCACGTAAACTTCAAACAGCCCAAATAAACAAAATGGCTCAACATCAAACTGCTAATTACGTATTACGGTATGACGTCTACTTACAGTATTTTACTCATTTCAACCGACTTCAAAGAAATAAGGAGGTTCTCAAGGCGTCTGTTATTTTTATGTTGATACCCCAGTTGCCTGTCACTTATGAACAGATTTTGAAAATAACCTGCAGGTTGTGGTCTGGTTGCGCTTATGACAAACTCGATAAATGATGATTGATGAAGTATTCATAATTTTCAATCTTACAGTCATGACTTGTTGGAAAGAAACGGCTGCTTTATCATTTATCTATCACACTATAAACCGGAACTATCCTAATAATCCACGAGGTGAGGTTGAGATGAATCGACAGAACTTCTGAATGTTGAGGGGTAGACGTATAACAATTTGGTTGTGTACCATATGGACGCATTTTTGTTAGGTACGTTGAAATCGTTAATCTTTTTGGTAAAAAGTGATTATTCTGATATGTTAGGTTGACAAGACTATCCTAAGGCTCAAGATTATATCTATGGGAATAATTAACATTGAAATTAATTCCCTAGATTTACTAATCTAGGATTTTAGTTTACAGTGACTGAGCAACAATTTGCTTTGTATCTTAGGTTTGGACACTGTACTTAGAATGCAGAAAGCCTGCGAGATTGGTTTGCTAGTTCCTACGAGTACCTACTTAGTAGAAATTACAATCGACTTTTTTCTGGATGAATCCGCAGCCACGGAACCCTACTACGTAAGAGCAAGACTGTATGAGCTTAGACACACAGACGTATATTGCATTAGTTCCGCCGCAGATGTACGCTGAGTGGCACTACCTGTACATATAGAGCCGCACAAGCGTTTCTCAAACATGAGCACTCGGTACACGAAAACACACCTTCATATAGAAGGGTGTGAAGATGGTGCTTAAACTGTATAAGGTACACACTTACAGGTAAAAGAAAGAGAAGACGCAATCATAGAGGGTATTCAATCCGTATGGGGCTAATTTGAAGTCTTTAATAACTATAGTCCGAAATATCTCCACTTAATACCTATTAAGTGGAGATATTTCGGACTATAGTCCGAACTCCGACTATAGTCCGACTATAGTTCGGACTATAGTACTTATAGTATATAGTTTAGCGATGTGCTTAATTTACTTTCAAATGCCACATGCTTGAAGAGTATTCAATCGAAATATATTGGCCATATTACAGTCATCTTTTACATCTAGTAGGTACTTCACTCAAATAAATGGCTATAGATGTCAATAGAATAAGATCTCTTGTCCTTTTTAAGCTTCCGTAGGTAGTTAACTAGGAACCCTTATAGTTTCGCCATGTCCATCTGTCCGTCTGTCCATCCGCGGCTTAGCTCCGTGATCATTAGTACTAGAAAGCTGAAATTTGCGAGTATGTGTATGTAATACGCCGACAAAATGGTAGAATAAAAACTAAAAAATAAACTTTTTTTTCGGGTAGGTACCTTTTGTACACCTAAATTGGGGGTGAATTTTTTTTCGTTCCAACTCTAGTGTATGGTGAGTCGTTGAATAGGTTTAAAAACAATAGGGGTCTTCAAACATTATTTTTTGTAAAGTCAGTAGTTTTGTAAATATTCGCCCTGGAAATCGAAAAAATAGCGTCCCCCCCCTCTAACTTTTCAACCAACGGTCAAAAAATTATGGGAAAATTCATAAAAATGAGGCCTTATAAGTAATTTCAATGAAAACTATATTGAATAAAATCGGCCGAGCCGTTTTTGAGTTATCGCAAAAAAATTATAATTTTCTTTAAAATGACTTACTTAAGTGCCGCGCCGTGTCCTTATACTTCGAACATTACACATATTAGTTAAGTACCATATTGCATTAAAACATTCCACTCAATCTGGCGCGTGTAATTGATAACTTTCAGAAGGTAATACGTAATTACAATTACTTTGGCGTTTACGACCTTTATAGAGCTTGAAATCGTTCTCATAAATTAAACCTCGGGCTTAAAACCGCTGTTTTAAGCCCGTGTATTGTGAAGGATGGGCAACTACGGAACCCTACACTGAGCGTGGGCCGACATGCTCTTGGCCGGTTTTTGTTTAATATTTACTGAGTTTCGGAACCCTAAACGTAATAAGACTGTAAGAGCTTATACAAACAGACGTATATTGCATTAGTTCCGCCGCAGACGTACGCGGAGTACCACTATAGGGCCGCACGAGCGTTTCTCAAACATTGAGCACTCTACACGGAGGCTTACCTTTATATAGAAAGGTAGGTATTACTCTTCAAACTAAAGGTAAGACTTTGTAAAAGTTACCATTTAATATGGTGGATTTCTAAAGATGTTCATACCAAATATTGATTATTTATAGCCTTTATAGGTAAGTGTGTTATGGTGAAGTGTAATGATGTTATGATTAGTACTAAACCGGGAAAACATTCCGACGAAGAGTTTACAAAACAAATGTGTTTAGTAGCTACATTGTATAGGGTAAAGAGGTATGCGTCTTCCATACAAAAACGTATTGCATAATAGGTACGACTAGTTTTATGGTGCTTCGGTTGGCGTTGTGTACGATCCCATTAAAGAAATCAGTACTGTTGTGTGGTTTTGTACCTCATTATTATAGTCCGTCATAAAAGAGAGGACAACATCAATTTGATCAAAGATAATCAACCCTAAGGCCTTTGCCAAAAGTAAAAACTGTTTTAATAGTCAGTAATCGCGTCTACCTGACTACTGGACATTATCTTTCTGAGGACCACTATTAAAGCAATTTTAACTTTTGGCTAAAGGTCTTAGAGTTGATCATCCGTCTAGCTAGCACCTTATCTATGAAGCACGCTTCTCTTTTATGACGGAAGGTAATGAGATACAAAACCACACAAAAGTACTGTTTTCTTAATGAGATCATACACATCGCCAACCTTTCCTGTACAACTAGACTACAAATATAATCATAAAACATTTAAAAGGTCCGATTGTTGTCGAGTTTTTTCAGATTAAGTGAAAAGATACGATACAACTTTTTGTACACCAACACTATATTAGTTGTATCTTCAGATTTTCCTTCTGAATCGTGCATCTATCCGGGATAAGAACAGATAATACTCTCAATATTATATTCAGGGTGGATTTCGTAAAAAGAGGCTCGATAGTGGCGTGTGTAGCTTACTGTTATCAGTTTGACGACGACGGGGTAGACGCATTGCTAAGGCAATTGCTGAAAAAGCTGACAGTCCTGGTTTGAAATGCGGTTGTGGTGGATTCACCGCATCAGTCGTCCTCCCTAAAGTCCAGAGCATGCACCTCACGCAAGAAGATATGAATTCACCATGACCAAACACCAAGACGCAGGATGGTAGCTCGCTGTGATAAAGCTAGGCGTAAGCCTGTTTGAACCCGGTAGGCAACTAGGCACCCGGTGGGAACCGCCAGCACCATTCATTGTAAATATCATATCAGTCGGCCAATCTAGTCTCTCTGACACCACAATTTTTTTATGAAAAGATATATCTTACTTATCTATCCTGCCCAGTTTATTCAAGGTTTGTGAGTAATGGACTAACCTTGATATATGCAACGATAAAAATACAATGATCGAGATAAGGAAAAGAACGACTAGGGTAAAATATACTAACTTATATAGTAATTATATTATAATTAAATAATATATTACTGGACTACAAAGTCACCAACATATTATCATTCGTTTATGTGCCACAAATATATATATCACTGCAACCCCAAATCGATAGCTACGGGCTTATGTAGTTTGTGGAGATACCTGTATCTAACTATCTACGTCGTCAACCCTGGTTGTAAAAGACCCCACCCTCTATCCCCACACATTTGCACATCACTTGAGAATCTTAGCCTTAATAACGGTAACAAATAGCATAACAATTTTATCTCAGGTAAAATTCCCGTATTTGCGCATTCTAATGCGGTAATGCTCGGCTCCCGGCGAAACGAATACGCTGAAATTTGGAATATTGGATTACATTTCGCTTGGAGTAATCATAGCTACCTGGAACTGAAAAAATCATTTTCCGTATTTACTATGTTCGCGGGAAGTTTCATACTATCCTGGAGCAAGAAGAAATCTGATACTCAGAAGCGCAAGTATGTAAGATATTAATTTTCCTTCTCTCCAGTAGGTACGTAACGTAATGGTCTCGTTTATTGCGGGATATGTAAATAGTAACACATCTGTCTGTCACCCCCGCACTCACCCACTTGTTAGAGAGCATGATTTATCATTTTTCTGTCCCAGGACAAACTTAAGAGGAAATATCACTGCTAATATTTCCATACAATCGAGGTCTATTGAGATGTTTGGTGGAAATAGGGCCAGTAGTTTCCAAGATATTGTGAGAAAATCTCAGCCAATATTGTAGCTAAGAATGCCAAATTATTTATTTATGTTCAGCTCTAGTTGCATTTTCTATATCACTCATTGAATGAGGGTCTCATGATGTCCACCTACTTTTTAGGGTTCCGTACCCAAAGGGTAAAAACGGGACCCTATTACTGAGACTTCGCTGTCCGTCCGTCCGTCCGTCCGTTTGTCACCAGGCTGTATCTCAAGAACGGTGATAGCTAGACAGTTGAAATTTTCACAGATGATGTATTTCTATTGCCGCTATAACAACAAATACTAAAAATAAAATAAAATAAGTATTTAAGGGGGGCTCCCATACAACAAACTTGTTATAGATTATATACATTAGGTACGGAACCCTTCATGCGCAAGTCGGGCTCGCACTTGCTCAATTTTTAAATAATAATATAACTTAGGTTATTTATTATACAATATTTTGAATGTACAAGTATTTTTTAATAGTTTCAATGAACATATATGCTTAAGTATTTAGCCACACGGAGGCGACATCTCTGCGCACCGTCAGCCCGGCAACAATGGTATAGGAAATTGTGCGAGCAGATTTGCGAGCTGCGGGCCACTGCCTTCGCCTTTCCCGGCTTAGAGTGGACATGACTGTTATTAGCACATTACATGTCTAGGGCAGTGAATTCGTGAATGACCCAGACCGCAGGTGTTTGTGGCCCGAACTGAAGGCTTCACGAATTACCGCCCGTGGATTGTCTAAAGTTTTACATCTTGTCTTGGCCAGGAAGTGAGATTTTTTTACAAAATTACACTTACGGCCTAGGATGACGTAAAATAACGTATAAACACTCGCTTAAATTGACGGCACTGCCATGCTAGATCAGGAAATCATCGAGGTTTCGTTCTCATCTGATGACCGTTTCGATTGTTTTGCTTATTGTTATTTTTTTTAGGTTTTGTGTTCGGTTTTGGAGTAGGAAACAGTCGAGAACGATACCTCGATTTGTATAAGCCGGTTACGTTAAGTTTGGATCTCATTGGCATCCGACACAATAGTTATCAGGTACAAACTTATTAGACTAATAGTATGAGAAAATTAACAGTCATATTATGTCCTCTTAATAGTGATATGTCATCTTAACAGTCGTGGGCCTGATCATAGGTCCACCTTGGAAAGTCTGCCACAATGCGTCTTCCGGCAGCTACGCAATTTTAACTCTTGGTAAAGGCCTTAGAGTTGATAATCCACCAAAATCACACCTGATATACCACACAATAGTACTGTTTTCTTTAATAATGTCGTACACAAAGCCAATCAAAGGACTATACCTAATTGGGACGAGAATATATTAGATTAGATTAAATTAATTGTAATCGCTTTGAAGTTTTAAAGGCACCTCTAAAAAATCAAGCACGTTACGCAATTAGCCTGTCGTTTTATTACATTGATGGAATATCTATCAGAAAATTGATCGATTCGGATCTCGGCTGATAAAAAACGAGTCCAACACGACGTAAATTCGCGGTTTCATCTGACCGGAAATGGCCCTGCATCGGAAATTGCCTCCGTCGGCGTTTCCGACCTCAACCGTGTGCCCTTAGGCAGATTATTTGATTAATAGCTAGACATAGTCGCTAAAGTACAAATAACAGGAGCAAGCAATGTTTTTAAATGTCAAATGATAATGTCTCAAGTAGAAATGAAATTCGGTTAAATGCGAGTCGGACTCGCGCACCGTGGGTTCGGTACAAACTATGAAAGCACTGAATATTGCTATTGTGAGAATATAAACTAGATTGAGGGGCAAACTTAACTTTGCCGTGAACAAACCCTCATACATAGGTCGGAGTTAGTTTAGCAACTGCAGATAAGTTTGTAATCACAAAATTATATAATAAGCGGCAGTTATTCCGCGGGAACACTACCTTTTTGTGGGATTAAAAGTAGCTTATGTGGTAATCCAGGGTGTCAGGTAACCACACGAAAACTTATCAAAATTGGTTAAGTCGTATCAGCGTGAAGAAGTATCAAATATACACATAAACACAGTCGCAAACTTTCGCCTTGAAATGAAATAATAATAATAATGAAATAATGAACTTTATTCTGCAAGTAGACAAGGGCACCTTTACATGTATACATGTCTTTATAATATTAGCGTGATGCATTTTTGCGTCTAAATCTGGTTGGATCCTGGCTATTAGGGTTCCGTTTTCTTGATGAATCTATCAATAAACCCACCCGATCCGGATCTCAGCTGATAAGAACGGGTTCAACACGACGTAAACCCGCGGTTACGTCTGACCGGAAATGGTCCTTCACCGGAAATTGCTTCCGTCGGCGCCCAACCGCTGTGCCCTTAGCAGATTATTTAATTACCGCTAAATTAATTTCATAATCTCTGAAGGGGTTGGATTTGGGAAGTTAAGCAAGTTTTCGCGGTAAGCAGACAGGATTAAGAAACACTTAATTTTCGACGAGGATAATAACTTTAATTTTGACTGTCATGCGAATCGTGACGTCACAATATGCATACTAAGGAGAAAATTAATCAAACGTAAAAAAATACACCACTCAAAAAAGAAAACAGACGCCATGTTTAAAAATACTTCCCGGCTTAGGCCTTCAATTTTGTATGAAATTCCTTAACAGTTATCTCGAGTTGTTCCGCCTGAAACGTGATACTTCTAAGCCTGTTATAACGCACCTTATGACGATACTTCATTGCATTTTTGAGAAAAAAAATTAAATGATTCATTCAAATAAATTCGTGTACTTCAAAATTTACGGTTAAAGTTATAGTAAAAAAACTTCTTTAAACTTTCATTGATCATCGATCTATTTTAACATATTTATATTAGGAATACCCTATTGGGTATTCGGCTTGTTTTGAATTTAGCGTATCCTCTATTCCGCAAATAATTTCCCATTGTTTACCATTGTTATGCTGAAAATGCTTGTCGTCTAAAATTATAATCACAATAGTTGCCTATTGACGGTAATGGAATGTCTTCATAATACACCATTATCTTCCCGCCCACGGCCAATTCGTATCAGCGTCAAACTCCGTTCGGTATTAATTAATACTGAAAGCTAATTTTATTTCATGTCAACCGGTGTTATTGTTATTTGGCTATAATATATACTAAGTTTAAGCATATAACGGAACACTGGTAATGAGTCCATGGGAAATGACTAAAATTGTAAGTACAATTCAGTTCAATAAATTATCGTGCAATAATTATTTTGGTTTATAGGTTTAATTGGTTTACATGTCTGTAGGTCATATTCGGATGGCGTTCACTCATTCAAATATTTGTTATGAGAAATTCTAGGTCACAATTCCTAGGGTATGTACAATTGAATAATAATATTAAGTACTAGTGTATGAATTACAAGATAGTGAATGGGGCTAAAAATTTGTCGATGTAAATGATGTTCCTAATGGTTTCACAGTGTTTCATGCAAAATACTTACATCTGAACAGGAGCCTGATTCCGTTGATTTTTGTTCCATAGCATATGGAGATATGACCAAAGCTATCAACGTAGCATTTGTGACGTTTTCAAAGGTACCACTATGTCGCTTTCCATAGATGCGTTGATAGATGATTGGTATGATTTCATAATATAACAAATTTAATAAGTATTTAATTATATTATATACAAAAAGAACTATGTAAGTATAATGTGTATGTGTGTTGTTTTCAAAATGGTATCACATTGCCCTTAATTCCCTTAAGATAGTTGGAAGAAAAAGCTGATTTTATATTACCAGTGCTAAACTCACATGTATTTAAACCATGAATACAAATCACATGTATTTATTAGTACAGCCAAGTTCATAATGCCACTATAATAAAGGCCACTATGTTTCTACTGTGTAACAATTAGTAATTGTATAATTGTAGTACCTATAGCTACTAATATTCGCTAGTTTATCGCATTAGGTAATGGCCTGTAATGATATATTTAAGTTTCTGAATAAATAAATAAATAAATAATAATAATCAAATATTTCATCAAAAATATGTGAACTTAAATCTACTTGACTGTTAACGGCGTAGAGCCGTGCTTAAATATTTTTGATCATATTTTTGCTCATAAATTTATGAATTCAACTGTATCTAAATTGATGCGTAAATATTGTAGTGTTTTTACACGGTAAGCTGAAAATATTTCAGTTTTGTTTAAGACAAGTATTTGCGTAGACGTTTTGATAAACGAGCCACCGGAGTCTATCGAATGCTACGTGAATATGTTGTATATTTATAACATTGTTTACGCAATTTTATTGCCACTTCGTTTGTATTGTAAGAGGTTAAGTTGTAAATAATATGTCCAATTGTTGATATACCTTCTTTTTCTTTGCGTAAGAAATTCATATATTATCAATGTACTAGCGATAAATAAGTCAATTTTATAACTCTACATTCGCGATTGGAGGGTTTATACTTTTTATTGTGGTTTATCTCCTTTAATTAATGTTATGTTACGCGTTTGGCTCGGTTGGTAGACACCTGCCTACTGAGTCGGCGGTCCCGGGTTCGAATCCCGGCCGAGGCAAATATTTGTGCAAAATATTTGTTCTTGGGTCATGGATGTTATCTATATATGTATTTATATATTATGTATATCGTCGTCTAGTACCCATAGTACAAGCTTTGCTTAGTTTGGGACTAGGTCGATTTGTGTATGATTGTCCCTTAATATTTATTTGTTTATTTATTTATTTATGTAGTATTGAAGTTTATTTATTAGCTCTATTAGCTTATATAAAATGCTGCATTAGTTTTGCTGAGATAATAAATTTAACTTTTTCACTTCTAGTGCTCAAAAAGTACTTTATTTTAGCTTCACGAAGTGGGACTAAAGTGGTAATTTGAGCACCTAGGAATATAAAATTTATAACATGATAAGGAAAACTTATTGACGGACAGCTACATTATAGACGCAGGTAATTAAAAACAAACCAAACTGGTCAGATCAGCCAATAGAAGTGAAAAGCGGAGTGTTTAGCCATTTTTACACTCCTGTTATGTGTCTTCTAGGCTGATTTGAAATGAATATTATCTACGTCAGATATGATAAAAAATAACACACTGAGGACGAATAAGTGGATAACAGATAACATAAACCATAGCACGATTACCCTTACGAGACAGCGAGGTTAACTGTAAACAAATTTGGCAGAAACACACGTAGAATAAACATACCTAAGGGCGCTCTTTCACCGCTCGCCTGTAATCTAACAAAACACGAATGAAATTTTCATATATTTTACATATAGCAAAGATTTTATGACAATTTATTGTTTATCAAGTGTATGTTAGTTTTTCTGAAATTATATAAAACACCAGCTATGCCCGCGGCTCCGCACGCGTGGAAATCCGTCTGTGTCAATAAACGACTTCAGACTTTCGACCCTCTTCAGCTTTATTAATTAATGTATAGATTACGGACCCAGGTAGTATATGTCGTACGAGAAATATTCGCGTGTGACAGTTGCGCTAGTTGCAGGAAAGATATTTAATTTCGAGTTCTTTGCTCAGACATAAGCAAACAATAACACGCGCCTTGAAACTTCACGGGCATAAGCATGTTTAAAATAAACATGGCTGATCCCCACTAACGACGGTTGCCTAGTTACTGAAATTTATCGTTCCGACTAAATTCTGGGCAAAACGTTTATAGGACACTTTAACGAAAGAATAGACGGTAATTTAAAAGTTTTGGTGCTATAAATTTATGCGAATTGTATTTGGTTTATGTACAGTTACGTGTCAGATTTATGTTGCTGTTTACTGTTCGAAATTGAATTAAAACGTATGTTTTGATCAATGGAATTCTGGCGATTTGGGGCGCTATGAATATGGACGATATAATCAGGACGAAGAGATCTGATTATCATCTGGTTGTAACCACGGTTTCTACAATGCCGTTTTTAATCCATGACCTTGTATGTAGTATAGTGGGCATTAAATAGTTAGTAGCTACTATAAATAGGCTATAATATATCACGCTTGGTAACAACCAAAATTCATAAAAAAATCTGTCACTGCTGTTCAAAATCTTGTATCTAGTAAGTAGAATGACACTGAGATACAAGCTTTGTTTTAAGTAGGTATGTGTTACTTAGTGCGTTTTGGTTGTGAACAGACGATCAGATTAGATCTTATTTGACTAGCAGTAACAATATATGTATTGTTATGATATACTCGCGTTTTGTGTGCGATCGATGTGGCAAGAAATTGCATGGCAAGGTGCATAATGACTTAACTCTTTACTTACAGTATTTTAAATGTTTACAAATGAAGCGAAAATTGAAAAATTCAATGATTCGGACAGGATTCGAACCTGCGTTTTCAACGGCTTTCCGGGCCAACACGGGCGTCCTCCCAATTTTTCAATTTTCGCTTCATTTGTAAACATTTAGTTTACGTTAGCAGACGTTACTGCTTTAATAAAAATAAGTACAGTATTTTAGTGTATTTAAGCTTCACAATCGTTTCATTAATAAAAAAAAAGATTGGCAAAACAAAGGTCTTCATTCACGTATGCATTTATCGACACAGTCTGTTCTGTTCATATTTGCCTTTAAAAATGCGTGTCTAAATTGTATAGCGTGTTATCTCCCAGATATTCCGACGGGACATGTTTTAATAACAAAGCCAATTTAAAAATATTTCAAAGCAAACCCGTCATGCGATGAATAATTTTATACAGAATAAACTTCAGAGCATCCGCACAAACGGTCTGAAATAAAACAATACGTTTTGGAAACGTTCCGTACGCATTTTAGGGAGAGTATCCACATAATGAGGTGCGGTTGGATTCTGTACTACTTGACAAACAATTTGTGGAATTTCTATACGGACTGGACCCGTGGGGGTATTACGTGAACGACAATCAGGTACCGCGCTCACGCTTAAACGTACATTGAATTTTATTAAAGCCATTCAGCCGTGTCCGGCTTTTGTAGAGCAGCAGTGTAAACCTAATTTGGCTTCGGATTGTTGGCGCGGGCAGCTCCATATTTTACAATTCGGAATGAACGTCGGGTAAAGGAACATGTTTTAGCTTAAGAAGTTAATTTAAGCGTTAGTTGAGTAGGTATTCAGTTGAGAGTAGTTACTTCATTAAGTCTTATCATCTTTAAAGAACAGTAGGATATAAATAATTATACATTGATTGTTTTTACTACGTATGTTAGTTTTAACGTACAATTAGGTAGGTTTTAAGGTTTTCAGGTATAGATTCTTGAAAACCTCATTTGGATGTAGGTAAATAGATGATTTGATTGATTGATAAAGAGACTATAAATAGGAAATCAAACATGTTGTACATTCTTAAGGCAAAAATTATTTATTGACAACGTTTTGAAATCTTTTTTGAGTGGGGTAACTTTCCGTCTTCCTCCAAACTCCTCCAAACTCCAAATCAAAACAAAAACATTATTCTCTATACTACATCAGGAAACAAATAAAAATGTACTTAAGGTTCCTTCTCCCTTCAAAAATGCTCCTTGTTTTAGACATTTTTCTCTATGATTAAATATGTTTCTTAACATACTATCAATGTTACTACTTAGAACAGGGCCATTGCAATTTATTGGTATAAGTTTGCAACCTTCAGTTTTAATCTATTCATTGATAATGTTTGTTTCGAAAACTACTCGAATTTAACAGAATTCAACAAACTACTTCTGCTTTTCAACTGCTCTCAGCTCAATAAAAGCATGAAAAAGCTATGTTACTTCTAGAACTCAGGGAAAAGTATTATTCACTTCAAAAAGTTGGTTGAAATGATCAATATTGGGTGTGCTTTTTTGTCTAAACATTATTCTACAAAATTATCATTTAATACACGTTATTTTCAGAAGTTGCTTAACAAATGTTGTTCAGTTTGAAGAGTAGAATTTATTGCTTCTATTACAAGTCACACCCGGTATTTGTCATAATACGAAAAAAAAGGAATAAGGCCTCTTAAATGTCACTGGTGGATAGATAAACCAACTTGCAGCATCTCATCTATTTTCAAACCCCCCTGAATTAGCCATCCGATTGAAACTTTCCCCACAATCCAAGAGGGCCCGTTGGTCGGCCCAACTATTGGCAACTTAACAAACTCGCGGAGAAGTTAACCCAATCAAAGGTAACAATTCCTCAGTCTGTGACAATTTGCAGTGAAAAACGAGGCGCGGATTTTACTTTTTCGTCCGATGATGAACGATGACAGAGATTCTTTTTTAGGTTCCGTACCCAAATGGTAAAAAACGGGACCATATTACTAAGGCTCCGCTGTCCGTCGGTGCGCGAGTCCGACTCGCATTTGGCCGGTTTTTTTTTATCTTTGTTTCCATCGCTTTGATACAAACTCAATAAAATTTATCTTAAATATAACCGATGGAAAGAGCATAACATACCTCAATGATGGGATTATTTCAAACGGCCTGAAAATTATCATTTTTAGCTTAAAATGTAGCTAAAAGCTAGCTACCTAGATTAGTTCACTGACATCCTTACGAATGATATTTTGTATAAAGAGGAAAGTAATTTTCACTTGCAGACGAAATAAGGTGTTGCAAAATTTCTAGATGTTTTAGAAATGTGCAATCCAAATTGGTTGGAAGGTGTACCTTACCCTTTGAAGTTTGTACCTTTGCTAAACTACTTTACTCTAACTGTTTTATTTCGTAATCGTTTAATCCCTCATTTTACGCTTTCTAATTTAAACACTTTCTGAATATTATTCGTAATCATTATCTAGAAGTAACTCACCACACAAATACGCTCGTTTCTCATTAACCTAAAACGGTAACCGTAACGTAACCTACATTCTAGAAACTAGGTACCATGTGGGTCCTGTAACAGGAGCAAAAAATTAAAACATAGATTTTACTCGTCAAGCTGAACAACATCTGTTCAGAAACTTTTTTTAAATACTATTTTCATATGTTAATTATTTCAAACAAAGTAAATAGCATTTTCAATGTACGCCGTCCAACATTGACATCGCCTTAGCATTGACATAGCTGTCACTTTACTAAATATCAAATATTTCGCAATACATTGCTTCTTTGAATAAACTTAATTTTACAGGTTTACACTATAAATGAGTTATTTTTAAAAGTTGTTTAATAAATGTTGTTCAGTTTGAGGGGTAGAATCTATGTTTTAATTTATTGCTCCTGTTAGAGGGCTCACCTGGTATAACACCTTAGAGAAATGCGGAGCCCTAAGAATTTGTAAAAGATATGCAAAATTTGTAAATGATGAAATTTGAGAAACATAATTAATTAACATATTCGCTAGTAAACCCTATTCTAATCTAATCTATACATACCAAAGCTTTCCTACAACTGCGGGAAGTTATAGAAATGTGCAGAGGTAGTTGGTCGTCGCGGCTTAGCCTGTGATTTGGCGTCCGCCACATTGGCACAGTATAAATTGGGGCTTGTGGTTGCTTTGAGCGCGCAATCAAAGATTTGCTTAATTGAAATACCTGACATCCAGTTGTATTCTGACCGGAGGGTCTTTGTTTAAATTACAATTTTGGTAAGTTCTAGACAACTTCGAGAAATTTGCTTAAATAAACGGAGTTAAAGTACCTACCTATTGACATTACCATTAGTTTAGTTTCACAAATGTAAATGAACACTACAGTCTCCTTTTAAAATTCGTGTGCCTGTTTATGGCATCATAGCTCCCAAACGTTTTTTAATCGAAAGACTTGTCCGTCGAGATGGTTCTCAGCTATATTTGGTGTAAATAGGACCCGTACTTCCCAATATATTCAGCTTGAAACAAGTGACGGGAACACGGCCAATATTGAAGCTAAGAATTCCAAACTTTGTAGTTATGTTCAGTTTTAGTAGATTTTTTTATATCACTTATTGAATGAGCTACTTGCATTTGTAAAATTTCATACTAAAATTGTCAGCTACTTTTCATACTGGTCAGTTTATGGGTTTAAGTAATGATCATATTGATCATACATTATATACACTAATACATATTAAGACGAGATTGACTGAAAAGGTAACTCATTACGACACTCAGATAATTTAAAAAAACAAATGGCCCTCGTCATTGTAAACCGTCTACACTACCTAGCCGCACTGTGCCGTGGCATGTGTAGTATGTTGATTCTGAGTCGTTGCCAATAAACGCGTGACGCGACGAACAGCTGAGTTCAACGGATTCACAAACAGACAATCTATTTACTTTCTAAATCTCGTATCAGAAATGTATCGTTTGGTTACGAATTAGAAAACGCTATCGTTTTTTGCTTTCGCGATTTTTAATGAACATTATTAGGAACCAGCAACCAAGGGAACATAACAAAATGAGCGCGTGTTTTAATGGCGCTACGATACTATAGATACACATAACTTTTACATACTACAAAAAAAAGGGCCAAGTAATTTTTGATGCTGATTGTAAATTCCTTAAACACAACATAACCTTAAATAAATATAAGGAAAAAAGTACACTTGAGACTTAAAATTACGTACATTTAGCTTGCTATAGCGGTGTTTTCTTTAACCGTTGTTTAAAATATTGTACATAAAAATTGCAACTTTGTAAAGCACAAAGTATGAAGTGGCCTTTATTATATTTTCAGGATTATACATGGGCTCAACGGAAGGTCACATATTTTGCGTAAAAGATGAGCCGAAGGAAGGATAAACAAATTAATATTAATACGCGCGTGAAGCCTTACAAAATTCCTAAACCCTAATATAAAGTTAAAGCGACTTTGTTTTTCCAAAATACAAGAGACATCTGGGAAAATATGAAAAACAAAAAGGAAAATACCGCCTTGAAAACAGCCAAATCAGTTTATTTTCTCTTCATTTTTGCGACAGTTAATCGGATTTTGATGTCTACGAAGACCTCTGAAGTGTCTCGAATCTCCGTGAAGAAACTGGTTAGTTGAAACTCATTAAAGAAAAAAATTGAAATTAATTTTATTAAGTGTTCCTTCTGTAGCGGTTTTCTAAATTTTGTATATGATATTTAAGCCAAACCGAGCTTTCAATTTTAAAATGAATTACTAATTTTGCTTTACCGAGACTTAAGCCACTGGCATATGACATATAGTAGAAGAACACGTAGCAGATAGTACGGAACGGTTCTTTGCCTTTTCGCCGAATTATTTTTCATCGAATGTTTCATTTCGCAGAAGTGTCATTTCGAAGAAAGCATTTTCCTCTGAAACCGTAAACTATTTGGGATTGTTATAATACAAACCTAACCTAACTTAATCTATAGGATGATATTTACTAAAATTATGAAAAATGTATGACTACAGAGAAATTATGAAAAATGTATGAAGGCAGAATTTTGTGTAGTGAAAATTCGGCGAAGTAAAACATTCGACGAGAAATAATTCTGCGAAAAGGCAGAAAACCAGTACGGAACCCTTCGTGCGTGAGTCCGTGCACTTGGCCGCTTTTTAAACATCCAAGTTGAATTTTTCACCCGTCTCTCAAATATAATACACTCCATTTCGACAGATGCGGAATGCCTTTATGAAGTTTCCGCTCCATATTCGCTAGCGCTCCACGTTCTACATTTCTTCGATGTCAGAAGTGTCAGAACACACTCGTATGCAGCGAGCTTGGAGCCAGCTGGCTATGTGAGTACCTAACTCTATTGGCATTTTGACAGTTATGATCTGGGTTCGTAAGAATGCGAGCAAAATCCATTGAAGTGCTACTAGGGCCGTCATTGTCATACGTCATTTCAATCGATTTAAGTGGGCGCCAACGCAATAGCTCTCTCTCTCACTGAGCGTAAGCGTGAGCAAGATGGAAGTGCGTGCTCGGAAGCGCGGATATCATGTTTTTTGAGTTGTGTCATAAACGTGTGCATTTTATACTGAAAATAGTTTTACAGTTTTTGAGAACTTATAATTGTGCATCTATTAAGCTAAAAAACATTGTTAAAAACGAAAGGGTTTTAAAGATCCAACCAAAAATATCTAAAAAAAGGGTTATGTTTGAGATATAAAAGTATCGAGCAAATTATTACCAATCGTGTTTTCACGTTGACAAGATTGAAGGAAAACTGTTTAAGTTTTTTTATTTCCAAGGGACAGATTTTAATCACTATGGGTGTTGAGATCTAGGATCATTCACCTGACGAATTTTGCATGGGTGGGCTCTTAACTCGCACTTTATGATCTTTATGATCATAATTGCTTCTACAGACGCAATGTCGCAACTATATTTCTTTAGCGACATATGTATGTCCTTTACACAATTTCCTGCATGTTTCATGCAGTGTTCGGATTAGGATGTGCAATATCCCGGGAATTCGTAACGTAATATTAATTATGGATATGACTTAAGGGGCTCCCCGCTCTCAATGACCTTCGATCTGTTGCGCTAGATTTTCCCATATTATAAATAGCTAATCATAATAACATAGTTTTTCCACAACAAAATACCGTATCAAGTACCTTTCACATGTCACTGACTTTGAGATACAGGACGTCAAAGTTTACGATTTTTTCGGGGAAAAAGTTGTGGAAACAGTTTTTTGCGTTTTTCTCGAAAAGTATTGAGAAAAATAGAAAAAGCTTCACAACAAATTTTGTGGAATATGGTTTAGAACAATAAAATGTAAGATATTTTCTACATATACACCGGGGATAAAAGTAGAAACGAGATTAGTGTATTTTTGGTCCTTCACCGAATATTTTTTTATAAAATACACAGTCGTTAAATCAAAATTCGGGTCACTACAAAGTGTTAAGCATAGACCATACTACAATATATATTAAATAGGACATTATAACTCTATAATCCACAAACTAGATACGATGTAAAAATCATCAAATTGGCTGATTTCTGTAGGGAGCCCCTTCCCCGGGATTATAATCGTAAAGCTAAAATAAAATATGTGTTTCGTTTCAAAACATTACTCAGTTCTTTGTATTTTTCTTCGTAATTAATAGTCACCAACTCTAATAAAGAGTTTACAAAAGCCTTGTAAAAGTCTATAGTCTATTGTCCAAAAACGCACTGCTAAACGATTTTATATAATATTGTCATCATCAAAAAAAAGGATTTTTCCGGGAGTCCCCGGGGCATATCCATATTAAGGCCATTCACTTCAAATTACACACTCAATTCGAGCCCTGTACGTAGCTTTTTTTCTTATCTTTATGCGGAACCCAGTAGTTGATATGGTAAAGGATTTCGCGAAATGGTTTTACGCAACTTAACATCAGACAATAAATTCACCCAGCAGATACAATAAAAGTTGGTATTAAAAAAAACCGGCCAAGAGCATGTTGGGCCACGCTCAGTGTAGGGTTCCGTAGGGTTTACCCTTGAATCGCCGACACTCGTTACGTCGAATTTTACTTCAAAGATAACGTTTCAAGTATTTTCATTTCATCGCCAACTCACTTCATCGAAATTTCATTACGAGTATTTTTATATCACGGATTTTCATATGGCGGATGATTCATTACACAGATGTATTATTTCATAGAAGTACGTTTCATAATTTATCGTTTAAAATCTTTTTAAATTACATAAAACTTACTTCACGTAATATCATTTCACTTGCATGTACGGGTCCAGCTCGCTACAACTAAAATGGAAAATATTTTTTAGGGATATAAAAAAGTGTGTGTGTCAGCTCCGACGCACGACTGGAGTTTACTCTTCAGGCCAGGCGCGCACCACGATTTTTTTTTAGTCGCGCGATAATTTTGTCGCAGAAATAAGCGTACTTCTGGGTTTATGAAAATCGTGGTGCGCGCACTCTCATATAAACCCATATCTTGCATTTATGCGACAAAATTATCGCGCGACTAAAATCGTGGTGCGCGCCTGGCCTTAAGAACGATTATAAAATATATACTCAATACTCAATACGTTTATTGCACATAATGATTAGTAAATAGATTAAGTATCACATTATGTACCCTGTTGGGTGCTGCAAACAAGAACGAGAAGGTAGGTATTTACATAATATTAATATACGAGTATAATATACAGCAAAATTACAATATTTTACAAGGAAAATTTACTTCCGATTGATTTTTAACAAATTGGAGAGATCATGAGTAGTAACTAAATAAGGAAGCGTGATGTAAAGCGCCCTCGAGCGGCTAGTTTAGTTACTAGAGTCTGCAGTGCTACGGAAAAAAACCGTATCTTACTATGAAATCCATACAAAGATACGACCTTTCTACCGTAGTATCGCAATACTTTTTTTTTTTTATCTATTAATTAAGGAGCTTTGATCATTTTTAAGAACATGCCAGCTCCAGCAGGCCTAATACACAACATCATTCATCTAAAAGACATAGATAAATAAAAACATAAACCGTATAAACTTAAAAATAACATGTACACGAAAACAACTAAATTTGTATACACTATTTACATAAAAACAACTGTATACAAATTTAGCCGATTCCGATAAGGGTTCCGCCAATATTGAATTGAACATTACATTCAAGAAAGATCTGGTATTAGACCTAGCCATTTACATTAGACAAAAACAAACGTACAAAATCACCTTCCTTAAAAAAATCCTTAAATAAATCCAAAATCTCCTTAACAACAACTCCAAACAGCGTTTTGAACTTCTCCTACCAACTTTCGGTAGAAAACAAAATATCCTTCGTCTTCTCAACCAGCCTTTCAAAAGTAATACGTCTCTTCTTCTTGTCCTTATTTTGTCTTTTATCTTCCATATCAGCCCGCTCAATAGTAGGCTGATTGACCAATAGACACTCGGACCTCTTCACATCTGTTACTCTTTTTGAATTCCGCGGCTTACGAACCTCTTGTTGTGGCTCGCTCTCTAATCTGTACTGACTTACTGATCGCTGGCCCTCAGCCTGACAGACAGAATCTTCAGACTCTTTAGATTGTAACGGCTTCGACAAAACAGCATCTCTATATGACTTTCCAAAACTTAAGTCATTCTCAAAAACAGATGGCGCATCCTGACTACAAACATCCGTATCATTTTTTTCCTTATTTTGCATATACAACCAAAAAGCCCGTTTATATATACATCCCTCAGCAGACATAATCCTGCGAATTTCTTACTTCTTCACAAAAACCGGGCACGACTTATCTAAGGCCATATGGCTGCCTTTACAATTAATGCATCTAAAAATAGTCGTTTCGCAATTGGCATGCTCCCCGCCGCATTTCGGACAAGTAACTTTAGTAGTAGGACAAAACCTGCTCAGATGACCGAACTTCCAACATATTGAACATTGGGTAACCGGGAAAGTGTACTGATTTACCTTAAATCAGCAACCGTAGGCATAAACATATGGCGGTAAAGAAGTTCCCTTAAAACACAGACGAATAGCTTCAGCCTTAACCCAACGCCCATCATGATCCAAACGGTTTAGTCTACATATTGACAAAATGTCTTCAGACCCTTCAATATTCTTTAAAAATTCGTCTTCCTCAACCTCCAACTCAACCTGCCTTATAATTCCATAAGTGCAGCATGCCATATTAGACCAATAAGAACGTCTCGTCTCATTGTTAAACTCCTGAGAAGCCAGAAGCTTCTTGCGCATCATCCGTAGAGTTAAACTGTATGCGAACTTTACGTGGACCCATAAACTTGACGGATAAAATTCCTTTTATACCCTTAAATTGCAGCAACTTTGCCAAACCAATCTGTTTCGGTAAATCTTCTTTTGACACTATATAAACTTCAAATAGCTTGTCAGGCACAGGCACACCGTCCGGCTCCAGCTGCGTTTTGGCGGTTGCTAAATCCCGCAAGCGTTAAGGTTTCCTGCCTATTGTGATAAAACTATCACTACAACCACAGCTTTCGTCGCTCAGACCACAAGCACGCTTCACCGCTATATGCCGCACATCCGACATGGACTCAGCGTTCGATACAATATCCGATTGACTCGGCCCTGCCTTATTATCAAACTCCACTTCAGATAGCCACGACGGAGCTGCCCGCTGCCCACATTCTAAAAGTGACGTATCACTCACGACACCTCGACTTGACTCACTCATCGCAAAAACAGCGAAAAGGACTCTAAAACTGAATTAACTTATAAATAAAATAAAATTTGATAAAATTTTCAACCGTCGCCTTTGACAACCAAACGTCAATCCTCGCAATACTTATATTTTTGGAACGTATTTGCCGTGCTAATTTAAAAAGTCGTATCTCAGTATACGATCGGGGTAAAAATACGACTTCTTAATTTAGCAGGTCATGCGTTAAGCGTTATAGACTAAGCTCCCGATATAAAATGACCTTTACAGAGATGTTTATTTGATGAAATGTATTTTATATTTAGTTTAATATGACAATAAATATATTGGATATGGGTTGCATAAAAAATTTTAGTCCGGGGTATGTTTAGTTTAAAATTAAAATTTTTTTTTTTTACATTTCACCGATTTGATTATTAGATAAATTCATAATTAAATAATCTTTAATTTTATTTAATTTCAATTCAACAATCAGACCTTTGCAAAATGCTAGTAGGTATAGATTTACCTGTTTATACCTGGCTACCCAATAGTTGTGACGGGAAAAGAATAGGCAACCTAACGTTTGCATATTCTATGGGCTTCATACTTTCGATTGGTATAGAATTTATCTAATATTAATCAAACCGGTGAAATGTTTAAAACAATTTTTTTTTATTATTAATTAAACATACCCTGGACTAAAATTTGTTAGGCAACCCATATGCAATATAATTATTGACATATTAAATTAAATATAAAATACACTTCATCAAATAAACATCTCGGTGAAGGTTATTTTATATCGGGATCTTAGTCTATAACGCTTAACGCATAACCTGCTAAATTACGAAGTCGTATTTTTACCCCGGTCGTATACTGAGATACGACTTTTTAAATTAGAACGGCAGATACGTTCGATTTTACACCCCATATTTTTCATACCCCGGGCTTATATATGAAAATCGATTCTTAAGGAGTAAACTCCAAAAAAAAAAACTAACCTAACCTAACCCGGCCGAGTCGGATCTGCTCTGAAAGGTGATTGATTCACCTCAACCTATTCTCAAACTTTAAATGATTCACCTTTCAGAGCAGATCCGACTTGGCCGTTTTTTTTGTAAATGTATAAATAAATAATAAATAAATAAATATTAAGGGACAATCATACACAAATCGACATAATCCTAAACTAAGCAAAGCTTGTACTATGGGTACTAGACGACGATATACATAATATATAAATACATATATAGATAACATCCATGACCCAAGAACAAATATTTGCACAAATATTTGCCCCGGCCGGGATTCGAACCCGGGACCGCCGACTCAGTACGCAGGTGTCTACCAACCAAGCCAAACGCGTCGTCAAAATATATAAGTATAAATGTGCAGTAGGACATATAAAATTGTATTAAAGTAATACCTACGTCGAAGAAATGAATTGCAATGTTTTGTAGTTGTGCCAATTAAGATAATTTGAAACAAATCAGCGATTAAGTAATACTAGAGACCCGTTGCGGCGTCGAACCGCCGCTAGAATATGGAAATCCGGTAGTGTTACAGAAAATAACTACTTTATCGATAAGAAGTTTTTGGGGAATGAAGAATAAATTAATACTGTAAAAAAACACATTAAAATTATGTTTTAAAAACGTTAAAACATGCCAGGCTAGAGGCAGGCCTGATAGCCAACTGCCAGCTTCATCGTGACAATTTATTCAACTCTTTTGTAAAAATAACTTGTGCATGACATGTGATCTGCTGATCTGTTTCACAAATAAAATGCATATTATTCGATTTATGGAAAAATATATTCATGACAATAGTCCCATATCTTAAAAATATAATTGACATATTTTCATAGGACCGAACATAAGATTGGTAGAATTTTAATTTGTTGTTCTTTCTTCAGGACATAAATTTATCGATTTGATCGATTTCTATCAATTTCCAGAAATAGCACATGAATCGAAACGACAGATTTGAGGAAACAGGAAATCATGGAGTGCGTAACTGTTTATGTATTCATTTATAATCGTAAATATTTCACAATATTAATAATAAAAAATGTTACAAAAACTCAATTGTATGAAATAGAGAGTAAAAAACGTTTATAGATACACGAAAAACCACTATTATCAATGCTTGTTTTTTTTTATGAAATTCATTAGATCGTGCAAGTTTTCTTAATATGGGTGCTGCCATGTCATCATCATCAATCATTTATTCAATAACAATTACACATTGTGTTTGAAATTCTTACGCTAGTTATACTTAATCAAACCCTACTTACTAATCTAAATAAATTACTGACCAACAATACTCCACCATAAAAAAAAGAATGTGTCAAATATGTGTAATAAGAAAAAACAATATATAAAACAGCTAAACATGTTTGAAAAAAGAATAATTCAAACTTTCGTGTCTTTCCTCTCATTGAAATTGTGTCTGACAGAAGAGTGAGGGAGATGCTAAAGACTCTCAAGCCTATAATATAAACCTAATTTTAGGGTTCCTTACCATATTCGGTAAAAACGGAAACCTTATAAAATCAATTTGTTTTGTTGACCGCAGAATTTGTCAATTTTTATTTTGAATGAGAATAAGAATGATCAGCCAGACGTCATTAATTCAAATATGATTTATTCTTGAGCGCGTCGATTTTTTGAAATTTGCATCATATGTAGGTTATTTCTCCATCAAGTTTCGCATGTTAGCGTAACATGTTAATTATTCCACATTGCCAACTCGTCCACAATGTCAGCTCGTCTATATTCCCATCTGGGTCACAATGCCAACTTGTCCATACACCCAACACGTCTACATTGCCAACTCGTTCATACACCCAACTCATCTGCATTGCAAACTCGTCTATATTACCAATTCGTCTCCATTGGCAACTCGTCCATATTCCCAATTCGTCCATAATGCCACCTCGTCCATATTACCAACTCGTCCACAATTCCAACGCGTCCATATTGCTTACTCGTCCACAATGCCAACTCGTCTACAAATACAACTCGTCCACATTCTCAACTCGTACACAATGCCAAATCGTTCATATTGCCCACTCGCCCATACACCCAACTCATCTACATTGCCAACTCGTTCATATTACCAACTCGTCTTTATTGCCAACTCATCTATATTCCCAACTCGTCCACAATGCCAACTCATCCATATTGCTAACTCGTCCACATTTCCAACTCGTCCATACACCCAACTCGTCTACAATACCAACTCGTCCTTATTATTAACTCATCTTTATTGCCAATCTCGTCCATATTAACTCGTCCGTATTAGCAACTCGTCTTCATTGCCAACTCGTTTATATTCCCAACTCATCCACAATGCCAACGCGTCCATATTACTTGCTCGTCCACAATGCCAACTCGTCCACAAATACAACTCGTCCACATTTCCAACTCGTCCATATTCCCACCTCGTCCACAATTCCAAGTCGTCCACATTGCCAACTCATCCACATTTCTAACTCGTCCATATTCCCAACTCGATGATACACCCAACTCGTCTACAATACAAACTCGTCCTTATTATCAGCTCGTCTTTATTGCCAACTCGTCCATATTCCCAACTTGTTCATTTTGCCAACTCATCCACATTTCCAACTCGTCCATATTCTTAACTTGTCCACGTTGACAACTCGTCCGTATTACCAAGTCGTCTTCATTGCCCACTCGTCCGTGTTCCCAACTTGTTCATGCCAACTCATCCACATTCCCAACTCGTCCATATTCACAACTCGTCCATAATACCAACTTGTCCGTATTACCAACTCGTCTTCATTGCCAACTCGTCCATAATACGAACTCGTCCACATTGCCCCCTTGTCCATGTTCTCAACTTGTCAATTTTACCAACTCATTCATATTGCCAACTCATCCACATTTCCAACTCGTCCATATTCCCAACTCGACGATACACCCAACTTGTCTACAATACCAACTTGTCCCTATTATCAGCTCGTCTTTATTGCCAAATCTTCCATATCACCAACTCGTCCGTATTACCAAGTCGTCTTCATTGCCAACTTATCCGTATTACCAACTCGTCTTCACTGCCAACTCGTCCATAATGCGAACTCGTCCATAGTGCCCACTTGTCCATTTTCCCAACTTGTCAATTTTACCAACTCATCCACATTGCCAATTCATCCCCATTTCCAACTCGTCCATATTCCCAACTCGACGATACACCCAACTCGTCTACAATACCAACTTGTCCTTTTTATCAGCTCGTCTTTATTGCGAAATCTTCCATATCTACAACTCGTCCGTATTACCGTCGTCTTCATTGCCAACTCGTCCATATTCTCAACTCGTCCACATTGCCCACTCGTCCGTGTTCCCAACTTGTTTATTTTGCCAACTCATCCACATTTCCAACTCGTCCACATTGCCCACTCGTCCGTATTCCCAACTTGTTTACTTTGCCCACTCATCCACATTCCCAACTCGTCCATATTCCCAACTCGTCCATATTCCCAACTCGTCCACATTTCCAACTCGTCCATTTTACCAACTCATCCATATTACCAATGAAGATACATTCCCAACTTATCTACATTGTCAAGTCGTCCATATTCTCAACTCGGCCACATTTCCCATCCCGTCGACATGCAAGCGGAAGGACTAAGTTTCTTCTTGTAAAATACCATTTAATTTACCATAACTCATGCCATTTTCCTTGGAATTATTTTTTTGATGGACTTATATATTCATATTTATAATAATCTACCATAAATTTACATATTTGAATGACGTTTAAATTAGTTTTACTATTTTTTTTCTGCTTTGATTTAGATTTAGTAAAACTCGCCTATAGAAATAATCTATTCTTGAATGACGGTCAGTTTTTCTAGTCTTTCGAGCACCAGTCCAACTCACACTTGACCGGCTTTTTTCTCCACATTTTTAACAGGTATGCGAAATAAGTTTCCATATCAACATTTAAAAAAAAAAAACAACCTGGCAATTTAGAGCATTGACATAATAGCCCCCAATAAAAAAGACATTAAAAGTTGTCAGAATATGGCTACTGTCATTCATTGTCAACAAACTGTAAAATTATTTTTGCATATTTGTACATGTTTTAAGTGTTGCGGATATTATGTTGCCGACTCAAAAATAATATTTCATCATGCTGAACAACTTACTACAGGTTTGTGAGCAAATCATGCTTATTATTATTTGGTCATCTTATGTCAAAATAGGGATCACAGGTCACGTGGTCAAAGTCACGTGGTTAGCGCACAGTAGTTTTTTCAAATCCATTTTTCAGTACCTTTTCAGGAAAAAATTAAAATTCCAAGAGTTTTATGCACCTCTCCAGCATGAGACGAATCTAATGACATATCATTTATCAAAATCGGACCATAACTGTAGATCTGATGGGATGTACAAAAATCGGCCTCGCGTAATATATATATAGATTCGTTGAATAGTATTTCTACGTAGTAAGATAAATTTAAATAAATAGTAGTTGAAATAAAATAACGCCAAACAATATTACTAGTACTGAAGTTTCGATGAATCGTTGTCGATGAAATAATATTCGATGAAAAGTTTGTCGACAAAACAAGGGTACACCGTTCCGTAGTTGCCCATCCTTCACAATAGATAGGCTTAAAACAGCGGTTTACGTAATGGTATACGTAATTACGAGAAAGATTTCAAGCTCTATTAAAAGGTCGTAAACGCCAAAGTAACTGTAATTACTTATTACCTTCTGGAAGTTATCGATTATACGCTCCAGATTGAGCGGAATATTTTAATGCAGTATGGCACTTAACTAATATGTGTAACGTTCAAAGTATAACGACACCGCGCGGCACTTAAGTCATTTTAACACGTTAACTGCGAAACAGGTCATTTTGACCCTGTTCTGAACTTTCGCCTGGTGCGGCGACCGAAATACGCGACTTTGCACTGGTGCGAAGGCCATAATGTTGTGATATTATTTTTTTTTTATAGAGTCAAGTATACATTTAGTTTCGTCATTTTACAATCTACCCGACAACATATAAATTAATTAACAGGTCACATATGACCTGTTCCCACTAGATTAAAACTTTTGTTATTCAGTGCGGAACAGGGCATATATGACCTGTTGTGTAGGGCCTTGTACAGCACTGCACGTAAGTGCAGAGTGCATTAGTGTTGTTACCCTGCTACTAGTACGCACGTTTGTTTCTGTTTATACGTAAACATGAATGCTTCTAAAATGCGGCCTCGTAGAATGTTGGACAAACATTTTAATTTAAGTAGCTGGAACAAAGACAAAGTTCGCATATTGGAACATGATTCTGTTAGAACCTCCACGTCCCCGAGTGGCAGTTAACCATCGTCGGCGGTTCATGTAGAACGAATTGAAATACCCTCAAACGCATCACAAAAATGACGTATTTAGGGGAGGTAGGGGAGCATTGGGCACTTTTTTACTTAAGTCTTAATAAAAATGCAATTTTTTAACAAAATCAACTTTTTACTCCTCATATTAGTAGCACATATATTTGGCTTCAATTATTAAGAAGAACACTTATACCATAATAATCAGTCTCAAAACTGCAAGAGATTTTCTGAACACTGTCAAAAGTGCCCAAACCTCCCAATGGTCGGGTGGTTTGGGCACCTCAATGGGAGGTTTGGGCACTGTATTAAAAACGCCTCTTAATGGTAAATTACTTAAATATTAAATAATATATTCATAAAAACTTTCAATCAAATCAACAAAACGATCAACTGGCTTCTTCATCTTCAGTGAATATTTAGCAACATATGAATTTAGACAAAACATCTTTCACAGTGCCTTGTTTTAAATATCTTTGGAGATTTAATCTACGTATGTGTTATATTCTGTGGCATTATCTGTGGCAACCGCACAATGCTCTCTCTCCTAAGATGGTGGTCAAATAGTAAGCTTATAATTCGTATTGTTTCTACAATAATTAAAATAAAAGTAATGTTCAAGTGACAAGGCGTTTTCTTGAATTACAACAGTACGTCGTAGTTATTTGCAGTCGATTTAATTTTTGCTCCCTTTTTAATTTAGTAATGAAACATCAAAAGTATTTAGTATTTCAATTCAATATTTACACGCACTTTAAACCCGTCAAAATAATTTTCTTTTAGCAGAACCTACTTTTTACACCGATTGCCGAAGCAAACAACAGTGGCGGGAGCTTTGGGCATGCCCAAACCTCCCTTTAGAATTAGTGTTCAATGCTCCCCACCCCCTCATTTCACAAATAAATTCAAATAAGTTTTTTGTAGTCTAATGTTTTACCTTAATTTATACGTTAATATTAGCTTTCGTAAATACATAACTAGATGACAATTCAGAAACCTACAACTTTTCAGAGTGCTTTCACGTTGTTATTTCCTTCGAAATCACATCATAATATTTACTTTCGCATGCACAAAACGGTTGACGGCTTGTGACACTCACAACTAATCAAAATGGCAGATGAAATTAGCCTGAGCGGTGTTGCTAGTTAGTGAGCTAAACTACCACAGTGTACAAAATTAAGTAGCTTCCGTACAACCCGACTTACAAGGTGGTGCCCGAACCTCCCGACTGCCCAATGCTCCCCTATCTCCCCTACATGAGCCCATCATCTGGTTGCACATGTAACAAATGTAAAAAAAAAATGTTCATTGTTTCGATATATTTATTTGGTTTATCTTTCCCATCACTACTAAATCATCGACATTTTACCTGTGCCAGTCCTGGCTGTGCGTTACAAGTCAATTTTGACCTGTTAATTAATTCGTCTATAAAATCTCAACGAACAGACGTCAACTTCGGCGAAAGCAGTATAAAGTAGACTCATTATTAGACTAAACATTATTATAATTAAATTCCATATATATGTATTTAGTAAAGACATTTTAGGTAAATATAGAACCCCTCTTACAGGCTGTAAATGACTTGTACCGCACAGCCAGAAAGTTCAATACAGGACTTTCATGGGTTGTAACGCACTGAGAGCGAGTTCACAAAATGAAGCTTCGCATTGAACGTGTTAAAGAAAATTTTGCGATAACTCTAAAATGGCTCGACTGATTTTATTAAATATAGTTTTCATTGAAAGTACTTATAACTATAAGGCCTCAGGTTCATGAATTCTCCCATAATTTTTTGACCCGTGGTTGAAAAGATAGAGGGGGGGACGCTATTTTTTTGATTTCCGGAGCGAATATTTACAATATTGCTGACTTTATAAAAAAAAAATGTTTGAAGACCCCTATTATTTTTAAAAGACCTATTCAACGACACCCCATACATTAGTGAAGTAACGGAAAAAAAAATTTACTCCCTTTAGGGGTACGAGAGGTACCCGAAAAAAAGTTCCTACTTGACTACGGAACCCTTATAGTTGCGTCATGTCCGTCTGTCCGTCTGTCCGTCTGTCCGTCTGTCCGTCTGTCCGTCTGTCCGTCCGTGCGTCCGTCCGTCCGCGGCTTAGCTCCGTGATCATTAGTACTCGAAAGCTGAAATTTGGTATAAGTAGGTACGTGTATGTATCACGCCAACAAAACGGTAAAATAAAAACTAAAAATAACTTTTTTCGTAATAGTTGCCGGGATGAAACAGTCGGGCCTAAATTGCCAATTATATAAAGCATACCTACTAACTGGTAGATATATATAGAATCTATAGTTATAACATACGGAAACAATTCGTAATCGAATTGGTTCCTAGTTCTCTCGCCACCACGTTTCAGTGGAATATTTAGGTCACGCGAATTGCCTAGATAGGGTGACAGAGAGGATAGATTACTCGAAGACGTAGTCGGTATGTATAAGCACTTAAGGTCCGCCGACCTGTCTGGCCTATATTGCTAAGCACTCAGGATGTCTCAGTCTAATTTGGCTGTACCATTGAATAGAACACTACACAAGATTATCCTTTTCGCTGCTTGAGATCTGTATTTTGTTGGTTGTTTGTGTGAAAGGCGACGTAATGATCGCATTGGGGCTATGATAGTCACGTATAGTCCATCCGGAATTCTAAGATGAAATTATGTCAAACTGGCACAAGTGAAAAACGACCTTAAATTTACAAGTATACGGTTGTTTGTACCTTGTGCCAAAGTGACTTCATTTGATCTTAGAGATCGGACAGACTATACAATACGCAATAAATATATGCGACAAGGCATACGTCACTCTCACACTATGCTCTCACACTGACAACCATGACAAAAAGTGACGGTTGTTTTGTCAAATATTTATCACGTGATGAACTCAACAAAGCCAGAAGACAAATACTACACTTCATTCTATGAGTGAAGTGTAGTATTTTCCATACCACTTCTATTACTATTATAACATTCTAGATTTGCATTGAAAATAATTTTTCTATGGAGAGGTGTCAAGTTTTCAGGAAAAATCTTAATAGCGTGATGCAGGTTCGTCTTTTGTTTTGTATGGGCGCACGACGTCATGCCAGTCTGGCGCGGACTATTGGGTATAATTTCCTTTGTCCTCTCATCATTACGAAACAGCTAGACAAACAGCCAATTTTCGTACAAGGATTTATCTGGACATGCAAAGATAGTTATAGGAAACTTTTTACACGGCTACGGTATAAAAAAGGTTGCGAGAACCTTCTAGTAGTAAAATAAGGATCTCATGATGCTGCATGCGAGTCCGACTCGAGCTTAGCCGCTTTCAAAGTTTTAACATTATAATTTCAAGGCATACGATGTCTTTCAAACGATCTGACGACGCGCGTTGATTGCGAATAACGCTCAGCAAACGCATGGCATTCCGCAATTTGTGAGCTTTAGACACGAGCTTCGTTACAAACGTTTGTTACAAACGCTTCGCTACAAACTCGCATAAAGTAAACACCATGCTTAGGAATATAGACCACAATATTACGATACGAAAACACTGATTACGGGACGAGTGAATGACCTCTTACCCACTGCTTCGGGTGTTTGAACCGCGTTCCAGAGTACTTTTACAGTGAGTTTACACTTTACAGTGACCGTACTCGCTAGCGACATTGTGAACGATTTCTATGGAGAATTGAGGTTCTACAAGGTAACCTGTACTATTTTCCATACAAATTGTTCACACTGTCGCTCGCCAGTACGGTCACGATAACTCATGGTAAGGGTACTGGCGTTGTAGTGATACAAACGCGCGTTTCATTTGCGTTTGTATCGATACAAACGCCTACAATGATACGCCTACAAACGCGCTAACATAAAGAAGCGTCGTCAGCTAAAGATAAATTTTAGAAACTGAATAGAAATATTTTTTTTGTGTTGGGCCTGGTACACAAATTGTATATTATAAGCGCAAAAAATGGAAACGTTCCGACACGACACAGAACATTCCTCGATTCAGTTCCCAAAATTCCGTAACGGTTAGTTAAGTTTTGGAGGAGGAAAGTTGAAAACGAAACCTTGATTTGTATGGAAAAATGAGCAATGGTCCTCTTAATCATTCATCGACGTTATTCATCCTACGTTTACAATTCCAAATAAGCAGATGAACTAGTAATTACATTGGAATCCCCAACGAGTATCTCGTTTCTGAAATTTCTTCAGTTATTTTGGTTTTACAGTGACATAAACCCGGAGTGCTCGTATCTTTTAAGGGTCGTGCAAGTGCTTCTCGTAAAAACCCGTCCGCTTAGATTTGTTGCGGTAGGAGGGATTAAAAATACTGCCATGCTATGGCAAAAGGACGTATCTTAGTATGACATCCGTATAAAGATAAGATCTTTTACCGTTACACGGCAGAATATCCATGACAATGTCCTTAGTGCCCGAGTTAGTTAATAAACATTTTGGCATCCTGCCTTTTCGCCGAACGATTTTTCGTCGAATGTTTCATTTCGCCGAATTTTCACTTCGCAGAAATTTTATTCCTCTGTAGTCGTAATTTTTCATAATTGTTGTAAATATCATCCTATAGACCAGCTTCGGTTAGGTTAGGTTTGTTTCAATCCTAAATAGTTTACAGTTTCAGTGAAAAATGCTTTCTGCGAAATGATACTTCGGCGAAATTGAACATTCGACGAAAAATTGTACGGCAGAGAAACAAACATTTTACATTACGAACACTTTTTAAACGCAATTAAGTCCCGTTTTATTATAGCAACATGTGAAAATGTTACAGATAGACCAGTAGGTACGAAGGATATGTAATTTATCTTGAATTTTCATGATGATCAAAGTGCATTTACTGTACTCATATTCACACGAACGACGCTTTGACTAGCTAGTGTGTCCAGTCGCCGTGGCCGAAATCGGCTAAGATTGGATGATGATGATTATAATGAACTACGGGGGTAAATTATTCACTTCATATTTAAATCACCCGATAATATGCTAGAGCCGATAAGAGAGAGAGGGAGATCCTAAACTTTGTTTTGGATATACTTGTAATGGTGACCTCACACACAGCATTTACAAATGACAAATTGAACTCTAGTCGTTTTTCTGAAAAATTAAATTTCTTCAACCATTATATGACGTTTCGTTTTATTCAAAACATTTTGCATCAATATTTACGGACAAATCTCGCGATCCGTGTAATTGCAAATTAATTTGTATTAACCAGATAAATACTTCCACAAACGTCTAGACGTCGCGCCCCGCCGACGCCATAGACGACATTGTACAACCGCGCAGTGCAGCCAATGCAATATATTACAATTTGTTGGGCCATTTTATTTATGTTCTACATCCCACTTTTTATTAGATTTTGGATATTTAAGGTATTTTCTACTTAGAATCACGAGCTCATTCGATCTTATTAGGAGAAAAAAGAGTCCCAATGTTTTTTGTTCCATTCCGTTACCATTTCGATAGAACTATACCGGTAACGGAATGGAAAAACCAAAATATATGAATATTTTGGGACACTTTTTTCTGCTAATTAGATCGAAAGAGCTCTTGATTCATCATAGAAATAACTAAAAAATGCAAAAAAAGTTGGGTGTACAGCAAAAAAGGCTTGTAATAGCTATCGACTATTTTGAAAGTTACTACTTTTTAAACTGTGTATTATTTTTTGTCGTGAATCGGAGTGTCAGGATGTGATAGAGATGGTTCACTTACTATGGAGCCCATCACGAAATCGCGAACAAAATCAGATAATTCGACGGACCCTACGTAAACCATCGAAAGTGAACAATGGTTTTTTTATTTGCGCTTTAGGTTTCTTTTGGGCTATATTTTATATCAACTCAAAGAAATAGTGGAAAAACATGTATTTCAGCGAAAAGTCAGTAGTAAAACATCGAATATAACGTCGCAATTTCGAAGTAATTCATCGAAAGTCTAAATTCGACTGATTTGATTATAAAATCGCCCAGTACATAAAATCTAGGGATCCAAAACCGTTTTTAACACACTAAAACCGGTTTTACGACGGGTTTAAGAATAGAGACATCCCCGTTTCACCATCGGACAACCAGGCGAAGGGAGCGATTTCACCCTTATTAATGTTGTCAGTTTACCCATTATTCGCACGAAGCGATTAGTTTCATCATTTATAAAGCAAACCGCTAAGGAATGGAACTCGCTCCCATCGTGTGTATTTCCAGAAAATATCGTTTTCTCTTCCTTCCATACTTCAAATCCGTAGACCAATTTTCGACTTATAAACGCCTATTACTTATCCCTTTCGTTAGTGAAAAGTGTATAATGTTATAGTGTGTGATCTCAACGGGGGTGACATAGTCACTGTGTGACAAAACCCCTTTCTAATTAATAAAGATAATAAAAAAAAACCCTTTCGTTAAAATAACCAATATACTTGAACCATAATTGAATGAACTTTTCAACTTTTTCATAAAATATTAATCAACGACAACAATATTTCTATATCAATAAATATCATCGCTTGTCCGAAAGATAAAAAGAAAAGTTTCGGACGGCGAAGATTTGAGCGAGACGCAGATACGAGCTATCGAGATGGGCCGACTAAATATAGAAATGGGAAGTCCAAATGAGTCCGCGGTTACTTCGAGACTGGTGATTGATTCTGTTTATGCTCATTTGTAATTTGATTAGATTATAATGAATTGTGATGATAGCTGACTTACTTGATACGAGTAGAAGGAATGCAAAATGGTAACGTATATTGGCATTGGCTGATGTCATTTATTTTATTAAGAGTCCTGCCCCAATGGGTTGCCATAGCGGCGTCACTGGCCACATCTATATTCTTCAATTGCATTGGAATTCAGTTTTCTTCAGAGATGGATAATTATTTCAGGAAAAATCTTAACAGCGCGATGAATCAGCCGGACAGCGCCGTCTGTTAGTTAAATTTTCTTTGTCAAATCATCACGACGAAACGGCTGGACGTATTTTAACCAATTTTTGTACAGGACATCTAATGGTTATACTTTGGATACTTTTTACCAGACTATGGTATAGAGAAAAATACGCGGACGATGTTCCGGGCAACTTCTAGTATTTTATATAAATATGGTGGCCAAGCGTTGCCAAGTTACCTTCTATACAATTCAATATGATTTGTATTGATACGACAGCTGTCGTCGCTATGGCTTTCCGGTAAGGTAGGGGATTATGGCATTATCTACCAGCCGTCAGGCCATACTTATTTTTGGTGGCTGCATCGTTTTACTTGGATAAACCTGATTCATAACCGAAGTTTTCACTGACTGAGATACGGAACACGGAACTCTAAAAACGAAATCAAAGTCGGATAATCCGTTTAGGAGCCACGATGCCACACAAAATTACAGATACACACGTAGATTTATACTCATCACTTCTCTTGTCGAGCAGTAAAACCGAACAAATTACTCACATTTAAAATTTCACAAAACTTAATTCGTCTGAAATGCAAATAAAGTTAAACATGCTCATATTTTAAATATCCGTGGAAAAAAAAGCGCCGCGAGTGCAAAATGAACTCCACCGCGCGGTCCTTTTCTCAGTCAGTATTTGCTTTTTATCCTTCTTTCTTTTTCCACATCTGCAGGCTGTTTTCATTCATTTGATAATTTTATAACAGGTTCATTCTTTGAATACGTATTCCTAGTTTAAGTAACAGAACATTGATATTAATATAAAGTAGGTGTTTTTGTATTACGAGTCTGTTATGAATACACTCCCCTTGGTTTGCTGAGTAGTCTCCTTTTCCACCCATTTCGTACGTTTATTGCTTGTAATTGTGTGTTATTTGTTTGTATTTAAATTGCAGTGAAATACATTTTGGGAGTTTACTCCTTAAGAATCGATTTTCATGGTTTGCTAATGTTTCGCCGAAAGTTATTTAGCAAATTCTTAACTCGCCGAACTACGTATCCCATATTTTTATTTGGTCAAATTTTCATTTCCCAACTCAACGTTTCGCACTGATATCTTTTCCCAATTAATGATTTGATAAACTATTGTTAGACCAATTATTATCTGGGATTTTTATAAGATGTCAATTATGTTTTCGTCAAATGTATTGGCATACCTTGATTTAGCAACATATTGAATGGCATTATGCAAATCGCAGTATAATTTTATTGCATTAAGCGGGTAGGGTGATGCACCATGCACCTAAATTTAGAGGGTACTTTTGTTTACATACTTTGTGGCTCAAAATAGCATTTCATTCTTGAGTTATCATCGCTGATAGTTAATGTGCGTGTGTGCATAAAAAAAAACCCTAACCTACCTATCTCTGGGAGCAGTTTTGTCCCGAAGACTGTAATCCCGAAGACTGTAATTCCGACGGCTAGAATTCCTACAGTTCACATACATACGTATCACAAGTACAACAAAAGGAGCGTTTTTAGGGATATAAAAAAAAAAACTAACCTAACCTAACCCGGCCGAGTTGGATCTGCTCACATACATACGTATCACAAGTACAACAAAAGGAGCGTTTTTTAGGGATATAAAAAAAAATACTAACCTAACCCGGCCGAGTCGGATCTGCTCACATACATACGTACGTATCACAAGTACAACAAATTGATTTTGATTAAAAAATATTTTTTTCGGTTTATATTTGTGTTTTATTTTGCACTATCATCATACTGTAAGCAATGGTTGTAGGTAATTTGCCCAAATGGCTTTTGATGAATCGTTATTTGACTAAGCAAATCATTTGCTACACAATTATTTACCACATAAAATTTGACGATATGTTATTTGCCTTAGCAAATCATTTCCTACACAATTATTTACCACATAAAATTTGACATGATAAAATTTTGGAATATAAAAATGTAGCGAAATAAAAAAAATACGAAGTAAAATTATGCCAAGGATTGGTTTGCGTAATAAAACTTCGGCGAAAAGTTGGTTGCCAAATGAAATTTGACGAAACATAATTCGGCGAAAAGGCAGTATACCGATTTTCATATATAAGCCCGGGGTATGAAAAGTATGGGGTATAAAATCGAACGTATCTGCCGTGCTAATTTAAAAAGTCGTATCTCAGTATACGATCGGGGTAAAAATACGACTTCTTAATTTAGCAGGTTATGCGTTAAGCGTTATAGACTAAGATCCCGATATAAAATAACCTTCACAGAGATGTTTATTTGATGAAATGTATTTTATATTTAATTTAATATGTCAATAAATATATTGCATATGGGTTGCCTAACAAATTTTAGTCCAGGGTATGTTTAATTAATAATTAAAAATAAATGTTTTAAACATTTCACCGGTTTGATTAATATTAGATAAATTCTATACAAATCGAAAGTATGAAGCCCATAGAATATGCAAACGTTAGGTTGCCTATTCTTTTCCCGTCACAACTATCGGGTAGCCAGGTATAAACAGGTAAATCTATACCTACTAGCATTTTGCAAAGGTCTGATTATTGAATTGAAATTAAATAAGATTAAAGATTATTTAATTATAAATTTATCTAATAATCAAATCGGTGAAATGTAAAAAAAAAAAATTAAATTTTAAACTAAACATACCCTGGACTAACATTTGTTAGGCAACCCATACGCAATATATTTATTGACATATTAAAATAAATATAAAATACATTTAAAAAAAAAAAACAACCTGGCAATTTAGAGCATTGACATAATAGCCCCCAATAAAAAAGACATTAAAAGTTGTCAGAATATGGCTACTGTCATTCATTGTCAACAAACTGTAAAATTATTTTTGCATATTTGTACATGTTTTAAGTGTTGCGGATATTATGTTGCCGACTCAAAAATAATATTTCATCATGCTGAACAACTTACTACAGGTTTGTGAGCAAATCATGCTTATTATTATTTGGTCATCTTATGTCAAAATAGGGATCACAGGTCACGTGGTCAAAGTCACGTGGTTAGCGCACAGTAGTTTTTTCAAATCCATTTTTCAGTACCTTTTCAGGAAAAAATTAAAATTCCAAGAGTTTTATGCACCTCTCCAGCATGAGACGAATCTAATGACATATCATTTATCAAAATCGGACCATAACTGTAGATCTGATGGGATGTACAAAAATCGGCCTCGCGTAATATATATATAGATTCGTTGAATAGTATTTCTACGTAGTAAGATAAATTTAAATAAATAGTAGTTGAAATAAAATAACGCCAAACAATATTACTAGTACTGAAGTTTCGATGAATCGTTGTCGATGAAATAATATTCGATGAAAAGTTTGTCGACAAAACAAGGGTACACCGTTCCGTAGTTGCCCATCCTTCACAATAGATAGGCTTAAAACAGCGGTTTACGTAATGGTATACGTAATTACGAGAAAGATTTCAAGCTCTATTAAAAGGTCGTAAACGCCAAAGTAACTGTAATTACTTATTACCTTCTGGAAGTTATCGATTATACGCTCCAGATTGAGCGGAATATTTTAATGCAGTATGGCACTTAACTAATATGTGTAACGTTCAAAGTATAACGACACCGCGCGGCACTTAAGTCATTTTAACACGTTAACTGCGAAACAGGTCATTTTGACCCTGTTCTGAACTTTCGCCTGGTGCGGCGACCGAAATACGCGACTTTGCACTGGTGCGAAGGCCATAATGTTGTGATATTATTTTTTTTTTATAGAGTCAAGTATACATTTAGTTTCGTCATTTTACAATCTACCCGACAACATATAAATTAATTAACAGGTCACATATGACCTGTTCCCACTAGATTAAAACTTTTGTTATTCAGTGCGGAACAGGGCATATATGACCTGTTGTGTAGGGCCTTGTACAGCACTGCACGTAAGTGCAGAGTGCATTAGTGTTGTTACCCTGCTACTAGTACGCACGTTTGTTTCTGTTTATACGTAAACATGAATGCTTCTAAAATGCGGCCTCGTAGAATGTTGGACAAACATTTTAATTTAAGTAGCTGGAACAAAGACAAAGTTCGCATATTGGAACATGATTCTGTTAGAACCTCCACGTCCCCGAGTGGCAGTTAACCATCGTCGGCGGTTCATGTAGAACGAATTGAAATACCCTCAAACGCATCACAAAAATGACGTATTTAGGGGAGGTAGGGGAGCATTGGGCACTTTTTTACTTAAGTCTTAATAAAAATGCAATTTTTTAACAAAATCAACTTTTTACTCCTCATATTAGTAGCACATATATTTGGCTTCAATTATTAAGAAGAACACTTATACCATAATAATCAGTCTCAAAACTGCAAGAGATTTTCTGAACACTGTCAAAAGTGCCCAAACCTCCCAATGGTCGGGTGGTTTGGGCACCTCAATGGGAGGTTTGGGCACTGTATTAAAAACGCCTCTTAATGGTAAATTACTTAAATATTAAATAATATATTCATAAAAACTTTCAATCAAATCAACAAAACGATCAACTGGCTTCTTCATCTTCAGTGAATATTTAGCAACATATGAATTTAGACAAAACATCTTTCACAGTGCCTTGTTTTAAATATCTTTGGAGATTTAATCTACGTATGTGTTATATTCTGTGGCATTATCTGTGGCAACCGCACAATGCTCTCTCTCCTAAGATGGTGGTCAAATAGTAAGCTTATAATTCGTATTGTTTCTACAATAATTAAAATAAAAGTAATGTTCAAGTGACAAGGCGTTTTCTTGAATTACAACAGTACGTCGTAGTTATTTGCAGTCGATTTAATTTTTGCTCCCTTTTTAATTTAGTAATGAAACATCAAAAGTATTTAGTATTTCAATTCAATATTTACACGCACTTTAAACCCGTCAAAATAATTTTCTTTTAGCAGAACCTACTTTTTACACCGATTGCCGAAGCAAACAACAGTGGCGGGAGCTTTGGGCATGCCCAAACCTCCCTTTAGAATTAGTGTTCAATGCTCCCCACCCCCTCATTTCACAAATAAATTCAAATAAGTTTTTTGTAGTCTAATGTTTTACCTTAATTTATACGTTAATATTAGCTTTCGTAAATACATAACTAGATGACAATTCAGAAACCTACAACTTTTCAGAGTGCTTTCACGTTGTTATTTCCTTCGAAATCACATCATAATATTTACTTTCGCATGCACAAAACGGTTGACGGCTTGTGACACTCACAACTAATCAAAATGGCAGATGAAATTAGCCTGAGCGGTGTTGCTAGTTAGTGAGCTAAACTACCACAGTGTACAAAATTAAGTAGCTTCCGTACAACCCGACTTACAAGGTGGTGCCCGAACCTCCCGACTGCCCAATGCTCCCCTATCTCCCCTACATGAGCCCATCATCTGGTTGCACATGTAACAAATGTAAAAAAAAAATGTTCATTGTTTCGATATATTTATTTGGTTTATCTTTCCCATCACTACTAAATCATCGACATTTTACCTGTGCCAGTCCTGGCTGTGCGTTACAAGTCAATTTTGACCTGTTAATTAATTCGTCTATAAAATCTCAACGAACAGACGTCAACTTCGGCGAAAGCAGTATAAAGTAGACTCATTATTAGACTAAACATTATTATAATTAAATTCCATATATATGTATTTAGTAAAGACATTTTAGGTAAATATAGAACCCCTCTTACAGGCTGTAAATGACTTGTACCGCACAGCCAGAAAGTTCAATACAGGACTTTCATGGGTTGTAACGCACTGAGAGCGAGTTCACAAAATGAAGCTTCGCATTGAACGTGTTAAAGAAAATTTTGCGATAACTCTAAAATGGCTCGACTGATTTTATTAAATATAGTTTTCATTGAAAGTACTTATAACTATAAGGCCTCAGGTTCATGAATTCTCCCATAATTTTTTGACCCGTGGTTGAAAAGATAGAGGGGGGGACGCTATTTTTTTGATTTCCGGAGCGAATATTTACAATATTGCTGACTTTATAAAAAAAAAATGTTTGAAGACCCCTATTATTTTTAAAAGACCTATTCAACGACACCCCATACATTAGTGAAGTAACGGAAAAAAAAATTTACTCCCTTTAGGGGTACGAGAGGTACCCGAAAAAAAGTTCCTACTTGACTACGGAACCCTTATAGTTGCGTCATGTCCGTCTGTCCGTCTGTCCGTCTGTCCGTCTGTCCGTCTGTCCGTCTGTCCGTCCGTGCGTCCGTCCGTCCGCGGCTTAGCTCCGTGATCATTAGTACTCGAAAGCTGAAATTTGGTATAAGTAGGTACGTGTATGTATCACGCCAACAAAACGGTAAAATAAAAACTAAAAATAACTTTTTTCGTAATAGTTGCCGGGATGAAACAGTCGGGCCTAAATTGCCAATTATATAAAGCATACCTACTAACTGGTAGATATATATAGAATCTATAGTTATAACATACGGAAACAATTCGTAATCGAATTGGTTCCTAGTTCTCTCGCCACCACGTTTCAGTGGAATATTTAGGTCACGCGAATTGCCTAGATAGGGTGACAGAGAGGATAGATTACTCGAAGACGTAGTCGGTATGTATAAGCACTTAAGGTCCGCCGACCTGTCTGGCCTATATTGCTAAGCACTCAGGATGTCTCAGTCTAATTTGGCTGTACCATTGAATAGAACACTACACAAGATTATCCTTTTCGCTGCTTGAGATCTGTATTTTGTTGGTTGTTTGTGTGAAAGGCGACGTAATGATCGCATTGGGGCTATGATAGTCACGTATAGTCCATCCGGAATTCTAAGATGAAATTATGTCAAACTGGCACAAGTGAAAAACGACCTTAAATTTACAAGTATACGGTTGTTTGTACCTTGTGCCAAAGTGACTTCATTTGATCTTAGAGATCGGACAGACTATACAATACGCAATAAATATATGCGACAAGGCATACGTCACTCTCACACTATGCTCTCACACTGACAACCATGACAAAAAGTGACGGTTGTTTTGTCAAATATTTATCACGTGATGAACTCAACAAAGCCAGAAGACAAATACTACACTTCATTCTATGAGTGAAGTGTAGTATTTTCCATACCACTTCTATTACTATTATAACATTCTAGATTTGCATTGAAAATAATTTTTCTATGGAGAGGTGTCAAGTTTTCAGGAAAAATCTTAATAGCGTGATGCAGGTTCGTCTTTTGTTTTGTATGGGCGCACGACGTCATGCCAGTCTGGCGCGGACTATTGGGTATAATTTCCTTTGTCCTCTCATCATTACGAAACAGCTAGACAAACAGCCAATTTTCGTACAAGGATTTATCTGGACATGCAAAGATAGTTATAGGAAACTTTTTACACGGCTACGGTATAAAAAAGGTTGCGAGAACCTTCTAGTAGTAAAATAAGGATCTCATGATGCTGCATGCGAGTCCGACTCGAGCTTAGCCGCTTTCAAAGTTTTAACATTATAATTTCAAGGCATACGATGTCTTTCAAACGATCTGACGACGCGCGTTGATTGCGAATAACGCTCAGCAAACGCATGGCATTCCGCAATTTGTGAGCTTTAGACACGAGCTTCGTTACAAACGTTTGTTACAAACGCTTCGCTACAAACTCGCATAAAGTAAACACCATGCTTAGGAATATAGACCACAATATTACGATACGAAAACACTGATTACGGGACGAGTGAATGACCTCTTACCCACTGCTTCGGGTGTTTGAACCGCGTTCCAGAGTACTTTTACAGTGAGTTTACACTTTACAGTGACCGTACTCGCTAGCGACATTGTGAACGATTTCTATGGAGAATTGAGGTTCTACAAGGTAACCTGTACTATTTTCCATACAAATTGTTCACACTGTCGCTCGCCAGTACGGTCACGATAACTCATGGTAAGGGTACTGGCGTTGTAGTGATACAAACGCGCGTTTCATTTGCGTTTGTATCGATACAAACGCCTACAATGATACGCCTACAAACGCGCTAACATAAAGAAGCGTCGTCAGCTAAAGATAAATTTTAGAAACTGAATAGAAATATTTTTTTTGTGTTGGGCCTGGTACACAAATTGTATATTATAAGCGCAAAAAATGGAAACGTTCCGACACGACACAGAACATTCCTCGATTCAGTTCCCAAAATTCCGTAACGGTTAGTTAAGTTTTGGAGGAGGAAAGTTGAAAACGAAACCTTGATTTGTATGGAAAAATGAGCAATGGTCCTCTTAATCATTCATCGACGTTATTCATCCTACGTTTACAATTCCAAATAAGCAGATGAACTAGTAATTACATTGGAATCCCCAACGAGTATCTCGTTTCTGAAATTTCTTCAGTTATTTTGGTTTTACAGTGACATAAACCCGGAGTGCTCGTATCTTTTAAGGGTCGTGCAAGTGCTTCTCGTAAAAACCCGTCCGCTTAGATTTGTTGCGGTAGGAGGGATTAAAAATACTGCCATGCTATGGCAAAAGGACGTATCTTAGTATGACATCCGTATAAAGATAAGATCTTTTACCGTTACACGGCAGAATATCCATGACAATGTCCTTAGTGCCCGAGTTAGTTAATAAACATTTTGGCATCCTGCCTTTTCGCCGAACGATTTTTCGTCGAATGTTTCATTTCGCCGAATTTTCACTTCGCAGAAATTTTATTCCTCTGTAGTCGTAATTTTTCATAATTGTTGTAAATATCATCCTATAGACCAGCTTCGGTTAGGTTAGGTTTGTTTCAATCCTAAATAGTTTACAGTTTCAGTGAAAAATGCTTTCTGCGAAATGATACTTCGGCGAAATTGAACATTCGACGAAAAATTGTACGGCAGAGAAACAAACATTTTACATTACGAACACTTTTTAAACGCAATTAAGTCCCGTTTTATTATAGCAACATGTGAAAATGTTACAGATAGACCAGTAGGTACGAAGGATATGTAATTTATCTTGAATTTTCATGATGATCAAAGTGCATTTACTGTACTCATATTCACACGAACGACGCTTTGACTAGCTAGTGTGTCCAGTCGCCGTGGCCGAAATCGGCTAAGATTGGATGATGATGATTATAATGAACTACGGGGGTAAATTATTCACTTCATATTTAAATCACCCGATAATATGCTAGAGCCGATAAGAGAGAGAGGGAGATCCTAAACTTTGTTTTGGATATACTTGTAATGGTGACCTCACACACAGCATTTACAAATGACAAATTGAACTCTAGTCGTTTTTCTGAAAAATTAAATTTCTTCAACCATTATATGACGTTTCGTTTTATTCAAAACATTTTGCATCAATATTTACGGACAAATCTCGCGATCCGTGTAATTGCAAATTAATTTGTATTAACCAGATAAATACTTCCACAAACGTCTAGACGTCGCGCCCCGCCGACGCCATAGACGACATTGTACAACCGCGCAGTGCAGCCAATGCAATATATTACAATTTGTTGGGCCATTTTATTTATGTTCTACATCCCACTTTTTATTAGATTTTGGATATTTAAGGTATTTTCTACTTAGAATCACGAGCTCATTCGATCTTATTAGGAGAAAAAAGAGTCCCAATGTTTTTTGTTCCATTCCGTTACCATTTCGATAGAACTATACCGGTAACGGAATGGAAAAACCAAAATATATGAATATTTTGGGACACTTTTTTCTGCTAATTAGATCGAAAGAGCTCTTGATTCATCATAGAAATAACTAAAAAATGCAAAAAAAGTTGGGTGTACAGCAAAAAAGGCTTGTAATAGCTATCGACTATTTTGAAAGTTACTACTTTTTAAACTGTGTATTATTTTTTGTCGTGAATCGGAGTGTCAGGATGTGATAGAGATGGTTCACTTACTATGGAGCCCATCACGAAATCGCGAACAAAATCAGATAATTCGACGGACCCTACGTAAACCATCGAAAGTGAACAATGGTTTTTTTATTTGCGCTTTAGGTTTCTTTTGGGCTATATTTTATATCAACTCAAAGAAATAGTGGAAAAACATGTATTTCAGCGAAAAGTCAGTAGTAAAACATCGAATATAACGTCGCAATTTCGAAGTAATTCATCGAAAGTCTAAATTCGACTGATTTGATTATAAAATCGCCCAGTACATAAAATCTAGGGATCCAAAACCGTTTTTAACACACTAAAACCGGTTTTACGACGGGTTTAAGAATAGAGACATCCCCGTTTCACCATCGGACAACCAGGCGAAGGGAGCGATTTCACCCTTATTAATGTTGTCAGTTTACCCATTATTCGCACGAAGCGATTAGTTTCATCATTTATAAAGCAAACCGCTAAGGAATGGAACTCGCTCCCATCGTGTGTATTTCCAGAAAATATCGTTTTCTCTTCCTTCCATACTTCAAATCCGTAGACCAATTTTCGACTTATAAACGCCTATTACTTATCCCTTTCGTTAGTGAAAAGTGTATAATGTTATAGTGTGTGATCTCAACGGGGGTGACATAGTCACTGTGTGACAAAACCCCTTTCTAATTAATAAAGATAATAAAAAAAAACCCTTTCGTTAAAATAACCAATATACTTGAACCATAATTGAATGAACTTTTCAACTTTTTCATAAAATATTAATCAACGACAACAATATTTCTATATCAATAAATATCATCGCTTGTCCGAAAGATAAAAAGAAAAGTTTCGGACGGCGAAGATTTGAGCGAGACGCAGATACGAGCTATCGAGATGGGCCGACTAAATATAGAAATGGGAAGTCCAAATGAGTCCGCGGTTACTTCGAGACTGGTGATTGATTCTGTTTATGCTCATTTGTAATTTGATTAGATTATAATGAATTGTGATGATAGCTGACTTACTTGATACGAGTAGAAGGAATGCAAAATGGTAACGTATATTGGCATTGGCTGATGTCATTTATTTTATTAAGAGTCCTGCCCCAATGGGTTGCCATAGCGGCGTCACTGGCCACATCTATATTCTTCAATTGCATTGGAATTCAGTTTTCTTCAGAGATGGATAATTATTTCAGGAAAAATCTTAACAGCGCGATGAATCAGCCGGACAGCGCCGTCTGTTAGTTAAATTTTCTTTGTCAAATCATCACGACGAAACGGCTGGACGTATTTTAACCAATTTTTGTACAGGACATCTAATGGTTATACTTTGGATACTTTTTACCAGACTATGGTATAGAGAAAAATACGCGGACGATGTTCCGGGCAACTTCTAGTATTTTATATAAATATGGTGGCCAAGCGTTGCCAAGTTACCTTCTATACAATTCAATATGATTTGTATTGATACGACAGCTGTCGTCGCTATGGCTTTCCGGTAAGGTAGGGGATTATGGCATTATCTACCAGCCGTCAGGCCATACTTATTTTTGGTGGCTGCATCGTTTTACTTGGATAAACCTGATTCATAACCGAAGTTTTCACTGACTGAGATACGGAACACGGAACTCTAAAAACGAAATCAAAGTCGGATAATCCGTTTAGGAGCCACGATGCCACACAAAATTACAGATACACACGTAGATTTATACTCATCACTTCTCTTGTCGAGCAGTAAAACCGAACAAATTACTCACATTTAAAATTTCACAAAACTTAATTCGTCTGAAATGCAAATAAAGTTAAACATGCTCATATTTTAAATATCCGTGGAAAAAAAAGCGCCGCGAGTGCAAAATGAACTCCACCGCGCGGTCCTTTTCTCAGTCAGTATTTGCTTTTTATCCTTCTTTCTTTTTCCACATCTGCAGGCTGTTTTCATTCATTTGATAATTTTATAACAGGTTCATTCTTTGAATACGTATTCCTAGTTTAAGTAACAGAACATTGATATTAATATAAAGTAGGTGTTTTTGTATTACGAGTCTGTTATGAATACACTCCCCTTGGTTTGCTGAGTAGTCTCCTTTTCCACCCATTTCGTACGTTTATTGCTTGTAATTGTGTGTTATTTGTTTGTATTTAAATTGCAGTGAAATACATTTTGGGAGTTTACTCCTTAAGAATCGATTTTCATGGTTTGCTAATGTTTCGCCGAAAGTTATTTAGCAAATTCTTAACTCGCCGAACTACGTATCCCATATTTTTATTTGGTCAAATTTTCATTTCCCAACTCAACGTTTCGCACTGATATCTTTTCCCAATTAATGATTTGATAAACTATTGTTAGACCAATTATTATCTGGGATTTTTATAAGATGTCAATTATGTTTTCGTCAAATGTATTGGCATACCTTGATTTAGCAACATATTGAATGGCATTATGCAAATCGCAGTATAATTTTATTGCATTAAGCGGGTAGGGTGATGCACCATGCACCTAAATTTAGAGGGTACTTTTGTTTACATACTTTGTGGCTCAAAATAGCATTTCATTCTTGAGTTATCATCGCTGATAGTTAATGTGCGTGTGTGCATAAAAAAAAACCCTAACCTACCTATCTCTGGGAGCAGTTTTGTCCCGAAGACTGTAATCCCGAAGACTGTAATTCCGACGGCTAGAATTCCTACAGTTCACATACATACGTATCACAAGTACAACAAAAGGAGCGTTTTTAGGGATATAAAAAAAAAAACTAACCTAACCTAACCCGGCCGAGTTGGATCTGCTCACATACATACGTATCACAAGTACAACAAAAGGAGCGTTTTTTAGGGATATAAAAAAAAATACTAACCTAACCCGGCCGAGTCGGATCTGCTCACATACATACGTACGTATCACAAGTACAACAAATTGATTTTGATTAAAAAATATTTTTTTCGGTTTATATTTGTGTTTTATTTTGCACTATCATCATACTGTAAGCAATGGTTGTAGGTAATTTGCCCAAATGGCTTTTGATGAATCGTTATTTGACTAAGCAAATCATTTGCTACACAATTATTTACCACATAAAATTTGACGATATGTTATTTGCCTTAGCAAATCATTTCCTACACAATTATTTACCACATAAAATTTGACATGATAAAATTTTGGAATATAAAAATGTAGCGAAATAAAAAAAATACGAAGTAAAATTATGCCAAGGATTGGTTTGCGTAATAAAACTTCGGCGAAAAGTTGGTTGCCAAATGAAATTTGACGAAACATAATTCGGCGAAAAGGCAGTATACCGATTTTCATATATAAGCCCGGGGTATGAAAAGTATGGGGTATAAAATCGAACGTATCTGCCGTGCTAATTTAAAAAGTCGTATCTCAGTATACGATCGGGGTAAAAATACGACTTCTTAATTTAGCAGGTTATGCGTTAAGCGTTATAGACTAAGATCCCGATATAAAATAACCTTCACAGAGATGTTTATTTGATGAAATGTATTTTATATTTAATTTAATATGTCAATAAATATATTGCATATGGGTTGCCTAACAAATTTTAGTCCAGGGTATGTTTAATTAATAATTAAAAATAAATGTTTTAAACATTTCACCGGTTTGATTAATATTAGATAAATTCTATACAAATCGAAAGTATGAAGCCCATAGAATATGCAAACGTTAGGTTGCCTATTCTTTTCCCGTCACAACTATCGGGTAGCCAGGTATAAACAGGTAAATCTATACCTACTAGCATTTTGCAAAGGTCTGATTATTGAATTGAAATTAAATAAGATTAAAGATTATTTAATTATAAATTTATCTAATAATCAAATCGGTGAAATGTAAAAAAAAAAAATTAAATTTTAAACTAAACATACCCTGGACTAACATTTGTTAGGCAACCCATACGCAATATATTTATTGACATATTAAAATAAATATAAAATACATTTTCATCAAATAAACATCTCGGTGAAGGTAATTTTATATCGGGATCTTAGTCTATAACGCTTAACGCATAACCTGCTAAATTAAGAAGTCGTATTTTTACCCCGATCGTATACTGAGATACGACTTTTTAAATTAGCACGGCAGACTATACGTTCCAAAAATATAAGTATTGCGATACTACGGTAGAAAGGTCGTATCTTTGTATGGATTTCATAGTAAGATACGGTTTTTTTTTCCGTAGCACTGCAGACTGTAGTAACTAAACTAGCCGCTCGAGGGCGCTTTACATCACGCTTCCTTATTTAGTTACTACTCATAATCTCTCCAATTTGTTAAAAATTAATCGGAAGTAAATTTTCCTTGTAAAATATTGTAATTTTCCTGTATATTATACTCGTATATTAATATTATGTAAGTGCCTACCTTCTCTTTCTTGTTTGCAGCACCCAACAGGGTACATAATATGATACTTAAACTATTTACTTCCACCTGTATAATCATTATGTGCAATAAACGTATTGAGTATATATTTTATAATCGTTCTTAAGGCCAGGCGCGCACCACGATTTTATTCGCGCGATAATTTTGTCGCATAAATGCAAGACATATGGGTTTATATGAGAGTGCGCGCACTCTCTTTTCATAAACCCATAAGTACGCTTATTTCTGCGACAAAAATAATCGCGCGACTAAAAAAAATCGTGGTGCGCGCCTGGCCTGAAGAGTAAACTCCAGTCGTGCGTTCGGAGCTGACACACACACTTTTTAGGGTTCCGTACCTCAAAAGGAAAAAACGGAACCCTTATAGGATCTCTTTGTTGTCCGTCTGTCCGTCCGTCCGTCCGTCTGTCAAGACCCTTTTCCTCAGGAACGCGTGGAGGTATGAAGCTGAAATTTATATCAATTACTCAGGTCTACTGTCCCTTGAAGCTGTGAAAAAATCAAACTTCTAAGCCAACGCAATCAAAAGATACAGCCGTTTATGCCGCAAATTTTCGACACTTGCAAGGGAATCAAAACCTACAGGGTGCTTCCCGTGAACTCAGAATCTTGAAATTTGGTACGAAGCAACGTCTTATAGCATAGATAAAGGAAAAATTACGAAAACCATAAATTTTTTTTTTAATACCTAACTTTGCACCTAATTTATATGGGGCGCTATACATACCAGGTGCAAACTTAACTTAACCACTTAGGGATGGAAAGTGTTTGTACGGAACCCTCGGTGCGCGAGTCCGACTCGCACTTGGCCGGTTTTTTTCTTTCTGTCTGTCATTCTTTCTTTCTCTCTTTATTACTTCCTTTTTTTATTTATTTATTTTTTCTTTCTTACTAATGCTATCTTATATCCACGCGACTATAGTTAGTTGTAATTTGTAATCTTCTATATTTCGTTAACCAAATTGTATATGAAATCACGGTTAGCGCAATTCAATATTATTCTCACCGCGGTTTGATTAATAAAGATGTACGTACAGTAACATCAAAACTTTCTATAAAAGCCAGCCATTTTTCCTTCGTTGACGTTTTGACATTTGCCGTCATCTTTCATGCCACAATAGGAACTAGAATCTTCCGTTCTGAAGCGTCCGCTGACCAGCACCCTGGGACAGGTTGTGTGGATTGTAGATGTGTAAATTCCTTTGTTGCCGCAAAGCTGCCGTTGCTCCAGTTGTTACGAGGGTACCTTATTGTGTTTTCAGGGTTTTATTTTTATTTTCACGCAAATACGATAAAACGAACGAAGGCGGGATTTTAGGTAATCACTTGGGGTTTCTTTGTTAGATTACGAAAGCAAAGATTGTGAATACGATACTTGTATTAATTTTTTTCATCTTCTTTAGATAAGTTCCTTATAATTTTGTTTAAGTATCTTTTTTTTTATATTTTATTTTTTAAGTTTGATGTAATATGAATAAGCCATTTTGGTTATCGGTTTTAATCCGTATCATTTTTCGCTGGGGTTCAAAACTGCACGAAAAGTTACAAAAATAAATGAGTAACATTGCAAGCAGCTATTAAACAGCTTAATGCGTATTTTATAGATGCGTATTTTGTCTCATGTTTAAAAATCCGAAGTTAATCAAGCTATTTCTGTACCCAAGAATGTCAGTTTTTAATACCGCACTTTTATTATGTTCTAGTAAGATTATGTTCCGCGGTCTTTGGCGTCGTAAATGTTTTAGATGAAATCTTTGAGGTTTTCTCCACAACATTTTTGCTGTAGAATCTATGGCTGGAACAAGAATCCTTTTAATATGAAAACTCTAAACTAGTTCAGCATAATTTTATTTGCTGCGTCTTAGGGAGCTCGAGTTTTCTTGCTAAGTCGTGAAATGTGGAGTAGAAATTTAATGTGTCATGTAATTTTCAAAGTTTTTAAGTAGGTATTTTTAATTTAAGTATGTTTGCAAATAAAATTGTGTGTAGCGTTTTTCGCAGTTATTGATTAAGGTACTCTCTCACAGCAAACATTCGCCTGTGATTTAACATTTATCGATATACTAGAAAAAATAAATCAATCTTTTTGACCTTCACTCAAGACAAAACGGATTTACAAATATTAACCAATTTTGGGACAGATGATATATTTTGCTGGATATTTACAGATGGTTATAGGATATTTTTACTCGGCTACTTTTACTACGGTAAAGTTTTACTTGGACGAAGTGGCGCCATCTAGTGCCATTAATAAAACGGTCTCCATCGCACCATTAAGAGCTTTCGGACACGTGTGACTACAACACCACAAAAAATGTAATTAAACTATAAAAATAAAAGGTTGTAATATAACATCATGCGTGGGCAACCTTTCATTAGAATTTTTGACCAGTATCGTGTACTTCGTAGAATAGATTCCTAAGAAAATTCCGCAGGTCAAAATGCGGCTGACTGTACCCCCGCGGTGTCGTTATTTCATACAAAGAGCCCGCTCCGGCTCGTTTCACTTTAAAAGGCTGTTTATGGCGCTGAAGTTCGTATGAAAACTATTAAACTCTAAATTTTGCGGCAGTTTGCATCTGGCCCGTATACAAACTTCATATAACGTATCTTGGTGTAGGTGTTGTTCGTTAAATATGTGTAATACAACTAGGTATATCATTTTCAAAGCAGATTTTATGAATGATCGAAGTAAATAAGTACGACCTTAGCTTCAGATCTCGAAATCTCACATTAATTTTATTTTATCATTAATTCTGATACGAAGGGCAAGCATACTGTATAAAAAAATATTAATAACCTGATATTAGAAAATTCTTGAGTGCAATTTTGTTTCTTATTAAAAATTAAGAAGTTTTCCTTTAAGTAAAATAAGTTATGTTAAGGATTTAAAGCAGTTTCTGTCCAAGACCCATATTTTTTTTTCCACACTGTATATTACACGTGTATAAAGTAATCTAAAAGTTGCCGCCTCTCTAATGTTCCTACGTAGGTATTTATGGGCTAAATGTCTACCACCTACACTGCTCGAATCGAGAAAAAATCCTTTCAAATCTACATTTTTTCTCCTTATAAAGGACAGTTCCATTAAATACTTTCCATAGCACATCCTACGTCGAATATGGCCGTATTACACCACAATGTAACAGCACAGCTACACACCCCATCTTCCTTTTTAAACCTCAAATAATATTGTAGGTTCTGAATCAGACTGTGAACTCTATATTGAAGGGGACAAAGTGGTTTTCTAGTAGCAAATACCCCTAGTTACGAGACTGTTAAACTCTGCTAGGTACTCGTTATACTTATGTTCAGTTCGTTCGGAAACCAACTACAGCGGCGACACGAATTAAAGCTTTTTATTATTCGCTTGTCCTTCTACTTCTTTTTTCTGTAAAATAATGTAAACATGATTTTTGTAAATTAAGTGAACTGCATTGCTTATAAATAACTGTTTAAAAATGGGGGCTTAAACGGGGCTTCAATTTGACTAATTGACCGAGCAAAGTATCTTCGTTTCAGCTTAGATCAAACTGATTTAGGTATGACCAAATTCTGGATGTCTAGTCGTCCGGATTTCCGCTGTTCTCAGCTACAGGTCGCATTTCTTAACCGGATGTCGTGAAAATTTGTGAATACTTACTAGATAATTATATCGATTATTTTTATCGGTAAAATTTTTCGGAAATTTTATGGTGTAGATATTTATGGGGGTCGAAAATGTAAATATATTTCAGCCATTTCAAAAATGTTCACAAGGTGTACATTACTTGTGCTAGTACTCACAGGCACTAGTAATTATATGGGTTGAAGTAGTTGAAATAAAATCAAACTTTGAGTAGGTACCGGGGAGTTAAAAGAAATCCTTGAAGATAAACCAAGTTATCAGAGAGAAAAATATATTGTGTGCTTTTGATTTTTTTACAATACAACTATTTATCTTCGGCCACTCTCAATATATTTTTTGTAATGGCGGCTTTTGTAGCTGCTCCGATATAAGGAACGGTAAAAAACAACAAAAATCCGCATTTTAATGTACTCGTAGTCCTTATTTCGTTAATTTCCTATTACTACGTATACTTACATGCATACCTTATTGGGTAATTGTAATTTTTTTATTAAGTATAGCTAAATTTTAGTTCGTCAGTTAAATTATCAAAAAATACGGACATGATTTCTTTAACAAGTAAACAAAAAATAAAGAAATTATTTGCTTAGGAAACTAACCTATTTTAAAGTTTAATTTTGTGCTTATTAGATTTTTTATACCGACTCATGTATATCGTTAACCATAATAACTAAGTTTCCCTGTTCCAAAATCTCATTTGTCATAATCAGTCTTGGGTCTGGATTTAGGTTACATAGTTCCCGCAATTCATTTAACCCCATTATTACTTTTTGTCATTTGATTTTACCCTCGTCGCCTAGAACACTGGTTTTGGTCCTTGTCTGTCAGGATTTAATCTTGGGGACGAGTATATTATGTAATCGTAATCATATTTGTTAGAAGCTTAAAATGATCTGGGGTTAAAGTCGAGTTTCTAATAACATCTGTGCTATTTTTGCGAAGCCGGGGCGGGTACTAAGCTAATTATTATGTCGCGATATAATCCGTTTAAATTGTCTTATTGAAATGTGTGACAGACGTGCAAACCGAAGAAAATATTAAGTTTTATACAATTCAAGAATTGTATAATATATAGACATCACATGAGTCGCCACAATAACATTCATAAATTCGATCCCCTATATTACAGACAGAAATAAACTTTTCGTATAAATCCTATCAGCTTTTGTCCAGTGGTTTTCGTACAATAAGCCCCAATTTCTCCATTTTTGCGCCGGGGTAACCCTTTTAGGTAATACATATCGAGCATTGTTTTTGCTATTATCAAATTTTGCGTAACGGGTTTCGTTTCCGAGTCGACCGTGCGTGTCGGAGGATACACAACAGATAAGCGCAGAAAAGCATCATCACAACATAGTATAAAACAAAGTCGCTTTCTCTGTCCCTATGTCCCTTTGTATGCTTAAATCTCTAAAACTGCGCAACGGATTTTGATGCGGTTTTTTTTAATAGATAGAATGATTCAAGAGGGAGGTTTATATGTTTAATACATGCATAATTTAGCACCCGTGCGAAGCCGGGGCGGGTCGCTAGTTTATAGATAAAAAAATAACCTATTGAATATCTACATTTTACTACATTTTGAATGAGGAATAACCCCTGGCGAAAAAAGAGGGGTATCTGTGCTTTTGTGTATCTGTTATAGTTATTAGTTCCCAAACGGCTGGTCCGATTTGAATGCTTTTTTTTAGGGTTCCGTAGCCAAATGGCAAAAAACGGAACCCTTATAGATTCGTCATGTTTTTTTTAAATCGAAAGCCTCGTTCATCGATATCGTTCTTAGCTATGTTTGGTAAATATCCTCACCCATTTCTGTAATAGCATGCTTTGATTGAAATAAGTGCAGGTTCTCAGGCATTTGACTTTTACTGGATTCCTAGGTTAACTATAAAGATGTCATACGAGGGTGGTATGATAAGTAATGAGCCTTGAAGCATTGCGGTATGGCTGAATATTAAAAATGTCTTTGCTTAGGTACAGCCGCCATCTCGGACGCGGGAAAATTGACAGTTTCAAATGATTCTCTTAATTACTTTATGAATTATAGCTATTTAAACAGTATACATAAGTAGCATTTTTGTGTAAAATGGAAAAATAACAATATCGATCAGTGATTAGTTTCCTGTTTTTGAAGAGGAAAACGCGTGATGTAATAAAAGACGAGTTAGATAGCGTGTATGGCGATGCTTCACCTTCGATTGCAACAATTAAGCGGTGGTATAACGAGTTCAGAAATGGAAGAACATCTGTATTTGATGAGGCCCGCCCAGGACGTCCAAATGAAGTTACCACGGAGGAAACCATCAAAAAAGTCCATGATATGTTGATGAACGATCTTAGACTGAAGTTGACGGAGGTAGCAGAAGTATGTGGCTTGTCACTGAAGCGTGTACAAAATATCGTTCATAAACATTTGGGCATGAGGAAGTTATCGGCCCGATGGGTACCGCGTTTGCTAACTGAAGAAAACAAGCAGACTCGTGTAACTACTTCCAAAGAGTGTTTGGCACTATTAAAGCGTAATTCGAAGGATTTCTTTATGCGTTACGTTACCGTGGACGAAACGTGGATCCGACACTATACTCCCGAAACAAAACAAACAGTCGAAGCAGTGGACTTGTCCCGGTGAAAGTGCTCCAAAAAAAGCAAAAACGGTTCCGTCGGCTGGGAAGGTGATGGCGACCGATTTTTGGGATTCGCAAGGAATTATCCACATATATTATTTAGCGAAGGGATGAGTGATCACAAAGCCATATTATGGGTGATTTGTGGACTCGATATGATGAAGAATTAAAAAAAAAAAAGGCCCCGTTTAGCCCGCAAAAAGTGCTGTTTCACCAGGATAATTCATCAAACATCGTCAAGGCCAAACTGGATCAATTGGGCTACTAAATACTGCCGCACGCTTCTTACTCCCCGGATTTGGCTCCTTGCGATTTCTTCTTGTTCCCAAACATGAAATCTTGGCTCGGAGGCAAACGATTCATGTCAAATGAACAGGTCATACAGGCCACGGAGTATTTTGCAGAGTTTCAGAAGTCATATTTTTGTGAGGGCTTAAAGAAGGGGATCGCGTTGAGAAATAAAAATAATAATATAAAATAATATTTTTTTCCATTGGTAGGCTCACTACCTACTTATCATACCACCCTCGTAGCTCAGTTGGGAGAACACTACACCGGAAACGTCGGGTCGCAGGTTCAAGTCCTGCTTGCATTGCAGTGGATCGCAATCGCACTACCTTTTTCATTCGTATTTATCATTTGTGCCAAGATTTAATAATAATACAGTAGTAGAAATTCAAACATTAAACACACAATAAATAAAAAAGCTTCTAAAAATATTTTTTGTAGTTCCTGACAACGCATGAAATGTGAATTGATGTGGTGATGCCGAAATACTCAGAACATCTACACACAAATCAATATAATGAGACAAAGTAATTAGTTGAGTTTAATCATTAGATTAAACCTATTATTTAAGCGCCGATTGTTCAATCACCAGATAAAACATATCTGTCAGATAAATGTTGACTGTCACTTTTATTTTATATGGCGGGAGAAAAGGATAGCATAATTTTAACCCTAAGGTATAAAAATATGACTCGCTACGCCGTCAGCCTACTTTTTGTTTTTTCAGTCCCGATCCTGACGTTTGGGTTTCAAAGCCGCAAAACACACAAACGGATGAAAATACAATGTTATTTGCACGTGGCAATCGCCGGGTGATTCATTAGTTCAGATCGCATGGACTCGATGTTTGGCCAGTCAGTTTACATGAGTATTAAGGTAAAAAGAACAAAAGGTAAAATGCATAATAAAAAAAAGATTCGCAATAAACGATAGATGATGATGAAAGGGCATCGATGTTCAATATTTAGCCATAGCGAATAAGTTGTAAATTTATATTACAGTGAATAAAAGGAGTTTTACCTTACCAACGGTCTGGTTGTTCTGAATTTTCTTGAGTGTTTAAAATGCAAAATGTACAATTCCCCCTCCTCCGCGTCCACCACCATGATGAAAAAAAAAACCGTCAATTTCTTCAGATTTTTGCTTATATCTTCGTTTAGGAGCATTTTAGCTACAAAAGAGCTTTCTATAATTTACATTTTCAATTTTCTTTCTAGAACAGATAGTTACAGAAATAATATGAACATTATGAGATATGAAGATAAAAACAAAAGCAAAAATCTGAGGAAATTGCCTTTTTTGCAATTACATGTCGTATTAGTTTTGTTATTTGTGATGATCTGCAAGAATCACTTGAAAATTCTAATAATTAGGGATAACTACATATTATAATTTGTGAGAAACGGCCCTGCAATGTTTCTTAACTAGATCACAGCATATGTATTTATACAAAAGAAATGCACAAATCGAATGTTTTGCAAATTATGTAAAAAAAATCGTGGGTTATTATCATTAGTTTAGGGCGAATTCTCTAAATTATATCCCTGTTTGTTCTAGTTTTTTTTTTCATTGGTTAAACAAAAGTCGGGGCTAGCTAAAAAGACAGTTAATAATATGAGTAATAAAATAAATAGAACACGAACCAGCTTACAGTAGTGCGAGTTTATTTATCTTGTGGTCTAGAGTTCCCTAAAACGTATGGCGAGTGATGAATCGCTACCAGACTTTGCTTTCACTAGAATGTCGCCGAATATATACGATCCGACAATGCGAGGATGTACGCGAGTGAACCATTATTGTAAGCGTTCATACACAGTACATTTGTCGCATTGTTATATTCCTAAGGAACATTTACTAGGCACTAGACTGCAAACAGGTAGAAGAATACGGGACGAAGTACCTAGGGCCTCCAAACAACCTATACGAAGCTTGTCAAGGCAATACAATACAATACAAATCCACTTTATTTCACGTTTAAAATTTAACGCTTAGTTAATGGTAGGTAACGTGAAACCCGAAAATAAAATGTAATCATGATTCCAATATGTAGTTTTATATAAAATTAAAAGTATATAACTAAACCTTAACAAACTTAAACTATGATCTAATTAAACCTAACTTAAATTATTGGGACCTAAACTATATGTACATATATCACCTATGTCGCTACCATTAGGTAGGGTGCCCATGAGGCTGGCCGCGTTACCTCGCTGGATGGCAATGCCAATGCGTTGGGCGAGGAACGAGCCAGCCCTACGATCACCGGAGGACCGGATAAGTAAGTAACTAAGCTTTTTGAAAAGCTTAGTTGCTTCCGGTCCCCACGGTCCTAAGGTCTCCACGGCAAACGCCGCAAATACGTAGCTATCACCGAGAGCTGCGTACTTGCGGCGCTTGGCTGTCTCTGCCGCAGCAGCCGCTCCACCTGCCCTCAACGACGTCGTACCCAAATGGGACGGCGCTAGGGTATCCACACATGTGGAGTCCCATATTAATGGCCGTCCCTGTTGCCAGGGCACGAGGGTCATTCCGTCGGGCCTCTTGCCATCGTCACGCGACAGGCCATTTGGCTCTAAAGTGGCTGGCACGCTGACGCTCACCAGGGCCCGGCGAATGATGTCGTTGAGGCAGGAGTGGCGGGACAGTCTACCAGCACTCTTTGAACATGAGAGTCCGTGGTGGGCCAACCGAGTGACGAGTGTACCACAATGGCAGCGGTGCGGTTCTACGATATTCGCCCCGAGACGCAGGCCTACGACAGAACGGAAAGAGTTTGGATCCAGGAGGTTCCCGTAATTGGCCGAGGGGTACGCGTGTAGCCAATAACCCGATTCCCTCTCGGAGATTGCCAGAAAGCGGGCCTTTTCGGAAGCTGATGTGCATGTTTCCAAAATGTGCTCATGCACCCGCCGGCAGATCGGTTGATCCCACATTTTTTGAAGGTTCGGACTACACGGGATGTCATTACCTGGGCGGGCCATTTTCCATGCGTCCCTGGCCTCGGACAAACCAGCCACCTCACAACCACTATCACATAGTGATGGATTTAGAATTTTTCCAGTGAGAGGTAGCGTGCTATGCACCGAGGACAGGAACGCCGGTAATGCGACGCTGGAAATTTGTCGTATTCCGAGACCACCGAACCTTACAGGCAGAGATGCGATCAAAAACATCCTGCTATCAATTTTGATGTTGATAATTTTTTCAATTTGATTCCAAATAATATTGTCGAGTTTTTCACAGTAATTTCGAAGTTTCCAAAAGGGGCTACACCGCATAGCATATGTGAATTTAGGGACAAAATGACAGTACCGAATAATAAATATAGCCATATGGGGATTAATTTTCAGAAGGCGGTCCGAAAATGTATGGAAATGATCTATTTTTTTGTCAATAAAATCTGGAAAGGCCTCGTCAAATATTGGCGCACCTAGGAGCTGGAGAGAGTGTTTGGATAGAATTTTGATACCCGGACAGATATTTTGAAAATTACGTACGGTGTCTGAACCTCGGATTGTGTCAACATATAATTCGCACTTGTTATAGTTTAGTTCTAAACCAATGGATTCAAATTTAGATCTAATATTTATGAAATCGTTCAGGACAGAATCCGAGTCGCCTCCTAGGGTACCATCGTCCAAGTACCAGGTGTTGAATTTTGACGTAAGTTCAGTGATGCTCGGGTGAATGGCTAAGCTAAAGATGGCCGGCCCAAGCGGGTCACCTTGTTGACAGCCAACAGAGGATAGAATTGTATTGTTTTTGAATTTTAGATGAGAAGGAGAGCTGTAGCATTGCCATACGTATGGATAAATGTTTGGGATGTTCTTGAGGACCTCGCTGAGCATGACGCTTCTATGGACAGAGTTGAAGGCATTTTTAACGTCTAGCTTTAGGAGTGTTACATTATTCGAGTTTTTGTGAAATGTGCGACAGGCGTGGACAGCGGCTTCGCAGCCTCCTTTGCTGCCAAATCCTAGTTGAGTAGGCTGGAATTTTGATTCTAAAACTGGAAGTATATGTCTACAACAAATTTTGGAAGCCAAACGTCTGAAAGTTGATCCTATAGCAATAGGCCTCACGCTGCCATCTTTTTTAGAAAGGGCGCAAAGGCTAGCACCATATAGCGTTTGCGTTACACCTCAAAATTAGAGATAGGTATACAGTAAAAAAATAAACAGAGGTTAACAACAGGCGGTAACAAATAGCGATCTCTTCCAGACAACCAGGCATTATGTTATGGGTTTCGTGGAGGATTTGGAGTGTAAGAATTCGCTACTCCTTTTGTTCACGCAAAATATCTAGGCACGTGACTTGCGTAAAGTGGCCAGCCAAACTAAATAACTAACTATCCCTGAGGATATAGGTTTTATCCCATAAGATATTTATAATAACTCTACAGTACAATCTAGATATTACTTTTCTTTTTCATTTCACTTGCAATGCTATGTTGCTAGGGTGGAATTTTGCAACTCAATTTTGAAGAAGATATCTTCATCCGATTGAGATAAAATTTTGCATAATCTCAACTTTGATGACAATACAATAATATGGTACCATGGAGCTGGTCTGATGATGGAGCCGGAAGGTGGCCCTAGAAACTCCTAGTGTCCCCAAACCAAACCTACCGAGTTTGGTGTCGTTAGAGGCGTCGCAGTGAGCAATTCGCTGTAAAAAAGCAGTCGGCTATAAAAGCTTGTACGAAATTGCACAGTAAAACAGAATCAAGAGATAATCGCCAAAACAAAACTTGTTCCTTTTTATATAATTTATCCCACATAGTTCCAGAAACCGCCGGCAGTATAAACCAATATTGAAATAAACAGAAAAAAGCCTGTTAACAAGCCATTGTAATACATAAAAATTCCAAGCGCGCTCCAATTGCTGCTTCAAATCTCAGAGTAATTTAGCTGGTAAGTATCTATATACTTTGTGACCTAATGAATAGAGTACAAGATAGAACGACATACGAGATTGGGAAGTTGCAGTCCATTTATCGAGAACAGCTTACTGGATGCCAGTTGAGGGCATTAAAGCACTGATTTCTCCTATTTTACTCTTTTGTTTCTATCTAGCTTGGAGTTTTGTTACAAGATTGTTCCGTACATACTATGCGTTGAAGCCTTTTACTTGTCTTCTTTGTAATTAAGCGTAATAATTTGATGATAACTAACTGCATAATCCAAATTATATGTTGGCCAGTTTTACATCTAACTGGGTAATTTCCTGATGTATTTTTTTGTTAATCCAGCTAAAAATAACTAAGATAAAGCGCATTAAAGTATGGATCCGGGGCTCACACGTCACGCATTGCAAAAAAAAGTAAAAAACTAGCCTATTGGCTAGTAAATCCTTTCGTGGACATTATGCACTTAACTTAGTATTGCGTCTTTAAAATACAATACAATACAAATCCACTTTATTGCACACCTCAAATACACAAGAATACAAAACATGAGAGCTAATATATAAGTAGTAAAAACTAAACAGAGCGTTGAGTCTTTATTTATTTTTGTCATAAATCAGGACCCTACATTTACGGCTTTCGTGCGCTAACTAGTCGATCAGTCGGCTAAATCCATAGTTGCAAATAGAGCTGTGTCGTAGATACAGTTATTGATGCTGTAAAAGCACACACTGGCTGCATCCAATCCGCTCGTAACCCAAAAATCGGAAAGCCTCGGTAAACGCCATGCGCGTCGGCTTTCCCAGTGCTATACCGCCAGGCCTTTATTGTTCTGATTCTCTGATAGGATTGAATTCGAATTGAACGCGATGCATAAGTGCTCTTAATACTTCAATTTCTATTGAAGTAATCTTTGAAATATATAGTCGTGTAATGTATGTACTATGGGCTGCATAAATGCATCGTCTTTTTATGAATGAATTCATTTATAAATGGGCCATGCAATTCTGCAGCTAATTGTACATAGCATCTTGCGGCACTATACGGCAATTTCACAATAATTAGGTAAATTGCAGAATTGTAACTCATTATGCATCTATTATGATATGACCATTCGACTGTTTGAACAATACAAAGTTCTCTTTCTTAGATTGGCAATAACCCCAAGGCCAGGGTCAGAGTGCCCTCGGAGACTCCCTATTACATATCTTAATTCTCACCGACGTACGTACTTTTTCTTTTTTCAGTCCTGATCCTGACGTTTCATTTGCACTAATGTACTACATAGTATTTTATTACCTACTATGAAAGTCCTATATTCAAGTTATAACACATTCCCACAACGATAAAGCAACAGTACACGTGGCGGCAATATTCCGACCATTCCATTAAAACTCATCAAACACAACTCGACTGTTTGAACAATACAAAGTTCCCTCACTTTCATTGGCAATAACCCCAAGGCCAGGGTCCGAGTGCCCTCGGAGACTCCCTATTACATATCTTAATTCTCGCTGACGTACGTGAGCGGACGTTAATAGCGAGCGGTTCGATGACTTCATTTCTGAGCTCATATATAAATTAATTTCCAAGTACCTACTTTGGGAAAAAGTCGGGGAAAGTTTGGGCTTAGTGCGGCTTCGCTGCCTGCGGAGCGGTATAAGTAAGGTTGTGTAATAATAGCATGATTAAATGAATGTAGTCAATGGGAAGATTAACGTGGTTGACGCTTACGTCCCCAGTCTATACTTTTATACTTAACTAGCTGGGCCGCGCGGTGTCACCCGTTCATCCCACAGGAACACTAAACTTTTTCGAGATAATAAATAAGCTCATATGTGAATCTAGGGTATCAGCTACCTTTAATATAATATTTTATCAATATTGGTGCAGCCGTTTAAATAAGAAGTAACAAACATACATTCACACAAACACACTCAAAAACCTTCGGCTTGATAATTAGTGTGATTACAGAATATAATACTAACTATAGAAGGTCCTCTCTTTGGATCATTGCAAAAGCCGCTTGTGAATTGAATTTTATTGGTTGCTCGTGTAAAATCCGATGCAATTGGCGAGGTTGGACGTAAGATGTGGCAACGCTATTGACCTGTGGGCTGCTCTAGGAGTGGTTAATAACGCATTAATTTTTTACCCCGATAAATGCGGAAGGCGGAGCAGGGGTACAGGTGCGCGCTGGTCCGTAGGCTATATATTTAGCATGACTTGCGTCGCGTGGTGAGCCCGTCTCAACTTAAGAGGCCTTAATCCTATTAAAATGCTGATGGTTTAAAAAAAATCCCTATTATCAAACATGTGTCTTAACATATTATTGATGTTGCTACGTCTAGAACAGGGCTATTGGAATTTATTGGTATATATTTGAAACCTACAGTTTAAATTTTTCATTGATAATTTTTGTTTAAAAAACTGCTCTAAATTGTCATAATTCACGCGGAAAATTAGTTTTTTCAACTTATTTTCGACTGCACGCAATGAAAGTATGAAATAGCTAGTTAATACCTGACCTCGGGGAAAAGTATTATTTACTTCAAAAAGTTGGTTGAAAGTATCAATATATTTGTCATAATATGAAAAAAAATATTAAAAGAAATAGGTAAGGCCTCTTAACCTACTTTAACCCCGGCATCATGTCATGCATGATTTCATGAGCAGCAGGGTGTTGTACCGCCTATGTATTTTTTATCTATGTATCAATAACATGTTCAGCTAGTATTAGTACATCATTATACATAGACAATAAGTGATGTTAATGTCGTGCGAGACTTGCAAATCTTTTGGCTACAATCATGTAATATTCAAACAATAAATGACGAATTAAATAACCGGCGTTTGGTCGTTAAATTTGTGACTAAGTAAATGTCTATTCAACGTAAATAATTAATAAGACACGTACTTAAGCTTAAATTAGGTAACTATAGTAATTTCGTGTCTTTATTTTTGAAAAGAAGTTTCTCATTTCAAAAATTCATTCTAGTAATAATTCACTGCTCTTATTTAGATTTGAACTAGATCTATATCTATGATTTGATATTTACCGAGTTCATATTTATCCAGTCATTGTTTTCCAGTTCATCGCTTCTAAATCGACATCAAATGACTTATTTTTCAAGGAAGAAAATATTCGACAGAGCGAGACTATTCACAAAAGCCTCGAAATAAAACTCGAAATATCTTCAATGAAACTTAAACAATATTCCTTTGATAGATTGAATCGGAAAAATTGTCATAAAAAACTTCGCCGGCCGGTGATCGAGCGGCGACGGCGTCCATTGAATGACTTAAAGCATCGGTCACTATCTGTATTTTTCAAATTGTATTTTTCTCGTCGCTTTCTGACTTTGTAACTTCCATTATCGTAGGATGAATTATTGACTGATGGCTGTTTTCATTTGTTCTTTTCTTTTTTATTATTAACATGGCAGGTCATTTCGGATCAAGTGTTCTCCGTTACTTGTATCGTATGACATTTTCAATGCCGGAAAGTTTATATTACGAGTAACAGACAGTTTGTCAAAAGAAATTCGTTACATTACATCACCATTACATTATCACAAATTAATCTATACTATTATAATCTTCTAAAATTGTATTAAGAGTCAGTTTTCTGTGGAGAGGGGTCATTAATTAATTCTGGAAAAACATTTAACAACGCGATAGAACAGCGTGGGGCCGCCATCTGTTGGAAAAATTAATTTTCTCAAACATGAAATGAAATATTGTCTTTACGTTCCTTATAATAGGCTCGGAAGTATCGCTTTTTGGGCGCCACAACTCGAGAGGACTGTAAAGGGATTTCATACTGCTTTTCAGGCCTAGGCCTGCAAAGTAACTTTTTTTTGGTTTCAACAACAAGGTCATTCACACAGCTGGCTGGTTTGACAAAAAGCAGGTTTTGTTTTTAAAGGTTGGTTGTTAGACTAAAATATCCTATTTGTCAATTAATAAAATGTTGTTCTTTGAAGTATATTTTTTATTTCATTGTATGTTTGAGAAAAGCACTTTACATGCCTCGTCGTGAAAATGGATTCCCGGCCTCGTATCACTATCCGGCCTCGCTCGCACGCTAGCTCGGCCGTATATACCTACTTGGCCGGAAATCCTCATTTTCCCGGCCTCTGATGTAATGTACTATTATTTAATGGTTACAATTTTGCCCCACGACCCACGATTAGGTTGTAATCATAAAGTAATAAAAAATTGAATGTTACATTAATACCACAAAACCATGAATTGGTTCGACATGGATTTTTCAACACATATACCTACAAATACGTAGTTCCTAAAACACCAAATTTTCCGAAGAAGGAAAGTTTTAAAATAACCGCCGCGTTAAACCCGAGTAGCAATATGGGCGACAAAAAGGTTCCTTTGTTTTAAATATGCAAAACAGATAAAGCGCAAGCCCGCCCGGAGGGTATTCTAGATAAAAAATCGTATATAACTGAAATGAAGGTAAAGATACGACCTTTTGCACGGCAGAAATGCTCCGATAATGCCAGGGAAATGTGCAAATTCTTTGTCATTAGCGATGCTGGAAGAAACTCTTTGTTTATCTGTGGGAGCAACGATAAGAAAACAAAACTTTCAGCGCCACTAATTCTTGAGATAAAAAATACTCTTTATTGTACACTATAAGATATATCTAAGTATAGATCAGTATGAGAAACTAAATAAAAGGCATTCTATTGGGACAAGTAATCTCTGCCAGACAATCTGAGGATGAATGAGTATTCGCAATGTAAACAACTAGGTATTAATATTACGAGTACCTATGAAAGTCGTGCATAAACAAATCGAAATCTTTGTTATACCTAATCTTGTTGTATTAATCAAAACATTTAGTTCACTTTACTAAACTAAGTCAATGCCAATAAATCTAACTATACCTAGATTCGTGTTGCATCATATTTTTTATGAAACTTATACTTTATCGACTGACTTTAAAAAGGAGGAGACTCCCAATTCGTTTTTTTTATGTTTGGTACATCACAACTCCGTCATTTAACCGGCGGTCCTGGGTTCGAATCCCGGCCAGGGCAAATATTTGTGTTATGAACTCGAATATTTCTTCCTGGGTCTAGATGTTATCAATATGTATATGTTTTGATATATTATGTATATCGTCGTCTAGTACCCATAGTATAAGCTTTGTTTAGTTTGGGACTAGGTCGATTTGTGTAAGATTGTCCCTTAATATTTATTAGGTATTATTTCTTTTTAATTATCTATATTATAGGCACATCTATGATGATTTCGGCTGTTTTTATAGTAACTTGTTCTGTTGTTCTCGGAAATACAATTTCTCGTTGGCGTCCGGTATTTTTTGTAAAAACCAGATTTTTCATTTAAACCATGAATACAAAGATCAAAGCTTAAAGAAAAAATAATTTTTCATGTTATACATCTAGGTATAACAATACATACAACGAGACTACTACTATACTAGAAATACGAGTTTTCTACGTAAAATTCCATATATCTAATGCAACAGCCCTAAGGCTCACCTTTTCTGAGCAGGGTAGCGTAACGTTAGTAAAAAATATTTATTCAGACCCCAGGTCAGGAACAGTCTACCTTGAGGGTACTTCGCTTTGACCGTAGTCCAACTCGCGCGACTCGCGGCCCCTGCGGTTACACATTTATTAGGAGTTCAAGTTCTGTTTATTCGGATGCGTAGTTCTAAATTATTTAGCTGTAAACCTTCTTGCTAATTAATAGGTAAGATTTAACTGTTTGTTACTTTTGCTCTATGGTATTTTATGTTACTAAAAACTTGCTAAAAACTGTTATAAGCATAATGTCATAAAATGATTTTTTGATCTTCGCTAAAGTCGTCTTAAAACCTTAAAACTGTTTTTTTATTGGTTTTTTTGTGACGCTCATAATGATCGTAACAGCCCGGCCATGACTTTGGTTGAAGCTGCGAGCGTGGTGGCAAGCGGCAGAAGAAATAGAGCGGCAACCGCGCGCGGCGGCTTGTGGCGTGCTTCATATATCGCTACGATTTTATTTTTACCGCTCACCTCTGCTGCTGGTCGTGCATAGTTGTGGCCGGGCCGAAAAGTTTGAATAAATAATTTGTTCATACCATACGCTACACTGTAAATGCTTTATACAGAAGGTATATAGAGATGTGTAAACATAACTTTTGATTTTCTTATAACATATGCCTCGATCATGATTCTAATTCTAATACGCGTCTTTAGTGAAAGAAGCGCAATCATTCAGTCGTATGTATCCTCACCTTGAATTTGAAAGAAAAATTGAATGTGACCCACTACAATGTAACCTGCGACCCTACGTTTCCGGCGTAGTGCTCTCCCAACTGAGCTATTAGATTATGGCTACCGGAGCGCCCTCTGCGTCGTATGTGTTTATAATGGATCTAAGCCTTTTGTATCAATTCCCTTACGCTTGTTTCGAGCAGCACTTCATCAAGTAATCCCTTGACGTATCGCCTGCGATATGGCTCTTGAAGAATATATGGCTGTCTGATTGTTTAACTGAAGTCTTAACGTTTTGCGCAAAAGTCGCAATATCTTTGGAATTTGTTAAATGTTTTAATGCAAACATTAATTTTCATGTAATGACATGCGATCTCGGCTTAGTGTTTGAACAAATGTTAAAAATGTTTACAAAAATATTAAGGATACAAAAATAAACTGTCTTATACGAGAAGAATTAAATAGTTTGGACAACAGTTAGGTACTAAACTTCAAACCCAAAGGGACCCAAATAAGGACGAAAGCGTATTATGTTATTCAGTGCGTAGTTCCTTGATTTGACCATCCATCAATGGCATTCGAAAACCGATGGTAAAATGGAGCATTCAACATTATTTAGTTTACTTTGGGCCATCAAGCGTAAAGTCGAAGGCTTTCAGCATCGAGTGCCTAGTTTTTAACCTAAGTCTGCTTCAATACTAAAGAGTTTCCAGAGCCTTATCACACTTCGAGTTGAAAGCGAAGCGAGCGTGCAGTGAGTTCGCCGCGAGTGCGCAGCGATTTCGCCGCAAGTGCGCAGCCAGTTCGCCGCGAGCGTGCAGCGAGTTCGCCGCGTCTTGAGTTTGGACGCCATACTGTACATTCGTCAGCAAACTTAATTTCTACCCTCTTTAGTTTTATCTTCATTTGTATTATCTACGAGTGTGAGCGGCAAGGCCTTTTCAAATTCATACAATGAATTGGCTTCAAGTGATTATATACGGCCAACTATATTTCTACACATAGTAGGTAGTCGCTCTCTTGCAGTGCAGAAGATTAATTAAGAATGGATCCTTCCAAACTCATCTTTTCTGCTTTTGTATTCGTGTTTACGTCTCCGAAGTAATAAAGCTAACAGAAGTGTCTCGTCGTCGGAATCCATTATGTAACTGACTGTCCAAGACGCAAATAACTCGCCACGATTTTAACACGAGTACGCAGCGAATTCGTTGCTCACTCGCGGCGAAATCGTGACGCGCTCGCGGTGAATACGTTACGCGCTCGCAGCGAACTCGCTGCGCGCTCGCCTCGCTTTCAACTCGCTCGCAAATCGCAAGTGTGATAAGGCTCTTAAGGTGCAAGTTTTCAGTGGTCATACCCAATATTACACATATGCGTTCAGAACCACAGATTTATAAAACACTCCATAAGGTTTGGATGTTATTTGGCGCCCCACCGCCCGCGGGCGACTGTACATCCTTGCTTCGCTAACGGATGGAGGTCCGAGAAATTGACGTTATTTTGAACTAACCTTTGTTTCAAAGCCTCAGTCTCCCCTGCCTACTTTGCTTAAAGCATTTTATTTCGTAAGTAGCTCCACTTCCACTGATTCATAAATAAGTCGCACATTACAAGAAGTGGACTTTCCGTGTTATCACTATGAGACTGGGAAATGGAAGTGGCGACTGTTTTGTTTGACTGTGACGTAAACAGGAGGGGATCGTGCAGACAGGGACCAAGGAAGTCGTAAACGTATAACAATAAGGATTCAATCTTCTTTACAAGCAAGGGTACAGTCAGTGGCAAATAGTTTGTCGTAAGTAACAAATATGGCGAGGGAAGCGCTCGGCCGGTGTCGGTTGTGTCGGTGTTTATAATTCTTTATTTATCTATGTACTCCTAGGAGACACGATAAAATCTTACATTGTCATGACTTTTGTTTCTGGAAACGATTACTTCTAATTTTTGACATTAATCTTGAATTTGGCTATTTGTTTATGACGGCGGGGTTGTAGCAGTTTGTAGTGTACCTGCCTACTGAGCCGTCGGCCCTGGGTTCGAATCCCGGTGTATGAACTCGAATATTTGTTCCTCGGTCATGGTTTTTATCTATATATGCACGTTATGTATATCGTCATCTAGTATCCATAGTATAAGCTTTGATTTGTTTTGGATTAAGTCGATTGTCCCTCAATATGTTTTTATTATTTTCTGTTGGTAGGTACTGGTCATAATTTCAAGAATAAGTATTACTACGCAAAGTAAAGAAGAGCTCTTTTGGTTTGTATGAGCATTAATAACAACCACCTCTTTTATAAATGTTCAAAAAGTGATTATACGAATAACCCATTTTGGGACAGGGATATCTGAACATCCAAAGATGGAAAAAAATAGAGTTAGAACAGAAAATTAGCACATTGTAGTGACAAATGTAACTTATTATCCGTTGCCAATTTCTTCCTAACCCTAATCTTCAGATATTCATAAAGACTAATGCACTCCGATATTTAACCCCGACTGTACATACTACGCGCCCTTTGGATTAACATTTCAACATGCTTTAAATGGAATCGAATCTCTTTGAGAATTCTTCTCGTCTATTCTTTGATGTCGCTTAATCGGTTTTATGTTAATAGACCCAATGCGGTGCCAGCTATCTGTTCCCGTCTTCTTCGTGATTGAGTTACGAGACTTTGGTTTTTACTTCGACGACTATATTGGGGCTTTTATCTCTTGACTGGGTATTACCGTGGCTTGATATGTAATAAAAAAGTTCTTAGGTATAAAACTAAAATTAATAATAAGTAAAACTAATTATAAAACTAAAAGGGTTCTATGAACTGTTCGGGAAGGTACCAGGCTCAAAGGTCCCTGGAATACTAGCGGAGTTGCCGCGCTGTATCGCCAGGGAGATCCTTTGAGCCAAGTACTCGCCGGAGCGGGGGTCCACGCCTCGGTATCTCAGCCTTTGCTCTAAAGCCGTGACAAACTGCTTAGCCTGGGGCCCAATTCGAGAATGCCGTTGGAGATATCTCCAAACGTCAAATCTCCATTAGATAACAGTTATATCGCCATTGAACTGTCATTTAAATGCGATGAGCTTAAAACTGACATATCTCATCTCAATTTTGGAAATACGAAGGCGATAATGATTGTCAAAAATGTTATTCATGTATATAAATTTCTGTTTTGAACGAAACGTAACGGACCAATTTCACGTACTATGCGGTCAATTTAAAGTATGCGCCTGTTATTTATGCCGTCACATACAAAGGAAACGAAAATTTTGCGCGTCCGAATTGACGAAGTTGCGATATCGCCACTTGTCAAGTAGGCACACGTCAAAAGTGACGGATGGCGATGAAAATGAGAGATCTCCATTATATCTCTAAAATTGGTCGAATACCCCCCCTGGACGCACCATGGCCCACCGGTCTCTACGGCAACCGAACTCATACACTGGTTCTAGGTTGCTCTACTTAACGTGCTTAGGTATTGTTGTTCTTTATACTGTGCTAGTAATGGTGGTCATTTACGTATGTACTCGGGTCATTGTCAGTTCAAAAACAAAAGTTGTCTCTTCGGTGGCCATAGGCCAATAGTTAACAACGTATACTGTGCATATTGTGCATAGAAGTTATGTTTTTAACACGCAAGCCCATAGAAAGGGAAAACGTCGTTTATTCTAATAGGTATAATTTTGATCGGAAAACTAGGCCTAAAGTTCTTATCTTTGTACGTGTCCACCGAAAAGACGCGAACCTAAATCTGACAATGACCCACTCATATAAACTTCATTGCAAAATGTTGGACTCCAATCTTCCAGTATCTACATACTTCTTCTTTATACTCGTATATCGTGCGCTTCATTCACTGCTCAAAATTGTTTGGAAAATTTGTTACAAGCATGACAAACTCAAAACCGTATTACTTTTCCTAAGTCATTTGTACTTTCGAAGACACTGATAACTGTACATTTGTAAACGAATCAAACCTTATTGCAACGTGTTAATGCCTGTTGGTGTAAAGTTCATTGTGTCTTTGTTTGTACCTAAGACCTATAACCCACGTTGGTAAAGCAATGATTAAAATCATTTAAGACATATTATTTCTTCTACTACCTAATTTACCATTACCATTTATAGATATATCACATATACCTACAGAACCTAACATATCAACAATTTTCTATTTAGTCTCCTAAGCATTGTACATTAACCTAAATCTAAAATTTAAAAAACCCTCGACACAAGAAAGCTGAACATCTTAGAAACTACTGGTCCTATTTCCACCAAACATAGCTAAGAAGAAACCATCTCGACGGACAAGTATTTCGATAAAAAAACACTCAAATTGATCCATCCGTTTGGGAGCTAATACACATGTTAAACGTATAACACCCCTTTTTTTCGATGGGGGTTAAAAAAGTATTCAAAGGAAAATATAATTTTCTGCAAACAAATAGCTGTCGAGCGCTGAAGGCAACTTTATTTTCAATTGTTTTCTTACGTATTCTTTGATCTATAGGGAAGGCATCAGCCTTAATTGGATTTTTAAAAGCCAGTCGATTAACACAATATTGGCCAAAGAGGGCTCAAAGGGAGTGTAATAAACCCAACATCAGATATATTAAAATTCCTTATGCATATATAGATATCTTTGAACGCGATCCTTATATTGAACCGTCTCTTGAAAGAAGATACTTTATTGTGATATACCTACTTACCAAAAATGTATACCACATTTTTTGTTATATTTGCAAAATATAGGCCAATCTAAGACATTTTATATGTAATACTATTAAGTATCTAGACACGCGGCAGCATGTCAAGCCCAGTTCAAGCAAAGGAACTGGCTAGCCAGCGCCGAGTGTTATATGACACGAACCACTTGGTGCCACTTTTGACCCTTCTATACCTAACTCAAAACCTCTTTAACGTAAACACATAAAACTACGTGTGTTTCTTTATATCCATAAGGACATCTAGAAGCCCAAATTCCATGAAGCTAGCTCAAATGGTTATAAAGATATGAAGGTCAAAAAGTCGTAAATTTTAGCACTGACTGACATATAGTACCTAAACCTAACCTAAAACTGGCCAAGTCAAATCTAACCTACTTTAAGAACTCACATTTTTAAATAACAGCAATTGTTATAGGTATCCAATAAAGCAAATAAATAGAGTTTAATACTTGTTCATAATGTTATTTTGTTCCTATGAATACATATTTGGATTTTGCATAGAACTTGGCACTCATTTAGTCCATTCTTGTTGCGGCGAAGCCCACAGCCAAGCATAATTTTTGTATTAAACTTGGCTCTCCTTTTTAGGGTTCCGTAGTCAACTAGGAACCCTTATAGTTTCGCCATGTCCGTCTGTCCGTCCGTCCGTCCGTCCGTCCGTCCGTCCGCGGCTTAGCTCCGTGATCATTAGTACTAGAAAGCTGAAATTTGGTATGAGTATGTGTATGTATAACGCCGACAGAACGATAAAATAAAAAAATAAAAATAAAATTTTTTCGGGTACCTACCTCTCGAACACCTAAAGTGGAAAGATTTTTTTTTTCTTTTCAACACTGGTGTGTGGGGTGTCAATGAATAGGTCTTGTAAAAATAATAGGGGTCTTGTAACATTATTTCTTGATAAAGTCAGCAGTTTTGTAAATATTCGCCCCAAAAACAAAAAAATAGTGCCCCCCCCCCCTCTAACTTTCAACCACGGGTCAAAAAAATTCGGAAAAATTCATGTTAATGAGGCCTTATAAGTACTTTCAATGAAAACTATATTGAACAAAATCGGTTGAGCCGTTTTTGAGTTATCGCCAAATTTCATATTTTTTCTTTAAATGGTCGTAAGTTGACTTCCAGAAGGTAATAAGTGATTACAGTTTCTTGGGCATTTACGACCTTTTTATAGAGCTTTAAATCTTTCTTAACGTAAACCTCGGGCTTAAAACAGCAGTTTATTGTGAAGGATGAGCAACTACGGAACCCTACACTGAGCGTGGCCTGACATGCTCTTGGCCGGTTTTATTTACATTTATGTTTTTGGTGGGATTCTGTGATTTTACATCAGGTTCCTGATTAATAGCGTATTAATTAATTAATGTGTTTGGCGGTTTACACTCACATGAAATTGTCAGGAACGGCCCGACATGTTTCGAACTCGTATGGAGCTCTTCATCGGGGACTACTACCCGTACACCGGCGCGGCAACTTTGTCACTGTCGTTTGGGCCGTTCCCGAAAATTTCACGTGAGTATAAACTGCTTAATACAATAATTAAATCCCACCAAAAACATTTCATGTAAAATTGACGGCCAAGACTCACATTCTCATAACGCTTTCGCTGTAAAAAAGTTATCAGATCCCAGAAAAAGCCAAGCCCCTAAGCCCCGACTTTACTAACCCCACCACCTTGGTTTAAAAAGTATGGCATCAACTGGCTTCAAGCCCCTAAACCCGGAGTTTACTAACCCTACACCTTTGTTTCAAAAGTATGGCTTGGCCGTTTCATAGAGTACCGTAAATAAGTCCAACGGACCGTCTGGCCCATATGGTATCAAGAAACTAAGTTTATGTCTTTGATAATATATACTTATAAACTTAATTCCTTACGATATAGGCCGGACAGTCCGCTAGACTTATTTACGGTAGTCTATGAAACGGCCAAGCCATACTTTTGAAACAAAGGTGGGGTTAGTAAAGTCGGGGCTTAGGGGCTTGGCTTTTCCTGGGATCTGATAACTTTTTTACAGCGAAAGCGTTATGAGAATGTGAGTCTTGGCCGTCATTTTTACATGAAATGTTTTTGGTGGGATCTCATTTCTTTTTGTAAGGTGCTTTAGTTTTTTTAATTTTTTTGGGCTGTAGGGTTTCTTGAGCGTCAACTGAAGTAGACAATTGTGTATTTAAGAAATACTTAAGTTTAGCCCCATATATATATACACTTTTATCCCCTATTATGGGAAACCCATACAAACTTCCATCCCCTTATTTAAAGGGTGGGGGGTGATTTTTTTAAAAGTCCTACAATATGTATTTGATTTATAACAATGAGTCCCTATAGGTTTCAATTTTCAGACCTCTAGTATCAAAATTTGCGGAAGTTTCATACAAACTTCCATCCCCTAGTTTAAGGGGTTGGGGGATAAAAGTTCCAAGTTTTAGAATTATTTTGTTGTTTGTGTACTAATACTAGCTTACATACCAAATTTCAGCTTTCTAGGTCATCGGGAAGTACCCCAGAGGTTTTGATACGTCAGTGAGTGAGTGGCAAAATCGGCGTATTTTAGGTACCTATAAAACCTAAAGTATAAAAGCTAGATCAATTAAATTTTGTACGTTTTATATGTTTGCTAACTGCATCTTAACCTGAGAATTTGGGCGCTCTAGTGTTAACTGGGACGAAACTATGAGGGTTTGAATATGAGACGAAACGGTTCGAGAAAAGGTAGGTAGTGCCCCCTTCTTTTTTGTTCGTCTTGGCGGGGGCACTACCGTGCCCCCAGATATGTCTCACGGAAGATCTTAAAGATCAGCTGGTCCAACCGAGTGCAGAAAACCGAAGTTCAATTCAATTCAATTTATTTATTGCATCCATGGTTTACATTTGGCTGTTACAGTAGTTAATAGGTTTCTCATGGGCCCTGGTAGGGCACAGCAATTCGAAGTCTTAAGTCTAATATTAAGTCTAAATTAATTAAATAATCAAATAAATAAATAATTAAATAATTAAATTGCATCTGAATGATAATTGGGTAATTGAACAATATAAGACAATAGTAATAATTTAAGAAATAAAAATAATTTAAGATGTACAATGTAAGACAATAACAATAATTAAAAGAATAATACACTATGAATATTACAATGGGTCATTGAAAAAATCCTTAAGGCTATAATAACATTTATCTATTAAGAAAGTCTTTAATTGTTTATTGAACTGCTTGTCATTTATAATCATTTTAAGGTCATCATTAATTTTATTATATATTTTGACTGCCATCATGTTTGGACTTGCTTGATGGAGTTTAAGTTTGGAGCTGGTAAGTGGTGCCAGGTTATACTTGAATCTGGTTTCATATCGCCGATTTTGCTCTGCTAGTTTAGTAAACAACTGTGGATACTTTCTTACAAACTTGCCCATTTCTAAGATATATATTGAGGTTACTGTCAGAATTTTGTGTTTGACAAAATATGATCTGCAGCTATCTCTGTTTTTAATATTAACTAAAATCCGTATGCATTTTTTTTGTAAAATAAATAAATCGTCTATGTCAGTGCTATTGCCCCAAAGTATTATTCCGTATGTTAACCATGAAAAAGCGTATGCGTAATAAGCAGTTAAGGCGCATTCAAAACTTGTTGCTCTCTTCAATTCTCTTAATGCGTACACAAATTGAGAAAGTTTGTTTTTTATTTTTTTTATATGTGATTTCCAGGATATATGTTTATCGATATCTAATCCGAGGAGGGTAAATGTGTCAACACATTCCAATGCTATGCCGTTGAAAGTGATGTTAATGTCCAATGGTTTTTTTTGATGGGGTCTAAATTGCATAATTTTCGTTTTCATATAATTAATTTCCAAATTGTGGTCAGTTAGCCAATCCGACAGTTTTGTGAGTATATTGTTTATGTCAGAATGCAAATCGAAGTCATTTCTGCATGGCATTAGGACCGAAATATCGTCTGCAAAAAGTACACAGGACTCTTCTATACTTTGTGGCAGATTATTGATATAGATCAAGAATAAAATACAACCGATGCAACTTCCTTGGGGTATTGAATGTGTGACCTGTTGTATATCCGATTTTACAAAATGTATGTAGCCTGTTTTGTAGTCTAGGTGTTGAATTTCGACACATTGTTTACGGTTTTCTAGGTATGAAGTAAACCACTTATGCGCTGTGCCTCTAACGCCTACTTCATGTAGCTTATCGAGCAATATTTTATATTGTACTCTATCGTATGCTTTTGACATATCTAAGAGGATGCCAATTGCATATTTTTTGTCATTAATCATGTTAACCACTTCTTGCATGTATTTGTAAGTAGCCAATACAGTGGATCGGTTCTGTCGGAAGCCGTTCTGACTTTCATGAAATACTAGATATTTTTCGCAAAAGGAGTTCAAGCGTTTGCACATTGCTAAGTAGTTCAAAAATCTTTGATGATGTGGGTAGTAGCGCTATAGGCCTGTAAGTACTGGGGTCTGTTTTTATGCCTTTTTTATGGATGGGTTTTACGACGGATTTTTTTAGAAGTTCAGGGAATGTTCCTTCAGAAAAGGACTGATTAATCATCAAATAGTATGGTAAAGTTAATTCATCAGCACAATTCCTAATTAATCTAGGGGGTAGTTCATCGATACCGTAGCTATTTTTATTTTTCAGGTTACGTATTATTGCATAAACTTCGCGCGGCTCGACCGGGCGTAAGTACATGGTGTAGAGCGTGCGGGGGCCCGGCTGCCCGCGCGGCACCGTCCTCCCGTGCACTGCTCCTATAGAAGTAAAAAACGCATTGAATTCGTTTGCCACTTCTTTCGGGTCCGAAGTAAGATGACTGTGGATCTCTAGCTCGATATTATGACGCGATGGTTTTGTGGTTTTGTTTGTACGCTCTTTTATTATTTTCCACATAGTTTGGGAGATGTTTTCAGCTTTGCGTATTTGAAATATATATTGGTTTTTTTTTGATCTTAGAATTGCGCGTTTGAGAAGTTTCCCATATTGCTTATAATGTTTTGTGAGCACTGGATCCTTTGTATACGTGACTAGGATTTTTAGACGTCTTTTGTTTTTGCACGATGTTCTTATTCCTTTTGTAAGCCATGTTTTTTTGTTATTTGACCTGATTTTAGTTGGCTGGATAGGTATACATAGGTTTAAAATGTCTCTCAGTGTATTCTCAAAAATTTCATAGTTTTTATTTAGGTCGTTTTTATTAGGATTAAGTTTTTGCTCCCAATCAATTTCCTGTACTGCCAATTTAAATTTGAGCATGTTTTTTGTATTGAAAGATCGCTTGTGAATTTTCCACGATATGTGTTGTTTAGTGTGTATCTCATCTGCTATGTGAAACTGTATAATGGTGGCCTTGTGGTCGGAAAACCCGAAATCGTGGGGGTATGTTTTAAAAGATTTGTGTCTAAAATTTGTAAAAATCAAGTCCAGACAAGTTGATGATGTCTTTGTAACTCGTGTTGGTTTTTCAATGTATTGTTTGAAGTTATATTCTGACATGCAGTTCAACAAAGTCAATGAGCTTTTACTGTTTTCCAAGATATTTGTGTTAAAGTCGCCGCCCAGAACAATTGACTTCTTGCTATATTTCTTTTTACTTAAACATTTTAAAACAAGTTTTAATTGCTTGTAGAAGACATCAGCATTTCTATTGTTCCAATAAATAACAATTATAATTACATTTAGTTTTATAAGTTCTATCGCAGCAATTTCAATAACATATTCTATAGAATAGTCAACAATATCCTGCCTCACTTCGTACTGCAGGTCGTCCCGTAACAGTATGCATGCGCCACCGCCCGCGTAGTTCGTTCTGCAGAACGATGACGCTAGCACATATCCGTCGATTTTAGTGATCTCAGTTTTATCTTTTGTTAACCAAGACTCGGATATGCAAATTACTTGATACTGAGTATTAGACTTTAGAAGTGACTCTAGTAAAGGTATTTTGTTATTTAAGCTTTGCATGTTTTGATAGAGTATTGTTAGAGTAGATGTAAAATTATTATGCATAATTGTAATATTATTATTATTAACATTTTGATTCGATGTGATATTACTAGAACAAGATGTATCATTTACATTATTTACATTAGGAACGAAAAAAAATTGTCAAAGTCAGATTTTCCACGCTTTCACTTATCCTAGTAGAATTATATTCTATTTCCTGTGTCAAACAAGTTGGTATTGATGTCAAAAGATTAATTAAATATTTAAAGATTGTTTTAAAACCTCGCTGGTTCACATTTCCAAAGCGAGAAAACATATCGCTATCAAATGACAAATTTAAATTAGAGTCTAGAATGTAGCTGTACTCGTGTTTCAAGTTGTTTTTATATAATAAATTATTAAACATTTCAACACGCCTTATAAATAAATTGGAGTAATTACCTACTAATTTTAAATGTTGGCAGACAAATAACGATGTTGGTGTGTTGAACTTCACTTAGTTGATTCTGAATATATCTAACCAAGTTGTTATAATTTACACTATTTTTAAAATCTTTGTCACCGATGTATATTATACAATAGTCGTTGAAATTAAAATCGCGCAGTTTGTTAACAAGGCCACAAAAAAGTTCGCGTGTTCCTCCTCCGGGCGTTAAGTAGAGACACGAATTTTCTCTAGGAAAAGAGTCTTTTAACAGTCGTAGCATATAATTAGTATGGTTACTGATTACACACAATTTCGCCCTCAGTAGAGACGGAATTTCTTTCTTTGGTGTTGAGAGTGCCGAAGGGCTAGTCAGGGGGAAGTCATTAGTTCTGTTATCTTCCATATTGTTAGAGCGCGGTAATTTCTGCGAGAGCGTTTCCACTTGTATGGTAAGTTCTGATATTTGCTCCTTGTACTTTTCCAGCTCATTTCTTAATGTCTCTATCTGTTCATTTAGGCGTAGTATCTCTGCCGTACAATCAGGATCTGTGCAGCCATGAAATTTATCTTTACATAGGGGAGACGGCGTTGACGAAAAGTTAAACGGGGTAAAAGCAAAATGTTTATCAGTGTGAATCGAGTGTCTCTTGTTGTGTAATCCTGAGGATCTGCCCGCAGAAATAGATGATTTGCATAATTTTTTCAAAGTTCCAACTTCTCTTTGCAGTTTGTCAATAGTTCTCTTCAGTCCATTATTTTCAATGCTCACTTCTTCAAATTGGTTCTGAGTCGAGACAAGTTCTATGGAAAGTTTTTTTATTTCGGCTTTCATTTCCATTTCTGTTAGCGTGTGATTTACCGAGAAGTCGACGCTCTTTGCCCGTTTCCTCTGTGATCTTGTAGAGTTCGTAGATAGTTCAGATTCAGTGCTTATTTGAGATTCTGAGAATACCATGGTGTCAGTTTGGTCCAAACGATCTTCTTCCGATGTTTCCAAAGATGAGAGCGCGGGTACATTTGTATCGGTCGGCGCTATACTCATTTTAATTGTATGTGTATTAGAGTTCATAAGATGCTCGGTTCCCTCTATTTCAGTTGTTAGGTTTGAACAAGATGGCATATTTAACTGAGGACTTGTTTCAGAGCGCTGTGGCCCTACTGATATGTTAGGTAACGTTTCAGTGGCCGTGTATTAAGTTTTACGGAGAGCCAACGTGGGTGGAGTCGAAGTCTATCTCATGCGACGACAGTTGCGCTGGAGCGGTCACGTTTCGAGGATGGCGAAGGGTCGGGTGGCTAAGCACATCTTTTACTCTGAGTTGGAGGAAGGGAAAGCAAGGCGGGTAGCTCCTTATGTTAAGGATGTGCCATATGAAGAACTGCGACATTGAGCCCCTACAGTGGGAGATGCAGGCCGCCAACCGCCCTGAATGGAAATCTTTGGTCAAAAAACACACCAGTGTTTTTGAATCCCGTCGACGTACTGAACTCGACGACAAGAGGGATGAGCTGAAAGTCCGACCACCAGCGGTGATCAGCTATAATTATGTCAATGGTATTCTCTCGTGCCCGTTGTGCTCACTGGTCTTTCATACAAGATCGGCTACGTTAGCCACATGAGAGCACACGAACGCCAACAAAGGAGCTGAAGCAGTCGCCGTGGCCGAAAACGGTCAGGAGGAGATATATTATTATGTCTCACGAAAGTTTTATTAATGCGTATAAACGATGTCGAATGAAAGTCGAAAAATTTAATATGAGGTAATTTTAAAATACCCACAAAACGGTTTTACTCATGTCGTAGAAGTCGAATATCGTGCGACATGTTTCGAATCAGTGTGCTCGGTTGGCCGCCATCGCGACTTGTCGGCTCTCCTGATGATGAATCGCGTACCGATTCGAAACATGTCGAGCGATATTTGATCTCTACCACGTGAGTAAACCCGTTTTGTAGATATATTTCAATATGTTTGAGACTCACGGTAGTTTTATATTTAAAATTAGTAAATTTTCACTGACACATTGATACAATCTAAAAGAACCCTATTCCCAGAAATGGTTTCCGAATAAGTAGTCAAATTTAGATATAAATTGTTTTTTTTAAATAGTTGATTATATAACACAATATTGGTTAAGAGAGGGCTCAAAAGGAGAGTAATGAACCGTCATCAGATATCTTTGATCCCTATCCTTATTAGTGTCCGACCAAAGTTTCGATTTCGGCAGGTTTCGGCAGGAAAGACAGTTGTCGGCCGAAGGTTCGGTTTCGGGCAAAAAAGTGCCGAACGTTTCAGTCGTTAAATTTAAACTTATCTAGAATAAATATTTATTCAAAGCTTATAAGTGAACTTGTATTAATCATATATACTAGACTTAGAAATGGTTTATTGATGATGTGTCTAGAAATCGACCGCGACCACGGATCGGAATACGCAGCGTGGAAGGCTCCCAACAAGGTGGCCCGAAGACCTGGTTAGGATCGCGGCAAGAAATTAGATGGGGGCGGCGCAAGACCGATCGTTGTGGAGAGCTTTGGCCTTCGTTGAGCAGTGGGCGTCTATCGGCTGATAATGATGATGATGATGTCTAGAAATAACGATGCACTGATACTTTTACTGATAATATTAAAAGGTTTTAGTCCAACTCGGTTTCGGTTTCAGAAAAAAAGCAAATTTCGGTCGGGCACTAATCCTTTTATTGAACAGTCTCCTGAAAGGATATACTTGATACCGTTTAATATGATAGCGAAATTAAAATATAACGGGCGATTTTATTACTTGCCAGTTTAATCTGCTAGGGAAGTTGGGGCTTACGAATAACTCTGAAATTATCATAAATAGTCGTTGCTTTTGTTACGTATAAAGAACGAAACTGTTTCTAAGCAGGGTAAATCCTTAGTAACTGGCTACTTAAAACTTTACTGGAGGTTTTGTCTACTTGTTTATAAATTATAATAAGTATTAAGCTGCATTTCCAATCATGCGGAGCTGGCCGTGTTCACAATTGTCGAAATCTTCACTGAATTAACTTCACGTCTATGGAAACAATCAAGTGTGATTGGTCAAATGAAAGTGAGCTTCACTCCGCTCGGCGTCAATGAAAACGCACCCTTGGAATCAGAATGTTTATTTTAGGTTTATTTTATACTAAGTTATTGTTCAAAATTCAAAACTTCATTCTGCAAGTAGGCTACAAGATCTATTTTTTACAAGACTAACTACGTTTAAGTTAAGTAAACGCAAATTATTTACAATTAAGACGCGTTACAGAAACCTCTTGGAGGTTACATATTGGATTATAGTCGAAACTTTATGTAATAATAACGAACTAATAGTTTATTTTTTATGTTTCAGGTACGTATAGTCACATTGACGTGAACCTTAACCTGGTTCAGATGAGTACGAACAAATACGCTATCTATCATCTTCGGACAGATAAATGCACCGTAGAACAAAGGTACTCGTAAGGTAAGGTAAATTTGTTCTCTTCTGCTAGCTGCTACCTCCAGCGTTGGCTATGATACGTCTAAATCGCTTGCGATCTCTACCTGCACTTTTATTACAGTTAGTTAGTGTTTCAGTCAGTTAGTAGTTCCACTGGAACGACTTGGAAGGCACATTCAGGAGCTTCGCGTTACAGATCTGAAGATTCTGCGATGGATGTACGGTGTTACGCGTGTTGATCGCATTCGTAATGAGTACATCCGTGGCAGCCTTGCAGTTCGTGACATAGAGGAGAAGCTCCAGGAATGCCGCCTGCGATAGTTTGGTCACGTCTCTCGCAGGCCATCTGACTACGTAGGGAACAAATGCCTCGACCTAGTCCTAGACGGTTTCCGACCCCGTGGCAGACCATTGAAACAGCTTCTTTAAGCTGGCTGGACGTCGTGAAAGCCGATATGCCAATATGCGTGAAAACGGGCTAACAAAAAAGGATGCCCAGGATCGTGCAAAGAGGAGGAAAGCTTACTGAAAGCGGACCCTGGCAAGCGATCGGATAGCGCTAGGCAGAAGAAGAAGGTTTGTTCCACTGGGTTGTTTCTGCAAGTCGCAAGATGGATGTCGATCCATCGCACCTATTTTGCGTTCGGGTAGCGCTACTTTAACCACCTCAACTCCTCCACGAAACCCAGTAATGCCTTGACATGCTTGTAGCTTCATGTTGGGTGCTTGGCGCACTTCTAGTAGGTACATCTATGTCACGCAAATCTTTGTCGAGTGACAGATATTCTCTGTATTTTTCTATTCAATGCGGTGCAAGCTTTCTGCTTAGTGCAGGGTAATGCTGTGTCACTCGATAAGCGAAGTCACAGCATGTTGCGTTACCGACTGTGACATACGGCTCTTTGTCGCGCGACGTGTACTACCTGTCACTTTTCTTTCTATTCCATGCGAGCAAGACGGCGGGCGATGCCGAGGTGTCGGATATGCTAGCCCTGCTAGCCCGATACGGGAAGGGTATAATTACACCTTAAACTAAAATAATTCGCATTGTACGTTTTTTTTCTTTTATCAGCAAATTTATATTGAGTACTAATGGGTATGAACATTTTCTAACGGATTTTGAGTGTGCGTTAGGTATAAAAAAAGTTTTTGTAAGCGACCTCTGTAACTCTTAGAAAAAAAAAATCAAGTGCATTTCTTCTGCACTAGGGCATCGCATTTTACAGTTTTAACATTTCGTATTGTTGTCTAACAGATTTGTCGAGAGATTATGTCAGCGCGATAACGAAACGAATGAAAAAAATATAAATCCCTGAAAAGATTAATACAAGTGACTTTTGGCAACGAAAATGTGTTTAGAACTATGAAATGTAATGACAGTTTTAATTTATAACAGATTTATCAATAGCTTTATTTTATATAAACGATTGAATTTTTAAATCGTTCTCTAGGCCACAAAATTTTACGCAAAATTGTCAAGTCGGCGTAGTGAACTCATTTTCATAAAAGTAATCTATAACATAGAATTCTAACCAATTCACCCACGGGAACAAGTTATATTACTTTATTAGTTATACGCCACATTTAAATTTGAGCGCGAACGCTTTGCATCAAGTTAAGACTGCGCCGAACGTTAGCGACTGACCCATAGAGCGCGAGGAATGCGTATTTATTTAGATCAGCGCGCGGCCGCCATTGTAAAAATGTATGGACAATTACAATATTTTTTTGATAAATCTGGACCTTTAATACCAAGCAATAATTGAAATATCTGATGCGGACAAATTGTAATGTAAACATTCATCTTTCAGAAAGATAACCTTCATTAACAAAATGAATCGGTTCTTGGAAATATAAATTTGACTTTAAGGTTGTTTACAAATACTATGCCATCATCTAAATAAATAGGTTTGAAAAGTTAGTTCTATTCACATTGCACCAATACAATCTCGAATTATTTTTGGGTAAGTAATTCCACGTCATGTCATTCATGATTTCAAACAAGAGCTTTATTGCCTTAGGTTAAGGCGAGTAGATACGTGAAATAGTGAATAATAAATTTTAAGTCCTAAGGCTTGTAATCTAGCCTAGATCTTGCTCGCGGCTTCGCCTGCGTTAAAACCTATGTATACACTATCCTACGGGAACGATGTTTTATTTTTTCAGGATAGTAAGTAGCCTATTTGTTAAGTTAGGGTATAGACTATCTCTGTTTCAAATTGCATACATATCCGTTCAGCTGTTTTATCGTGAAGAAGAAACAAACATACACACATACGGTCGCTTTCATAATTAATGGGAAATTTTACTCGCAGAATGCTATCACAAAACAAAAATCAAAAATAAAATAAAAGAATTAAGAAAGAAAAAGATTAAAGATAAAAGTTGTTATAATAAGTCACCAATAAACATCGAAAGTGCTATGAAATTTATGTCTTGATTTGGTAACAGTATTACCTGATTTAACCCTTTACCGCATATAGAAAAAAAAAATTGTTTGAATTTGAACCTTGACCAGTGCCAATAAGGTCCAAGTTCATATCTGCCATATATGGCTTCGTATGCGGTAAAGGTTTAAAAAATAATTGGAGGAGATAAATAGTACATAACTGCAGAGGCCGGGAAAAGTCAGTTCCTATTTGAGTATGATTTTGAAGGAAGTCCGAGTCCTTAAATTAATACACGAACTGTCATTTCCACCGAGACCTGTATAGTGCTTTTCTCCAAATATGCTTGAAAATAATCACCAATCTACATTTTGAATGGTTAAATCAGCAACTTCTAAACGCACGATTTTTTTTAGAAACCATACCCTATTTATCATTCGGAGAAGATCACAAGTCCAAAAGAACTTTTATATTGATTTGGACGGAATCATTTCTGTTTTTTTTTTATTTGCCTACGTTTGGTATACTTATTAACTTACTCTAATTACTCAATCGTGTGGTATTATTTCCCGGCCACGGCCAACAATGTTATTTTATTTCATTAACGTATTAATACGATATCGAAGGATTGCGCGGTCTATTTTTACTACATTAATGGGAACATTTCCAAGCAAGTCGGAGAAAAGTATGTTTCGATACTGTGACTTTCAAAAAGCTGTACGTTCAACATACAGATATTAAATTTTTATGTTTTTTTAATAGTATAAATAGGTAGATAGATAGATAAATTCTTTATTCATTTCCACAACTTACATGGTTTGACACAGTAAATATTATAATACAGTCGAAACATGCTACTTAAAACTAGTACAAGTATATTACAATTATATAGCACATTTTTAAAACCATGTGTCGTGGCAGAGAAAAGGCGCTGACTCAGCATAATGAAGCAGCAAGCCACTTCGCTGGTATTCTGCCAGGACCTTACAAAACAAAAACAAAAACTTCGCCGTTGCAACGCTTACGGATGGGAGTGCTTGTGTATATGAGTGTGAGTGAAATAAGTGTGAGATTGATTGTGGTGGTTAGTCGAAATTGCTGGAATTTACGTGTATTATACAAAAATGAGTAATAGCAAGGATACTGTAACCGATTTTATAAACGACAACAAAACCAGAACAGATTTTTTTTTTAATAAAAACAATTTCGTTATATGAGTTGATAAGGTAAGGATATTTATTAATCAGCAATATACATGTACGTAGTAAATTTAAGGTACGTACTATATCGTTGTGAATGCAAATATGTACGCAATGTACGCATGCGCTCACCATACCATTGTCAAATTAGATATAAAATTTCTCATGTAAGTGAATTGTAAATATTCTTATGAGAAAATAAATTTCTTTAAACCTACATGTTTTGTTGAAACTGATTTACTTACCGATTTTTATTAAAGCTTTTTAATTAAGTTATACGGTCGGTTGATCTCCATTCGTCACTCGTAGGGCTTGCAATATCGGAAAGGTTTTCCAATTTTGAAATTAACTGATATTGGCACTCAATTCCGGAATTCCAGAACTGGTTCCGGAATTGACTTACCATACCAAAGAAAACAAAAAACGAGTTTTAACATTTTTTTTACTATTAAAGGCGGAAATCGATATACTGATTAGACGTTTCTGAGGTCGAGAAATTTAACAAGGCTTTTTGTCTTTATTTAACTTTATTGTATAAAACAAAAGTCAAGTACAAGTGTTGAATTTAATGCCAAATGGCATTTTCCACCTTTCAACCATTGGACCAATGCAAAGGTACTTCAAGTGGGTGTAGCTGTAGAGTAGAAATTGAATCGTTCTGAGAGTTTTAAAGATACAAGTGAATACAAATTAAGATATTTATGCTTAAACAAACTTACCATCCCTAAAATAACTCTTATTACTGTCTAGAAACTACATCAAATAGAGTCGTTTAAATTCCGGAATATTAGACAATATTGAGCTTGCTCAATTTCGGAATTGTAATATCGGAGAAATCATCCGGAATTTCGGTTTTTCGAAATACTGGAATTCAGGAATGCAAATAGGCACTTCAGGCACGCACAACAAGAACGCATGAAGCAGTATGAGTTTTACCATCGAAGTATCGTTCCAGGGGCGCGCGGTCAGTGGGGAGAATAACGTTAGTCTCCACCCAAATCGCCTTAAGAAAGCCATACTCGCCTTAAGAAACACATTGATTTTGCATTCAGATTTTCACTCCCCAAAAATGGTATTGGTGAAAATTATTAAAATAGTAGATTGTTTGATAAGGGGCTAAAATTAGCCATGGTCACACGAAGTGATTATTTGGACGTGCGAACAAAGTAAGTGAGGACAAATATAACCTAAGTGTCATAATGGCTTTTAGCCATGTGTTAACATCGCTTTTCACTGCGACTGCGACTGCGACTGCGAGGAAATGAAAAATAATTAAAAAAATTAAATTGTGTCAGATCACAACCCGGCATACAATTTTTGCCAGAGCCAATTTTTTCCAATTTTAACTGGAGTGTATATGAATATGAGTGTATATCATTCTTTTCAAATATTTAAACTTATTTTGTCATTTAATACTACAAATATAATATAATACAATATATTTAAGATTTTCTTACTGTACAAGTCAATAAAAACCTATCTTATGGCCTTTTTTTATGTGGAATGGTAAAATTACCATTTTGATGTATTAATTTAAGCAAAAAACCATTACTATGATGTTTTAATTAATTTACAATAAAACTCATTGTGTTGCGCCATACGTACTTGTTGTGCGAGTGACGAATGGAGATCAACCGACCGTATAACTTGTTTAAAGGCATTTTAAAAATCGACACGTAAAATAATCAGTTCCAACAAAAAAAAATTATATTGCTGATTACTTAATATCCTCACCCATTTAAGAATAAGAATAAGAATAAGAATAAGAATAAGAATAAGAATAATTTTTATTTTACCAAAAGAAACATTACTACATTTAACATAATTTTACAGTGACTTCCACACTAGGCATAGCCTGTATCGTGGAAGTCGTATCATACACATCAGGTTCATTAACAATGCGGCTATAGACATGCCTTAAAGAAGAAAATTAAAACGAACAAATGAACAATACTATGATAAATACATTTAGGGCGTAATAATAAATAATGTTCATAAAAAAAAATTGTTTGATTGTCTGTGAGTGTGAGTGTGAGTGTCAGTGAGTGTAGTGTAATGTGAGCAAGGAGCGAGAAGAACGTGAGCAGAGCTTTAACTCAATGCTTCTTCAGCTTGATCATACGCCCATGATAGTAAGAGCTCCCGTACTCGCGTTTTAGCCACAAAAATTTGGCACATCTTTATGTCACATACTTTAATAATGTTGTTATAAATATTAGGGAATAAGAAATTTTTAAAACGTTTTGCAAACATAGTTTTGACAGTTGGTACGGGTATCTTAAAAACTCTTTTTTTTATTATATAATAAAAATATTGAACGTACAGGCCTCGACGGAAATGTCAGTTCGTGGATTCGTATTAATTGAAGGACTCGGACTTCCTCCAAAATCATACTCAAACACGAACTGACTTTTCCCGGCCTCTGCAGTTATGTACTATTTATCTCCTCCAGTTTTTTTATCGTTACCAAATCAAGACATACATTTTGTGAGACTTGTAAAAGTAAATAGCATTCGATGCTTTATTAGTGACTATACAATCGTTTTTCTTTTTGTTTGTTTCTTACTTCTTTTATTTCCTTTTTTAATTTTTTTTTTCGACTTAAATGACGTGAGGAAACCCGTTTCATATGGAGCCTCACGGGAGTTTGCAATCTAAAATACTATTTATAGATTTAAAAGATACAACTATATTGTGATAACAGTATCCGTACTGCGAGTAAAATATCCCTTTAATATTATAAAAGTGACAGTATGTGTGTATGTTTGTTTATTTTTCACGATAAAACAGCTAAACGGATATGTATGCAATTTGAAACAGAGATAGTCTATACCCTAACTTAACAAATAGGTTACTTATTATCCTGACAAAATAAAACATCGTGCCCGTAGGATAGTGTATACATAGGTTTTAACGCAGGCGAAGCCGCGAGCAAATGCTAGTAACATATTTTTATCAAAATTTTACATTGGCTGGATTACAAGCCTTAGGACTTAAAATGAACTTAAACTTACTTCACCATTTCACGTATCTACTCGCCTTAAGGCGGTTGTCACACTGCTCCGCATCTCGCAGCGTCGTCCGTTGATGCGTTTTTTAACTTTATCTACGCACATATCATTAGTGCTCTAAAATGCGTTCAGAAACCGTAGGAAATGACCAGCATTACTACAACCAATTTTACTATGAGAACTTTCTTATCTGTGGCAGTAGGTAAAATCTGTACTGTAATGTTATAACAGTATCAATTTTTGTAAGGTTATGAGTTTAAATTTGGAACAGCTGTCAAAACTAAAGTAGGTCTCTATTCTAGTATCCATAGATATTAATATTGTTATCGATACGAAACGTCAATTCAGTATGTTTTTTTTATAAAAACCGCACGACATTGGATCTCGAGTGACATGAGAATATGGATACATTCGTTTGTATATGATTTAGAAAAAAAAAACATTCGTCTTGACGGAGGTTCGAATTGCCGCCATTATTGTTGTCATTTGTTTGTTGGTTCTTTGCTGTTACGAAAGTATAATTGTGATAAGTTTATTGTAATTCACATTTTAGTTGAAAATATTGTTTCAATGTAAATGTAAATTACAACTATTACAATAAATAATCTGTTTATGTATTTGTTCAGATTTATTTCTTACTGCATTAGTATATGTCGTTTTTAGATATTTTACAGGTAGCACTAGTGGTGCCGGTCATTTCCTAATGGCTTCTGAACCCATCTTAGAGTACTTATGATATGTGTGTAAATAAAGTAGTGTATACAACTGTACATAATTAGGCCTTAAAACACTCGTGTGATCCTATTATGAAACTCGCTGACGCTCGTTTCATAAAACCCCACTCGTGTTTTAATGCCTCTCATTATGTATTAGTTGCATAAACTACTATTGTATGTAGAATCTTGATTTTGTATAGAAAAATCGCATGGTACGACACACTGGCTCCGCCTCGACGCACGGAAGAGCGAGACGCACGACGACTCGCGCGCTGGGACGGAGATGCGGTGCGTGCCGCAGGGTATGTAACACTGAGCTCCGCAGTGCCGGACCGTTTTTAGTTCAAGAAGGACGTAGGCGCAATGGATATCGACATCGATAAGTTTATTTTTGAAATTGAAAGTCGTCCAGCAATTTGGAATATGAAATGCAACGAATATAGTGACCGTGTGCAAAAAGCAAGACAATCAAACGACGCGGTTGACATACGGGTGAAATTAAAAAAAAATTCTTCGTGTTGCCTTAAATCTTGGTAATCTCTAGCAAAAGACCCATTTATAGGTCTGGTTTGTAAATAGGGATGTACCCAGTGTTTTCTGCGTTTTATGACTCGATTGTATAAAAACCAAACTGAAAGTATCATCGCAGCGTTCTGAACAAGTTCCGTTTCCATTTTATCGCCAAATATAGGAACTGTTTTCACACTGACGTTCGAATGTGAAATGAACGTGAGACGGAAGTAACGACGAACGACGGACGCGGGACGTCGTGCAGCGCAGCTCCGGACGGAGATGCAGAGAAAACTCGGACGTTGATGCGTTGTCTCCGCATGCGAGTCCGTAGCTCCGCGTCTCGCAACGAGACGCGGCGGCAGTGTGACAACCGCCTTACCTAAGGCAATAAAGCTCTTGTTTGAAATTATGAATGACATGACGTTTGGAATTACTTACCCGAATATAATTCGAGATTGTATTGGTGCAATGTGAATAGAACTAACTTTTCAAACCTACTTATTTAGATGATGGGATAGTATTTGTAAACAACCTTAAAGTCAAATTTATATTTCCAAGAACCGATTCATTTTGTTAATGAAGGTTATCTTTCTGAAAGATGAATGTTTACATTACAATTTGTCCGCATCAGATATTTCAATTATTGCTTGGTATTAAAGGTCCAGATTTATCAAAAAAATATTTTAATTGTCCATACATTTTTACAATGGCGGCCGCGCGCTGATCTAAATAAATACGCATTCCTCGCGCTCTATGGGTCAGTCGCTAACGTTCGGCGCAGTCTTAACTTGATGCAAAGCGTTCGCGCTCAAATTTAAATGTGGCGTATAACTAATAAAGTAATATAACTTGTTCCCGTGGGTGAATTGGTTAGAATTCTATGTTATAGATTACTTTTATGAAAATGAGTTCACTACGCCGACTTGACAATTTTGCGTAAAATTTTGTGGCCTAGAGAACGATTTAAAAATTCAATCGTTTATATAAAATAAAGCTATTGATAAATCTGTTATAAATTAAAGTTGTCATTACATTTCATAGTTCTAAACACATTTTCGTTGCCAAAAGTCACTTGTATAATCTTTTCAGGGATTTATAATTTTTTCATTCGTTTCGTATCGCGCTGACATAATCTCTCGACAAATCTGTTAGACAACAATACGAAATGTTAAAACTGTAAAATGCGATGCCCTAGTGCAGAAGAAATGCACTTGAATTTTTTTTTCTAAGATTTACAGAGGTCGCTTACAAAAACTTTTTTTATACCTAACGCACACTCAAAATCCGTTAGAAAATGTTCATACCCAATCTACTCAATCTACTCTGTCTACAAAAAATCACGCACTTGAATTTTATTGAAGTTCAGAACTGTTCCCGTATCGGACTATGCTGTTACGTAATAAAATCAATATTTTTAAACTGTGCTCATAAAATCTATGATTGGAACATCTTCTCGACGCCTTTGAGATCTTTTTTAAATTATTATTACAATCAATATTGTTGCATATCAGTGAGCGTCAATATTCTCTCAAGTAAGCAATATCGATTCTTTGATATACGGAAAAAACCGAGACTGACAAACAGTGCAAATAAAACTCAGGTAAATAGGCCGTTGGAAATAGGCCGGTTAAGATTAAACTCTCACGCCCGTAAATCAACTAACTGATGCAATGGACGAGATTTATTATGGTATTCATTTTATTTATAAGCAGACGGCGTTATGCAATTCGTGTCAAAGTCAAGGGATGTAAGGTAAGGTGGGATAAGACTATCACCGGGCGAAAACCGCTACTAATTAACTATTTTGGCTCAGTGACCCAGACAGGATCGCCCCCAAACGAGGGCACGCTACTTGTCCCAATCCGGCACAGTTCCTTGCCAGTTTTTGATTGAAGAAGACTGCCACAGTCCAATAAATAACTAAATGTTAGTCTTACCCAATTAGACAATAAACTATGTCAGTCTTACCCCATTAGACAATATACTATATCAGTCTTACCCCATTAGATACTAAACTATGTCAGTCTAACCACATTAGACAATATACTATGTCAGACTTACCGCATTAGACAATATAATATGTCAGTCGTACCCCATTAGACAATATACTATGTTAGTCTAACCCCATCAGACAATAAAATATATCAGTCTTATCCCATTAGACAACAAACTATGTTAGTCTTACCCCATTAGACAACAAACTATGTTAGTCTTACCCCATTAGACAATAAACTATATTAGTCTTACCCCATTGGACAATAAACTATATCAGTCTTACCCCATTAAACAATAAACTATATTAGTCTTATCCCATTAGACAACAAACTATGTTAGTCTTACCCCATTAGACAATAAACTATATCAGTCTTACCCCATTAAACAATAAACTATATTAGTCTTATCCCATTAAACAATAAACTATATTAGTCTTATCCCATTAGACAACAAACTATGTTAGTCTTACCCCATTAGACAATAAACTATGTCAGTATTACCCCATTAGACAATAAACTATATTAGTCTTACCCCATTAGACAATAAACTATATCAGTCTTACCCCATTAAACAATAAACTATGTCAGTCTTATCCCATTAGACAACAAACTATGTTAGTCTTACCCCACCTTACCTTAGAAGTTTAAGTAAGTTTTTATCAACTAAAAGTGCAATGGTTGAGATTTATTATGGTATTCGTTTCATTTATAGATGCATGCTTTAGCAACTCTTAATATTAAGCAATTCGCATTAAAACCGAGTAATATAGTTGAAGGCGTTTTTAACACCCTATCTTAAGATAGTTAAGATATTATAATGTTAAATGGAAATCTTTTTATAAATGTGGTAAAAAACTGATTGCTTGAAAAGCCTCGCTCTTTTTCTTTTTATCATTCATTGAAAGGCTTTTTCTTTAATCCTTTGGTCTCGAGGAATTTATGGCGTCGTGTTCGGCTTTATCTACGGGAGAAGTCGAAAATTAAATGAAGCATTGAATCAATTGTGTGATTCGTGCAAAACAACAATATCATAGCCTAAATTCAAAATTTACAACACAAACAAGTACCTAGCTGGTCATTCTGAGACCCTTATTCTATGAGTGATATAGAAAGTGCTACTAAAATTGAACATGACTACAAAATTCGGAATATTCAGCTTCAATATTGGCTGAGATCTTGTCACTTGTTCCAATTAAAACTGAATATTTTGGAAACTGTTCGTCCTCTTTCCACCAAACATACCTTAGAAACACTCGACGGATAAGTATTTCGATTTAAAAACACCACACTCAAATTGGTCCATCCGTTTGGAAGCTACGATGCCACAGACAGATACACAAATATACAGATACTTACACATGTTTAACTTAACAACTCCCTCCCCCCTCTTTTTTGTTGGGGGTTAAATAGACTCATCTTTATGGCAAATTCATCGACGGATATGCTTCGCTGTAGGAAAATAGACTCACATTATAACTTTGTAATTTCGTTTCGTTAGTTGAGCCAACAATTTAAAATTCATAAACTAGCCTCATTCAGAGTAATTGAGTTTTAATAAGTCAACGAGAAATTAATTAAACCTTTGTTGGTATAAGACTTAAAAATATGAACTGCTGAAGAAAATTCGAGCATGTTTTATTTATATATCGGTTTATTATATGTATTGACTGACGGGGATTTTGAAAAGGTCTCTAATTAATTTGCATTTTGCCAAAGAGGTTCTTGGAGTGTATTTAATTAGGATGAGGTTAGCAGTAATAAACCAATTAAGGCCCGTCGTTGTACAGTTCGGTATGACGAAGGATTTACACAATCTTATAATATTGATTAACCCCTTAAATGGCTAACTATTTATTAATGAATGATCAAAAACTGATACCTGATCGACTTAATAGATATTTGACAACTCAGTTGGCGCAGTGGTAAACCAACTTGCCTATTGAGCAGGCGATCCTGGGTTCGAATCCCGGCAAGGGCAAATATTTGTGAGATGAACTCAAATATTTTCCCTGAGTCTTGGATGTTATTTGTATTTAAGTATGTAATTATCTATATAAGTAAGTTTATCGTCCTCTCGTGCCCATAACACAAGCCTACTAGAGCTTACTGTGGGACTAGATCGATTTGTGTGAGATCTTCCGATGTTTATTTATTCATTTATCGTGATAAATGTATACCAGGTGTGGCCCATAATAGGAACATAATAGTAGGTAAACGTAAATTCTACTCCATAGCATAACGTGTATGGACTATAGACTAGTACACAACACATTATGCGAAAATTTCAAGTCTTCTTAATAAGTGCACCTATTGGTTGGAAAGATATAGCCTGTGAATGACAAAGGAGGCTCAGTGAAAGCCCAAGTAGCACACAGCTAAATATGTTGTATAAAGCCTGTATAAGTGTTCAGCCTTTGTGCTCCTTTTGGTACGGAACTCTAAAAACCCGCAAATAGCCAGCGCCGCTTCGATTCACCGAAAATCTAACTCATCGGCAGAGCGAGTTAAAACGTTGACGAAACGTTTTTAAGTTTTTATTTCTATCAATAACGAAACTAATGAGTTGTAGTGACAGTTCGATAGAAAATAATTTTTTGTCACTATATAAATAATCAAATTCCAATTTGTTGAAAATTAAGACTAAACAACAACCCTGCAATATTGAGCCACTGAATTTGAAACTACTATTTTCATATTTCAATATCATCTGAAGACACAACCTTCTGGACGACGCGGTTGGCGCAATTTGTAGTGCATCTTCCTACTGTGCCGGCGGTCCTGGGTTCGAATCCCGGCCAGGGCAAATATTTGTGTGACGCACTCGAATCACTACATAGTATAAAACAAAGTCGCTTCCTGCTGTCTGTCTGTCTGTCCCTATGTATGCTTAGATCTTTAAAACTACGCTGTAGGGATTTTAATAGATAAAGTGATTCAAGAGGAAGGTTCATATGTATAATATATGCATAATTTATCAGCTTTGCACCTGTGCGAAGCCGGGGCGTGTCGCTAGTATATGTAATAAATGATATAATTTAATAAATAACCGTTGGTTGTCAGTACGTTCAGCAAGCAGCCGACCGTGGTTTACAAGTGCTGACATCAGCACCTTTAGCATAACTGTTATGTCATATGCCACTATTTCTCGCGCGAGATAAATTACCCATCTCTTTCTGTGCAATAATGTGAGAGAGTGACGGGTAGCGCTATGTCGCACGACAAGAGTCGCGAAGCATAGTTGTGCTAGACGGGCAGGCCACCTCGTTTTCCACGCAAGCAAATGTTCCTCCATTTGCTGTCACAAAATAAGCTTTTACAGTGTAGGTACTTTACAGTTTACTTGTAAACATATATATTTTAATTCTTACTAAATGAAAATAGATACAGATTTAAGCTGATTAATCCAATCAATAGAAGGCATTGTAATTAAAACTAACGCCAAAACTTACATCGCGCTTATTAAAGTTTTCCTGAGATCTTGACCACGGTCGTCCACTGCTGGACAAAGGCCTCCAGGACGATCGGTTTTGCGCCGCCCTCATCCAACCTCTGCCCGCGATCCGGTCACTCCACCTTGTTGGGGGCATTTTCACGCTGCGTCTTCCGGTCCGCGGTCGCCACTCAAGAACCTTTCCGCCCCAACGGCCGTCGGTACTACGAGCAATGTGCCCCGCCCGTTCTTTCTTTTCTTTCTCAATTTCAACGAACTTTTTGAACTGAATTATAGTTTTTCCTGAGTTATAGAAAGTAACATAGCTGTTTAATGCTTTCATTGCGTGCAGTCGAAAATAAGTAAAAAAAAAAAATAACAGTTTTCTGCGTGACTGTCAAATTAGTCATTTTTTAAAGAAAAATTATAAAAGAAAATTTCAAACTGTAGGTTTCAAATATCCATACTAATATTATAAATGAGAAAATGTGTCCGTCTGTCTGTTACCTCTTCACGCTTCATCCGCTGAACCGACTTAGATGAAATTTGGTATGGGGATAGTTTGAGACCCGGGAAAGGACATAGGATACTTTTTATCCTGAATAAATTTAGTGTTCCCGTGGGAGGAGCGGGTAACACCGCGGGGCACAGCTAGTATAGCAATAAATCGCAATGGCCCAGTTCTAAGTAGTAACATTGATAATATGTTAAGAAACATGTTTGATCATGGAGAAAAATGTCTAAAGCAATCAGCATTTTTGAACGGGTAAGCTTTAAGTTTGGCAACTGTCTGAGCAACAACAATGTTTCTACAAGCTTGGTTCTCTCGTATCTCATCATTTCGGATAGGATATAAAAGGTTACTTGTAAATAGTCAGCAAATGTACCTGTCGCATGGCCCAGTTGCTCACCCGCCCGGGCGAGCGGGCCGCGCGCATTAGCACGGAAATTGACGGGTAAACGGACGTGGCTGAGCAGAAAACGTCCTAACTTATTACTAATCGGGGTATTTTTCTAAATTCAACTACTTATTTGTCAATTTTCCATACAAACTTTTTTTGGTATTTTCTTTGGTTTCCGCGACTGTCACACATTTAAATTAAACGATTTAAACAGATTATATCGCGTCTTATATTTATTATTTGAGCCTCCCTGACGTTTTCGTAACTTCCCAGTTACCGTTGTCAAAGGTTGACGGAAAAGTTACCGACGCATCATGGAAGGAAAGGGAAGGAATTTAAACTTTTTGGATTCTGTTTTTAATGTGAAAATACCAAATATTTATTTTTAATCTCGGAGGTGCCCGCAACTTTTTCCGCGATTTTTTTATCTTTACCGTTGAAATCTTTGGATATCCAGCAAACCGTATACCAAAATTTGCTAAAATTTGTCTGGCCATTGCGGCGTGATGAAAAGACAAAGAAATGATCACCAACAGATGGCTCCAGAGTGGCATAGCGTCGCGCGCCCATACAAAACAAAAGACTTTTCCTGAACTCATGACATTCATGACTCCTCTAAAATAAAAAAATCATGCTGCGCCGAGTCAATGGGTTAAGGGCGAGAGAATGATGACAATAGTATAGATTTTTGACAAGAAAGGAAATATCTAAACCGAAATCACGAATAAAGCACACCTCTAAAGTAGACACAATAGACCGTGCAACCACCAAAGAGGTAACGGTTCGCACAAACTATCATCATTAGTCACTTTCACATTTTAGATCTAGTATTGTAAATAACGGGATTTTGTTGAATCCATGCAACAAAATGACTAAGACATCTATTTTGAGCGAGCATCTGTTCACGTTCATACCATTCCATTAAAAACTGTAATAATTCATACATCTGTACTATTATAAAATTCTAAAATTGTATTGATAAACAGTTGTCTTTAGAGAGGAAGTTTGTAATTTCAGGAAAAATCTTAACAGCGTGATGCAGGATTTGCCCAAGCGCGCGTCACTAGCAGTAAAGCGCCATCGGTTGGTACAAAAATATTTGTCCTCTCATCACATCGAAACGGCTAGACCGATTTTAACCAAATTAGGTACAGGGATAGCCGGACATCCAAACATGTCACAGGATACTTTTTACCTGGCTTCGCGGACGACGTTGCGTCTTCCATACCCCGCGCGGCGAACGATGATCCCTATGACACCTGTCATCTCAGTATACATTTTTCTGATTAATAGGTTATAAAATGTACTGAGATGACAGGTGTCATAGGGGTCATCGTTCGCCGCGCGGGGTATAGTTATATTCTACAAGGTGTTTTTTAGACGAATTACATTTTCAACGCTCATCGTCGAAAGATCGCACGCGCAACAGTTTCGTTCTTATTTTAAATCTGCTAACTGATGCCACTGACACTTCGCTGTTTTTAAATTCTCAATTAGTTTTGGCAGACAATTTTAGTTGTGAGTATATTTAGAAGAGAATCACCGTATCACTAATTGAACTATTGAGCATAAGCAGACTCTGATCTCATTTAGATTTATCTTGGATAACTATTAATCTGACAATGTAAAAGAGATTTCTCTTGAATTAGATTTTGTATTTCATCGTATCTAAATTAGAGGATATCTTTGGAACTGTTCAGTGGAACTATGTATCTAGTCGCTTTAGAAATAAATTATTAAATCTATAGTCTATACAGGGTGTGTCTGGCCTTGAGGCTTTAAATGCAAGATTAAATTGTACCCTCCAAACCGAGCATCTTTTTTTCTGCAACTTTTTAAAAATATCTCCAGTCTTATTCTTGTTCGATTTTTTTATACCTACATGTTAAATGTTGATTTCAATATCCGCAATTCAATGGTAAATTGACTGCATGTTTATCTTTAAGAGAGATCTAAAATCAAATAAATAATTGCAATTTACGATACACTGACTTAAGGATTAAACTTTGAAGTCTAGTAAATAATGTTTTTTTAATGTCACAAAACAAAATTAGATCAGTTAAGTGACAGGTATCAGTTAACCAAACTTTTCATATAAAGCCCCATAGTCAGAGGCAGCCTGTATATCATCTCGTGAGCCTCTGCTTTAAGTACTTAACAGATAACATCTTGAATATTAATATCTAATTCTCGTTGAGTGAGTATTTAAACTAAACATATTTCAATTTGAACGCTACACTATATTTCATGTAGGTACTAACCACATGTAATTATTAATATATGTTTATTCATAACTATATTAGTTGGAGCGTATTATATACTAGCTGTGCCCCGCGGTGTTACCCCGCTCATCCCACGGGAACACTATATTTATTCGGGATGAAAAGTACCCTATGTCCTTCCCCGGGACTGAAACTATCTATATACCAAATTTCATGTAAATCGGTTCAGCGGTTGAAGCGTGAAGAGGTAACAGACAGACAGAAAGACAGACAGACACACTTTCGCATTTATAATATTAGTATGGATGGGAAAATTATAACCTTCTTTTTGACTCTAACATGGTCTGGTACCTTAAAAATATACACTTTCTACCCTTGGAATCATACAAAATATGTACGGTCAGCGTCAAAAGTTGGTGTGAATTTTACTACAGGCTTATGTAGAATTGAATACTTAAATTATCGGTTTATGTATTTGCTTTCGATGTTAACTGTACATTACGACCGTTTTTTTTGTAATATGCGAGTATCAAATCTTATTTATTTTTATTAAAACGTATTCTATCAACAGATATTTAAACTATGATATAGATATGCTACTTTTAAAACGTAAATATGTCACAAACACATGGAACTATTTATGTAAATGGATTTACAAATACTTTTTATTGCACACCTCAAACATCAAGGAAAACCAAAAACAACTTGAGATGAAACAGCATTAAAACAATAGGCAGAGGTAAACAACTGGCGGTCTTATCGCTAAATAGCGATCTTAATATAATTATTATCGCGTGTAAACTATTCGATATTCCAATCTCCTAATGTTTCGGTAGCTATTTTGCAACCATTATCAAGGGTTGACCAAAACGGTTGGAAAATTTATCGATTTTAAATGTGTGACAATCGTGTAAACCGGAAACTATCTTTAAATGTTGATTTCAACCCTACCGCTAGTAGGTATTTCATTTCAAATGAACTCAGAACTTCTCGGCCTTCCACTGTCACTGTTAAATCCAGTCGTGCAGTCCCGCGATCACAGTGTTTCATTATGTACGACAATGTCACGAGCCAAGGGCGGCCAAGAATAACCCCAATTAGCATGCTCCTCAGTTTGCCTCGTCGCCGGTAACGATCGTCTTCGTAATTTCGTAACTCTGGATGAAATGAAGACATTATATAGATAACCTACTGTTAGTATGCCTAGGACGAAAGTCTTCATATAACAGATATGTGAAAAGACCAAGCCGCTTTTAGTTTAATGTGTGCGTGTCTATGAACCAATTGTAGAGACGTTCTGCTTGTGTGATATTGACATTGTGAGAGATGCGCATACGGACTAAACTGAGCCTTTGGCTAACTAAAACTAACGAAAAAAAATCTTTACAACTAGCAATGAATGACCCTTTAATTTATTTTTTGCCACATACCTATACCTAAAAGAATGCCTGCCTTCTTACAATTTTCTTACAATGTTGACTAAAATTTTGGGTTGGGTATTTAAATTGAGCCACCCTACACATAGGCATATACCTTCATATTTGTTTAAATCTTTTTATCGATTCTATTTTTTTATGTGTAAATACCACATTTTTATTTTTATAAATAATGACACAAAGGTAAATTAAGAAAAAAAAATTGAATGCGATCAACTACAATCTAAGCAGGATTTAACCTGCGACCTCTATGTTTTCGGGCATTGCTCTCTCAACTGAGCTATTAGATCGCTACGTCAATCACACCAAATCTTTCATTCCATAATTCATACGCTACTGGAGCGCCGTCTGCGTCATATGTGTTTGAAATGCTTATGCGCACATCCTAGGGTATGGCTAATGCGCATAAGCATTTCAAACACATATGACCACCTTTTTAAACTGTTTACAAAATACGACGTATACTATTTATAAATATCACGCATATGAAAATTTATTGAAAGAACCGAAACTAAGTATCTACCCGGATATACATTTGTAGGAGAAACTGCAATGGCGTAAGTAGCTCCCGGAGGGCTAGGCAGTGCCTCAGTGCTCCAAAAACTAATCCTGGCCAAACCTCGAAATGAAATGCGGCCCCGGTCTATTATTTTACCTTAGAACCCTTGACCACCTAACTATAGCACTGGTCTAGTTTCTTGGATACTTTTAGAAATTCTCGTGTTCTACCACGTTCTACTCATAACGAACTAACTTTGATAGGAAATAAAACAAACCTATAACTATGTGCAAACTAAAACTCCGTGATAAATCGCAACTTATCGACTTCAGGCGCGTATAAAAGATGAAAGGCTTTTCTCTCTTCCCAGTATTAATTAGTTTTGTTCGCGGCTCTATCTGTCTTCAGGCATCGCCGAGCCCAAGTGGCTCTGAAAGCTGAAAGCATTTATTACCCTAAGTTATTACGTTTTATGTAAATAATTGACTGAGGTATGTACCTGTATACTGGGTGTGACTTGTGCCAGGAGCAATACATTTAAATATAGATTTTAGTTTTTAAACTAAGCCAAATTTTGTTCACCTACTTTTTAAATACCTTGTATGAGTATTAAATAATACTAAGTAAAATATTGTTTATTTAAGAAATTTTAGTAGGTATGTTTGAAAAAATTAACATCTCGAAACAATTTTTTTAAGTTGCGGAGTAAACATTGCTGTTACATGAGTAATCAGAATCTGTGTCTAAATTTGTTGAAATTAAAGTCATAAACCTGTGACGTCAGTAAACATTTTTTAACCTTATTTAAAAATTGTGAGAGGAAGGTCTCCTGTTACAGGTCGCACCCTGTATACTTAATAAAAATTTACAATACGAACTCCACCCTTCTTTTTCATTCTTGCACACTTCAAATGCACAGGGACACAAAACATGACTCATATAATAAAATAACAAGCAGAAGTAAACAACAGTGCGTATCGCTGAATAGCGATCTCTCCCAGAGAACCTTTAGGTTCTGTTTAAGAACACATTTTTAATGGAGAGGGCGAAATTCGGAGCTTTTACGCGTTATTTGTCATTGTCTTCTCAATAAATATTATTCAGATATAATTTTTTTTATAAATAATGACACAAAGGTAAATTAAGAAAGAAAAATTGAATGCGATCTACTACAATCGAAGCGGGGTTTGAACCCGCGACCTCTGCGTTACCGGCGCATTGCTCTCCCAACTGAGCTATTCGACCGCTACGTCAGTCACACCAAATCTTTCATCCCTTAATCCTTTACGCTACTGGAGCGCCCTCTGCGTCATATATGTTTTTTGAAAATGCTTATTGCGCATTAGCCATACCCTAGGATCTTTTTATCGATTCTATATTTTTTTTTTTTTTTAATATAGAATCGATAAAAAGATTCTATACAAATATTTAGAACAGCGCCATCTCTCTCGCAGTCTTCACATTTGCTGTAAAGCAATGGGGATTGGGGATCGTGCGTGTAAAACGCACATCCTAGGGTATGGCTAATGCGCAATAAGCATTTTCAAAAAACATATATGACGCAGAGGGCGCTCCAGTAGCGTAAAGGATTAAGGGATGAAAGATTTGGTGTGACTGACGTAGCGGTCGAATAGCTCAGTTGGGAGAGCAATGCGCCGGTAACGCAGAGGTCGCGGGTTCAAACCCCGCTTCGATTGTAGTAGATCGCATTCAATTTTTCTTTCTTAATTTACCTTTGTGTCATTATTTATAAAAATAAAAATGTGGTATTACCACATAAAAAAATATAGAATCGATAAAAAGATTCTATACAAATATAATTTTTTTTTTATGAAACCAAAAGGTATTTCACAGAAGTCTACTTTGATCACAGTTATGGTGACGACGTAATAATAAAACTAGATCCATGAGGGCATGAAGGCCCGAGTCCGACACGAACACAACTTCACAGACCAATTTCCGGTCACTAGCGGAGTTAAGCAAGGCTGTGTCATGGCTCCAACATTATTTGCCATCTATTTCGCCGTGGTAATGAAGGTTGCACTAAAAAACTGTGGTGGGCAGATCACGCTCAATGTTAGATCTGACAGGAGCGTCTTTGACTTGGCTCGGTTCAAAGCGAAGAGCAAGACTCTTAAGGTGCCTGTGCTTGAAGTCCTCTATGCTGATGATGTTTGCCTTATGGCTGACAACCCAGAATCTCTCCAGCAATATTTAAATCACCTTGACAGCTCTTGTCGGAAGTTTGGTCTGGTGATTAGTACATCAAAAACTCAGGTCTTGAAACAGCCTGTCAGGGGTAACTCCCGTAGTGGCAGAGCTATTACTTTAAACGGGATGCCTCTAAGCGAAGTGAAGTCATTTCGCTACCTTGGATGCATTCTTCGTGATGACAATCGCCTTGAGACCGAACTTTCGGCGAATGCCAGTGCTGCTGCAGCCTTTGGTAAACTAAATCAGCGAGTTTGGAAATCCCATGATCTTAAGCTGCACACTAAACTTTCCGTGTACAGAGCCATAATTCTACCTTTGCTTCTGTACGCCTCTGAGACGTGGTGTTTATACAAAGGCGATATTCGGCGCCTCGACACCTTCCATGTGAGGTGTCTCAGGGCAATACTGCGGATACGCTGGCAAGATCGGGTTCCTAACTCGGAGGTTTTTCGTCGCACTGAGTCTGCAGGTATGGAAAGTCTGCTCATGAAGGGCCAGTTGCGGTGGTGTGGACACCTTGTGCGCATGGATTCCATTAGGCTGCCCAAAACCATGTTCTACTCAGAACTAGAGCTTGGAAAGCGCAAGCCTGGAGGGCAGTATCTGCGCTACAAGGACGTCTTGAAACGCCATCTAATTGGATGCAGGATACCGTGTGGTTCGTGGGAGGAGCTTGCGACGCATAGGCCGGAATGGCGGAAGGCTGTGAAGACAGGCGTGGAAGGCTATGAGTGCCTCCGCCTTAAAGACCTCGATGCGAAACGCGAGCTTCGAAAGGCGCAACCCAGGCCTTCCTACAGCTACACGTACAACGCAGACGGACAGCTTCACTGTCCCACTTGTGATCGTGTGTTCGTGAATAAGCTAGGTTTCACGAGCCACGTGCGCGCGCACGCCAGAAATAACTGACAGGGTGTCGCCGTTGACGGATACGTCAAGGAGGACATCATCATCAAAACTAGACTAAGCGGTCAAAACGATCAGAGATTGGCTCGGTTTTACCACGAGATTATTAATACATATACATTGCTCACAGCCCAAGGAGCAAACGTTCGGAGATTGGCTCGGTTTTACCACGAGATTATTAATACATATACATTGCTCACAGTCCAAGGAGCAAACGTTCGGAGATTGGCTCGGTTTTACCACGAGATTATTAATACATATACATTGCTCACAGCCCAAGGAGCAAACGTTCGGAGATTGGCTCGGTTTTACCACGAGATTATTAATACATATACATTGCTCACAGCCCAAGGAGCAAAGGTTCGGAGATTGGCTCGGTTTTACCACGAGATTATTAATACATACATTGCTCACAGCCCAAGGAGCACACAGATTGCATACGCGGTTTTATAAACCTTATACAGCTAATTTAAGCTGTAAGTAAGTGGTTATGCAGCTTGAGTACTGTACATTTTTGGCCGAGACACAAAAGTATAATCTTTTTTGACAATACGAAATGAAACGATATTATTTATCGGCCTCCACATTTACGACGTACTGTAACCGTCTCAGCAATCAAATAAACTCATCGGAGCGGTAAAATTGCTTCCGCCATTGATTCGCCAAACGAACAAAATCAAATGAAAATTATGTCTCGTCTTATAATCAAGAATTTAAGACCGTAATTTCGGCCGCATTATGAAATTCAGCTGAAATCAGTAATAAAATGCTGAGGAGTAATGACTTTCTTTATGAAATTTTTCTTCGAAATTGTCTTCGTCGCCGAAATATTGAAGTAATATTTGCATTAGCTGATGCCTAGACTTGGCTAATTATGCCTAAAATAACGTGTAATATTGTGATTTGTATGTGAATTTATGTCCTACAACACTAGGACTTGTTGAAATTTTCTTTCAACAAGTCCTAGTGTTGTAGGAAGGTGCGGTAAGGCTGCCAGTCCACTGAACCGGAGCGGAGAAAATGATCTAATCGCGATGCGTCTTTGTAAAGCCCAAAAGAAGTGCATTTAAATCTGACGAATTTATTGGCCCATTTTACACAGCTCCGCTTCATTGGACGGGAAGCCTTGTTTAACCTTTTGTGCGCCAAAAACGGCAAATCACGTCGACGGAAAGCTGTCCCAGATCCCACGACGTCATTTGACGCTATACAATGTCATACTATATCCTGTCAGCTTGGCGTCAGAGACAGAGATTTCCGCCGACGAACTGAGCGGTCAAAAGGTTAATAAGCTGAAGTTAGAATTAACACAGTGCTCAGCAATTTTTATTGTAGTGTGCGTATTTTTCTATGTATATGGACAGTTTCTCTCCCACACAGAACTCTAATTATATGTTCACAAAGATCTAAAACTATTATCGCAGAGTACCAATATATTTTTAATTTATGTTGTTACAGTTGCACAGTACTTTTAAAACGCCAAACAACAGAAATATTGAAGAAACGATGCATTGACGAGTAGACGATAGAAATTTCGTCGGTCTAAATAATAACTTTTAAAAGTACCATAGAACTTCACAATTCCCAAGTTTTAATAAAACGAACGGAAGAAATGGACAGGTAAAAATTCGAAAACGCACAATTAAGGACAATTTCGCTTTCATTTTCAACATTCAGCGAATTAGTAAGAGAAATCAAGCGTTGCTTACAAATGTATTCAGTTTATTTGTTTACACAATGGGGCTGTATTGGTTGACGGACGGTCTCCCGAGGGCTGTAGATAAACCGCCATTTTCTATTATTGTTTGGGAAGTTTCGATTGCCACAACTTTTGCTGGAGCGTCCGGGCTCGCTTTATAATGAAGTTAACGGGAATACCTTGAGAGTTATAGAAGACATATAATGTTTCGGTAGTAAATAATGTAATAATATTTCGTTTTTAATCACGTGCCGTAGACATGGAATGCAACTCAGCAGAGGACAACTTAGGCAAGAGGCTACAATGCAAAAAATATTACGGGTGTGTAAAATATATAGGTACGTCAATTTTTAGGAGCTTCTGTTTTTTTCATGGTTGTATGAATAGTGATAGGTAGAACACTTGAAATTTTCACTAAATATCTAACCACTATAACTACAAAAACAAAACGAAAACAATAATAAAAAAATGTTTAATGGTGCGGAACCCGTCGTGCGCGAGTGGATTCGCACTTGGCTGGTTTTCTAAGTTCAATTATAGTATATTACTGCAGACGCCGGGAAATAAGGGCTTGCCGGCTGAGTAGGTAATAGACCCGGATAGTGATACGAAGACGGCAAGCCCTTTTCACGGCTAAGGCATGTAAGGTGTAAAAAATGAACCACCAAAAAAACATAATTCAGCTGTTTAGCCCGTTCATAAACACAGACACCATGTTTAAAAAAAAATTACTTCCCGGCCTAGGCCTTAAATTTTGTTTGAAATTCCTTTACAGTTCTCTCGAATTGTTCCATCCGAAACGTGACACTTCGAAGCCTGTTTTAACGCACGTTATGACCATATTTCATTGCCTGTTGAGAAAAGATATATATACATATGTCCATATTTAGTCTGTGCTGACTGTTTGTACTGTTGTCATTTGCAAGCAGATTTCAGAGTCTAGGGCCAGAATAGAGACGTCGATCAAGTTAATTTAGATCTTGTGTCAACGTTTTAGAGCGTTAGTCCGTCGCATGGCTTTGGTCTGTACCCGAGCTGAATTCGTGTCGCCGGTTCTCATCCCTGGGGATAATAGTGATCGTATTGTTCCGAGACAGGTATTATACCAGTTGCGGGTCGTCAAACCATCGGTGTGTACGCTAGGTCAAATATTAATTATTTTTTCATGAAGAGACTTAGGGTTGCCGCTATTTAAAAAAACCGGCCAAGTGCGAGTCGGACTCGCGCACCGAGGGTTCCGTACAAACACTTTCCATCCCTAAGTGGTTAAGTTAAGTTTGCACCTGGTATGTATAGCGCCCCATATAAATTAGGTGCAAAGTTAGGTATTAAAATATTAAAAAAAAACTACAGACTAGATCTCGTTGAAAACAATTTTCGTTGGTAGTTTTTATAGTAATGTACATCATATGTTTTTTTTAGATTTTTCATTTTCTTATTTTAGAAGTTAGAGGGGGGAGGGGGGGGGACCAACTTTTTTCCACTTTGGAAGCGTCTGTCACGCAAACTATTCGGTTTAGAAAAAAAATATTTTAGAAACCTCGATAACATTTTTGAAGACCTATCCATAGATACCCCACACGTATGTGTTTGATGAAAAAAAAATTTTTGAGTTTCAGTTCTAAGTATGGGGAGCCCCCAATATTTATTATTATTTTTTTATTTTTGCATCAAAATCTTAATGCGGTTCACAGAATACATCTACTTACCAAGTTTCAACAGTATAGCTCTTATAGTTTCGGAAAAAAATGGCTGTGACATACGGACGGACAGACGGACAGACGGACACAGACATGACGAATCTATAAGGGTTCCGTTTTTTGCCATTTGGCTACGGAACCCTAAAAAGTAAGCTTAGTACATTATAAATCTTGTATGAGTAAACAGATAAATAACGGAACAAAGCTGCTCTAAAACCATGTGAGATATATATTTCTACTTCCCGGCCTAGGCCTTAAATTTTGTATAAAATTCCTTTACAGTTCTCTCGAACTGTTCCGCCCGAAACGTGACACTTCGAAGCCTGTTTTAACGCACGTTATGACGATATTTCATTGCATGTTTGAGAAAAGATATATGTCCCTATTTAGTCTGTGCTGACTGTTGGTACTTTGTTGTCATTTGCAAGCAGATTTCAGAGTCTAGGGCCCGAATAGAGACGTCGATCAAGTTAATTTAGATCTTGTGTCAACGTTTTAGAGCGTTAGTCCGTCGCATGGCTTTGGTCTGTACCCGAGCTGAATTCGTGTCGCCGGTTCTCATCCCTGGGGATAATAGTGATCGTATTGTTCCGAGACAGGTATTATACCAGTTGCGGGTCGTCAAACCATCGGTGTGTACGCTGGGTCAAATATTAATTAATTTATTATGAAGAGACTTAGGGTTGCCGCTATTTAAAATAACTTATGTTTTGTACATTATAAATCTTGTATGAGTAAACAGATAAATAACGGAACAAAGCTGCTCTGAAACCATGTGAGAGATACATTTTAGAAAAATAATGCTAGACTGTAGGTAAGATGTTATAGACCCGGCGGCGTAATGATAGTTGCGTCATAAATAATCACTTTTATAGATCACGGGTAAATTTTGAATAAAAAACCGGCTTAGTGCGAATTTGACTCGCGCACCGAGGGTTCCGTACAAATACTTATCCCATCTTATTGGCTGGGTTAAGTGCACCTGGTATGTATGTTGCAACCGATCACGTTTGTTGTATGGGAGACCCCTTAAATATTTATTAAATTCTATTTTTTAGTATTTGTTGTTATAGCGGGAATAGAAATACATCATCAGTGAAAATTTTATCTGTCTAACTATCACGGTTCATGAGATACAGCCTGGTGACAGACGGACAGATAGATAGACAGACAGATGGACAGCGGAGGCTTAAATAGTAATAGGGACTTTTACCCTTTGGATACGGAACCATAAAAACGCTCCATGTAACCTTTCAAATGTAGTAGTCTGATTGATTTCGTTATGTATACGTCTATACTTTCCAGGAAAGAACACTTACACAAAAAGGGTCATCCTGAAATCTAAGGTAGCTTAGCCAGGATTTTGTTGAGCTAAGCAATCTACCTTTGCCTACCCTATTTAGGGCACCTAACGCTTATGTAATGTGTCCCATAAATATATGCCGTGTTGCTAAATGTGTAGGCTTTAGGGAGGGAAATCGATGCGAGTTAATAAATGCGGTCAGCCAAGCGAGAACACGCTGAGCGACAGCTTGCCACTCAGCGACGTAGGGCTGTCACTGCAGACAAATATTCGTAAGTCTAGTTGCAGAGAAATACCCGCAGTTCTGTATTTTATGAAGCAATCAGTAATACAGCAATACGTCTCGTTTATAGGGCTCGCGGTCGTGTCCGTGTTTCGTGTACCCGTAGCCGGATCTCCGTGTTCGTATTACACGGCAACGGTTTTCTGCTCCGTTCGGCACGTATAATTAGGCTACGTGTATCCGTGTAACACGGGTACACGTATCTTAATTAGACGTGGATCCGATCCGCCCCTACGTTTAGTAAAGATTCGTTGCGATGTCTCTAAGAGCTACGAATGGAAATGTATAGTGAGTGAGACTCGTGCTTCTTAATTTGTCTTGTGAGTCGTAAATACTAACAAAATGTAGCAATTAAATAATTAAGCTGTGATCCTTATTGAAATGAACAGTTTTAAATTTTCATTTTATTTTTATACCAAACATTATGTTACAATAGGTAATATTAGCTATAATTTATTTAGACGGGGCGGTAACCGAAGAAAATATTAAGTACTAATTTCATAGTAACTAATCGTTCAGACGTTTCAAAGCGTATTCTACTAATTAGACTATCAAAACTAGCGTATTTAATAAAATATGTACAAGATAATTGGCACTGCAATTTATTTAAACAGCGCATTATTTATTATAATGTGAAAAAGTACTTACTCGTTCGATGTCGGGGTCTGGCCAGGAAATTTCAAGTAAACTACTTTCAAATGATTTCCTATAGATCCTGTAGTACCACCACGACACGAAAACTCATTGTTCACCCGATCATTGCACAAGGTACAAAAACCTGTATCACCGACTCTGGTGGCAAATGTCCACACCCAACTTCTCTTCATTATTAACAATTTTAAAACATACAACTAACCACACATTAACAGCAACAAATAACAAAGTAAAAAGTATTAGATAATATCTTTAAATTAACAGCTACAGAAAGATTTGCAGTGTTGACCGACTGAGATCGTATTAGTGACTAATGAGTTTGAGTTTAAAATTCTAAACCGCCCCCTCTAAATTATTTGTATTAAAACAAAACAGCCCGACCACTTCATTCAACTTTACGAACAAAAGGTATACGACGTAAAGCCCAAAGTATTTATGAAATTATCAGTAAAATTACCACGGTTATATTAGAACGTCGCCGCCAATCCATTATTATCTTTATCTGCACGTGCAACTACTTCTTACCCACAAAAGGGTCACCATGGTAGGTAGGTAATAAAATAATAATGAATGACTCAATTGTCTTTTTCGCTTAACAAAACTTGAAAAAAGAAAAATTGAATTATATTTTTATCAATATGTAAGTATAATAAAATTGCATCAAAATAATTAAAACTAAAACACCCGGTGACGTCGGTCTATCGGTCGGTAGTTTTTACTCTCATAATACCTAGATTATATTTAAGTATTTATATTTTTATTCGTGCAATGCACGGCCGGGTCGCTAATTTTGTCTAAAACCACAATCGCTGAATAAAAAGAATAATGCCATTTATTAGTTAAATAGAACCATTATTACTCAAATCAATGCAAAAATATGTAAATAACTCAAGTTTGATCCAAATAACAATAAATAAACCCCGTTCGTCCCATACTCAATAATAGTCCTTATTCGTTTTAACTCTAACCGGCCGGAGCGGATCGCTCCGACGAGTATTCAATACCCGAACGGAACCGAAGCTACGTGTATACGGACTCGAACGCAGACACGGCTTTAATACTATACGTATAGTTAATTATACGTATCTCGGCGTGTCCGTGTTATTCGTGATCTTAGTACCGCCGGTGTTAAGGATACGGGGCTACGTTGCGGCGTGTAACACGGATATCAGGAGCCCTAAGTTAAATGTAGTGCGGTGTTTAGTTTTGTAGGTATTCATGCGGCTGTAAAGTTTATTATGAATTATTTTCAAATTAAATATAAGTACTTTCTTAATATGAATGTAAATTTATTCTACAATTTGAAAAGGCATATTCACCGCCTCAATATTTCAATCATAATATATCTTTGTCTTAAAAATGGATCAAGGTCAATCCTTGAATTGATATTCGAAACTTTACACTTTGTGATGTTTTTTTATTTAAAAAAAGAACCAGTTTTGAATATAAATCGTGAAATAATATACATAGTAGGTAAATTCGACACTAAACAGAGAGGGAGCATACATTAAAGTCAAAAAGATTGATCAACATTTAAAATGTAAACTAAAAATAGGGCGCACTATTGGCAATCGATATAATTCTATATCAAATCACCAATATAATCCAACTCTGCAAACCAATTTTTTATTGGAATAAATCCGTGTTAAACCTCCAAAACCCTGTTAGGAAGAATTCTTTGAGTAAATAAATCATCGCCATAAAACAGCTCGAACGAATACCCGATCCTTTCTATTCAGGCGGTTATTGTCACGCAAAATAGAGAGGCAACCCTATCATTGACCAGTAAGCCCACTACTACAAAGCGGGTATTCTCTGCTCAATAACTAGATTCCCATACAGCTCTCTGTATAAGGGCTCAAGCGGGTTGGGACATCGATTATGAATATACATTCTGACTTGATTGTGAAAACGAGAGATTTAATAGTACATTATTGTTGAAGCGAGGGAAGTAGGCAATTGCTGGCTGAGTATTAATTTTAGATCGACGACCTTGGGTGTCCGTTTAATCTAATACGAAGCCAGCAATTTCCCTTCCGGCCGAGATAAATATACATAGTGTTATTTTCAAAAATGCCAAGAAAACAAAATAAGTACAGATATGTTTCATAATACAAGACTGGATTCTTGCATTACCGGGCTCTGCCTAGAGAGCTCGTGCCCCCCGATTGAGTCCCCTGGGCTCGATACCAGGTCATCACAAAGCCGCTGAAAGGCCAACGATTCACCTAAGCCGCTGAAAGGCCAACGCGTCTCCACCAGGCTGTATCTCATGAACCGTAGGTAATAGTTAGACAGTTGAAATTTTCACAGATGATACCGTTATAACAACAAATACTAAAAACATAATAAAATAAATATTTAAGGGGCTCCCATACAACAAACGTGATCGGTTGCGTTAACTTTGCACCTCATTTGTATCCGGCGCCATACATATACCAAGTACAAACTTAACTTAGCCCGGCCAGTTAAGATGGGGTAAGTATTTGCACGGAATCCTGGGTGCGCGAGTCAGACTCGCACTTGGTCGGTTTTTTCTTTCTAATAAAACAATCTTTTAATCAATCAATCAATCATTTATTTGCATTAAAACATACTCAAATGCGTGCAAATAAAAGTATAAAATAGATGTCAAACGAACAAAATGCTCAATAAAAATAAATACTTACAATGTCAAGTAAAATCAATTCATTAATGATAACAAAAATAATACCTAATCCATACTATACTATCCATACTAATATTATAAATGCGAAAGTGTGTCTGTCTGTCTGTCTGTCTGTCTGTTACCTCTTCACGCTTAAACCGCTGAATCGATTTTGATGAAATTTGGCATAGAGATAGTTTAAGATCCGAGGAAGGACATAGGATAGTTTTCATCCTGGAAATTATACCTAAAAAGATTGAAAAGTGAGTGAACATTTCTGTTGGGGTGCGGTGACCCTGTAGGAAAAGTCATTGTTAGACCAAAAGCACAATTGCTCTTACATTTGCTTAGGCGCTTATAATAATCCCTATTATTAATTAAGGTGATTAGGTGGATATCTATCGTGTTGTACGAGGTTGCTTCCATACTTCCAAGTTCCACGCGGACGAAGTCGCGGGCAAAAGCTAGTAATATTATAAATGCGAAAGTGTGTCTGTCTGTCTGTCTGTCTGTCTGTCTGTCTGTCTGTTACCTCTTCACGCTTCATCCGCTGAACCGACTTAGATGAAATTTGGTATGGAGATAGTTTGAGACCCGGGAAAGGACATAGGATACTTTTCATCCCGAAAAAATTTAGTGTTCCCGTGGGATGAGCGGGTAACACCGCGGGGCACAGCTAGTTAGTAATATAAATACAATGCATAATATCTCGTTATCCTCAAATCGAGGGCTCAGCATGATTTACGGAGGGCGCTGGGATTATATTGGGTATGATTGAGTTATACGAGTAGATAGCGCCACACCTGGGTTATGGCTCCCAGGACAAAACGGATTCGTCGACGGAAAGCCGGGGTATGCGGGTTTCCACCATTAGCACGATTCAGAAACATTTGAAGGACTAAGGGGAAGGGAAGCTATGTCACATTTGGAGAATTTCACAGTACAGACAACACCCGCACGCAAAAATGTCAGGTTTTTCCACTGTTTTAGATGAACCAGCTTACTTTGCAGACGTAGACTGATAAAAAAATTAAAGTCATTGACTTAGCCACTTATGCTCTTAATTTATGAGATAGATGACCTTAAACTTCGACAAAAATTTTGTGGCTTTACAAGTTTAAGTGCGTATTAGTGTGTTTGTGTATCGTAATGCAGCACATATTTAATGGTATAATCCGGAGTTGATTCAGACTGTTTTTTCTGAAAGAGAAGCGAACTTAAAAGGAAATTGTATCAACCATTTTAACAAGGCATTTTGCCCTTTTGGGTACCGAACCTAAAAAATACTTTTTATTTATAACTATCTAATATAAACACAATTTCGCATATTCGTCAAAATGTATTGAGGTATTTATATTATAAGATCATATCCGCGACTGTGTTCGTGTACACCCCCGTAGCACACATGCTGAATAAGAGCTTATACATCCCTTATTCAGCTTATTACAGCTGTATAAGGGTTGTATAGCCGCTTACAGCCTGTGCACTACTTGTGCTTTACCTTTTTTACCCTCCAGCGTTTCAATGCAAATATAAAAGCTTAACATACGATTTTTCCTTCCTGCCCATTTGTACAATTGCATGCTGTATAAAGGCAGCTGACAAACAAATTTAACATAGGTAATATTAAGACATGTAAATAACCCTTTTTCTGCAATTAACATTATCTTATATTATCTTATCAACTTCTGATGACTGAGGCTGCCATCTAATGTGTGCCCTCAAACTCAAAGGTCCGTAAATTTCAACACGCAGTTAATAGCTTCACTTGTAACTAAGTTTCTTAGTTTTCAAACAATATAATCAAATCTTGGAAGTTAGTTTTAACATACATATTTGTCGTATTGAAATGAGACCTTGCATGAATATTTTGGTATCTTGAGCTGATCTGATGAACCCTGATGATGGAGATGTTTTAATTGGTCCTGCTGAGCATTTGACGTTTGTGAAAGAAAGTAGAGTCGGCAATAAAAGGGTGATAATACAATATTTTGGCATCTTGAGCTGATCTGATGATGGAAATGGAAGGTTACCGTGGGAACTCCTAAACAGCATAAGATAAACCCTGGTGTTTGAGATGTTTTAATTGGTCCTGCTGAGCAATTAACGTTTGTGTAAGAAAGTACATTCGGCAATAAAAGCGTGTAATATAAAAATCTTTTTTGAGATGATCTTATTTAATTACTTACGCTGTTTATTCCTCGAGCTCGACACACTACGACTGGGAGCTGATCAAGATGAATTGCCGAATTAGTGGCAATTTTCACGGTGATTACGCATAATTGCAATCAGTTAATGCTTCGCGTGACGTCATCGCTGTTGCTTGAGTTGTAGTCATTAATGGAATGTTGCTGAAGTTCACTGAATTGCTTAATGTTTTCTTAAGTATTGGAGTAGTTACTTGTCTATATAAGCTTGTATAATGTTGACATCATAGTTGATTTGAGAATTACTTACTTTTTGCGTAGACATGGGGATGCTTGACACCTAAATCAGTTACAGTACATCTAAGTATGACTGAAAGTGTCAGTGTGGAGCATGAACATTTTATCTAATAACATTTGGCGTTTGAACCACATTACGAATGAGCCAATCCTGCGCAGAGTAAGTGCTTTCAGAGTAGCTCATAAATAATACTTACAAACGATGAGTAATAGGAATAGATAATAAAGTTTGTATCAGCTTTATTACATCTAATGTGTGCCTCAAACTTTCACTCAACTTGCTGACTTTTGTAGTTATGAAAAACATGTAAATACTATAAAAGTACCACTTACTATACTTCCATAACAAGTATTTACTAGGACTGTTCTATTTCAACAAATTCATTTCACCAAATCATTGCGTACTACCGAAGGGTCGTCCAAAGGATCTTTTCGCTTCTGAGCCGGCGAGCGGAAACGTTAAATGTAAACTCGATTAGTTTAGCTTCTGCTCGTCCGACCGGGCTTATACAACTGTCACTAGAAACTTCGGATTTAGGGAGACGGTTCGATTCAATTCGTTTGATTAATTGATTTTTTAGAAAAATGCAGGGTTGCTTTGGGTTTGGGTTTGGGTCACTGCCTGCCCCAAACCCAAACCCAAAGCAAACATACTACGGCAAAATGTTTCATTTTTTTCTTTGCAAAAGCTGTCATGGTGATCTGTATACAACCAATTATTTATTAGTGTGAAATGAGTGACAATAGGAAAACTATTTTTTTTAACCGACTTCAAAAAAAGGAGGGGGTTCTCAGTTCGGTTGTATGTTTTTTTTTTTTTTTTTTTAATGTTTGTTACCTCAGAACTCCGTCATTTATGAGTCGATTTGGAAAATTCTTTTTAGGTTCATGAATAGACATCTCATGGTTGGTCCCATAAAATTTTGGTGAAGATCGGATGACGAGATCCATGAGGAATCGAAGGAATTCCTGAAATTTTATAGGCACTTATAATATTTTTCACATATTTTATAAAACTATTTAAGTATTTGCATATGGTAGTCATCATCTTCCAATGCTGAGCTGATGATGGAAGGTACAACTCCTCAACGGTTAGGAGTTAGGAGATAATTCAAACGAGATGCATGCCTTCAAGACCTCCCTGATCACCCTGCCATAAGTGTTTTTAACAATCACTAAAAAGCAAAAAAAAAAAATTTTAACAAAAAATAGAACCGACTTCAGTAAAACTAAAAAGCCAAAAATAACCCGTTCAAGTACAGATTACCTTTGACTCACCCTTTGAAGTCGGGGCCAAACCTCACGTAAACTATAAAATATAAATATAATAACTGAGTGGTTTGGGATCGACTTCAAAGGGTGAGTCAAAGGTAATCTGTACTTGAACGGGTTATTTTTGGCTTTTTAGTTTTACTGAAGTCGGTTCTATTTTTTGTTAAAAATTTTTAATAGGTAGGGTAAACTGGTAATTCCTAAGTAAAGTTACAATTTTTTCTGTAGTTTAAAAAAATACGTCAAAATGTTTATCCTGACTTGTATGGACCTTATACTTGATAACGGGTGTCAAAGGAGCCGTACTTAATATAATTTACTCTTGAAAAGATAAGACATTAGGAGAAAAAAATTTGCTACACCGCAAAAATGCAAGCAAGTGATATCCATTATGCAATATGCAGTGATTTTTAAAACACCCATCTGTATGCAAACTAGTTGCATACTCGCAATATGCAAACTAGAAGATGTGGCAATCTAGCAACAATCGAGGTTGGCGACATAAGGCAGTATCGGGAGACCGATCACCGAAAAATATTGGTAGTGTTCCAGTCATGGAACAATTAAGGCCTGTAGTTGACCGTGGAGTGGCGTATTGCCAGCAGTTGACAGTGGAGTAGTGGATGGGTTAACTTACCAAAAATATTTTGACAGAAATGGCTATTTTTTTTGCCCGTGCGAGCTTAGCGTGCGTCTGTTTCAGCTTGTCCAATAATGTTTCGTATGTCCGGATGTTTGGATGTTCAGATGTTCGGATATCCAGCTTTCCGGCTGTTCTCGCCAACATAATGCATTTCTCAACCGATTCACATGAAATTTTCGAGTAGGTTCAATAAGTTTATAGATTTTTAACATTGAAAATGTTTAATGTTTTCGTGTGGGCCTATTTATGATGGTTGCTTTTATCACGCGATAATTATTTATCACGTGATAAACGTTACCATGCGGATGCGGGAGGCGCAGGACCGGTCATGGTGGCGTTCTCTGGGGGGGCCTATGTCCAGCAGTGGACGTCTTTTGGCTGATAATGATGATGATGATAATGAAACGTTACCATCATGGGCATGATCGAGTATCATGCCCCGATTTATTGATCTTTGTGATATTTGCCTGTAGTTTCGTAGATATGAGAGGTACGTGGATGGGCCATATGTCAAAATGTGCGTCTGCCGGAGGGCTTCAAAGTGCAATTTGAATTCCCAAAATCGGTCGGTAGCTTTTTGAGGTTACCTAAAATTTGACAAATTTTTTAAATTTTTTCGCTCACTCGGATCGAGAATTTCCCAGTAAATTTTTTTAGAGCTCTCCATTCAAGATATGGACATAACATAATCTCGGAATTGAATTAAGCTACGGTTTGAACCATCGTAGGAGGCGGGCGGACAAAAAATGTAGGCGGTAGCGGGTCCCTTACGCGTGAGGTCAGAAAACATTTTTTTCACATTTTTTGATTTTTTTTAATTACACTGTCAATGCCTTTGGTAAGTAGTGTGAGATCCGAAGTTTTTTTTAATCTAGTCAGTTCTAAGATTTTTTCAATGACTGATGACTGATATGGGGGGGTTGAAAAATAGTTCAGCCTTTTCGAAACAAACTATATAGCCACTAATCCCTTAAAATAGGCAGCAAGGAGTAGGTACTCAGCTTAGAGATTTAAACAAACCGGAGACGCATTCGCCGTATCATCATTGGTTTTTAACAACTAAAACAGATGAGTTAAGCGTCTAATAATAAAGTCTTGTTGCATTTACGAAGATGGCTGGATAGCCCGATACGAGAGCGACTCGGCCGCATAATTGACATATAAATGTTGCGCCTATCGATGAAGAGGAAGAGCTGCATGCTGTGGGAAAGAGAAGCAAACCATGGTTCATTCGCCGTATATTTCCAAAGAAAAAATATGCCAAAATCTGAGGGGCGAGACACGTATTTAAACAATCTGTACACAAATTCAAATCTCTCTTATGAGTCTTATGACTACGCCGCCGTTGCCACACGCAAGACGAAATTGTTTTAGGAAAAAAATGGAAAAATCTTAACAGCTCGATGCAGGGCTAGTATGGGTGCACAGCGCCATGTGCTTGTAATAAATTATTAGTCTGATCATAACTTCAAACCGTCTGGACAGATCAAATTATATTTTCTGAATCAAATTGCAAAATTTATAAATTCGCCTACCCTCTTTGTTCCCTAATGAAACTAGAATTGTACTGGAGGTATTTAGCGATGATGTTATGTTAATATTGAATACATACTTATTTCAATAGATATTAACAAAAGTACGTGACAATTCAATTAAAATTAAACGTAAAAGATTTCTACAGAAGTAAAATCTATAATATTTAAATTAAATACAGCTATTAAAATAACTCTAAAAAACTGTGCCCTTCTTTGAAAAATTGAAATTGAGATAAACTGACGGGGGCAATGAGGAGCTTTTCATAAAATATACTTAGGAAGATATAAATAGCAGTAATACGATGAAACTGTGAAGCAATTACCTAAGAAATTAAGCGCTCACTCGTACTTTTCTTCTCTCAAGTGGACTTATGTACCAAATAAATTCATAATTAGCAATTTACGAGCTTATTCAAATAGCTCTTCATATTTTTGCATTTAGTTTTCTTGAATTACCTATTAATAGTAGATTTTAAGAGTCAAAGAATACTGCTTATTTACTAATAAGCCGCATTCTTATAGTAGACTTGTGGCCCAAGTAGCACACGTATATGCTGTATAAAGACCTTATACAGCCCTTACATAGAGGAAATAAGCCGTATAAGGGCTGAAAAGCTCTTATGTAGCCTGTGTGCTACGTAGATGGCCCAGTAGAGAATAGAATTAGCCGAATATCGGACTAACCGGCTTTTATTTCGCCGAATAGTCGCCCGATTGGTCGCCAACTACATATGCTGCCGAATCGTCGGCGTTCTCGACTAGTCAACCTAATAAAATATATATTTTTTACAATGATATTGTATAGTAGATATAGGTAGCACTTAATAAAATGGCCCAATTGCCATGTCAACGCTTTAGTTGATCTCCGGAAAGTGACAGAAAGGACTGAGTGACTGGAAAGTAAATATTGCAGCTGTCGTGTTAGTGTATAACGTATCTTCTTATAACATCATTGACTTTTGAGTAATTTATGAACCTTATTATGACTTATGTCACCAAAATGCCGTTATGTTTGACATTAATACTTGTATTACCGTTATTGTGATAAGTTAATGGGTTTCATTACTGATGTTGAAGTACCTTTAGTGCAGTGCAGTCGAGTCACCAGTGTTTTCAGATTAGATAAGAAACAATCGATATTCCAAGCGGTTCATAACATGAAAGATGAATTATGTAGGTACAATACAATATAATACCAAATGCTTTATTGCACACCAAAAAAGTTTACAAATTGAATACCGGAATTTTAATAACGGTAGACAACAGGCGGTCTTATCGCTAAAGAGCGATCTCTTCCAGACAACCTTTTTTATGTACATTGGGTTATATAAAATAAACTTGTATGGGCAAAATGCCAGGGGTTAGTTGACTCTCCTAAAGTTATTTGACCGCAATATTATCACATCTAAATCTATTTCAAAATAGTTCGGACGATTCAGACCGTGCCCGCCTCCTGGCTGTATCAGCACCCGAGTCGGGTCATTGGTTACGCGCACTGCCATCTAAACAGGTAGGCACGGTTTTAGACCCAAGTTGCTTAAGAATAGCGATATGCTTGCGACTTGGGTCTGAAGTTTGTGTCCCCCATACGTGCGCCTGCGGTAAGAGCGTCGATCGGCTGGGTCGACATGGTCTGTCTTGCACAAGGAGCGCCGGCCGCTTATACCGCCACGGTACCATTAACGATTTGGTTCGCCGGTCGCTTGCCACTGCCTCTGTGCATGTGGTTCTTGAACCCTTAGGACAGACAGGCAAGAGACGATGCCAAGCACCCCGACGGAGCAACGTTGGTGCCGTGGAAGCTGGGTAGGGCACTGGTGTGAGACGCTACGTGTGTCGACACTTTCGCGCAGTCTCACATCCAGGCGACCCGCTCAAAGGCTGGCGCTGGAGCTGACCAGGCCCAAATTATCAAGCGCCGCAAATACTGTTGCGTAACGACCTACTCAACAACTACGAATTTGCGGCGCTTGCAGTCGAGACATTGGGCCCATGGTCAGCTCAGCTGACATGACAAGATTCATGAAGGCTTTGTCGAAACGGCTGATCGATGCTTCGGGAGACCCCATGTTTTGGCCAGAGAATCTCTCTGGCCATACAAAGAGGTAAATCCGCCAGCATACTGGGGACCATGCCGCAGGCGGACCTTTTGGATGGGGTATTCCTTTTATGACCCCGTTTTTTATTATTGTATTTTAGGTTATTTAGAGTAAGATTTTATAAATAATTATATTTGTTTTAACTTTTGAAAATTACTTGTCTCATGGAACATAATAAAAGACGCTAAATAAATTATTTCCTGTATATTATCCTCTTATTTTATACAAAAACACTTCTCCTTCACAATGCTTCATTTCATAGACAATTTTTTCCCCGGTCATACATTTTTCAGAAATCTTTAATATGTCAAGTCAACCTATAGATTCGGTTAGGTTAGGTTTGTGTTATAATAACATTCCAAAATATTTTTTACTTCTGGAAAAGATGCTTTCGATGAAAGTAATTTTCTATGAAATGGAAATTCGATGAAATGTGTGTCTATAAAACAGGGGTAAACTAATATTACCACTACATTTATCTACTTCTGCTTAATAATTCATACTAATATTGCCTTATGGTAGTTATGGTTAACTATGTAGAGAATGCCTCATGGCATGGTCCACCATTTGTACCTACGTGTGTGATGTGCAATAAAGGTTAAATAAATAAATACCCATTAATTATAATTATTTAAATTATTAATATCGATAGGTAATCAATTATAATCATTTAAATTAACTTTATTATATAGGTAATACATATTAATTACACAGGTCAAATTTCCATATTTACAAAAATAAAATCTTATAAGTAAACTAAACTAACCTATTACCCTAAATCGGAAATCTCACCCCTCGTCCTCCCCAAAGCAAAGGTGCCCATCACGCTCGCCGCGTTGCCACGTTGAATCGCGACAACCTTTGCATCAGGAATGACCCGGAGCGAGGGTCAAGGCCTGCCTCTCGTAATCGCCGCCCAAGCTCAGACAAAAAGACCTTAGCCTCCGAACACCAGCACTCGGACGTCTCCACCGCAAGTGGAACAAACAAATATGAATTTAAAACGGAATAAAATTATTATTATTTAAATTATACATATTAAACAAGTGTAATAACAAGAAGAAGAAAATGACCTGTAACGAATATTATAAATAAATTTTTAATTTTCATTTTCTGCCACAAAACGCTGTATAAAAATCATCTGATGATGATGTCTACTTTAGCGCAGGCAGTCAAAGTTTGTAACGCTACAACCCGGTAACAATATCTGTGGACCTGGTGTCGATGACGTCACGTCGGCGCTCTGGTACGGTGCGCGACGCGACGGGGCGAGCGCGGGTAGGTTCAAGGGTAGGGGGAGGGGCTTCACATTCCAGCGAGGTCCACAGATATTGTAACCGTGTTGTACCTGTCTTAGGTAGGACACATATACAGGACAGCTTAGGGTCAGGTGACCATGACCTAGTAAGTAAACCAAGCTGCCAAAGAGGACAAAAATCATATTGATTTTAACTTACACGATATTCGATATCGTTTAAAAAGTGTTTATTTAATTACCTAGAAGTTTCGAATGTGATGTTACGTAATACGTTCATGTTCTCGAAGAGATTGATGATTTAGTGTAGGGACGCCCGGCCGGAGTCAGGCGGGCTGTCGTTCGCTTGGTTGTGTTCATTCGGCCCAATTCCCAATTAGAGCCAACGGTTGCTGTTCCGGTGGCGCTCCCATACAGCCTTCTTTTTGTCATCGATACCATAAACGTAACATGACGTTCGAAACGACGAGGTAATTAAATAAACACCTTTGGAACGCCATTAAGACCTGTTTTGTTAAAAGAAGGACAAAAATTGTGTTAAAAATTTATGGCTGGGCAGTATCCCTATACTTGATTGTAAACAAACATTCCTATGTTTGTTTACAATCAAGTAGGGAATGAAAACCGGTATTTTTTTCTGTGAAAATAACTGATAAAATACAAGTAATACGGTATTTTCCATACACAAAATTACCGGTTTTCATTCCCTACAATCAAGGGTATTTCAGTAGGTTAACAAAATATCTCTACGCTCCGTATAGCAGTGAAGGTCGATAAGAAAATTGCATTTCAGCGCGCGGCGTGGCCGGGGATTGGTAGACAGTCATTTGTTAAAGTGACATCAAACTAGAACGCCGTCGCTGAAGGGCTGAAGTATTTGGTTTGGTTGGGATACTACAGTCACTGAAGATACTAATATAAATTTAATAAGGATAATATCTCAAAATTGTATTATGGCATTGTAGCTCCTCATTAACCAGGAGCTACAATGCCATAACCAAATTCAGAGATACACACTATGTAGAAACATCACATTAATATTACCTTCTTTTTTGTAGGAAATGCCAATGTCTTTTGTACGCCCTTTCTACGTTAAGTTATTCTATTGCGCAAAAAAGTTATAAATAAATAAATAAACGTCATGTAAAAAACGAGCGTTAATAGCAGGCGCTTAATTCAATGTTTAATGTCATCATCTGACTGAAATATTCATCAGTTTTACTTTAACGATATATTCTCTTTACCTTTGATTACAACTTGTCAACGTGCAGCTCGAATAGCAAATATATCTACGTCAGTTGAATTTGACCATGGATTCTTTATCATTGTTTGTTCGTTGATCGGATTCAGATAGAGTGCCGTCCCGCAATGCGGCTCGTAGAGTTCGTAGACGAACCAAGCGCGCCTCTCAAAATGTATTCTTAAATTAAATCATAACAAGTTTTATTGTGTCTGTATTGGGACCGATATGCTCATGTATACATATCTATATCAGTCACATTAGTCCGTAGCTTCTTTGTCGTCGTTGATCGGAGTACAATTCAGATAGAGCGTCGTCCCCTAGAGTTCGTAGACGAAACAAGCGCGCCTCTCAAAATGTCTTCTTAAATTAAAGCATAACAAGCTATGTTATTTTTACACTGCAGTACATGAAACGAATGTTGAATCAGTACACCCGTTCTGTACAGTTGCGTTGTATGAAGAGGAAATACCACTGATTATTTTTCCACAGATTTCGATTAGATTTATTTTTCCACAGATTTCGATTAGATTTAGATTTATTTATAACATCATTTAGGGACAGATTTCGATTAGATTTAGATTTATTTATAACATCATTTAGGGCCTCAAGTTAAAACATTCCAACCATTTAATATGTTTACGATATTTTATTTCTAAGTCAACAACAGACACGATATAATGACATAAGCTTTTTACAGTGCGCGCTCTAAGGTGCCAGCAGCTACAGGGCTCTCCCTCAAGCAAAGCGTACTGGTCGCCTGATGGTTTGGCCTGACCTAGTACTTCTTGCAAGAGGTTAATCTTGAGATACATTTAAATTTAAAGTGTAGGCAGGCTTGAGACGGTCAATAGACACTGCGAGAACTCGTCCTGGCAATTGTATGTCAAACACTTTGTCAGTGCGCTTCAAGACTGGATAAAATCCTTTATATGGGGCTCAAGTTAAAACATTAAAACCATTTAATATGTTTACGATTTTTAATTTCTAAGTCAACAATTGACATGACATAAGCTTTTTACAATGCGCACTCTAAGGTGCCAGCAGCTACAATCATATAAAAATGACAGTATAAATAACGCTAAGACAATTTACATGCATTTATACTATGATCGTCAAAAAAAAAAGGTGAGATATAATATTAGTACAAAACATCACAATTGATTGCAACAGAAGATTTATCAAGACGAGGTTTCGTTTTCGTCTGCTTCCTCCCTAACATTAACCAATTTTTACGAAATCTTACAAAATGAATAGGAAGGAAATGTTCTTTGTCGGACCGTTTCGATTTTCGCTCTTATTATTATACAATGTGTTTACTATGCGTCTGTTTTTGGCCAAGATTCCGCCACAAACCTACACAAATTCTATAATCATTTGCGCAAAAAACGAAACGGTTCAAGACAGAACATTTTCTTCCTATTCAGTTCCTAAATTTGAAGGACGAAATTAACGAGATTGAAACTTAGTTTTGTATAACCCGGATACGTTATCTTTGAACCTTATTTGTATGCGACGCCATAGTTACCAGGTGCAAACTTAACGTAAACTGATAGGATACTATCACAAAACGAAAGTTTTGTCATAGTATGATAAAAAGGAGCAGTGATATACTCTTAATTATGGAATTCTATATTATTTTGTAACTTGCAAAGATCTCCTTTCAACCGACTATCAAAAAAAGTAGGCTCTCAATTCGTTTTTTTTTTAATATACCTACCTACAGTTTTTCTCTTACGGTTTAACGTAAACTGATATTATCATGAAGAGGAACAGTGATAATATCCTCTTAATTATGGCAAGATTATTATTTAGTAACTTGTAAAAATCTCAACCGACTTTGAAAAAGAAAGGCTGTCAATTCGGTTGTATTTTTTAATATAATTTTTCTCTTCGGTATCCGTGATATATTTACATAACAAAACAATTGTCGGTAGAACTAACCATCGGTAGTTTGCACACGATTGAAAACGTTTGTTAGGTACATATAAAGATTAAGGGAACTGAAATGAAATAATATATTTTTTTTTTTGCCTTTTATCATTATTTTAAGCATGAACTTTAATATCTATTTAAAAATGCGAATCTTTTATTTTTCACCGTGTGTTCATTTATATCTAAAATTAATTGTCTGTACATTTATAAGTATAATATATTAATTTAAACTTTAATGTTAATTTCAGGTAAGTAAAAATGGCAGATTTAATGCTAAGAGGCATTCTCTACAAGTCAACCATAAGACCAAAGCAGTGGCAGTATTGGTATGGGTAAGCTGTATAAAAACATTGTGTTAAATGTATTTTTTTTTAAATTCTGTTAAATTTTCTCGATGGGGGCCAATGAATCCAATATATGTATGTATGTACGTACTATGTGTGTCTTTGAGGATTTATCCATAGACATACTTTTTCAATACTCTATGTATTTTAAAGTCAAAGTCAAAGTTATTTATTGCACACATGTTGTAGATCTTAAAATAACCTTTTCAACCAAAGAAAACCTCCAACCTGTGTTACTTCTTATAACATTGTACTCACTCTGTGTCATGTCATGACCCGATGTTTATGTATAGTCAGCAGCAGAAGTTGCTACGCACGCCATGTCCTCAATATGCATACGCATACGAACTCTTTGGTATTATTTTTGGATGACCACGAATTTTTTTTTCGATAGTCGTTTCTGTAAGGATAGTGGATCTACAAGCTGCAGGTCATTCATTTTTCTTCAAATTGGTTTTTTTTTTTAATAAACCATAGACAGTTCTCACTAATAGTGGTTTAAGGGATCTTTGCTTCGAAACTTAATAAAAATATTTGACGACGGTTGACACTATACCATCAATGTACCATTGAAATAAAATATAATTTAATGGCTTTCCAAAAAAATGTCAAGAGAATAAAGGTTGTACAGATTATTGACGACTCGGTTGGCGCAGTTTGTAGTACAGCTGCCTACTGAGCCGGCGGTCCTGAATATTTGTTCCTGGGTCATGGATGTTATCTATATACTTATGACATGTATTTGTATAATATGTAGGTATATCGTCGTCTAGTACCCATAGTTTGAGATTTGTGTAAGATTGTCCCTTTTATATTTATTGTGAGTGTGTTGTAATGCTTGCTTTAGCTGCTGATTGTACTAAAATGATGTACAACCATGTCTAAGCAGTAAAATGGAAACGAAACGGATGTTCGTAAAACAATGCCTTCCCCATAAACCTAGAAAGTAATGGCTTGTAAATGATGTGTATTTTTGTTAAACAGAACCCGCTGAAAACGGATAAAGAAAGTAAAACTCGGCGTATAAATATTATAATCTTGTGCATTTTTCCAAAGGATGCAAAGTTGTAAACAAAACAATCCAAAAAAGTTACTTATTAACTATAAAAAGGTTTAAACTTACGTAAGAATTGTCAGGAACGGCCCGACATGTTTCGAACTCGTATGAAGCTCTTCATCGGGGACAGCTAGTGCCGCTACGCGACTCACGTGACGTGACGTGACTTAAGTCTAAAACGTTTTTATAATTCTTAAAAGATGTCTCATTAGGGAAGGGGGCATATCACCGAATTTTATGGCAAAACAAAAGAATTTATTTAAAGCATGGTTAAGTTACTTGAGATAAATTATAAAGCGTAATATTAACAAGATACTACTAGGTATACTACAGTTATGAGTCGGCAGGTAATTAAAGCTATTACTCGTGAAATAAATCTACAATTACTTATAAAGTTGAGAAGTCAAAGAAAAGAGAATATCTGTATTGCTTTCTTTGTACCGGGAGGATGCAAAAATTAATTTCAATTAGATCTTCATTAGGTACAAATATTTTTCAAGTACTAAGAAATAAATCGCTGAGAACATAATTCATTGCAAGCAAGAGCATCGCAATGAAAACCCGATTTCCTGGCAGTCCCATCCATCACTGTCGCCATGACACCGCTCCATTATGTGTCCTACATTACATAGGGCAGGACCATCTTGTCGCGGAGATAACTTAGTTTTTATAAGGGTCATTAATCTAACAACTCTTAAAATAACCTCTTTAAAACTTTGGCCTTAAATAAAAATTCTAGAACAGACCCCGCACAACAAAGTAACAAAGTGTAAGAACGGAAACCAGATAGCTTGCCTTCTAATTCTAAGAAGTCAACTGAAGAGACGATGAGTATAAGAGACGGGGGAGCTCGGGGGCGGAGCCCCCCGCACATTAGCACAACGGTTAGCCGAAAATGTATGAAAATAACCGCGGTTTCGGTTAATAACCGGTTAACTAAAAGTAACCGATTGCATTCCCTAAAATGAAAGTTTAGCTTCTGGTTCTATGAAATCTACTGAGAAGACGATGAGTATCAGAGACGGGAGGTTCGGGCGGCGGAACCTCCCGCACAATAAAAGAAATAACAACGACGAACGGGAACAAGAAAACTTAGTTTCTGGTTCTATGAAATTTACTGAGAAGACGATGAGTATAAGAGACGGGAGGTTCGGGCGGCGGAGCCTCCCGCACAATAAAAGAAAGAGCAATGACGAACGGAAACAAGAAAGTCTTTTATTTAATCAATATATTATTATTGACAATAATGTCTCTCTCTCTCTCTCTCAATCGTTCCCTAACTGCTGTGGACCCCTCATTCCGTCAACCAGTTGTCCCCATCGGTTACACTCCCTTAGTTGGTGGAAAGCCGCACTGACATTAACTCTTCAGAAATCTGGTCTGACCAAACGTAATGACTGATGACGTTACATTACTATAACTTATAAGTATAGCCAAAAACAACAAACAAGGTTATGCTAAACTCAATGAAATAGGAAATGTTTCAGTTTAATGCGTAAGTACCGAAGTCGGGTCACAATTCACAAAATATAAAGCTAATGCCCGAAAATGGAAACAACGGTGCCTATCCCGAGACCTTTACGTAAGTGGGATTGCTAATGGGACTGTTAAATGAACAGAAATAGCGATCGTACGACGACTAAGTGGCGATTTCGCTGCGTAACGTGCTCTGCCATTTGTCGCTCCTATTATTGAGGATCGTAATCTGCCTCGTTTTAAGAAGTGAGTGGTCCTGTATTGCTTTAGAGGCTTTTACACTGTGGAGTTACAGCGGGGTTTGCATAAGCGTAAAAACAAGCCAAGTGCGAGTCGGACTCGCGCACAGAGAGTTCCGTACAAACACTTATACCGTCTTAACTGGCCGGGTTAAGCTAAATTTGCACGTGGTATGTATGTCGGCGGATAGAAATGAGGTGCAAAATTAACGCAACCAATCACGTTTGTTGTATGGGAGCCCCACTAATATATTTATTTTATTCTGTTTTTAGTATTTGTTGCTTTAGCGGCAATAGAAATACATCTTGTGTAAAAACTGCAACAGTTTAGCTATCACGGTTCATGAGATACAGCGTGGTGACTAACGGGCAAACAGATAGACAGACAGACAGCGGGGTCTTAGGAATTTAATAGGGTCCCTTTTCACCCTTTGGGTACGGAACCCTACAAAAAGACATATTTTTTGAAATAATTTCTGTTTTTTTTTTACACGGAAACGATACCAAACAAGTCCTAGTAGACTTAGCTGACCAGAAATAAAGAAAGAAAGGAGGGATACTTTGTCCTATTCACCCCGCTCTCCCACCACGCAGGGGAGGAATCTGACTTCCCTCCACATCGGATATATATATTTACAAACAAAATATTTATGATGTTTTTCCGAAGAAAGCTGCTGTGTCCTTGCTCAAGTACTTAATTACATAATATAGGCTTGGGTTTAAACGCCTACCAAATATGATTAAACGCCTACCAAATATATTGATAAATTACTACCAATAAATTCTTAATGCTCACCAAAACGGATGAATGCTCACCAAATAGTGTATCCCAAACTATTCTATAAATAAAGCAAATAATTCTTTTTCTTACATCCTATAAAAATATATGCACACGTAAAAAGTTAATTTCAGTCCAAATAATCTAAATTACTGTTAAATGGATGTCACCAATATTTTATATTATTACTTCTATTTTAGTCATTTTTGCTGAGGCAAAAAACTAAATGCTCACCAAAATGGCTTTTTTCACCAAAATTTCAAATTGGTGCTAGGCGGCTAAAACTCGGTATCGGGGGGCTCACGGGGCTCAAAAATATGAATCTGAAATCTTGTCCGAAAATTCGGTCAAATTCGGAAAATATCGAAAAAAAACGATTCAAAATTTCAAATTGGTGCTAGGCGGCTAAAACTCGGGCTCGGGGGGCTTTCGGGGCTCAAAAATATGAATCTGAAATCTTGTCCCAAAATTCGGTCAAATTCGGAAAATATCGAAAAAAAACGATTCAAAATTTCAAATTGGTGCTAGGCGGCTAAAACTCGGTATCGGGGGGCTCTCGGGGCTCAAAAATACGAATCTGAAATCTTGTCCGAAAATTCGGTCAAATTCGGAAAATATCGAAAAAAAAAAACGATTTGTATGGAGAAAATTTGAAATTGATATAGCATAGCTAATAAAGACTACCGCACATTATGGAGCGTTTTTTAGGGATATAAAAAAAAAAAACTAACCTAACCTAACCCGGCCGAGTCGGATCTGCTCTGAAAGGTGATCAGGATTAGATGGTTACCTAGCTGAAACACTAATTTATGAAAACAATATTTGGTGAGCAAAACATCCATTTTGGTGAGCAAAACATCCATTTTGGGAAGCAAAAAGATATTTTTTGGTAATCATTTTGATGTTTTATATAATAATAATAATAATAAATCTTTATTTCAGAATAAAATTCCATAGTATGTTAGTAATGCTTAGCCTAAGTTAGTGAATTAAACTAAATACAATTTTATTTTATAAATTGGGCCACTCCCTTAATTTTATCAACCCAATGTGCCAATATTGGGCTGTCATATCTCTCTGCAATGACCTTCAGAATGCTGTTGTTGCTACTTCTAAGCCGGGTCATCATCGAGGCGATTTTCTTGCGTATAATTGCGTGAAAACCATCATGAAAACAATATTTGGTGAGCAAAAAATCCATTTTGGGAAGCAAAAAGATATTCTGACTCAACATAAAATTATTCTGGTGTAATGTATATCGATTTTGGTATACAAAATGATTTAATTTGGGGAGCACTGTATAGAGTGAATTTATATTAAATGGAGGCAATTCAATTTATTTGGTATTTAGTTTTGGGGGTATAAAAGCCATTTTGGTGAGCATTTAAATTGTACCCCATAAGATATATAGTTTTGTGATTGCAACAGTGCAGTGTCTTTGCGGACTTTATTCTGTGTTGTGAACAAGATCTACATTAAGTTCTCCATCATACGCTTTTTCAGTGCTGTTTTTTTTTATATAAGTATATCGTTTACACTGTTTGCTTATTTATAAGTTTTGTATTCTGTATTTTTGTATCTTGCGTGAATGCAATCTGTGACACAGCCCTCTGCCAGCACGTCGACTAGCTTACACACTTGCCATATATGCAACAAATCATTCAAATCCACCAAAGGCCTGAACATTCATACAAGTAAAACCCATCGTCGCTGTCTCAGCCAAAACGCCGTACCTTCAACTAATAATCTATGCTCTTCTCCCCCGTACGCCCTTCCTTCCGCCACCCAACCAACCACACCATTTCATATTCACCTCAGTCATCTTAAGAACAACACCCCGGTACTAAAACGAGCTCCACGTGGTGCGAGAATCGCCGCTGCGACACATTTATCACACTTAATAAACAAATGTGTTGAGGATAATGGCATCGAAGACTGGCATAACCTTTTACTTTTCTCTTTCCGCATCCTTCACGTCCACGATGACGGTACATCAACATCTCTCACCCAAAAGATTAAAAACAACTGCATGAACATTCCTCACCTCCCATAGTGCATACAAATTCCACCTCATCGTTTAACCGCCGCAAAGCTGTGGAAGCCAAAATCAGCGACGGAGATCTAAAAGGCGCTGCCCGTCTTTTGTTCTCTAACGACGTGCTGTCACCTAATACCCCTGACACCCTTTCGGCCCTACAAACGAAACATCCCCCAGGTCCTTCAACGCCATATTTTTTCGATCCTCCAGCGGCAAACCAGGCCTGCCTCAAAATTAAAAACAGGGACGTCACCCAAGCAATCGAATCGTTCAAAACCGGTTCCGCTGCAGGCCTGGATGGGCTCTCACCCCAACATTTAAAAGATTTAACTTCTCACTCCGTGGGCGATGCGGGTGAACGCCTAGTAGAGTCATTAACCAAATTGATCAATGCCATGTACTTGGGCAATGTCAACCCGCAGGTAGTTCCGACTTTATACGGCGCAAACCTTTTCGCCCTCACTAAAAAGGACGGTCCCCACCGTCCAATTGCCGTTGGGTCTACACTTAGACGTCTCGCATCCAAAGTCCGTTTTCGAACCCATACGAGTACAACTCGGTTTCGGCGTAAAGGGAGGGTGTGAGGCAGCCGTCCATGCCTTGCGTACGTACCTCTCCATCAAACCCTGCGATGCACTGGTCAAAATTGATGTAAAAAATGCTTTCAATTCTGTAAATAGAGACACCCTGCTGGCAGAAGCAAAAACAATATTCCCGAAATTTACAATTTCCTTCTTCTTTGCTATGCAGATCCTTCACACCTCATCTACCGTGAAAATGTTTTGTCCTCAGAAGTTGGCTGCCAGCAGGGCGATCTTCTCGGGCCGGCATTATTCAGTTTGGCTATTAACCCCATTATTAAAAAAATAAAATCCAAATTTAACGTTTGGTACTTGGACGACGGAACCCTAGGAGGCGACCTGGATACGTTAATGTCTGACCTTTTGACCATCAAAACCGAATCTCAATTAATTGGTTTAGAGCTTAGCTTTAGCAAGTGTGAACTTTTTGTACAAAACCCAAACTTAAATATACTTCAAGTGAAATCCAAATTTGATCTTCTAACACCGAACATAAAAATAGTAGACAGATATTCCGTCAGCCTCCTAGGCGCCCCTATTTTCGAAGATTCTTTTCCGAGCTTTATTTCAGAATGTGTTTCGAAATTCAAAAAATACGAAAATCGCCTACTCGAAATTAGTCCTCATTTCGCAATTACTATACTTAAATTCTGCCTTTTTGTCCCAAAATTCACGTATGTACTTCGCTGCTGCCCATTCACTAAATTACAAATTTTACTAACCCAACTGGATGACTTAATCAAAGCCAACCTGGAATCTATTTTAAATATTCAGCTCAGCGAAGAATCCTGGACCCAAGCATCTCTTCCCATTCGCTTTGCTGGGATAGGGATCCGCAAAATTTCCTCCATATCCGCACCAGCTTTTCTGTCCTCTGCCCACAGCTCGGCAGTTCTCATAGGCAAAATTCTGAAGGCATTCTCTGCCTTAAACTATGAGACTGCGGGCTTATCGGAGGCCAAAAGAGCTTGGTCCATTGCCTGCCCGGGAGAGGACTTCCCAGAAAATTTGAAATCGCAAAGGACCTGGGACGACATCCTATCAAAATTAACATATGACTCCCTCCTAAGTCGAAGTACGGGCTCTGAACGTGCCAGAATTTTGGCAGCGGGCACGAAAGAAGCGGGTCACTGGCTGCACGCTTTCCCCTCTGCCAACACTGGTACGTTTCTAGAGCTCGACACACTCCGCATATCCACCTGCCTGCGACTCGGGGTGCCTATCTGTGCGCCTCACAGATGCTCTTGCGGCAGCGCGGTCGATACACTGGGTCACCATGGCCTCTCTTGCCAGAAAAGTGCAGGCCGCTTCTCGAGACATGCCACTCTGAACGACATTATCCGCCGCTCTCTTGCCACCGTCAACGTGCCGGCGCTACTGGAGCCAACGGGCATCGCCAGGGACGATGACTAGAGACCGGACGGGATGTCCCTGGTTCCGTGGAGGCTGGGACGTGTGCTTGTATGGGATGCCACCTGTGTGGACACACTGGCGCTGTCCCACCTTCACGGAACATCGGGTAGAGCGGGCGTGGCTGCTGAGGCGGCCGAAAAACTAAAGAGCACCAAATATAGGGGTCTCGGCCCCGAATACAATTTTGTACCTTTTGGGGTAGAGACCCTAGGTCCATGGGGTCCCAGCGCCCAAAAACTTCACAAGGAGCTCTCTAAAAGGCTTCAAGAGACCACTGGGGACCGGAGAGCTGGCAGCTTCCTCGCACAGCGTATCAGCATAGCTGTTCAGCGAGGAAATGCTGCCAGCATTTTCGGTACCATGCCAAAGGGGAGCAGTTTTTTGAATTTGTTTTAGTTTAGTTAATTTTAGCTTTTTTGTACTTAGTAGTTAGTAGTGTTAAGTTTTTATTTTCTGTTACTTTGTTTTTTAATTTTCTCATTATTAAATTAAATATATCGTAATCATTATTAAGTTTTTTTTTTTTTTTTAATCTATATTAAAGAGCTTTATCGCAAAGCGATTATGTCGCTCCATTGAGCCATCAGTAACAATACTATTCTCCTTTTCATCGTTTTGTGAGACCTAGTCTCACTAGCTTAAACAGCGCCTTGGCATCATCCGATAAAGGAGATGCCAGTGCGCTGTTGCAGCCACCTATGTTTGAAAACAAATTGCTAGAAGTTCGCAGATGATTCCTGAACGACTCGTTTCGAACACATTCCATTAAGATGTGGTACACATCTTCGATCATGTCACACTCTTCACAATATGGAGATGGAACTTTGTGCATCATAAAACCAAACTTGTTTAATGGAATGTGTCCGGACCGAAGCCTCAGTGCAATAACAATTTTAGCCAATATTTACCTGCTAAGAAACTTCGACGAACTTGCAATGGGGGCAGGCAAAGCTCATTTTCCATAACATGAATTGGCGTTGTTTTGATAAATCCGCCAATAGTTCGTAAAGCCTGATTTTGAACTTTGTCCAGTTTGTATAAATGAGTACGTCCGCTATTGTCATAAAGGAAGGATGCGTAGTCAATTCTGTTACGTATTATTGCTATATATAGCCTTCTTAAATGTTTGGGATGTACTCCCCATTGCGGACCAACAAGAACTTTAAAAATATTAAGAAACTTTTGGACTTTCTGGGTCAATTCGTTGATATGTCTACCCCACCTAAGAGAACTATCCAACCAGAGCCCAAGATATTTTACTGCCTGAACTATTTCCAGGTTTTCATAATTTAATCTCAACTGAACTTCATTGCCACACACACCTTTTTTAAAAATACAAATTTTAGATTTACATGTCGAAATATCTAAGCCTAATTGAATTAAACAATTATTAAAATTGTTTAGGGAATCTTGCAACACATTTTGAGCCTCTGTGATGTTTTTAGTTGTAAAATATAACAATATACTGGCTGATGTAGACGTCCTGAATCTGATTTTGAATAAATATAGTGGCAACGTTAAATAAGAGAGGGGATAAGGGGTCGCCCTGTGCTAGTCCGCGATCAGCATTCCGACTTATGACCTTACTGTCCGCCTTAATTTGGAGGGTTCTTTCTTTTAAAAAATACCAGAGATATTTGCACAGTTTTGAGCCCGCTTCTAAAGTGTCCAAATTCCTTAATAAGCTGGTAATGTTAACATTATTATATGCGTTGTCGATGTCTATAAAACATGCTATCGTAGTCATGTTTTTAGAAAAACCGGTTTGAATTCTAGATCATTATTAAGTTATTATGAGAATATTCACAATGACTTGGAACTCGATTAAATGTCACATTGTTATTAAGTATTTAATTCTTAATGTAATAAGGTCTATGAATGTAAAAGCTTTTATTACTAAACCTATTTAACGTTAGAACGCTTGAAAATGCATGTTAAGATTTTGCCACTTACTTTTCCTCTATGACGTTGAGGTGGTATTTATCGATAACATGATTGTCGATGTTTTATTTTCTTAAGCACTAACAACACGTCGTTTGTGCTAGAAAAATCTCTAGGTATACTCATTACCTACGTCCAAGTTGCCCAACAACACCCTAACCCGGAAGCAAGACTTTTTTGATGGATTGAAGGGAGGTTTTCACATCGCTACCCGCTCAAATTAGTTTTATCCAACTTTTACTTTCCGTGTGATCACACATCGTGAGACTGCCTCTTCATTGTAGTCTAAGGCCGAGTAGGATTTTTCAACTTTTACATTTTTTTTTAGAAATAATCATTTTATGACACTTGATTTATACATAAAAAAAGTAAAAAACGTTAATGTAAATAACCTACATAAAAATAATACCCCATCTAAGAGGCCCGCCTACGGCGTCGCATACGCTGGCGGCAGTAGGTACCTCTTCGTATAGTCAGAGAGATTCTCTGGCCAACTCTGGGGTCTTCCGAAGCGTCGATCAGCCCCAACTTAAGCCCCATTAAGGCCAAAACACGCTAGTTCACGCGACTTTCGTGTTGTAAAGTATGGATTCTCAAGAGATGTCAAATCGCTTGCGTGACATACGCGTACAAATGCGCACGCGGTGTGACAACTCATTCAAAGATTCATACTTTGCAACACGCACACGACGCTCGCGTCCTCGCCCACGACTCGCCTCACTACCTTACTATTATTCGGGAATATAATTATGACTGCACCCTCACCATGAGTTTACAGCAACAGTATTCGCTAGGGACTGCAAAAACGATTTGTATTGTGAATACTATGACTATTCTCCATACTAATCGTTTACGCTGTCGGTAGCGATTACGGTTACGATAACTCATGGTAAGAGTACTGATGGCAAGTGACTCGTCTTCGCCCAACTATGCTGTAGTCTGCCTCAGCCCCTTTGATTTATTGTTGCCGGTTATGGATAGTGGAAATGTGATGTTCTCTTTTTGAAATTATTACAGTTGAGTAGAGAGATATCTTATGAATATTATCGTTCTGTAGCGGGTACCATAGAGTATAGAACTTTGGAACAGGATTAAAAAGTGCGTTATTGTGATTTTGTCTGTGAAATTATAATTAACAGATTAAAGTATGCGAGTATAAAAACACATATAAACGCAGAGGGCGCTCCAGTAGCGTAGAATTATGAAATCAAAGATTTGGTGTGATTGACGTAACGATGTGATAGCTCAGTTACGAGAGCACTACGCCGGAAACGGTCGCAGGTTCGAGTCCTGCTTACATTGCAGTGGATCACATAACATTTTCATTAATAATTTACCTATGTGTCAATATTGATATAACATTTATGTTTGAAATTATTCGTTCCTCTCATATATAACATCATAGAAGGAAAGGTTGAGGGGAAGCGAGGAAGAGTAGGGCCAAGAATAAGTTACATTAAACAAATTAAAGAGAAGGCTAGACGTCTTGTCGTATTCAAAAATTAAAATTCAAAAAATTCAAAATTTCTACATTCAAGACAACAGTGGTCCATGACAGACTTTATCATGATAGTTCGTATAGGGAAGTGCATCAGCTACACCGACAAGAGTTTGACTCTTAAATTTATGATGACATATATACAGGGTGTAACCGACAGCGTACCGAAAACACGAAAACCGTAGTTTTAGACCATAATCACGAACTGAAAACGAGTGTTCATTTTCTCGGAAAACTCAAGGATAAGATTTTCCTAAATAAATTATAAAAAATAATAAAAACTCGACGCGCAATGTATTGCGTCCAATTCTCTCGGGTGCAGGACGCGCGGAGAGGGGAGAACGCGGCCAGCATCGACCGGTTCATGCGCTCCCCACTAAACTCACGCGTCAGCGCAAAACATACCGTAACGCCAATGCGCATCGAATGACATGAATGAATGCAACCACAAAAACAACGCAACCACAGATCACAACTAGTTTACTACCTAACACCAATAACAACTGACCGATAAATTAAAACAGTCTAACAAGATTATTTTCATTCAAACAAGTAAAGCAAATAAAATGTGCGGGTAGGTAAACATTAATCATGCGTCCGACCGCAGCGGCCTGCGCGAGCGCACTAGCCTGGCGGATCAATGATCGGCCAGTACCGTTATCTGTCCCACTCCACGCGCTCTGTGTTGTACCGTAAAGCTTACATAATACTGTTTGTGATACATTGTGTGTTTTGCGGAATATGCTATTTTCATGCGATTTTTCATGAAAAATTGTTACGACGGTAGAGTTCGATTAACGAAAATATAAAGAAAAAATGAAAACTCGCAAGGAAAATTTGTGAATTTTCTCAAAGAAATATCCACGATTTTCCGGCCCAGAATAATGGTCTGAAGCCATGGTTTCAGTTTTCGGTACACCGTCGGTTACACCCTGTATTGTTGAAACAACGTTATCCCCTGGGTTAAAAGTTTCCCTTCGTCCGTATCTCATCCAGACTTACCTGTATCATAACATAAGGCACTTTATAAATTTGCATTTTAACGCCTCCCCAACGAGCGGAGCCGGCATTTCGACAAATCCCACTTGAACCTAATTGATATATAGCATTTTTATGTAACATTATAGTAATAAATCACGCAAGTTGAAATTGATGGCGGGGAAAACACATTTTTTTGCCGAATGACAAGTGGGGTCACAGTGTGAAGAGAAAAGTACGACGCATAAGAAAAGTACGATCACGACATCCGGAGATCGTTTTGCCAACTTCTAAAATTGAGTTGGTTATATTAACGCGCAATAGATGCCTTCAATCGTTTATAACGTTTTTATGCTACTTTAAAACGTATACGTACAAAAACAAAAAAGGAAAGGTAACTTTAAAATATAGGCCCGGAAGGAGGCAATGCAATAAGTTACGAGTATGTGAAGCGATCAATTAAGGTATGGTACCTATGTAGCTTGTGATCATTATTAGCTAAAAGATCTCCACTACTGGACATCTTAGGCCTCTTCCAAAAAACAGCACTATGAACAGCCGTGTGCCGCGTGCTACCACCGGATTTGAACTACCTTCACCAAGTCATCCGTCCACCTTGGGGTAGTCCTTCCACACTGCGTGGTCGCTACTCATGATATCGTCAGCCCCAATGACAGTCAGGTGTACGAATAATAAGCATTGGCGTATCTAATATTATTTTACAGATAGGGCCTGGGTGGGAGCCTAAGCCATGAATTTCTATCGGAAATCCAACATCCTGGGTTTGGCACGGTCCATCCATACACCCCCTAAATACGACTATGATAATTAAGTACCTAGTTATGGGAGATTTTAAATCCTGTTTTTCTTTTGACTGTGGCGCGAAAAACTTGAGCGACGCAGCGGCGGCACAAACAAGTTGAACCTGCGACCGAGCCCCTGGGTGTATCTCAAAGATTTATATTGGGTGCTAATTCGTCGGGTCTTTGCGACATGTTCAATTCAGTTCCCTTACCATGAGTTTACCGTGAGCGTACTCGCTAGCAACTACGTAAATAATGTGCATGGAGAATTGCAGTTCTACAAAGTAACCGCTAGTTGCACTGTACTATTTTCCGTATAAGTCGTTTACGCTGTCGCTATCGAATACGCTATACGGTCAAGTTAATTCACGGTAAGGGTCTATAATCTTACTGCTGTCATTATCTCGGCTTTATAATATCAGAAATATATATATTTTTTACTCTTCGAGTTTCTTCATTAACAAATTGACATTGCCTTTGTACATAATTTTCCTTTCAGAATGTAAGTATTTCATGTTTTGTGTACAATAAAGTGTTTAGTTTACATACATAAGTTTTTAAGGAGATACGGAAAAATTAAGCAGTTTATTCGCTCAAGTATTTTGTACTTTAGCGCTATAAGTCGCTGAATGTTTCGACAATTAAAAAAAGTGTGTGTGTCAGCTCCGACGCACGACTGGAGTTTACTCTTCAGGCCAGGCGCGCACCACGATTTTTTTTTAGTCGCGCGATAATTTTGTCGCAGAAATAAGCGTACTTCTGGGTTTATGAAAATCGTGGTGCGCGCACTCTCATATAAACCCATATCTTGCATTTATGCGACAAAATTATAGCGCGATTAAAATCGTGGTGCGCGCCTGGCCTTAAGAACGATTATAAAATATATACTCAATACTCAATACGTTTATTGCACATAATGATTAGTAAATAGTTTAAGTATCACATTATGTACCCTGTTGGGTGCTGCAAACAAGAACGAGAAGGTAGGCATTTACATAATATTAATATACGAGTATAATATACAGCAAAATTACAATATTTTACAAGGAAAATTTACTTCCGATTGATTTTTAAGAAATTGGAGAGATCATGAGTAGTAACTAAATAAGGAAGCGTGATGTAAAGCGCCCTCGAGCGGCTAGTTTAGTTACTACAGTCTGCAGTGCTACGGAAAAAAACCGTATCTTACTATGAAATCCATACAAAGATACGACCTTTCTACCGTAGTATCGCAATACTTTTTTTTTTTATCTATTAATTAAAGAGCTTTGATCATTTTTATGAACATGCCAGCTCCAGCAGGCCTAATACACAACATCATTCATATAAAAGACATAGATAAATAAAAACATAAACCGTATAAACTTACAAATAACATGTACACGAAAACAACTAAATTTGTATACACTATTTACATAAAAAAAACTGTATACAAATTTAGCCGATTCCGATAAGGGTTCCGCCAATATTGAATTGAACATTACATTCAAGAAAGATCTGGTATTAGACCTAGCCATTTACATTAGACAAAAACAAACGTACAAAATCACCTTCCTTAAAAAAATCCTTAAATAAATCCAAAATCTCCTTAACAACAACTCCAAACAGCGTTTTGAACTTCTCCTCCCAACTTTCGGTAGAAAACAAAATATCCTTCGTCTTCGCAACCAGCCTTTCAAAAGTAATACGTCTCTTCTTCTTGTCCTTATTTTGTCTTTTATCTTCCATATCAGCCCCCCGCTCAATAGTAGGCTGATTGACCAATAGACACTCGGACCTCTTCACATCTGTTACTCTTTTTGAATTCCGCGGCTTACGAACCTCTTGTTGTGGCTCGCTCTCTAATCTGTACTGACTTACTGATCGCTGGCCCTCAGCCTGACAGACAGAATCTTCAGACTCTTTAGATTGTAACGGCTTCGACAAAACAGCATCTCTATATGACTTTCCAAAACTTAAGTCATTCTCAAAAACAGATGGCGCATCCTGACTACAAACATCCGTATCCTTTTTTTCCTTATTTTGCATATACAACCAAAAAGCCCGTTTATATATACATCCCTCAGCAGACATAATCCTGCGAATTTCTTACTCCTTCACAAAAACCGGGCACGACTTATCTAAGGCCATATGGCTGCCTTTACAATTAATGCATCTAAAAATAGTCGTTTCGCAATTGGCATGCTCCCCGCCGCATTTCGGACAAGTAACTTTAGTAGTAGGACAAAACCTGCTCAGATGACCGAACTTCCAACATATTGAACATTGGGTAACCGGGAAAGTGTACTGATTTACCTTAAATCGGCAACCGTAGGCATAAACATATGGCGGTAAAGAAGTTCCCTTAAAACACAGACGAATAGCTGCAGCCTTAACCCAACGCCCATCATGATCCAAACGGTTTAGTCTACATATTGAAAAAATGTCTTCAGACCCTTCAATATTCTTTAAAAATTCGTCTTCCTCAACCTCCAACTCAACCTGCCTTATAATTCCATAAGTGCAGCATGCCATATTAGACCAATAAGAACGTCTCGTCTCATTGTTAAACTCCTGAGAAGCCAGAAGCTTCTCCGCATCATCCTTAGAGTTAAACTGTATGCGAACTTTACGTGGACCCATAAACTTGACGGATAAAATTCCTTTTATACCCTTAAATTGCAGCAACTTTGCCAAACCAATCTGTTTCGGTAAATCTTCTTTTGACACTATATAAACTTCAAATAGCTTGTCAGGCACAGGCACACCGTCCGGCTCCAGCTGCGTTTTGGCGGTTGCTAAAACCCGCAAGCGTTTAGGTTTCCTGCCTATTGTGATAAAACTATCACTACAACCACAGCTTTCGTCGCTCAGACCACAAGCACGCTTCACCGCTATATGCCGCACATCCGACATGGACTCAGCGTCCGATACAATATCCGATTGACTCGGCCCTGCCTTACTATCAAACTCCACTTCAGATAGCCACGACGGAGCTGCCCGCTGCCCACATTCTAAAAGTGACGTATCACTCACGACACCTCGACTTGACTCACTCATCGCAAAAACAGCGAAAAGGACTCTAAAACTGAATTAACTTATAAATAAAATAAAATTTGATAAAATTTTCAACCGTCGCCTTTGACAACCAAACGTCAATCCTCGCAATACTTATATTTTTGGAACGTATTTGCCGTGCTAATTTAAAAAGTCGTATCTCAGTATACGATCGGGGTAAAAATACGACTTCTTAATTTAGCAGGTCATGCGTTAAGCGTTATAGACTAAGCTCCCGATATAAAATGACCTTTACAGAGATGTTTATTTGATGAAATGTATTTTATATTTAGTTTAAAATGACAATAAATATATTGCATATGGGTTGCATAACAAATTTTAGTCCGGGGTATGTTTAGTTTAAAATTAAAAAAAATTTTTTTTTACATTTCACCGATTTGATTATTAGATAAATTCATAATTAAATAATCTTTAATTTTATTTAATTTCAATTCAACAATCAGACCTTTGCAAAATGCTAGTAGGTATAGATTTACCTGTTTATACCTGGCTACCCAATAGTTGTGACGGGAAAAGAATAGGCAACCTAACGTTTGCATATTCTATGGGCTTCATACTTTCGATTGGTATAGAATTTATCTAATATTAATCAAACCGGTGAAATGTTTAAAACAATTTTTTTTATTATTAATTAAACATACCCTGGACTAAAATTTGTTAGGCAACCGATATGCAATATAATTATTGACATATTAAATTAAATATAAAATACACTTCATCAAATAAACATCTCGGTGAAGGTTATTTTATATCGGGATCTTAGTCTATAACGCGTAACGCATAACCTGCTAAATTACGAAGTCGTATTTTTACCCCGATCGTATACTGAGATACGACTTTTTAAATTAGCACGGCAGATACGTTCGATTTTACACCCCATATTTTTCATACCCCGGGCTTATATATGAAAATCGATTCTTAAGGAGTAAACTCCAATTATAGTAACACTAGCTATTGCCCGCGACTACGTCCGCGTGGAACTTGGAGGTATGGAAGCCACCTCGTACAACACGATAGATATCCACCTAATCACCTTAATTAATAAAGGAGCGCCTAAGCAAATGTAAGAGCAATTGTGCTTTTCGTTTAATCATTACATTTTCTACAGGGTCATCAATGTGATCATGAATTACTTACTCACTTTTCAATATTTTTAGGGATAATTTCCAGGATGAAACTACCCTATGTCCTTCCTCGGATCTTAAACTATCTCCATACCAAATTTCATCAAAATCGATTCAGCGGTTTAAGCGTAAAGAGGTAACAGACAGACAGACAGACAGACACACTTTCGCATTTATAATATTAGTATGGATATGGAAGTATGGATATGGATAGTATGGATAGGTATTCATTTCAATGAGAAAGAAAATATCATTAGGGTAACGATTGAATTGCGCTATTCGTTGAAGTAGAAGTATCATTGCACACTGGTGAGATTTCGGATAGTGACAGTGACAGTGTCAAATGTCAAATGGACACCCAAATGCAAATCCTAACAACGAAACGAGATCATCGAGCTAAAATAGGATTGTTACTTTTCGGGAGATAGAAACATTAACGTGACTATCAGACGATATATCCTGTCTCGTATCGGGCGATATATCACGTCAGATTATCCGTCACGACCATAAACGGATCATCCATTTGACAAATTACACGCACGAGATGAGACCGCGATAGCATTGATTCGCAAAGTTAGAAGAGGCATTTTGTTACACGGTGATAAAAAATGACATAGCTTTGTTTTTTTTTATTGAATAATTTTCCTGTACGGCCAACAGGGGTTCGTTTCCATTAACATTGACATAAGGCTATTTGAGCGATGTACCTATGTACCTACTATGTCACGGAAATATTGCCGTGCCTAATGTGGCTTCGAGCTATTTGAGTTGCATTAAGTGACATTGATAAATTAAAAGTAAATTAAACACATTGCTCAAGTAGATAAATAGGATAGATGTATTAAGAAATCTCGAAGTTAGACCCTAGTCGGCACAGTGTTGTATAGCATCCGAACCGATATTAGGCGATATATCCTCGAAAGTCTCGAAACGTGCCGTGTCGGACGATATATCACGTCAGATTATCCGTCGCGGCCACAAACGGATCTTGCATTTGTCAAGTTACACTCGCATCCATTTGACAAAACACATTGCTCAAGTAGACATAAGGATTATAGTGATAAATAGGATAGGTGTAATTAGAAATCTCGAAGTTAACCTCTAGCCGGCACAGTGTTGTATACCATTCGGACCGATATTAGGCGATATATCCTCGAAAGTCTCAAAACGAGCCGTGTCGGACGATATATCACGTCAGATTATCCATCGCGGCCACAAACGGATCATGCATTTGACAAATTACACGCGCGAGATGAAACCGCGATAACATTGATTCGCAAAGTTAGAAGAGCCATTTTGTTACGCGTCTGATAAAAAAAAAAGAGTGACATAGCAATTTGATTGCCACGATGTCGCTACGGACTATGTTTGGATTTTTTTTTGAATTCGCTGCAGGTTGATTGTTACGAAAAATTACCAAAAGATGCATTCTTGAAATCAGTACACGGGTTGATATGGAAAACGCCTTAGTTAATATACGTATGCCTATAAAATTATATTTTAACTCCGACGACTTTTTAAACATTCAGTCTACTTGAAAACCTCTTTCTTTTTGAAGTCGGGCACTAATTAAAAAATCAGTACTAGAACGGGTTATTTTGGTTTCAATTCTGTACGTCACTTGGTCCTAATTTTGAATGTGTATCATGACTCATGAGAAAATTGTGTAGCTACTTATTTATTGAATTTTGAAAGGGTCCCTTTCCCCATTTTATGCAGTTGCTTTTGTTACAGTTGAATATACACAATTTTACCTATTATAAATTCTCAAGTAACTCGATATTACTACCTATAATTACAACTTACTATTATTTTATCAAAAGATAATTGCTTGCACCTTGAGAATGAAGGAGCGTTAAATTTGTTGCTTCCTTTTTGCCTGACTCCGAAAAAGGTATGAAAGACTTGCAATCTTAATAAAAAGCAGGGAGATCGCTTACAGCTTGTGAATGAAGAATGATTTGCTGTGTCCTTCCCAACCGAGGCACCAAGCGCGCTTAAATACTAAGAAAATTTAAATATTGTTCAGAAATTACATTTTTCATTTTACCTAAAGCTTGGATTCTTGAGCATGGTTGACAAGTTTGTATGTATAGGCCACAGGTATAGGCTTTATTAAAGTTGGAATTACATGAGTAGCACTAGTGCACTATTGGAAAAAAACTCTTATTTATTTATGAGGTAGTTATTTAGCTCAAGTACCTAGCCATAAGATCTGAAACCTGGTCCGCGGTTTTTATTTACTTTTTCTTGTTGTACATAAATTTAGCAAAGCAAATATTTTAATGGGATTTAAAATTATGGTTATAGTATTGGATTCGTATTTTTTTACTAAGCGTTGCTTACGGTCATCGTGTCATAGGTACCTATCTACTTTATAATCTTAAATGTTTTCGAAATATTTACATATTATTTGATAAGAAATCAATGATGCATTTGCATTATTTTCACTATTTATGTGTTTCAATGAAGTTGTAAAACCTACATAACAAACAATTTAACTGAGAACTTCCTTTTCTTATCAAGTTGTCCAATAAGTCTAGCCACTAGATATTCGTATTATGTATATACATAAACAAATATCTATTAGTGGTGCCGTGCCACCATCCATTAGTAGTCAACCTCAATTTATTGTGCGGTAGCTATCCGTTTAATTTCATATTTTATTCAGAACCAATAATTAGTATAATGTGAAAAGGTTATTGTTTTATATGTTTAAATGCCTTGCAAATAGTGCAATTATAAGGCATTGTTTTGAAATTGAAGCTCCAGCTATCTGATTTACCTATAAATATTATTTTACACTGTCAGCATTCGATTGCCTTGTCAACGCCGAACTGTCTCAAAAATGGTTACATTCTCAATGTTTTTCCTTTAGCTAAAATGACCCAACTTAAGGATTTGCAGTTTCCCTCTAGGGCACACGATTTTTTCCACACTGTATTTAAACATTTCATTTCTTTGTTCTTAATTTTGGCATACTGTTTAACTCTAGGTACAATGAGCTACAGGATTGCATGGCCTATTTTTGAATGAAATTATTCATAAATGGCCATGCAATTGTTTAGCCCATAGTACGTAGTGCGTGGAAAGTGAGTCCCATGAAATTGTTGAATAGCGGATACAGAAACCGTTGGTTTATTTAGCCGAATAGCTCACGATGGAGGTATAAAGTTCCCCTCAATTCATGTATTTGACAATGCGGCTAGCTCAACTAGTTCGTAGCTGACGAAGATCTTGGGTTCGGATCCCGGCAAGAGCAATCACTTGTCGGAGGAGCACCAATATTTGTTCCTGGTTCGTGGATGCTTTCTAAATGTGTATCGTCGTCCAGTATCTAAAAACCAAGCATTGCTTAGTTTGAGAGTAGATCACGACACTCAGGAAATATGATACAAGGAGAATAATGATACAAAAGGAAATGCTTCAAACCCTTTTGCCTTTGCCAGTTTGAAAACAATCAAGATAGTGCAATTAGTGATGTTAGGCACGGTGTCCGGCAACTTGGGCGTCCAATTACGGAGCGACGGCGATAAAAAATGCACGGCGTCAGTAACCTCCTATAGTTTTGCGAACTTCGTGATACTCAAGAGGCCTTATCGTTGGCGAAATACATCTTGCTAACCCAGCAAGAAGTGAAAGCCACAGAAGGAAAAAAAAGAGGCCGTATATTTTTTTATATTACGACAAATATATTTTTTAAACAGCAACATTTCCCCGAGTTCTAGAAAGTAATATAGCTATTTCATGCTTTTATTGCGTGCTGTCGAAAATGAGTAAAAAAAAACTGTTTTCTGTGTGAATTATGGAGTTTTTAAACAATAATTATCAATAAAAAATTCAAACTGTACGTTTCAAATATATATTAATAAATCGCAACAGCCCTGTTCTAAGTAGTAACATCTGGGGGCACGGTAGTGCCCCCGCCAAGACGAGCAAAAAAGAAGCGGGGCACTACCTACCTTTTCTCGAACCGTTTCGTCTAATTTTCAAACCCTCGTAGCTTCGTCCCAGTTAACACCAGAGCGCCCAAATTCACAGGTTAAGATGCAGTTAGGGAACATATGAAATGTACTTAATTTAATTGATCTAGCTTTTATACTTTAGGTTTTATTGGTACCTAAAATACGCCGATTTTGCCACTCACTCACTGATGTATCAAAACCTCTGGGGTACTTCCCGATGACCTAGAAAGCTGAAATTTGGTATGTAAGCTAGGTTTAGTACACAAACAATAGAATAATTCTGAAACTTGGAACTTTTACCCCCCAACCCCTTAAACTAGGGGATGGAAGTTTGTATGAGACTTCTGCAAATTTTGATACTAGAGGTCTGAAAATTGATATAGGGAAGGGACTCCTTGTTATAAATAATAAAATATATATTCTAGGATTTTTAGAAAATCACCCCCCACCCTTTAAATAAGGGGATGAAAGTTTGTATGGGTTTTCCATAATGGGGGCTAAACGTAAGTATTTCTTAAATACACAATTAATACTACTTACTTAGAAACGCTACAGCACAAAAAAAATAAAAAAATAAACCTAAAAATTAAAAACTACTTTACAAAAAGAAATGAGATCCCACCAAAAAAACATTTCATGTAAAATTAGCGGCCAAGACTCACATGCTCATAACGCTTTTGCTATTATTACTACTTACTTACAGACGCTATGGCCCAAATAAATGAAAAAGACTATAGGGCACCTTACAAAAATAAATGAGATCCCACTAAAAACATTTCATGTAAAAATGGCGGCCAAGACTCATATGGTCTGGCTGTAAAAAAGTTATCAGATCCCTCGAAAAGCCAAGCCCCTAAGCCCTGAGTTTACTAATCCTACACCTTGGCTTCAAAGGTATGGCTTGGCCGTTTCATAAAGTACCGTAAATAAGTCTAATGGACTGGCCGGCCTATATGGTAAGGAATTAAGTTTATATATATTATCATGGAGATATAAACTTAACTTCTTGATATCGTATGGGCCAGACGGTCCGTTGGACTTATTTACGTTACTTTATGAAACGGCCAAGCCATACCTTTGAAGCCAAGGTGTAGGATTAGTAAACTCAGGGCTTAGGGGCTTGGCTTTTCGAGGGATCTGATAACTTTTTTACAGCCAGACCATATGAGTCTTGGCCGCCATTTTTACATGAAATGTTTTTAGTGGTTGATTATACTCGTATGTTAAGAAACATGTTTGATCATAAATAGAGAAAATGTAATAACTAGCGGTCCAGGGTTTGAATTCCAGTAAGGGCAAATATGTATTTTATGAAATTAATATTCAGGGCATGGATATTATCCAAAAACTTTATCGTCGTCTAGTACCCAAAGTACAAGCATTTGTTGGTTTGAGAGTAAATCATGAACTTTATGCAGCAAGGAGGAAATACGACTCAATAAAAGGAGTATAATGACACAAACAGAAATGTTTAAAATCACGTCTTTTTGCATAGCAAGTTTAAGAGATAATCAAGATAGTGCAATTAAATTAGTGATCCTTGTCGTCTGCCATGTTGGGCGAGATGTCCCGGCAACTTGAGCGACCAATTACGGAGCGACGCGCGATAAAAAATGCACGGCGTCAGTTACCATTTGTTTGCCAAACTTTGTTACATGCCAAAAAGGTTGATTTAGTTGAGCCATTTCGGTTTACAAGGTGAAACTAAATATGAATTAAGTTGTAGTTTGGCTTCAAAGACTTTTTTTATCGTAAGCTACGTTCTAACAATCTGGACTTAAACCATTGATCGAAAGAGAAAAGATCTAAATTTTTATTAAAGCAGTAACGCTGCTAGCGAAAACTAAATGTTTTTATATAGACGCGAAAAAGCATCGATTTCTCGACGTAATTTGAGACAATGGTGGCGAACATAAAGACATAATATTTACGGTAGATGGCGCTACGGGGTCATCCACAAATTACGTCACACAAATGTCGACTTTTTGAACCCCCCCCCCCCCCCCCCCTATGTCACGCTTTTTTGCTATACCTTTAACATGTACTGTCACGTTTGGTATGACCCCCCCCTCCCCCTTAACGTGTGACGTAATTTATGGATGACCCCTACGATGCCCTTACATGCCTTATGTAGAAATGAAGCAACTGGTTGAAAAATTCGATGCTTTCGATAGTGGCTTAGATAGCATAATTGTTAATGCACCCGTGTGGCCCGGAAAGCCGGGGGACGTGGGTTCAAATCCAGTTCAAAAGTTTTCAATTTTTGTTTTTATATTGACATTTAGGGAAGATCTCGAAGTGGAAAACTATGCCTCAGCCTGCCGTGTTTTTATATATAGGTCCTGGTAAGTTTTATATAAGTCAGAAAGTGACACACACGCACACATGTCACTAAATATTTTATTCGGAAAATCTTATGGCTCCAGTGGGAATATCTTGACGTGACTTTGTTTGTCGCGGGACTTAGCGTCACATGTCTTGCTCGCACAGTATTGACAGGAAAGTGACAGATAGTATTTGTCGCGCGACAAAGGGTCGCGTGTTACAGTCATGCTAGGCGTGCTGAAGTAATTTGAAAAACCGGCCAAGAGCATGTCGGGCCACGCTCAGTGTAGTTGCTGCCCATCCTTCAAAATAGAAGGGCTTAAAACAGCGGTTTTAGTTTAGAGTTTTAAATTACGAGAAAGGTTTGAAGCTCTATAAAAAGGTCGTAAACGCCGAAGTAACTATAATTACTTATTACCATCTGGAAGTTATCTTTTATACTTTATTTAGCGCCAGATTGAGCGGAATGTTTTAATGCAGTATGGCACTTAACTAATATGTGTAACGTTCGAAGTATAAGGACACCGCGCGGCAGTTACGTCATTTTAAAAAAAATATGAAATTTTGCGATAACGCAAAAACGGCTCGACCGATTTTATTTTCATTGAAAGTACCTACTAACGCCTCATTTTCATGAATTTTTTCACAATTTTTTTCCCGTTGTTGAAAAGTTAGAGGGGGGCGGACGCTATTTTTTTGGATTTCCTGAGCGAATATTTACAAAACTGCTGATTGTTATAGAGTAATGTTTAAAGACCCTTATTATTTTTAAAAGACCTTTTCAACGACACCCCACACACTAGTGTTGGAACGAAAAAAATCCCGAAAAAAAGTTTTTTTTTGTTTTTATTTTACCGTTTTGTCGGCGTGATAAATACACATTTTCATACCAATTTTCAGCTTTCTAGTACTAATGATCACGGAGCTAAGCCACGGACGCGCGGACAGACGGACAGACGAACAGACGGACAGACGGACAGACGGACAGACGAACAGACGGACAGACGGACATGGCGAAACTATAAGGGTTCCTAGTTGACTACGGAACCCTAAAAATCGTTTACCAGAATAAACAAGCCTAATGTAAATTAATTAACAAAATGTATTGTAGTGAACTAGTGAATTAAAGGATGTGTAAAGTCCCTACAACTACATCATCAAAATTTCATCACATTAAAACCGTTTAAACCTCGTTATTTGGTGACCGCGCCTCGTTGCCGTGCAATAAATTCTCGTGACGTCACTATACAAAATTCCCCCGCATACTGTACCCTTACCATGAATTTACATTGAACGTACTCAGCACTCACTAGCAACTGCGTAAATAATGTTTTACAAAGTAACCGCAAATAGCAAACCGGGTAAGCAAGCTGAAGTGGCAATGGGCGGGGCACGTAGCTCGAAGAACCGATAGCCGTTGGGGCAGAAAGGCTCTCGAGTGGAGTCCACGTACCGACAAGCGCAGTATAAGACGGCCACCCGCAAGATGGTCGGACGGTCTGATTGGAGTTGTAGAACTCGCTGGATGCGGGTCGCTGCTATCTGGCTCATGTGGCAGTCTATTGAGGAGGCCTGTGTCCAGCAGTGGACGTCCTACGGCTGAAGTGATGATGATAAAAGCAGCGGCACTGCACTATTCTCCAAACAAATAAGTCAGCGTAAATGATATGTATGGAGAATAGTAGACCGCCCCTTAGCAGTTACTTTATAGAACTACAATTCTCCATACAAATCCTTTACGCAGTCGCTAGAGATTACTGTCACTGTAAACCCATGATAAGGGTACTTTACAGCCGTGTGTACAATTCCATTACGCCCTTATGTAGAGGAAGAATTTCAATTATCTCGCTTTGAATTTGAATATGAAAAGACGTGAAAGCGGCCGTGGCCGGACCGGGGGTCGGAATGCCGTGCGATTTGTTCTGGGGCCGATCTGATTGTGTAATGTTTACGTTTGTTATTTTATGTTGATATCAGGTTGAATTCAATATTATTTTTCATTCAAATATAACAATTTAAACGGATTATTAATTGCATTAGTTTTCCGACGAATCGCCAGAATATCATGACCATGTGTTATTTTTTAGATTTTAAGACATATGTAATTAATTCATTAATTAATTATTACATATTTAAAAGTTTTTTCGTTCGTCCAACATGTTACACTAGCAATATTGTGTGACACGTATTGTCTATGGAGAATGCAAGCACCGGCCAGCAGCAGTAGGGGGGTATTTTTCCTAGACGATACAGTATGCGGTTCTTCAAGAGGGAAGTAAATAGGTTCATATAGGGTCGGCAAAGCGCAGGTGATGCTCTTGGCGTCTCAATCCTCCATAGGCAGTGGTAACTGCTTAACATCAGGCGGGCCGCATGCTTGTTTGCCACCGTCGTAATATAAAACAAAATAATAATAATAATATTGACAGCTACTTTTGATGCGGACCGTACCTGAGATTTTTTTAATGAACTCTATAGTGGAATTTCCCTATTAGCTAGCTATTACGCCAGACGAAGTCGCGCGATGTTCTTGCTGTCGACACGTGCCGAGAAATGTGGCCAGCCATGTTAAGCGAAATTCCGCGAAGTCGCTGGAGTTTGCCTGAAGTTGTGTCAAGCGAAATCAACCAACTTCTACAACATGTGTCGTAGAAATAGACAGGTACTACACATCAGTATGTTGTCAGTCCAGATGTGAAAAAACATTGGACCTAACTGGGGACCATTTTACGCAAATCTATTTACATCGTGACCAATAACAGTCTTTTCGGTTATTATTCGTTGCGTGCAGTCTAAAATAAGTACCCGGGTAATTCGAGTAGATTTTGAAACAAAAATTATCAATGAATAATTCAAACTTCAAATATATAACAATAAATTGCAATGACCCTGTTCTAAGTAGTAGAATTAATAATATGTTGAGAAACATGTTAGAGCATAGAGAAAAATGTCTAAAACGATCAGCCTGTTTGAACGGATAAGGAGCCATAGATTAATATAATAGAAAGAGCCTTAACAATGGCTAGACTGTAGACTATTGAATAGTTGGTTTGCTTAAAACAAAACTATCTATACGTATGTGTGTCTGTGTGACCAATGCCCCGAATGTTCCACACAGTGGCCACAGAGCCCTGTGGTGTATTTCCCTCGAGGCTCCGCCGGACGTAGTTCAGCCAGGGCGGACCCGAGTAATTCAATTATTTCTGCGAAGCCATAATATTTACCGAATCCGTGATCTTAGATCAAAACTAAAGATAATAGTACCATAAATTAGATGCCTCACGGGAGAGTAGGAGAAAGAGTAAATGAGATATTCGGGTATAATAATGAAGTTCGGGTTTAATGCGAAGTACGAGCTAGTTTGCTGGGTTGGGGAGATTTTTAACCCCAGATAAAAAAGAGGGGTGTTATAAGTATAAGTTCAACATGTGTATCTGTGTATATGTATGTCTGTGGCATCGTAGCTCTCAAATGGATGGACCAATTTGAGTGGGATTGTTTTTTAAATAGAAGACTTCCGTCGAGATGGGTATTAGCTGTGTTTGGTGGAAATAGGACCAATAGTTTTCAAGATATTCAGCTTTAATTGGAACTAGAGACAAGATCTTGGCCAATATTGAAGCTAAGAATTCCAAATTTTGTAGTTATGTTCAGTTTTAGTAGCATTTTCTATATCACTCATTGAATGAGGGTCTCATGATGACAAGCTACTTGTGTCGGTGGTGTTTTAATTTTTTTTCACGTTACCTTAACCTTAAAAATTTAAATTCTATTCTCAAATCTATATTGGTTTTTTCAAGAAAAATAAATTAATATCTAGTACAACGTACAACGTGCATTAGCATTCATGCGTCGGCTTCCGTCGTTGTTATGATGCATAAAAAAAGGTAGTAAGCTTAAATACTTAACTGTAAAGTGTAGAGAATACACCCCCAACATTAAACAACACCAGCCCTCGATTAAACGAAAATTAACATTCAATTTGTATTCAAATTTCTCTATGAGGAACTTCAGACGGCTTGAAATTATCTTAGTTTACGAGCTGGCGAGAAAAGGTTGTTAGAAGTTGATGTAAAAGGGCGAGTATTCTATGTAACTAAAGCTATATGTAATTTTTCATCAATAAAAAATTTCCTTTGGTTTTAAAATTTGTTGTATGTAATTTGCAAAATTGATGTATAGCGACGTTTTATTGCAGTGACCATCAACATCGCTTAATAATATTGCATTCTCATACGAATAACATATGCATGCTGCCACCTGATCAGAAACCTGGAAGTGGGTCAAACTTAACTTGCAAGTTTTGATGGTAGATAGAGAGTGATAGATGGTAGATAAAAGCAAATATATTATGAAGATACCTACTATGATTTTCAATTAAGTAAACAAAAATTGTAACTATCAAGAGCTACACTTATCATAAAATATTACATAAGAAAAAAAAATGGATTACCAAAAACTGATTTTTTACTAAGCTAATTGTTCAATGGTCAGTGAGGTTCGCTTACAAACTAAAATAATGAGAACATACCTAATTTAAGAAGATTATCACTACGTAAGAAGGTTGATGGATTATAAGTTCTATTGTAAATACTCTTATATTATACTTATATTTGCAATCGGCTTCCCGACACTCGACGGAAAAAATGTAGCGAAAATTATTATAAACATATATCCAGTATATATTGTATGGACAAGTTGCGGAAAGTATCCCAAAAACTGATATAATTATCGTAAATTTCTTTTAAATTTACAAGAAATAGCCATGTGGAAAGTTTCTCAATTTCGTAAACTTTCCGTCGACACATCATTAATCCACTAGAAACATTTTCATAAATTAAACCTACTTATCGTTGTATTATACTGGGTTTAATTATTCCCGGGAGAAATGGTCAAGCTTACCTGTATCAAAATTGGTTAAAATCCGCCTAGCTGTTACAGCGTGATGAGTGGACAAACATATTTTTACCAACAAATGTCAGATAGCTTTGTACAGCTGGCGCCGCGCACCCGTGCAAATCCTGCATCGCGCTATTCGCGCTGTTAGAATTTTTGCTTGTAATAATTACCTCTCTCCATTTAAAACTAACTTTCAATACTATTACTGCTACTACGCTCTTAATAGTCTTCTTATTACGGTTTTTACATTATAAAGTCTCCGTAAACAGCTCGCCGCTATTTTTAGGTTTACAAAAGAAATATTCCTTTTCTCCAGACAAATGAGACCGCTCAGACGCGTGATGGTAGGTACAGGCTACATCGTGAATTATTAACGTGTATGCATACCGAGCATCTTACAGGTATTACACAGATGTTTAATAAATAAATATAACTTTTTAGTTAAAAATAACAGTCTACAACGAAAAGAAATCATACATTCGAGAAAACAGCACTTCTAGCGCACTGTGACACGCGACTGTTTCGCGCGAGATATACCTGTCACTTTCCTTTCAATAATGTGCGAGTAAGGCAGGTGACGCTGAGTCGCGCGACAAGATATGCTAGTTCTCCTGAACGAGTTGCTGTAAAAAGCACCGAGATATTCCTTTAATAATCACACTAATATTATAAAGGCGATTTGTGAGTGTGTTTATTACACTGTGTGTGATTGTAATTCTTCACGCTCAAATGGCATGTCCAATTTTGATAAATTATGGTATGAAAGTAAATGACAAACTGGATTAACACAATGGCTACTTTTCATCCCGAAAAAAAAATGTGTTCCCGTGCTATCAGCGAGTAACACCGAGCGGCGCAGCTAGTAAATAAGAAAAAAAAATTTTTAAAATTATATATGACAGACTTGTGAGGCAACAAACATAGAAAAATACAACCTTGTTGAGACATCCTTCTTTTTGCAGTTGGTTAAAACGCCAGTCACGGCCCTTGTGCTTAAGCCTGCCTGTCAACTGGAGTGGAAGGAAGATGTGTAAAATAGATCAATCTGGGGGCACGGCAGTGCCCCCGCCAAGACGAGCAAAAAAGAAGCGGGGCACTACCTACCTTTTCTCGAACCGTTTCGTCTAAGTTTTCAAACCCTCATAGCTTCGTTCCAGTTAGCACCAGAGCGCCCAAATTCACAGGTTAAGCATGCAGTTAGGGAGCATATAAAATGTACTTAATTTCATTGATCTAGCTTTTATACTTTAGGTTTTATTGGTACCTAAAATACGCCGATTTTGCCACTCATATATATATATATACACTGACGTATCAAAACTTCTGGGGTACTTCCCGATGACCTAGAAAGCTGAAATTTGGTATGTTAGCTAGTTTTAGTACAAAAACAATAGAATAATTCTGAAAATTAGAACTTATACCCACCAAAAACATTTCATGTAAAATTGCCGGCCAAGACTCACATGCTCATAACGCTTTCGCTGTAAAAAAGTTATCAGCTCCCTGGAAAAGCCAAGCCCCTAAGCCCTGAGTTTACTAATCCTACACCTTGGCTTCAAAAGTAGGGCTTGGCCGTTTCTGAGAGTAACGTAAATAAGTCCAACGGACCATCTGGCCCATACGGTATCAAGAAATTAAGTTTATGTCTTCATGATAATATATATAAACTTAATTCCTTACCATATAGGCCGGACAGTCCGTTAGACTTATTTACGGTACTTTATGAAACGGCCAAGTCATCCTTTTGAAGCCAAGGTGTAGGATTAGTAAACTCAGGGCTTAGGAGCTTGGCTTTTCCAGGGATCTGATAACTTTTTTACAGCGATCACATTATTCCTCAGATTTAAATGCACTTATTTTAGGCTACACAAAGACGTAATCTGAATGGTTAATTTTCTCCGCTTCGCTTCAGTATACTGGCAGTCTTAGTAGGCAAGCATATGAGGATCACTAAGAAATTCTGAAGTTTAATTTGTCCGAAACCATCAATATTCAGAATTTTCCAAATCCCGAAAGTGAAGTAACGCGAAGCGGTCATTTTCGCCATGGACCAAATGTTACATATACTATAGTTAGGTTAGGTTAGGGTTATATGATATCCCAAAAAAAATACCTACTAAATATTTTATCAGAACGTGGTTTTCGGAATTATGAAAACTCGGAATGATGATGCATTCGGACAACTGAAACTTCGGAGTATAGTAGTGTACCCAAGCTTATGTTAGCGTTTTCTGTCCAACATATGTTGGTCTTTGCAATTACTGTGTATTGTTAGGAACGTATGAACAAGTTGAGTTCGGGTCACAGGTCTCTCGATTCTGGTCGTGTATATGAATGAAAACGTTAGGTTCTGCGTCGAGGTAGGTTGCGTTAGTGAATTTTTGATAGTGGCTGAGATCCATTTTGTTGGATTAACAACGTTAACAATCTCGGAGTGCGTGAAATTAATAATGAGCCGTCGGGATGGAAATTTGAAAGAGGAACTTTGAAATAAATATGCTGAAATATTTTTGATTTGAATATATGTATATATTCGTACAACGTTCGTATCGCTCGTTGCAAAGAGACATCATACAAAATTAAAACCCACTATGTGGATTTTGATGTATCTATTAATGACACATAACATATATGCAAATACAAATCCTATTATTGCACATCTCAAATACACAGGTATACAAAACGTGAAATAATAAACGATGGTACGTAACCAACACAATGTTAAAAAACATCCAAAAGTTCTGTATATATAATTATGAAACATGTAATGTCTCATTATTTTCAATGTGCGTTCACCACATTTTTTTATATTGAACCATTGATACAAAGATCAAAGCACAATAATAGGTATGATGTGAATAATAATGTATTTACATAGAGGTCGCTAAGTTGTAAAGCTTTTCAAATAAACAATGCAAAGATCGACACACAAAGCATAAGGAAAAATTCGAACGGTTATCCGGCGTTTGGGTGGTAGAGAGGTTAACACGCTGGACACGCCTCGATTCCCGGTCTCTTCTGCCAGGTTCCGCAATTAATTTTTTCTTTGTGCTTTGATACGTGTACCAATAGTTCAATATCCAAAAATTCGCTGTATAAATAGTCGCATAATGGCTGTATCTGTGCCGCGTAATATTCCAGCCCACAAGCGCAGAACAGTAAATAGAGATCGCCCTTGACTCAGTGGAGGCATTCCTTGACTCACTGTTTATTTCGGCTCCATTCATAAACATATTGATATCTGCGTTATGAAAATGCGGAATTACTCTAGTAAGCTCGCATCGCGATAAAAAATATTTTAAATTGAAATTCGTGAACTATGGGACCCTCATTCGACGAAGCTTTGTGATATTATTATTAGTCTCTGATTTTCAGTACTCATAGCGTTGCTAGGTTAAATTCGGCACATTTAAAACAAGTTGTCCCTCATTTTAATATTAAGTTAATTATGTACTACCGAAATATAGGAAGCCAGCAAGTTGTTATCTCGCCCGCTGCCCAATTTAAAGTTCGCTCTCCACTTCGGAATCGGAGATATTTACTAAATTTATATCCCCCCCAAAATCGAGTTAATTCGGTTACGCGTTTCAAACCGGGTTAAAATTAACTTTGTTTTACTACCGATATTAAATTGGATTAGCTTTGATAAACTACGGCCTACACGGCTAATAACGGAAAGTAAAACTGCTCGTAAATATCTGAACGTCTTTTTATTCACCGCAGATGCACAACAAAGTGTAAAAATACAACGTCATCGGTAAACTCGGAGTTTATTCAACAACACCATAATTTTCCAACTTTTCCTGAACCCACGTATTGTTGATTGGACGTTATAAAATTAATATTCTCTTCGGTTTCCATGCATATCATTTCCGGGACCCGAATCCAGAACCGTTGGCTCAGTAGGCAGCTGCTGCACAACCACCGCGTCAATTGCGTCGCCATACCTGATAGCCACGTCTCTATTATCGGGATAAAAAGTAGCCTATTAGTTAAGTTAGGGTATAGAGATCATCGACAATTTGCAAGTCAAGACTAACTTCGTACTGAAAGCAGAGCGGTTGAAGTCTAGTAAAACGTAAAACGACAATTCGTTTGTTTTTTTTTATGTCAAAGGGGGCAAACGAGCAAATCCCTTTGATGCCCGACGGTAATCGCTTTCAATCGCCTGATGGAAAGCGATTTCCGTCGCCCATAGACAACTGTAACACCAGAGGAGTCAGAAGTGGATCATCATAGCCTGTCTGTCTTTAGCCCTTTCCTCCCGCTCCCGCCCTAAGTCAGGCTGACCCGTTTCAGTCTAATCACGACGCAGTCCATGCGCCCAGTGCGCCCGCGTCACTCTCCCCCAAAATTACTCCTGTGGCGCGGAGATAATCCCATTAGCGGGTTGTACTCCCACACAAAGTCCAACTCACTGGTAGTGAGGGCTAAACAGCCCATTTAAATCATGTCTAAAATAACAGAAGTGGTGAGAGCACCCAAACTTCCCATCTGTCGACCTTCATGAAGGAGGAGCTCTGGCCGAAGGAATTTTCCAGCATTTCCAAGGCTGTTTAGTTGACAATAATAAGCGTCACACGTCATTGACTGAAAGTGTTTGTTTACTTTGTTTTAAATTATATTTATTAGTATTCTAAGGTATATATGTAAGGAGCTTTGATGCTTGAAATAAATGGGTCGATTGATTAGTTCTCCAGACCCATCTCTTTTGATTTGTCCAGTCAAACCCACTTCTGTCACCATTTATTATTGAGCATGTGCGATGTTTTCTTCATTATTTATTGTTTGATGAGATATCACACAGCCGTTCAAACTGAAAAGTCAGACGAAAAGTAACTTTATTTCTAAATCATAGATTATACAGATTCAGTATAACATAGACAGGATATAAGATTGTTAAAATGCAAATCCGTTCAGCTATATCGGCGTTAAGATATATAACAAACAAATGTTCACTTTTATAAGACTATTGTTGTATTTAAGTTACATCGTGATTAGTATTTAGGTTCCCGAATCTTCCGACCTTCTGCGTTAACATTTAGCCCATAACATAACTCAAAAAAATCAAAAACCCACGACCCAAACGGTCATAGCTAAAAAAGGAACATCTGGACAGACAAGGCTTTCAATAAAAAAAACGCATTCCAATCGGATCATCAGTTTGGGAGCTTCGATGCCACAGACAGACACACAGATACACAATTAGTTAAACTTATAACACCCCTCTTTTTTGTCGGAGGCTAAAAACAGCAAAAGGCAAACAAAGCCTGACAATTTAAATAAGAATTATTATTTTACACTTAATCTATTTTGAAAACAATTTGTTAACTGCTGCTTAAAAACCGTTATCCAGTCTCTACATTTTGGAAACAATATACATATATGAATTGATAATAAAAACATTATAAATTTATATACGTGTGCATACAGCAATTTAGAAAGGATGAAATGTAGTGATTTCAATATTTAATCAAATTCATAAATGTATTTCTGTCATCATTCCCTTACCCTTATCCCATTTATTTGGGGTCGGCGCAGTACGTTTTCTTCGTCATCTTGTCGTTTACTTCCTTCTTACTCGTATCATCTTTCACACAATCCATCCATCTTTTCTTTGGTCTTCCACATTCATGCTTAACGCTTTTCTGGTTACGCGGCTTTCCTCTCTTTGCATCACATGCCCATGATAGTCGGCTAGCTTACAGCTTCTCCCTAATTGGTGCTGATTTCAGACCTCCTTTTACATACATTTCTTATTGTGTCTTCAGAATGAAACGTCACAAGAATAACGAATTTCTGTGATCCTGTTTATTAAATTTTAATCACCCATTTGTAGCGCGTCGAAACTGCATTTTCAGTTAAGTTCGTTCATCATGGCGAGTCAAAGCGAACGCTGCGTCAGCCTTTAGGAAGCCTATCTGAAATGTGCAGCCGTTTCATAATTTTGTGCAACTGCATTCAGTTTTGCTGTTAAATATGGCGCTAATTCTACGGGCTTTGCTTATCTTTAATTTAGAAATATTTCGGCTACCAATATTATATCGGAAATATAAAATATTTTGCTATTCACGCCGCACTAAGCAATCTTCACAAGTTGATATTTGAAAGGAGAACACTTCCTTCTTCACCGTAGACGGGTGCCTATGCCTGATAATAAAAAGTATCCTAACCATCTTTGGATGTCACTGTACTAAAATTGGTTTAAATCCGTCCAGCCGTTTTGGCGTGATGAGTGGACAAAGAAAATGTCACCAACAGATGGCGCTGAACAACTGCTGCTTCGCGCTGTTAAAATTGTTCCTGAAATAATCACCCCTCTCCATAGAAAACTGAATTTTGATATAGTTTGATGTATAATAATATATGTTTTTAATAATAAATAAACGATTTCATTCATTCATTCATTCATTCATTCATTCATAGGTGTAGGTAAAAACAAGTACCGTAAAACCCTATGACTTCGCCCGGTGTTGAGAACCGATAGTTTTTATCCACTGGCCACACAACCAGTTAGTTCATTTTATTCCGTGGCGCTTCGAGCGCGCGCGCTGTCGCCGGCGGACGCTGCCGGCGCCATTGCTATTAACGTAACGGGTCTTGAACATTATAACCTCCGTGGTTTCGGGCGATTTTTTGGAAGGTTTACGCTTTAACGGAAAGTGTTGAGATACGGTGCAATTCCTTGTACGGTGGGCTGCTTCGGGCGCCCCAAGGATTGTTATTTAGAGTGATATAAGGACTACTACAGTGTGAACTGTGTTTGGTGTGTTTGCTGACGAGATCGGAGCGGCAGCGGCGCAGACCGGGACGTCGTTTATTGCCGCAAGTAACACACATACACTTTACACAAAGCAGAAACACATACTTGCGGCCGGGAAGAGATTCGGCTGAAATCCAGGTTAGCAACGTAGATCAAGTTAGGTTAAGTACATAGGGCGCGTATCGCGTTCCATTGTTTCGCGCTAGGCAAGATTGCTTTGATAATTTTCCATCATATGGGCCCGTGGGAAATTCAATTTGTGTCTGGCGGAATCACCCGGGATACCTATCGTCGCCTGTTTTTACAAAAGTTGAAATTCACGTCAGTTTTTAAGATAGCCACAGTTGATCGCAATGCATAAAAAACACTTTCTATTTAGTAGTTTTAGTTTTTAGTAGTCGAAAAATATATTTAATAGAAGTTCTAAAGGGATTTCAACTTTTATAAAGATATGCGATGATAGGTATATATCCCAGGTGAAGGGGTTTTTACGGGGTTTTACGATAGCAGACATATCGCCTGGTGACAGCCAAAACTCACTAAAATTTCTGTCACTACTCTTCAAAACCTCATATCTTAGTTTGTAAATTGATACTAAGATACGAGCTTTGTTTTAGTGAGTTTAGGTTGTCAACAGACGACGATTTTATAATAAAATACTGGTAAATATGTCTCACACCGACGTTCAATTTGTATGAAACAATACTCTGAATGAAAAACAACCGGTCGTGGAACTTAGCGTAAACATAATATCCTTCCTCATAAGGGCTATTTTGGTTCCATTCACAAATTTTGGCAGCAATGGCAACTGCGTGCGAGTTTTCCCCGACAACTTTTACCCTTACCATGAATTAAGACGCCTTATTCCTTTTTTTTTTCATATTATGGAAAATATACCTACGTATTGATAATTTCAACCAACTTTTTGAAGTGAATAATACATTTTCCGAATTCTAGGTAGTAACATAGTTATTAAAAGCTTTCATTGCGTGCAGTCGGAAATAAGTTGAAAAACTAATTATCCGCGTGAATTTTGTCAATTTCGAGTAGTTTTTGAAACAAATGTTATCAATGAAAAATCAAACTGCAGGTTTCAAATGTATACCAATAAATCCCAATAGCCCTGTTCTACTACTGTAGATAGTAATACTGTAGGTAGTAATATAATAACAATAATATGTTAAGAAACATGTTCGATCATAGAGAAAAATGTCTAAAACAAATCAGCATTTTAAAAGGAATATGGCCTCATGACCGTGCTAGCGACAGAGTAAAAGATTTTGTTTTTTTTTTTTTATTAAAGCAGTAACGTCTGCTAACGTAAACTAAATGTTTACAAATGAAGCGAAAATTGAAAAATTTAATGATTCGGACAGGATTCGAACCTGCGTTTCCAACGGCTTTCCGGGCCAACACTGGCGTCCTCCCAATTGGACCACCGAATCAGATGTCAGAGTCATTGAATTTTTCAACCAGTTGCTTCGACATGCCTTAGGGTGGCATCGTAGCGCCATCTACCGTAAAGATTTAGACTTTATCGTCGGCACCATCGTCTCAAATTTGTTGAGAATCGATAGTAACGATGTGCTACACCCAAATTACTTATTTTTATTAAAGCAGTAACGTCTGCTAACGTAAACTAAATGTTTACAAATGAAGCGAAAATTGAAAAATTTAATGATTCGGACAGGATTCGAACCTGCGTTTCCAACGGCTTTCCGGGCCAACACTGGCGTCCTCCCAATTGGACCACCGAATCAGATGTCAGAGTCATTGAATTTTTCAACCAGTTGCTTCGACATGCCTTAGGGTGGCATCGTAGCGCCATCTACCGTAAAGATTTAGACTTTATCGTCGGCACCATCGTCTCAAATTTGTTGAGAATCGATAGTAACGATGTGCTACACCCAAATTACTTATTTTTATTAAAGCAGTAACGTCTGCTAACGTAAACTAAATGTTTACAAATGAAGCGAAAATTGAAAAATTTAATGATTCGGACAGGATTCGAACCTGCGTTTCCAACGGCTTTCCGGGCCAACACTGGCGTCCTCCCAATTGGACCACCGAATCAGATGTCAGAGTCATTGAATTTTTCAACCAGTTGCTTCGACATGCCTTAGGGTGGCATCGTAGCGCCATCTACCGTAAAGATTTAGACTTTATCGTCGGCACCATCGTCTCAAATTTGTTGAGAATCGATAGTAACGATGTGCTACACCCAAATTACTTATTTTTATTAAAGCAGTAACGTCTGCTAACGTAAACTAAATGTTTACAAATGAAGCGAAAATTGAAAAATTTAATGATTCGGACAGGATTCGAACCTGCGTTTCCAACGGCTTTCCGGGCCAACACTGGCGTCCTCCCAATTGGACCACCGAATCAGATGTCAGAGTCATTGAATAGTAGAGTAAAAGATTTGTATGGCGCCCCTAGCGATTACTTTGTAGAACTACAATTCTCCATACAAACCCTTTACGTAGTCGATAGCGACTTTGGGCAAACCGAAATGATCGGGAATTTAAAAAACTATGTGCACTATATACATAAATTATATTTTATTGTTTTTCGAAGTATTCTCCGTTACATTCAATGCACTTTTGCATTCTTTTAAACCAGTCATTAAAACAATAATTCCAGTTTGAAGTAGGCATTGCCAAAATGGCCGATTTATAGGCTTCCACAGCGGCTTCTGGGTTCTCAAACCGCTGACCACGCAATAAATCTTTAATTCTAGGGAACGTAAAAAAATCATTTGGACTCAGGTCAGGGCTGTATGGAGGATGGGACATCAACTCAACGTTTTCGTCGTTCAAAAATTTAGTTGTTTTGTGGGCGGTGTGGGAGCTCGCATTGTCGTGGTGTAAGATGACGCGGCGTCTCGGGTTCCCTTGGCGAAGTTCGGCCAGCACCTCCGGCAAACAAACTGTGATATACCAATCAGCGGTAACGGTTCTTTGTTCTTCTAGAGGAATTGTGGCAACATGCCCCTTTTTTGAGACGAACGAAGCCACCATCTTCTTCGACACGCTTCGAGAACGCACAACTTTCGTTGGTTTGACCTCGTCATCGAAGACCCATACTGCCGACTGGTGCTTTCTTTCAGGCTCATAAGAATAAATCCAGGATTCGTCACCCGAGACCATATTATAAACGGCTTTTGACTTTCCTCCATTGTAGCATTTCAGAATAGATCGGCACCAATCAACACGAGCCGCCTTTTGCTCTTCAGACAAATTATGGGGTACCCATCGGGAAATCAATTTTCTGACACCCAATTCACCATGCAAAATAGTGTGAATTGCAGTCATTCCAATACCTATGGTTGCCCGAATCTGCTCGTATGTCACATGTCTATCTTCTTTTAGTAGTTTTTCCACAGCCGCGATGTTTTCAGGCGAAACCGCCGTTTTCGGCCGACCTGAGGAAGGTACGGTGCCAAGAGAGGCACGACCCCGTCGAAACTCAGCATACCACCGATATATTGTCGTCTGACTAGGTGCTTCAATGTCGTATATAGTAACAAGCTCATTGCGACATTCATCTGGAGATAAGCCACGACGAAAGTTATGGTAAATAATTGCACGACAATTTTCACGCGTCAGCTCCATTTTGTTCATCGAGTTGTCAATTTAAAAATGGAATTAAAAAAATATATCGTTCTTTTTTTAAATTGTAAAAACGGCATCGTGATTGTAAGTCGCCAGTATGCATGTGACAAAAAAGGATTTAATGTAACTCAGTTTAAAGTACTCTATTCCCGATCATTTCGGTGTGCCCCTCGTAACCGTTGCGTTATGATTGTTTTTTTATTCACAGATGCCTTATGCCGTGTCTATCGCGATAATTATTATTTACCTTCATCATCTAACGTTTCGGCATAATTGTATACGCTGTGAGTCGCGAGAGTATAAAGTGCCATATGTCGGATAATATCAGTATTGATTTAAATGATTGTTACTCGTATATGGTAGCCACTTTTGAAAATCAATTAGACAATATATTCAAGAAATAATTGAAACCACTAATATAACAATACCAATAACTCCGCAAGGCTGAAACCAAGAGGCATTTAAGAATATTAGTACCTATTATTGTTCTCTTATACCACAACTTTTAATTAAATTATCATTTCTTTTGTTACAGGCGAGAACCAAAACGATGCCGGGGCGCAGCGTAGCGGCTTTAAAATTAGTTTTTAACTTTCCTACTTCCTATTAAAAGTAAAGTATCAAATTGTGTCAGCATAACGTAAACGTTTTGATATGAATTATATTACGCTTAAAACTAGTGTTTGTACAGCTTATATACAAAGTTCATAGTGTAAAGTGCCAGTGTTTAGTGTCGTGAATTTAAAAAAGAGTAAAAGAAAAACAAAAACATGTCATCTCGGACGGGCCACCGGGGCACGTCTGTGGCGACCAGCCAACGCAAGCACCGGTCTCGGTCTTCCACGAGACCTGGAGAGAAGAAGCCGAAGGGTAAGGATGAGAGGACAGGAACGTCCAGCCTCGTCTCCATACCCAACACAATCAAGCTCAGCATGCTGAACAGCGGACTCATTTCGTTCGGTGAGTTTATTTTATATTTTCTCATTGAATTTTTTGATTATTGTATTAAGCGGTTTACCTCACGTGAAATTGTCACTGTTGTTAGTGACAAAGTTTCCTGAAGAGCTCCATACGAGTTCGAAATATGTCGGACCGTTCCGGACATTTTCATAATGAAATATGTCTCACGAAAGTATTAATGAAATTTTTGGTAGAGTCTTGAACACTTTTGTGTCTGCCTCTTATTTACAGAATGTACCAGTTTCTAGACTTTTTCTTAATATTCGAATGTGATAATTTAATTAACTTTTAGTTTTGTGACGATCACAGAAGCTTTTTTAAAAATTCATTTGGACTTATGCTTCTTTCTTATTTATATGTTGATGTCAAACACGCGCGGATTGATCTATATATATAAAGGAAGAAGTCCTGACTGACTCATCAACGCACAGCCGAAACTACTAATGTTAGAGAGTTGATTTTTTCACAGTAGGTTACTTTTATAACGTGGGCTAGAGATAAGAAGCGATTTTGAAAAATTCAACCCCTAAGAGGGTTAAAAAGGGGATGAAAGGTTGTATGGGGTACAAGTTTTTTTTAAAGCTAGGAACTTGAAACTTTGCAAAAAATATATTAAAATAAAATAAAAGAAAACTAATTTCACCGTTTTTGAAAAGTCATCCCGTAAGGGGGTAAAAAAGGGGTTGAAAGTTTGTATGGAGATCAAGTATTTTTTTGAGCGCGGGACTTGAATCTTTGTTTAAAGGCATACTATTAGAATACAAGAAAAGTAATTTCAGCGTTTTCAATAATTCGTTCCCTAAAAGGGTTAAAAAGGGGTTGAAAGTTTGAGTCCATTACAAATTCCTTGAAACTTCTTATTAAGGCATATATAATAATAACAAAATAACATTAATTTAACGGTTTTAAAAATTCAACCTCTAAGGGGGTTAAAAGGGGGATGAAAGTTCGTCTTCGGGTTCAAATTTAATTTTAAGCTACAAACTTCAAACTTCGTTAAAAGTTATGCAAATAAAATGGAAGAAAAGTAATTTCTGCGTTTTTGAAAATTCATCCCCTAAGGTGGTAAAAAAGATTCAGAGAAAATTCTTGAGCGTGGAACTTTAAACTTTGTATAAAGGCATATAATTATAAAACAAGAAAAGTAATTTCAGCGTTTTCAAAAATTCGTCCTCTACAAGGGTTAAAAAGGGGTTGAAAGTTTATATGGCGAATTGGCGATCAAACCTTTTTCTGAGCGCGGGACTTTAAACTTTGTATAAAGGTATAGAATTAGAATACAAGAAAAGTCATTACAGCGTTTTTGAAATTTCAGCCCTGAAGGTGGTCGAAAAGGGGTTGAAAATTTGTATCGCGGTCAAAAAAAATTTTGAGCGCAGGACTTGAAAGTTTGTATAAGGGCATATTATTAGTATACAAGAAAGGCCATTTCAGCGTTTTTGAAAATTCAGGCCTGAAGATGGTGAAAAAGGGGTTGAAAGTTTTAATGAAGATCAAATATTTTAATGAGCGCGGTACTTGAAACTTTGTATAAAGGCATATTATTAAAATGCAAGAAAGTAATTTCAAGGTTTTTGAAAATTCAGCCCTGAAGGTGGTCAAAAAGGGGTTGAAAATTTGTATGAAGATCAAACATTTTTTTGAGTGCGGTAGTTGAAACTTTGTATAAAGGCATATTATTAGAATGCAAGAAAAGCAATTTCAGGGTTTTTAAAAATTCAGCCCTGAAGGTGGTGAAAATGGGTTGAAAGTTTGTATGAAGATCAAACATTTTTTTGAGTGCGGTACTTGAAACTTTGTATAAAGGCATATCAATAGAATACAAGAAAAGCGATTTCGCCATTTTTGAAAATTCAGCCCTGAAGGTGGTGAAAAAGGGGTTGAAAATGTGTATGAAGATCAAACATTTTTTTGAGTGCGGTACTTGAAACTTTGTATAAAGGCATTATTATTCGAATCAAAGAATTTATAAACGTCGTCCTTAAACTCAACGAGTTTCGTAAAGCTATTCGTTCGTAGATTACCTGATTTCATAATGGTACAGCGTAATTAGAGCACATTAGCCGAAAAAAAACTAAAAAAAGGCCAAGAGCGAGTCGGAGGGTTCGTTACTATTTCGTAAAAAAATAAAAAAAAAAACACGTTTAGTAATTTCAACATTGCTTAGGTCTGAAAATAATAAACATGTAAAATTTTCAAGATAAGGTTCCACGCGGACGAAGTCGCGGGCAACAGCTAGTCTATATATATAAAAGAAGAAGTCCTGACTGACTCATCAACGCACAGCCGAAACTACTAATGTTAGAGAGTTGATTTTTGCACAGTAGGTTACTTTTATAACGTGGGCTAGGGATAAGAAGGGATTTTTGGAAATACCTCCCCTAAGAGGGTTAAATAGGGGTGCAAAGTTTGTATGGGGTAAACTTTTTTTTTGGAGTTAGGGACTTGAAACTTTGTATAATGATTACTTATTCAAAAACACAAAAAGTACTTTCAGCGTTTTACAAAATTTCACCCCTAAGGGGGTTAAAAAGGGGAGCAATGTTTATATGGGAGAAACTTTATTTTTTGAACTAGAGACTTGAAACTTTGTAGATAGCTTACTTAATCAAATACAAAAAAAGTAATTTCAGCGTTTTGGAAAATTTCACCTCTAAGGGGGTTAAAAAGGGGTGCAAAGTTTGTATGGGGAACACCGCTAATGTTGTTTATATGAAGAAGTGTTACGCTAAGGTTATCAGTTTATATATTTTTTATTTCCTGTCTACTACCCAGTGACTACGTCCTTTTTTTAAAACGAATTTGCACCCCCTTTTCTATGGTTGACTGTCAACAATATTTTCTTTGTGCTGTCTCTTATTTATTGTGTTCCAAACTTTATGTGTCCCTATATTTAGTGAGTTGTCTATCAGCACTTGAATAATTTATACTTTATATACCTATTCTTACTTTATTTAGCTTCTTGAGAAATATAGAGAACTATAGCACCAGAATATATTGAATCACTCTTTAAACAATACTACTAGCCTGTAGACCAAAATAGTAATCGCATCATTAAATTCGCTTATGTGCATTTAGTTTTTAATGGTCACATTTCAGCATTTTCTTTAAACACTAGCCTTTTTAATAACTGGGGTATCTGCTAGACCATTGAGAAACATTTTGGCCAGTCTCGGGAACTCCGCCACACCACTCTTTTCGTTTAATAGGCAGGCCGGCGTGTACAAATACCAGTGCTGCCTTCTTATGAAAAGAGGTCATTATTTATTATTGTTATGAAATAAAGTTTATTATTTATTATTCCATCTCTCCATTTCCAGTGCTGAGTTTAAGATTGTTTTAACAGCCTTACGATATTTAACTTTTTTTTAAATCTCACTCATAATAACTAAGATCCCCATTCTCTAACTTCAAATCCATGCGTCGCTCTATATATCTTGCAGTCATTTTTGCCAAAGATTAAAAGCATCAGGTAACTGACGGAATAAATATTAAGCATCCTGCAAACAGTTCCCGTAATCTAATTGGAAAATCTTCAAAAATTCTTTAACAATTGCATATCAGTGTCTGCCACTGTTTGAAATGTAATATGTCTAGACTATTTTAACTAAGAATATAATTCACTTACCTATTTTTATATCTCTGTGATCATCAAAAATCTACGCGGACGAAGTCGCGGGCGGCCGCTAGTAACATAATATAATAAACTGAATCCAACTGAAGTCATGAAAATATACGGATGTGTAACATAGAAGCCCACTGTTAGTTCTTAATGGTTAAATGACTACGTTTGATACGTTTAATAACTACATTGGATCAAAATGAATTTATACGCAATTTTTAAATCAGTGAATGTGAATGTCAGCAGAAACATTTAATATGTAGTATTGAAAAATCTCGCCGAGTTTTGGTAAAAATTTAAAATATCTACGCATTTACTGATTATCGAATAATGAACCGCGGAAATTATCGATTCTGTTGTACCTACCACTGCACCGTTCCGTTTCACACAATGCGTATTGCGTACCTACTTTAAAAATGAAACAGACACAGATTTTGCTATATATTTCAATAAGTATAGTTTTTAATTTTTTTTTACATATTATGCTACAAATTATAATATTTTTCTTTTTTAAATATTTTGCGAAAACAGAATGCGTAATTAGGAAAATTTCAAATTGTCACAGAACTCGCCGTATTTGAAAAACACGGTTTACTCGGCTAATTCCGAATGGCGGGTAATTCCGAAAATGACTGATATCTAACAAACGGGGTAACATTTTTTGCGCTAGCAACACTTCCTCAGATACTATACCTACACTTCTACAGTAAGAAATAATTAATAAAATAATAATTCACCACTAAATCCTTACTACGGGTAAAACAATAAACACATGTACGTAATAGGGAAACGATGAAATTTTTGAAATTGGCCATTATTTACACTAGTGTTTTATTGGGGAACTAAATTTGTTTTGAAGCCTTCCTGGCAGGTGAATTATTAACGTTGCGCTGCAAACGGGTTCGGATGTCAAGCGCTTTATTGGCCCAGTACTAACACGCTTAACTTAATTGCGTGTAATGTTAGTCGAGGTTCTGGTATTATTGGATTTTAAGTACGCAATGAAACTGACTATGAAATGGTGTTATATAATTTTCATTTATCACAGTAGAAAATGCTACCTTTTTGTCCGTTATCAGAAAGGTGATGCAAGTTTTCGTAAGGCGGGACAATGCGACGGACTAAAGTATGCGAAAGTATAACTGCGAGTAGCTACGAACGCGCGGCTGAAGCGCGCGACCAAAAGCGGAAGATGGAGCCGAGCTCTACGGTACCTGCCAGTTTGTTGACTATTAGTACGATCGAGGCGCGTAATAAGTGCCTATTTGTTTAAGTTATAAGTACTATACTACACTCAAGAGTGAAAAAATGGTCCCCATTGTATTTTGACGGTGAAAAAGGTAAACAATCTAGAATAACACAAGGCCTTATATGGACATTAGATTCTTCTGTCAATTAACTTATTACACTTATAGTGGCATATTCGAGTAATAAATTTGTTTTGAAGCCCTCCCACTCATCGCATATGCTGGCAGGCGATTTATTAACGTTGCGCTGCAAACGGGTTCGGATTTCAAGCGCTTTATTGGCCCAGTACTAACACGCTTAACTTTATTCGAGGTTCTGTGTTTTATTGGATTTTAAGTACGCAATGAAACTGACTGCATGCGATGGTGTTGTATATAATTTAATTTTTTTTTTGTTTATCACTTAATAAAATGCAACCTTTTTGACCGTTATTTGTGAAAAATGCGATGCAAGTTTTCATAAGGCAGGATAACGCGATCGACTAATGTATAATGATAATGACTTTGCAAGCTATCTGCGCGACAGGCTGCAGTTTGTGCAACATGGATGCTTTGTTTCCGAATCCTATCACACACGTTCAGGAGTCAGCCAGGGTTCGATCTTAGGGCCACTTTTATTCGGAGTCATGATAAATGACTTGGCAACAGTCACTACATATGCCAGATGCTTACTCTACGCTGATGACTTGACGCTCATTTATGGCGTGCAACAGTTGTCCGATTGCGAATCACTTCAGGAAGACATCAACCCGGTTTATCAATGGAGCATAAAACAAGCTTCTTTTTAATACTGGAAAGTGCTCAGTGATGACTTTCAGCCGCGCGCATGACCCTGTACATGCACAATATCAGTTAGGCCTTGAACCCATTACACGTATCGACTCTGTTAAGGACTTAGGCATAATGTTCGACGTGCATCTCAACTTTCATGAGCATATGAGGACATTAACTGCCAGCTGCTATCGAAGGTTGGGATTCGTAATTCGAAATGCCCGTGACTTTGATAATCCCATGGCGATTAAACTCATTTACACCTCGTTAGTCAGAAGCAAACTGGAGGCAGCTTCTATTGTCTGGAACCCTCATGAGGTCACTTACGCCCTGCTTCTGGAGAAAGTCCAAAAAGCTTTTTTGCGTTTCTTGTACAGCAATACTTACGGGTACTATCCATTTTTGTACCCAACTAAATTCCTGCTGGGCATGTTAGGGTTTAATTCCCTTGAGGCGCGGCGAAATCACAGCCTTCTGACCAGTGCGTGCCGCATCTTACGAGGTGATTCGGATTGTCCGGAATTGGTTTCACAATTTGTATGCTTGCTTGTGCCCTCATTGTCTAAATCCAACTTTAATCTCCGAGCACGTGCTCGTCATTTGCTGGAAGTTCCGAGGGCGCGCACGGTATCCCACAGAAAATCACCATTGGTCCGTGCTTTGCGAGATCTGAATGCGCTTCTCGCATCAGCACCTGATTGCGATGTTTTTGCAAGTAGCTGGAAGGTTATATGTGACGAATGTCTGAAGTTCTGTGAGGCGATGGATGAACGTCCTCCTAGTGATTCGTGAAAGTTTGTAATTATCTGTGTTAATTGTTATTTTAGTTTTATTTTAGATATTATTATTAAATTCACAGTGCCTAGCATAATGCTGTAATGCTGTGTAATTTGTTTGTTAAATAAATAAAATTAAATAAAATAAAAATGCATGTTCGTGACTGCGAGTAGCTATTACGCGCGGCGGATGCGCGCGACCAAAAGCGGAAGATGGAGCCGAGTTTTACGGTACCTGCCAGTTTGTTGGCTATTAGTACGATCGAGGCGCGTAATAAGTGCCTATTTGTTTAAGTCATAAGTACTATACTACACTCAAGAGTTAAAAAATGGTCCCCATTGTATGTAGACAGTGAAAAAGGTAAACAATCTAGAATAACACAAGGCCTTAATATGGACGTTAGATACTTCTGTCAATTAACTTATTACACTGATAGTGGCATATTCGAGTAATAAATTTGTTTTGAAGCCCTCCCGCTCATCGCATATGCTGGCAGGTGATTTATTAACGTTGCGCTGCAAACGGGTTCGGTCGGATTTCAAGCGCTTTATTGGCCCAGTACAAACAAACACGCTTAACTTTATTCGAGGTTCTGTGTTTTATTTGATTTTAAGTACGCAATGAAACTGACTGGATGCAATGGTGTTATATAATTTTCATTTATTTTTATTTGCTTTTTATCATATCATAAATTGCTACCTTTTTGACCGTTATTTTGTGAGAAATGCGATGCAAGTTTTCGTAAGGCGGGATAACGCGACCGACTAATGTATGTTCGTCACTGCGAGTAGCTATGAACGCGCGGCGGAAGCGCGCGACCAAAAGTGGAAGATGGAGCCGAGCCCTATGGCACGTGCCAGTTTGTTGGCTATTAGCGTGGTCGTGGCGCGTAATAAGTAATACTACACTCAAGAGTTAAAAAATGGTCCCCATTGTATTTCGACAGTGAAAAAGGTAAACAATGTACAGTAGAATAAAACAAGGCCTTAAATGAACATTAAACCTCTGTCACTTAATTACACTTATAGGGTGGTATATTCAAGTAATAAGTTTGTTTTGAAGCCCTACTGCTCATCGATTATGCTGGCAGGTGAATTATTAACGTTGCGCTGCAAACGGGTTCGGATGTCAAGCGCTTTATTGGCCCAGTACAAACACACTTAACGTAATTGCGTATGTTAATCGAGGTTCTGTGTTTTATTGGATTTATAAGTACACAATGACATATAGATACAGTCTGCGGGACAGTAAAGAGAATGCGTATCCAAACCTTTTTGGGCCTTTATTGTTCTTGACTTGACTGTACCTACTTTTGGGATTTTACTATATTGTTCGGATTTGTTTTTCTTTGCTTTGCTTTTCTTCTTTCTTCCACTTTTGTTTTCGCGCTCATAGTCACTCGCAGTAGAATACATACTCTTTAGTAATTAAAACACAAAGTCCGACTCACTTGTTAGTGAGGGAAGGGATACACAGCCTTTAGTTCAAGTCATAAAAATAAACTTTAGTCATACGCGTCGCTGCGCTCCACGATCAATTCCATCGCAGTTTACATAAAAAACCAAAACACCGCTGTGTATTTGTGTATCTGTCTTTCTGTCTGTAGCATCGTAGCTCCCAAACGAATGAACTTATTTGAGTGCGATTCTTTTAAATCAAAAATCATGTCCGTCGGGCTGGGTATTAGCTATGTTTGGTGGAAATAGGACCAGTAGTTTCCAAGACAATCAGCAATTGGAACAGTGACGGGTCATTCTTGAGAATTGAATTCTTCATGTGATTCCCTTGGCGATTTTTATTTTTATATTTTTTTACCTATTTGCTAGAAAATATGAAATTGTATTTAATTTTACGCAGATTTATCAAATAGGCACCACTTTTGGTCAATTTGATACAGAAATATACCATTCTATGTTTTCGCCGCCTGGGGAATAAGAAAAGATGACATGGGAATAAGAAAAACGCCAAAGGAATCATAAAAAAAAGTACAGGGGAATAATATTCAGATCAGTTTTTTTTACATAAATAAAAAGTTTTACAAAGTGTAGGGATACAAAAATTCACAGTGTTTTATTCGAATTAATTGGAAATTTTCTTAATAATCGAACCACCGTCGAGGTATAAAAATTGCTGGGCATAAGCATCTTCTCTTGAATTCAGCTCAAAATCATTTGAGACCTGCTGTACCTAAATGGAATAAAATTCTAAATCAATGATTCAGTCATCTGCAACGCGAATTAAAGGGAAATTTATTTTCTTTTCATGAAAACGCAAGAAAACTGTGATTCCCTTGTTCGAAATTAGAACCAGAGGAATAAGAAAAAAGTATATTTCTTGTCGATTCTGCCGAAACTTAAATTATTATAAGAACAACTATTCAGTCAACACATGCAGGCATTCATGTAGTTTTCTTTTTACTAAACACTATGTACCTATTGCAGATATAAAATTTTATATAAAAATTCAAGGGAATCAAAATCATAGTGAACCAAAGCCAAGTGAATCATATATTAGCCTTCATAGCTAAGAATTCCAGCAACTAGTCGCGACCATTCCCCGCATATCTGGAAGCGTTACTGACGTTTGCCAAGCCCGGCCATTGCAACTGGTCAGATGACATTTAAGTAGGGATGTGCGCCGTGTTGAATGAGGCACCAGGGGAATCATAGCTTTGCTCTGGACAAACCTTTAACATAGTTTTTATTTTAAATTACGATACACACGGCAACCATATTTTTTCTTCTAAATAATTAACTTATATTCTAATAATTTAACTCAATTCTATACTTGATTTCAATTCACAACATGTACTTTTTGGGGTAGTTTGTTCAAAAAATGGCGAATGGACGCACCAAGGGAATAAAGTTTTATGTGTTTAATATTTTTTTACAGTTAATTATACTTAACTTAAACAAAAAATATATCGTGCTCCAGTTAGATTAGGTGCTAATGTAATATACAAAAAATACTATGGTCAATTATTTTAATTGTGCGGGTACTTTATCCTTCTGGACGCTGTAAATTGACCCTTTCAAGAATCACCCTGACAAGGTCTCAGCCAATATTGATGCTAACAGTTCCAACTCATGATAACCAGCTTACTTGTGTCGGGGTGTTTTAAATTTTTAATTAAGGTAATATTCAGTAAATACGCCAATAATAAACTCATCTGCCACACGCGATGAACGGAAAGACTTGAAAACATATTTAATACCCGAACACACCACAACAGACAGAAGTTTCCGATGTTCATAAAGTATTGTTCTGTCTTATCTTTATTTATTGTTTGTTTCTTCACCAACCGGCGGAACATTCGAGGCGGGATCGTTGGAGTGGAAAATTTGCCACAGTATACCTAGAAGAAGAGCATGTATGTAAATTTCGGAGTTACAGAAGTTATTTTTGAGGAGAAAATGTATTCTGTGTACGCTTTGTTAGAAGCGTTTGTCCATGAATTAATAACTGTTTGACGTTAGATTGTGGCTCTGAGTGTCTGCTAATCTTTGAGCGTAATGCGGCAACACGAGCTCTGGTGTTCGAAAGAATGGATCTAGAATAGTTTTTATGAGAATGTAAGAATTAAGTACTTTCTTATTTTAAACTAACTAGCGACCCGCCTCAGCTTCGCACGAGTCCAATGATACTAAAAATACTACAGAATATAGGTAGTATTGCATTTGGGTCTATATTGGAATCCATAATTTCCTTTGTCCTATTTGTAAATTCCATAACAACGGTGGTCATAATGATCTTTTGCCATAATAACGTTTATCCTAATGTAAATGCCATAATATTGATCATCCTAATATTGAATATCCTAATGATTATTTGCACTATTATCTTAAGTACTAATGATCAAGTGTCCTATCAGTTACATATCCTAATACTAGTTGCCATAATCATCATATGTCTTAATAGTTACTTATCCTAATTATTATCACCGATTTTTATAACCTAACCTATAGTTTTCGGGTTTCAGCAAGTCTGACGCTCCGCTCGCTTCGCTCGCTCCGCTGTACATGGTCACAATACAAACCTAACCTAACCTACAGTTTTCGGGGTTCAGCCAATAACCTAACCTATAGTTTTCGGGGTTCAGCAAGTCTGACGCTCCGCTCGCTTCGCTCGCTCCGCTATACGTAGTCACAATACAAACCTAACCTAACCTACAGTTTTCGGGGTTCAGCCAATAACCTAACCTATAGTTTTCGGGGTTCAGCAAGTCTGACGCTCCGCTATACGTGGTCACAATACAAACCTAACCTAACCTGCAGTTTTCGGAGTTCAGCCAATAACCTAACCTATAGTTTTCGGGGTTCAGCAAGTCTGACGCTCCGCTACACGTGGTCACAATACAAACCTAACCTAACCTACAGTTTTCGGGGTTCAGCCAATAACCCAACCTACAGTCTTCAGGGTTTAGCCAATTCGATATTTGTCCAAGTCGGACCTGCCTTAAGGTGAAATAGGTAATGTAAGGAATCGTACCTAAGCCAAGTCGGACCTGCGCGGCTCGCTCGCTTCGCTCGCTCGTTAAGGTCATAGTTCAACCTAACACTCCTCCTCGCTTCGCTCGTCGTCGTACCTAACCTATCCCAAGTCTGACCTGCGTTAAAGTAGGATATTAGGTAATGTTATTATAGCTTATGATCATTATGGCAAGTAATCATCATGGCATTTGACTTTAGGACATGTGATTTATGGTTTTGTATATTATGACTCGTAAGTTTTATGTGTTAATAGATTAGTACAAAACATATTAGGTATTTAGAGCATTAGGTAATGTAATATTATGGTTTATGATCATTAGGATGTAAGATCATTATGGCAAATAATCATTATGACAAATGATTGATATGTCAAAAGTGTTTAGAGTAAATGTGGTATGGCATTTGACTTTAGGACATACGATATTATGGATTGCGAAGGAGACCCATTGCATTTATAGGCAGGCGCCGCCGGCCCCCAGGCCGGGTACCGCCGCGACCGCTAGGTATGTCCCTGCATTTTAAATCTGTAATATCTTTGAAAATATTCATTTAATTTACATGCTGTAAAAGGCTATATTGATCTATCTTAAATGCACAATGTATTTAAGGTATTAAGGTAGTATAATTGGATAAGGATTAATGCTTAATATCGCTTCGTAAATATGCCATTAAGTATTTCTCGTAAAAAGTAAAGGATAAAAAATGGTTGTGGGTTATCCTTATAAGAGATAGATATACCCGGACTTTTTTGTAGACCTTTTTATGGTGTACAATAATGTAGTACATTATTTTGATCTATCTCGTAGTGTTCAGCCAGCATTTGCAATGTAAGCGCAAAAAAATGGGTTTATTTACTACAACACATTAGAAACCTCTAAAATTATCAGCGTCTCTCTACGATATTATGTATGTATTATGCTTACATATAAACCTTCCTCTTTAATCACTCTATCTATGAAAAAAATCGCATCAAAATCTGTTGTGTAGTTTTAAAGATCTAAGCAGACATACAGAGGAAGCTACTTTGTTTTATACTATGTACAGATACTTGTATGTACATAGGTAGGGAACAACATAATAAATGTGGGAAATACATTTAATGCACGATGAGATAACTGTGAAGTTTTTGATAAGATGAAGAGCCATTGCAGGACGTTTTATAAATCAGCTGTCTTTATCGATACAAACGTGAGTTTCATCCTGTGTAAAAGGCTCTAAGTATCTCGTAATATCCGCTAAACGTGTTACACGCGAAAATTTAAATATATATACCTACCTATATTCTTCAATTATAATATCTGGATAAATACCACCAAAAAATTACAACCAATTATAAAAACATTTTGAAAATTCGCGTGTTCTAAACAAATGAGGTGGTATAAAAGTACCCTCGGATCGGCGGAAATTTTTCATATGACAACTTTTCCGATTTGCCGCTGTTACAACTTTTTTAATTAGGTGAATAAAAGTAATTTCGGAAAGCGTTTCGGTGAGTTTCGCGTCGAATTACACGCTTGTCTCTGAGGGGTTATTCCAGGACATGATCATCCAAGTCCGTATAATATCTGCCGTCCTTTTCATTCTCTTGTTAATTCATACCTAAGTAAGCAGGACGGCAATGAAAGGTACTTCAATACGAAGTACGGAGTAGCCCCGACGTGACGAAGCCCGGACAGATTTGAACGTTTTCAGGTAATTACGATCCCATTGGCGGCCAAACTTTGGTTATTTAATTGCAATAGGTATCTACTGTATACGTGGAAGCTTTCCTGCCTAAATTTTCTATTTAAGAATAGAGAATAGATACTCTGATAATAAGTGTGCATTAAGTGGGAAAATTCCCTATTTGGCCAATACATTTGACTGTCTCCGTCGCTACTTAAAATGTCTCTGGCGTTACCAAGAAATCAGGATTCTAATTTATGTTTAAATAATGATTTTTCTCGCCAGCATAACCTTTGCCATCTATTTACAATAAAAAACTAGGTGTTTAGTTTAACCAAGATTTAACTTATAAACTAAACAATAAAGATAAAAGACGCAATTTTTTTACTGGTCCCGATTTGATTGATTGCGCACCACCTGAACAATAACTTCTCCTTAAATCTTCTCTGAAAAAATCACAAAGCGCGTTCCAATGATTTATTACCGTCTACGTCATAAATCATAAAATCGACGCGCTATCCAATAAACGGAGATTACGTGTAGTTCCCGACTTTCACCTCAGATAATCTTTGTGTCAAATTTGTGAATGTGATTGTTGTGACTAAGGTCTACTTTGTTTGACATCCGAATTTTAGCTATTGACATCTGTCACTTCTGTTGCTATATTAAGGAAACGTCGTCACTGGCAAAATACCTCTTGCTAAGACCAGCGTGAAGTGAAAGCCACAAGGGGAAAAAAGGTTAATGATGTCATCTGTAATTTGCACTTCAGTTTGTGCAAATGACAGATGCGAATGGCAGAAGGGCAATTCAATTGGTTAACTTCGAATAGAGCAAATCACTAAAATTGTAGCAAGATTGGACAAATGCCATTAGATGTCGATTCCCGTGCAACTTCCCAACTGCCTAATGTGATCACGTCAAAAGTTGCATCGTATCAAATCAGCACGCCACTGAGATCCCGGCATCAAATGTATCCCAGCGACGTGACAGGACTCCGTGCTGACGTCACGCGCATGTAGTTTGTTTTGTAGTCAACAGCCTCTGTTTATTTTTGTCGTCACAAAAATGGTACCAGTCAGCTTTATAAAGACACGATTAGTCCGTTCTAAAATGTGTTCTCTCAATCATGGATAGGTAATAAATAGTATAGCAAAATGAAAATTTAACGGTCTAATCAGCACGTACATATTTTTGCAGCTGGCTGTACTTGAATGGAGGCAGAAACTTGTGTACAGATATTTTAATAATAATCTAATTGCGTCAAGGAGAACCTAAAATTGCATTCAAACTTGAAAGACAAGTCGTGTGGAATATCTTGAAAATCTTGAAATAAATATGAGGTATCTTTACGTGGATTCTACGGGCATCTAGGGCCATCACGTCAAAAGTTGCAATGTAAGTAAATATGAAATATACCTTTCCTTTTTACCTTTCCTTACCGTATCGCTTATGTTTTTGAATTCAATAGCCTCATTGCGATTGCTTTCTAGTGTAATAACGAAATAGTTACATCGTATCTATCACAATCCCTTTCAAATTCCAACACTGGACTAGTGCTTCCAACCCGGGATTCTTTGGACAATTCCGGGATAAGCGATACAAAAATCCCGCGATCGGAAGCCCAACGGACGTATCCAGCTACGTGAGCGGACTCCGTTGTTTGATTTGGAGTCAGCAGTTTATTTTCTAGTGCCATTTGTTTTATGGCCCGATTGGGAAGTAAACGATCGTTTTTTAAACTTAACCTCGGCTCGGCAGTACCTCGTCTGGCAGTTTGCAATTGCTCAAAGGACAACTCTAATAGGAATCAGTTAGCCTTTATCACTTGTCACGACACATTTTCCAAAATGGTAGAAAAAAGGCTAGGCAAACGAAAATAGTATAGGAAGCGACCCTTACAAGTAGAAGATTTAAATTCAAGCTTCGTTGAGTTGGGGGACCGCTGAGTAAATAAGTACGGCCTGTTTATGTCACCTTTTGGCTTCGAAAGAGTAAAAACAAATTAACAGCATAATCACAGATTATCTGATGATTTATAGACTGTAGTGAACTTTTACTGCCTTTTACGTTCTTCGCTAATTTATTGGATAAACTTACCCGAAGTAACACTTCGTAACAAACATAATTTGGAACGAGCATAATTTATGGGGATAAGGAAATTTTAACTTATTTCTTAATGTCCAAGTACTTGGTTAAAATGTTTGTACATTAATCTTGACGATAGCTGTTAAGCTGGAAAAATAAATGACTAGATAAAGTAGCTTAAGAAATAGAGACTTATCTTCAAACGGTCTAGAAATAGTCCTCCAGTCAGTTAAATTAGTAGTAAAATGGTACATCCTGAGATATCTTAAAACACGAGTGTGGTGTTATGAAAGGAGGCGAAGGCGAGAGAGACGGCGGCGGGGACGGGGTCGACATAACATTATCATATATCGTAATGTTATGAAATAACGTCACTGATTTCATGCCTCCATGCCCCACCGCCATTGCTGCAAAGTAATGTAGGTCTTCACGAACTCTTTACTTACAGTATCTAAACTTGTTAAAGTGATTTACGTCACCCTAGGCCGTAAGTGAGCGTCCTCGCCAAGGCAAGACGTAAAACTTTAGACAAACCACGGGCGGTAATCCTTAAAGCCCCAGATCTCATATTTATGGCCCTCTCCTTCGGTTCAGGCCACAAACAGTTACGATCTAGGGCATTCACGAATTCATCGCTCTAGATATGCAATGAAATGTCTTAATGTGAACGTTTGTCACAAAACAAATTCTGTATTCATTCATTCAAAAACTCAATCAGAAAAATCAGTGAGTGAGCTAGGTGTGTTTTAGGTAGTATCCAAATAATTTTATGACCAATTGATTATAATGCGACTTGAAAACTATTCCAGCTTAATATGGAGCATATAAGCTCTCACATGAGTACTCCTTATTACGACCCTCAATAACCCTAATTCGACCGCTCCCAAAAAATTGGGTCAGGGCTGCAAAACCATACACAACGGTGACATTATTGCCATTACTCTTGGCAATGTAAGCCACAGCTAGTGGGTAAACGTCCGATCGGGTCAGGCAAATAAAACATTAGGTACGGCCTTATTTGCCGGCCTATTCTATTAGGCCTTGCGGAGGCTATTGATCTGGTTCTAGCTCGTCTTTTTGCTAACCTAGATCAGATTGAGACTAATTGAAATTGAGCTTTTGTTTTAGGTATGATCAATATTAGAACGGGCGTGCGTCTTTTGTTTTTTGACGCTCTATAACGTATTTTAGTCCAGTATTTAGGAGTCTACAAGCAAAGGTTGTTGAGAGTGAGTTTTTTAATCTATAAGATTATCTCTTATTGTATTCGTGGTTTGTCTTTCGACAGTAACATACCTCACTCTTTAAGCAATATAAACCATCCTTGTCAACTTCACGGTAGTCTGGACTGGAGCCGGGATTATAGGTACTTATACACCTGGATAAGTGGAAAGTGCATTTAAATGTGACGTTAATTAGGACTGTTTGAGATAGAGACGAGACAAACTAATTTAATAATGAAGGTGTTTCCAATGGCTGCACATAATTTTAATTAAAAATAATTTCATACTACCTACTTGGTTGTTTTACTTTTACAATCATAGTTACATCGAGATTGTGTAAAAAGTATCACGTAAACATTTTGATGTTACGTTTAGTTCAAATAGTACATTACATACCTGCACGTCTAGCGTAACAGTGACACGCGACTCCTTGACGCGTAACAAATACTACCTGTCACTTTCATTTCCATACCGTATGAGCGAGACAGGTGAAGCTGAGTCGCGCGACAAGCGAAGTCGCGGCGAGATATACTAGCCCTGCTGGCGTGGACCCAGATCGCATGTGTTTGTTAAAATATACGATCTGGGGCTTTACGAATTACCGCCCGTGGGTTTTCTAAAGTTTTACGTCTTACTTTGGCCAGGAAGCGACATTTTCTCCCCGCGTAGCGAGCAGAAAATCCCACTTACGGTCTAGGGTGACGTAAATTAACTTTTCTTGAACATGCAATGAAATTTCTTGATAACGTGCGTTATATTGTAACAGGCTTCGAAGTACTTATCACGTTTCGGGCGGAACAACTTGAGAGAACTGTAAAGGAATTTCATACAAAATTAAAGGCGTAGGCCGGGAAGTATTTTTTTAAACGTGGCGTCTGTGTTCATGAACAGGCTAAACACTTTAATTATATTTTTTTGAGTAGTGTATTTTTTATTACATTGCAAATGTTGAAAAAAAGCACTATGTACATGCCTTAGCCGTGAAAAGTACTCACCCGGCAAGCAGTTCTTTGGCGCCATCTGCAGTAATATATTATTACGTGAGGTTCGGGCTAGAGTAAAGCTATGTAATGTACTATGACACTATAAATGCTAAAAAGGAACTAGTTTTGCCGGTCCCAGTTCTCAATGTGCACCTTTGTTGTGGTTTTAATAAAACGTCAGTGAGCTAGGTGTGTGTTTATACCTAATTACTCTGTTTGCGCGAGTTAATGAGTAATGCAGCAAACACGGTTGTTGTTCTTCGTACCCACCTTGTATCCTCCTGTTCGCGAAATAGAGCAACCTTATTAGGCATATTACGTCACATACGTACGACCTGTAATGTAAGAAAATGTTGATAGATAATATAAAATATTACAATGTATTATCTACAAGTATGTAATAGGATTTCGCCACCCTAGGTCGTAAGTGGGATTTTCTGTCTGCTCCGCGGGGAGAAAATGACACTTCCTGGCCAGGAAAAGACGTAAAACTTTTGATAGACCATGGGCAGTAAGTAATTATATATAAGACTAGCTTTTGCCCGCGGCTTCGCACGCGTCAACACAATATCATACGTTCACTACACTTAATGCGAGGCCGAAGGCCGAGCTCCGCGTAACACCGTAGGTGAGGAGTGTCCCAAGGAAGCCGCCCACCCACTTAATATAAGATGAAGTAACTTAATGCGAGGCCGCAGGCCGAGCTCCGCGTAGCACCGAAGGTGTGAAGCGTCCCAAGGCAGCCGCCCACTTAGCGCTTCAAGAAGCGCACCAGTCTATATTTTGTACACAAAATAGTTTATAAAATATTATGTTGAAATATAATTAGTTACTTTAGCCTTGCAACATGTAAAGCATGTGTAGTAGTATATGTATACAATCTAGAGATAAATTAGACGCTAATTTGAAATTTGTATCCACGCCACGCTGCTATCGCTCTATTCTATCCCAAGACATCGTTAAAAAAGTAATTATTCTAACATTTATTCAAGTTAAACCCACCCTCAACGGGATTTCGGTAAGAAACTTAAGTAGTTATCAATTAAATAATAATAAGTATACTGATTTTGTACCATTTATAATAAGGATTATGCCCACCTGTTCCCACCCGTTACCGTTCTAAATAGTATTTTAGTAGCCGTAAACACACCTTAAAATATCGATGACACTTCGTCATGATGTCATGACATAAACAGATAACCCAGCAAACATCAAACGAACAAACATCCGGCAACCTTAAAGCCACTCGAAGGTCTTTCGAGACACATTTTCTGACGTTTTTCCCTTATCGGAAACTCTAGAGGCACCCAAATAAACAACGCAATTTTCGGTAGGCCGATATCTGTAACCTTACCATGAGTTAACGTGACCGCACTCGCTAGCGATACCGTAAAATATTTGTATGGAGATTGTAGTTCTGCGATGTAACCACTGTACTATTTTCCATACAAATCTTTTACGCTGTCGCTCGCGAGTGCAGTCACTTCAAATCATAGTAAGGGTACAGGGTCCTAATTCGAGAATGCCGTTTGAAGATCGCAAAACGTCAAAACTCTATTAGATAACAGTGATATCGCGTTTGAACTGTCATTAAATGCGATGAGCTTCAAGTGACATATATCTCATCTCAATTTTAGAAATACGAGGGCAATAATGATTGTCAAAAATGCTATTCATGCATATGAATTTCTGTTTTGAACGAAACGTAACTGACTAATTTCACGCACTACACGGTCAAGTTAAAGTATGCGCCTGTTATTTATGCCGTCACATACAAAGGAAACGCAAATTAATCGCGACCGGATTGACGAAGTTGCGATGTTCTAGCGATATCGCCACTTGTCAAGTAGGGACACGTCAAAAGTGACGGATGGCGATGAAATGGAGAGATCTTCATCATCTCTCTAAAATTGGTCGAATTACCCCCCTGCACCCCTAGCTTACTTTGTAGAACTATAAATCTCCATTAGGGGCACAGTACTATTCTCCCTACAAATCGTTTACACTGTCGCTAGCGACTACGGTCACGTTAACACATGGTAAGGGCACTGAAGCGCCGTCCGGTTGAAGTGTTTGGTGTTGACATTTATAGATTAGACCACTTTATCCGCTGGAGTGTTGCTGTGAGGGCATTGGAGATTTAAAACCGGGATATCAGAAGATACGTTGCTGGCAATTTATGCTACCCAATATGGTTTGGGTAGCATAAAATTAATAGTAATTGTTGTCATTGGGCATAAATTTGGTAACCATACTTTTACTTTTCTCTTTAACAGATAACTTTTCAGGGCTGTTATGAAACAACCTTAACCGAACCTAAGCTAATGAGTTTTATTACTCTGAAAACTCTTGTAAAGTTATTCATTTTAGAATGATGGCTAACGATTTACTATAGATTTGTGCCATTAATAATAATAATTAATAACTAAACCTCTGGGTAAATTTCGTTTAATTTTTTCTTCAGTAGTAGTGGGCAGTGAATGGTGTTCAATCTGTTATAGGGAAGCCGGTGGGAATCAGCTCGTTTGGTACGTCACTGGCGTACATATAATCCAATATATTTAGATATACAACACTATAGTATGGGACTTGCTTTCTGTGAGAAGTTGTCTATCCTCTTGGTCCACATACTCTATCTGATGTAATATGTTGTTTCCTAAGATAACCTTAATAAAGCCGTGTAATATTAAAGTTGGTTGCAATAACAGTTTGCTACTGGATTTCTCAATTTCCTTATTATTAATAACGGATACTATTGCTTTTCGTTCGAGTGAGTCTCGAGGGTACAAAATAAATGGTTCGATGAAACGAGATGCTTTGGAAAACAAATTTAATTCTCCATCGTTCAATACGTAACAATACCTGCCTACCCCAGATAAATTTTTCTTTCTCGTTTCCTTATTACCGAGAATAGGGACCACATGAGGTTGTTGCTTTGTGTACGAAAATCTTCTATTTTACAAAGGTTTTTTTGAGATTAGAATAGTACTGAGAAAAAAATATTTATCATAAAAAACCTAGTAACCAAGCCGTCGACGATGGTAACGTCATCATTGAGTTTCTTTCGGCGTTTCTTCTCAACAGTGGTCTCCTCAGTTGTGACATGCCGGTAGACTCAGACATGTAAAAGTGCCCTTGTGGCCTACTTGCAGAATAAAGTTCATTATTTCATTAAGGATGGATGAGGCCAGAAACCATGGCCTCATCCATCCTTGATGACGTCACCATACAGATAAATAAGCCACACAAAAAAGTATTCGAAATTCTCGAAAGACATTATTAAATGTTATAAATACAAAAATCAGCGGTAAATTTCGGAAAACTCTCTTCTTTTAATTTTTTACTCTGCACAGTCTGCACCCACTTGAAGCGTTTCTGTTCGACCCTGGTTTACTGGTAGAGAATGCTATTAGGCATTAAGTTCGCCATTTGTACTAACTTTTGTTTTGTGCAATAAACTTTAAATAAATAACACTATAAGTCACGTGACATAATGATTTAACCTGCGCACAAGATTTCACCAGAAGAGCATTTCTCAAAAAGTTTGTACATTTACTTTACGTCTTTGTCCGGGCCGGTTCGAAGCTTGTAATAAATTAAGAGACGATATCTAATATAATCTGACCTTGAAAACTTAAAAATAAGTTTAGTATCTCCAAGAAAATATTATTGTCTGAAATCATAATGCATAATATAATTTTATAAAAATATTTTTAAATATTGGGTAGGTCTCATTTGTATGGCAATGCAAATGTCCCCTTAACAAAATTGTAGTTAAATTATCGATTTTCTGTAACAAAACTTAGTGTTTCGGGTTGAGTGTTGTGTTTCATTACAAAAGAGATATCTCAGAATTCATAAAAAATAAGTATTATTGTCGTTATTTAACGTATATATTTATAATAAAAGATAATAATTTGTCCTAGAAAAAGTTCCAATTTTGTTTCCGGTGTTTGTTACGCTATTTTCATAGAATTCTGGGGTTTTGTTAATAAAATTGTAGTTTTATAGGAAAGTGGTAACACTAGGGATATTTTTAAGAGTGGCCATCTTGGCATGTTGACAGTCTATCAAACGCAGCGGTAGAAACACGCTCGCCGTTGGTGGCAACCGAAAATTTGAACTCCTTGTTGTTACGGGATAACTTGGTAAGTTTCACTTTTTCTTCAGTTTTGTTTCAACTCATCATTTAATCATATTATTACGACTAAGATACAGTACATACAATATTCGAGTTATTCATTAAATTCGGTTAAAATATTTTTTAAAACGTCCGAGCATCACTTCGTTACTTTCTTTTTTGTTACTTTTGAATCGTTTCGTATGACTAGGAAGTGAAGGTAACAGAAAGTCTAAGGAGTAGTATAGACTATAGAGAATGACGTAATACAATATATATATTTCTCTTTAAAAAAATTAATACATATATTTTCAATTTTAATAAAAACATATATTATAAAGGAAAAGGAGATTGAGTTAAATAATATTATTGATTTCTTTTCTAGCTGAAGAAAAAAATAAGGCTTTTTTTACGTTTTTTTTTAATTTTTATACTGTACAAACGATATGTTTATTATCATTGGTAATTGTAAATATTAATTGTTAAATAAAACCACTTACGTCACACCCTTGACCGTAAAGCGGGATTTACGCCGAATTTAGGACGAAAATCCCACATCCCGGCCAAGGCAAGACGTAAAACTTTAGACAAACCACGGGCGGTAATTCGTAAAGCCCCAGATTGCATATTTATTAGGGTGGGTCATTTTTTTTCTTTTTTATTTTCTAACGGGCACAGTTGAAAAAAGGTGCCATTTAGTGTCATTAATGGATACAATATTGTTATTTATTTTTATATTTCCGTTTTATTGCCTCCAGATTACTCCAGAAAAAAAGTTCCTAATGTATGGAGCACTAAAAAAAAGTGGCCTTGTAGATTTTTTTTGTTGTATTTTGTTTTGTGATGCCCTACTTATTATACTCAGAATAAAAATACATTTAAATATTGGACCAAATTTAAAATAATAAAACCAGACTTCATAACGCTCATTTAATGTGGGCATTTCTATACTAACTTAAAAATATTGCCGTGTAGGTACTGTAATACTCTGATTGTACTGTACTTTTTGATGTTTAATTTTATTATTATTTGGATTCTTTATTGTGATCTGATCACGTCTACAAGTAGTCAAAACTGCATTTTGTGATTTATTGTATTGTTCCTATAAACAATACTCTTGAATAATAACAGAAGATCTCATGTCAATTCGGCTTGAATTGGCACATTATTTAAGCACTAATTAATCTGTATGATTATTTTTTGTGATACAAAACTAATAATTATATAGTAAGAAATGTAATTACTATTAAAGTGAGTTGTTAAGCATCTAATTAATATTGTAAGTGTACTAATTGTACACTATGCTTAATAGTTCCGATTTTGTTACCAAGGTTCCTATTATTGTTACTGTCCCTTGAAAATATTAGAGGTTTTTGTTGTTTTTTGTTAATTATTTGTTTAATAACATACATTTAATACATGTTTAAAATATAATTTAGATGGTCTAATAAATTGTTCTTCAAAGATATTTTAAATAACTCAATTTAATACGCGTGAAATTGTAATTTCAAACCTGAGTTTTGACTAAATGGTAACGTACAAGAGTAGTTACCATTATATCTTTAACTTATCGGAATATAGTAAGCAATTTTTATGAAAAAATATACGCTTATTGGTTATTACTATGTTAACTAATAAATAAATTAAATGTAATTCGTATGTGTTTATTTTATTTCCCGTTTGAATTAAGGTAACAAAACCGGAAATTTTGATTGCCTCGGCTAAATTAAATAAACTTTACAGTTAAAATTACACATCTAATCTCTGTCAAAAATTAATAAACTGAATCCTTACATAACAGTTAAATAATAAGCAACAACAAAATCATTAAAATGTGATATTTTTTCTTTGTTACGACTATCCGAGAAATGTACAAACTTTTTGAGAAATGCTCAGAAAGTGCGTAGCGAAAGGGGGCGTAGACCTTTTTGTGAGATGTCAATAGATCCACTAAATCCATTGAGACTGCTCTAAGAGTCAGACGTGAAGGAGGATAATTATGTAAAAGTGTCAATTATTTAACAGTTATACTCATAGGTCATGTTATTCCTCAAAATATTACTCCTGTGGCGCAGGAAAATCCCATTAAGCGGGTTATACTCCTACACAAAGTCCGACTACTGGTAGTGAGGGCTAACCAGCACTGATACAGTTCAAGTCACGCCTTAAAAAAAACTCAAGATAATCAACGTGGCAGAACTAACTATCGATAATATATAGCTTTAAAGAGGTGACTTTTGTGATATTTTGTGATATTACACAACCTTAACCTGTTATTAAATATGAAGGTCTCAAAATATTTACAGCATAAAACACTGCCTACTCTAAGTAAGCTGCCTCGGCCTCGATAGTGGCAGTGCAGTGGAAGACGGAAGTGTCACCCGTCTGTCGCCGCCATCTGTCACAGCGTCCCTTGTCGCGGGTGTATCGACAGATTTGTCTCCCGTCACCGTTATGTGCGGCCATTCTTCGCTCTTTCGATGCAAGATTTGCGAGCGTGAAATATCGCGTTCATATTACATGAGAGACTTGTGAGGAAAGAATATACCTACACTCATTATCGAGATTGTAAGTGTGTAAGCGGCGAAAGTTTGTGAGTGAGTTTATGTGTATGTTTGTTACTTCTTCACGCTCAATCTTAATAAATTTTGGCACGAAAGTAGCTGACACCCTGGATTAACACATAGGCTACTTTTTATCCTGAAAATGAAGTGGTACCGCGGCATGCGCGCGTAACACCGCGGGGCACAGCTAGTCTACAATATATCTGCTATATTTTTTGGTTTTCGTGTCAGAGCCAAAACACAATTACGAAAACGTGTAATCACGATATGACGCGACATGAAACGTTATAATTTCCGGCTAACTTATACAACAAAGCAGTGATCCACCTAACCTAAGCATAATAATCATCACATATACATTAACCCACAGTAGCCCTTTCGTTATTTAGCGCGGCAACCGTCAACCCCATTCTGAAGTGCTTCTGCTTGTCTGCCCCGGTATATTTTATCCTCTTTTTCCCTGATTCCAGTCATTTCCGTCTTCCGAGTAACAAGGTCCAATTTGCGAGCGTCTTATACCTAGTACTATTGTAGAAGGTATCTTCTAAGACTGTTATGACGAATGGGCATCATTATGACACGGTATCCTGTATTTAATGGACAACCTTAAATGTAAACCAGGTTGTAGTCAATAGAGTGAAACAAAGTCCCAATCATTGAAAATACATTATCTATTTACTGGATCATTCAAAGGTCTATTGTCTGTGATGAGTCTATTCTCAGTTTGAGATTCTCGACATTAGTAAAAATATGGGGGTTGAAAATTGAAAAAAAATACAAGATTCCAGCTATTTCAAAACGGAGCCACTAGTTATTTAAAAGGCACCAATCCCATTCGCGAGTCCTACTTGTCTCTTGGGAATTCCCGTTGTCCCGTAATGTTTTATCCCACATTCCTTGGTTCCGTTAATTTCTGACTCCCGCGAGTTCTTCGGAACGGCCATGAAACCGTTCATAATGGACACACTTACGTTTGTCCTAAACGGTAAGTAAATAAAAAAGGGTTACACGGAGAGTTGTTGACATCTTCTAGTGCTAAGTACATAAGAGTAGAACCCATTAATTATTTATCAAACCAGAATGCTACAACCCTTCGAGTCTTTCTGGTTGTCTGCCCAACAATGTTTTATCCCACTTTCCCTGTTTCCGGTCATTTCCGTCTTCCGTGAGTTCTCCGGGCGGCCATGACACCATTCTTAATGGATACATTAGCCCGAATCGTCGTTTGTCCTAATAAAGACAGTAACAAACTACGGTGAATAATATTTTGCTAAAATGTACGTGGAAAATAAATAACGACGCTCTGTGGGGTGCGTATAATATAATGATGGTTATAACAACGATTCATATAATTTTACTAGTTGTATCAATATTTGATATAATGTTTCATTAAATATAACAACAATAACCATAATCTCACTAGGTATTAATTTCAATTAGTGAAAGAATAGAATAGGTACTCTTTATTGCACACCTCAAGAAGAAAGAAATACAAATACAGATGACACTTCACATTACAATAGAGGCAAACAATAAAAAGACATTTAATATAGGTAACGTTTGGTATTAGCAAGATAACCTAACTCGCTTCGCTCGTTGTCATGCCTAACCATGACTCTACGACCGTTTTACTTTTTTGTTTGAGCTGTTTGATTGTGTTGTGAGTCTTTAAACATAATCTGTCAAATATTATACTAAATTATATTATGCCATATGAAATTATATCAAATATTATTAGATCATTCGTTGATTTGATGTTATATTGACCAATATTGTATAATAAGTTTGTATAGCGATCGTTACGCACCCTCACCCTCATAGTCAGTAGTAGAGAAACACAAGCGTCAGTCACCCAGGTTCCCATGTCCTAAAGCATTTTTCACACACAACCAATAAAATACATTTTCGAGTAGCTTTTGCAAAGACTAAAAGAGAGAATCCTCTTTAGTGTTTTATTCTGTGGTTGGACACAGATACGCCCTGTTACGACGTAATCATGTATCAAGGCTCAATCTCGGCATATCACGTCGTAACCGCGTATAAAGGGCGTTTACGGCGAACGTAAAATATACGGCTGAGACGGCTCTCTAGGTAACCGCTGAGGATAAACGTGTACCACGATCTTTTTTCCCTTTCTACATTGTGTGCTTGCGAAAGAGATGAAAATATCCGTCGATAAATGGAGTTGAATATCAGCGTCTTACGATATTTTTTTTGAGGTTTATTGCACTGGTTGTTATTTATTCGGTTAAGGCTTTATTTCACAATGTTTTCATAACTAAAGTTACTTAGCTCTGGTTTCCTAAGATAGCGGTGCCATCAGCGGTAAACGGCAGCTATTTACACTTAACAGACGATTATTCAATATTTTTTTTATTTAGGTATGCAACGCAGGTAGGACGTACGGGGCGACGAGACCGACTGAAGCAGGTTACGACGTTAGTTATTTGCACACATATGCAACAATAAACATTTACGGATAGGGCAAACATACACAGTAGCGGAGTAAGTTTGTAAATATAAACTGTTATAAACAAATATATAGCATCTCAAACTCCATTAAAAACCCTTTTACTCAAATTTTAGTTGCTTATCAAGACCGATCAAATGATCTCAAACACGATGGGTTTATATTGTGGTGTTTAGGAGTTCCTACAGCTACATTGCGCCATCATCAGATCTCCGAGATACCAAACTATTCTGTCATGTCATGTGACTTCATGCAAAGTTTCATTTCGATAGAACAATATGGTATTTGATGACAGCTCAAAATGAAATGTCAATGTTAGTATGAAGTTTCTATGAAGGTACTGGCCTCAACGTCATTAAAATCAGTAGTCAAAACACGACTCCTTTTTAGTTTTAGCTCATTTAAAAATAGTACAAAGTTAGTGGTTGTTCATTTGATTTCGTGTATTATTGATGAATGTGTCTTTCGTGGTTTCAATTATACAATTTATTACACTATAGTCAAGTTCCGTATTACCTAGTCGGTTTAAGACTTCCAAGATTTGATTAAAGCTTGAAGCTTGAAGCTAATAAAAGCGTGTTACGGCATATTCGTTAAATCCTGTCCTATATGACACAAATTTTGCATGTATAAATTGGAACAAGTTCCTTTTCTAGCACACAAAGGTCGCAGCAGAATACCGACGGAGCTCCGTTAAATATTTAGCAAGACTGGGTCCAGGCGGACAGTGGAGTTACAGGAGAATTGTTGGAAAACATCGGGCACATAGTCGCAGACTGTATAAATTAAAACTGAGTCAAAAGACTTAGTAGAATAAAAATTCTATAGAGCTAGTTGTACCTCACTGTAAGAGTGAAGCCAGATGAGGGTAATTTGAGTGACGTGAGCACGTCACATAATGTATGGCGCGACCGAAATTACGCGACTCAAATCACGCTCCTCTGACTTCACACTATACACAAATGAGCATCTCATTGAAGGCAAAAATAGATAAATTGATAATCACTTTTCAAAAAATAACCGACTTCAATGACCGAATTGTTCTTATCAACTGTTTTTTTTTGTATTTTTTTTTGTCAATTCGTACATTAATGTAGTTGACGCTCACGGGCGTTACATTAACACTTGATATTAATGCATGTTTACGTTTAAGTCTCATCAAATGGCTGAGTCTCAAACTTAATAAATATAAGCTGTATTCGACGTACAACCCTGCCATACGATTAAATAAATAAATAACTGGAAATGTAATATGTCTTTTGAGATAATACATTTCTTTAACCTCGATTGGGTAAACGATTTGTATGGAGAATAGTACAGCGCTTTAGTGGTTACTTTGAAGATCTAAGTACATTTCTTCGTGCAAATCATTTACGCAGTCGCTAGTGAGCACGATCAATTTAAACTCATGGTAAGGGTAAAGATCGTTTTGAGCGTGTTATTCGGTGAATCGGTGAAGCTATTTTTGCTACTCGCTGTATTACCTATTACCTATTACTGACGCAAATACATAGGTATTGAAAATGTATATGCCATTGAATTTCGAACCAAACTAAACTAACCGCTCTAGAAATTCGAAATGCGGCATTCCAATGCCTACGTCGTACAAATCATAATCCATGCCTATTTGAGGCATATATACCATTTTCAAGATATATGCATTTGTGTTTAGTTTAGAATCATCAGACTAAGCTTTTATGTCTGAATAACCTAGTACAAAAAAGGTGCCAACAGAACCCTATTACGAAGCCAACGCTACGCTGTTCGTTTACTTTGTCTGTCACAGGGATCTAATTGATAACACCATAATTTAAATTAAAATGTTAAAACGGTACAAATTTTACCGTTTTATAACAATACAAGACTCTTTAATGCACACTTTACAAAACGAACGGGAGTGATTCGAGCAAAAAATACAATCACTGATAAAAAGCGATCTCTTCCAGACAACCATTACATTAGTATTACTGTTTCAAAAATATAGTCGGATAGCCGCAAGCTTCCAATTTTTAATTTAATCGAAAATTGCAAAAAAAGAGCAGTATTCTATTTTATTCTTATTTTTTTAGATAATTCATTTAGCGATTAGTAAGTACCTATGAAATCCTTCATGGCTACAATTTAGTGACCTTAATGCATTCACTTTTATTTTGAAAATATTTGCGACTATGCTATTACGCGCTTCTGAAAAATAAAGTAAGAAATCAAGGGAGGAATCTCTTTTCCTTCACGCTTTCTTATGGATCAGATCATTAATATTAAATCCGCAAAGCTATTTCCGGCTTTCCGTGTTTTTCATATTTTTCTTTAGAAGCACTTCGGGGTTTGATTAAAGAATTTGGTTTCAATATGCCATTGGAATCATTTCACATTACAACCGTTATTATATAGATATTTTACTGAAGTAAGTAAATATAAATATGTTTAATGTTTTATCATAATATCTTATATTAAACATAACATAACTAGTGGATCTGCGAGCTGAGACTCCGTGAAATGGTTTTGAAATAGCGGAAATTCGTTGTTTCTTTCAATTTTCAAACAGTCATATTTCCGCCATTAAGATAGTTCCGAAAACAAAATCTAAGTATATAAGTACCTACTTATCAAATTTACTCGCAAAACTTCGCCTAAACATCGAGATGTATGTGATTTAGAAAAACAAAAAAAGTTGGTCATTGTCTATTTTCTTGTTTTCTGGATTCCCTACAAATGTTTGTGATTCGATGTATTTCGCGTCAGTCTCTTCTTTTAATCAGTAAATCCGTAAATAGTATTTGAGTTATTTGAAGAGAGGGTTAGAGCTTCCAATGCCGGGATTTTTTTGTACGGACAATCCCGGAATTTTTGGTATACAAAAAATCTCGGGATCGAAAGCTCTAGTGAGGGTTCAGTATTAAAATGAAATTGGTTTTCGTTTTAAATAACTTTAATCGCAGGATCATCTTCCCAAGCAGCACATTAGTGAATTTTGCAGCTTATTTTATAGCTTTAAGTTCTAAATGAGTGGTTTAACAGTGTTTGATACAACTTATAGCTTTAAACACAACTCAAAACTGTATATGAGTTCATCCTATCACTTGTAGTTGCATAGGATCGTTTTTTGTTTCTACTTTATTACTTATGGTGGGATAAAGTCGATTTTGCTACTTAAAGTTGCATGCAGGTTCAAATTGTAACTCAATAAGAAGCAATAGTGCTATATAAGGCCTTAAAATCACTTATAAGCAACTTTTACATATAAGTGGGAACATACCCTTATATGGAACTAAAAGTTCCAAATGACTAGTAGAATAGCGAATTATATCACCAATAGTGGCTAAAGGGATAATTTTACGGCTCTTTAGGAACCAAAAATTATTGCAACTTTAAGGCTTAAGAAGTACCTTATTGCCACTCCAACGCATAAATAGGTCTCAATAGGTAGTTCTTGGAACCAAAAGCAGTTATTTTCACTTATTTCAAACCACTAACGAACTAAAAGTTCTATTATTGTTCCTATTGCGCCTTGTCAAAATATATTTAATAGTCTTGCTTGTTTAATAGTCTACAAAAGAGCAAATAATTACTATTGGTAATAGCATTCACTGCTTTTCCACTCGCAAGATACAATAAATAAGTGATTATTAGACTTGATAGTTCCCAATAAGGAACAAATAAGTGAAAATAAACACTGTAGGATCTTTTTTGTTTCGCCATGTTTACAAATGGAAGCCTATGAAAATTAATTATTTTAACCAGAATTTTATCACACTCACGCATAATCACAGACTTTTGATAGTTGTGACGATGTTACTTTAACATTGTATGTAACCTACAATCATTAGGTCAGGGGGGGTATTTGACCAATTTTAGAGATATAATGGAGATCTCTCCTTTTCATCGCCATCCGTCACTTTTGACGTGTGCCTACTTGACAAGTGGCGATATACCTAGAACATCGCAACTTCGTCAATTCGGACGCGTAAAATTTTCGTTTCATTTGTATGTGACGGCATAAATAACAGGCGCATACATTAAATTGACCGCGTAGTACGCGAAATTAGTCCGCTACGTTTCGTTCAAAACAGAAAATTATATAAATGAATAACTTTTTGACAATCATTATCGCCTTCGTATTTCCAAAATTGAGATGAGATATGTCACTTTTAAGCTCATCGCATTAACATGACAGTTCAATGGCGATATAACTGTTATCTAATAGAGATTTGACGTTTGGCGATCACTCAAATGTCAATCTCGAATTAGGTCCCAGGTTTTTAACAGTTTTATTTCTTATCAGTATCTATTCCTTATTTGATTTAGCACTCTCTTTTTTAATATTCCTGATCAAATCAAAGGCGCGTCGAAATTTACAAAGAAACCATACTATAGTTTCACAGTAACAAAACATTCGCAAGAATTTCGTGTTTATTTCAATGCTTGTATAACGTAAAGTTTTAATCACTCCAAACAGATGTATAAATCCAAAATTAATATGGCAGATCACGTATTACTTTTAATAAAACACAATTTGACAGTTGCCTCGCCACTCAAAGATAATTTTGGCGACTCATTTATCACTCATTATAAATAATTTATTTATTTCTGAGAATATGGTAAATACAATGTTGGTTAGTAAAATGGGTTAGTTCATCATATTCTACCGAAAATCGGCGTAGAAATTTTCAATTTTAAAATTATTTTAGGACTAACATGCAATTGACTAATGACTAATATTTCTAACTAATGTTTTGTGTGTTTAGAAACTCGGCAACTGAGTAAAAACATTTTTCAAGAAGCCATTTAAACATTTTTTTTTCAAATTGACTCGTTATTAGGCTTTGGAATTCCTCTGGCAAACGGTTGTATAATTTTATAGCCATAGAGTACGCGTTTGAACTCGAGACTTTCAGTTTTTGTGCTGGTTGAAATATTTTAAGTGGCTTCCTGCTTGGCCTGCTCTTGTTAATGACCTCATCATGTCGCGGAAAGAGCAGAGGGTGTCTTTTTACAAATTTAGTCGCATCCAGGATATATTGACAGGGTAGAGGCAAAATTCTAAGCTCTTGAAATATTGGCCTACAATGGGCATCATATGCACTGCCATATACAGCTCTAACACATTTTTTTTGGGTTACAAATGCCCTTTGAATATCCGTGCTATTACCCCAATTTATGAGTCCATAACGGAGGATTGAAGAGACATAGCCATGGTAGGCAGATAATGCTGCTTCTTTTGACGCTATGGATCTAAGTCGTCGCAATGCATATACGAATCTGTCCAATCTCGAACATACATTTTCAACATGTGCTTTCCAATTGAGATGCTCGTCAAGAGTGATACCAAGAAAAGTTGTAGAATTTACAAGTTGTACGTTAGAATTCTCGCAATGGACATTTATGGTAGTGGTGACAGAATTACGAGTTTGGAATTTAATCATGTTGGTTTTGGTCAAATTTAATTTAAGGCCATTATGATTCAACCACCTAGTAGTAGCGTGCAACTCATTAATGGTTTCATTTTCCAGGTCGCTATTATTGTTTGATTTTATAATTAGGGTAGCATCATCTGCAAACAAAATACATTTGTGTTTTAGTGCGCCTGGCAAATCATTTATGTACGTTATAAACAGCAAGGGCCCAAGAACACTCCCCTGAGGAACACCGCGGCTAATAGTTTTTGGTAGAGATTTGTAGGTAAATTTCTTATGACCGACTATTTTAGTGAGTTCTGTGTACTGTTTTCGCTCAGATAAGTAGCTTTTGAGCCATTCAATAGCCCTCCCTCTGATGCCATATCTTTCTAGTTTCGACAGCAGAATATCGTGACAGACGCAGTCGAAGGCCTGACTCATATCCAAGAAAACTGCCAAGACAGGTTGCTTATTGTCGAGCGATTGGGTAATGTGTTTGACCAAAGTGAAACAAGCATCTGATGTAGAGGCATTCTTTCTAAAACCGAATTGGTTTGGATGTATGACATTGGCTTTATCAAAGAAGCTATTAATTTTATTGTACATAGCCTTTTCAAAGATCTTTGATAGTACAGGTATCAGTGCTATTGGGCGGTAATTTTTTATCTCGCTCGGGTCACCCTTTTTATAGAGAGGTTTAACAATCGTCAACTTTAGGCGGTCCGGGAAACAACCCTGCTCAAAAGATAAGTTAATAAGAAAACTAAGAGGTAATGCTATATGAGCTGCACATGCTTTTAGCAATTTGGTCGGAATCTCGTCATAGCCCGTTGAGTGAGTATCGTTTAAGGATTTAATAATTTTTTCAATATCATACTGGTCTAAAGGGGAGAGAAAAATACTATTACTTACCGTTTGTATGCACGGATTTTCAATATCAGTTTTTGTCTTTACCTGTGAGTGACTGGTGAAGAAATCATTAAAAATGTCACACATTCTCAAGCGGTCATCAATTACTTCGCCATTCAATTTAATATCGTCAACCTCCCTCACATCCACATTCTGATTAAGATTATCCTTTATCACTTTCCATGCTGCTTTATCCTTATTCTTTGATTTATTTATGTACATAATATTATTAAGTTGCTGGGATTTGTATATACATTTTTTTAAGAGCTTCGCATATGTAACGTACTTGTGCTTATTTTGACGTTTGTTGGAAGTTTCTGAATGATATCTATGGTACAAAAACCTTTTTTTTATACAGGATTTTTTTAACCCCTTCGTTATCCATTTATTTTTTGTTTGTTTGTTTTGCACACGAATATTTATGATTGGAAAGCATAAGTTAAATAACAAAATAATTAAATCATGGAATTCCTCAAACGCACCATTACAATCAGTTGCCTCATAAACTTGACTAAGAGATAAGCATGTAATATGTTTACAAAATAAATCTATGTTTATTTGAGAATAATCTCTTCTTTTTTCAAAATAATATTTAATCTGCTGCCTAGATTTTGAAGGTTTTGAGATCTGAATAGATATAGACTGCCCAGTATCATGGTCAGACAGTGCTAGGCTATGGGTATTACATAATACATTTTGAGTATCCATATTTGATGCTATTAAGTCAATGCATGACTTTTTCCTTGTTGGCGACTTTACATGAATGCTAAATCCAAAATTACTCAATAGTGAAACTAATTCTTTCGTTTGGTTACTATCTTTCAAAATATCGATGTTCCAATCTCCACAGAGTATTATCTTTTTATTTTTTTTATATATGAGTCTACTTAACAATTTTTTAAACTTATGAATAAACAATCCGATATAATGATTAGGTATTCTGTAGATACATATTATTATTAAATTAAAATCAAGCAATTCGACACCACAACACTCAAAGTAATAGGGGGTACACAAGTCCAATGTAATTTTGAGTGGCTCATAGTTTAATCCGTGTTTTAACAATATACACGTACCACCCCGCCGTTGGCGCTGCCTTGAGAAATGTGCTGCTAGCTTATAGT